>JBANSL010000006.1:19291686-20527525 GCA_037127255.1 Persicaria tinctoria
TTATTTCACTCTAATTAGAACTAACCAGAAGGAAATCACGGCCTGTAGGATTTGAACCTACGACATCAGGTTTTGGAGACCCGCGTTCTACCAAACTGAACTAAGAGTGCTTGCTTATCACATATAGTAAAGAAAAAGGGGGATTACTTTTGTAATCTACTCCTTCATGCATCTCACAATAGATAAGATATCTATTAAGAGTCTAATATTATATAGAATTATATAAAATACAATTCTTAATACTATTCTAAAAATGACAGATTAGATATGTCCAATTTGAATCGATTTCAGCTATATCAATCAATTCGTCGTTACTTCTCAGAGAAAAAGTAATAGGTAGGGATGACAGGATTTGAACCCTGGACATTTTGTACCCAAAACAAACGCGCTACCAAGCTGCGCTACATCCCTTTTAATTTACAGTGTTATTGTAAATAATAACACTTTTCTTTTTTTCCAAATCATTATTTTTCCTATTTAGCTACAGGACAGAATAGATCTTGCCGGGTTTTTTCCTATTATATATGATATAATATAAAATTGTATATGATATAAAAGTCTTTGGATACATGTACGTTGTAAAGTAAAAAAAGCTTTTAGGGAATGCTCAGTAGGAAAGATGCATCTTTTTTAACTGAAAATAAAGGTAGTAAATCTTCTCTACCGGATTGGTATACGCTGAAATTAATTTGCCTTAGGAATTTCATGTACAAATACAAGTGGTTTTGTTTTGAAATACATATGCATCTGATCGTCTATCATCTATCATATATGTATATGTATTATTCTTATATGTTATAATATAGAACTAAAAAAAAGAAGGAGGATTTTCAATGCGAGATCTAAAAACATATCTCTCCATGGCACCGGTACTAAGTACTTTATGGTTCGGATCTTTAGCAGGTCTATTGATAGAAATCAATCGTTTTTCCCCGTATGGGAATTCTTTAGAGGAATGTTTCCAATAAAAATGGTTTGCTCTTGCATATGCCTACTAGTTTTCCAAACTAACCCCGCGGATACATATAATTCAGAAGAATATGTAAGCGATTCATACACAACATCTCTTTCTTTTAGCAAGTGCACCAATTGATATGTTTCCACAAAAAATTGAAATTCAATTTCTTGATCTGTATCTTTAATCTTGGGAAACTTATAAAGTTCTTCTGTCAAACCCTGATCAATGAACCTAAAAAAGCCTTCAAATTGTATCTGATTAAGCCCAAGTATTGTCGACATTCCCTCACTTCCAGCCCGGAACATTTGAAATGAATTTCCCATTTATAGAAAAATCCCACTATTAGCGCATTCTTCATCGAAGCATATAGATCGACCCAACGCCAATGGAATTTATATTCTCTTTACCGAATCACATAAAATTTTACCCAATTCCATACCGGATATGTCCATATATGGAAAGTACGAAATATGTACGGATGGGGGAATGGAGAAAATTTTCTACTCAAGTCCATTTTTGGAATAGAATTTGTAAGAGAAGAGATGAAAGGAATTGATAAAACATTCTTGGAACCCAAATTATGTTGCTTCGATTTATGGACTTGACTATATCAGAACAAAAGTGATTCAATTACTACTGTTATAATGATATTACATATTCCAACCCCGTCGGTATTTTATCTGTTCGTCGAGATAAAGATTGAATAATAAAAAACAGTCCAACGTTGATTTTTTATTCCTTAACCCCTCTTTTGGACTTCGTTGTAAAAAAAGGATTTGCCAATAAATAAAAAAGAGAAACTTTGACTTATTTCTTACTAGAATTCGTAAAATACGATTGGGAAGCTAGTTTTGTTTATTAAAATGAAACATGTGTAGCTATCTTCTATATATTCCCAGACTTCCGTTAACTCTTTTTTTTGCAGTTCTATTAGGGGCAACGGGGGCAGTGTTCGATCCAAATTTAGACTTTTTTTCGTTAATCGATTCAATGAAAAATGAAAGGACGATATTTTTTGATAATTCGTTGTGTGCATCATAGATTCTATTTTTTTAATAGCCAATTATATATCAGAGTAAGTTTTGTTCTGGTTACGGTGTTTGCTTTACATATATAAACTTTTTATTATATAATCGATATTGATAAAGGTGGAAATTAAGAAATATTTCCATTATTCCATGTTTCAGCAGTAGCAATATTGTTCTGTGGAGCTAAGATACGAAATATGGAAAAACAAGTATTCTCACGACTCTACTGCCCAGTCAATTCTATTCCACTTAATCCCTCTTTCATGGCCACATTTCTTTACGGCTAAGGAGTGGGAAATCTTTCTCCTGTTACATGAATCCAATTTTCAGTTCATCCGGGAAAATTCATCTTTCTAAACAACGTCTTTGTCATTTGATCCAATAGCCTTCCGTTATATAGGAACATATTTGATAAGTACTGATAACTCGTTGATTGAATATTCAAACGGAAAGGTCGATTATATAATGAACTAATGGTTCTAACTTCTAAGCTGTCTCCGTCTCTGGCGATTAATAAAAAATTCAAAGTACTTTTCTTTCGGTTTCTTGCTAAACCCGCATTTATATAGAATCTCCCTTTGAGAAGTCAGAAGAAGCCCCTTTGACATCTCTTCATCTGCAAAGAATTCTCGATGTGAAAACAGAAAGACAGAGAGCTCATCGTTGAATATGTAAAAGAGTGGATCTCCAGGGTCCCAAATGAATTGGCCTTTTCGAAAAAAGACTTGTTCTTTGGAAGATCTATCTCATCCGGGGTACTCCATGGTTTCACTCTGCAAGAACTCCAAATCATTCTCTTGAAGCTCATCCTCTTCATCATATCCACCATCCCCTTCGCCAAAAAATGCATAATCAAAATATTATTATTCACTTCATAAAAAATGATCAGCTTGCCCCGAAATGACTTAGCCCAATAGGGAAATTCCAATTCATTGGGCCTTTCGATCCAATCAAATAGAAAGCCCAAAGGTTGCCATATTCTAGGATCCCAAACTATGTGATCGACTACATCATCCGCTAACTGTTGCGGGTCGGTGCCTTCTGTCCATTCTTTAAACTTCGATTCGTAGAGAAATCTACGATCAAAGATAGAACGAGATCCATTTTCCATCATCTCTTAGGGATTCCTCGGTTTGGGCCGAAGAAGCGAGGATCCCACTAGAGCACCTTCAACTAGACCAGAATCCGTCTCAACGAGTCTATAAGAAGTGATCCAATTTTTTTCATCGGGTCCGGGTAGAGACCAAAAATCTTGAGCGACCGATCCGGCAGAACAACTCAAAAGATAAAGAAGTATCGTTAACTTCTTCATGCTCGTTCCAAGTTCAAAGAACCATTTGTACAAATAAGGATCCCTTCGTAACATGATTGCTTCTTCATATAGATAGATATATGATCTATAAGGCAGCATCACTCTATTGGTGTTCGAAAATGTCTGAATCAGGTTCCTATAATGAAATCCAGTAGACGAGCAAATCGTATTTGGTCGTTATCTCTGAAGAAGAAGGCAGCAGATCAGGGGCGACCAGTGGTGACAGTCACCCCCCAATCAAAAATGAAATTTAATATATATGTTCTTCTCCTCGATATATAGCTTCGATTTGATATATTATAAGCTCAAATTCGACACCCGAGTAAAAAGTTATGAATGTTTAAAGATTTGAACTTGTATATCATTTACCTAACTAATATACTTATATCGTAATTATCGTTTGTTAAACATAGTAACTTAATAGTTAATACTGTAATTGAGCCCGAAACCTTCAAATTAGTATGCTATATTAAAAATATATTTGAAAACCAAAAAATAAAGTATATACGCTTTATGTTTTTATTCTAACTCTATTGATGATTTTTCGAGAAAAAAATTTAGGGTTTAATTCTCCGCCCCTCACCTAATTGTATCAGGATTTGGCACTCCAGCAAACCATTAGGGCGGCGTTGAGACAGAGATGAAGATGGATATGCAGTGAGTCAGTGACCACGAGGGATGGAGAACCAATTTCGACCTTGAAAGGACGTGGCATAAATCAAACGAAGCATGAGGTGGAGACAAGGGAGAACGAAGCAGGAGGTGGGAAGGAGGAAGAAGGCGACCACGAGGAACGGAGCAGGAGGATGAAGCGGCGACGGTCTGGGCCGTTTTAGGTGATGAACAGTAAGTTAAAATAAGATGTATTTTCGGTCGTGAATAACTGGAATAGTAAAGGGCTGAGATCTCCCCAGAGCATAAGTTACCCAGCCTTTTATAGTAATAATTTTTTTTCTAAAAATTAGGAAATAATTAGCTAAAAAGACAAAATTCTCAAACTAATTAGGGAAGTAGCCAAACTTTGAAACTATTTAGGGAAATAGCCAAAGTGCTTACTTTTTGACCTTTTAATTGTAGAAAGATATCTCTATTTATACTAAATTACGAATATTATCCGAAATTTCTTAGATGTTAAAATATTACTACGAACTTAATATTGATTGTTTATAAAATGACTGTTGGTGGTACTAACTACCATAATCTACTAACTATATTACGAATAATAAGTTTTCTGTGGTTTTAAGCCCACCACGCTCTGCAACTAAAAACTTTCAAGCTAAAGAGGTTTGACCCATACCTGAACTTAGTTACTCTAGACCACCGGCGTTCCTTAGCTTCCGGCTTTCTAGAGGTGGCTAACCTTCAACCAGCCCTCCCTTAGTCCAGATTGAGCACAGATCTGTTTCGTTTCCTACCTCAGACCGTAGTCTCTAGCTTTCGGTTTTGATTTTGATAGGGTGAAGGGATTTGAATCAAGAAAACCAAGTATTCAAAACATAGTGTTCAATTAAGTAGCTTTCCCTTTCTTAAAAACAAACTTCATTGAATCTGGGAAATATTACAACACACAAGCACTCTTAACTTAAAACTTAAACACACTTAACACTTATACCAGAAAATCCATTGAAAGGTTTTGAACTTTAGAGTGATGGAAACACCAATCTACTCAAATTCAAAACGTTTCTACTTCTCTTTCTGATTTAAAAACTCTCTTCTCTCTTCTCCTATCCTTTTCTCTCCCTCTCTGGAATTGTGTGTTGATAAGTCTGAGGAGAGCCCTTTATATAGAGCTACTTGAAGGGCATTGGATGCCTCTCCAACGACTACATTGATTGGCCTATAGGTTGGCCTGACAAAGCACACAGTAAAAGTACACAGTACAATAATTTTACAGGTTCACGTGATAAAAGCAAAACAGTAAAAGCTGAAAGTACAATAATTGTGCTTGGTGGATGATGATGACTTTCAGTTGTCCGAGTTCTGGACCCCTTCGTCTCCCATGTTGGCTTCCAGGTCATCATCATTGTAATCTTGAACTAGATCTAGAGTATTATCAAACTCCAAATCTTTTTCATTGTCTAGATCGAGATAAAGCATTAATCCTTCAGCGTAGTCTCGATCCCATGCAATTAGTAAATCGATCATCCTCTCGTGTCCTCTTTTGTCTAAAAAGTGATCGGCCTCTATTTCTGCTAAGTAAAGACTAATGGATTCGGTCCTGTTTATGGCTTGCTGCATTAATGGATTGAGTTGTGAGGTTACGATGAAGGTTGTATTTCCGACTTTGAATATCCAACAATCTGTCTGTCTGAACTTGGTGATGTAGTAGTAGATGTAAAAGAATCCTTTTGCTCTTGCCTCCCAAGTATGTCTTACTACGTCGATTCTTCCTTCCACTACTGGATCTGTCACGTACCAGTAGTCTTCCCTCATTAGTAGGAAGATTAGGTAATGTGGTAGCCGGGTTTTTCCCTGGCTAACATCTATGCAGGCACTGATAACACGGCAACAACTTATGTCTTCTATTTTTTCGAATTTTGCTGCTCTGAGGAAGACCTCCTTCTGGAACTTAGTGAAATACTTGTACAAGATGCTTTCTTCTTCTTTCTTTGGCCATGGTCTCGTGTTATTGTGGATTCCATTGCACATTCCATATCTCCACGAATTTAAATAGTCTGCATCTTCATTTGACATGAGGGGTAATGATAATCCTCCCAATCCGGCGCCAGTGGTTACACAGAAATGGTTAAACCATTCCCTTATCGTTGCTGGAGTATCGTGATCTCTCAAAGTTACCATCCAGTAGAAGTTGTCGAAATCTCTCATTTTCCATCTTCTACAGATGTCTTCCTGGAGCTCAGTAGGTAGCTGGAGAACTTTTATAATTATCTCTAGAGTTAACATTCTTATAACCGCTCTGTGTCTCGTTTGTAGGAGTCCACGACAGAATCTATTCTCAGTAAATCTTCCAAAATCAACAGAAATAGAAAAACTTGGAGGGGAAACCCATCCTTGGTATCCTCTTATTTCTCCTAAGATATTAACATCCCATGGGTGGAACACCCATTGCGGATTTTCCCACCATGTTTGATGTCTCTGATCCATCAGCTAACTCTCTTGTTAAGCTGTCAGCAAGAGAATTTTTAGATCCCTGCACATGTTCAATGGTAAAAGTGAATTGATTAAGGGCTAATTGCCAACGCAGGAGTCTCCCATTCGCTTTCATATTATCAAGATTGTTATTTATGAAACCCAATATTCCTTTACAATCTGTTCTGACTGTAAAAGGTTTAGGAGCTAGGAAGATTATAAATTTCTGGATTCCACGATAAATTGCAAGAATCTCCTTCTCCATGACAGTATAATTATACTCAGATTTGTTGAAGGTGCCACTGCTATACCTGCAAAGTTTGTTATCTTTCTTTATTTTTAAAACAGCTCCCCAGTGATAATCACTAGCATCTGTTTCGAGAACTAACTCATCCTCTTCATTAGGTAAAGTTAATATTGGAAGTTTTTCACATCTTCTTTTAAGTTCTTTGATTATTTTAGTATCTAATTGAGTCCAACTTCAGACTTGATCTTTCTTTAATTTAACCTATAGAGGCTTTCTCAACTTGGCTAGATCTTTAATAAAATCAGAAGCATAAGTAAGACAACCTAGAAATCTTTCTAGTTGTTTTCTATCTTTGATTTCATCAAGAAATTTTTCTACTTTTTCTAGAATATGTTCTTGCAAAATAATTTGACCTGCTTTAATCTTTAATCCTAGGAACTCAATTTCAGGCTCAGCATAAATGCATTTTTTCTGTCATAAAATGATTCCATGATCAATACATTTTTGAGTTATAGCTTTCAAGTCATGCTTATGTTGTTCTATAGTTTTAGAGAAGATTAAGATATCATCAATGTAAACAAGACAGCAATGTTTAAACTCTTTAAAGACATTGTCCATTCTTCTCTGAAATATTTGTGGTGCATTTTTCAAACCAAAGGGCATGACTACCCATTCATAGTGTCCTTGTGGAGCACTAAATGCAGTAAGTGGAATACTTTTTTCATCCATTCTTACCTGCCAATAACCACTTTTACAATCCATTTTAGAGAACCAAGTGGCTCCCTGTATTCTATTAAACAAAACTGTCTTATTAGGGATATAATATCCATCAAAAACAGTATTATCATTAAGCTTTTTGTAATTGATAACCATTCTGGCTTTTCCTCTTTTTTCTTCTGCATGATTCCTGACCATAAAGGCAGGACTAGAATGAGGACTTTTACTTTCTCGAATTAAGCCTTTCTTTAAGAGTTCATCAATTTGTTCTTTAAATTCTTGTTGATCCTTATAAGTATAAACCATCTGTTTTACTCTAATAACAGGTTTAGGATCTATTAACTCTATGGTAGCAAATGATTTATCTTTTTCCCAAAATTTTAAAGGATTTTCATAATATAACTCCTTACACATTTTTTCTTGTTGTTTAAGAATTTTATCTTTTAATGTTACCTCACATATAGAGAGTGAAAATTCCCTTTGTGTAGGAAGAATATATTCCTCACCACGCTTAGTGCGCGTAAACTCTATTGCTTGGTGTGTATAAGCTTGTTTAATCTT
Organism: Persicaria tinctoria; assembly: GCA_037127255.1. Classification (NCBI taxonomy): domain Eukaryota; kingdom Viridiplantae; phylum Streptophyta; class Magnoliopsida; order Caryophyllales; family Polygonaceae; genus Persicaria; species Persicaria tinctoria. The sequence goes on from JBANSL010000006.1 coordinate 19,299,600, forward strand.
TTTAACCCAAGCATCTTCTCCATGAATGTTAAAGGCCATCATATCTAGGTGCTGAGTTACTAGGACATGGAGTCTTTGGAAATTATTCCCAATTAACATATCATGTGAGGGCTGATTAGTAGCCCAGAGTGTAGGAATTACACATTGGACTCCTCCTATCATGATAGGTACATCAGAAGCTAATTCTGAATGAACCATGATACTATCATCAGCTATTCTAACTTGGATTGGTCTACGAGACTTCTGCCAAATAAACTCAGGAAATAATGCCTTCTTTCCAAAGCATACTGAACATCCAGTGTCTACAAAGGCACATAACTCATATTTATTGAACCCTTCTAAGCAAATACTTATCGGGATATAAATGCTATTAGGGTTGGTAATCCTATAATTTTTCTTCAGTGATTCTCTACTGACATGTTCAAAGCTTTCTTCTACTCTCATATTATCTCCATAGAGATGTCTGAGGTCTATTACTTCCATTCTCATTCCTAACTCTTCATCAAATAAAGAATCTGTGAGAGATTCTTTTAAATCTTTAGCCCTTGGATCATTTTCATAGATAGGTTCACTAAAGGTTTTAGTTTGGTATCCTATTATCTTTCCTTTCTGTTCGGAACTAGATGATCCCTCTTGATTTTCTCTAACCTTTTGAACTATTGGAGGAATTGATGTTATTGATTCCCTAAATTGTCTAGAACCTAAGTCTATACTATGTCTAGGGGGTTCTTTTATAATTCTATTTTCTAACCTCTTGTTCAATGCTGCTATCATGCTTACTATGTCTTCATCTACCACAAACGATTTGTCTTTTCTGCTTGTAGTAGCTCCCTGATTCCTTGGAGTAATACTAAGATTAGGATTGATCCTAAAACTAGTGTTCCTGGATAAACTTGGACATCTAGAGAGACTGACTGGTGGTTTCGCATTCGTATGGATTCTACCTTCTTCATCTATGGTTAAAACTTTATTACTGCTAGTACCCGTAGAATTTTCAAATGCGTTTATCCAAATAGTCTTAAGTTTTATCTGATCAGGTCTTAACTTAACAGGTACAACTTCTTTGCTTGGACCTACCACCTCGTGTTTCTCAGCTTCTACTATATGGCACTTTTGTGGAGGATTTGTAGTATTTTCAAGTTTATAAACTACCTTCCATTTTAATTGTAAAGGACAAGTTCCCTTATGCATACTAATACCTTCTGTTAACAATTTTATAGCTAAGAATTTAGATGCATAATGATCTTCTAGACTAACATAATAGTTAGGTCTACAGATCCAAGAAACTGCTCCTTGACTCAAATTACAGACTATACCACTGATGCATTGATCACTAAACTTTTTATGCCTAATGTCACAGACAAAATTAATGCATTGCACATCTTTTCCATAGTCTTGTAATGGAGTTATAATTACTTGGATGCCACATATGAAAATATATTTAAATTTTTTATCTTTGTTATGTTTCTGAATGTTTGCCCAATTGATTAAGTTTACTTCAGTTGCTTGATTTTCATTATTTTTGAAAATTACATCTCCAGACATTTCTTCGCAAACATATTTAGCATATTTAGAGAATAATGATTTTTTAACAAACTGTTCTTTAGCGATGATCGGGAAATCAACCCCTGATCTCGTCATTTCTTCAACTTGTTCCTCATCAATAGAGGTTTCAGCTTGTTGAAGTTGAGCTAAAGTAGTCATTTCATATTCATCAGAGAACTCACTAGGAGCTTCTCCTTCCATCATTTCATTAATTTCTTCACCTTCTATTAACTCATTTTCAGATTCTATATCTTCTTCAAGCTTTTCTTCTATTATTTCTACTATCCCTTTGTTATTTCTTAGGGCTAGATCTACTGCTTCATCTTCGGATAACTCGATATAATCCAAACTACCTAGGGCTTCTGCTAATCTATTGTTCTTCTTGTTTTTGCATTCATTAGCATAATGACCGGATTCTCCGCATGCCCAACATTTATAGTTTTTCTTTTTCTCAGGACAGAACGATGCTTTCTGGAAAAACCTTCTGTTCTTAGAGAATGGTTTTTTATAATACTTTTTATAATATTTTTGACCTCTTTGTTTATTGAAACTTTTTCTCTTATAGTTTCTTTTTCCTTGGTAATCTCTATTGTTACATTCCCATTCTGTTGTCGTCTCCCAACAAGTTAAAAATTGTTTCTTCATTCTTTGGGTGCTACTTACGTCTCGACATTTTTTCTCGACCCATTTCCTAACATAGGAAATTCTGTTACCCAGAGTATCTTTATCTCCATTTTTAATTAAATCTCGATACTCTTCACTTATTTGTTCATTAATTGGGGCAGGAAGTTTATCAAAGAACATTTGTAAATTAGTGTTGTTTTCCCCTATCTTATAGTAATACTTCTCGAATTCTGTTATATAATTATCGACATATTTCATGTTACAGATTTCAAGGTTGTTTAAGGTTCTTTACCATTTTAAAGCTTCCTTATCTTCATCTTCCTTTTCTCCAATGAATTCGTCTTCTATTAGTTCACATATTAATGTGAACATCGTCACTGGACTTGCTAGATTTCTAAGTTCTTGTTTTGGGTCATCACCAATAGCTCCATACCAGTCGGCAATACATCCATAGAAACTATGCTCTATGTAATTAAGGAACTGGGAAGAGTTCCAACCTACATTCATGTTTAATACACTCATCATACTTTTCTTCCAGAACTCTATAATTTCACGCCTATTCCTTATACCATCTAGGTTTAATTTATAACCTGTTTCACTTATGGGTTCTAGATTAATTTCTCTTTGATTGGTCTATGGTTTGGCATAATACTTACTCCAAATCTTTCTTTCTTCTCCAGAAATTCTCTAGGTTTTAACCTAGGTCTGTAATTACTAGTTGAACCATCTTCATATCTTCTGTAATGTCTTCTAACTTCATTTTGTTCTACAGGTTCATTCTCCTTCAGCCTTCTTTGTCTTAAAATTTCATTTAACCTTCTTTGGACTTTAGATATATATGGGAATGTTTTCTATATCTTTTAGGTTAATTAATCCCATTTGTTGATACACAGCTTCTTCATCCGAATTCTTTTCAGACTCGTCGTCGCTCATGACCTCTTGGTTCATAAAGTTGGTTTCAATGGCTTTTTGTTTCTGTATTTTCATCTTCCATTTTGGGTCATCCAGCTTAGTGCTGAATCTCCTTGTTTGTCGAAGTGGAGGGTGATTCATTTTTAAGATTCTCGTCTTGGTCTTCTTCTTCTGCAGTCGCTTTGTTCTTTATATTATCTAATTTAGTAGAAAACTTCTTTTTGGATTTTTTAAATGGATAACTGTATTTAAAAGGATCTCCTTTCTTAATTTCACCACCTGATGTTAGGCTTATCTGATGGCTAATTTCGTTAATGGCCTTTAGATTTGTTGAGTGATTTAGTTCACCTGTCTCTTTTACAGTTTTAAATATTTTACTACTAATCTCAATATATAATTGTTCTAATTTTTTAACTTCGAGTTTTAAATCTATAAGTTGATCTGAAATGGCATTTAAAATTGCTCCAAAGTGCTTATCGTTTACATCTAAATGTAAAGCATGAGGATAAGTCTTATGAGGGCAATTAGTAGACACCTCCAGATTGTCTTATAGATAAATACAGATTATTTTTAATTAACTGAGCTCTGATACCAAATTGCAGGATCACACAGACTTAAGAAAATACTAAATATTATTAAAGCGGAAATAAGAAAGATAATAACACAAACTAAGGATATAATTTAAACTTAACAAAAAGTTGGGTTTATTTTTATAATTTTTTGGTTTTTATGGGGCAAAGTTTATGATTGTAGAAAAGTGAATAGTGACTTTTGGCTATTCTCCAAAATACTTTGGAGATTTGGCTAAAGTCCAATATTTTTGGGATTTTTGGCTAAAGTTCTAGTTTGTTCAAAAATTAGCTAATCCGATATATCATTTTTCCTATTAATTTAATTGATACGATATTTAGACCCTGGCATAGCACATCGTCAGGTATTGATTCTAAGATCATACAAAATTAATAACATTGTAGTATATGGCAACATTTGCCTTTTAAAAAACTCACACATAAGTTTGTCACATTACATCACTTTACCAACCAGTTCACATGAATTTACTCACTTGGAGATTATAATCAAGAATTATACATGTATGACAGACACTAAGCCTTACTTGGTGAACTTCACATCTGGATTTCTCATCTGCTTGAGCCACATATCAGCCATCACCCTCGCCGATAAGCTCCAGATTAGATCCTGCCCCTTCGCAGGCTGCGCCTTTCCCTTCTTCCCTGCCGCTCTTCCCAAGCCATACTCCACCAGCCACTGCATAGCAGTTAACCTCCGCTTCTCGTTATCCCAAGCGTTCCTCTTCTGGCCTTTCTTAACTTTCATTCCTCCCAAGTGCAAATTAGTCACCTTGAACTCCTTCTCCCCGTCACTGTACTTGTCAAGTTCAGCTCTCGTCGCTTGGATCAAACCTAACATAGGACCTCCAACCGCCTCGTATCTTCTTAGAGGATCATGGAGTTGGATAACCACTGATAATGTTACTACTTGTGAGCCCTGAAGAACACTGTCGTTGTGCTTCGCGATCCATTCCTCCAGCGGAAGTGAGGTGGCTAGAGGGCTGTTCCGGCTCTCAGTGATGGGAGACACGTCAAAGGGGGCATCTTCGTCTGTCATATCGGCCTGGATTTTGAGAGCATCAATGGCCATGGCCTCCATCTTCTGCATTGAAAATGCGAGGATCTCATCAATGGCTACTGGCTCCTCTCCTACATTCCAAAGCCCTGTTGCTATGCGTTCTTTCCTCCCTTGGCTCACTGCACTTGCCATGGTTTTCAAAGCAGCAACCGTGCGAGCAGCACTTGAGCTGGCTCCTTCTTTGTTCCTCCCATGTATGATTGCTGATGCGATACCTTCAAAGGCGACCTGTTCAGGCGTTTTGCCTGTTATCTCGTCTATCGGCATTTGGTTCAGAACCTCAGAGCTGAGCTCTTCGAACCCGACAGATGCCATCTGCTGAAACAGTTCAAAGCCACTTACTGCATCAGCTCCACTTTGTGCCAGAACGAAAGGCTTAGATACCTGCATAGCAAGTTTTGGTGTGTCCTTCCTCGCCATTGTGACATCTAAAGGGTTCATCGCTACCAAGTACCCACCATTTCTTGTTTGGACAACACAACCTAATCCCTTGCCAAGGTCCGGGAGATAAACCATTGCTTGATCAGCATCTGCATTTTCCTGATCACCGCCTTCCGCCTTCTCATTAGATATGCCGAACTCATATTGTTTAAACCCGCTGTCTCCATCCTCGTCTTCCAGCATCTGGAGAAACTCCTTTGTGACGTTTTCTTCTTCAGCATCAAGCCTATGAGGGTGAGCTTCTTCATTATCTGCTTCCACATTTGGCTTATCCTCTCCCATAATCGACTCCAGAGCTTTTATCTGCTGAGCAATTGAATCAAGCTCTGATAGCCTTGTCAGATGGAACTGATCATGCACCACTTCCTTAACCACCTCACTCGATTCCGACTTCTCTTCATCAGCTTTAGCCTCATCATCATCATGCTCTTGTTTTTCCTGGACTTCAACTCCCTTATCAACCACCTCAAAATCAGGGAGATCAAGCTCTTCTTCTTCTTTCGGCTCCTGAATTGGCGGCTGAATCTTTGAAGGAGCAGGTGCTGCTGGCTCCTCATCTAGATTCAGTTCTTCAAATCCTTGAATACTATCTGCTCTTGCACTCCCACTCCCTCCTTGTGTGGGAGTCCAAACTTGCATTCTACCTGACATCTTTGGGCTGGGTACACTGAAGGATGTCTTCGACTGTTTTCGTCCAATTGAAGGTGAGAAGCTCTTAGTCTTCTCCTTAGCCGACATACTACTAGTGCTGTTACCGAATAGACTGACTCCTCCATCTTTCTCCATGATCTGAAATCCCAACTTCACGGCAAGCTCTCCACCCTTGGCCTTTCCCAACAGCTTGAAGCTTGTATCCCACTGCCGAATCCTATTTCCCTGAGCACTTTTTTCCACTGATTCTTGAACAAGACGGCTCAGATCAACAGACCCCCTACCAAAATCAAGCTCTGAAGCCTCCACCGCAAACGCGTAGATGATGAATGGTCTTGGCTCCAACTTCATCGGTGTCATGGAAGGACTACTAGAGTAGACATGGCACTTAACGAACAGCGTCTCCTCGAAATCGGCAGCTCCTTGAGTGACCCTGGAGGGCATGGTGTGGACAGCACCTTCCTTGCTCTCCTTCTTCCGAACACAAACCGATAGCCTCAGGCCGTTCATCGACGTAGGGAGGCCTTGTATTGACACAACCTCCACCGAAAACAAGCAGCTTATCTTCTGCATTCCAATATGTGACAGAGCCCTCATTGGCTTCCAATTCCATATACTCCCTTTCTTCTTATCAGACGATGATGATTCATTGGACAGCACATCTCCAAACAGGCCATTAGTAGCACCCGGTTTCTGAGCAGAAGCTTTAGCTTGGCCTTGATCAGCTGAACTGTCATGAGGGCGAGAGCGCCATGGGGACAAAGACATTCGCCTAGCAAGGGGCTTGAGGGATTTGGCCTTTTGATTACTGATAGGGATACCATCACCATCACCATCATCGGCATCTGCAGCCGAAGGTATGGGAGGGATTGCAGTCCTAGGGAGTGCTAGGGAGGCAGTTCTCCTAGCGGTAGAGGAGACATGAGACTGGTATAGAGTTTGGCTGAGAGCTTCGAGCTCTTCCAACAGCTTGGCATTGGAATCTCCTCCACCAGTGGTCTGTTCCGCCATTTTTGGATGCTTGGAGGATCAAGAAATTGTAGGTTATATGTTTGGACAAGTGAGGGAAAAGGCGGGTGTTGATGATGATGATGATAATAAGAGGAGGAGAGAGTGCCATGGATTGTCATTCAAATGTTGTTTTGTGGTGCTTCCAAGACCAGAAGTTTTCGTGCGGGTAGGATAAGATTAAGATAAGGGCAATTGGTCTAATTTTGTCTCTCTCTATGTGACAGAGACACAGCAGTTAAGAATGAAGAAGACGTGATATATATGGTCCCCTATAGGAAAATCAAAAACACACCAGTAGGTAGAATTGAATCACCCAGCAAGAACAAAACATCCAATTTCGCATCACCAAACAAACCAATTAACACAAACTAACAAATTCAGAAGAAAAGGAGAGAAAACGCAGAACCTGTTGTTTGGCCCCAAGCGGTGAGGCGGTGATATAATTGACAGTCCAATCAAAGAACACATAAGGGTCTTCACCGAGACATCCCAAGAGGCCGCAGCAAAGCAAGATCGCGACCCAGAGCTTTGAAATGAATGACATCAGATCTCAGCTCTTCTGATTCCCCTCTGCAAGTTTGCAACAGCTTTTCTCGCTGTGACGTTCTACATACTGGAAAGGGGAAACAAAAGAGGGGCGCCGGGCGGTGGAAAAGGAAACGAAAGAGGGGTTTCTTTCTTTTGCTTTCTTTGAATGGGAGGAGGTGTGCTGCAGCGCTGAGACTGAGAGGCGACCGCGGAATTGTGAGTGTGAACACATGGGAAGTGGCCATGGATTGGAGACTGGAGGATGATAGCTTGGACACCGGATCGGATCTCCGGGACCCATTTTGTATTATTTTGAATTTTGCTGCGGTTTAGCTTCATCCCCTATCATATCTCTGCTGACAAAATGTCGTATATGCATTTCACCCCCCTGCCCCCCTGTGAAGTATGACACCTCGGGTGGGTCAGGACTTGCCTGTTCACGGGACTATCCATTGATCTATGAATCTATCGGCTAGTTTTATAAACATGATGGATTTACTTAATTAAAAGAGTAAATTACACATAATCACCCTTAAATTAGGCTAGTTTTCAAATAACCGCCCATAAAATTATAAATTACAGAAAGCCACCCATAAATTACATTTATTTTCAAATGAACACTCATCCATTAAACCTCTTTTGTTTTGTTTGGAAAGACTAAAATACCCCTATTTCAAACTTATTTTTTAAAGGAAAGACTGAGGTGGCAATTGGGCGAGTCAGGTCGGATTCGGTTAGTTGGGTTTCGGATCATTCGGGTTTCGGGTAATGTCTAATAATTTGATTATTTGGTTGGGTCGGGTTTGGGTTTCGGTTGTACCGGGTTTTGATTGTCTCGGATTTCAGTTATTTCGGTTTTGGATTGTCTTAAGTTTTCATTATTTCAATATTCATTTTAATTTTTTTACTAGAATCTATCTTAAAATTCGGGTTATATCGGGTTTCGGTTATAACGGGTTTGAGTCTTAATGGGTTTCGGTTGAATAGGGTTCGGTTCATTCGGATTTGGGTGAGCTTCGGTTGTCGGTTATTCGGATTTCGGGTCCAAAATGGGCCGGGTTTAGTCGGTATTCAGAATAATCGGTTCTAAAATACATACAATAACCTTAGAGGTGGCAAAACCCGACCCGAACCCAAAAACCCAACCCGGGCGACCCGAAGCTGATTGTCCTGCACACCGACTAAACCCGGCCCATTTTGGCCCCGAAATCCGAATAACCAATAACCGAAACTCACCTGAATCCGAATGAACCGAACTCTATTCAACCGAAACCCATTAAGATTTGAACTCGTTATAACCGAAACCCGATATAACCCGAATTTTAAGATAGATTCTAGTAAAAAAATTAAAATGAATATTGAAATAATGAAAACTTAAGACAATCCAAACCCGAAATAACTGAAATCCGAGACAATCGAAACCCGATACAATCGAAACCCAAACCCGACCCAACCAAATGATCAAATTATTAGACATTACTAAAAACCCGAATGACCCGAAACCCGACTAACCGAATCCGACCCGACTCGCTCAATTGCCACCTCAGTCTTTCCTTTAAAAAATAAGTTTGAATTAGGGGTATTTTAGTCTTTTCAAACAAAAAAATAGAGGTTTAATGGATGGGTGGTCTTTTGAAAATAAATGTAATTTATGGGTGGTTTTCTGTAATTTATAATTTTATGGGTGGTTATGTGAAAACTAGTCTAATTTAAGGGTGGTTATGTGTAATTTACTCTAATTAAAAAGAGTGTTTTGGTCTACTCGAGGGAAACCTGGAAGCTTTGAAGCTGGAGAGCTTTCGTCTTGAGGTGAAGGGCGATTGCTTAACAATTATCAGTGCGCTCAAAGGGTCTCGATCGTACCCTTGTTTCAAAAAATCTCTCTATTATTTGACTAAATTCAATACAAAAGTGGCAAACCAATCTTTATTTTTAAAATTGTACAAAATCACATATTCGGGTTAATTTGGGTGTCGGGTAAATATCTGTTGGGCTCGATTTTGGGTTTGGGTTATGCACAACGCTAAATTTTCGGGTTCATTCGGGTTTCGGTTCGGGTGAGTCTGTCGGGTTTCTCGGGTCGGGTCAGATCTTGCCAGCTCTAGCCCCGTTGGAATCACCTATAAGGCTATAACCCTCTGTGTTACCCTCAGTGTATCACTTAATTACTTAGAGTATAAATTTATATTAAAAAATTGAAAAAATATTCTTACATTTTATACCCTTATATTAACATATTTATAAATGTATATTTTAAGAAAAAAACACATTTTAAAAACATAGATAAATAAATATCGTTTATAAACATATCAATGTAAGGGTATATAACCTAAAATTATTTTTTTCAATATAAATTTATATCCCCTTTTTGGATACTTTTGAGTTTTACATTTGTGTTCGGATCAGACATATCCCCTTTTCGGATACTTGACACGAACCGTTTAATTTTTAAAAAAAAATTATAGGTACGGTAACATCAGTGGCGGCCGCATGAATCTTTGAATGGTGGGGCGAAATTACAGACGAAATTACAGACTTAAGATTTGGAGGAGCGTTCAATCAATTTTGAAGGCCCTATACAATTATTAAAATGATCGAGGACTATGATCTTATAGTCATTCTTGGCACTTGGATTCATATACAAATTAATATTATTATGTATGTAAGAGTATTCGAATTCTTACAAACTAAATTAGTTCTCATAGAGATTACATAGCATACATCATAAGTTAGGTAAATAATAATAAATATATACATGCGATTACACCCCCGTAGTCGAAACGGGAGGAGACCTAACAGTAAGATTGTCTCTAAAATCAAGAAATAATTGTCGTGGCAAACCCTTTGTGAATATGTCTACATACTGATAGGCAGACGGCACGTGCAGGACGCGAACATGGCCAAGCGCGACCTTCTCATGAACAAAGTGAATGTCTATCTCGATATGCTTGGTGCGTTGATGTTGCACCGGATTGGTGGCGAGATAAGTAGCAGACACATTGTCAGTGTAGACTAGCGATGCATGCGACAGGGGACAATGCAGCTCAAACAGAAGATTACGTAGCCAGGTGCACTCGGCTACAACATTGTCCACCCTGCGATATTCAGCCTCAGCACTGGATCTGGAGATGACCGACTGGCGCTTGGCGGACCATGAGACTAATGTGTCGTTTAAAAACACACAATATCCTGAGGTAGACCTGCGAGTGTCAGGACATCCAGCCCAGTCAGCATCCGTATAAGCAACGATGGATGGATCTGGGGCCGGCTGTATGGTGATACCCAAAGAGTGTGTGCCATGAATATATCTAATGATTCGTTTGAGCACAGCAAAATGGCCTTCTCTGGGATCATGCATGAACAAACAGATCTGCTGAACCGCATAAGATATGTTGGGACAAGTAAACATCAAATACTGAAGGACCCCTGCAAGACTGCGATACAAAGTGGGGTCCGAAACCGGCCTGCCCGCCTGAGCACTCAGCTTCGTGCCTGGATCGATAGGAGTGACAACAGGATTGCGGGATGTCATACCAGCACGATCCACAATCTCCCGAGCATACTGATCCTGAGACAGGAAGAGGCCAGACGGTGTCCGCGTAACAGCAACTCCAAGGAAGAATGACAGAGGGCCCAAGTCAGAGAGAGAAAACTCTCGGCCAAGTAAGCCGATGATGTAGGCCCGAAGAGACTCTGAAGACGCAGTCAAGATGATATCATCCACATACAGGAGTAGGTATGATGTGTGAGGGCCGCGACGGAAGATGAACAACAAAGAGTCAGACCGACTACTGTGAAAGCCGATCTTAAGCAAGAATGAGGCAAACCGTTGGTACCAGGCACGCGGAGCTTGCTTGAGACCATAAAGGGACTTCCAAAGGAGACAGACATGCTTGGGACGCTCAGGGTCCACAAATCCAGGGGGCTGAAACATATAAACTGTCTCACGAAGATGACCATGTAAAAAGGCGTTCTTGACATTTAACCGATGAATGGACCAAGCACGAGAGACCGCCAGGTGAAGGACCGTGCGAATAGTTGCCGGCTTAACAACCGGGCTGAATGTCTCGCCACAGTCAATGCCGACCTCCTGCAATCGACCATTAGCCACCATGCGAGCTTTGTAGCGTTCCAAAGAGCCATCAGAGCGCGTCTTGTGACGAAACAACCACATACATCGGACCACATTGACCTCAGGAGGTCGAGGGACCAATTCCCACGTCCCATTACCAATAAGAGCTCGAAATTCCGCAGTCATGGCGACATACCAATTGGGATCCAACAGGGCTGTTTTGTGAGAGGTAGGGAGAGGGGATATGGGTTCTGTGGGGGAAGTATGTGTGTGAAGGTCAAACAATCGACGGGGTTGGTAGATGCCTGCCTTGCTTCGGGTTGTCATTTGGTGAGTGTTTTGGGCAGGAGGGGCTGGTGCCGCGTCAGGAGGGACAGGGGCTGACAGGGTAAGGGATGTCGGAGATTGTCCCAAAGGGGGGTGGTGGGGGGTGTCGCCGGCATAGGGGAGTTATGCGGGGAGGGGGTGGGATGAGGCGATGCAGTAGGCACTGGCGAGCCATATAGGAGTGGTGTGAGGAGGGGTGATACACCGTCGTCTCTATCAAGAAACTCATAGGTGGCAGATGATGGGACATTCTGTTGAGAAAAAGGGAAGACAGGCTCATCAAATGTGACATGTCTAGACACAATAAGCTTCCGAGTGGCAATGTCAAGGCATATATAGCCTCGATGGTTGTCAGGATAGCTCAAGAAGACACAAGGAGTAGACCGTGGCCGAAGCTTGTGAGAAGTTTGAGCGGAGAGGTTGGGATAGCAGAGACACCCGAAGACTCTAAGGTGATCAAAGCGAGGAGTCACACAATATAAGAGCTGGGTGGGACAACTTTGGTTGAGATTGGGAGATGGAAGAATGTTTAAGAGGTATGTGGTCACGGTAAGGGCAAAGGCCCAAAACCGGGCGGGCACAGACGCATGAAACAGAAGGGTACGAACCATGTTGTTGATTGTGCGGATAGTGTGTTCCGCCTTGCCATTTTGAGGAGATGTGTATGGACATGAGAACCGGAAAACAATCCTGTGTTGTTTGAAGAAAGAGTGAAAGGCATGATTATCAAATTCCTTCCCCTTGTCACATTGAAACGCTTTGATGGAGCAATGAAATTGTGTCCGAACCAATTGATGAAATTGAACAAAGGTGGTGTAAACTTGAGATTTGAATTTAAGTGGAAACACCCATAGAAAATTGGAGTAATCATCAATAAACAATAAATAATATTTGTGACCAGCAGAGCTAACAATGGGAGATGTCCATACATCACTATGAATCAATTGTAAAGGGAAAGTAGTGACAGTCCTAGATGAATAAAATTGTAACCGAGTATGCTTCCCCAATTGACAAGAATGACAAAAGGGGGAATTATACACTTTATTACAATGAGGTAAACATAGCTTCCTAAGTAAATGAAAAACAGGTGCACCCGGGTGATCGCAACGAGCATGCCACACAGAAGACGACACAACTGACAGAGACAGAGGGGCGGACGACTTGGTGATGGGGTAGAGCTCGCCAGAGCTAGTGCATCTCAGACGATGAGTTCCCGTTGGAAGATCCTTCACAAAAAAACCGTAAGGGTCAAATTCAACAGAAACATTATTGTCAGTGGTAAATTTGCGGACATAAATAAGGTTTTTGATGATATGAGAGGCTACCAAAACATGACGGAGGTAAAGGGGGCGGGTGGGAGAGGTGATGGTGGCTTGACCAGATCCCAAAGTAGGCATGCGGGAGCCGTTTCCGACTATAATAGAAGGAGAATTACTCTTAGAGGTAAGGGAAGAGAGCATACCTTGATTGTTCGACATGTGAGAGGAAGCGCCCGTGTCCATATATATACCAAGAGTTGCCAGGCGGGTATAGCGTCATGGTGTTGAATGACTGAGACAAATCTGTAAAGCCGGCATAGGGATCTCCATAAGCGACGTTGACCTGCTGATTGGGAGGCCGAGGTGCAGCTCCAAGAATACCTTGAGACGGCACTGATGGGTACGGGCATAGGCCACGGTTCCATCCTTGAAGCTGCCAGGGAGCCGCTTGCTGCTGGGAGAAGGTCGGAACTTGCATCCAACCGAAGGGAGTACGCTGAAATTGAACAGCGCCAGGTCCTCGGCCACGGCCTCGCCCACGGCCGCGCCCACGTCCGCCAGAGGATTGGCGGCCGGAGTTATCGGGGGACGGCGACTGCTGAGGGGGTTTTTCCGGAGGGGGAGTGGGCGGTGCAGAGGCAGCGGCGAGAGCCTTAGCGTCGACAGCGAGGGCATTGCGTTTCAAACGGCGTGTCTCCTCAAGCCGAATCATCGACCTTGCTTTGTCAAATTCCGGGAGTGGTGACGTTTGTTGAATGAAACTCGCCACCGTATCATATTCCGATGTCAGGCCAGCGATTATCTGAACGACCATCTGTCTCTCAGTAAGGGGAGAGTCGACGTTCTTCAGTTGATCAGCAAGGTCCTTAATATGCTGACAATATTCAGAGACAGAGGAGAAAGACTCCATCCGACATATAGAGAACTCGTTATGCAGATAAACCGCACGAGATTCTTTGTTATCATGACAGATGTTCTTCAATCTAGTCCATGCCGAGAGAGCAGTGGCATTCGGTTCTAGGATGGTGAGTAAGAAATCCGAGGAGATTGTGGCGTAGATCCATTGAAGGATAATATCGTCAAGTTGATCCCAAAGAGCGTCGTCAATCTCCAACGGTCTGGTCACGCTGGCGTCGATATGATTCAGGACTCGATGAGCCCTGGCAGCGACCTTGAACAACGCAGCCCAAGAATTGTACTTTGTGTCGGAGACATCGAGCGTGATTGGTATGAGATTCTTGATGTTGGAGATGGCGAGAGCGGAATGAAACGGTGGCTTGGAGAACACCGAAGACCTGGATCCACCTTTGTGAGGAGGGGTCACTTTCTTGCCATTGGGATCGTCGTTGTCGGAGTTGGTCATGATGAGAGGCGATCTGGAGAGGGGAGATGTGGTGCCGAGGGGGAGAGCGGCGGGATAGGGTGGTGGAGGCGCGCCTGTGAGAGAGGTGGCGGCGATGAAGGGTAGGTGGCGGTGGTAAGCCTAGGATTAGGGTTAGGCTCGTGATACCATGACAACACACACAATTGGATAAATTCCCCCTTAGGGTTTGCCTTTCTCATTCATTGACTTATATAGAGATTACATAGCTTACATCATAAGTTAGGTAAATAATAATAAATATATACATGCGATTAGAGATGCTAGACCCATAACCCATTTCACTGGACGGTCCGACCCGATAATGATGACGGGCTTATACAAGACACTAGACTCAAATACCAAGCTTTGGTCAACACCAAGCACACGTATGTATGGAACACAATTGATACAACAAGGATTTGGACTGAGCCGGCCCAATTTAACTCGTCAGATCCAACTGCGGGCTTATAACAACACAAAATTTTGAGTACAATTTTTTTTTTTTTTTTCCGATAACGAGTAACCCGTCGGAAAAGAGACGGAGGTAGGGATCGAACCCAAACCTCCTAAAATCCCCTTCTCCCTATGACTCTATGAGTGAGCTACTTGATTACATTTTAAATTTTTTAATAAACACACATATACAGATGACAGATCTATCTACTAGACTACTAGTTCCAATAAGGCAATAATCAATTACAAATCCAAAAGTCTTCGCCTTCCATTGGAGCCCTCTGAGAAAGAAACGAATGGCACCACCCACGAGGTTGTACACCGTTTCCTCCCTTCTAATGGCAGCCCTCTTTGCAGTCTCTGCAACTTTTCAGTTCAATGACATCGGTAGGTAACCACTTTAAACAAAATCTTTCATCTATACTAGTAATTGTACTCAATTGCTACCTTTATGATGGAGTATGCTTGGTAATTGGTGTAGATTGGTATTTCTGGATCCCTCTATATGCCGGTGGGTCTGTTGTTAATCTGACGAGCTGCTACTGCTGCTGGTGGAAATTGTCAGACAAGACAACAATCCCAAGGATGGCTAATTTTTCCCTTTGGCTTGGAATCTTCTTGTTCGTTAAAGTCATTGTGGAAACCCTTACCGCCACTGGTACCGGCGTCGATGCAGTTGGGATCTGGTCACTTGACATGAGGCACAAGCTTGTCAGGGAGAAATTGGGAAGTGGTTTGGTGTTTGCTTCCATGTTCTTGCAATTGGCCGCTAACCACTCCTACACTCCAACCTCTCTATATTTTGGTAAATTTCATTTCATTAGCTCCAACCCAGTTCAATACTCTACTCATATCTTTGGAATTAGACTCTGTTTGGAAAAGTTGATGGGGTATTAGTATAGATTATTTGAGTTAGATATATGGTAATAAATTAGTATGATGTTTGATAAGCACTTTTTGGTAAAAGGATAGCTAAAACTGATAGGGTATAGCTGAAACTGATATTTGTGTTAAATGTTAATAGCTAGTACCATGTTTAGTAAACCTAGCCATTACGGTAGTTGATGAAAACTTGTTAATAGAAAAACCAAAAAGTCTGCAAAGCTAGTTGATATAGAGCCTTGTTAGGGTAGCTGATGAAAACTTGTGAAATGAAAACAAAAAACTCTGAAAAGTTTGGGTGATTAGTTGTCGAAAAGCTCCAATTTTAAAAAACTTGTTAAACTAAAATATTATATTTATTTCATTTAAACTATATAATATCAAAACAAGGCTCCAAAAAACTAGCTGATGGTGCCAGACGGAGCTTAAAGTAATGAATCTTTTTATATCAACAGGGTTAAGAGTGATCTTGGGAGTGACCCTGATTTGTGTGGTATCCTTGGTGTTTTTGGTGCTAGTCACTGGCTCCATCATCGTGCACTCAGCTTCCTCCACAGTCCAAGATGATCCCAGGGTTCCTTGGCAATTCAAGCTTGCAAAATACATTGACTATGGTAATTAGTTATTAATCCACATACATTCAACTCAACCTCTTGGACAGTGACAACTAATTCCATCTCTGATACATGATTATATGACCAGGGACTGTCCTTGTTATAGGCAGTAACTACACCATATTCTTTGTGCTCTTTCTGCTTCTCTTCACTTCAACCATGTTGAAAGGGAAAACACACACATCATGGTTTCGTCAGCATTCGCATAACAAGGAAGAAGACGGAATCCATGCATATACAGCCTATGGTAATCATCTCTCGCTTTAACTGCATTCATTCGATACAAGAACAATCATCCCATTGTGCTTCTACAGTTTATAAAGCCAGCTAAGCAATGAATGGGAATTGCAGGGATGGCAGCTCTTGTTGGCATCGGCTATGGTCTTTCTCTAGTTTTCCATCTATACCTTCAAGATGACATGAAGTTTTGAGCTTTGAATCTAATGTGGGATTTTGAGAGCCAGGTAAGATGTGTTCAACCACAAAAACAGGTGACGATACATGCAGTTAATCTTGAGACTTGATTTTGTTAATATGTAAGCAAGGCAAAGCAAAGAATAGGCTCAAACGACAAACCTACACCAATTCAGTCCCTGCAGATGCTGAATTTAGTTTATGTAGCTTGTATGTTATACACACAAGTGACGACCAATCAAACTAGATACAAGCTACATGAATTGCGTAACTCCTGTATATGAATTGCGTGTGAGAAAATGAAGCATAGGAAATGAAACAAGTCCTTTTCATGTTTGGTTGTAAGCTCTAAAAGATTTGGCCTTTCAGATTAAGGTGAAAGTGATGATGAAGAGAGAGTCAAGAGCGCGCTAGGCGTGACCACAAAAGGGCAGGCCGGAGTTAGGCTTAGTTGTTGATCATTTAGGCAAAAGCTGAATATAAACATCACATGTATGTACAGCAATATACAATGTTGTATGTACTCTGGCCAGCTCGCCGATGTCCTCATCAAAAACAGAGCTAAAACTATGTTTTGAGCAACTGCAACCTAACAGAAAAATGTTGCAATGACAATGAGATTCATGGGAGGTCAATCCATGTTTTGAGCAACTGCAACCTAACAGAAAAATGTTGCAATGACAATGAGATTCATGGGAGGTCAATCCAGTATCCATTTAGTTATGATGCCTAAACTCTGGAATCTAGCATCCATATAACCTATTTATAACATGTGAAGTCATCATTTTTTTATTTTCTTTGTCTAACCTGTCACTAACACATTTTTATACTCTGTAAAAAAATGAAAAAAAAAAAAACAAAATTTGAATATTGAAAAGCCATATGTTCTACCATTGAAAAGGCAGATGAGAACCTCTACCAGAGGTGCTAAAACAATATGTTTGGCCATTGAAGACTTGAAGAGTGGTTGAGAACAAGAGAACCCGCCTTGCTTAGTCTCAATTGAAAGCCTTTCACATCACAGTCGAATGGGTCATCTTTTTGTTGAAAAACGAAAAGAGAATCCGGAAAGGACGAACCGAGGGAGATCAAGAAACTATCAAATTAGGTTGTGATGCAGCCATGAAAAAATAGCAGTTTACAAATCTAACTCTTTCAAATGTTCAGCAGAAGAGGATGAAGCAGTGATGAATGATGATAGTTCTCATTAGTCATTTCTCAACTAACCCTCCTGTTTTTTTTAGCATAAACCTGGGTATTTCATTTCTCAACTAACCCTACTGAAATGCAATCCGGGCTTGTTTGTTTATATAAGAGGTGAATGGAAAGGTAATGTATTAAATTTTACCTATAAAATGTATATGATTATCATTTTTTGTGAGCTTAGAGGAGAGGTTGGGGGAATTATTAGACCATCCTAGATGTATTATCCTTCAAATTAGAGAATAGAAGGGTAACAAATTTTGTGTGAAAAATGAGAGAAGAAAGGAAATGATTAGAATAGTGATCAATGAATCTTAACTTAAATATAGACTATATTTATAAGGGTAATCATTACTTTTCTCTACCAAAAAAACAAACGGGGTCAATGCATCAGGATGATATGCATTATACTTAACAAGAAATAAGATTATTGGGTCGGGGGGGTTATTTTTGCAATGAGGCGCATGAATTGGTATATCCACTACAATTTCTCTAGAAGTTATAAAGAGATACCCACCTAAGAGCAAGCCCAACGGCTTTGCTAAAATAGAGAAAAGAGAAGATTTTAGAGAAAAATGTCATTTTTTCTCCCCAACAGCTTCTCCAAACTGATCTCTAAAATAGAGAAATGGATGAAGAGAGGGAAAAAATCTCTAAATTTAGAGGAATAGAAGTTGATCTCTATAATTTAATGTTCACTTGTCCATATATAGAATTTAATGACACAACCCCACATTTTCCACTCATAATATAGAAAAAAAAAATTCATATTTATTAGTAATAAAAATATAATAATTTTTTAAAATTAATTAAAAAAATTGATATGATTTGATATAATATATAAATTAATTATGTTAAATCAATATACATAGATAAACAAAACATCATAATTCTATGTTAAATTTTATAAATAAAATAGCATAATTAATTTCATCCAATTTAATACTATAAAATTTTCACTTCAAAAAATATTCACTTGAACTCATAACTCATATTGAAATGATTTTATTTTTATAAATTATAAAGTAAGCCTTGTTAGTTAATTAATTAAGAAAATATGATCAATCACCAATCTAATTTCTAATAAAAATATATATTAATCAATTGAAAATAATCAGATTAAATTTGAATAATATTTTATCCAATTTTATGATAACTTTTATACTACTAAGTAACAAATTTGAGTCTAAATGTTAGAATTAAGTTTAAATGAAGTTTTTTGAAATATAGAATTAAATATCTTTAATAAATGCATTTATTTATTATAGTCTTTAATAAATGTAAAAATCTGTAAAATAGAGAAGCTGTTGGAGTTTGAGTGAATTTTTTTTTTAGAGATTTTGACATTTTCATCTCTATTTTAAAGATTATATACAAAAGCTGTTGGACTTGCTCTAATAGACATAAATGGGTTGCTCATCGGTTCAAAACTGAACCAAATCAAATCAAACTGAACCAAACCTAAACCGAATTTATGTATTTTTTAGATTAAAAAAAAAACAAACCTAACACTTCAGTTTCGGTATGGAGTTTATCTTTAAGACTCATGTATGGAGTTTAGATCCATCAAAATTGATTTAAAAGTGTCCCATCATCGACTTTCTCCACCTTATATTTTTCTTTTTCCTAGGTTGGGTTTTTGGATAGAAAGTGTTTTCCCCATTTCACATACGGAGTCCGAGTAGTTGTTTAGGACCTGTCGTAGATAGGTTTCTTATTTTCTTTTATCTATTAAGCTATCATCATTGAAAGTTATTTTGTTTCTAATAATCCAAATGCCCCACCACAAGGGTAATGGAATGTGTAACGAATGTCTCCTTCCCGTTGCTAGTTAATAACGGCCCTACGGATATATTTCTTCCCTCTCGGTGTCTTCGCCAAGGGGATCCTCTTAATATCCCCATTTTTATTTATCCTAGGAGTAGAAATTCTCACTCGAAAACTATCTATATAAACAAATTTGGATAATAGTCTAATATGATTTAAATTCGGTAGGAACGGTCATCAAATTCTTTTTCTTATCCTTTGCCGATGACATCATTATTTTTCACAAAATGCAGTGTCTCCGCTGGATGGAGAGTTAGAACAATAATTGATACATATTGCAAAGTTTCTGGACAAAAGTAAATTATCATAAATCTAGCTTCCAAGCGATTAAAGATATTCCAAACTCTAGGATATCGGAACTCAGAAGTTGTTTAAATATTACAAACAAAAACTCTTTGGAAAAGTATCTTGGTTGCCCGATCATCAGTGATAGAGTGAACAAAGACACGTTTGAAGACATAATTTGTAAATCCAAAGAGAAACTAAGTAAATGGAGAGCTAATGCTCCGTTGAAACAGGGAAGTGCAATCCTAATTAACACAAATTTAGCAGCCAAACCGCTTCAATGAGTGTAAAATTTTCTGCTACCCTCATCAATACACAAAGAAACTTGATCAGATTAACAAAATATTTTTCTACAATAAAGATCTTCAACACCGCCTGCTTATCGATTGGGATAGGATTTCCAGATCGAAAAAGTCTGGGGGACTAGGGTTTAGGAAATCAAAAGAGATGATTGAAGCTTTTCAAATGAAACTTCTATGGAAAATCCTGGTTAGACTAGATGACTTCTTGATTAAATTAATCAAACACAAGTATCTTTGCTCATCTAACGTCATTGAATACCCGAAAAGAGGAGACTCTTCATGGCCATGGGCTAAACTAACAACCCTCATAGATAAATTTAAGCTTGGGTTAGTTTGGTCGGTTGGAAATGTGACTCCGGTCAAATTTTGGACGGATAATTGGATTACAACTTCCTCCCTATAGTCTAGGGGGGTTGTCCCTTTATCAACAATATAATATAGAGGAAAATGTAGGTGATTACATCTTGGGTGATAGATGATGGATGAAAAAATTAAATGATGTTCTACCAAATAACATAGTTAAGGAAATCTTGGACATTGACCCCCTTCCGTTTCTACCTTCGAATATCGCTTATATATATTGGTGGCCCGATAGAGCGGGTTGGTTGACTACATCAAGTGCATACAAATTAATCACAACTCAATCCTCCCTGAACTTAGACAATAATGGTTGAATATCGAAATTGGATGTCCAACCAAATGTCAAAAATTTCTTGTGGAAGGTATGCTAGGATGGTCTTCCAATTGCCTTTAGACTTACCCAACATGGGGTCTCAGTACCTTCTTTATGTTGTCTGTACAATTGTGAAGATGATACTCACCTCTTGTTAGAATACCAATATATGAACTCTCTCCTTTGTCTCCCTACATCTATAAACTCAACAATATCCAACATGATCAATCGATCACAAGATATAAAACCGGTTTTTTTCTTTATTAGAAACAGGGCCGGTCCTACGGTTGTAAGGGCCCTGTTCTATAATAAATATTATGTCCTTCTAATAATAAAAATATAACACAAAAATATAAAAATTATTTTATAATTATAATAATCTTAATTTTTACATATAATATATCAAAGACTTGATTAAAACAACAAACAATTTTCAACCTTGTAACAAAAACAAAGTCTTCCATAGGGGCCTTACACTCTCTCTCTAGATAGAAGAATACTCTCTCTCTCTTTAGCTTGAGGGGGAGTGTTGTAAAACTGAAATACCCCAAAGTATTTTTGGATATTTCTTTTCTAATTTAAATAAATAAAATTTCGGATATACATACTTATAAATAGGAATCGGGTTTGAACCGGACAGTTTTCTATTTTCAAATCCAGGTGACCAGACCCATAAAAACAAAATAGTCGAACTGGCCATTGAACCCGTTTCCTTCTTCTTCCTATTTGGGTTCCACTGTAAAAGAGATGGATATTTACCTCCCTCAAAATTTACCCAAATTTGATTTTATAAAGATCCCCAGTATTATAGAACGTTTAACCAATTTCGAAGATTTTGGTCCAATTCAAATCTATCTATTTCAGATCTTCTAATCAATCTCGGCGGAAGAACCACATCCTCTAGTCCAAGAATATCGGGTGATTATAACGTATGTATCCCTCGTCCCCTTGAATCATCCGCTTCTTTATTATGCCGGCCATAAACAGAGACTGTCAGCATTATCCCTCTTCTTCATCCCTGTTTTTACTCGCACCTGTCTGATCGTGTCAGAAGATATGACAGGGGATAGAGACCGCTGGAGGAAGTGCATTCGGGCTTCTGATGTTTAGAAGCTTCAGAAGTTTGAGGATGGGTGTTGGGTCCTGCTATTTTTGCTCCTTTTCTGTCTTGCTCTTTGCTCCCTTTTACCTCACTCTTTTTATTGGCATGTTTCCATGTTTGGTTTATACCCTATTGTTTTGGGTCTATCAGAAACACTCTCTCGACTAGTTCGGGGAAAGAGTGCGTACATCCTGACCCCCCAGACCCTGCCTTTTCGCGGGATATACTGGGTTGTTGTTGTTGTTGTTGTTGTTGTTGTTGTTTGTCTGATCGTGTCAAAGGTGCTACGGCCGGGGACCTGGCTTTTAGTTACCATCAGAGCGTCCCTGGTAACTCAAGAGTCGACCGTCGTCGGTGACCAGGGTCCATGTTCCTCACAATAATGCAGCTATTGATCAATTCAATCTAATCGAAACACACAATCACTCAAGAACACTCAGTTGAAAGAAAGGGGAAAAACAGAACTCCCAGAATACATAATTTTTATTCTTTGAAAAACAATTCAATACATTTTTATAGAGAATGAGAGAGAGCTATGTATGTGTACAAGGGAGAGGTAGTTACGAATCTGTTACACAACTTGCAGCTTCTCAAGCAAGCTTTAAGCTGAGCTTGTAACAGCTTCACCAAGCTTGAGCTGAGTTGTTAAGTAACAGCTTCAACACTCCCCCTCAAGCTAAAAGTTTGAATCGATTCAAAACTCCTAACTTGATCATCATCTTCTCATAAGCATCTTGATTCACAGTCTTTGTGAACATGTCTGTTGGTTGCTCTTTGGTTGAGATGTATCCCAAGGTGATCTCCTTCCTTAAGGCCTTGTTTCTCACAATATGGCAGTCACCTTCTATGTGCTTAGTTCGCTCATGGTATACATGATTTTTTGCAATGTGTAGAGCTTACTGGTTGTCACAGTGCAACTGTACTGGTTCCATGATAACACCCAAATCAGATAATAGGTTTACAAGCCAAGTTACCTCACTGCATGTCATAGCCATTGCCCTATACTCTGCTTCAGCTGTTGACATAACCACATATGATTGCTTCTTTGTCCTCCAGGAGATTAAGGATTTTCCCAGCAAAATGCAAAACCCAGTGAGAGATTTTCTGGTCATGGGGAAGCTCTGCCAGTCAGCATCACAGAAAGCTCTCATCTGTAGTTTGTTTTCCTTTGCAACTTGCAAGAAGTAGCCCTTGTCCTGGAGCCTTTTTTCAGATATCTCAAAACATGTTTAGCAGCTTGCAGTGATCCATACTTGAAGAGTGCATGAACTGACTGAGCATCTGCACAGCATAGCACAAGTCAGGCCTTGTGATGGTTAAGTAGATCAATTTCCCTACAAGTCTTCTGTAGGCCACAGGATCCACTCCCTCTCTATTTCCTTCCAAACTGAGCTTGATTCTAGGATCTAGAGGGGTTGCTAATGGTTTGGAATCAGTCATTCCAGTCTCAATCAGTAGCTCAAGAGCATATTTCCTTTGATTCAAAAGTATTCCTTGGTCATTTCTCTCCACTTCTATACCAAGAAAGTACCTCAACTCACCCAATTCTTTCATCTGAAAATGTCTGTGTAGATGGGCTTTGAGTTTGCTTATCTCACTTATATCATTTCCTGTGATGATCATGTCATCCACATACACTAGTAGGGTTGTGGTTGTGTTGCCACTTCTCTGGACAAACATTGAATGATCATACTCAGATTACACAAATCCTGCAGAGATCACAGCCTCAGAAAACTTTGCAAACCATTGTCGTGGTGCTTGCTTTAGCCCATACAAGGACTTTTGCAACCTACACACCATGTCTCCCACAACTTGATGCTTCTTACTCTCACACTCCCCCTGAACATCAGGTTGTATAGTCTTGAGAGAGCAGTAGGCTGGTGGTAGCTCCATGAAGACCTCCTCTTCCAAGTCACCATGCAAAAATGCATTTGTGAAATCTAGCTGAGATATGTGCCAATTCTTAGCTGCAGCAACAACAAGTAAGGTCCTGATTGAGATCATTTTTGCCACTGGAGAAAATGTCTCACTGTAGTCAATACCCTCAACCTGACTAAAGCCACGAGCCACAAGCCTGGCTTTGTGTCTATCTAAGGACCCATCTGCCTTCAGTTTCAGTTTGAAGAGCCATTTGCAGGTTACCACAGACTGATGCTCAGGTCTTGGCACCAGAGTCCAAGTGTTGGTACTCTCAAGTGCTTTCAACTCAGTTAGCATTGCTTGGCACCACTCTTTAGAGTGTAGAGCCTCTTTTACAGTAGAAGGTTCAGAAAGTGATGCACTGTTGGTAATGAAATTGGAATAGGCAGGGGGGGCAGTCATGGTAAGAGATAAAAGAAGAGATAGGATAAGGTGAGGTGAACTTACTGTAGGAGGAGTCCTTTGCAGAGGTAGTTTCTTGATGGACAGTACACACATAATCTTTTAACCAAGATGGTGGTTTAAGATTTCTGGTGGATTGTCTAGTAGGGGATGTTTGTGTTGGTGGAGCAGGTTGGTGGTTGTTGTGAGCCTAATTTGTCATATTTTACACCTACTTTTATATCGATTTCTGTATACATTTCATTCATTTGGGTTTAAATAGTACGGAATCTATGTAGTTTATGCTTATTTGCCAAAATTATGGAATCTACACCAGTTTCTGTTTAAATCGTAGAAATCGAGGCATTTACAGCAATTCTACAGAAGGTCGGATAAAGCTCGGAAAACCACTACAGAAGTCCAAGGTCAAAGCAGCGGAACAAGTCTGAGAGTCAAGTCTACTCGATCTCGAGTAGGCTTACTCGACCTAGACGAGCCATGGCCGAGCGGCCTTGGTCGAGCAGACCATGATCAAGCGAGCCAGCCAAACCGAGCTCCGGACCCTACTCGACCTCGACAAGTCCTCGTCGAGGTCGACGAAGCCCAGACGCCCACGTCCGGAGTCGACGAGGAGAAGCCGAGGACATAGCCGAGGACGACCAGGCGAGACTCGCTGCCAGCGACGCCACTCGCTGTCGCGGAAAGGACCAGCCGCTGCCGCGGACCAAGCTACTCGCTGCCCGCGGAAGAGCCAAGCTCGAGAAGCCGAGTCACCTCTACTCGATCTCGACTAACCTTTGTCGAGATCGACGAGCCGCCCTGAGCCATGTCCGAGCAACCCGAGGAGATCCACCCGAGGAGGTCCAGTCGATGACCTAATCCCACTCGAGCTCGAGGAGCTTTACTCGAGATCGACGAGCACCAGTGAGCCCACTCCGAGCCACATCGAGCAGAGTCAAGCCGAGCCGAGCCACCCTTGTCGAGGTCGACGAGACCTTGTCGAGGTCGACTAGACCAGCTTCCAGAATCTTCTCGACGAAGCCTTGTCCGAGTAGACTTGACGTTGCTTGATGCCGAAGGCGGAAGATTCTATCCAAATCCATCGAAGATCTATCCGAATTGATCAAGTCCTATCTATGGAAGGAAATCTATCAAGACATGAAGACCTACCACATTAGTTTTATCTTTTTCCCTTATGGATTTAATTCCATTAAACATTTATTTATCTTTTAAGCAATTTAGATATAGATAGATATCTTCTTTCCTAGATTAGCTAGGGAATGAAGGCTATAAATAAAGCCCATGGGGCTGAGCATTAGGATCTCATTCGAAGTTACACACAATTAGTTAGTTTCATTCAGAGTAGTTTAGGAGTTTAAGGTTTTTAAGGTTTTGGCTTACAGCGAAAGTTGATTGCCAAGATTGTAAAGGTTTTTAAGGTTTTTAAGGTTTTGGCTTCTCCTATTTCCATCACAGATTTATCTATACATGGGAGAGGTCTGCCTTGGTATGTGCGATTGTGCAGGATTTCCAATGATGAGCCTAAGGAGTATGAAGTTGGAGACAAGCTCTATGTCTCTAAATCAAAAGATCATTGGTTTCCCAACAAATTCAACAAGAAGCGGATGGGATCGTTCGTGGTGAACAAGATCCATTCTGGAGGATTACAGCTGATGGACAAGAATGGAGTCCTATTTGAGACCCAAGCTACATGGGCCCTGCAGATGCCACCTTGAGCATAAATGGAGAAAGTCGGCCTAGCGACTACAAAATCTAGAGTATGTACATAGACTTTTTAGGACATTTGAGACTTTGTTTTTGTTTTTGCTATTATGGGTATATGTCTTCTACTTTTTCAGGTCAATGGATAGAACCAAAGCTTACTCGGACTAAGAGGTGCTCCATTCGAAATTTTGCAGCTCTGCACACATGTCTTGTGAGTTTCTTTCTTTACCCTTTACATTGTTTTTTTATATACAGTGAGGACACTGTAATGTTTAAGTATGGGGTGGGGGAAGGGCTTACATTACGCAGAATTGCCATATTTGACATTACTTGTGCATTATTTCTTAGAATTGCTACATGGCTATTTTGGAATGCATTATTTATTTATGTGCTTATATGCATGTTTTCCAAAAATCTTGAAAAATGACCCCCATTTTAATTTTTGAATAATGTCATGGAAGCTTATATTGGACTCGACGATGCAAAATTGGATTCATTGGAGATATAGCATGAAATTGCCTAGTAAAGGGAAGTCACAATGAAGTGCATTATTTTATTAAAAACCATGAAAGGAGGTAAAATTTGAAATTGCTTTTGACATGTTGCATGATGAGATGATGGAGGACTTTATATTTCCATATAATGCTCATATGTTTATAATCCTAGCCTTACCTATACTTACGCATCACAAAAGCCATAATATGCCTTATTTCAAATATTGCTCCACATGTTTCAAAATATTTGCCATTCTTTACCTTATCCGGGGATTATGTTGAGAATGATGTTACATTATGGAGATGTCATATGGTGTTTGTGTTGTCATTATATTTGGAGTTTGGAAGGAAATTATTTGAAATATATGGAAAATTTAATGAGTGAAAGAAAATCCAATCACCTCAGGAGATAAAGGTAGATTGACCCTCCTCTCTGAGATAATAGTTTGGAGAGATGGGACACACTGTGAGGAGTCCAAAGCACTAAGTATCCAGGGCCATTCATGACACCCATGTTTGCGACTCGCGAGAAGGCAGTGCTAAGGTCAGAGAGGTAAAAGCATTATTATTGAAAAAAGCAATATGAAAGGTGATGAATCAAAGAAAGAAAGAATGTGGAATGAAACTCAAGTTTGGAAAGTGATCCATTTCCCCGGATCAAAAGCACCACATTGCCAGAAATTGCCCACCTTTTAGCCTTTTACCAATCTACTCCTTCATGAGCTTAAATTAAAGTCTTCTTGATTATCAATGCTTTGTCACATAAAAATTATTTGTGCATAACCCTCCTTTTGTGAGTAGATGTTGCTTTGATATATTTGCACATGCATGGATTTGAGACACTAGTACCTTTTCGAGGATGGTAATTGATTGCAGGGTTATATGAAAAATGAATCTAAGATGTTGAGAGTTTTAATTACTTCCCCTGAATGACAAATAAAAAGTATTGCTTGAGGACAAGCAAGCTTAAGTATGGGGTGTTTGTTGTGAGCCTAATTTGTCATATTTTACACCTACTTTTATATCGATTTCTGTATACATTTCATTCATTTGGGTTTAAATAGTACGGAATCTATGTAGTTTATGCTTATTTGCCAAAATTATGGAATCTACACCAGTTTCTGTTTAAATCGCAGAAATCGAGGCATTTACAGCAATTCTACAGAAGGTCGGAAAAGCTCGGAAAACCACTACAGAAGTCCAAGGTCAAAGCAGCGGAACAAGTCTGAGAGTCAAGTCTACTCGATCTCGAGTAGGCTTACTCGACCTAGACGAGCCATGGCCGAGCGGCCTTGGTCGAGCAGACCATGATCGAGCGAGCCAGCCAAACCGAGCTCCGGACCCTACTCGACCTCGACAAGTCCTCGTCGAGGTCGACGAAGCCCAGACGCCCACGTCCGGAGTCGACGAGGAGAAGCCGAGGACATAGCCGAGGACGACCAGGCGAGACTCGTTGCCAGCGACGCCACTCGCTGCCGCGGAAAGGACCAGCCGCTGTCGCGGACCAAGCTACTCGCTGCCCGCGGAAGAGCCAAGCTCGAGAAGCCGAGTCACCTCTACTCGATCTCGACTAACCTTTGTCGAGATCGACGAGCCGCCCTGAGCCATGTCCGAGCAACCCGAGGAGATCCACCCGAGGAGGTCCAGTCGATGACCTAATCCCACTCGAGCTCGAGGAGCTTTACTCGAGATCGACGAGCACCAGTGAGCCCACTCCTAGCCACATCGAGCAGAGTCAAGCCGAGCCGAGCCACACTTATCGAGGTCGACAAGACCTTGTCGAGGTCGACTAGACCAGCTTCCAGAATCTTCTCGACGAAGCCTTGTCCGAGTAGACTTGACGTTGCTTGATGCCGAAGGCGGAACATTCTATCCAAATCCATCGAAGATCTATCCGAATTGATCAAGTCCTATCTATGGAAGGAAATCTATCAAGACATGAAGACCTACCACATTAGTTTTATCTTTCTCCCTTATGGATTTATTTCCATTAAACATTTATTTATCTTTTAAGCAATTTAGATATAGATAGATATCTTCTTTCCTAGATTAGCTAGGGAATGAAGGCTATAAATAAAGCCCATGGGGCTGAGCATTAGGATCTCATTCGAAGTTACACACAATTAGTTTGTTTCATTCAGAGTAGTTTAGGAGTTTAAGGTTTTTAAGGTTTTGGCTTACAGCGAAAGTTGATTGCCAAGATTGTAAAGGCTTTGAATTTAGTTTATGCAATTCAGTTTCTTTCATCAATCAATGTCTGCGATTGCGATGAGGCGTGAGTAGTCCACCCACTTCTGGGGCTGGGGTGAGCCCGACGGTGGCCATGTGAGGCGATGTGATAAAGGTCAGATCTTTTGTGCAATTCATCTTCTATCCCTATGAGCATGATTCTTTTGCGAGAGTTGAAGGTGATCCTTGTTTGTGTTATTGAAGCGAAAGTGATCTTAATGCAACTTGGATTAATTATGTGAAAAAGGGTTAGTAACAATTAGGGTTTATGCGAAAGCCTCTATATTCCTATTTGTTAATGACGAAAGTTATTTGATGGAAAGCATGATCTTTTATGCCTTTATGTGTTGTTTTGCATGGTTACCGTTGTGGTGTTGAAACCCTGGCTTTGGAGGTCTTTTCATATATTGAGTTAATTTCTGTTAAATTTCCGAATTCTGTCGAAAATCTGCGATTTTATATTTTCTGTTCTTAGTCGACATAGACCACTGTTTGTCGATCTCGAGTACTGTTCTTGTCGAGGTCGAGTTGGGTTTTGTCTGTGTCGAGTTGATTTTGTGCTGTCTTTCGTCGATTCCAGTTTCTGTGTTTACCTGTCTTGTCGATCTCGAGGAAGGGTGGTCGAGATCAAGTTGAGTTTTGCTTGTCGAGTTGCTTTGTTTTCAGTTTCTGAGTTACTGCTGTTGACTTGCTTTGGTCGACCTAGAGGACAGCTTGTCGAGATCGACCAGCTTCTGTGTCCTCGAGTTACTTTCTGCTTTGCTTCTGTTTTGCTTTGTTCTTTATTTGCTTTGCTTTTATTTCTGTCTTCTTTATTTGTTATTTGCTTTTGTTTTAGTTGCCCTTGCCGGGATTATTTGTTTCTGTTTTATTTCTGCTTCCGCTTGTGTTTCTGTCTTTTATGCTGTGTCTGTGAGAATCTGATAGCTACCTAAGAACTGCTGACGTGCTTCCTCGTGGATTCGATCCTGACTTTTCTCTTACTACAACGGGAGGAAGTCTTGTATTATTTGCTGAGACAGGGAAGTCAGTCTGATCTTGATTTTATATTTATTTCAATACTCGACCAACTCCTGCCTAGTCTACAAATTGGCGCCGTTGCCGGGGAAGCAATCAATCGCGCCTTAGGTAGTCAGTTCTCACTGTCTCTTTGAGTTAGATTGCAGGTGTATGCGTCGTTCTGGTCAAACACCTGAGTTTGACAGCTTAAACGAACCGGAGCGCTACCTACACATCCACTCCAAACTCAAAAGGATCATGTCGGCCGCTGAAACACAGGAACAGCTGATCGCTAGGCT
Organism: Persicaria tinctoria; assembly: GCA_037127255.1. Classification (NCBI taxonomy): domain Eukaryota; kingdom Viridiplantae; phylum Streptophyta; class Magnoliopsida; order Caryophyllales; family Polygonaceae; genus Persicaria; species Persicaria tinctoria. The sequence goes on from JBANSL010000006.1 coordinate 19,329,782, forward strand.
TACCAGGGAACTAGCCGCAAGGGATGCCGCTATCAACGCTAAAGATGCTGCTATCGCCGCTGAGAGAGCAGCAATGGAACAAGCACAAGCTGAGCTTGCCCAGTATCCAACCACGACAGAGGACTACATGAACCCAACTCTCGTCGTGCCTGAATCGGCGATTCTAATCCCTGAAAACTCTTTTGAAATTCGCACTCAATTTCTTATAGAGCTTAAAAATAATGCCTTTTACGGCAGATTTAATGAGTGTCCTCTTGAACATATTACTAACTTTCATGATATGTGCCGTACTCTTGCAGAAGGTACAACTCTGGAATATGTCAAGATGAAATCTTTCCGTTGGTCGCTCGCTGGACCTGCACTAAAATGGCTGGAAGGGCTGAAAGCAAAATCACTCACAACCTGGGCCCAAGTAGAGCAAGAGTTTCTGAACAAATTCTTCCCACCTGCCAAAACAGCACATCTCCGCCAGAAAATCACCGCCTTTAAACAGCAGAAAGGGGAACCGCTGGCAAAGGCATGGGAGCGCTACAAGGAACTACTTCGATCTTGCCCTACTCATGGACAGCCACCCTACATCATTCAGGAGATCTTCTTCAACTCTCTTGATCAAGTCACTAAGGACAGAATCAACAATTATACTCGCTACGAGTATCTGACAATGCCACCAAGTGACGCATGGGGAGTGCTGGAGAACCTCACTACTTACGACAACAAGTATGGGTCTACTGCAACTTATGAAGAGAACCCATACGCCAGGCCAACACCATCCATGCCACTCTATGAGCCATCAAAGGAGATTGATCCAGATGTCAGGGAGCAATACTACAGAGATCAGAATAGAAAGCTCATCAAGCAAGTAAAGTATCTCTCTGTCAACCAGCCTTGCATTGAATGCGGATCACAAAGGCACACCACTCCTGAGTGCCCACACACAGAACAAGTCAGGATGGCAGAGCACCATGAGGATGCAGCTTACGCAGGGGGTCCAAATCGCTACATGGGGGGCCAAAGGTTTCAACAACCACAGTGGAACCAAGGTGTCCCTAGGAATCCCCCGCCCTACAGAGCTCCAGGACATCCAGAAAGGGACCAGGAAAAGGATGATATACAGCTAGTCCTGGAGGAAATACGGAGAAACCACACAGAAACTAGGCAGTCCTTCAACTCCGTCTATACTCAGATGCAAGGTGTCAACTCTAGGCTTGGAGAAATGGATTTATGGCGGAAAACAGTTGATACACAGATTGGTCAGCTAGCAGCAGGAATCCCCAGACAGTCAGGCGCACTCCCTGGATCTTCAGAACCAAATCCTAAGGGAAAAACTAGGCACGTCGCTGCTGTAAAACTCAGAAGCGGCCATCAACTGCAAGAGCCAGAGGTTGGAAAGCAGCAGAACGACGAAGAACAACAAGTCGACCTCGACAAGGCCGTAGTCGATCTCGACAAGGCCGTACTCGACCTCGACAAGACTCTCGTCGACCTCGAGGAGAAATTGCCAGAATCTTCGTCTGCGTCGAACAGCAACTCGACTGCACCCAATCCAGTCGATCTCGACAAGACTCTAGTCGACATCGAGGAGACCTTGGTCGAGAAATCTGCAGCACCTCCGACATCTGTTCTGGTTCCGACTCAGAAAAAGAAGCTGCCTTTCCCAACAAAATCTCTAAAGGACCCAGCGGAAAAAAAGTTTCAGCGCTTCATCAAGATGCTTCAGAAGCTGAACGTCACCATCCTCTTCACAGAAGCTCTCAATGAAATGCCATCCTATGTCAAGTTCCTAAAGGAGATTCTGAGCAAAAAGCGATCGATGGCGGAAATCACAGAGGAGTGCAGCCATCTGGACATATTGGAGAAGAGGCCGGATCCAGGTAAGTTTGCTATAACTATTGGATTTGGTCCATACAAAATTAATGCCCTATGTGATCTTGGAGCCAGTGTTAGTATTATGCCTTTAACGATTTGGTCCAAGATTAAGATAGGTGCCCTGGAGCCTGTGGATGCTAGACTTTACATGGCCAACAACACGGTGGTCATTCCAACAGGCATGGTGGAAAATGTCCCAGTACAAGTAGGTAAATTCTTCGTTCCTGCTGATTTCTTAATTGTTGATATGCAAGAAGATCCTGCTTGTCCAATTATTCTAGGGAGACCATTCTTGGCAACGGTGGATGCCAACATAAGCGTAAGGAAAGGAGTGCTCACCTTCAACATCAGCGATGAGGTAATTGAGTATTCCTTTAATAAAACTGAAAGGCATACAGGTCCAATGGAAGAGGTCAAATCTATCTCAGCTGGCTACATCACCTGCGGGGAACCCAAGGTCAGGAATATGACCCCCGGGGAGCTAGAAAAGAGGGACATGGAGGCCCAGGTGGAGGAGATCATGGCAATCCTCAAGGAGAACACAAGGACTAAGTATGGGGTCAAGATCGACCAAACCCTAGTCGATCTCGACCAGACCAAGAAGACTCCACCGAAGCCGGCTTCGTCGAGCAGCGAACAAGACAAGCCGAGTCTACTCGAGGTCGACCACACCCTCGTCGATCTCGACCACCGATCGAGGAGCCCAGATCCTGCTTCCTCGACGCCGCAGCAACCAGACGGACAACCCTCGTCGATCTCGACAAGGCTTGTCGAGGTCGACCAGCGCTCGACACCACCAGAGCCATCTTCCTCAACGGCACCTTCCTCGACGATGGTGACTTCAAAGCCCTACTCGACCTCGAGTAGGCTTGTCGAGGTCGACCACCAGTCGGCACCACCAAACCCTGTTTTCTCGAGGAGCAAGCCACCAGGAGCAGAGTCCTTGTCGATGTCGAGTAGCCTACTCGAGATCGACGAGCCGCCTTCTTCGTCGACTTCTGCCTCTTCGACCAGGACACCACCAGAGCTTGCAGTCTCATCGATCTCGAGGAGCCCTAGTCGAGATCGACCAAACACCGTGGTGCCCGATTCCGTTTCCGCAAAGGTAAGTCAAGGTATGGATCTTTCTTCTCCTATTTCCATCACAGATTTATCTATACATGGGAGAGGTCTGCCTTGGTATGTGCGATTGTGCAGGATTTCCAATGATGAGCCTAAGGAGTATGAAGTTGGAGACAAGCTCTATGTCTCTAAATCAAAAGATCATTGGTTTCCCAACAAATTCAACAAGAAGCGGATGGGATCGTTCGTGGTGAACAAGATCCATTCTGGAGGATTACAGCTGATGGATAAGAATGGAGTCCTATTTGAGACCCAAGCTACATGGGCCCTGCAGATGCCACCTTGAGCATAAATGGAGAAAGTCGGCCTAGCGACTATAAAATCTAGAGCATGTACATAGACTTTTTAGGACATTTGAGACTTTGTTTTTGTTTTTGCTATTATGGGTATATGTCTTCTACTTTTTCAGGTCAATGGATAGAACCAAAGCTTACTCGGACTAAGAGGTGCTCCATTCGAAATTTTGCAGCTCTGCACACATGTCTTGTGAGTTTCTTTCTTTACCCTTTACATTGTTTTTTTATATACAGTGAGGACACTGTAATGTTTAAGTATGGGGTGGGGGAAGGGCTTACATTACGCAGAATTGCCATATTTGACATTACTTGTGCATTATTTCTTAGAATTGCTACATGGCTATTTTGGAATGCATTATTTATTTATGTGCTTATATGCATGTTTTCCAAAAATCTTGAAAAATGACCCCCATTTTAATTTTTGAATAATGTCATGGAAGCTTATATTGGACTCGACGATGCAAAATTGGATTCATTGGAGATATAGCATGAAATTGCCTAGTAAAGGGAAGTCACAATGAAGTGCATTATTTTATTAAAAACCATGAAAGGAGGTAAAATTTGAAATTGCTTTTGACATGTTGCATGATGAGATGATGGAGGACTTTATATTTCCATATAATGCTCATATGTTTATAATCCTAGCCTTACCTATACTTACGCATCACAAAAGCCATAATATGCCTTATTTCAAATATTGCTCCACATGTTTCAAAATATTTGCCATTCTTTACCTTATCCGGGGATTATGTTGAGAATGATGTTACATTATGGAGATGTCATATGGTGTTTGTGTTGTCATTATATTTGGAGTTTGGAAGGAAATTATTTGAAATATATGGAAAATTTAATGAGTGAAAGAAAATCCAATCACCTCAGGAGATAAAGGTAGATTGACCCTCCTCTCTGAGATAATAGTTTGGAGAGATGGGACACACTGTGAGGAGTCCAAAGCACTAAGTATCCAGGGCCATTCATGACACCCATGTTTGCGACTCGCGAGAAGGCAGTGCTAAGGTCAGAGAGGTAAAAGCATTATTATTGAAAAAAGCAATATGAAAGGTGATGAATCAAAGAAAGAAAGAATGTGGAATGAAACTCAAGTTTGGAAAGTGATCCATTTCCCCGGATCAAAAGCACCACATTGCCAGAAATTGCCCACCTTTTAGCCTTTTACCAATCTACTCCTTCATGAGCTTAAATTAAAGTCTTCTTGATTATCAATGCTTTGTCACATAAAAATTATTTGTGCATAACCCTCCTTTTGTGAGTAGATGTTGCTTTGATATATTTGCACATGCATGGATTTGAGACACTAGTACCTTTTCGAGGATGGTAATTGATTGCAGGGTTATATGAAAAATGAATCTAAGATGTTGAGAGTTTTAATTACTTCCCCTGAATGACAAATAAAAAGTATTGCTTGAGGACAAGCAAGCTTAAGTATGGGGTGTTTGTTGTGAGCCTAATTTGTCATATTTTACACCTACTTTTATATCGATTTCTGTATACATTTCATTCATTTGGGTTTAAATAGTACGGAATCTATGTAGTTTATGCTTATTTGCCAAAATTATGGAATCTACACCAGTTTCTGTTTAAATCGCAGAAATCGAGGCATTTACAGCAATTCTACAGAAGGTCGGAAAAGCTCGGAAAACCACTACAGAAGTCCAAGGTCAAAGCAGCGGAACAAGTCTGAGAGTCAAGTCTACTCGATCTCGAGTAGGCTTACTCGACCTAGACGAGCCATGGCCGAGCGGCCTTGGTCGAGCAGACCATGATCGAGCGAGCCAGCCAAACCGAGCTCCGGACCCTACTCGACCTCGACAAGTCCTCGTCGAGGTCGACGAAGCCCAGACGCCCACGTCCGGAGTCGACGAGGAGAAGCCGAGGACATAGCCGAGGACGACCAGGCGAGACTCGTTGCCAGCGACGCCACTCGCTGCCGCGGAAAGGACCAGCCGCTGTCGCGGACCAAGCTACTCGCTGCCCGCGGAAGAGCCAAGCTCGAGAAGCCGAGTCACCTCTACTCGATCTCGACTAACCTTTGTCGAGATCGACGAGCCGCCCTGAGCCATGTCCGAGCAACCCGAGGAGATCCACCCGAGGAGGTCCAGTCGATGACCTAATCCCACTCGAGCTCGAGGAGCTTTACTCGAGATCGACGAGCACCAGTGAGCCCACTCCTAGCCACATCGAGCAGAGTCAAGCCGAGCCGAGCCACACTTATCGAGGTCGACAAGACCTTGTCGAGGTCGACTAGACCAGCTTCCAGAATCTTCTCGACGAAGCCTTGTCCGAGTAGACTTGACGTTGCTTGATGCCGAAGGCGGAACATTCTATCCAAATCCATCGAAGATCTATCCGAATTGATCAAGTCCTATCTATGGAAGGAAATCTATCAAGACATGAAGACCTACCACATTAGTTTTATCTTTCTCCCTTATGGATTTATTTCCATTAAACATTTATTTATCTTTTAAGCAATTTAGATATAGATAGATATCTTCTTTCCTAGATTAGCTAGGGAATGAAGGCTATAAATAAAGCCCATGGGGCTGAGCATTAGGATCTCATTCGAAGTTACACACAATTAGTTTGTTTCATTCAGAGTAGTTTAGGAGTTTAAGGTTTTTAAGGTTTTGGCTTACAGCGAAAGTTGATTGCCAAGATTGTAAAGGCTTTGAATTTAGTTTATGCAATTCAGTTTCTTTCATCAATCAATGTCTGCGATTGCGATGAGGCGTGAGTAGTCCACCCACTTCTGGGGCTGGGGTGAGCCCGACGGTGGCCATGTGAGGCGATGTGATAAAGGTCAGATCTTTTGTGCAATTCATCTTCTATCCCTATGAGCATGATTCTTTTGCGAGAGTTGAAGGTGATCCTTGTTTGTGTTATTGAAGCGAAAGTGATCTTAATGCAACTTGGATTAATTATGTGAAAAAGGGTTAGTAACAATTAGGGTTTATGCGAAAGCCTCTATATTCCTATTTGTTAATGACGAAAGTTATTTGATGGAAAGCATGATCTTTTATGCCTTTATGTGTTGTTTTGCATGGTTACCGTTGTGGTGTTGAAACCCTGGCTTTGGAGGTCTTTTCATATATTGAGTTAATTTCTGTTAAATTTCCGAATTCTGTCGAAAATCTGCGATTTTATATTTTCTGTTCTTAGTCGACATAGACCACTGTTTGTCGATCTCGAGTACTGTTCTTGTCGAGGTCGAGTTGGGTTTTGTCTGTGTCGAGTTGATTTTGTGCTGTCTTTCGTCGATTCCAGTTTCTGTGTTTACCTGTCTTGTCGATCTCGAGGAAGGGTGGTCGAGATCGAGTTGAGTTTTGCTTGTCGAGTTGCTTTGTTTTCAGTTTCTGAGTTACTGCTGTTGACTTGCTTTGGTCGACCTAGAGGACAGCTTGTCGAGATCGACCAGCTTCTGTGTCCTCGAGTTACTTTCTGCTTTGCTTCTGTTTTGCTTTGTTCTTTATTTGCTTTGCTTTTATTTCTGTCTTCTTTATTTGTTATTTGCTTTTGGTTTAGTTGCCCTTGCCGGGATTATTTGTTTCTGTTTTATTTCTGCTTCCGCTTGTGTTTCTGTCTTTTATGCTGTGTCTGTGAGAATCTGATAGCTACCTAAGAACTGCTGACGTGCTTCCTCGTGGATTCGATCCTGACTTTTCTCTTACTACAACGGGAGGAAGTCTTGTATTATTTGCTGAGACAGGGAAGTCAGTCTGATCTTGATTTTATATTTATTTCAATACTCGACCAACTCCTGCCTAGTCAAAAGTGGTCACTTGGCTGAGATGTAGAGATAACATCAAAGGTGGGTGGAATGGGAGAGGGGGAGTAGTCAGCCAAGGATTCAGTAGTGGTGACTAGGTCCAAAGAAGGGAGGGAGGGTTGCTCAAGGCAGTCAAGAGGGAAAAAAGGCTAGTCATCCACAAAAGTATCTTGAGAACCACCAGAATATGTGGTGGGTGTGAAAGTAGAGGGTATTTGTTGTGGATTTGGAGAGGAGAAAGGGAAGTAATCTTCAACAAAGTTTACATCTCTGCTAATGTAACATTTATGATCTTGCAAATTATAAACTTTGTAGCCCTTGAATCCAAAGGGATATCCAATGAAAACACAGGATCAGCTCTAGGTTCAAACTTCTTTTTGTTTTGAAATTTTGTAGACATGAAACATAAGCAACCAAAAACTCTAAGTGTGGAGTAATCTGGTTGTTCATGGAATAAAATTTCATAAGGGGATTTGTTTTGGAGAAGAGGGGTAGGCAATCTGTTGATGAGGTGAGTTGCAGTGAGAATGCAATCTCCCCAAAATTTCAATGGAAGAGATGAATGAAATCTGAGAGCATGCTGCCTCTAGAATATATCTATGTTTCCTTTCCACTCGGCCATTTTGTTGGGGTGTGGCAGTGCATGAGCTCTCATGGATAATGCCTTTTGAAGTGAGAAAATTTTGCAAAGTAGTGTTAAAAAACTCAGTACCCTGATCTGTTCTAAGAGTTTTAATGGCAACAGAAAACCGTTTCTCCATTTTTATGATGAAATCTTGCAAGACAGAAGGTGTTTCAGACTTAGCTGTCAACAGGTGAGCCCAAACACTTCTACTCTTATCATCAACAATAGTAAGAAAATACTTTTTGCCATTATAAGTTGGGGTTTCATAAGGCCCCCAAAGATCACAATGTGCAAGATCAAAGATGTTACTAGCATGAGATGTACTCTTGTTGAAAACATTGCTAGTTTGTTTGGCAATAGGGCAAATAGCACAAGTAAGATCAGTGGATTTATTCATACTAGAAGCAATGTTGGGTACATGAAGAAGTTTTTCAATAGGAGCATGGCCTAGTCTGAGATGCTAGAGGGCATTGATATCAGACTTCCAACTAGATTTAGGAAGAAACATAGGTAAAGTGGGTGAGGTAGCACAGAAGGTGCCATGAGCTTGCTCAAGTTCCTGAGATTCTTTGATGAGTTGTGGTATGTCTGGTTCAGGGATTAAGTGGTACAGTCCATCAATGTCCCTACCAGCTGCAATGGTCCTCCTCCTTACAGGGTCCTGGATGAGGCACATAAGAGGTCTAAGGTTAATGTGAAAGTTCATGGTTCTGACAAGTGTTGTTAGGGAGACAAGATTTAGTTTGAAATCAGGGATGTACAACACATTTGTCAATGTCAAAGAAGGGGTTAAGTGTACATTACCAGAGTGAGTAATGTTACTTGTGTGCCCATCAGGAAAGTGTATCTTTGAAGGAGAGGTCATTGGGACAACATTGATTAGAGATTTTAAATTGCAGTTCATATGAAAGTTTGCACCACTATCTAGAAGCCAACTATTTGTAAGGGGAGATACTACACCACAGAAGAGAGTACCTGCAATGACATCATGAGTTTGTTGCTGTGAGTGAGCCTGAGACATCATCTGGAAGAAAGACATCATCATCTTTTGCTGGTCTGGAGTGAAAGATTGCACCACATTGCCTGAGGTTTCTGGAGCTTTCTCAATAGCAGCATTGGCCTTGTATCCACCAGTTCCATTCTTCTTGGAGTCCTGCCCATCCTTTGAAACTTGTGGCTTGATCTTGCTCTTAGAATGCCAACTTGGATAGCCAATGACTTCCCAGCACTTCTCAGTGGGATGATTTCCCTTACAATGAGTACATTTCTTTCTCCTGGGTTGCTCACCATCTTTCTTGCTGAACATTGTTGTGACATCCGTTGATGATGATGTTGTATCAGACCATTTCTTGCTTGATTCATCTTGAATCAACAGGGAGTGAACATAGCTAACAGTTGGCAATGGAGAGTTCAAGAGAAATTGCCTCCTGGCAGCTTCATAGTGTTTATTCAATCCCATTAGAAACTTTAAGAGTTTCTCCTCATTCTCAGCAGCCTCAATCCTCTCATTCACATTGCATTCACACTTTCCACAATTGCACCCGAGAGGAGGACACAATCCAGATAATTGCTGCCAATTTTCCTTCAATTTTGTGAAGTACTCAGTGATGCTGGATGTCTTTTGCACACAATCTTGAAGCTCCTTCTTTAATTGGAACAGAAGAGGTCCATTCCTTTCACCAAAGCTATCATGTAGGTCATCCCACATCTGCTTTGCAGTCTCAAACTCATCAAAAATGGCATAGATTTCCTTCGACACTGTGTTCAAGATCCATGAACATACCATGTCGTTACATCGATTCCACAGAGGGGAATTCTCAGAGGTTTCAACTACTGAACCATCCACAAATCCTACTTTGTTCTTTACAGACAGACCTTTCATGACTGCCTTATTCCATCTACGAAAATTTTCTCCAGTCAACTGAATTGAGGCGAGGAGAATACCTGAATTATCTGATGGATGTATGAACAATGGATTTTGCAGGTCCATTGATGTTATCATCTCTCCTCGGCGACGTCTCTCAGTCGATTGTGAGAGGTGATCATCAGTGTTGCTCGGTGTCGCCATTCTTGAAGCGAGATTTGCAGAAGATCACAGATCATAGATTTCGCTTTCAATGATGAACAGATCACCGATTGAGACACATATTACATACCAAAGATCAGAGATGCGGAAGCAAACACAAACGATTGAATGATGATCATATGCTCTGATACCATACTGATCAATTCAATCTAATCGAAACACACAATCACTCAAGAACACTCAGTTGAAAGAAAAGGGAAAAACAGAACTCCCAGAATACAGAATTTTTATTCTTTGAAAAACAGTTCAATACATTGTAGGACTTGGTATTTATAGAGAATGAGAGAGAGCTATGTATGTGTACAAGGGAGAGGTAGTTACGAATCTGTTACACAACTTGCAGCTTCTCAAGCAAGCTTTAAGCTGAGCTTGTAACAGCTTCACCAAGCTTGAGCTGAGCTGTTAAGTAACAGCTTCAACGGCAGCATATGCCCAACAACCGCCTCAAGCTTTGAATCGAGCCGACGATGTTGACTGACTTGTTTCTGCAGTAACTTCCAACCCTCCGTTCTCTCTCGTTTCTCCGCGGAATTTCAAATTCTTTATACCCAATCGTAGATCTGTAAGTCTACTTTCCATTTCCTCTAATTTCATTCAATTCCGATCTCGCATTAGGAAATTACGGATGCTGAAGTACAGAAGCGTTTGAAACTATAGCAACTGTCGACAGGTTCTTGTGGGATGCCCCTAGGAGGCTGTGATGGGTCGTCTCTATCTGCTGATAGCACATTTCAAAGACAACTCCGTGTACTACAACTTTTATTCACAAGTCATGGCCAAATTCTAAATGATTCAAGATTTTTAGAAGCATCAAGGCGGATGCAAGTGCCCAGGAAAATCCCAGACTGAGCGAAAACAGCGACGACTTGCAGGACCTCGTTCTCCGTCGTCTTTTGCTCAAACCCCCTGTTCTTTATATCGAAATGAAGCTCGTTAAGTCTAGTTTCCGAAACATTCAGTTTTTCCTAATTCCGATTTCATACGTAGGAGTTATGAAAGTATGTTCAAAGGTCTGTCAGGATTCTAAACTAATCTAGTTCATGTGCGTTGGTCCACATTTCCGCAGCCATAGCTCAACGCCTTCGACCCCGAATCAATTCCACAGAAACCTTGCACATCAATGAGCAGTTCCACTGTTCAAGCACCTATTTCGACATTGTTGTTTACCTTCCGACAAAACCAACACAATCACGCTCAAGTACAAATTGCACTCGTCAGTATAATAGGTCATACGCATCAATCGGAGCTCTGTGCAAGGAGAACGAGTCGCCGAAAGATCGCCCAAAACCACTGTTGAAGCTGAGAGAATACGACTGTCGGGCTGAAATCTGTTTGTGGGTATTTACACAAAACCTCCCACACTTTTAGTTTTTATAAAATATGCCCCTATGTTAGTTTCTAAAATTTTAGAAATTATCCCGCAGTTTTAGATTTTGTTCTAAATCGCATAATCTCCTTAATTCGCAGCGTTATCATCAACTCCTTACCCCTCCTCAATGATTCAAGATACCAAAGAAGATCATATTGGTATTATTTATGACTTTTTAAATTAATTTGATTATTAGTCGAATTAAATAAGTCGATTCTAATGATTAAATCCTCTTTTTTTTGTGTCTTCTATTTCATACGTGTAGATTAATTCGTAGACTTCGTCAACCTTGTCACCAAGTGCTTTAAAGTCCATAGTTGGTACTGAAATCCAACAAGACGAATAAGGCAAGTGACATTCCGAGCCTTTCTGCTCAATTGGTGCCTTCGTGTCTTGTTTGTTTTCCTACCTTTGATTGCTTGTCAAGTTAAATAAAATAAATTACAATTCACCTGCTTGTGTGATTAATTTACCGTCAGTTTGAATTTGGCAAGTAAATATAATTGGGTGACCTTAAAGATAAGATAATAATACAGTTACCCACCAGTTATTTAAAACATGATTTATTTTTGTCCTTTCATCCTAATTGGTTAGGAATGGAACATGCCTTATTCTTTGATGTTTCCATCCTTTTATTTTAATTGCTTTTATTCCATTTGGCATCCATGTTACCCATTAATAACATGGGTTATCTTGTGTTGTGTGATCACCTAGGTTGTCCTTAGTAAAAGTTAATGTGATGATTGTGTGTTACGATTGGAACTCAATTGAATCAAGAGCAACCGAGTAAATCTATCAATCAACGTAAACCAATGTGAACCGTAATGTGCAAAGTCAAGTGAAAGTGATGTTGTAGAGTCAGATCGGGGCCGTTACTCCTCGGTCTACAGGTTTCATGAAACTACACAGTTCCAGATGAGGTGTGTTACACAACCACAACAGTTGTAGGTCATAACCACTATGTCAGGGTGGGACCGGTATTAATCCATAAACAGTTACTCGTGTTAATCTAAAAGATGTAAAATGCATTAATCGTGTAAAGTCTGTAACCTTGTGTTTAAGCTACTTAACGTGAGTAAGTGAGAGAAGTGTGTGTTATATCAATTTGTTTTAAGCTACTCAACGTGAGGAAGTGAGTGAAGTGTGTGCTATATCAATTTGTTTCAAGCTACTCAACGTGAGGAAAGTGAGCGAATAATGTTTTGAAAACTGTTTTCACGGTGATTACAATTAGCTTTGTATCATATTCCATCTGTAATCGGAGTATGGTTCCTAAGAGTGTTTGTCGCTCGCATCTTTTGTTACTCAATCATTCGAGGTTATCCGTGTCTCAATAGTCGTGTTTTAAAAATGTCCAGCCTTCACAGAAATATTCTCAATAATCACATCTGGGTTTAGATTCATACCGTATTATGGTCACTGAGTTTGAAGTCTAGAGAAGTCCTAGTTTTCGAGCTGTCATTTGCTAGTTCTTGCGAACTAATCGTCCTTTATTTGGATGGCTGGTGTCCTTCATTCCGGACACCAGACCAGTTTTCACAGGTTTAGGTCGGGTCTCAGAAGAGAAGATAAGAGAAGTTGAGAAGACATCTAAACTATTTTTAACGTTGTATTTAAAGTTTAAATTTCGAGATATATTGTATAGCCGTTAAATATTTTTATTTCATTTAAAAGTCTTCCGCTTTAATATTATCAACTTGTAAAGTTAAATCCTCAATTTAAGAGGACATATTAATAAAGAGTTATTTTTATATTTCAAGTCTTTCTCTATTTAATTGTATTTCATTTATGTATTTAATTGTTATCATCTTGTTTATGGGAGCATGGTTGCATGTCCCTATAAGCCTAATGTGGTTACGAAGACATTAAAGTCCGAGTAATCACTGGCGTTGTGGCATTCCCTCGGGTTATAAAAGGGGGTGTTACAAAAACTACCCAATAACCGTCTTTTTTTTTAATTGTGATAGAGAATTAGGTTAATATATATATATATATATATATATATATATATATATATACACACACACACACACTAGGCCCGACCCATATATTATGGGGTCCCGGAAATTTGTGGGCCCTGTGCGGTCGGACCACGCGGACCACCCTAAGACCGGCCCTGATTAGAAATAACCTTTCCAATTTTTCCAAGGTGTAGCTTGCTTTCTCTTGGTGTACATCTTGATACATTCGGAACCAACATGTGTTTAGGTAAGTCCACATCCCATATAGAGACATAACATTACGCCTTTTTAAAACTCATGGAGAAAACTAAAGTAAAACATCTCGCTTTGAAAGTGGTCTAGATGAGGTTTTTTATCTGCAAACACAAAACCTCAATCACCCAAGGAAAAAAAAACAAGCACAGTAAGGTTGTATAGCGCAAACCCCCTAGAAGAACTCTCAAAGTAATAATCCAAAATCAGGAAGGAAGCCCCCGTACACATAGGTTATAAAAAACTTGGTAATCAAAACTCTCTTAAAGCGGGAGCCGGGATTGGGAAGGATGCCTCGTACACATAGGTTATCAAAAACTTGGTAATCAAAACACTCTTAAAGCGGAAGATTTGGCTCTTAAGATGGAGGTCCTACAGGGGCTACATGTGATAATAGAACTACACATTGACAAAAAATTATATTGAAGGTGATTCCATCCTAATCATAAACCACCTTAAGACCATCCGCATTAGCGAATCCCTTTATGGACTCAGAGCATGAGCAACAATGGGTTTTGCTTACCTTAAGGTTGCTAAAAGGTAACCCCATGGTTGTAGGCAAAACCTCAAAGTAAAGAGAGGAAAGGGGTTACCTTGGTGTGGAGAGGTAGATAGTGCATTGGACCATGTGCAAAAGCATGATCTTTATTTATTTTTATGTTTTTATATTTAACTAATAATATTATGATTGGTGAAAATCATATAGTGGGTATAAATAAATGGGAAAAAGGGAAGAATGAGGTAAACTCATGGTTGTGGAGTAAAAGTATGAAAACCTTAAAGAAAGAGGTTGATAAAGTAGAAAATTATTTAAAAGAAAAAATAAATGAGGTGTCAAAATATTATAGGGAGAGGAGAAAAAAATTGGGTAAGAGGTAACCTTATGGTTGCGGATGGTCTCATAACTTACTTTTTCAGTGTCACGCCAGCTTAACTATGGGGTAACCTCTTTTCCCTTTTTTTTCCCATCTTCCTATCACAACTTTACAACTCATTTATTTTTTTGTTTAAAATAATTTTTACTTTTTCTACCTCTTTCTAAAAGGTTTACTCTACAATCATGAGAAACCTCTTTTACCTCTTTTCAACTTTATTTTCACTTTTTCTTTTCATTTATATCTTTTCCTTTATTATATGTGTATCATCATATATTATTGTGAATTATTTTTATTTATAATTTTATAAATAAATAAAAATAGCAAGCAGTTAATATAAATATATTTATTGCATCTAGATTAAACTAAAAAAGTTAAAACATTATAATTTTCTTGGACTTCGAGTGGCACTCCCTTGAACACCCGGAAAATGCTCAAAATGTTGTTGGTTTGGGGAAAAAAAAAAGAGGATTGTACACATTGGTAGGATTATGGGGGGTAGTACCCATAGGTCCCCGATTCGAACCCCGGATATGGCCGCTGTTTATTTACCAATTCAAGGATTATGTGGGGTATAATTTGGATATTCGGGTGTTGAAGAATTGTTAAACGTTAGCAACATCACTTGAAATTGAGGATTTTTTAGAAAATTTGGATTAAAAGGCATATTTGAAATGAGTGGAGTATTTGGATTATTGTGATCAATGGTTAATAAAATTGGTGCAACTACAATAGATCAAAATGGGGTTATATATAGGATAAAATTGGGCTCAAATTATAGAAAAAAATAAAATTAAACCAATGAGATATTTTATTTAAAAAAATAATGAAATATAAATATATTTTTTCTTCATTTTAAATCATATTACAACTAATAAATCTAAAGGTCACAACCATGGGCTTACCTTTTACCAACCTTAAGGTTGCTAAAACCCATGGTTGCTCATGCTCTAAGGGCCATATTTCAGATTATTGTTTTTTCACCCCTCATTCATGAACCCCGAGGACTCATAACTTACTTTTTTTATTTACCTTTTTTCCTAAATCAAATCTCTCTCTCTCTCTCTCTCTCTCTCTCTCTCTCTCTCTATCTATCTATCTATCTATCTATCTATCTATCTATCTATCTATCTATTTACGGGTGTGCCCTAATTAATGTAATGTTTCAAGTCAATGAGCTGATGAAGATTATGTTAACTTGATATTATAATTAGTATAACTGCTAGATAATAAATTACACGGGTGTCATACGAAATAGAGTAATATTATGACATTTTTTTTTCTATTAAAACATATGCAAAGTGGATGTCTATATGTAGAGAAAATTAAATTACATTTAAAAATATAATTGTTTTATAATGCTAAAATGAATGAAATTGCCATTTTAACAATGTATTTAACCATCACTGCCACGTGTCGACCCCTGAATGGGATCGTGTGACAACGATAACCCCTTTTGTTTCTATTGAGCAACAGTTATACGCTGCATTTTGTCCTCTCGGGTCGGCAAACGATGTCGTTTCGTCTGTAGGATGCCAAGCACGCTCATTATCCCCTCACGTGACCTCGTGACTGATGCCCATGAATGACGAATCCCTCTTTATTGGACCCTTGCAGATGAATATCAAACTCCCGATTCATGCAGTTTCTTTTTTTTTTCCCCACTTTTTTTTCCAGTTGGACACCCTAGGAGCCAATGTGCTCACTAATGGAGGTGGTCTAACAATAGGTATAAATGTTAAATCCTGATGGGCCATATAACGTAAGGGGTCCATACGTCCGAGCGCATCATGCACACCCAAGTCGAGCACACAAGCTTACCAACGGGGTTCCATCATAAAATCAATTGGCAATATGAAGAGTGACCCACTGATTTATATGCAAAGCTTGGGTTCTTGTGTTTTTCGACGTGGGACAAAAGTTCCAACACATCACAACAATAAATGCCCTTAGAAAATTGAACTTATCTTGTCCGACATTAAAATCATCGACATTGAGAGAAGTTTTTTTTTTCATATACCTCATTTGGGTAATAGAGTGGTTGATAAAGCTGCACATCTTAGTTACTTTGTTAGAGGTTTTGATATCAACAATAATACTGACCTCATCTGAAAGGATGGAACTTATTCGCCCGAATTCTTTTCTAATCAAAAAAATAAATAAAGAAAATAAAACAAAAGGACATTAAAGGGACAGCTACCAACTCAACATTGAGCCAAACAATCAAACTAGCATGATTCTCTACATAGGTGACAAATAAACAAAAATATAATACTCCGTAATATATTTGAATTTTGAAAGAAAGTCTATGATATTATTTGCATTAAAATCCCGTATTTTTAAAAAGTAAGTTGAGTAAGAAGCAAGTGTTTGCTATCAAGTTTTGATTATATATATATATATATATATATATATATATATATATATATATATATATATATATATATATAATATGAATCTTTTGTTCACAAGTCTTAGGGTGTACCTTGTACACAAATTTGGACCTTTGATTTAAATGAAATGGAGGGATAAGATGTTGCCACGTGTCCCCATGAATTAAAAAAAAAGAAGTGAAAAGCTAATCTAAAACTCAATCAGAGGGGCGTGAAGCGCGTTGGGTGGGGTAAATAAAACCTAAATCCTAAACTGCTTTCTTCTCCATCGTTCCCATTCGAAACGGAGGCGAGGAGGAGATTCCGCAGGGAGGCAAGGCGGAGGCGAGTCCAGGTGAGCCGGATGCCAGGATGCTGGGCGGTAGCACTGCAGTGGTGGTGACGTCGACGCCACCTTCATCTTCGTGGAGCCCCAATTCCAGTGGAGCCGAAGAGCCGAACAGCCTCAGATCCGAAAGGTCGGCGATGGCGGTTCTCAGACTAGCGGTGAAGGCGGTCAGTCATCTCAATCTCATCGATGCCCTCGGGGAACCTGGAGAAGTTCTCGACATCCGAGGTGGATCCGATTCATCCCGCCGAGCACCTCTAGCCACCACTGATCTAGCCATTCTATCCCTCTCTCTCCTCCGGTCTGGAGAGGCGATTGCGATTGTAGGTGGTTGCGGCAGCGGAGGGACGATGGCGGAGCGACGACGAAGATTGACGGCGGCGATGATGCGAAGGGATGAATTGAAATTGAACGAAAGCAAGAGACGGTGGGGTTGGGGTTGGGGGTGGGGTGGGTGGGTGGGTGGTAAGGGTAGGGTGGGGTGGGTGCTTGGGTGGGTGGCTGGGGTTGGGGTTGGTTTGTGTTACGACAAAGATTGACGGCAGCGATGATGCGAAGGGACGAATTGAAATTGAACGAAAGCAAGAGACGTTGGGGTTGGGGTTGGGGTTGGGGTTGGGGTTGGGGGTGGGGTGGGTGGGTGGTAGGGATAGGGTGGGGTGGGTACTTGGGTGGGTGGCTGGGGTTGGGGTTGGTTTGTGTTAGGGGTCGGCGAAATTGGGTAGATGGGTAGGGTTTTCGAGATACATAATTTTGATTCATTATTCATCCATTATTCAGACATATGTGTCGAATTTTGGTTACTTAGTGATAATGAATTGGTAAATTATTCGTTCAAATCTGATTCTTTATTCGTCTGACTATGGAGTCTTCGGTTTGACGAAAAACATAAAACAAAATATTATTCAGTGAAATGTAAGACATTATTCGGTGAAATATCAAGCATTATTCGTATAAATTGTAAGTATTTTTTG
The DNA here is from genome assembly GCA_037127255.1 of Persicaria tinctoria. Taxonomy (NCBI): domain Eukaryota; kingdom Viridiplantae; phylum Streptophyta; class Magnoliopsida; order Caryophyllales; family Polygonaceae; genus Persicaria; species Persicaria tinctoria. The sequence continues at coordinate 19,347,713 of JBANSL010000006.1, forward strand.
GAGATTTGATTTTTTTATCTGAAATTAATTGACAAAAAAAACTAATCATTATTCGGTGACATGTGACAAATTATTTAGTGGAATTGATAAATTTTGATATAAATTGGATGATAACATAACATTATTCGGTAAGATGAGAAACATTATTCAGTGGAATTGACAAGTTTTTAAACAAACGAAATTATTCGGTAGGATGTGAAACATTATTCAGTGGAATTGACAAATTTTTTAAGAAACGAAATTAGGTGAGTCCGCCAATAAATCACCCATAATAATTTTTTTTCCACAAAATAATTAATATTCTCTATATTTTCAACAAAATCAGTTTTAAAAGAAAAAAGAAAAAAAGAAGAAACGAGAGTAGTGAGTTACACGTACAGCAAAAGGAGAGAAAGAGGAGAGAGTGGGTGATTTTTTTAATGTGGGTCCCACAATTTTTTTTCAGCAAAATAAAAAAAAATCACTTAAATCATGGTCATCCATTCTATTAGATCAATGGCTCATATTTGTGTACAAGGTACACCGTAAGGCTTGTGAACACCGGAACCACACCCTATATATATATATATATATATATATATATATATATATATATATATATATATATATATATATATATATATATATATATATGATTACTGAGTTTAGATAATAAACTTGAAATGTAAAATATGTATTTTATGAAGCAAACGAAAAAGATTTGGACACATTGGTATTTTAAAATACGTAAGGGACAAATATGTATATTAAAAATGCTTGTGGACAAATAGGCAACTAAAAAAATCTCTTATAACCTAAATCATGTAAGATATTATAACCTAACTCATGTAAGATGGCGTGTTATAGTTCTATTTCATACATTATTGTTGTTGTTATATACCAACAAGATTTACATAGCTAATTAGTTACTTCAAAAATATATTAAAATAATTTTGTGAAGCAAAATCGAATGAAATAAAGTACGTTAAAAAATCTCTTTAATATACTTATTTGTCTCTAATATCTTTTAATATGTCAATTTGTCTCATATTGAGTAGTTTAATATCCTCTTTGTTTTTTCATATAAAAAAAAAGAGTTAAACAAGAAATATGAAGAAGAAACAAGGGGCCATATAATTAATCAAGTGCAAAAATGGTGGGGTTGGAAAAGAAAGGAATATATAAAGAGGCAACAAATAACAATGGATGTGAGGACAAAATCATAATTATTTTCATGCTTCCTTACTCTTTATATCCACATGATTACTAATTCACATTTGTGTTAATGTAGATTTTTAAAAATTACCCACTAAAATAGGGATAAGTTTAAATCTAGTGCTCCAAATCCTCTATTCCCTAATTCCTAGTTTGTCCTCCACCCTCCTATCTCCCAATCCCCCTCCCTTTACAAACTTCAAATAAAAAGAAAAGAAAAACAAATTTAAATTAAAAAAATAGATTAAAAGAATTAAAATATATATATATATATATATATATATATATATATATATATATATATATATATATATATATATATATATATATATATATATATGAGAAGGGACAGTGTAAAGGGATATCATTGAGGACAGAAGATTCGGACCCAAATCTAGGGTACGTGAGATGTAACATGATAGGATATTAGGAACACATGTTATGCATATGTAATTTTTGAGTTACGTTACGGGCGGGCATTTTACCAGAGGTTTATATTGTATCAATCTACCCTTGTGTGATTCCTGTTGAAGCATATACTCGGGGGGTTCAGGGCGGACGATTTCAAAGCGGACTCCCCCCTCATTAGATAGAGAAGATCACCAAGATTTCTTGATCCGCTGTCGAACTTATTCCAATTCCAAGATTTCTTATTGAATTGCTCATTCAATGAGCATTCTCTATGCCTTGAAGAGGACTCGAACCTCCACGCTCTTTTGACATTGTGTGCCTCATTTTGACATAAAATGGACATTAAAAAAATTTGTACATTTGGGCCAAAAAATTATATATAAGTATTGTATTAATATATCTTTTTTTTAATCGAAAATGTATGCAACATCTTCATTCATGATGGGAAGGATCATCATTCTATATACTGTATAACATATGAGTAAATCTAAAGCATTAAATTTAATAAGATCGATCAAGTAAATGGGTTTACAAATTACAATTAACTTATTTGTAACGAAATAGTGAATACAATTCCTCATTCTATATACTGTATAACATATGAGTAAATCTAAAGCATTAAATTTAATAAGATCGATCAAGTAAATGGGTTTACAAATTACAATTAACTTATTTGTAACGAAATAGTGAATACAATTCCATCAGATTAAATTGGGGTTAATAAATTCACCGCTAATTTTTATTATATCCTCCGATAACCATCGCGCAATAATACGGCGGGTACATTATAAGCAATAATACGGTGGGCATTAGAGCTATGAGAGATCTTAACTTGGCCACGACGGGCAAGTTGATGTGGAGGTTCCTCACTAGCCGTGAGGGGGAGATGTGGAGTGATATCCTACGGGCCAAGTATACTCGCACCGAGGCGAGTGGGTTGAGCGGCACGTCCCATGTTTGGTCGAGCATGCTGCAGAGCTCGAGTGAGGTGGTGACGGCAGGGGTTCGTTGGGTGATTGGTGATGGGAGATTGGTCCGATTCTGGACGGACAACTGGGCAGGTAATGGCCCGCTGTTGGACGTCGCCCGTGTGCCTATCGATGATGGGTCTGTGGCGCGCACGGTTCGGTCATATTGGAAGGATAACGAGGGATGGGATTGGGTTGCGTTGCAACCACTCTTGCCAGCTGATACTATGCTGAAATTGGCGGTTGTTGCCCTTGATGAATCGGATGTGTCGGGTGATCGGTTATGCTGGCAGGCCACCTCCGATGGGAACTACTCCATCAAATCAGCATATGAGCTGATTAGGCGTACTCGGGAGGTATGCTTCACTGACATTCATGTTTTCGGAAGAATCTGGGTGCTCAAGGTACCTGAGAGAGTTCGGTGTTTCACATGGCTTGTGCTGAAAGGTGTTATCCTCACCAATGATGAGAGATGTCGACGACATATTGCTACGGACCCATGCTGCGGAGCGTGCCCAGGCCAGGCGGAGACCCTCGAGCACTTGTTTCGGACTTGTTGCAAGGTTGATGGGTTCTGGAACGCCTTGGGCAGGCACCTCTGCAATCGGTCCTTTTTTGATACCCCCTTCGCCTCTTGGATTAGGGCGAACCTGCTGTCTACAGACGTTTATGCTGAAGATGTCGAGTAGGCAAGTGTCTTTGCGTTGGCTCTTTGGTGGGTGTGGAAGTGGCGCAATGACAGAGTTTTCAATGGGAAAGATTGGTTGGGGGATAAAGCGCTGTTTATCATGACTAAAGCGCGAGAGTATGCTGCTGCCTGGACTCATGCTAATCCCAGGATCGGCGTCGGCGGTAAACGCAGGGAGATGGTCATGTGGGAGAAACCACCGGCTGGGTGGATTAAGGTCAATTCGGACGGGGCCGTTGCGAGGGATGGGAGCGCCTGTGCTGGCGGCGTTCTGCGGGATTCGGATGGCCGGTGGCTGGTTGGGTTTGTCCGGTATGTTGGGTGCGCCACGGTGCCGATTGCAGAGCTATGGGGCCTGTTCGAGGGGCTCCGGTTGGCGTGGGAGGAAGGATACAAGCATGTGGTGGTGGAGTCGGACTCGAAGACTGCCGTCGCCATGCTTCAAAAGCGAGTGGACAGCCATCACCCTCTCTCTAGCCTGGTACTAAAGTGCCAGAGCTTGCTTAGCCGGGACTGGGAGATCCAGTTGAGGCATGTCTTCAGGGAAGCGAATTCTGTCGCTGACTCCCTCGCGGCGTTGGCCTTTTCTTATCCTATTGGTGTTCATAGAATTTTAGTTCCGCCGGTGAACATTGACGTTATTGTTGATGAGGATGCTAGGGGAAGGGCTACTCCCCGTTTTGTTCTTGTGTAGCCCGTAGTCGGTTGTCTTTATATATGAGAGCATGACTCTCATGTTTTCCCACCAAAAAAATATTTTTTGGTTGACCAAACTTTCAACGATCGATGTATGCCTTGGTGAAGTAGAGTCCAAACCATTTCGGAATGGCTCACCGGAAAGGACTTGTGGGTAGTATCCATAGGTTACCGGTTCAAGCCTCGGGATGACCGCTCTTTATTTACCTATTCAATAAGTAGAGTCCGCAATCCACCGTAAGATCCTGCAGTGGTGGAGAAATATTGACCAGACCATAGCGCTTGACATTTCAAAGTGCAATCCTAGTACGCGAGCAAGCGACCTAGATGCGAACTGTTCACCCCAGCCTTGGGTGGTGGTATATCGTCCATGTTGTGTATATAGGTAGCAAAGGCGATCTAGACAACAACAAAATCTGCAAATAACATTTACGTTGGGAGTAGAAGTGAAAATTGTGCATCTATGAAGGAAAGTACATATATGAGAGAACGTAACGGAACAAAATGGTTACTCTGACTGACAAAAGCGATCCCATCTAGCTCATGGTATGGGGCCATGACAGACCACTAGTGTGATATAGGGGGAAGCACAACATCGACATTCTTTGTGACAGTATGACCAATAGACGTTGGTGAACCGTTATAAAAGCTTCACCCATGATCGGAATCTCCATCGAATAAGTCACATCATGACACACTCCGTAGTAGTTTACCCTCATTATAAGTTCTTCTAATGTTGGATGATAATGATAACAATCTACGTGCAATTGTAACTCTGCCAACAACTGTCGTCGAACTTGTGGTCATGCTTTTTGCCCCAATTTCAACAGACAAGTGAATGATATGTAGCTGCAGTGATCGTCACTCGTGACATTTGTAACACCTGGTGAATCCTATCATGAATTCATCAATGTTGTTTGTTTCCCAATTGAAATCGAGGTGAATGTTGTCTGCCTCCGGAAGCTTAGTCAGTGCAGAAGGTGGACCTTTAGTCTCTCCCACATCATCGGTAACAGTAGTGCCATGTTCTACCCTTGCTTCAATATCCGACCCAGATCGGCCTCGTCCTCTACCACGTTCTTAATTCAATGACTCAGATTTGTTAACATGATACTCCCTCCGTTCTAATTTATTTGACGCTAGAAAGAATTAACAATGTTGCAAATTATTTGACGTTAGTACAGATTAGTGTTTCTTTCAATGTAAAAAAAGTACATACATTAAATGCTCGTCATATGTCACAAGATAATGTCCAAAATACCCTTTGAATTTTTAAAAGTAGGTCACCTCCACAAGTACATCCCACCTAATTTTACAAGGGACATGTTTGGAAATTTCACAAAGTGTACTGTGGGAGTTACCAGCAGTAAGAGAATTACGGAGTACTCCTTGTTTCATGAGCTTTTTGTCCTAACGACAAATAAATTAGAACGGAGGGAGTACACAATAAGGATCAAGTACATATGATCTATTATCTATGACCCTTTATAGTGTATTGTGATTATTCAGTGGTACTAAATGATCATTGTTGGGATGAAATTATTATTCGGTGATACATGACAATTATTTGATAGAATAAAATTTATATTTTTTTCCATCTTTTATACATATAAATAACTACATAATTATAAATAAATAATTACATCCCGTAAACAATATAAGAATAATTATGAAAAAACAAAGGAATAATTTACCGGAACAGTACCGACCTGCGGACAACTTTTAAACCGCTTAACCCTTCCAAATCGAAAAACGTGGTGTGTTCTTAGTTTAGAGTTTAGAGCCAAAAGCAATCTGTATTCTGTATGTATTGTTTTTGCTAACACTGGAGGGACCCGCCAATTCCGATTTCCACCTCCATTGATTGATCATCCATTCATCCCCTCTGGCTTCTTGCTGGCAATCTCTCCAATAATTTCTCCCCTCCCTCCCTCTAAATCCCCCCTTAAACCCTAACTCTTCCAATCTAAACCCCCCTTCAACCCAACAAAGCAATCAATCAATCCATCAATGGCAGCCCGGTTGATCAGATTGGCGTTTCTGGTCACTCTGGCGCTGCTCCAAACGGCGTCGTCGCGGACACTCAACTCCCCCGACGCCAAAACGACGCCGTCCAAGTCGATCTACGATGCCCTGAGGGCCCACGGGCTGCCCATGGGCCTGCTTCCCAAGGGGGTGCAGAGCTTCACGGTGGACGAGGCAGGCCGATTCGAGGCGTTCTTGGACGAGGCCTGCGACGCCAAGTTCGAGAGCCGCTTGCACTACGACCGAAACGTTTCCGGCACGCTCAGCTACGGGCAGATCGGCGACCTGACCGGCGTCTCTGCCCAGGAGCTCTTCCTATGGTTCCCGGTCAAGGGCATTCGCGTCGACGTCCCGAGCTCCGGCCTCATTTACTTCGATGTGGGCGTCGTTTTCAAGCAGTTCTCGCTCTCCCTATTTGAGACTCCCCCGGATTGCTTAGCTCTCATTCTTCCTAAGGTAATTCCTATTTTTCATTTGATATCAGATATCGAGTTAAAGAATCAGAAATCGGAATGATCCATTCTACCATTAGTTTTGATTTTATTTTTTGTGATTTTGTTTTTTTTATAAGGTGAAAGGGGAGATAAGAAACAAATTTGATCAACAAGAATCAGGGAGGGAATTCATGTGAAGAAATTGGATCGGAGATGAATTAGGGTTTGAATTCGCGGGATTTCGCTTGTAAATGTGTCTTCTTAAGAGGGTTTTGTTTTTGGGGCATTAAAGCACGCTTGATAATCCAGTGGGTATAGATGAGAGAATAATTAGAGAGGGAAAGTGAATTTCAATTGTAATGGAGATTTTTGGGAGGTGGTGGAGACCCATCAAGAAATGAAGTGTCTTCAAATTATAGCAGGAATAAAGTGGGAAACAAACACCAGGCAGAGTTTGGTGTTTGAATGGATGGATGATTCAGGTGATTGATCTTGATCATCATTTTAAACAAAGATTCAATTTTTGTTTTGTAATTTTTTTTTCCTTTTGATTTTATACAAGCAAAGGCAAAAAGAGATGAGAATTTGGAGTTCATTTAGCAGATGATCAATCCAGCTAACTCATGTGAAAAATCCAATTTGTCTCTGGCATTGTACCTTCCAACGGCTCCGAGATTCGCTTGTTCAAATTGATTGATATATATAGCTGTTGAGATGTGATGTGATGTCCATCCTGCATTAGTTATACAAAATGTCCATTCCAGTTTAGTACTCCATGTAAAAAATCGGTGAATTACTCTTTTTATTGACTAATTGGTTTTAAAATAAAACCTTATCGAACTTATTTTCCGGCCTTCTAGTATATATGTACATGACCTCCTGTCATGAGTTGATGGTGGGTATCTTTTTGTGGTTTACTCCTGTCTTTTAGTCATACTCAAAAGTGGATTCTCTGTTTTCAAATGGTTCACATGTAGCATTGTATGCATCCACACTCAACACAAGACACTTATCCAACCTTACCCAACTCAACTCCTCTAGTCGTTCTCCAAGTCATTGTCTTCGTATCGCAAGAAGATTGGATACTTATATTAACATCCAAGGACCGAGAAAAATATAATGTATACTAATGTAGCTTTTTTTTTTTATATAGTATTGTTAATATGTCTTGAATCCATTCATTAATCAGTAATTAACCACCAAGAATATATTCAGGATTTCGGGGGTGTCTGCCCCATGCCAAAACGATAGATTATGTTTCTTATTTCGTGAGCCTATCATTATCTGTTACGGGCTTTCAACCCATATTATGAATTAGGATTTCGTAGTGAGTCCATATATACTCTGAAATCCCTATATGCCTCTTAATAAAATCAAGTCTACTTCTGTCGTGAATTAGCCAACACATGGTAAACCACTCTAAATCTGTGTGTGCTCTTGTTTTTCAATGTTTCCCCTGTTATAACATTTAGGTTGTGTTGAATTTGTTAAAAATGAATGGTCATGTTATGTTACTACTTAGTAGAGTATTAAAGTACTATACGTTGAAGTATCAATGTCAGTACAGGGTGGCATGTTAAAATTTTACGTATTGGCGTATTGCCAATTCACCTACTGGCTACTACTGCTTACCAAATTTCTGATCAGCTTATAAATAAATAAAGTGTTTAGGAAATGATGATGTGGGTTTAAGATTAGATCATAACAATATTATAAGCCCCAACAAACTTCTTGATGAAGGTTGTTTTCTTGTGATAGTTTCTCTTCATGCACAATATTTTGAAACAAATTCAATTCAACCAAACTACAACAACATGCAAGATCATATGGTAAAACCCGCGGACCATTTCTCCAAATTAGTTGAGAGAGTATTTTCGAGAGGCCCAAATCTGACAGAGTTACAAAATCATCATATACTATTGCTATACTATTTGATTCTTACCTATCCCAAATCTGATAGAGCTTCAAAAGATGCTTATAAGGAGTTGTCATCCGGTTCAGCCCAGATCTTCCATTCGCAATGCCATTATTCGAACCAAGGCCCAAGGGTGGCCACAAGGGGCACAGATGGGCGGTCGCCCTCCCTCCCTCTTTCGACAAAAAAACGTAATAGGTTTAAAAACAGTTAAGGTAATAAAATAAAATAATTATATATATATATATGGGAAAGAACACAAGTCTTTAGCTTAGTTGGTAATATTACACAATTTAATTACTTTTAAAAAACTTCAAATGTTTAATTTTTTTTTTATAGGGTAAAGATTTGAGTGGGGTCAGACACTGTTGGACCACCACCCAATGGCATCCTTGCGGATGAGGACGCGCAAAACCGAGTCGGCGAGGAGGTTCTGTGTGGATGTTGTATGGAGGAGACTCGCAATCCTGTCGGCAGTCAAGTTGATATCCCGGAAGACGTGGCTGAATTGCACCCTTTCAAATTGTTGGAGAAGCTAGGAACAGGGTCAAGGTGTCAGAAATCAGCATCTCAATCTCTCATGAGCAGCTCCACAGTCTTCGCAAGTTGTTGATAATGGTCAGACTGTCACCCTCAACCATGATACTCGACATGCCAAGTTCTTTCGCCTTGGTGACGCCACCTCCTAGGGCAAGAGCTTCAGGTGCTAGAACGGGAAGTGTGCCCACATTTGAATCCGTCACAATCGATGACTGAACCGTGGTGGTCCCTGATAATGAAACTTGTACAGGTCTCACCCGATGCCAATTTGGATCCATCAAAATTGATTTTGAAAGATCCATCAATCGGTTTGCTCCATCTCAAATTTCTTCTTTTTTTTGGTTCATTTGTTCATAGTTTCTGATAATATTGAGGCTCATCTTCAAAGGACAACTTAGAAGCCGCCCAGTTATGTAGTTGTTGATTGGTATAATTTTTCATATTATGGATGGATGTTGTGTTTCGGTTATCGAATATATTTTGATTCCTGCTTGTTCATAAGCATCACCATTTCGTTGCTAATCTCCCTTTATGTTAAGGATTGAGTTTGTAAATGTTTTAATTTTTTTTAACAAACCTATAAACTTTTTGTCAAAATTTTTTATTGTTTTTAAAAAATCCTTTTTTTTTTGTCATGATTTTAGATTTTTTTAACAAATTGACCCATGACTTTTAATCTATTAACAAATACCATTATTTATTTTTTAATTATTTTTTTTATTATGTAGATAATTTTTGTATTTGAATAATATAAAAGTGGCAAAATTATTCTAATAGAATTGTAAATTAATACTATCAATAATTAAATCATTTTGTGATATTTCCATAAAAATTAATATAGATATAACTAATTAATTTTATCAAAAATAGTATAGATATAAATAAAATAACATATCAAATAATTAATTTAGATATAAATAATTCTTTCCACCAAAAAATAATTTAGATATGAATAAAATAATACATATAAAATATTTACACATTAATATTTTTGGTAAGTGTAACTATGAAATAATTTTAATTTTTTTTTATCAACGGTCTTTATATCCTATGCTCTAAGGACATAGGATAAGAACCTTAATCGGAAAAGATTCTCTACCAAATAAAGAAGCGACCCTAAGAAAGCAATATTACGAAAAGCTGAAATAATTTAAATTTGGAGAATCTTTTTCGATTGAGATTGTTATCCTATACCTTGGGACATAGCATAGAAAACTCATTTTTGTCAATTAACTAAAATATAGATAGATTGTGGCCTGTGGTAATTTTCTATATAGATCGGAGTAATATTGTTATAGTTCATGATGAATGGAATATGTTATATATTAACCATTCTTGAATGACTTACCAGAAAAGACTTGTGGGTAGTACCCATAGGTCCCCGGTTCGAACCGCGGAATGACCGCTCTTTATTTACCAATTCAAGGAATATGTTATATATGTTCCATAAAGGAAAAGAAAATGTTTTAGTTTTACCAATTTTTGGTACGTTTGGCTTTGGGCAAAGATTAGGAAGTATTAAAAGGCCTAGGTGGGTTTGTTTAGTGGGTTGTATAGTGGGCTTTTAGAGCCTATCTGCACTATTTGCTTCATTGAAAAATTGCTGCTGGGAATCCAAAAGGACTGATTGATTTGTTGCTAAATTTAAACATGCATTTGCCATAGAATGGTAATTGTGTGTGTATTAAGTAGAGATTGGGCTGGATAGGTTAAGGACTTAGGGCAACCTCCCAAAAACACTAGGAACAACCGTAAATATAATCCATTGTGGTTGAAAATTTAAAGTATTCAAGTTTTGAATTCAACACTAATTCTAAACGTAATATCCAAAGAAAAGGGTATCATATAATTTGGCAATGTAAAAATTAATACGGGAGAAAATTAGTTAACCTGACTAGGTTATCACTACAAGGAAATTGGAGGAAATTTCGACAAAAATAGGCCCCTTTTCCGATACTTTTGAGCATCTGGAATTTAAATTTCGACGCTTTTAAAAAAGCATCAAAATTTTTAACTTAAGCGTCGTTGCCATTTGCGACGCCCTATGGCATCAGTGTCATTCATGATGGCCTACAACATCGAAATTTGTTATGCTTTTTACAAAAGAAAATAAATAAATAAATAAAATATATCACCTTCTCTTCTCTGTCGATTGTCATATATTATTTTAAAAAAATAATAACATCATAATAAATATATCAACATTTGTAATATATTTTTAGAGTACCTTGTTTCAACAAAAAGATATCGAAAAAAAATACATAATTAAAGATTATGTTTAAACAACTAATCAACAAAAAAATATGAAATCGCCTTTGTAATACAATTTACAAAGTCATTGCAAAGATCCTAGCTAATAGACTTAAACATATTTTACCTAAGATCATTAACCCCTTTCAAGGTGCTTTTATAGAAGGAAGATCCATTCAAGACAATACCTTAATAGCTCATGAAATTTTCCACACCTTTCATAAACAGAAAGGTAAGAAAGGATGGATGACTCTAAAGTTAGATATGGATAAAGCATATGATAAGATAAACTGGAGCTATATTCAAGCAGTTCTAACAAAATTTGGCTTTCACCCTCAATGGATTTCCTGGGTTATGAAATGTATCACAACAACCACCTTCTCTGTTCTTGTAAACAACTCGCCTGGTATGAAATTCAAACCAGAAAGAGGGATCCGACAGGGGGATCTCCTTGCTCCTTACATCTTTGTTATAGTGATGGAAGGATTAGCAAGAGAACTCATAGCAGAAGCACATCATGATGATGCCTTAGTAGGTATAAAACTAAAACAACAAGGTACCCCGATACCTTTGTTGACCTTTGCAGATGATACCCTGATTTTTGCTAAAGCCTCACATATAAGCCTTGATACAATTAAAAACACACTTAACAATTTCTCAAATCTCTCAGGACTAACAATTAACTACCACAAAAGCTCCATTCAATTATCAAAAAATGTAAATCAAAATCTTGCTACATCCCTAGCATAACGTATGAATATCCCCATAGCTCAAGGTATGGAAAAATATCTAGGAATACCAATAGTCAATGGAAGAGTTAAAAATTGTGTGTTTGAAGAGACAACCCAAAATTTGAAAAAATAACTATCCAAATGGAAAGCCTCTACTCTATCCCAAGCAGGCAAAACTACTCTCATTCAAGCGAATTTAAGTTCCAAAACAAACTACTTGATGCAAAACTTCTTGCTACCAAAAGGAATATTACAACAAATAGATCAAATTCATAAGGATTTCTTTTGGAACAGACTGAAATCTGAAAGATATAACCCCTTATTAGTTGGGAGAAAATTTGTGCACCAAAATGCCAAGGAGGTCTAGGTATAAAATCAGCAGAAGAAAGGAATATCAGCCTACAACCAAAGCTTCTTTGGAAAATCCACAACCAACCAGACAACATTTGGGTTAAGATTGTGACCGAGAAATATAACTTAAATATGAACAACTTAAATTTGAACATCCATAACACTTCCTGGCAATTTGGAAGATTAAGTCAGTTGAACGATCAATTCCAACAAGGTCTGCATTGGATCATTGGGAATGGACAGAAGATTAACGTTTGGGATGATAACTGGATAGAAAATATCTCGCTAAAACCTTTTCAAAACAATCTTGATCCTAAGATGTGTGTCGCTAGTCTATTACTAGCCAATAGAAAATGGAACGAACAACTCCTAAACCAAATATTTCCTACACAACTAGTTAGTCAAATATTAACAATTGACATTCCGGCCTGGGATGTTGAGGACAAACTAATCTGGAAATATAATAAGGATGGAAACTTTAAGACAAACTCGGCTCGAAACCCAAGTCCTGTGAATACAACTATTAATAACAATCATGAGTGGATCTGGAAACTTGATATCCCTCCCCAGATCCGTAACTTCATTTGGAAAATAGTCGTTGATGCGCTGCCTACAAAGTTAAGATTGAATAAGTACTTTAATAGGGTCCCTTCTCAATGCTGCTTGTGCAACCAAGAAGACGAGGACACTAAACACCTCCTCCTAAACTTCCAATTTACGAAAGTTGTGATTAATGCTTATGAAGCTAAGACAAACAAAACTCTTATTGGATACAGGAACTCCAATCTCAGTGCACTAGATGTTAAACAAATAAAGAATAACAATCCAAACTTTAACGAGTTATGTTTTATATGGCAGAACATATGGCAAATTAGGAATAACATTATTTTCAGAAACTGTAGTAAAAATAAATTGGACAAAAGTAACTTTGCCCATCACATAATACAACAAACTATTGATAATATAAAAAATTGGAAAGATGGGGAAAATGTAAAACCACTCAATCAAAAAAGGAGGCAAGGAAGAAACATCAAATGGAAGAATCCACCGAGGGACGTTTACAAAATAAATGTTGATGGATCGGTTAATAATAATGGAGATTGCAAAGTAGGAGGTATAGTTAGGGACTGGAATGAAAATGTAATTGAGATTTTCCAACAACAGGTACCAAAGGGATCAATACTCTCAACTGAATCCATTGCTTTTTGTTTGGGGTTAGAACTAGCCCACAGAAGAGGATGAACGCAAGTGATAATTGAAGGAGACAGTCTTACGGTGGCCAATGCAATTAATGATCAAGCCAAGATTCCATGGGAGATCCTTAGAACTATTGAAAAGATCGGAAGACTTCGCACATCATTCACATCAACAACCTTCTGCCATTGCTTTAGAGAGGCAAATTCAGCAGCTGATTTTATAGCTAGATGTGATTCTATATGTAACTTACATACCTTCCCTTTGAATAAGGAATTGTCTATCATCATCCGAAAGGATGATCTTTCTGCGTAAAGACTTCCTAATTATTGCCTACTGTAAAAAAAAACAAAAAAAATATGAAATCATATTCCTATTACCTTTATTACAGGGCATGGTCATAGAGTTGTTGCATCTTGGGGGGAATCCTCCAGAATAATTATAATTATTAGCTAGTAGAATTACCTAAATGTTGAAGCAACCTTTATATACAAAAAAAAAAACACAGACAATAATAAGATCATTAAGTATCTAAAACAACCATTTAGGAGTGAAAAGAGAAAATAATAATAGCAAGATAAAAAAATTTACAAACCAACAATCACATAATAAAACTACCTTAGGTGAAGATTCTATACATCATTAGTAGGTTCATCGTCAATCAGTTCAAATCTGCATGTGGAGATTGGGGAATACATATGGTAAGGAACACAAGAGTGAACTACTAGCTAAGGTGCCCAGTAATGAAAGGATTAAAGCCCATCAATCATACATTCATACACAAAATCATCCAAGCATAAATATCACAAAGAACTCAATGCACATATCCAGTACAAAGCAACCAAAGTATACATGCTAAAGAGGTTATTCTAAAAATTTGATGTCTATTTTGAAGTTGTTGAAAGATATAAAGTTGTTAATTGGGGGGGGGGGGGGGGGGGGGGGGGGGGGGGGTTGAAAACTTTCGTATTTTCCAGGATCGTTTAACTAAGCATGTGTTGGTCACCTTGAGAGCAAAGGTTCTATATTTGAGAGCTAGATCACCTACAGTTCATGGACAAGCTTGTGTTGTTGATATAAGAAATAGTACTCATTGTTGTAATAAAGTATTCAATTCAAATAAATTGCATGTGTTACATGCTCGTTTGAGGCATTCACCCCCCTCTAAGATGAAACATTTACCATTTAGTGAGTGTTCTAGTTTGGATTCTTATTTTTGTGAAACTTGCATATTGGCAAAACACCACAAGTTGCCAAGTTTGTCTTCTGTGAATGTTGTGTTTGCTTTGGTTCATGTTGACTTATGGGGTCAACGTACATAGAGTACCTGCTGTTAGGGATGCTCGTTATTTCCTCACACGTGTGGATGATTTTTCCACGAGTATTTAGACCTTATGTCTGCAAAATAAATTGCAACTTTACAGGATTCTTGAGCATTTTATTGCTTTTGTGAGCACTCAGTTTCAAACCGTGATTTAAGTTTTTTAGATTGAACAATGGCACCAAATTTGTCTCTTCAAAGTGTTGTGATTTGTTTGTTAAGTATGTCATAGTGCATCAAACTTCTGTTCCAAGGGTACCTTGGTAATATGGAAGGGTGGAACGCAACAAACAAACACTTAGTTCCATCGCTCAATCTTTGAGAATTCATGTAAATTTACCTCTGAAATTTTGGGGTGAATGTGTGTTGGGAGCTACATATATTATCAATAAGTCGTTGTCTTTTGTTCTTCATTAGAAGATTCCTTTTGAGCTACTCTACAACAGGCCCCCCTCCTATGATGAGCTTCATGCAGTTTGTTCTTTATGTTTTGCTCTTTGGTCTAAGGTGCACAAAGATAAATTTCATCCATCTACTAAAGAATGCGGTTTTCTCAGCTATTCACTTGGTAAAAAAAGGCTACAAACTTTACGATCTCAACATTCATTCTATTTTTGTCAGTTGTTATGTTGTCTTTAATGAAGATGTATTTCCTTTCAAAACACCTATTATCATCCCCATACTCCTCTCCTAACCCACAATCACTTCCATTTGTCTCTGGTTATGATGATTACCCAATTCCTTCATCATCTCCATCTACCTCTTCTACCTTGATCAGAGAAACTATCCTTGATATTATAAACTCTCCTAACCAAGCTCCTTCTTCACCGCCAATTCCTTCTCCTTCTCGTTCTTCACCACAGATTTGTTTTGCACCCAACTCTACTTCTTCTTCTCCCAGTTTAGAACCTTCGGTTAACAATTATCACCAACCTCCTTTTAACTCGATTACCCCTCAACACTCATCTCATCAAACTCATTTACCTGCTAAACTCCAAGATTTCATTTGTATCCAGATTCCATCTGAACACAAAACTCCTTCTACATATTCATCTTCTTTTGCTTTTCAATTATCTCGTATCTCTAATTTTGATCATCTTTCTCCCGCTTATAAAGTCTCTCTATCCATTGTGTTCTCTATCCCTGAACCCTACTATTTTCTCAAGCTAAACATAGTCCTCAATGCATTGAAGCAATGGCTCAAGAACTCAAAGATCTTGAAGCCAATGATACTTGTCAACTCACTAATCTCCCGCCATGCAAAATGGTAATCAGATGTAAATGGGTTACAGAGTCAAGTATAAGCATGATGGTTTGATTATCGTTACAAAGCACGATTAGTGGCGAAGTGTTACAATTAGGTGAAAGACAAAGACCACAAACACACGTTCTCTTTGGTAGCCAAAATCACTATTATATGGGTTGTTCTTGCTCTTGCTGTAGTAGAAGAGTGGTCTTTGCACCAACTCGGCATAAACAATACCTTCCTCCATGGGCATTTGGATGAAGAGGTCTACATGCTTCCTCCTCCAGGCTTTCCAGTATAGAGACAGAGTCAGGTTTGTCGAGTTCTTAGTTCCCTTTATGACTTTAAACGTGCAAGTCCTCAACGGAACATTAAGCTCGGTCATTTCCTTAATAGTTTGGGTTCCTCTCAGTTTTCCCAGGATCATTCATTATTAATCAAATAGTCTAATTGTCGGCTTACAATTACTATACGTGGACAATTTGTTATTAACTGGAGATTCTCCCGATAATATCTCTTCAACCAAATCGGCTCTTGACTCAGCGCGCTTTTACCATTAAAGACCTGGGTTTGGCTCGGTACTTCCTAGAAATGGAGATTGTTGAATTCTCCTCCGATCTTCTCTTGAATCATCGAAAGTACATTTTAAATATTCTCGATTGTGCTGGCATGACTAACTGTAAGCTCACTTTTTTTCCAATATCGAAGAATATATCTCATATTGTCACCCGATGCTAATGAATAATGATGGTGACCCTCTTGATTCTCTAAAGCAATATCGTAGGCTTACTGGTCGTCTTCTGTATCTAACTCTTAGTCGACCTGATATTTCGTACATAATGCAACAATTAAGCTAATTTTATTCATCCCCAAAGGTTCCTCACTTACAGGCTGCTCACTTCTTGCTTCGTTATCTAAAAGGCACCTTCAATCAATTTATGTTTTATCCTCGATCAACTGATTTGTCTTTTTTAGTTTATAACGATGCTAACTGGGTCAATTGTGCGTTCACATGTCATTCTCTTACTAGGTATTGTACGTTTCTCAACAATGTGTTGTTGTCATGGAAAACGAAAGAAGCAAAAGACAGTAAATCGTTTGCATAGAGCGAATATAAGGTCATGTCAGTTGCATCCATTGAGGTTGTTTAGCTTGAGGGTTTGCTCAAAGACCTTCAAGTTAATATCACCTTACCTATTCCTTTGTATTGCGACAAGTGACAACAAAGCCGCCCAACACCTTGTCGCCAGTCCTGTTTTCAACGAACGGACGAATCACATCCGCATTGACTGTCACTTTCTTCTAAGCTTGGTCTCATATCTGTTACTCGGGCCAAACTTGAGGTGGGGATATGAGCATATAGTAAGTGTAGACGTTATTTTGTAAATAGGAAGTATAGGCTTTATTTTGTAAATAACAAAAAAGTGATGCTATAGCCTATAAGTATTAAGTACGATATCGTTTCATTGTTTTGGTTCAAAATAAATACCGAACTCAATTCTTGTATCAAATTGAGTTTGTTACAACTTACTACTAATTATTTTTTCCAAGAATCAAGTTTTGGTTTCAGTTTTGTGTGTTCTTGATTATCTCATTTCATGAAAATCTAATATTCTTCACATTATCTATCTTGATTATTTATGTTTTTTTCCCCAAGGTGTATAGATTTGTTTTTATAGCATTATTAGGTCATTCGAAAATACTATCCTAACATAGTCATAAAATAAAACATAAAACATAAATCTTGATTCCTAAAACCTTAATATAAACGAGATAAAATAAGATATTCTTATTATTCAATATAAGCCACTATTTAATCGGAAAACAATAGTCATTTTATTCGAAAAATAAAAAAAATCTTTAAAATACAATACGGAGTACTAATTAAGTTGGGTGGATAGGGTATTTAGATGATTCTCCCGTCTGTCGACTTGTCCGACCTTCGAGTTCAAACATCTCGAATTCTTACCTAATACTCCATCCGTTCGGCAAAACTTGTCGTTTTAGAGTTTTATTTTTGTTCGGAAAAACTTGTCATTTTAGGTATTTTTGCTTCTACTTTACTAAAATGCCCTTGATTTGATTGATGTGTTGTGAGTTGTAGTTTTTGATAGAGTAAAAAGTAGAGTAATAAATGAGGGTAAATTAGTAAAAAAGGAGTGTAATTATTAACTTTATTAAAAGTGTAGAGAGTTAAAATGACAAGTTTTGTCGAACGGAGGGAGTAATACTCCAAATCTACTCGAATTTAAATTTGTCTTAATTCTCATCTTTATTTGTGAAAGATTGGACGGTGAATTTAATTTTGTCTTAAATAACCGTCTTAGTTACACAGTCCAAAACACCGCCTCTGCGGTTAGCCAGAGCCGGTTAAGATTTGTTCCGCACAGGATCACAAAGTTAGCCGTTGCCACCGGTGGGCCCAGGGCCTAGTAAACGAGAGCAAGAGCGGGCCCCACTATATCCTAGTCCAATAGAAATGAAACGTGTCGACGAAGGGCATCAACTCGTAAATCTCGGTAGAACCAAAGGTGAATTGTTCAAACCCCCCCAAATCAATATTTTGAAATTCCCATTCTACCCTCGTCCAAAAACTCAGACGCTTCCGCTTCTCCGCTTCTATAAATGACCCCCACTAGGCTCCATTTATTCTCCATTTTCTGCTTATCCAGTTTCTCTCTGCCTTCTTCCATACTTCCCTTCCTTCGTCGTTTCTCTCTCCTAGGGTTAGGGTTTCTAGACCCCTCTCTCCACTTTTCCTTCGCTCAATCTCTGAAATGGCGGAAGTCGAGGCTCAGAACGGAGCTCACAACGGCTCAGGGAACGGCGTGAAGGCACCGGCTGTCGTCTTCTCCTCCTTCAAGCCAAAGCTGGTGGTGGAGGCTTCCAAGGCATCCGACGCAGTCCAGTTTTACAAGTCCGCGTTCGGCGCTGAGGAGATCAGCCGTTCCTCTCACCCTAAGAGGAAGATCGACCAGGAGCTCCCTCTTCTTCTCTCCGCTGACCTCAAACTCGGCTCCTCCGTCTTCTCCGTTTCCGCTACCGAGGAGGAGTCTCTCAAGTATGTCTCCGTCTCTCTCCTACTTGATTCTTGTTATCTATCGGCGTTTTATTGTTCATCTTCTATTTTCCGGCTCATTTTCCGCTCTAGGCCTTGATATGTTTGAAATGACTCCGACTGCTTTCTAGCGATGACATGCATTGCTCTGTTTCTAGACTGATAGTGATGAAATCGACGTTCTCTTTCCGGTCGTCGTTCTTTTGTTTTGACGTTGGATCTGCTTTCGTCTGTTGATTATTGGAATTTCTTAACCTTGTTGCCTATTTAGTGTTCCGTTTCTGCAATTTATTGTTGTGTTGAGAAATGAAATCAAACATCATGCTAATGATATGATCCTCTTGAAGGAGCTGTGGTTCTGGTTGTGTGTTCTCCCTGGAAACCGAGGACATCGAAGCTGCAATCGCGAAAGCTGTGAGCGCTGGTGCTGTTGCCGAGGGCGAAGTTGTGGAGGACGAGACCGTTTCTCCTGCCGGACGCTGCGGAAAGGTGAAGGACCCCTACGGTTTTGTCTGGATGATCTCCTCTGCTGCCAAGACCACCGAAACCGCTGCTACCGTGGAAGCCTAGAGGCCGTTGGATCATCCTCGACTCCTCTTTTGCTATTATCTCTATCTAGTAGTAGGTGACACCGTGACAGTGTTTGTCTTCAAACCGAAACTTTCCATGATATGATGAACGGTTAAGATGGAAGTAAGACTTTTTCATTTTGGTGGATAATGCAATTAATTGCTTCCTTTACTGCTTCGTCCGTTACTCAGTTAAAACTGCGTTGATTTCTGTGGGCTATGAATATAATCTCTGGTTTACCATATATGCCCCTTGCTTTCATGTCAGTGGTGAACTTGCATCATCTACTGTATTTTATTTCCTCTGCCTGTTTTCGGAAATTCAATTTTTGAAATCTTCTGAGTCGGTTTTCTGATCCACGAGGAGTTGGTCTCGAAGAAAGCGAAAGCTTCGCCTTGGGCAGTGTGGTTTCGGTTGATAATTTATTGCCTAGCAATTTATCCGGTGATTGCAGGAGGGCCGATATTGTAATTTTGGGTATCCGGGCGGGGCGATAGGATGTACAGTAGGAGCTGCGTGGTCCCCCCTGTTAAGGCGGGTCACCGGCTGTGCGTGTTCGCTTTGTACGGTTATTTGGGCAGGTGTTGCAAAACCCGGCGATTTTCATATGACTTTTTAACTTATTTTATTTTTTAAAACTTAGTACTGTATAATATTCCCAGCAATTTTCTACGGTCGCCGCTCGTAGATAGAGAACTTTCAAAGATTCTACCGAAAAAACACAAACTTCTTTAAATAATCCCATTAAAAAAAAAGTATCTTCCCCTTTCACCAGTGATAAAAATTACCAAATCTGTAGGGGTAGAGGTAAAAAAATATCTCAATTCTTTTATCGGACTATATAGATAGTCCGAGCAAAAACGATATCATTTGATGCTGTTTTAGCTCAATTTATGCCCGTAAAAATATGATGGGATATTTTATTACCACTAAGATTGAGTTATTTTTAAAACAGTTAAAAAAGATAGGATATTTTTTTGGCACTTTTATTTTAATTAGTTTTGCCATTATTTGTCACCTATTATGTCTCTGTTTGATAACTCTCTGTATTTAGAGTTCACTGGCTTGCTCTACCTGATTACCTGAATATTTTATCCAGTTTTTGTCCTCAATATTGCTATAGTAGTAAATTACATAAAAACGCTACTCATTGTATTAGGAAAAAAAGTCATCTGTTTTAAGTATTAATTTTTTTTTATAAAATATTATTTTAAAAATAATTTCATAATAATTAATAACTCATTAAAGATGTTTCATTTACAAGTCATCAGTTAGAAGTTGATGAAGTGTTAAAATTTGGGAACACTAAAATACCCTTAAAAAAACTTGTTGACTTGTTGTTAGAGCATGTGCATCCTCTTCCCCTTTTCAATTTTTATTCTCTTATTATAATTTGACACCTCATATATTTTTTTCTTTAAATTATTTTTTACTTTTTCTACCTCTTTTTTAGAGGTTACCCTTGCAACCATAAGGTTACCTTGTTCCCCACTTGTGTCTTTTAAAAAATATAAACAACAAGGAGTGGCTCACTTGTGTGTTTAAAAAAAAAATGAAAGTAAAAATAAAAGGGAAGAGGTTACCTTAGTGGGAAAGGGTAACCCCTTCTAACCTCTTCCCTTAAGGTTTGGCTTGCAACCATGGGTTTACCTTTTAAGACCTATAAGGTAAGTAAAACCCATGGTTGCACATGGTCTTACTCTGTATATGCTACATCAAATTTGAATGAACCAACGAGAAGAGTGATCGATCTCGGGGGTTGAAATTGGAGAAGCATTCAGTTTACCTGATTTATAATGGGTGAGCTTTCAAGTTATGTGATGGTTCTTCCCTTTGTGCAAGGTTTCAACTAAGAATGTTATGTCTCTTTGTATGTCTGTTGGGTTTGTTAAATTCCGGTGGGCCATATAACCGTGGGGGGTCCACACGGTAGAGCGCATCATGCGCACCCAAGCCGAGCACACAAGACCAGCAGGGTTCCATCCTAAAACCAATTGGCAATAGGAGGAGTGGCCCACTGACTTATATGCAAGGCTTGGGTTATCGTGCTTTTCGATGTGGGACAAAGGCTCCAACACATCACAACACGCCCCCTCAAGTGCAACTGCCTGGCCCCGCAATATGCCAGTTGCAATTGACGTCTTGCCTTAAGGCCGGCTAGGCCAGTAATAGACCAGGGTCCCGGACCGCACCGCTCTGATACCATGTTAAATCCCGGTGGGCCATATAACCGTGGGGGGTCCACACGGTAGAGCGCATCATGCGCACCCAAGCCGAGCACACAAGACCAGGAGGGTTCCATCCTAAAACCAATTGGCAATAGGAGGAGTGACCCACTGACTTATATGCAAGACTTGGGTTATCGTGCTTTTCGATGTGGGACAAAGGCTCCAACACATCACAACAGGGTTTATGTTGATGGGGAAATCATCTGTAAACTAAACAAAATAATTGTCGGGTGAATCGAGAGGGCTGACAATAATGGTACAATAGAAACCAAAGAAAACAACAAAATGAAAAACCCCGCAAGCTTGGACAAATGACATCATGCTCGACGTGGAAGGCCCAAAAATATAAGTGAATAGTGAGAATATAGGATAGCGTAGGCAAACGCAACGTCTCACCACTAGAAGACAGAGAGCAAAAACCATGATAAGGGAATTAAGAGTCGACTTTTAGGGCAGTGTGGATCACATGACGTTCTCCCCACCTAGATGAGAGATCTTTGAAGACCCCGAACACTGTCACAATATTCATGATCAACAGGGCCGCATGATTGCACATTTTTACGAAACTAAACACAAACCACACGTAAACAAAATAACCAATAACCAACTACCCTAGGAATTTAATTAAAAGAAATTAAAGCCAAACTAATTAAAATTTGAAAAGTATTTCTAAACTAATACTCTTATATTATATCATCAGGGTATAATAGAAAAACCATTGTTTAGAATTCCATTTCTTGTTTTTCTTTTTATGTTGTTACAATACTTAAAAGGGAAAACTAATTAAAATATCCCACCTTTGGTGTATGGTAAAAATATATTCTCAATTGAAAGTTGGGGATATACTTTTACCATACCTCCAAAGGTGAGGGTATTTTGATTAGTAACGTGTGCTTGTTCCCCAAGGTTAATGAAGCTTTCCCCGTAAAAATCCCACTCATCACAATTCACTTTTTTTTTATCAGGTAAAAATTCGAGTTCAGACATATCTGAAACTCGAAGGCCGGCAAGGCTAGCAGACGGAGAACCGTCTAAAAACCATAACATACAACAATACATAAAGGTGCAAACTCAGGCAAACACATTCTACAAAAAACGAAACAAAGCCAACCTAAACCAACTAGGATGTGATCGAAGACGACAGACGAAGCCAAGCCCCACATTGAACCAGAACCGTAGGCCAGCGATACATCAGGACACGATCATCCTGTGGGCAGTAAGGACGAACTCCAGGGAAGCAGTCAACCCGAGTAGTGGAGACGCCACGATACACACTACCACAACCCCAACATATCCCGACTCCGACATTCCAAACCAAAATCCACGGAGAAGATCGCCAAGTCACACCACCGCAGAGCCGCAAAACGCCTGAACCAAGAACACCTCGAAACCCTATCGGGATTTAGTACACACCAAACATTCGGGGATTTGCATCTACCTTATGAACATGCACTCACAAGAGAGGATTCAACCTCTGGACCTACTATTGAAATAAAACATTTCATGAATATGTGGTTTTTGTGTAACAAGTAATTTCACACTTTGTAAATGGTTTTCTTATACTATGCCACAATTTAACGGTGGTTTTCTATAATTTACTCTTTTAAAAAAAAAATTACGTACAAAAGAATATATATGCACGCTTGGCAATATATTAATATTTAATACACAATCACAAACAAGTGGGTAGAGACAAAAAACATGATCATGCGCTAATTAATTAGCCTGTATCTTATACAGTATTAAAGTTCTACTACTGTATTACGGAGTATAATACTACATCCGTCTAAAAATACATTGTCTTTACTATTCACGTACGCTTTTGTAAGAAGGTAAAAATTATATAAAATATTAATTTTTTTATTAAATTTTTTTAATAATTACAAACTTATTGATAATAAGTTTGTAATTATTATCAATAAGTTTGTAATTATTAAAAAAAATTAATATTTTATATAGTTTTTAACTCCTAAAAAACGTACATAAATAGTAAAAGTTCATGTATTTTTGGACGGAGGGAGTATTTCATCCGTTTAATTATCCTAACATAGACTCCGTACATTTTATTCAAACATAGCTAATATTATCAGTTTGTACCCTACGCTAGTGGTATGGGTCAAATTATTTTGGAGGCGTGGAAAGATAGATGGATTCCTAGGCCGGGGTCGTTTAAGGTAGTGGCAAACTCTAGGATGAGAGAGACAACTCTACTAGGGTCACCGAGTTTATTGACCGGAGGAGAAGGGGCTGCTAGGACGAAGTAGCAGTTATGTCAGCTTTTGTGCAATGTGACGCCGAGTTGATTCTTCGTATCCATCTGATTAGTCCAGACACAAAGAACTTATTGGTATGACATTATACGAAAGACGGAAACTTCAGTGTGAAGACAGCATACCATATGATTATGGAGCATAGAAGCTGGAAAGAGGGTGGAGAGGGGAGCTTCGAATTAACCGAGTGGGCAAGATCGACTATGGAGGGAGGTTTGTGAAGGAATTGGTGTCCTTTAATTGATGTGTGAAATACTAATGATATAATAGGATTAAAATGGAGATTTATAATCTGAATAATTTAGGTAATTATAGTGCTTTGCTAGAAGCCAACTACAATTTATAGATTAAATTATATTTAATCTATTGCTATTTTATTCAGGTCCTATAAGGTCACACACAAAGAGTATTAGGAATTGGATAATTGATTAATAATAATAATAAGTTATTATTGTTGATATAGTTTGTGGATAGAAGATAAAAGATAAAGGTGACTTATTAGGAATAAGTTGACCTAGTTTCTACAATATATAAGGAGACTTATTGAGAATAAGTCTTAACTTGATTATTGGATTATACGTGTCTCCAAAAATATCCTCCCACCACAAATCGCTTGCCTCCCTAACTCGTAGTGTGAGTTGCAATCCTTCGATCATTCGTTCTAGCAAACGGAGACAAGGAGATCCAATCCCGTGCTCGTGTGGACCAAGTAGAGGAGTCGCGCTTGAGGCTCTTTTCTCCAAAGGTGATTTCGAATCAAGGTTCTGCACAAGAAAGGTACGACTTTTCCCCTCTATATTGTTCATATCAATTCATGCATGAGATCCCGAATTAGATGTTAGAAAATAGTTTTCTTCCCTTCCGCTGCGCATCTAATTTTCCTACAGTTTGGAGGTTGGAAGCTCCGGAACATGCTACTGGGGTATTCTCCCTTCAACTTTTATTTTACACAATTTATCAATTTAAATCGATTGATAAACTTTGGTTAGTTTGTCAACGACAATAATAGAGAGCATATCACCCTACCATAATTTGAGTAAAATAAGTAAAAGTGAAGTTGTGTAAATTAATGAAGCCTAGAGTCTAGTAGTACTAGCAATAGCAAGCAATATGTCTTAACCATGTGGGAAGTGTCTTTTTTTATGCCTTCACTCTCCCAACTTTTGAGAAAGAAGCAATGTATGTACTCCGTGATTGATAAGTGATAACATGTATTTTAGTCATTTAAACCAATATTGTAGGGCACTTGACCCACGATTGTGCATATATTGGGGCGCCAAAACACTATCTTAAGGCATTGAGATTGGATGATATCTAATATCAAAAATCCTCAAACAACCTCAAATTAGCATATCAAGATATCAAATATTATAGACATACTTTGATACCAAACACTAGATATAACAAATCTGTTGTGACGAAAGAATAGACATTCAAAATCGGCACACAATTTGTCGTCCACACTGAGAGATTCCATTAAGAAGTTTTCCGAAACCATACAAGGATTACAAGATGGGTCACACACCCACACTAACTGATAAACGATAAATCTATGAATCTGAAAAGATAAAATATCACTACTGAACCACTGCCCCCGAACCCCTGACGGTAATCGATCACTCAGTCATGACTCAATTTAATTGTATTGAATTGAGTTGAATACTTCTAGGGTTTTGCCTATAGAAGAGTATACCAGGCTTATAAGCTATCCAAGTGTTAAGGTATCAAGACTCAAACATACAAGTCTCAAGTCTAAATAGTCAAGGGAGAAAATATGATATAGAGGGGTAAAACGCTACCTTATAGGATGTGTAAGGCGAAAATCAGCAAAAGAAGAGAAGAGAAAAGAAAAAGGGATATGAATATGATGTCTCACAAGTCACAACACAATCTCTGCGCTGCCAGTCTGCCTACACAAACAAGGCATATAGGGAACCAACAGCCTTTTGTTATTTCTATCTGTGACTGTGAGAGAATAGAATGATCAAAAGACTCGAATCCTCCCAACATTCAAGTGTAGCGATGTCCAACTGAAGAAGATTGGACCGATAGGCCCAACTCACATTTATATGGGCCACCCCAATCAAAAGTGAATATTTGGCCCAAAATTCTCACTTGTTCCGTCGGCTCCAAAAAAGGAGCAAGGAATTACACTTTCTCATTTTTCTTCAAATTGTTGTTATTGCTCCCGTTAATTAAAATACGGCATTTCTAACTTAGGCTAAAAAATAGATTTCCTAATTAGGAAAGATTCCGTCTAAAAAAAAGAGACTAAATCCTAAGAAATCAAAAGAATTGCTAAAATAATTAAATCTTGGAGAATATTTTCTAATTACGGTTTTTAATCTATATCTTTTGGGTATAAGTTAGAAAAATCGATTAATATATATATGTAGTACTCCCTCCGATCCAAAAAGGATGTCGTTTGATTTTTTAACACGTATTTTAAGGAGCTCAAAAACTATATAATATATTAACTTTTTTATTATTATTTTTTTTATAATCTAATACTTATTACCAACAAATATTAAGTTGTACAAAAAATAATTTTAAAAAAGTTGATATTTTATATAGTTTTTAGCTCCTTAAAATATGTGTTAAAAAGTCAAACGACATTCTTTTTGGATCGGAGGGAGTATTATTTTAACTTTTCTCATACCTATTAATGATAAGTAAAATATTATTATATATTTTTTATTAATTTAATTACAAAAATCACGGCTCACCAATGAAGATAGAGAATTGTTATGAAAAATCTCAGTGTACACACTTTTGCATGAGAAATATTACAATTTAGCTGTGTTAATTTGTTTCTTAGAAAATCTAAATTACTTTGTCTTTTAAAAAAAATCAGTAGGAGAAGTATTGATTATTGATATATTTATATTAACCTAATTCCATCATTTGATATTCAATCAAAAGAAATGCTTTGTAGGCTTTATGTAAGTGGGCACAAACACAATTGTGGACATTGCATTATTAGGGTGGGGAAAGTTAGGATAGAAAGCAACACCCACCAAACATGCCAATTACAAAAGCCCCCTTCCCTTAAAAAGGATACAAAGCAAACCAAAACAAAACTACTTTATACAATTGATTTAAACAAGAAATCACTAGCAAGCAATTGATGGAAGTTTCCATTTCTATGTCCAATTGATTGCTTCATATGTGCTAGTTCTAGGGCTTGCTCTTGGGATCCTTGTAACCATTTACTTTGATGTAAGTTATCTGCATAACCTTTTTATTCTTGCAATGGTTTGATGTAAACTTACTCAGAGTGATGATATCTTCCTATCTACATGTGTGTGGTGAATGTTTGGTAACATTTTGAGGTCTAGTTTTATGTATAAAAAATCAATTGATGTTGTTAAACCAAAACAACGTCGTTTTGTTCTAAAATGACATTATTTTGTTCATTTTAAATGGAAAATAAAGGCAACAATAAATGACATCGTTTTGATTCGTTTAAAGATAGAACAAATCCATTAGAGGGTTATTGGACAACAAAAAAATACTCCCTCCGTTAATTAAAACTTGACGTTTTACTATTCACACACGCATTTTTAGGTGTTAAAAACTATATAAAATATTAACTTTTTTAACAATTTTTTTAAATAATATCATACTTATTACTATTAAGTATGAATTTATAAAAACAAATGTAAAAAAAAGTTAATATTTTATATAGTTTTTATCGTTCTAAAAAAGCGTGCATGAATAGTAAACGACAAGTTTTAATTAACAGAGGGAGTATGAATTATTGAATAATGCAATAATAAGAAACTAACTAGTTGTACAATTCGATCATCGAAAATGTGAAATAAAATGGCAATATATGTAACTTATTTTTGGGTAACTCGATATAAAATCTTCAAATGTGCACAATTGCTTACTTAGATGGTGAAATGAGTGAGATAACATATTGTTTCGAAGTTTCTGATTGAATTATATATAGAGAAGTACGCTAAGACAAATAAAAATCATCTATCTACATTGAAAGACATATATAGGTTAACTTGAATCCAATCTTTAAACAATCATAACTTTTCACTCGATTATGAGATTTAAACATATAATATATCAAAACGAATATATCGATGAGAGTAATATATTTAGGGCACCCCCCCCCCCGTGTCCACCTCTTCTTGGATTATACCTATGTTGAAAATGGCTATAGATTGTTGCTCTTGGTTAGTTAACTTTTGTGTTCTAACACTTGTTGAGTTATTTAGAAACACCTTCTTGATCATGTAATTGTGGAAATGACGCTTAAATATAGACATATCAAATCCTATTCCGAGCAAGTTAAAATAGGATTGTTCTTGTTGTTCTATAATAGTACGTTCTCTTTGTAAACTCCAAATACCATGCCATATTTAATACAAGACATGAGTATATTTAGTACATTATGGAAAAAAAATATTCATAGTAATGTTTCATATGCCATGTTGAAATTAGCAACAATCAATAGTGAAAAGAGAGCTTTTGGATTTTGATCAAATTTCAACTTAATTATTATAAGGAAAATTGCATTCAGTTACCCAATATTCAAACTTTATTACAGTATATGACCCAAACTTGTGATACAGTAAAATAAGTCAAACTTTGGGTAATGGTTGTTCAATTGGGGGTAAATCAGAGACAAAGAGGCAAGCAGAGGGTATGACTGGTAGTTGAATAGTTATAAAATGGATGAAAATGGGAGACACTAAAGGGCTAAAAGGACATACAATTACAAGACCTTCATAAAGGCTAAAGCTAAAGATGATTCATAATTCTCTTGTACGTCTTCATATTCATAATATATTCTTTTCATCCCCTCACCTTTTATATCCTTTGAATATCTCTGCCCAAAAGGCCTCAAAATTCATATGCTAATTAACCTCTTTTTTTTATTGATATGTCGTTTTTAGGGTCTCAGTGTATTAGACAATGGTTTGTCTAATATTTGAAATTCTTATCCTTATTAATTTTAAAATTGGAGAGATGGCAAAACATTTTTACTGGTAAAAAGTAGAATGATTTTGCAGAAAGATCATAATTTTAGGCCAGAGAATAAAAAAATATGTTTCTTTTTTTGTGCCCTTAATAGAGAACGTTCATGCCTTTATTTATTGATCAATTTCTTTTTAATTGTGATTATCTTTATATCTTTCAGCACATTTTCCTTTGGAAATACAACCCTTTTTAAGACACTAATTAAAGGCGATTTGGTATATATGAAAACACTAGAGGAATGAGGTCCTCAACTCCACATATTTGGTGTTTGATTCGACTTGGTACGGGCAAGCGACTCTATCTTTACAAAAAGCAGAGAAATATATATAAAATAAAAAAGGAATGAGAAAAACTACGCATATGAATAATCAAGATTTACGAAGAAAAAATCATCGAAAATAAAAAAAGATTTTACCCAACTAGTTTAGGTGTCCATCTAATAGTTAAAAAAAAAGTCATCCTATTTTTTAATATGGGAACCCAAATTACATAACTCAAGATCACTACACATTGGTCACAAGCATGTAAAGTAGGCTACATACACTACTATCTTCTCCTAAATAACAACTCTTCTCATACTTGATAAAGGAAACACATCACAATATCATCACATATCGTCTCGATTTACATATAAGTATTACGACAATCTCAAGATCGATCCACACGCTCAAGGGTGCGCAACCAATCCCTTCCTTCGAGCATCGATTAAGCCTCATTAATCGGCTCACTAAGCACAAACAGGCAATAAACAGCTGGAAAAGAATCCCAGTCTTCTCTTCTGCAACGCGAAAACACCCCACAAATAAGAAATCAATTTTTTAAAAACTTATTACTCAATTTTAAGCAAAAGGGTATTTAAGTAAAAAAAAATCATTAGGAGAAATGGGAAATTACCCTTTTGGGCCTGGAGTGGAGGAGCTCTGGCGGGATCTTGTAGAGGTCTTCGTCGACGGCCTTAGGGGTAGGCCGTCGGCGAGGCGGCGGCGATGGCGGAGGTGGTGGAGAGTAGATAGGGCTGGGTGGCTCCTTGGTGGTGTAAGAGTCATACCCCCACTCTTGCTGGTGGTGCTTTTTGCCATGTGCTTGTCTTCCTTTTGTCTGCATTTACCAATACAATCCCACCATTTTTTTAATAAATCACTTGGCATGCAATCTTTATTGTTAATCATTTTCTTTTGGGTGTCATGTCCCTTGAAATCATACACATGTAATGTTTCAACTAATTAATTTTATTTTTAAAAATATAAGACTCTGCAGAATGCATCATCTATCATGTGAGAGCATATGAAATTGGCACATTCACAATCAAGATCTAAAATTTGTTTGACTCAATTTTACATACATTTAATAAAGAGGTTATTTGTTTTGGTGTGTCAATTAAATGCTTACTTATATTCTTATAATAATAATTAACTAAAAATATTTTATTTATGGTGGTGAAAAAATAAAATTACCCATCTAATTTACTAAACATAAATAACGAATTGAAGTGAAGGTTTGTTAATAATGGAGTAGTAATTAAACAAAATTCAATCAATATTGGGGGGAAAACGAGATGAGTTGACCAATCCTAAATCAAGGCAGGTTTTGAAATAAATGTACATACCCTCCGGCGAGGAACAACGATGACGGCGGGGGTGACGACGTCGTTTTGGTAGAGGTCGCCGGCGACGTACAAGTCACGGTCTACAGGGTAACAGCCGTAACGGACCTGCTGGCGGGCCGTCTCAAAGCACTGAGTGAAGGGGAGGCCATCGGCGTAATCCCAGCTCCCAAACGCCGGCACTTGGCTCCTCCTGTAATCCTGAAAATTCATAATTATTCAAAAAACAGAAAATTAAAGATCCAAGCTTTGTCAAATTGAAGGAAAACCCAGAAAAACCCAGAAAGGAATGGGGCAGAGGAGGGTAAAAGGGTAAAATGGACTTACATCCATGGGTGGAGGAAGAGGAAGAGGAAGAGGAAGAGATCAGAGATGGTTGCAGAGGGGAAGAGGTAATGAAAGGGAAGGGAGATGGTGTTGGGGAAGAAGAGCAACTGAGCAGTCTTTAGTAAGCTAACGTTAAATAGGGGAATGGAGACTTGGAAAGGGACGGGGGCACGGGGCATTCATTTATTTAATTCTTTTTTTGTTTGGGAAAGAAATTTAAAAAATAAAATAAAATGTATTATTCCTTTTTTTTTTTTTGATGAACCACTTACTAATATAATTGTTGAACTACTCTATAGTTATATAGGTTGATTGAGTTTTTAATTACTCTATGATGTCTTGTGTTATTGTGTTTTATCTGTATTAACGGTTTTGAATTCGTCTGTCGACTTATTTAGTAATTGAGTTTCAGATATGTCTAAACTTGAATTTTTTCCTAATCAAACAAACAAAAAAAAAAAAAATAGTTGTGATGGCTTATATATGTCACACCTTTTTTTGTCTTATAGGGTAGATAAGAGAAATTGTATAAATATAACAATAAGACAAAAAATGGGCATTATTTAAAATCAGTTTTCGCAAGTAAATCATACAAGTATAACTTGTTTACTTCTTATTAATTAATTGTATATAATTATTTTAAGTTGCTATGTTAGTGTTTTGATTAAAATTATATATAATTTTAAATTAAATACGAGTACATTTGTTTATAATTTTTTTAGAGTTTATATTATTTTTATTCAAAGACAATAATGCGCATTATTTAAAATCATATTTCCCAAGTAAATCATACAAGTATAATAACATGTTTACTTCTTATTAATTAATTTTCCATTTGCGTTTACATCCAATCAAAATTTAGGGAAAAAAGTCAATAATAAATAATTTAATCGAAATCAGTGATTTAATTCTTCTCATACCGAATAAGTCCAATAAAAGAATTAAAATGTTTTCTAGTAAAAAAAAATTGCTCTGTCTCTAAGACTTAAAACTAACTTAACCCGAAATAAAAATTGATCGTATTGAATTTTTGAAACAAACTTGATCAACCCGATTCCCACCTATATTCACATATCTTATATATATACAGGTATGACCACTTTTTAAGCACAGATGGGTGTGGCAGAAAATTCATATAAAGGATCAATATTTGAAGGAAATAAAATAAAATAAAAAATAAAAAAAAGGGGAAGAGAGTGAATGGGAGTGATAGGCAACTAAACAGTGAAGCAGAAGAGGAAGAAAGGGAAGCAGGAGAAGGCAGAAAGGCAAAGGTGGGGGAGAGGCATAGGGGATAAAAGCATGCCATGAGAAAGACAACTCTGTTTTCCTCTCCATTTTTATTTCCTTTTCCCCTTCTTTTTAAACCCTGTATTCACTCTTTCTATTTTCTATATTCTTTCTATTTTTTATACTATTTCATACCAGGCACCATGTAATTATTTTCGTTATATTTACACATTGATTTTTAAACAAAATTATATTTATCTTATGTACATTTGTATTGTTATACTTGTAAAATTTTATAATGAAAACGTTCGCTTTGGAAAAATTTTAAAAAATCATTTTTTTAGATAATTTATTTTTTAGTTAATTATATTTTTTAAATGTGATTTTTGATTATTTTTTTTGTAAATATATTAATTTTAGTATATAAAATATAAATATAACATTGATTTTTTTTACAGTGTATAATTATAATATAAATAATTACATGATGACATCTGCCCAATCTATATCTATATCTATATCTATATGACTATTTCTATATAATACCTTAAATTAGAAGATTTTGCCGACGTGTCAACTTCTCATTGATTTTAGTTAATTCAACTAAACACCTATTTTCTACTTTTTTTTCCCTCTCCTACATTTAATTATTATTTCTAATTATTATTTTTATTCTTCCCTTTATCTTTTTAAGTCAATCACATTCTTTCTTTTATTTTCAACATATTTGTTAAACAGTCTTTCTATCCTATGCCCCTAAGAACATTAATCGGGAAATATTCCCTACCAAAAAAATAAGCGACCCTAGGAAATCAATATTAAAAATGGCTAAAAATAATTTAAATTTGGGGAATCTTTCCCGATTAAGCTTGTTATCCTATGCCATTGAGGCATCGAATAGAAAATTCCTTTGTTAAATTTCTATGTCTATATCTTTATCTTTATCATTATCAAACTTTTTTTGTGATTCATTCTGAATTTTTAAATTTAGAATGAGAATAAAATGACTCGCTTTGATCGTTGGTTGTAAGAGATGAGAATCAGCCTGTACACCCTGCTCGGGGGGTATAGCTCAGTTGCAAGAGCGACCACAGGTTTTTACTTGCTCACATTGCAAAATACTTTATTCAAATAAAAAAGAAGTGAATGGATTGGTATAAACATAAATAGGTCATCGCCTCAACATTTGACATTTAAGGGATCCTTTCGATTATTTTGAGTTTTTATTATTCAAACATTCATTTTTTAAATTTTACTAGAATATATCTTAAAGTTCAAATTATTTTGTGCTTCGGTTATAACGGGTTTGAGTACGTCTTATTAGATTTCAGTTGAATCAGGTCCGATTCATTCATTGATTAGGTCCGTTTTGGTTATCAATTATTCTAATATAGGGTCAAAATAGGTCGGATCGGGTCAATTTTCAGGTGATTTACTTCAATAAGCTATTTTTCAGATATTCAGATCAATCGATTTTAAGTGGACTGAATCAGATTTTTGGTTCGGAGCAAGTTTTGTCAGTTCCTCAAAAAGTATCTGGCCCTAAGGCCATGTTTATCAACGGAGCAAGTTTTGTCAGTTCCCCCACCCTAGCATTCCATTCTCATTTTTCCCACTTTACCAATAGCATCTCTAGTATCTCAAAACCCATATTTTAATACCCACTCAATTTACAAATATACCCATCCCCAACAATTATTTCCATTCTCGATTATATTATTATATTCATTTATTATTATTAAAATATTAATATTAAATTAATATTATGTATAAATGAAATAGTGCGAACTATATACAACAAAAACAAAACAACATTAATTAAATAAACAAAAGGATGTTACAACAAAGACAATGCATAAACTTTAGAATTTTTTTTTTCAATAACATAACGTAATTCGAAAAGCGGAAAAAACTAATTGCCTCCACGATTGGCCACAAATTTTTGCCAAATATGTTTCTTCAAGTATTCCCTAAGCCGACGGTGTGTACCACTATCGCAAAGTTGTTGCCTCCTCTGTATATACTCACGCATTTTATTTCTTACATTATTTATTATTTCAAATTATTCCATATTTATGATTCAATTTTTCGGATTATATTTTGCATATTTATAATCAAAGAGAATTTTTTTTTTTAAAATATAGTCAAATATATTAAAAAATGATGTCTACATGTAGATAAAAATGAATCTAGTATTGTGGTAATTTTTTATTTTTCATTTTTTACATTTTTTCCCCCGAAATATTGCTTTTATTGTGTAAAATAATTCCCTCCAACAACAAATCCACACCGTCCATCACATGCCCACATGTCGCCCTCTGCCGCTCCCTTCCTGCTGGCCAATCCTCGGTCGACGCGTATCCCCGTCTCTGCATCAGCTTTCAGGCGCGTTAGAGGAAGCATGCTCTCATGCCCAACACTTGTACTGTGTGTCGACCCACAAGTAATCCCCTGGTATCAATGCTTTGAAAGCATCATTCTAGTATCGCTGAAGGAACTATTACAATTTTTTTAATAATAAATTTGGTAGTATCGGGTAACAGTAAGTCACCGATAAAAATGGCCTAAGTAGATCAACCCATATTGAGAAAACTGAGATCTTTCTCAGCTTGATCAAACGGAAGTGGAGAGGATCAAGAACACCGAAAAATGGAGGTTTCAATTGGAGTAACAAACTCTCAAAATGTGTTGGTCTGTTATTCACAATTGCAACTGAATGCAAGGCTTTATACAAGGTGATCGAGCTTCTCATTACAATTACCAAAATACCCCTCCGAACATATACTCTCTATATGCCCTCCTCAAGTTGGATTAGGAGTGTTAACTAGGCCTAACTTGGAGCATAAGAACTGGTGTGTAGCCTCACCAAGGGGCTTGGTAAACACATCTGCAAGTTGATGTTGGGACTTGACAAACGAAGGAATAAGGAACCCCTCTTGGAGACGCTCACGAACATAGTGACAATCAAGGCGAATGTGCTTCGTTCTTTCATGGAAGACGGGGTTCTCAACTTTATGTATGGCCGCCTTGTTGTCACAGTGCAGGGGGATAAGCTTTTGAACACAGCGAGCCAATGCCTCAAGGACGATGTCTAACCACACAAGATCACTGGATGCTTTAGATATACTTCTGTACTCAGCTTCGGCCGAAGATTTAGAAACAATTGTTTGTTTCTTTGTCTTCCAGGAAACCAAAGCTGTGTCCAAAAACATATAAAACCCAGTCAGAGACCTCCCAGTAGAAAGGCAAGCACCCCAATCAACATCGCAAAAACCAGTGAGAGCCACATGATTGTCTGTTGGGTAAAACAAACCAAAATTGGGAGTCCCTTTAAGATAACGCACCGCGTGAAGAGCAGCTTGCCAATGTGGTAGACGAGAAGTGCACATAAACTGACTCAGATGTTGCACTGAGTATGAAATGTCCGGTCAGTCATGTTTAAAAACAACAAACGTCCCACCAGACGCCTGTACCTTTCTGGGTCTGGCAATGGTTCCCCTTTATCAATTGACAGCTTTTAACCCTTTGGCATGGGAAATGGGGACGAATTACAATCAACCATGTCCGTGTCCTGGAGAATGTCTAGGACATAGTTCCTTTGATTTAACAAAGTCCCTGCACTTGTACGAGCCACCTCCAATCCTAGAAAAATAATGAATCTCCCCGAGATCCTTGATTGTAAAAGCCTGATGCAGGGCCTGCTTTGTAGCTATGATTTCTGTAAGGCAATCACCAGTCAGAAGGAGATCATCCACGTATACCAAAGCAACAACAATACCCTTTGAAACCACCTTGATAAACATACTGTAATCGGCCATGGATTGAACAAAACCCATCTTAGTAGGGAACCTTGAAAGCTCAATGCATGTTCCATTGCCTTGAAGCATGTTTAAGGCCATATAAGGACCTTTTAACTCTGCAAACCTTTGAAGAAGGTGCTCCTTTGTACCCTTCTGGCAATTCCATGTACACTTCCTCATCAAGGAACCCAGGTAAGAAGGCATTGTTAACATCTAATTGATGTATAGCCCACTGTTTCATAGTAGCAAGTGCAATGACAAATCTTACAGTTGTAAATTTCGCACCTCGAGAGAAGGTGCGATGATAATCCTTCCCTTTAATCTGGTTGTAACCCTTAGCAACCAACCGTGCTTTAAGCCTTTCTACAGATCCATCTAGCCTGGACTTGATCTTGTAAACCCAACGACAACCAATTACATACCAATTACATATTTCCCTGGTGGAAGATCAGTGATTAACCAAGTCTCATTCTTCTCAAGAGCTTGTAGTTCAGCATTCATAGCATCTACCCAAGCTAGATCAGACGTAGCTAGTCTGTAAGTCATGGGCTCCTGTAAGGCTAGAACCTGAGCCAAGCTTGCTTTATACTCTGGTGGAAAAGCTAGCACATCAGATGAAACCACGAAGGAGTTTGAGAGATTGGTGGTTGGATGAGTGGAAGTAACAAAATCCCTCAGATGACCAGGTGGTTGAATCTGTCTAGTAGATCTTCTGAGAGGAGGCAGGTCCACCAAGGGAGCATCACTTTGTGATAATCCAAAGAGAAATTATGAGAATGAGGTTGTGTGTTTGAGGAATGATGTGAAATGGGTGATACAGAATCAGATATGGAGTCTGAGATTGCAGATGGTAATATGAAAGAGGAAGTATGCGACACTGGATCACTATCAAAAGCTGGATTTACCAAAGGGAAGTTTGTAGAATTCGTTGGGGGTAAAGGGTTTATTTGAGATTTAAAAGGAAAGATGTGTTCAAGGAAAACAACATCTCTACTAACAATGATTTTGTGGGAGGAAAGATCATATAATCTGTAGGCCTTTTGACCCAAGGGATAACCAAGAAAGACACATTTGGTGGACTTATCTCCAAATTTGTCTTTGGTACCACCCCTATTCAGAGCAAAGCACAAGCAACCCACAACCCTTAAAGCACTGTAATTAGGGGCAGTGTTATGCAACTTTTCAAAAGGAGATATCCAATTTAGGGGATCAGTAGCAGGCGTGAGGTTGATGAGGTATGTAGCAGCTAGGATACAATCACCCCAAAACTTGATGGGTAAAGAGGCATGGATCCTAATGGCTCTAGTTGTCTCCAATAAATGCCTGTGCTTCCTTTCAACCCGACCATTTTGTTGTGGTACATAAGGAACTGATTTCTGAGACACAATACCCTTTTTAGCAAAAAAGGACTTACATTTCAGCAGTTCAGTCCCATTGTCACTCCTGATAATTTTGACCCTTGCATCAAACTGAT
Source organism: Persicaria tinctoria (assembly GCA_037127255.1). Taxonomy (NCBI): domain Eukaryota; kingdom Viridiplantae; phylum Streptophyta; class Magnoliopsida; order Caryophyllales; family Polygonaceae; genus Persicaria; species Persicaria tinctoria. Next base: position 19,385,235 of record JBANSL010000006.1, read on the forward strand.
TCTTTGCCATTTTGATAAAATCAATGACAAAGGAATGCACCTGAGACTTATCTATAACCATATAAGTCCAAACTGCTCTATTGTAATCATCCAAGGTAGTGATGAAATATTTTCCTCTTATCAAACATTGAACCTTATAAGGTCCCCAAAGATAAATATGAAGTAGCTCAAGCTCTTGGGATGCCATAGAAGTACTTCTTTGAAAAGGAAGAGAATGTAGTTTTGCTTGATGATAATGCATATATTAGATAGGCATTATAGGCATTTTTAGCTTAGATAGGTTGCATTTCTTTCGTTCTTTGTTATTAAATTGCATCTTATGATTATTCTAGAAGAGTTCGGATTCTGCGCAAATTTGTGGTTATCTTGCAGATCGAATCGGAACCTTTGAAGAAATTCGGAAGCAGCTGGAAGCTGATGACCTTGGCGCGGCCGCGCTGCACCTGGCGCGCCCGTGCTGCTACTGGCGCGCCCACGCTGCTAGGAGGAAGTGGCCGCGTCGATACACCAGATGAAGTCAAAGGCTGGCGCGCCCGCGCTGCTACATGGCGCGCCCGCGTCGGTCCCTGAAGACGGATTCTTATCCGATTTTCCCTATCTTATTAGTTTTTAATATTATATTTTATATTTTTACGGGATGTTAAACCCGATTTTATTAGGTTATATTATGGCCAAGAAGGCAGCAGTAGAGAATGAGGTTATTTTCCAGAGACGTATTTTTCCCTTTTGTTCATCTCACAAACCCTATGGAGAACTAACTCTCCTTTGTTACACTTGGTTCTTTGAAGCCTTCAATTGATTTGGTTGTGAGTATTCTACTCTTGTTTGTCCTTTGTTAATTGTTTCGATCTCCTGAGTTTATTGCTTGATTGCTTATTATTGGTTAATCTGGATTGATCACCTAGGTTTATCGATACTAGTCATATTGCTAGGGTTTCCAATTCCAGGTTTGGGGTTGTAGATTCATTGTAGCAGACACAATCACCATACGCGGGTTGCTTGTGGTAGATTGTGAAGGAGATTCGATTGCAAGCTATTTTAACGGGTTGTTGGAATCGCTTGTATCTCATTATAATTCATGTTTGAATGCTATTGCTTTATTATTTGGTGAAGGTTTTCCCTTGTAATTTGGTGATAAGTGCTTTTAGGACTGGTAGGACTAAAAGCTATTAAACGATCTGAATTGAGAACAATTACTGGACATTAGAACTTGAGATTCATAGAATGCGATGATGAACCATCTCAATTGTTGTGCGGATAATTACTTGGTGTGATACATTTCCATCATATATTCACAACCTCTATTTGCAACTTGTTCTGTCACCATTTGCTTACACACAAAACTCCCCTTAAATCGGTTACTTTTGGGTAATAATACTTGCTCTTACAATTGATTCTGTTTCCCTGTGGGTTCGACCCTAACTTACCTACTATACTTGTTATAGTTTGCATCTTAGGAATTTACTTTGATTTGGCATAACGACTTTAGGCCTGTCAAATTTGGCGCCGTTGCCGGGGAAGCGGATTATCTTTGTTCTTGTTTGTCTTATTACCTGTTTGGGTGCGAACCTCTTGCATGGTTCGCACTCGTGCTACTGATCCCCATCTTTTTTATTTTGATTGGGAAATAGACAGGACATACCACCGCCGCCATAGAGAACATCACCAACATTCCCAACAACCTGATCCAATGGCTGGAAATGCAAATCAGACGCTGCGACATCTGACAGCATCAAACATCACACAGCAGGCACATGCTGTGACAATCCCTGCTATAGGGGATGACAACCATTTTGAGCTAAAGTCTGGGCTGATTCATCAACTACCCAAATTCCATGGATTGGCTGGAGAGGACCCCATTAAGCACATGGGGAAGTTTCATAATGTGTGAATGAGCATGAAACCAGCCAATATAACCGAAGCACAGATAAAGATGAGAGCTTTTGGGTTCACGCTGGTCGATGCTGCGGATGACTGGTACTACAGCCTTCCTACAGGGAGCATCGATACTTGGCCTAAGCTCCACAAGGCCTTCCTGGAGAAATTCTTCCCTGCTAAGAAGGAGAACACCTTGAAGAAGGCAATCAGCAATATAGAGCAGGAAGATGATGAAACCCTCTATGATTACAATGAAAGGTTCAAGAAGCTTTGTGCTAATTACCCTTTCCATGGCTACAACACGAAGGACCTAGTCTTATACATCTATGGGGGATTGCTGGAATCTGATATAAGGATGACTGATGCCGCCTGCGGAGGAAATATTCTGAATGCCACGCCAGAGGGAGCTATGGAGAAGATTCAGGAAATGGCTGAGGGGACTAGAAATTTTGGGAAGTCCACCAGAAAGAAAGGGGTCAACTCGGTAGACTCTAACCAAGCCAAGGATATTGCTGAATTGAAGGATATGGTTAGGAGGCTCACTCTGCAAGGGACTCCTCAACAAATCAAGGCTTGTGGAATCTGTAATGATAACTTCCACCCAACTGATGCGTGTCCTACACTCCAGGAAGACACCGCTGAAGTAAGTGTTTTAGGTGAAAATGGACCTCAGAGACCCAGACATGACCCCTACTCAAACTCCTACAACCCAGGGTGGCGGGATCACCCAAATTTCAGATGGAGGGATCCACCAAACCAATCACAACAGCAGTAGCCACCTCCCTACAATCAGAGGCAGCAGGGTAACGCGCCCTCTACTGAGTCCATGCTCAATACCCTGACACAGCACTTCACTGCGCATGTTCAGACAACTGAATCGAGCATAAAAGATATACAGAAACAAATGGGGAAAATGGCTGAAGCAATCACGAGAATAGAGGCGAAGACGTCAGTGGGTCTACCATCTCAAACGGTGGTCAATCCAAGGGAAAACGTCAGTGCTATAACTCTTCGGAATGGAAAAGAGCTGAAAAGTCAGGAAGAAGAGGAGAAAAGCACGCAGGTCTCCGACGTGGCCACGCCCAACACTGAAGTGGCCACGCCCAATACTGGCGCGCCCGCGCCACAGTCTGACGCGCCCGCGCTGAGTTCTGGCGCGCCCACGTCGAGTCCGATCTCGCCCGAATCTGAGCCCTACGTCGATACATATGTACGACCGGATTTTCCCCCTCTCGGGTCGGAGAAACCAAAACCTCCGTTCCCTGAGGCACTCAAAGAGAGGAGGATAATCGATGATTCGGAACTTTTCGAGACATTTAGCAAGTGTCAGGTGAACATCCCTCTGCTGAAAATGTTAAAAATTGTGCCCAAGTACGCCAAGTTCTTGAAGGAGCTTTGCACGGTGAGGAGAAATCAGAAGCTGAAAGGAAAAAAGAAAGTGAAAGTAAGTGAGCAAGTCTCCGCTGTGTTTCAGAGGAGAATGCCGAAAAAGTGCGCTGATCCAGGTATGGTTACTATCCCTTGTGTCATTGGAGATGTAAAATTTGATAGAGCTATGCTTGATTTGGGTGCTTCCATAAATGTGCTTCCTTACTCACTGTACAAATCGCTAGATTTAGGACCTTTGCATGAAACTGGAGTAATTGTGCAACTAGCTGACAGGTCTAATAAATACCCTAAAGGAGTAGTTGAAGACGTCTTGGTTATGGTCGATAAACTGATTTTTCCTGCAGATTTCTTTGTCCTGGATATGGAACATGATAAGCATGATGCGCCTATTCTGTTAGGTAGACCTTTTATTAAAACAGCTAGGACAAAAATTGATTGTGTTTCTGAGACACTAACAATGGAATTTGATGGAAAAAGGTTGAATTCGATTTATACAAGGCTATGAAACATCCTGTTAATGACCATTCTCTGTGCTCTATTGATGTGATTGAACCATTAGCTCAAGATCTATTTGATATGTCTAGGGAAGATGAGTTGCAGTCAATTATTGAGAATGCTATTGACGAGTCCTATACAGATGTTTCAATTTCATCTAACATGCAGAAATTAGCAGCTCAGATGGATGTAGAAGGTAAGTCCCCTACTCTTTTGGGCATTGGCCCCAATCTACTGACTCCAAGCGAAGTGCTTGTTCCATCTGTTGTGCAGGCACCTGAAATTGAACTCAAACAACGCCCTAGTCATCTTTGCACTCTTGATGTGCAGATTAAGGACAAGAAAGGAGCGGAGAATTTGGTGGCTGACCACTTAAGCAGATTGGTGAATGAGGAGGACAAGCCGGAGTCACAGAAACCCATCTTAGGCACGTTTCCGGATGACACATTATACAGAATCGAGCACAAAAGGACGCCGGAGTCTGGCGCGCCCAAGTCGACAGCTGACGCGCCTGCGTCGTTCCCTGACGCGCCCGCGCTGACCTCCGACGCGCCCGCGTCGTTCCCTGACGCGCCCACGCCATTACTTCTCAGCCCATCTCAGTCCGTTCTAGGACTTCATTCTGTAAACCCTTGGTACCGGGACATTGTAAACTATTTAGTTTGTGGGGAATCTCCTCCGGATCATACCAATGCTCAAACGGAGAAGATTCGAAGAGAAGCGAACCACTATGTTTGGGATGGCAGCTTGGACAGAAAGTTACACCTTTCAAGGGTTCCCGCATTTGTCAATGAGATGACTGGTGTTGGTGACCCTGGTGGAGGAACCTAGGTCAATCAAGGGCCAGTTAGTCGAGCCAGCGACTTGAAACAAAGGCGCTTCTCGGGAGGCAACCCGAGGTAAGTCTTTCTTTCTTTTCCCTTTTTCTTTTCCTTCACCCTGATTGTATTTGGTTTACTTTTGTTGTCTTTATTGTTTCATTGAGGACAATGAAAACTTTAAGTGTGGGGGAGAGGAATTCTATATATAGATGCATATAGGAGATCATATTTAAATTTATGCATCATGTTTAATTTCTGTAATCATTTTTATTAGTTTTTGTTTATTTTCGCATTCTAAAAAAAAAAATCAAAAAAATCCAAAAATAGAGCATGCATTTCATACATATGTGTTATTCAAATACCCATCTGGCTTAGTTTGTCCTCTATTTTAAATTTCAAGCATGATTCATAAAAATCCCATGGAGTTCTGGATGTTTTGATTATTGTCTTTATTTGATTTTTGTGGAACGTGAGCTAGCAAATATAATTGAGCATGTATGATTGAGCTAAAGTACGATTGAAGTCCTAAAAACATGACCCTGTGAGAATGTTTAGCCTTATTTGAATTCTTTTGCTCAATTGTGTGAATTACTCGCCTAGTGTTGCTACCTCTTGGTATTGACTGCAGTATCTCTTTTTGAAGACCGATGCACATGTTTGTTGCTTGCGGAGTTTATGTTTATATTTTGAGTCTTTTTATTTTATGCATATTTAGTGAATAAGGTGGCAATGGTTGATGCACTGAGTAACCGGGTCTACGCATGACAACCATGGGTATGATTTGCGCAAAAAGGTGTTAAAAACTATCCACTAGGAAAGAAAGCTTGATCATTGAGTAACCAGGTTCATTCATGACACCCATGTTTGCAACTTGCGTCAAAAGGTGTTCAAGTGGACTTCATATTAGTAGTTGAGGTGCTGATAGACCGGGGCCATTTATGACACCCATGTTTGCGCTTCGCGTAAGGAAGCACCAAGACAAGAAAAAGAAAAAAAAAAGAGAAAAGAAAACCAAAGAAAAAAGAAAAAAAAAGTGTTGCATTTTATTTTCTTTATTGTGTCCCGCAAGTAATGACATTTCGGTAGAGAATTGGTGATATGGTGGTCAATGTCTATGAGTTTAGTGCATGAATGGTTTGAGATTGAGAGTTGTACTTAAAAGCCTAAACACATGAGTGAAACACATATCTCTGGTGAGGTTGGATGATGTCTACTTCTGAGCTTTGATCACTAAAATACATGCTATGACGTTTGTTTGCTTGGTTTGTGTGTTCACCTGCTATAATGTTGCTTTTTGATAAGGATTGAAATTTGAAGGGATTTCTTGTGGGATACATTGATTCATGTTCATTCTATCATTGCTTGAGGACAAGCAAAGGCTAAGTGTGGGGGAATTTGATAATGCATATATTAGATAGGCATTATAGGCATTTTTAGCTTAGATAGGTTGCATTTCTTTCGTTCTTTGTTATTAAATTGCATCTTATGATTATTCTAGAAGAGTTCGGATTCTGTGCAAATTTGTGGTTATCTTGCAGATCGAATCGGAACCTTTGAAGAAATTCGGAAGCAGCTGGAAGCTGATGACCTTGGCGCGGCCGCGCTGCACCTGGCGCGCCCGCGCTGCTACTGGCGCGCCCACGCTGCTAGGAGGAAGTGGCCGCGTCGATACACCAGATGAAGTCAAAGGCTGGCGCGCCCGCGCTGCTACATGGCGCGCCCGCGTCGGTCCCTGAAGACGGATTCTTATCCGATTTTCCCTATCTTATTAGTTTTTAATATTATATTTTATATTTTTACGGGATGTTAAACCCGATTTTATTAGGTTATATTATGGCCAAGAAGGCAGCAGTAGAGAATGAGGTTATTTTCCAGAGACGTATTTTTCCCTTTTGTTCATCTCACAAACCCTATGGAGAACTAACTCTCCTTTGTTACACTTGGTTCTTTGAAGCCTTCAATTGATTTGGTTGTGAGTATTCTACTCTTGTTTGTCCTTTGTTAATTGTTTCGATCTCCTGAGTTTATTGCTTGATTGCTTATTATTGGTTAATCTGGATTGATCACCTAGGTTTATCGATACTAGTCATATTGCTAGGGTTTCCAATTCCAGGTTTGGGGTTGTAGATTCATTGTAGCAGACACAATCACCATACGCGGGTTGCTTGTGGTAGATTGTGAAGGAGATTCGATTGCAAGCTATTTTAACGGGTTGTTGGAATCGCTTGTATCTCATTATAATTCATGTTTGAATGCTATTGCTTTATTATTTGGTGAAGGTTTTCCCTTGTAATTTGGTGATAAGTGCTTTTAGAACTGGTAGGACTAAAAGCTATTAAACGATCTGAATTGAGAACAATTACTGGACATTAGAACTTGAGATTCATAGAATGCGATGATGAACCATCTCAATTGTTGTGCGGATAATTACCTGGTGTGATACATTTCCATCATATATTCACAACCTCTATTTGCAACTTGTTCTGTCACCATTTGCTTACACACAAAACTCCCCTTAAATCGGTTACTTTGGGGTAATAATACTTGCTTCTACAATTGATTCTGTTTCCCTGTGGGTTCGACCCTAACTTACCTACTATACTTGTTATAGTTTGCATCTTAGGAATTTACTTTGATTTGGCATAACGACTTTAGGCCTGTCACTTGAATACAAGCTTCACACACAACATCACTATCAGATGCACAATCATTCAAATGTTTTAACCTTGAAAAGGAGATATGACCTAATCTCTCATGAAACAACTGAGAATCAAGTTTAGATGCTATTTTATCACAAGAAACTTCAGTTTCTGCAGCACCTTTACTCAAGCTTTCCTGCAGCTTGGAAACAATCTTCACAAGAGCCATTGAAGCTCTATAAAGCCTTCCTGGAACCCTTCGAGCTTTAAGGATTGTATGACCACTCTTAGGGTCCTGAAACATACAATATTTCTTGTGAAAACTCACATCATAGCTAGAGTCATCTATGAATTTGCCAACAGATAGGAGATTTTCTTTAAACTCGGGCACAAAAAAAACATCATGTAGAATCAATCCTAAAGCAAAGGTGATATCTCCAACCTCATGTACTTCTCTAATAGTACCATTAGGTAAAGACACCCTAATAACATCTCTGAGCTTCCTTCTAGAATGCAACAAATTATCACTATGAGTCATGTGATCAGTTGCTCCCAAGTCAATAATCCAGGAGTTTGAATCTACAACACTATTTCTAGACGAGGACAAAGCAAGAATCATACCAGCACTATGATTGAATGACTGATTGCTTCTCATGGCTCGCGAAACATCTTCAAGAGTAGTGACCATAAATGCATTAACCTCTTTCTTTCCTTTTCCCAAAGGAGAATCTGAGCCATCTCCAACATTGGCCTGAGACTTGCCTTTCCCTTTTGGTTGATTAAACCATTCAGGATATCCAATAATACGAAAACATTCAACTTTCACATGACCATTCATGTTGCAATGGCTACACTGTTTGTCTGCCTTATCCTTCTTGAACGATTTCTTATTCTCACTTTACTTTCCCCCAAATCTGTTAACAACTAATGCACTTGATCCATTTGAACCACTGGAACTAGCACCTGCACTCAATTTGTTATCACCTGATCCCTTGTCAACCTGCTGAATCATGTAATACGCTTTGTTGATGTTCGGCATAGGTTTCTGAGTTAATATTTGATTCAATTCCTAACACTCTTGTAACCATCATTCAGTCCCATCAAGAACTGAAGTACTTTGCTCCCACTATCAAGATCTTGTGTCCTTTTCTTCAGACCACAAGAACAACCATCATGTGCACCACATGTACACACGAGAGGTCCTTCCAAACTAAGAATCTCTTCCCATAGCTTTTTCAGTTTTCCATAGTAATGAGGTACAGTCATTGAACCTTGAACCAGATTACACATTTATTTCCTCAATTAAAAAAGGAGTAGACCATTAGATTGTGCGTACCTCTCGACGATTTCGTCCCAAAGCTGCTTCGCTGATTCAGCAAACATGAAGCTCTTTGAGACATTTCCAGTCATCGTGTTCAAGATCCAGCAACGGATCATGTAGTCGCACCTCGTCCACCTCTGTAAATCCATCGGACCGAGACCGCCTTTGTTGAGACTGCCATCAATGAATCCGAGTTTCAGCTTGGCGCCTAGCGCCATTTTCACTCCACGGCTCCAACCGAGGAAGTTTATCCATTGAACACATTTGTAACTAGTTGTGCCCCTGGATGATCCGAATTAGCGAGTGCCAAAGGATCATTCATGCTCGCCATTGAATTTCCGGTTTCTCCTGTGTTCATCTTCTCCGATCCACCGCTTGATCTACGAATTGTGCTCGATCGATGCCGTCAGCTCCGATACCATGAGAAAACTGAGATATTCCTCTGCTTGATCAAACGGAAGTGGAGAGGATCAAGAACACCGAAAAATTGAGGTTTCAATTAAAGTAACAAACTCTCAAAATGTGTTGTTCTGTTATTCACAATTGCAACCGAATGCAAGGCTTTATACAAGGTGAGCTTCTCATTAAAATTACCAAAATACCCCTCTGAACCTATACTCTCTATACATATATATGCATATTTGTTAGTAGCTTCTTTAGGATGAAAAGGTGGTCGAATAACTTAACAAGTAGCTAGCTAGTTGGTTGTGATAATCTAAACAAACTTATATCGATGCATCTAATCTAAATCCTTTCGTATCTTTAGGATAGTCGAGAAATTTAGGCTTAACATGGTTTCAACTTTCAATGTTAATTTCCTATGAACAAAAAAGTTGACAAATTAATATGACTAGAGCCGGAAAGATCTGACTCAACCAAACTAGCTAGTTTCAAACAACCCATGACACGAACTTCACTACTCGAAAATTTAATGGACGTCGACTCAATCGTCCCTATAGTTGATCCAATAACCAAAACAATCCGAACTAAACCCAAAATAATTCCGATACTAACTTGAAATCATATCAATTTTTTTTTATTCATTTGATTCTAATTTATACATTTTAATTGCACCGGAAATTATTGTAATGTTTGTAATCCTTGTAATTGATGTATATAAACATTGAACTATGGTTTAAGTTGTATTGTATGCACAAGCTCTAGGTTGTTGGTTCCTTAGTGCCACGTATCACCTAGCCATTGCCGTGACCATGAAAAAGCACATTGGTCCCTTGGCTAGACCAAGTTTGGATCCAATGGCTGGCCATGGTTCACATGGTGAAGCTTGGAGTGGTATATAGGCCTAAGTAAGACATTATGTGGGTTATGTCTCGGTTATGTATGTTGGACAGGTCTTGTGCTCTCTCATTGGGCTTAATTGTTAGGCCCATTTCTGGAAGCCCAGATCCCAGCTCCTTCAGTCGACCGTTGTAGCTCGCATATATATATATATATATATATATATATATATATATATATATATATATATATATATATATATATATATATATGTTCTTAAGGGTAAACCCTAAGAACTGTAGCACATAGCTCTTGAGGTAAGAAAACCCTAATCGGCTAGGGTTTCTGGAGAGCTCCCTGAAGACGGTGATTCCTGTGGTGCTCGATTTGCTTAAGTGCTACCTGAGTACCTGGTTGAGCAACGAAGATGAAGACGAAGACAAGGAGAAGCTGGGAGCTAGTGAGAAATCTCAAGGGAGATTTCTCGGTGTCCTTAATCGGACGATTTCTTCCCTATCTCTGTTCATCTTTGTTTTGTTGAGTCTTGTCTAGAATCATCGCTTAGTGCTTGTGCATTCATACCTCTGTAACCAGTTCTTTGGCCTTGGATGCCTAGTGAGTTGGGTGAACCTCCCCTCCTGAGGTTCCGCGGATGTAGGGAAATCGAATCGCGTAAACAAAGCCTTGTGTGTTTGTGTTTGGTTTTCGTTTAAGTTCTGTTACGTGTTCCTTCGTTTGTCTATCAACGTCGATCTAAGAGGAACCCTAGAATCAACAAGTGGTATCAGAGCACTGGTTCTGATTGTCATTCGCTTCCGCTCACTTTTGGGGTTTCTCTGTTCGTTGTTGGTTTTTATTTGTGTTTCTCGTTCGTTTCAGAAAAACCTAAAAACCACAAAAATACGGCTTTGTTTATTTCTAGTTCTCTACCTGCTAGATCTACTAGCCTTTACAGTTTATCCTCATATTGTTAAAGTTATTCACTAACTTTCTGTGTGTGTTTCTCAATGGCAGATAACACCATGAGGATGAAGCCCTTCGATGGGACGACAGGGCTTCATCCTCAGATTCATCCAAACTGCTGGAAGGCTAGTGAATAACACCGCGACTTTGCCATCCGCGGTGTTATCATCACAACTTTGATAAAAGAGCAGTGCTGGAAGGCTATGACTGGAACTCACCCTGAAGGCACCTCATATTCATCCAAACTGGAAATGGATGAACAAGCTCATTCAGAGATAATGATTAGGTTGTCTGACGACGTTGCTCGTCAGGTGGTGAGTAAAACTACTGCTAAGTCCCTTTGGGAAGCTCTTGAATCTTTATATTTGACAAAGTCATTACCTAGAAAGATTTCACTGCTCAGTAGACTATTCACATTTAAAATGGATACTAATTTGTCTCTAAATGAAAACTTGGACAAATTTCTTAGACTAACACAAGAATTGGAAAGAGTTGATGATAAGGTTAAAGATACTCACCAAGCTGTGTTACTGTTAAACTCTTTACCTGCTCAGTTTGATAATTTCAAAGATGTCATACAGTACATCAATGATGACCTTAGTAAAAATAAAATTTTAGAGTCTATCATTGAGAAAAATGAAATTATGAAGGTTTTTAAAACCAAATCTGAGAAGAAAGCTGAGCCTAAGCCTGAGGCTCCTGTAGCTAAGGGAAAAGGTAAAGGAAACAACAAGAAGTCTAAGAAGAAAGATAAGGAGAAAGATAACAAATCTGGTGGAGAAGGGAGTAACAATGGTAACAGTCATTATTGTGATAAACCTGGTCATTTCATCAAAGATTGTTACAAGAAGAAAAAGGTTGATGAAAATAAAAGGGCTAAAGAAACTGTTGTTGTGCTTGATTCTAATGTTGAGTATCCTCATCAACTACTTGTTTGTTCTTCACTAACCTCTAATAACACTTGGATACTAGATTCTGGATGCACCATTCATTCTACCTATGATAGGTCAATGTTCAAAACCTTCAAGGAGTATGATGGTGGGGAGGTTTTACTAGGAGATGACTCCTCTCTGGAGATCAAAGGTATAGGCACAGTTGCCATGAGTATGTTTGATGGAAAGGTAAGGGTACTTCAACAGGTAAGATGGGTGCCTGATCTTAAGAGGCACCTCATGTCTGAATCTGTATTGGATGATCAAGGCTATGACATTAAGACTCGAAATGGGATTAAGGAAGTCTCTAAAAATGGGACTACACTTATAAAAAGTATCAAGAAAGGAGGGTTGTACTGTGTACTTGGTACTCCTGAATTGAACTTTGCCTATGTGAGTCTTAATGTTATGACTGATCAAACAAAATTATGGCACTCTAGACTTGGTCACATTGGTATTCATGGTCTGCATCAGTTATTTAAACATGGTATTATCTCTGTTAAGCATGTTGACTTGAGTTTCTGTGAAGATTGCATTCTAGGAAAAAAATCTAAGCATGTGTTTCCTAAATCCACTTACACTGCTAAAGAACCTCTTGCATATGTTCATTCTGACTTATGGGGCCCTGCCCAAGTTGATACAGTTGGTGGTAGGAAATATTTCATCTCTTTTATAGATCATCATTCTAGAAAGGTTTGGATTTATCTGCTTAGGTCTAAAGATGAAGCTTTTAACAGTTTTAAAACATGGAAATTGCTTGTTGAGAATGAATCTAATCACAAACTTAAGTGTCTTAAAACTGATAATGGACTTGAATTTTGTAATCATGCTTTCAATGATTTCTGCTTGCAACATGGCATCAAAAGACACCTCACTGTTCCAGGCACCCCTCAGCAAAATGGGACTGCTGAGAGGATGAACAGAATCTTGCTTGAAAAAGCAAGGTGTATGCTCATAAGTGCTGGAATGAAACCTTCTTTATGGGGTGAAGCAGTTACCACTGCTGCATACCTCATAAACAGGTCCCCATCCTCTGTGATTGAGTTCAAAACTCCACATGAGATGTGGACTGGAAGGAAACCTGGCTTATCTCATCTGAGGCCCTTTGGATGCACTACCTACACTCATGTGTCTCAAGGTAAGTTGCAACCAAGGGCCCATAAAGGAGTATTGTTGGGTTATCCTGAAGGTACTAAAGGTTACAAGGTGTTGCTTGTGCAACCCCATGGTTACAAAGTGATCATATCCAGAAATGTAACCTTTAATGAGGTGGACTTTCATTTTAAGAACAAGCTGACCAGTTCAACTGAGTGTGCAGGTACTGATCAAGACACAACAGCTTCTTCATCCTTCTTTCTACCTCATGAAGGAGAGGTGGCAGGAGATGAAGATCAAGATCAAGATGATGATGACCCCACTCCCCGTCAAGACCACCAGGATGCCTTATCTTAGGATGGTCATGCTGAAGATGATCAGCAAGACCCTGAAGGTCATCAAAATGATCACACACCCCCTCCTGCAGCAGCCCCCCATCTTATTGATGGGGAAGTAAGCTCCTCTTCCTCCCTATCTAACTCTCAGTCTGGAGAGTCCTCTGTGCATCTTGATAATGACAATGTGTTAAATGATTATCAACTTACCAGAGATAGGGAACCTAGGGTTGTCAAACCTAATAGGTGGTATATAAATTTTGATGATCTTAAAGATGTTGATATTGTGGAGTTTTCTTTTATTGCTGCTGATATTATTAGATCCTACACTCCTGAAACTTTTGACCAAGCTATAAGTTGTAAACAATCTGATCTGTGGTTGAAAGCTATGAAGGAAGAAATTCAGTCTATGATCTCTAACAAAACTTGGATATTGGTGCCTAAACCTAAAAATGCTAGAGTCATAGCCTGTAAATGGATCTATAAGCTGAAGGAAAGTGTTAAACCCTCAGAACCTCCTAGATTTAAAGCTAGGTTAGTTGCCAAGGGTTTCACTCAAAAAGAAGGAATCGACTACAATGACATTTTTGCTCAAGTGGTAAAGTATAAAACACTTAGACTAATGCTTGCCATTACTACTGTGTTTGACTGGGACTTAGAACAAATGGATGTTAAGACTGCTTTCTTGCATGGTGATCTGCATGAGACTATTTATATGTCACAACCTAAGGGTGTTGTTGATAAACTGAATTCTGGTCATGTGTGTTTGCTGAAGAAATCAATTTATGGTTTAAAATAGAGCCCTAGACAGTGGAACTTAAAATTTGACTCATGTATGAAGAAACTGGGTTTTCTGAGAAGCAGTTATGATACATGCCTATATTTTAAGGGTGTTAAGTCTAAATCTCCTTTGTTTGTGCTTCTGTATGTGGATGACATTCTTATCATGTGCAATTCCAAAGTGATCATTTCTGGTGTGAAAAGGGATCTAAAATTGCATTTTGACCTGAAAGATTTAGGAGCAGCTAAAAGGATTCTAGGGATTAACATCACTAGAGACAGAAAAAGAAAAATCATGTGGCTTTCTCAAAGTGATTATATCCAAAAGGTGTTAGAAAAATTCAACATGCATGATTCTAAACCTGCTAGCATCCCCTTAGAAGGGCACCTAGACTTATCTAGACACCACTGTCCCACTGATACTGTTGAGAGAGAAAAAATGGCTAAGGTTCCTTATGATGTGGCTGTAGGGTCTGTCATGTATGCTATGCTTTGTACCAGACCTGATCTTGCTTTTGCCATTAGTGTGCTCAACAGATTTATGCCCAATCCTGGAAAACTTCATTGGACTGCCATGAAATATTTGCTTAGATACCTCTGTGCAACTAGAAACTATGGTTTGGTGTTTTCTGAACATGCTTCAAACCATGATTTGCATGGTTTTTGTGAGTCAGATTATGCAGGAGATAAAGATATTAGGAAGTCCACTTCTGCCTATTATTACACCTGGGCAGGTACTGCATTTCTTGGAAATCACAGCAACAATCAGTTGTTGCTCTTTCCTCTATAGAAGCTGAGTATGTTGCTGCAACAGAGGCTGCTAAGGAAGCTTCATGGCTTATTGGGCTTATTGGTGAAATCTTACCTATGTCTTTCTTACCTGTCTTGCATATGGATAGCTAGAGTGCCTTATATCTGTGTAAGGATCTCCAGTTCATCATGAACGGACCAAACACATTGATGTGAGGCACCATTTTATTCGTATACAGGTTGAAAAGAATCTCATAGATGTTAAAAAGATTAAGGGTGACCTTAATCCTGCAGATTTTGGAACAAAGATTGTCATTGCTGACAATTCTCATTTTGCAGGGATTCCCTGCATATTTGGGAAGTTCCATGAGTTGCTTGACTCTTCTTGGACCGAGGACGGACGGTTGGAACACTCTCTTCATTACTGGTGATCAAGGCTTACACAACCACAAGGATTAGGAGGGCATTTTGTAATGTTTGTAATCCTTGTAATTGATGTATATAAACATTGAACTATGGTTTAAGTTGTATTGTATGCACAAGCTCTAGGTTGTTGGTTCCTTAGTGCCACGTATCACCTAGCCATTGCCGTGACCATGGAAAAGCACATTGGTCCCTTGGCTAGACCAAGTTTGGATCCAATGGCTGGCCATGGTTGATGGTGAAGCTTGGAGTGGTATATAGGCCTAAGTAAGACATTATGTGGGTTATGTCTCGGTTATGTATGCTGGACAGGTCTTGTGCTCTCTCATTGGGCCTAATTGTTAGGCCCATTTCTGGAAGCCCGGATCCCAGCTCCTTCAGTCGGCTGTTGTAGCTCGCATATATATATATATATATATATATATATATATATATATATATATATATATATATATATATATATATATATATATATATATATATATATATATATATATATGTTCTTAAGGGGAAACCCTAAGAACTGTAGCACAGAGCTCTTGAGGTAAGAAAACCCTAATCGGCTAGGGTTTCTGGAGAGCTCCCTGAAGACGGCGATTCTTGTGGTGCTCGATTTGCTTAAGTGCTACCTGAGTACCTGGTTGAGCAACGAAGACGAAGAAGAAGACAAGGAGAAGCTGGGAGTGAGAAATCTCAAGGGAGATTTCTCGGTGTCCTTAATCGGACGATTTCTTCCCTATCTCTGTTCATCTTTGTTTTGTTGAGTCTTGACTAGAATCGTCGCTTAGTGCTTGTGCATTCATACCTCTGTAACCAGTTCTTTGGCCTTGAATGCCTAGTGAATTGGGTGAACCTCCCCTCCTGAGGTTCCGCGGATGTAGGGAAACCGAACCGCGTAAACAAAGCCTTGTGTGTTTGTGTTTGGTTTTCGTTTAAGTTTTTTTACGCATTTCTTCGTTTGTCTATCAACGTCGATCTAAGAGGAACCCTAGAATCAACAATTATATATCTAACCCGATATTGTAGAGCTAAAATTGATCTAATTATGGTTCGATCTTAAATTGACCCAACTCGATGATGATCACTTGAGCGGTTGAACCCGACTCAATATGAACTTAATTAATGAGACCCAACATAAACCGAACCTAATATTGATCCGATCCGAATTCGAATTGAGTTAACCGGATCCTATATTGGCCACACCTAGTTGTGAGTTGTGACCTACCAAACCGACGCTACAAGACGATGCTCATGTGGGTTCATCCCAAAATCTAAACTTTGAATTATCATAAATATAAGCAACCTAACTTGAGCACAAATTGGGATGTCAAATGAGGTTTCTTTTTGTTTGAAGCTTTTGCTTTGGATACTTTTTACCCTATTTCCTCCTTTTTTGAGTCTTTTTTTGACAGAGAGGGATTCAATTCAATTGCCCCTCTTTTCCTTTTAGCCTTTCCCACTTTTCTTTCTTTCCAGTTCATGTAATTGAATATTCAGTAGGAGAGTGTATAGCACTTAGGGGCTGTTTGGTTCCTACCACTCTCAACTCAAACAAATTATGAAAGTGTAAAGCAAATGTTAGTTATGTGGGGTTTTCTTTTGTAAGCTCCCACACACACCATAATTGTTTCTCCCTTTTACTTTTACTATATCAAAATCCGACTCAAATAGGAGGAGGAATAGCTCATAAAGTGCAACTAAGGAACATGCCTAATGGACACTTCAATTCATACAAACGGGTACAAAATCTTCCTATTGTTTAATGTCTTTTTTTTTTAATACAAGCAAAGAGTTTGAAAGGTGTCAAGCCCGACTGACCTATCAAACAATAACATCCTTCCAAACAAGTGAAATGAACTCCGGATGCGTTAGGAGAGCATCGTGGTCCATCGCGTGGCGCAACTGAACCTTCTTGTTAGCTACCTGGTTGACTTTGCGAAAGACGTGAATGGAAGCCGACCATTCAAACAGTTTGAGGATTGCAAGATGTCCGAAATGATGATCTCTATCTCACTACGCCAGATGTGGTTTCAGGCGACGGACCAATGTCGTCGCCTGAAATGTGATTTTCGTCGCCTGATAACTGAGCCGACGAACATCCGTCGCCTGAGTAGTGGTCCGGTGACTTTCATCCTTTCACTATTCAGTCGACGAACATCTGTATGTTCGTCGCCTGAAATGTTTCAGGCGACGAAAAAGTTGTTCGTCGCCTGAATTCATTGTCAGACCGAAAAGGGCTTTTCAAGCCGAGCCGAGCCGACTTCACTTCAGGTGACGGATTTATCTCAAAGGTTCGTCGCCCCAATTTGGTTGGGAAATTCTATAAAATATAAAATGCAACTCAAGCGACCTTTTTTTTAGCTAAGTTCGTCGCCTAAAGAAGCTATGTCCGTCGCCTGAATATGAGTGGTTTTTTTAAAAAAAAAATTAGGCCACCCAATTATATCTATGTTCATCGCCTGAGTTTGAATTTTTTTAAAAAAATAATTGAAAAATGTCCGATGCCCCTGTTTGCAATTGCACCAAAATTGTGCACATTTTTAGCACAAAAATGTGCACAAACCTGTTTCATCTTACACAACAAACATGGCCAAGTTCACAACCCATACAAATCCACATACAAATTCACAAATCCAAGTTTGCAACTACATACAAATTCACAAATCCAAACCTATTCACAAATCCAAACCTATTCACAAATCCAAGTTCATTACTTAAGAGGAAGTAGGAGAGGAGTGTGAGAGATACCTGCTACTGCTGCGCGGACGAGAGCTGAAAAGTCGAAGCATCCTGCGTATTCGAAGGGTTCTGAGAAGGCTGCGTATCCGAAGCCGAAGCCGAAGCCGGTTGTGGATCCGATGAGTGCTGAGAAGGCTGTTGCGTATTCAAAGTCGAAGGCGCCAATATTTACAAAGTCACTATCTAAAGCCATTGATGATCTAGAAGCTTGAATGTTGTGCAAAAAAGAAGATGAAATGCTGAATCATTTTCTGCAAACAAAGAAAAACATGGTGTAAGTAAAACCAATTACATTAATTGTAACTTGAACTTTTATTACTAATTATAAATTGTCGCGTGCAAAGCACGCGGAGGCTATGTTGATGAACTGTTAGCACTTGTTGGGGGTGTGAAGAACTTGAGGAGTTAACTATAGATGGAGGATACCAAGATTGAGCAGAGGCATTTGATCGTTGGGGTTGTAGATCAATCTTTGTTCTTGGGATCTCCTGAAAACAATCACGGGATAGGATTTCAGCATTTGAGCATTCAGAAAAAATTAAAAACATATGATAATAAAAGTATGTATGTTTATTAAGCATCAGCTATGCAGCAAGCTTATCCACTCCATTTTCTAATTGCTTTTTGGAGTTTTTACAAAGGAGGTCCAAACTAATAACTAAAAAACACAATCTTTTTTTATGACTGAATGCTCCGCTTTACCTTTTTCGCACCGTAGGTGTACATGGCCTCCTGAAATTCTTTCAGAACCTTTCGAGTGTTTTTTTTCCTGCGCTTCTTAGCCTCCTCCACATAAGAAGCTTTGTCCTGAACCAGTTTCGAATTGTACATAATTATAATCAATGGAACAAAATCAATTAGGAATATTTCATTGATACTTTGAGTAGCTATTTACAACATCACTCAAAGTTTCCCATTCTTCAGTGGCAACTTTGTAGACATGCATTGTTATATGTATATAACTAAAATCCATTAGGTAGGCACTGAAAATATGAAGCTGAAGGACAAGCAAGAAGTATAACAAAACAAAAATAAAATGAATTTAAGAATTAAGGACTATGACAAGCAGCACATACATCAGTAGGCTTTGCTTTGTGGCTAGTGGGGTTTTCCAGGAACCATGGCTGTAAAATTTATCTCTGGTGAAAGAGAGAAAATATTAGAGATCAGCCTTCCAAAGAAACATGGCTATAAAATTTACTCCCGATCAACCACAATTTGAAATCCAATACACCAGAAATAACAACAAATCAACAATAAACATACAGGAAAAGGAAGACTAATGAACTTGCTAATTTTAACCGAATTACATAATCATAAAAAAACTAATGAACTTGCAAATTTTGCAGGTGAATGTAAGACAACAACAGGTGTTTAACTCAAATAACCTTTTTTTTTAGTCTGTGGTGGTGATTTCAAATTCTTCAATCCCTTAACAAAAGGACAAAAGGAAACAAGCATTGTATTGCATTTCAATTTATTTATTTATATTTTTACCTCATTTCATTCACTTGCTCAAAGCATATGTGTGGCTAATTTCATTACAACTTTAAAAAAAAGCTCAACTAAACTAAAAAATTAACCATTTTTGTGACTAATTTCAGCATATGAGGCTTCAACTAATTTGCAAAAGGGTATTCCTAGCATCCAAGAACAACCGATCATATGGTTTCTACATCACTTCTTATTTTTGAGATCCATTACTTTGTCTTTGGCAAACAGATGCATACATTCATTTCACAAGGCTCAAAATCAAGTTAAACTAACCACAAAATTCACACTTTTATGACATGAAACAACACAACAACATCAGCATTCCACAATCAGAAAACCGAGAATCAACAACCTAAGGCAAACAGATGCATACATTCATTTCACAAGGCTCAAAATCTAGGAATTTGCTTGAATATGACAAAATTCTAGGGGAATGACAATTAGAGAGAGCAAAGTACCTCAGGTATCGAGACGAATTAGGACTCTGGATACTTGTGGCTTGACCTAATCGAAGAAATTGACACAATAACTATTAAAAATCAGATGAGATCAACAAAGAACAATAAAGCGTAGAAAAAGTTACAACCTTTGTAGGTTCCCATTGTTTGGCAATCACAATAACTCGAACGGACCTTCTCTTGAACCCTGGGGCAAAAACCAAATCGAATTTTGTGGCTTCCGAGAGAGATAAAGATGGTGGGAGGCCGCGTTCTTCCTCTCTGGTCTATTTTTGAAGAAGAGGGATGGGAGAGCAAGCTCCGGCGAGGCGAGATGAAATGGCGCCAGACGGTGTCCGGGTTGCTTGAATCCGGTGCCTCCAGGTCTGTGTGGGTCAGTCCTCATCCTAGAGATGATAGAAAAGCTCTCTTTTTGAGAAGCGATTAGGGCGAAACTCGGGGGTTTTCCTGTGCGTTTCTAGGCGGCGGCGGCGCCGGATCCCGGAGGCCACTCCGTCCCACTTCGGTTATGGCCAGGAAGAAAGGTAAAGGGAAGGGTTCCACGACGGGGATAGATTTTGACTCGAAGAAAACTCTGGAGAAGGAACTTCATGGGAGCTTGTTCAACTCGGGTGGAAGCAGAAAGAAAGAGCCAAATCTGGAAGACGAGGGTGCTGGATCTGGATTCGGGGGATCCGATTCTTCTCAGGCGGGTCAAGGTGGGGGGAGAGCTGGGAGCTCGAGCCCTAATTCTCATCCGAAGTCCGACGGCGCTGGCGGGTTCTCTTCGGGAGCGAATTTGGATCCGCTCGTTCACGAAGGTGGATGCAAGAGGGAGAGGAGGGCCGCCTTCCTTGGAGCCTGGAGAGATGGCGTCGGTGTCGTTCGTGGCAAGGGTCCGCTACGGTGAGAGAGAAAGGATGGGGAATGAGGACGGAGAAAGCCATTGAAGGGCGACTTTGAGAGCTCGGCGTGAGAAGAGGAAGGAGAAGGCGGCGACGGTGTCGAAGGGACGGAGGTGGCGAGAATCGGAGGAGGAGCAGGTGATGAGGAAGTGTGTAAGTAGGAGGGACGGCGGAAACCAACCACTGGAAGAGCTAGGGTTTCGGGGTTGAAGAGGGAAGGAGAAAAGGGATTTCGGGTTGGTCTGGGACACATTTTAGATTTTATATATACTTGTTTTAATAAAATCCAAATTTTAAATAAATATGATAAATAGTTTTAATTTAATTTTTCTTATTGTCAATTTCTCCATTATTCACCTAAGTTTTTTTTTAAAAATTTAATAAGATAATTCTAAATTTTTACACTATAATACAATGAGATTTGATTTTTTTTTATTGAGTATGTTAGTATTTTCTACTTTGTTATCGGCCAAAATCTATATTTATCGGCCAAAATCTCAATCTCAATCTCAATCTTGAACTCGATCTCAATATCAATCACAATGAATGTCATTCTCAAAAAATGAGTTTTCCTCAAAAAATAACCTTATAGTATTATAATAAAAATTTATTACTTCGTATAAGGTTTTATTCGTTACTTACATGAGTTTTCCTCAAAAAATAACCTTATAGTATTATAATAAGAACTTCTTACTTAGTATAAGGTTTTATTGGTTAATTATATGAGTTTTCCTCAAAAAATAACCTTATAGTATTATAATAAGAATTTATTACTTAGTATAAGGTTTTATTAGTTACTTATATGAGTTTTCCTCAAAAAATAACCTTATAGTATTATAATAAGAATTTATTACTTAGTATAAGGTTTTATTAGTTAATTATATGAGTTTTCCTCAAAACATAACCTTATAGTATTATAATAAGAATTTATTACTTAGTATAAGGTTTTATTAGTTAATTATATGAGTTTTCCTCAAAACATAACCTTATAGTATTATAATAAGAATTTATTACTTAGTATAAGGTTTTATTACTTACTTATATGAGTTTTCCTCAAAACATAACCTTATAGTATTATAATAAGAATTTATTACTTAGTATAAGGTTTTATTAGTTAATTATATGAGTTTTCCTCAAAACATAACCTTATAGTATTATAATAAGAATTTATTACTTAGTATAAGGTTTTATTAGTTAATTATATGAGTTTTCCTCAAAACATAACCTTATAGTATTATAATAAGAATTTATTACTCAGTATAAGGTTTTATTAGTTACTTATATGAGTTTTCCTCAAAACATAACCTTATAGTATTTTAATAAGAATTTATTACTTAGTATAAGGTTTTATTAGTTACTTATATGAGTTTTCCTCAAAACATAACCTTATAGTATTTTAATAAGAATTTATTACTTAGTATAAGGTTTTATTAATTAATTATATGAGTTTTCTTCAAAACATAACCTTATAGTATTATAATAAGAATTTCTTACTTAGTATAAGGTTTTATTAGTTACTTATATGAGTTTTCCTCAAAACATAACCTTATAGTATTTTAATAAGAATTTATTACTTATTATAAGGTTTTATTAGTTACTTATATGAATTTTCCTCAAAACATAACCTTATAGTATTTTAATAAGAATTTATTACTTAGTATAAGGTTTTATTAGTTACTTATATGAGTTTTCCTCAAAACATAACCTTATAGTATTTTAATAAGAATTTATTACTTAGTATAAGGTTTTATTAGTTAATTATATGAGTTTTCCTCAAAACATAACCTTATAGTATTATAATAAGAATTTATTACTTAGTATAAGGTTTTATTAGTTACTTATATGAGTTTTCCTCAAAACATAACCTTATAGTATTTTAACAAGAATTTATTACTTAGTATAAGGTTTTATTAGTTAATTATATGAGTTTTCCTCAAAACATAACCTTATCGTATTATAATAAGAATTTATTACTTAGTATAAGGTTTTATTAGTTACTTATATGAGTTTTCCTCAAAACATAACCTTATAGTATTTTAATAAGAATTTATTACTTAGTATAAGGTTTTATTAGTTAATTATATGAGTTTTCCTCAAAACATAACCTTATAGTATTATATTAAGAATTTATTACTTAGTATAAGGTTTTATTAGTTAATTATATGAGTTTTCCTCAAAACATAACCTTATAGTATTATAATAAGAATTTATTACTTAGTATAAGGTTTTATTACTTACTTATATGAGTTTTCCTCAAAACATATCCTTATAGTATTATAATAAGAATTTATTACTTAGTATAAGGTTTTATTAGTTAATTATATGAGTTTTCCTCAAAACATAACCTTATAGTATTATAATAAGAATTTATTACTTAGTATAAGGTTTTATTAGTTAATTATATGAGTTTTCCTCAAAACATAACCTTATAGTATTATAATAAGAATTTATTACTTAGTATAAGGTTTTATTACTTACTTATATGAGTTTTCCTCAAAACATAACCTTATAGTATTATAATAAGAATTTATTACTTAGTATAAGGTTTTATTAGTTAATTATATGAGTTTTCCTCAAAACATAACCTTATAGTATTATAATAAGAATTTATTACTTAGTATAAGGTTTTATTAGTTAATTATATGAGTTTTCCTCAAAACATAACCTTATAGTATTATAATAAGAATTTATTACTCAGTATAAGGTTTTATTAGTTACTTATATGAGTTTTCCTCAAAACATAACCTTATAGTATTTTAATAAGAATTTATTACTTAGTATAAGGTTTTATTAGTTACTTATATGAGTTTTCCTCAAAACATAACCTTATAGTATTTTAATAAGAATTTATTACTTAGTATAAGGTTTTATTAATTAATTATATGAGTTTTCCTCAAAACATAACCTTATAGTATTATAATAAGAATTTCTTACTTAGTATAAGGTTTTATTAGTTACTTATATGAGTTTTCCTCAAAACATAACCTTATAGTATTTTAATAAGAATTTATTACTTAGTATAAGGTTTTATTAGTTACTTATATGAATTTTCCTCAAAACATAACCTTATAGTATTTTAATAAGAATTTATTACTTAGTATAAGGTTTTATTAGTTACTTATATGAGTTTTCCTCAAAACATAACCTTATAGTATTTTAATAAGAATTTATTACTTAGTATAAGGTTTTATTAGTTAATTATATGAGTTTTCCTCAAAACATAACCTTATAGTATTATAATAAGAATTTATTACTTAGTATAAGGTTTTATTAGTTACTTATATGAGTTTTCCTCAAAACATAACCTTATAGTATTTTAACAAGAATTTATTACTTAGTATAAGGTTTTATTAGTTAATTATATGAGTTTTCCTCAAAACATAACCTTATCGTATTATAATAAGAATTTATTACTTAGTATAAGGTTTTATTAGTTACTTATATGAGTTTTCCTCAAAACATAACCTTATAGTATTTTAATAAGAATTTATTACTTAGTATAAGGTTTTATTAGTTAATTATATGAGTTTTCCTCAAAACATAACCTTATAGTATTATATTAAGAATTTATTACTTAGTATAAGGTTTTATTAGTTACTTATATGAGTTTTCCTCAAAACATAACCTTATAGTATTTTAACAAGAATTTAGTACTTAGTATAAGGTTTTATTAGTTAATTATATGAGTTTTCCTCAAAACATAACCTTATAGTATTATAATAAGAATTTATTACTTAGTATAAGGTTTTATTAGTTAATTATATGAGTTTTCCTCAAAACATTACCTTATAGTATTATAATAAGAATTTATTACTTAGTATAAGGTTTTATTAGTTACTTATATGAGTTTTCCTCAAAACATAACCTTATAGTATTTTAACAAGAATTTATTACTTAGTATAAGGTTTTATTAGTTAATTATATGAGTTTTCCTCAAAACATAACATTATAGTATTATAATAAGAATTTATTACTTAGTATAAGGTTTTATTAGTTACTTATATGAGTTTTCCTCAAAACATAACCTTATAGTATTATAATAAGAATTTATTACTTAGTATAAGGCTTTATTAGTTAATTATATGAGTTTTCCTCAAAACATAACCTTATAGTATTATAATAAGAATTTACTACTTAGTATAAGGTTTATGGTTGTATAAAATATTACCCAATTAATGTAAATTTATGGTTTTAACGTTATAAAAACATTACACAATTAATTTAAAATTTTTAACATTGTAAAGTATGGTTTTAAAATTTATAACATTGTAAAGTATGGTTTTAAAACATTATACACATAGCTTAAAAGATTTATTACACAATTAAATAATTTTAAAATTATGGTTTTTAATTTTAAATATAACATTGTAAATTATGGTTTTAAAATTTATAAATATAACTTATAAGATTAATATTACATAATTAATTTTAAAAATATACGTAAAATATATTTTTAATTTATAAGATTTATAAAAAAACAATGGGGTCACTCATTTAAGCGACCAACATTAATAAAATGTCGTCACCTAAATAATTGCTATTATTTTGTCACTCATTCAGGCGACCAACATAGAGTACACATGTTATCTCCGTCCCCTGAATTTAACTCAAGCGATGAACTTTCAAAATATGTCGTCACCTGAATGAGTGACCAACTTTTATCACTCATTCAGGCGACCAACATGGACCACACATGTAATTTCCGTCGCCTGAAGTCAACTCAGGCGACGAACATTGACCTATGTTCGTCCCCTGAATGGTAGTTCTGACCAAAGTGGATGAGTTCTTTATTCGAGCAACCATATATTCTTCTTTTGTTCGTCGCCTAAATATGTTCGTCGCCTAAAGTTGATTCAAGCGACAAACTTTGTATATAATTGGTCGCTCAAATGTGATTTGGGTTGGGGGTCAAGCCCTAGACATTCAGGCGACGAACTCTTCTAAGTTCGTCGCCGGAAGTGAACTCAGGCGACGGAAGGTCATCAGTCCGTCGCCCGAAGTGCAATCTAGCGTAGTGTCTCCTACATGCATTTCCACTCGCCATTGATATATATGGAGTTGAGGATTAGGTTAGTTAAGTATTTAGTTTTGAATTAATCAAGATATATAGTTGAGATCATCTCATTATCCACTTTTTTCATTATCTCATCTTTTGTAATTTAAATGTCAAACCGATACTTTATGAGAATTAACACAATCGGTAGAACACAGCTGAATTGATGCGCATGTGTGCTAGAAGCCTATCACATGAGTAAAGTTTTATCTTAAAAGCAATTGATGATCGAAAGAGTAGCCTATCAGCTTATATACAACATTTGTTAACATTGCCTCTACTTGCAATGTGCATGTACATATGCGTAGTGTTCGGTCGTTACGAGTACTAGCTTCGTGCACTGCTACATTGCAGAGATATAATATGATATGATGTGATATTAACGGAGTGAATTCCATCAAAGGGACACATTTTTGTATGTTACACCATAACGGATACGAAAACCGAAGCAATACGGGCAAGTACTATAAACATATCAATTGCAATTATACCTACTAGTACTATAGTTTCAGTATATAAAGATGAATGTGTCCCCATTGTCGTGTGGTGTTTTCTTTTAATTTCTTTTGTCCTCCCTAAACGTCCCCGAAAATGAAATGTTGTAACGTATGGATATGATAACAACCGAAATTTAAACCGAAAATAAAAGGGTGTTATATAAACATGGTTAGAGTCTAATGGAATGTACTTATAACACTAAAAAGCTCTAGCACTTCCTTGAAGTACATCAAACTCCTTGGTGCCTAACGACACCCAATCCGACCCAAATATAAACCATTCAAGTGAAACGATTCCAGACATACATATTAACACTAACATGTGGTTGTGATGTTCTCAAATGACATAAACTCGATATGTCTTTGTTGAATAAGCAGTGGATTTGCAATCAACACCTTAAGGTCCGTGTGAGAGTCCAAATTTAAGGAGTCCGCCATTGTTCTCCATGCATGAGTCCGTCTTGTAAGCTAAGAGACTGGACATCTGTCGCATTTTTTATGGTGAGTCCTCCCATTGGTGGGCATTTTTGATGTCTTTGGCGTTTTTCTCCGTTCAGCCGATAGCTCTTTTTTAGTTAACTTTTTCTTTTTTTATATTGTTGATGTTTTCTGTTCTCATGATGGTTTGTTCATCTATCGATTTGTTTAGTCTCTCAGCACATCTGTCATGTTTGCTTGATGTACTGAAAAAAAAAAAATCAAATATAGTTCACTGGTTGTTCGATCAAGATAAGATCCATATTCACTTAAAACTTGAAACAAATTAATTAGGTTCAATTTTTCGATCGGTTGAAGAAGTTTGATGTTGATGGACCATATGCATCTTGCTTATATCAAGAAACTAGGTAGCTTTGGGATGATGGACAAATGGGTGCTATCTTAATATTCATACATTGATCGAGCTCATACAGGAAGCTTGTTTGTGACTTCACATGCAAAAGGAATGCTCATTTCTTACTATACAAATGTTAACTATATACTATATTTAATGAACTTTATAACAACATGAATTTTTTTAAAAAAAAAAAATTGGAGTGAATTTTTCTTCTTATATGTAACGTGAAAGCCTTTATTTTGATCAGTGCAATAAATTTACTGATACATAGCATAGCTCCATGCTTTCAAATTAAAAGCAAATATGTAAATGCATACACAGAGGTGAGAGGGTAAATTAAAATCAAACGAGGGTCAAAACATAGCCACATATATACACATTACAATATAACATTTAACCTTAAATGATAAAAAAAGCAAGGGTAAAAAGGCATTAATATGGCAACAACAACCTTCAAGTGTTGGCAGTAAGTTCAGAGGTGGGTTGGGGTGAAGACTGAAAAGTTACTGCAGAAATCTGTGGGGGAGGTAAAAAAGGGGTAAATCTTAGGGAGTATTAGGGCTTCAGATTGTGCAGCACATAGATTAAGCTATAAAGGGGAAAGGGGGAGACCTTAACTCTCTCGCTTCGCTGGCCCCCCCTTACCATACAAGCGCGGTTGCCGCTTGGGGGATCAGACCAGTAGACCACTGACTTGTTTGTCCTGCAATTGACTGCCCCTCCCCTCTAATTAAAGGTTTATATAGGATTAACAACCCTTAATTAGTTTGACTCTAATTAATGCTATGAGTAATGAGGTGTTAAAGAGTATGTTTGTGTATTTTGGTGATTACAAATTTTAGGTAGGATTGAGTCTGGAAGAATAAGTTGTTCAAGGACAAAAGTGTTTAATAGAGGAAGGATGAGCTTTTGTGAGGTATCACGTTTGATGTAGGCATTGGTCCATCCACAACAAGTGTCGAACTAGGGTTATGGTAGGAGTGGCCCCCTTGATTTTTTTTTTTAATGGGAATAAAAGAAATGCTGTAAAATATGGAATTGAATGGATTGATGATTTCAAGAAATCGTTTTAATTTTAAGTTTTGCCATACCAAACATCAAAAAAATCAAAACAACATCCATACATACGGATTCTGATTCTGTTATCGGTACAAATTTACTTCATAAATTTTAGATTGCTCTCTCCTCTTTGCCTCGTCTCTACTCCCTTATTCTTTCATATCTCATTACATATTCTTATTTCTTTTATTCCTAATAATGGATATCAAATTGGACATTATAGAGTCATAATTCCAATCCTCCATATATTCTCCCCTAAAAAGTGTATATCTTGTGAGGATTGGTATAGACTAAAGTAACATCGCTTAATTTTTTCGTTTAAAGAGAAAATATATACCACAGTTAATGATACGGTTTTGAACTAAAGTCGTGTTGTTCTAAATTAAAACATCGTTCTTTTGAACTAAAAATAAGTCATCAATGTTAAATAACGGTCGGTGAGTCACACAACGTGGCCACGCACACCCGAACACAATACGCGCCAATCAAGCCGAGTGAGTTCCACCCTAAAACCAATTTGTGTTAGGAGGATTAGCTCACCCACTTATGTAAAAGGCTTGGATTCACTTTATAATTAATGTGGGATCGATCTATCCCAACTCATATTCATATTCTCAACAATCAATTTTGAACTAAAATATAGTCGCTTAAATTAAAACGTTATAGTTTTGAACACTTACGTACACTTATTAAAGAGAAATTTTTTTTTTTAATCGAAGTATGACTAAATAACTTTTGTAAGATTCTGCCTTCGATAAGTTTCCAACTCCATCATCAATATATTGTATGCCTATATATATATAAGACCATCTCCAACAGCTTCCCTAAAATTTTCACAAAATAGGGAAACAAAATACATATTCTCCAAATTATTTTCGCTTTAAATCCAACAACTTCCCCATTTCGAAGATTTGGAGAATTGTTTAGTTTGGAGAATGCTGCAGATTTAGGGAATCCTCTCCATTTTTTCTGCTGCTTTTCCATTTCGTTGCCTAAAATGGGGAAACTGTTGGAGATGCTCTAGGTGTAAACTCGAGCAAGCGAATACACAATTCAATTTCGTTGCCTGATCGGAGACATGCATGCGATGCGAGAGACATATTCAAGACTGGTATTTATTGCCTAATCACATTTACAGAGTTCCGTTATATCCGACTTAACCTATGAAGATCAATGAACACACCTATGTTACAAATCAAAGATGAATAACGTACTTAATTTAATGAAACAATTAAATTAGGATTATCTTCTCCGGTACTTGTCCCGTTGTATATTCTACCTTTTTGCATGCGGAGGGATAATCTTTTTTTACACTCTAATCTCAATTCTCAAGGGAGTTTTGGTTCGTCACTATTCATATTGCAAAAATATATACTAATGGTATATTAAATTAACACGAAACAAAACCGGCCGTTATATATATATAAAAATAAAATACATAAAATATTATTAATACATGTACGGTGGGCATCAGACGGGACGAAAATGAGTTATCTCGTGTCTCATTAGATTGTTATATACCAATCACGTACAAGTTGGTTGATGTAGTGGTTGTGGGGCTACATCTTATATTAAGAGGTTCGAAGTTTGAATACCCATTGAAATATTATAGAGTCGCTTGTGAGTGGGGAGGGTTCTTAAATGGGTCATACAGTACCCGATCAAGATGTAGCGCGACTGAGTCAATCGAACTGAACTAAGATAAAAAAATAATAATGTTACTTTTATATTTTGAAACACGATAAATGCTGTTACGATTGTATTAGAATGGATGAGATTAGAGGAAAGGAGATACTAGTACAAGAGTGATGGAAAAAGAGAGCGTTTCAAGCGAGCAGGAGTCGGAGAATAACTCCGACGATATGCAGACTAATCCTACCCCCGCCCCTCTCCCTCTGCCGGAGGACCCGGGTGGTGGTAATGAAGAAGGTAACATTGAGAGCCCACGAGAGCCACCGGTTCTGCCGCTTTCATGGAGAGACAAAGTTATGCTAGGAGGAACAGCGCAGGAGAAAACTGGAATCATGAAAGATCTCATCAAGGAGAAGAATTCGATATTCTTTCCACAAGGGCCAAGGGGAGAGCCCGCCATTGTTGTGCAACAAGAGGTCTTGTCTGCGTTAGCTGGCGTGTGGGAAAACTCCCTGACAATAAGGATGCTAGGGCATAAGATACCGATATATGTGATGGGAAGGAAGTTGAGAGAGTTGTGGAAGGATTGCGAGAGGTTTCAAGTGATTGATCTCCCGCAAGGCAACTTCTTGGCGAGGCTGGAAAGCAAGGAGAATTGTTTGAAAATTCTTACAGGGGGACCTTGGTCAGTGTTCGGACGGTGCCTCATCATCAAGTTGTGGTCACCATAATTCAAGCCGTCAGATGCAATTCAAACTGCGCCTACCTGGATCAGAGTCCTCGATCTCCCTCTTATGTTCTACCAGGAAGATGTTCTTCTAAAGGTTGCTGAGGCGCTGGGCAGGCCCATGCCATTAGGGTGGACCACAGAACTATATACACGATAAATGCTGTTACGATTGTATTAGAATGGATGAGATTAGAGGAAAGGAGATACTAGTACAAGAGTGATGGAAAAAGAGAGCGTTTCAAGCGAGCAGGAGTCGGAGAATAACTCCGACGATATGCAGACTAATCCTACCCCCGCCCCTCTCCCTCTGCCGGAGGACCCGGGTGGTGGTAATGAAGAAGGTAACATTGAGAGCCCACGAGAGCCACCGGTTCTGCCGCTTTCATGGAGAGACAAAGTTATGCTAGGAGGAACAGCGCAGGAGAAAACTGGAATCATGAAAGATCTCATCAAGGAGAAGAATTCGATATTCTTTCCACAAGGGCCAAGGGGAGAGCCCGCCATTGTTGTGCAACAAGAGGTCTTGTCTGCGTTAGCTGGCGTGTGGGAAAACTCCCTGACAATAAGGATGCTAGGGCATAAGATACCGATATATGTGATGGGAAGGAAGTTGAGAGAGTTGTGGAAGGATTGCGGGAGGTTTCAAGTGATTGATCTCCCGCAAGGCAACTTCTTGGCGAGGCTGGAAAGCAAGGAGAATTGTTTGAAAATTCTTACAGGGGGACCTTGGTCAGTGTTCGGACGGTGCCTCATCATCAAGTTGTGGTCACCATAATTCAAGCCGTCAGATGCAATTCAAACTGCGCCTACCTGGATCAGAGTCCTCGATCTCCCTCTTATGTTCTACTAGGAAGATGTTCTTCTAAAGGTTGCTGAGGCGCTGGGCAGGCCCATGCCATTAGGGTGGACCACAGAACTATATACACCAACCGTGGGAATTTTGCTAGGGTTTTGCGTCGAAGTGAACCTCGAGGAGCCGCTCAAAGGAACTATCAACATCAATGGTGTGAGGTATACACTGGAGTACAAAGGCATCCCTAACATATGTTTCGGTTACGGACACCATGGACACCTGAAAGCTAAGTGCCAATTTGGGAGGCAGGAGATGACAGGTAAGGCCACACGTGCGGAAGGGGAGAGTTCGACCGGAACGCCTCCTACCCCGGAGAGTTGGATTGCAGGGGACAACCCTGGTAGTGGGGACGAGAACCACGACCCGTGGATGGTGGTGAACCGAAGGAAGAAGGCCGGAGTTACCAAGCCTAAACATCCAGCGTCGGCGCCGAGTAATCCGGAACTGCCGAAGCGTCAACAGCCTAGCCCGCACGTGCCATGGAGGAAGGTGCCGACCGTTGAGACGCGGAGACACAGAGGGGAGTCTAGGGATTACACCCGCAATAATGATCAGTTAGAGGTTCCCGAGGAGAATATCGGCGTGTTACAGAGGAATGTCAATTTAGAATTAAATGGGATATGCAAGCGTAGATACAACCGGACTCGAGTTGTGATCCCAAATAAAAGAAGAAGGGCACCAACCTGGGCACTGGGCCGGAGCCTAAAGGGCCAAGGAAAGATAAGGGGGAGACAGGCCCAGGTGACTTCTCTATCGGTAATAAGGGGACTCAAAAGGAGAAGCAAGATTCCCCTAAGGCAGGGGCTAAGAAGTCATCCAAGTCCAAGTATAAAGGGAGAAAAGGGTTGGTTCTAGGAAATTTGGATGTGAATTCGAGTTAGAGAGTCAACAAAACGATAATGACAATTGGACAATTCGTGTCATATGTGGTTCCCATAATCACAACCTCCCAGAAAACCTACTTGGGCATGCCTCTGTTGGTCGCATGACCGCCACACAACAGAAAACGTTGTATTAAGATTTATGACATTATACAGGTACAAGAAATAAAGGTGTTTGTACCTACTCGCGTTGTTTACATAGGTATTGGTGATTAATCTTCCTACTGGATTCGCTCCTGTTCAGAGTTACTGAAGACGTATTGTGCCCAATGTTCCAAAAAACGCTTGGCGGATGCTCGGCGGAGAGGTGGGTTCAAGGGTCTAGGCGGAGTAGGCAGGGTCTAAGCGGGGTCTAGGCGAACTATTTATTTTAACATGTATTTTTAATTGTAATTAAGTCATGTCAACGACCTAATAAAGGCTATATAAATTAATAAACTTTGATAATCTTCATAGTCCATATTGTTCAAGCTTTTCCAAAGCCAATAAGCATAAACCATAACGCTTCCTGTTCAATCGGGAAAAAAATAATAATATAAAATATAATTAAAGTCTAAAACAACCTAGAAGTTGTATAATAAAACTTAAATTTTAAAATATAATCATGGTTGCACGTTAATCTTCTAGACTTTTATATATTCATTTGGGTTAAAACCTTTGAATTTGTTTTTTTTTTTAACTAAACCGCCCAGACCCGTCTAGACCCGCCAAAAACCGCCTAGACCCTTCCCAGACCCGCCCAAAACCGCCTAGACCCGCCCAGAAACCCGCCAAACTAGCTCTCCGCCAAGCCAAGCCCGCCAAGCTCCTTGGCTCGATGTTCAAGGACCGCCCAACGTCTAGGCGGGGTCTAGGCGGCCGCCCATGCCGCTTTTTGGAACAATGATTGTGCCCATGAACCATGAATCACGTAAGACATGTAATCAGGTGCAACAATAAAGGGCTCCTTTGCAAAGAGAAGTCCACCAAGATCGACAAGGCAAATGGGTCGTGGCGCCTGGTTTCTCATTTCTCAAGAGCAGAGAGGAACTTCAGCTTCATATGAACCATCTTCAATTCCTTCGACGGTATAAGACGTGGGATTGAGATGTTTTGAATGTTACCGAACTGTCGAAGTACACGTTCGGGCATGTCGGGCTCCTCAATATCTCCAATGTGAATAACGCCTCGGTACAACGACACTTTATAAAACCCAACAAAGTCAAGATACTTGTCCTCTTATGTCATGAACTTCACATCTTCGACAAGCATTGATTCTATTTGCTGGATGAAACCCATCACCTAAGGTTGGGGTAGGTCTAGTATATGACGCATTTATACAACGAATTAATTTCAAAATATTATGTATGAGGTGACAAAATCCAATTTTTACGGGCGTTAAGAAAATGCCTGCAACAACTTTGTGTATCGATTCATTGATGGTCCTATAGATCCATCGCGAGAAGCTTCACCAAGTAGTCCGTATAAGTATGCCAGTACACCCGTTCCCCATGCATAGTCTTCGGTACATCGATGATGTACTACAAAGTCTACGGCCTAGATGGGAATTCCGTTTGTTAACCTGTCGTTCAACAAACAAGCACCTAACACACAAAGAAGCCAACTACATGCTATGTCCGCAGGGGGTGTTACATACAATAAATTAACACACAAATTTGTATGTTAATTTATTGTATGTAGTTTGATAATATTTTTTTAAAAATATAGTTAACATCCAAATTTGTATGTTAATTTATTGTATGTAGTTAACATACAAATTTCAATTATAAAACTACATACAATAAGTTGACATACATATTAAAATAATTTAATTTGTATGTTAATTTATTGTATGTAGTTTGATAATATTTTAAAAAAAAATAATAAGGTATCTAAGATTTGTATTATAGTACTCCGTATTATATAATGAAACATCAAATTTTTTTATACTTGTAAAATTATATAAATAATCAATTATAATTATAAATATTTTTTTTCAAAGAAGTTCTTTGGGTTTAATAATTTAATATTTTAGAATGTTTATTTATATTTAACCTTTGTTTTAGTTTAGAATCAGTAGAATGATTATTAATACTTAATTTATTTAAAAAAAATTAAAAGCATATATGTGTGCATATATTATAATAATTTCTTTTAACTATATATTAATAAGTAACAATTAAGAATTATTTGAAGAAATTAATTAGCTAATTGAAAGATACTCCCTCCGTTCCAAAATAGATGGGCTTTTATTTTTTAGCACGCTTTTTAAGGAGCAGAAAACTCTATAAAATATTACTTTTTTAATTCAAAATTTTATACTATTTGATACTTATTACTAATAAGTACCTAATTATATATAAAAAGATAATTAAAAAATAATATTTCATGAAGTTTTTCGCTCCTTAAAAAACGTGTTGAAAAGTAAAAGACCATCTATTTTGGAACGGAGGGAGTATTAGAGTTTGTCTGCATAATCATTAATTATGACAATACACTATATGACATTGGGTACGCCGCGCGTATGAGCCGGGGTTAAAAAAAGTGAATAAAATTTAAAAATAGCTGAAATTGAAAAATTGTGTAAAATAAAGGTTGAAAGATTATACTATTGGGTCTAGCTGGTCGGCGCTAGCCGGTTTACCTGACGCGTAGCTCTTGCCGGTTGTCTCACGTGCCCGGAGTTTACCACCAAAGGTGGGTTACCCTCGTTAAAAAAGACGTTTATTTGTAAAAAGTAGAGTTTATTTAATTGTTATAACTTCAAATCAAATAAATTGGTGAAAAACTACAATAAATAGCCCTTTTTAACTTCAAATTTTAACAAAAATTATACCCCATACACGGTTAAAAAATAAACAGCCATAATAATGTGTCTCATACACACTCATTATAAAATGTATTATAATGCAATGTAGATATTGAATTAGTTATGCGTAAAATAGAAGAAGTCAGACCTAGACGCGAGGCGCCAGCTGCTAGTGCGTTGCTAAAGTGTGAGCCAATAACTCGTTTTACAATCACTTTATTTAGGGATTACTTAAAAGATCGATGTATAACATATTTTCATCTATATATCTCGACGAGTAAGCTAATTACCCCCACGTTATATTAACCACTTGTAGTTTGTTTAGATTTGGTAACACTCGTGCTAGCTATTTCTTCAATGGTAGCTAGATGTGGAGCACATTGAATTGCTACTCCTAATTAACCATAACTACTTAAGCGATTCTTAGTTTCGTCAAAGCTTCATACTGATAGCTTCAACACCTATCAGTATTGTTCGAATCTCCACTTAGCTTCATCCCAATCAATGACATCAAGAAGAGCAAAATGTTAACGTTATTAGGGATGTGAGTATATGTCAACATCACCTTGTAGCTATGTACGTGCAACAACACATTTGTCAAAAATGCCTTTTTCGCTCCCTATTTTCTTACCTATTGCGTAATGTATATGTACTTAAAGAAGACGGAAAAGGTTAATTAAGAAGGGGAATGAATAAATAAATAAATACCACAGTAAAGATAAGCAGAAAAATAAAAAATAAAAACCCAATCGAAGACTGAAGAATACAAGCAGGAGGAGGAGCAGACCAATTTGGACAAGTCCACAATTGGCAGTGAAAGCTGCCAAACATTTTCTTTTTACTATAACTTACCTATCTTCTACCAATTCGACAAACTTCACATGCTTCTTTTTTTTATTCTTCTTCTTTTCTTTTTCTATTTTTCTATTTATTTGTTTTTAATATAGGTGTGTTAGCTGAGGACAACGGTATACCGACAAACACCTTCCGGTTTCATGCCATGAATTCTTCAACTGGACCGTTATTTTCAATTGACCCTACGGAGTACTGTATTTTTTCAAAACATGCCAAATTTGTTTTCAAAAATAAGTCATCTACTGTAAATTATGAGCATTTTGTTATGAAAAAAGATATTTGAAAATTTGAAGTATCAAACATATTTAGTCGAGAGGTGAAAAAGATTAGCAATGGAGGAATTTTTATGAAAATAGAAAAATAAATAAGAAGAAAACATTGAATAATAAAAAGATGTGAAAATATGATGTTGGTACAAATAAGCGATTATATAATGGTAGTGGTTTGAGACATCTCTTTTGTCTGTTGATAGAAGCAACACAATTTGAACAATTTGTGATTAAGTCGCAATTTAAATTAATAAAATGAAATGTTAACTCGCACTAAGGTAGATTCACTCTTATTAGATCAGATCTTTGAACAAAATTTGATGTATACTATGCAAAATTTCATGTTATTACATGTACAAAAAAAAATCAATGATATAAATAGAAAATTCCTAAATAATAAGGGCGAGAATCATAAACCAATGATCAACTGCTTTGAAAAAATAGTGATCTTGAGATTAGAGATGCTAAAGACATAAATATTACACTAGACATGAAACCACTATGGAAATGAAAAATATATAATAAAAAAGTTCATTTTAAAATATGACAAAACTAAATTAAATATATCATTAATGAGTCATGACGATGGGCCAAACTATATATCCATTCCAAACCAAGCAACAGCTTCAAACAAGACTTGCATTAGGTTATTAAAAATGGTGAGACAATAACTTGTAGATGGAGAGTTGAATCCTCCCTCTCCTCCTTGTGAATTAAGCTAAATATATATCTATAATCAACACGTCCATCAAAGTTAGTGAATTCATGGCAGATTAAGAGGGAACAATAAGGGATGATAAGTAGTAAGTAGCACAACAATACAAATACACTAGTAAGTAGTAAACAGTCTTATATTAGACGATGGGTGATTCTCAACTAGCACAACAATTGATAAGATAAATCCGAGCAAGTGTATTTGTGTTTTGCAGTTGAACATTTTTGAAAACTAAAATTAAGGCATACAATATGGAGTACTCCGTACAATAAATTTGTTTTTTTTTAACATATACTTTGTGAAAGGAGCTTTAATATCAATATATATACGGAGTATATATTTATATATACTCCATATTGTATGCACTAACTCGTACTCGGCGTAAGAGGTAATAAATGAAATTGAATGGGATGCTGGAAGAGGGTAACTGGCAGAGTCAACTCATCCATATTCAATTTTAAAGGCTATCCCGAGTGAGGGGGTGTCATGTGGGTCCACCTAAGGAGACAGCCAAGGCAGTGACTTCCTGTGAAAGCGGTGAATGGGGGGGAATGGGCCCCACCCCTCCCCCACCCTCCCACGAACCTCTTCTGCTTTTGCATGTGATCTCGGCCCGATTATTCAGGTTGTGTTGTTGTGTGTCAGACGCCTCTCTGTTCCCATCCCCCATTCTCTTCACTTATTCCCCGTGGGCCCATCTTCATGGCCTTACCACCTTTGTTTATTGGGCCTTTATTGAGCCCAATTTGCAATGGCCCAATCTCCAATTTGGGCTCTCTACGAAATGGAACCACCCCTCGTACGGTTTGTTTGCCTTTCCAAAGCGGTGTGGGAATCATTTTTACGACACTCAACAGTCAACACAACATGACAACAGTTCTACACTTCTACGTGAGGGGAACCGGAAGACTACAGAGATTTATGTTTTCCTATTAAACATAAACCTCTTGCTCTAGCGGTAAGGGTGAGGTATCCTAAATGAGAGGTCTCGAGTTCGAATCAATGGTCCGTGTGCAGGTAGGTGAGATTGCGACCGATGAGCCTCCTCAAAAAATCCCGCAAGGGGTTTCTGGGGTATGGGGTCGCGAAGCGATGGAACCAGTCAATATAAAAAGTTTACCCTACCAAAATTTTGCCTCAGTCGGGGTGGCCTAGTGGTAAGGAGTAAGGGGAGGAGTAAGGAGGTCCGGGTTCGATCCATGCCTCCGCCTCTTTCCTTGGGTGAAAATCCAAGGTTTACCTTGTTCCCTAGTCCCTACCACTAGGTCGAGCCGGTCGACGCAAACCGATTTACCTGATACGTGGCTCTTGCCGGCTGGGTCACGTGTTCGGGGTATGACATAGGAGGTGGGTTCCCGTCATAAAAAAAAACTCCAATAATCTTTAACAAATTACCACTTAAACTTCAAAACTATCATAATTTATGGGTGATTAGGTGTAATTTACTCTAAATCATAACAAATTGAAAGAGAAAATCGTATATAAATTGACATTTTTCTACATCATCGTTTGAGTTAGTTAGTTTAAACCAAGTATTAAGTAGTTAGATTTAAACAGTACCAAAACAAAAGTAGTTAGATTTAAAGATATAAATATAAGAATTTTTTCGAATTTTTTTTAACTTATTCTGTATTACACACGTATAAACTTATTTTATAAAAATCATCAGCACAAATAAGTATTTTTAAGAAACTACACATAATTGAAAATAGAAAAATATAACAGGGGAGTGGCGCGAGCCTTCACTAATGGAGAAACCATAGTAGGTGAAGCTCAATGAAAGCAAACCAAGCTTTACTCCAGTCTAAGTTTATGAGCAAGACCAAAAAGAATGTGAACAACGACATACTGATAAAAGACATTCCAAAACTTAAGAAGAATACTTTAAAGTCAAATGCAGTTTCTCCTTCATCTCCCCATTCATCTGAAGGCCTAGAATTTGCCATTTCTATGCAATTTTCGGGCAATCGTGATCCACACAGAAGGGGATTTCCTCGGTACACACTCTCATCAAAAGAACCAAATTGCCCTTTCTCCGGCACTTGTCCGCTGAGATTGTTGAAAGACACATTGAAGATTTCCAAGAAGTTGAGATCAGCTAGCAGCAAAGGGATTGTGCCGCTCAAATCGTTGTATGAAAGGTCTAAACTCTCAACGCTCTTGAGCTTGGAAAAGCTTTCAGGAATTGCATCAGATATGTGGTTGTGGGAAAAGTTCAAAGCATTGAGCATTACCAAATCTCCCAATTCCGCAGGAATGGAACCGGTAAGTTGATTGCATGACAAATCTATAGCAGACATGAAGTAAAGATTCATCCCCTGGTAGGAAGCAAATCGGCTTTTCACTGTGAAGTCTACTACTTCTGGTCTCATAACTGTTTCAAATTCACTAATTGGTAAATATAAATGAGCCTTTAAGCCGAAGAGAGTGTCAGTATTGTCTCCAACCTCGTCACGAAATCCAATATATAGATCATTTGTTTTTAGTTGTCCGAATGATAAGTCTCGAAAGCATGGAGGGATGACACCAGATATGTTGTTATTTGATATGTCAAGGACGTTAACATGTTGTAGTTGACACAACTGAGTTGGCAGCTCTCCTTGCAGCTGATTATTTCCGAGTAGAAGAATTACTAGGCTTGAGAGTGCATGAATCCATCGCGGAATCTCTCCTGAAAGCCGGTTATTTGCTAGATCAAGGGTTACAAGAACCAAGCTCCCCGCGAATCCCCTTGGGATTGATCCACCAAGACTGTTTGTATGCATATGCAAGTGCCTTAAAGATGGAAGACTGTCACAAGAAGGTATTCGCCCTGTGAGCCTGTTTTCTGAGAGATCCCGAAATGACAGTTGATGAAGGTTGCAAAGCTGGATTGGTATTACTGAAGTCCGTTAGGACTCGGGATCGGGGGTCGTGTGTGCACGTGCGCCCTTGCGCATATAGCCTAGCACATAAGCCGAGCGGGGTTCCATCCTAAAACCAATTGGCGATAGGAGGAGTAACCCACTAGCTTATATGTTATGGCTTCTTTGTTTGTATAATCAATGTGGGACACTTTGTCTCTTCACATTCTCAACACGCCCCCGCAAGTGCAACTAGGGTCGTCTTTCGCCTCTAGTTGACACTTGGACAACGGGTCTAGCATCTCATTCTCTTTTTAGCTAGCCCAGGATCGAGAGTCGGGCCGTTTGGCTCTTCCGCTCTGATACCATACTGAAAGGGAGAAAGGATTTGTTTTGAATATATATTCTTTTTATTCATCTGTCAACTGATGGTACAGACTTCTTATACATAGAGATAGAGTAGCTATGTGTCATCTTCTGTAGAATAGTTGTGTACAGGTTGTACTGTGCTATGTGGGTTTCCAATCTTCACATTGGGCTCCTCGTCTGATTCATTAATGGGTTAGTGGCCAAAGGCTTCAATCAACTCCCAGGGGTTGATTACAACGAGACCTTCTCCCCTGTAGCAAAGCCTTCCACCATCAGATTGCTCCTCTCTCTCGCTGCGATGCACAGATGGACGACGCACCAGTTGGACATACAAAACGCCTTTTTACACGGCTCCTTGACGGAAGATGTCTACATTGCCCAGCCACCAGGTTTTGTCAATCCTGCATTTCCCTCTCACATTTGCAAATTAAATCGATCCTTGTATGGCCTTAAACAGGCACCCCGTGCTTGGTTTGCTCGTCTCAGTGACACTCTTGTCTCCATGGGATTCTCCAGTTCTCCGGCCGACAATTCACTTTTTGCCTATCGCCAAGGAAATCTGTGTTTGTTTCTTCTAGTTTATGTTGATGATTTGTTGATTGTTGCATCAAACCCTGCTCTCTCTGCTAGTTTCATTGCAGCTTTGTCGAAGGAGTTTCCTGTCAAGGATTTGGGACCGGCAAAGTTCTTCCTCGGTATCGAAATCAACAGGGACGCCTCTGGTTTTTATTTATCTCAATCTCGTCATATATTGGATCTCCTTCACAAAACAGGAATGTCTAACAGCAAGCCTGTCACCACACCCATGGCCACCAACTTCGATGCTCTAGCGCCTTCACCACCTGCACCTGATCCCTATCTCTACCGAAGTTTAGTTGGCAGCCTTCAATACTTGGGTTTCACAAGGCCAGATGTTGCTTTCGCTGTGAATCGTGTCTCCCAATTCATGCACAATCCCCGTCTGGTTCACTGGCAGGCCGTCAAAAGGATCCTACGGTACTTAAATCATACCGTCAACCTTCAATTCCATCTTTCTTCAGCCTCTTGCCATGAGATATCAGCCTTTTCGGATGCTGATTGGGGTAGTGACAGAGTAGATCGCCGCTCTGTGAGCGCTTATTGTGTGTTTCATGGCAACAATCTCATCTCCTGGATCTCAAAGAAGCAGGGGACCGTTGCTCGCTCATCCACCGAGGCTGAATATAGGGCCTTAGCCCTTGCCACTTGCGAGATCTTGTGGCTTCAATCAGTGCTTGCCTCCATCAGCATTCCGCTCCGCAAAGCTCCTACATTGTGGTGTGACAACATCGGCGCCACCTATCTTGCCGTGAATCCGGTACTCCACCACCGCATCAAACATCTCTCCATGGACTATCATTTTGTTCGGGAACGTGTCGCGAACAAATCTCTGCAGGTTGCTTTTGTCTCCTCCAAAGATCAATATGCTGACCTTCTCACAAAACCACTGCCCTCCTCTCCGTTTCAGACTCTACGCTCTCACCTCTGCCTTACAGCGCTGAGATCGACGGGGGATACTAGCAGTATGCGGATCAATCAGCAAGCCAAGCCCAGTGGTGCACAGCCCATTAATGAATCAGACGAGGAGCCCAATGTGAAGATTGGAAACCCACATAGCACAGTACAACCTGTACACAACTATTCTACAGAAGATGACACATAGCTACTCTATCTCTATGTATAAGAAGTCTGTACCATCAGTTGACAGATGAATAAAAAGAATATATATTCAAAACAAATCCTTTCTCCCTTTCTGTAGGTATGGTTCCTTGAAATCGATTCCTCGCCAATGACATCATTTGCAGCTTATGCAAGGTACCGATCCAGCTTGGGAGCTCACCCGTTACCATATTATTGGATATGTCCAAGTACTGCAAGTTTTGGGAGGCCTTCAATGACTCCTTGACGGTCCCAATGAATCGGTTGTGATCCAGGTTTAACGAAATCAATGATGACAAGTTCATAGAGATGGGAATGACTTCTCCTTGGAGGCTATTGTTAGACGATAATAGGAATTGTAAGTTGGAGGAATGGGAAAACAACTCTTCCGGTGGCTCTCCGGATAGATTATTGTGTGATAAATCTAGAGCTACCAGTTGTGGCATTTTGGCTATTGATGATGGAATGTGCCCTTGAAAAGAATTTCTGGACATCTCTAAGACCTTGAGTGCTGATAGCGTCATCCCGATATGTGAAGGTATCTTCCCACTAAACAAATTGGTTGAAATGTCTAAATGGGATAGATTTAGGTTGCTATGTTGTGGGATGTGAAGACTTCCTGTCAATGAATTATTCCCCAAGTCTAGAAGCTTGAGGTTGGAATTCATTTGCAACAACCAAACTGGAAATGATCCGATCAATCCATTACTAGAAAGATCGATATACTGTAAGTCGGTTTGCTGGGAGAGGAACTTTAGGAAGGTGTTAGTTTGAGTATTTATGTTGCAACCACCAAGGCCAAGTGCTTGGAATTGTGGTTGGAAGGAGGTTGAAGAAAACGAATCTTGATCAATTTCTACTTGTAATTCATTGTTTGAAAGCATTACAACCTTGAGCCTTGAATGGGTAGTTATGGAACTAAAAGAGAACCTTCCTTGAAAATTGTTGTCTGTAATGGACAAAAATTCAAGGGAATGAAGGTTGATGAGTGAGGGAAAATTCCCACCAAGATAGTTATATGAAAGTTCAAGAACTCGAAGGGAGCTCAAATTCCATAGGCAATCAGGAAGGCCACCGGTTAATTGATTCGAGTAAAAGTTCAACTTCTCAAGGTTACTCAATCCACATAAACCTGCATCAAATCAAATGTGATCCTCTATCAATTTTATATATATGATAAGAATTTGGAATAATTGAAGCATTGTTTGTATCCAGCCGAACACATAAGACCAGTGACAGTGAGATTCCATCCTAAAACCAATTAACATTAGAGAGGGAAGCTCACCAGCTTATATGCAAGACTTGGATTCCTTATATAACTAATGTGAGATGTTTATTTTCACACAGAAAGCTTGCATTTACATTCAAAAGGCAAAACGTATACGCACCTTGGCTCTCAAGCAAACTTCCGATGTGATTCTGTGACAAGTCGAGTATCGATAATTCCTCAAAGTGGAGAAAAACTGTGATGTTTAGGGGCCATGGCTCAGTAGTTGATGACACAGTGTTGCCAAGGAAGAGATGAGTTATGTGTCCAGTGGCAGGACTGCACTTAACCCTCTCCCACAGGCAGCAATTGTTGGTGTGATCATCGCCAACCGGCCATGAAGGGAATCGAGATCCGAATTCAGGATCGGAGGGTATCGATGAGTAGGGGAAATAGGACATGATTTGGAGCAATCCAACTCTCTCATCTTGCAGGCAACATTTGATTTGATACCCCTCCAGAATAACCATGACACTCAATATGGGTAGTAAAACTACTTTCATTGTGTCTATAAGACTATATCTGATCAAAAAGCATAAGCTTAATTCCAACCCCTCTCTTTAATTATATTATATTTACTACCGGTGAGGTGAAGGTGACGAGTCAAAGTGATCAAGCTTAATGACATTTCGAGGAAGTAGCAAACCTTTATGGTCGAATACCCAACACCTCTTTTGACTTTTTCTTGCTTTTATTTTTGTCAATTTTTGCTGCTTCTTAAGAACAAGTACTTTCACTGGATAAACGGCCAGTACTCCAAATGAGTGCATGTTATTTTAGATATTTGTATATTTTTTTTAAATATTAAATAAAAGCAAACAAAAATAAAATCATATCTAATTATTACTTTACTTTTTTACTTTATTAAAAATGACAACTAATAAATCTCTAATCATTACAAGGTTAATTTTGAAAAGCGGACACCAAAACACCTGAAATGACATTTTTTTCCTAACAAGATTTTACTTCTAAAATGAAATGTTTTTCTTAACAGATGGAATATATCATCTATATCTATATCTGTATATCTATAGATATATAGATATACCCTTTTTTTTTTTGTGTATCGAATAAGATCCAATAAAGATGGTAAATTTGAAATAACTTAAATAAAACTTAATAACGGGGAGAAGAGTCTGAACATGAGATTGAATTTTTGTATTGAATTTATAAATTTATTCACAGCCTATCCCATCTTTTATAAAGGGTTTACTAAAGGGATGGTGATTATCTCGTCAAATGTACGGTATTATCTATGACATTTGGTATCGACAAAGATTACACATTAGTCTCTGAGAGCCGGTGTTGACAAATCTGTCACTAACATGGCCATAATTGATGACATCACTGTCCGTCGTCGAATAAAGGAATCGACAAACCTACTACAAATTTTAAACTTCATATTAGAATGAGGTGAGATCAGGCCCAAGTTGTAAATAGGCCCAAGTTGTAAACTCCGTATTAGAATGATTTTTGCACTGAATCTATCACCATGTGTGTTGCCTTTGCGTCATCAACAATCTCTAAAGACCACACAAAAACTGCTTGCAAGAAAGAGTCATTTCGTCACAAAACAGGAGAGCTCAAAAGTGAAACGTCACGCAACGCTCATGTTCGTTGCATTACTATAAATACACCAACCAAAAAGCAAATAAATTACAAACCACACAAACATACTAATTCAGGAACTAGTCTCCATTAAGCCAATCATCATGGGTCCAGCGTCAAAGAAGGTGATGGTGGCAGTGTTGGCGGCAACATTGGTGTTGGCCATGGTAGCGGAAATAGGCCATGGCATGAAAATATGCCATGTGGACGTGGAGAAACTCAAGACTTGCCTGCCGTCGGTGAAGC
Organism: Persicaria tinctoria; assembly: GCA_037127255.1. Taxonomy (NCBI): domain Eukaryota; kingdom Viridiplantae; phylum Streptophyta; class Magnoliopsida; order Caryophyllales; family Polygonaceae; genus Persicaria; species Persicaria tinctoria. The sequence goes on from JBANSL010000006.1 coordinate 19,430,047, forward strand.
AGCCAAACCCGACCCCTCCGTCGTCTGAATGTTGCAAAACTCTTGGTCAGACAGACTTGGCTTGCCTGTGTTCGTACAAGGACTCGCCCATATTTGGTTCCCTTGGGATTGATTTCAACCTCTGCCTTCAGATCGTGGCTAAGTGCGGCCTCCACGCTCCCACGTGTATTGCTTGAACCATTTCATCTCGATTTGACATCTATATCTATATCTAAATAAATGAAGGAATGTTTCCTTCTTGTCATATAACACATTAATTATCAAATGTTCCAAATGTGTGAACAAAGAATTCATACATGGTTATTACTCTTTTACCCAACTCAATCTTCTTCAGTAACTTAATTGTCATTTTATTCGGGGATATATATTTGTGTTAATGGCATTTCAGTTTGGTTATATCACCAGTGTTCAGTGGCGGATCTAATATTTTAAAGTTATGTGAGTGAAAAATTATTTATTGTAAAGATGTCCATTTTTTTTTCAGACAAAAATATGATTCTTATATAGTTTTTCACCAAAAATATAAAATAAATTTAAATTTTGATAATTAAAAGAGTTACAAAATATTTATTATAAGAAATACTCTAATTACAAATAAAAAGCACAAATAGGAGACTTTTAAATTTACAAGTGAGTCTAATTAAAATAAGGCTAAAAAGAAAATAATTACCCTAGCAAAAAAAAATGTATAAGCTTAAAAATAAAAATTTCACCCAGCATCAGCTGGGTTTGCGCTTTAAGAGATCCGCCTCTGCCAGTGTTGTAAAAGACGTTTATCGGTTGTTTGGTGGTGGGTAACATTAAGTGTTAAAATAGTGATAGCCTTATTGATGGATAAAATGTTTTTTTCTTCTTCTTATTTTCTTATATTTAACCATTTATCACATCCAAAACTAATAAATCGTAATAGATTATAAATATCAAAAGTCTTTATCATCCCTACATAAAAAAAAAATACTCCTTATCATACAAATCAAATAAACATCATTTACATTTTAACATATTCATTCGAATCTAAAATCAAATAATTTATATACTCGGTATTAAAGAAATGAAACGACAATAATCAATTAGGCCCGAATCTTTTTAACCATAATGGGCCACCGAATTTGGCCCGTTAAAACCCAGCCCATTCTCATATTCCCGCGCTTTCCCGACACAGAAAACGGTGCATTTCTCGTTGTTCAGAGGAGTCGGAGTCGGCGAAAGGGGCAAAAACAAAGAGGCCAAGGGGGCAATAACGAAGGGGCGATGTGTGGACGAGCTCGGTGCACTCTCGGGCCTGGCGATGTCCTCCGGGCTTGCCACCTAAACGGCGGCGTTTCCGTCCGTCAAATTGACATTGACCGGTAACTAACGCCTCTCGAAACGACGACGTTCGCTTTTCTCAGGTTGACTTGGTGGAAATTTGTTGTAGGTATCGGCCGTCGTTTAATGTCTCGCCGGGGTCGTACGTGCCGGTGGTTCGCCGGGAGGATGGAGATGGTAACGGAAACGGAAACGGCGCGGCTTTGCACTATATGAAATGGGGATTAATCCCTAGTTTCACCAGGAAGGATGAGAAGCCCGATTACTACAGAATGGTACCGATTTGATTCCTTTTTTATTGTGTTCACAAGTTCGATTGAGCTATTTTCTGCTCTAGGTCATAGCTATTCGCTTCCGATTATTCATTGGTTGGATTGATTTTTATTCGGTTCGATGTTTTGATTCTCGATTGGGGTTTGACATTGAAGTTCAATGCGCGTTGTGAATCAATCTCCGAAAAGGCTTCATTTCGCCGTCTGATTCCGAAAAATCGCTGCGTTGTGGCCGTGGAAGGGTAGGGTTTGCTCATTAGTGATTATTCCCTCGCTTTCTTCATTTGGTTTTTAGGTTTTGTGTGATATTTGACTGTAAATTGATGTTTATAGATTCTATGAGTGGAAGAAAGAGGGTTCGAAGAAGCAGCCTTATTACATTCATTTCAAGGATGATCGTCCTTTGTTGTTTGCTGCTCTCTATGATTCTTGGAAAAACCCTGAAGGTGATTTTATTAATGATCTTATCTCCATAGATCTCAGCTTTTGTCAGTGTTGTTGTTACTCTTGGATTGAAAGTCACTCACCGGCTAGGAATATGGCATAGTAAGCAATGAGGAGTGTTAAATTCAGTGTCATTTTGAGGTTTATATGTCACACCAATCGGAAACTTAGCTCGTCATTTTTACTTCAGAAGGCACTAAAGAACTAGCAAGCAACTAATTCTACTAATAAAAGTGTAACAGCAACATCAATTAAGCTTCCTTTTTTTTCCCCTTTCAATTTTGATTGGTGATTGTGTACTACTAATTGCAGGTGAAATTATCTACACATTCACTATCATAACAACATCCTCATCAAAATCTTTACAGTGGCTTCATGGTAAGTTTTGTTGCCTCTGGTTGAAGTATATGTGGAAGTATTAAAGTGTCCAAAACCCTATTCGTTCTTTGCCATTGTAAACGGAAGAGCATGTAGCATCTGTGAGGTTGCACCATAAACAGGGTTTAGAAATTAATCTACTAAGGTAGTTGAGGATTATATTAAGTTTGTCGATAACAATAGAGATTTGTAACTCTTCTCATGGTATTTTTTTCATTAATTTGATTTCCTTGTGGCATAAAAAGTTTCATCTTTGCAAACCACCAGTTTCTTAGGGATTATGAAACTTTGGACTTGGTGACTGCCTGTGCTTCTCTTATCTTTTATCCGGAGGAAAATGATCCTTATTCAGATGTTAGTTTGAGTTTTATCTCCACTCTTTGTTACAAGAACAGATAGGATGCCGGTTATCCTGGGTGATGAAGCATCAACTTCATCGTGGCTTAATGGTTCGTTGTCTTCCAAACTCGAGACTTTGCTTAAGCCATATGAACATTCTGATTTGGTAAGTTTTCAAAAGATGACTGATAACACGCTTCTGGTTTTCTATTTGATGCACAACTTTATACAAACGGTTTCAATTTCCCAACAGGCATGGTATCCTGTAACACCAGAAATGGGCAAGCCATCTTTTGATTGTGCAGAGTGCATCAAAGAGGTATGACATCCTACGTGTTTTAACATTATCATGTAAATGAATTTCAATTTGGGATCTGATGGTGGAAGTAGATGGTTAGCACTTAATAGGCCACTTTTCATTTAATGTTATCTCATTAGCACTTGAAAATAATAGTTTTTGACAGTTAAATTGAGAATGCATCTTTGTAAAACCTGAACCAATATGATAAGTAATGAAAGGGGGGAAGTTTGCTACAATTCATTACTCTACGAATTGCAGATGCCACTAAAGACAGAGTCGAGATCCATTACAAACTTTTTCTCCAAGAAGGGGACATTGTCTAATCCTAAAGAACCAAAGCAGCTGGTAGAAATCACTCTTGAGGAGCCATCCAAGATGGATGTGAAGAAAGAAGCCAAAGGGGAACTTGAAGCACAACTGCATTTAGAGATTGAACCAAACTCTCCTACTGCAGATGCTGATATTGAGAGCAAACACCGTCTTGCTTCTCAATCGCCTGAGCCAGGTCAGAAGTGCCAAGTAAAGAGGGAATTTGAAGACGGAAAGCCAACCAAACTCGAAACAGGCAAGCTCTTTGCTAGTCCAGCAAACAAGAAAAGCAAAACCGATGCAAAGAATGCTTCAGCTAGTAAGCAATCCACATTGCTTTCCTTCCTCAAGAAGGGCTAGAGTCTGCGTGTTAGCGTTCTTGTGATCGATGTAGTCTTAGCTGCCATATGAAATGCTTGTACTATATGTACATAGACTTGTAAACAGATGGTCTTGGTACCTTCTGCTGGTGACACTTTACAGTAGGTCAAGATCATTTTGCAGGTGGTTTAATGTTTTAGGTAATGGAGCTTGTATCTTAAGATCACTTGATGAATCGAGTGCGATCGATCGTGTTTGATCTTTCATGTTAGTTTGTGCCAATTTGCGTGTTACAGTAAGGCAGCAAACAATGTAGAAGGTTTTCAAAAATCAAGATACAACTTAACTACCAAGTATGAATTAACAAATTAACGAATCAAGTTGAAACTTATGTTTGGATTCTCATGCATTATAACTATAATGCAATTACTATATTATAAACTTAATATAATTGATTGATATAATTTACAATGGATTTTTTTTATTTTAAATTTATATTATTTTAAAAACATTGTAAAATTAACAAATTATATTTAAATGTGTATAATTATAATACTAATTATAATTGTATTATAATTATAATGCATTTTTTTTTAAAAGTAGGCGAGAGATAAGTTGGTTTTGGCTAGGCAAAACTCAACCATGATCATCCCGAATAATGATGTTACAAAGCTCCCGATTCATCGGGAGTGTATCCATATTACAAATCGCAACGACTTTTGCAATGAAATCAGTACTAGAATTTGACTCCCTATAGTAATGCTTGAAGCTGGTTTTGCTGAAGTTCCCTGTAAGCATGTGGATTTCTTTTATGATTGTACGTAGAGAGGAGTACAGTTGTAAAGAATTCGAGTGGAGCTTCTATTACCCAAATTTGGGGAGGGTAATATGTTGAATAAGTGGCAGTGGAGACAGCACAGGGCCGGCCATAGAGAGTGAGGTATAGTGGCATAGATTAAGAGAGTCCAGACCATGTTGTTGATGGTTCTAATGACTCGTTCGGCCTTACTATTTTGAAGAGAGGTATATGGACATGAGAATAGAAAAGATATGCCTTGGGATGCAAAAAACATGTGGAACTCGATCATAATTATCAAATTCTTTGCCATGATTACATTGAAGGGTTTTAATTTGGTGATTAAATTGGGTTCTAATGTAATGATAGAACCTAACAAAATGGTCAAAGACCTGCGACTTCAATTTGAGAGGATACACCCACAGAAAATGAGAAAAATCATCAAGAAAAACAAGATAATATTTGTGACCAGTCAAACTAACAATAAGAGAGGTCCAAATATCACTATAAATTATATCAAAATGAGCAATAATAATAGTGTGTTTTACACTGTTGAAAGCTTAAACGAGAGTGTTTTCCGAGTTGACAAGAATGACATAGGGTGTTATCAAACACTTTATTGCAATTTGGTACAGAAAACTTCCCAAGTAAATGAAAGATTGGGGCGCCCGGATGACCCAACGAGCATGCCAAATAGGAGTCGACACAACAGAAAGAGCGACGTGGCGAGCTGGCCGAGAGGTGGAGGGAGACAGACACGTGAATGGGTATAACTCGTCGGAACTAGTGCATCTCAATCGATGGGTTCCCGTTTGAAGATCCTTCACAGAAAAACCGGTTGGGTCAAATTCCACACAAACATTATTATCAGTAGTGAATTGGCGAACGGAAATCAGGTTTTTAAGAGGTTGTGGTGCAAACAGGACATTTCCCACAATAATCGAATTTAAGGAACACGAATTAGTAAAAGAGGTGAGATTACCTTGGTTGTTGGACATGTTGGACGACACTCTTGTGTTCATGTACCAATTGTTGTCCGGCGGGTACAAGGTCAGCGTGTTGAAGGCCTGATTGAAATCAGTCAACGGTTGGAAACCGTAGGTCGAGTCAGCAAACATGGCGTTAGCGGGTAGAGTTAGGGCGCGCGGTCCAGAACCAAGGAAGCCTGCTGTCGGAAGGGATAGGAACATGCACAGTCCGGGTTGCCAACCGAAGTTCCTGGACCATTGTTGTTGCTGTTGATTAGGGCCCCCGATCTGCATCCAGCCGAATGGGGTTCATTGAAAGGAGACTGGTCCGTTGCCGCGCGGGCGCCACGACCGGAGCTGTTGTTGTTGCTGCGACCCGAATTGTCCAACGATGGGGGGTTCGATGCTGGGTTTTCTGGCTAATCCGGAGTGGGCAGAGAAGAAGCATCAACCAAAGCCTTGTGTTCGACTCCTATGGCATCGCATTTAGAGGGACAAGTTTCCTCCAAGTGTACCATCGAGCGGGCGTCAACAAAATTCGGTAGAGGTTTGGTGTGCCGGATGAAGCTAGCAATGGTGTCATACTCGCTCGAGAGGCCAACAATCAATCGGATGAAAAGTTGTCGGTAAGAAACCTTGGCATGCACATTGGCAAGTTGATCAGAGAGATCCTTAAGGTGCTGACAATGGGCCAAGACCGACGGAAAGGATTCAAGATGACACCTTGCAAACTCATTCGGAATATAAACGGTGCGCGATGCTTTGTTATCTTGGAAGATGGCTTCAATCTGATTCCACGCCTGATGCGTGGTCACACACAGTTGCAAGATCGTAAGCAAGAGGTCTTGAGAGATTGTGACGTAGATCCATTAGAGAATGACATCAAGCTAATCCCATAGGGTGTCATCAACATCATCGGGATGCGAGATTACAAGATCGATGTGATCCAACACCCTATGAGCACGGTCGGCGACCTTGAAGAGTTCTACCCACGAAGTGTACTTCGTGTTGGAGAGATCTAGGGTGAGCAAAATTAGTTTTTTGATAGTAGAAATAGCCAGAGCGGAATGGAAGGATGGCTTGGACAATCCGGAGGATGAGCCATGGTTGTTGAACTTTTGAGTGTTGTCAGGATTATCAATGGTGAAGAAGGGATGAGTGCTGAGGGTGAATGCAGCGGACAGAGGAATAGAGGATTGAAGAAGAGCGACGACAAGAGAGAGAGAGAGAGAGAGAGAAGCCGACGACGCTATAGGGTTTAAGCTGATGTTAGATTGGATGATCCTCCTTCTAGGACTGCCTTGTATTCATTCTCAAATATATATATATATATATATATATATATATATATATATATATATATATATATATATAGAGAGAGAGAGAGAGAGAGAGAGAGAGAGAGAGAGAGAGAGAGAGAGAGAGAGAGAGAGAGTGTGTGGTTCGGGTGTACACACCTCTTAGGGTGTACCTTGTTCACAAAATATTATTCAGTGAAATGTAAAACATTATTCGGTGAAATTTGAAGCATTATTCGATGAAATGTGAAACATTCTACCGAATACTGTTATGTTTTCTTTTTCCGTTCAGTCTAGATGAAAATGTTCCAATTCCACTGAATAATTTGTTACATTCTACCGAATAATGTTTAGTTTTTTTATTCATCTATTTCAAATAAAAGAAACCTCAATTTCCTAAATAATACTTATAATTTATACGAATAATCCTTCAAATTTCATCAAATAATGTTTCAAATTCCCTTAAACAATATTCACATTTCACCGAATAATGCTTCAAATTTCACCGAATAATGTTTCATATTTCACCGAATAATATTTGTGAACAAGGTACACCGTAAGACTTGTGAACAAATGATCCATACACTATATATATATATATATAAAGTATAGAGTCTTGTAACGGAAGTTAAGTCAATAGAATATTTACATAAATATAATATATGCTATCAATTATAATGAAACACATAATAGTTCATGGATGTGGAAAATAGATGTTCAACAAAAAATAAAATCCTTCCTATGGAAACTGGCCCAAGATGGGTTGCCAACTAAAGAGCGTTTGTCACAACGCGGATTCTATATGCCAACTAACCGTGTCATTTGCGGGGCACCGTGTGAGAATGACATACACTTTTTCCTTGAAAGCCCACCAACCAAACACCTTTATAGTAAAATTGATAAACTATTTCAAATCTTTGGGGGTAATCAGACTAGAGACTACAATATCTCAGAATTGCTAGAGGCCAACACAAGATTAAACAGTGCCGAAATGAGCCAATTGATTGTATCTTGGTGAACAATATAGCATATCATAACTAAGGTTTCATTTAAGCAATTAGGCTTGTCTAGCATAAAAGAGATTGAACCCCTGATTAGGGGAATGATAGAAAATCGGAAGAAGGTAAAGCAGTACGATATTCAAACGACAAACAAACTACAAACCACGGAGAACGAAAAAAAAAAAGACAATGTACATGGACCAAACCATCGTCTGGCTGTATTAAAGTTAACATTGATGGTTCAACGAAATCATCTAGCGACAGTGTAATCGGCTTCGTAGTTAGGGATGTTGGAAGAAGAATCATTCACATTCAACACAAAAAATGTGGGAAGCAAAGTCCTTTAAATGCTGAGGCCCTAGCCTTTTGGACTGCCACTTGTTGGGCGACAACAAGTAGTTATAAAAACATCGATTAATTTCGAGGGAGAATCTTTAACCATAGTCAAAATTATTTAGAGTCAATGGCGCCTCCTTGGAAAATTGAAATGATTATATCACTCTTTAACAAAGTCCTTTAAATGGACATTGATTTTGGTTAAACTCTTTCGGGATTTAATTCAAACACTTTCGGACATGATTTATTCAAATATAGGTATAGTCAAAATTAAAACTTGCAGAGCAATTTTTTTGTTTTTTTTTTTAAAATTCCGAGGACCTTGTCATGCAAGGCACCACAGTGCTTCTTGCATGCCAAGGATTTGCCAGGGGCCTCCAAAAGGTATGGGAAAGCCAACGACACTCGGCGAAATGGGGGTGACATGACTAGCGACACACTTGCGAAGGCTGAGATCGAGTAGACCGATTGACGCCAGGCCCAGGCGAAGACGATGACTAGGCCCGGGCGAATATGACAACGATGGAAAAGACGACGACCTATTGGTGGCAGAGGCGATGAGGGCGAAATCGAAAGTCGGATTGGAGGTGTTAGGGTTGTACGTTGGAGGAGCCATGGGGACCATTTTGCCCAGGGGAATTGAAGCCAAAGTCGCTGGCCAGCAAGCCCGAAAATCGACCAAGGCAAATGGAATTGGGGGATCTAGGTGACGAATCCGGAGGCGCACAAGGCAAGTTGGAGGCAGAAGGATAGGGGGGATGAGGTAGTTTTCAACATCGTGGGGAGGTAGGAAAGGGGATGTGCAGTCCAAAAAAAAACCCAGACGTCAGAGAGGGAAGAGGCGGAGGAGCTGGGGCCGTTGGCGGAGGACAAAGACGGCAGAGATGGCTTCAGCAATCATTGGAGATGGTGATGGTGGTTGTCAACCATGGCTTTGTGGTGGTGGGAGATGAGGTAACTGATTTGGGTGAGGCGCTCTCTCTAGAAATTCTAGAGATAGGAGAGTTTTCTCCACTTAGTTCTCAACAATCGAATACATACAACCCCGTTTTGGCTATTTCTCAACATAGTTAATGTGTTTGCTTATTTTCTTCTTTTAAATTTTTTTTGACTAAGGGTTCATTTGGTAACACGGAGTTGATGGAGTAGCTGAAGCTGATAGGGTAGCTGAAGTTGATGGATTAAGTGTGTTAAATATATGTTAAATTGGAGTTTTAATAAGCTAATAAGGTGTTTGGTAACCCAGCTGATAGAGTAGAAGAAAATGAATAGAATTTTGAAAAGCTTGCGGTTAGTAGCTGTTGAAAATCCAATTTCAAAAGTTAATTAAATTAAAATTTTATATTTAACTTATTTAAAACTATAAATTATTAAAACCAAAAGCTCTGAAAAGCTATATGCATTGTCAAACGGAGCCTAATTAAAAAATTCCCTTTGGGTAAAAATATTTAGCACTGCCAAATTATACCTTATTTATAAAATAGAACCTTATTATATTACATATTTATTAGCATATTAATGAAAAAGAGTGAAAATTTATACTTCAAAATTTCCAAATAAATTTGAGAAAATAATATTTACATTGCAAATTATACTAAACATTACCAATATATCACGAAATATCGATGATATATTTGTAAATATCGTTGTTGGCCATTTTTTATACATTAACTGATAAGTTATAACCGATATTCTCTTACTCTATTGGATTCCAAATATCGTCAATATATCACCGATATATTGACGGATATATCTGACATTTAGAACAATGATAGGTGGTTCTTAAAAAAAAAACCAAATTTATGGATAGTTTTCTATCATTTACAAATTTACAGATAGTTTCGTGAAACCTACCCTATTTTAAGGGTGGTTTGATGTAATTTATCCCAAAAAATAAAAATCAACGTCATACATCAATAATATGCCAACTTGCATACCAAACAAACAACCTCTGATTATTTTAGGGGCCAATGGAGAGTAGAGAATTGAGAGGAGGCAGTTGACTTGAAGACTCACCACTTGCCTCCATCTCTCTATGGGCTGCCCATCAAACACTCCTTTATTTTGCTCCTTATTTTTCCACACAGTTGAAAAAAATCAACTCCGATCTCCCTTTCCCATTTCTTTCTCCCTCAGATCTCTCTATAGATCGATCAATACCTGCAACGAGAGGCGTTGACTGGTCTTCCCTCCCTCAAATCCTATCCCTAGCTTTGCAGATCAGTTCAATTGGCAGCTACTAATCAGGCCCGGTATGATGCCGGAGACGAGCTCCGGCGCCGGCGGAGGCAGCAACGTCAAAGGCGTCCTCACTCACGGCGGCCGCTATGTTGAGTACAACATCTACGGCAATCTCTTCCAAGTCTCCAGCAAGTACGTCCCTCCCATCCGCCCCGTCGGCCGCGGCGCTTACGGCATCGTCTGGTCCGTCCTCCTCCGATCCTCCTCCTCCTCTACTTTAATTTGATGTTTATTGATAGTCAATTCAACTTCCTTCTTTAATTCGATCAATTCAGCGCCGCCGTGAACTCGGAAACTCGAGAAGAGGTTGCGATCAAGAAGATCGGTAACGCCTTTGACAACCGGATCGATGCCAAGAGGACGCTCCGTGAAATCAAGCTTCTGTCTCACATGGAACATGAAAATGTATGTTCTCAATCAATATTTACTTGACATCAATTTCGATATAAGATCCCACCAAAAAAAAAAAAAAAAAAAGTAGATATGAGTTAGGTGTGCCATCTAATCAATTTGACAGAGAGATATTTCAATATTGTATCATTAATGATAAAAACAAACAATTTATAACTCAATTGATGACATTGAAGCTAGACTGTTAGGTGTGTGTGATTGAAGCTAGACTGTTAGGAAGAGGATGCATCCTCTTCCTTTGGATGTATCGATTGGTCAATCATATTGTCAATGCAGGTGATTGCAATTAAAGATATTATACGGCCTCCGCAGAGGGAGAAATTCAACGACGTTTACATTGTTTATGAGTTGATGGATACGGATCTGCACCAGATAATTCGATCCAACCAGCCACTTGCTGATGACCATTGTCGGGTATGGAAAATTTGTCAATATGGGACCTAAGTAGAAAATCTGTGTACTGAAAACTGGATAATTGCAGTACTTCATGTATCAATTGCTACGAGGTTTGAAGTTTGTCCACTCTGCAAACGTACTCCATCGCGATTTGAAACCGAGCAATTTGCTGCTGAATGCGAATTGTGACCTTAAGATTGGGGATTTCGGTCTAGCAAGAACCACAGCCGAGACGGATTTCATGACTGAGTATGTTGTCACTCGTTGGTATCGAGCTCCAGAACTTCTACTGAATTGCTCTGAATACACGGCTGCCATTGATATCTGGTCTGTGGGATGTATACTCGGAGAAATACTCACGAGAGAGCCTCTCTTCCCCGGAAAGGATTACGTTCATCAGCTTAGACTCATCACCGAGGTAATCTTGCTTTCTTCTAATGAGAATACGAATCTTTCCACGAGCTTAAGTTGTGAAATTCCGAGAAACCCAGGTCATGTCATATGAAAACAGGAGTCAGGTCGGAGTTTTATTTTGTTTCTGGTTATAAGGTCGGGATCCACTATTCTAATACAAAAAGTTTAAGCTATTGTGTAAGATCTTCCTTTTCATTATACTTTGTGTTGAACAAATTTTTTTTTTTTCGGGTCGATCCGAGAAACCTTGGTCGGGGTCGTTTGAAAACGAGAGTCGTGTCGGATTTATTTTGTTTTTTTGGTTATAAGGTCGAAATCCATTATTGTTACCAAAGGATTATATTTTGTGTTGTTATACCACCCACCTTCGATGTGAAGTGACAAATCTTTTCATCCCAACATAAGTTACTGATCTCTTCGTTGGTTTCGAGCAGCTCGTAGGCTCACCGGATGATGCTAGTTTAGGATTCCTACGGAGTGACAGTGCTCGTCGATATGTGAGGCAGCTACCTCAGTACCCAAAGCAGCCATTTGCAGCCAGATTTCCTAGAGCTTCGCCCTTGGTTGTCGATTTGATGGAGAAAATGCTCGTGTTTGACCCAAACAGGCGGATAACAGGTAAAGTATCCTTTGTTAGATTGCTCCATAAACGCTGTTTTTACGGGTCTGGATCATGAATGTGATCGTCTGTTGTGCCAATTATGCAGTTAATGAGGCGCTGTGCCATCCGTACTTGGCACCGCTGCACGACTTGAATGACGAACCAGTGTGCAAGCACCCTTTCAGCTTCGAGTTCGAGCAGCCATCCTACACAGAAGAACACATCAAGGAGCTCATATGGAGGGAGTCTGTCAAGTTCAATCCGGGAGATTAAGTTAAAAACAAAGTGATTTTAGCAACACACCTTTGTCTGTGGACAATTGATGGGTGCAATTTGCTGTCATTATGACTCTCCTGTCGATCGGGCTTTCAAATTTCAGGACCGTTTATTTAATCTCTGCCAATTGCAAAAGGTTGATTTCGATCGATCGCAATTATTTTGCAATGCGCGTTAATAGGTTATATAAGATCGATATGAACAATTACGTCATTGGTAATTTAACATATGTTTTATTAGAATGAGATTAATTAGAGGGCCTTGATCACTTCTAATTACACCTATCGAAATATGACCCACAACTCAACTCGACGTCCTATCATTTTTCGAATTTGAACCGGTATTTTAGAGCCGGATCCAAAATCATCACGAATCCAAATGACCCACAGATATGATCTCCATCAAGAGTATGCACCTTGAGTACATTCGTTATGGACTTTCTTGTCCATAAACAAGTATGGGTCGAGGTTTCAAAACCCGAATAATTAGATCTTAAAGAGGGGACTTCGAACTCCAAAATACGCGATGGGCCGTTGGGTACCCCGAACTTGTCCTATTTAACTAAGTCGCTCAAAATCATTTCAATTTCAAAGCATATAAAATGGAAATCAAAGTACAACTTGCCACGGCAGAGCCGGGTCAAAACAAAAGTACGGGAAATACGAATACGAAATCATCCAAGTATCAAGTTTAGTGATAGTCAGTCTCTCGGTCGATAAAACGTTCCAAAAAAAAATTGTCATGAAAGCATGAAGCAATCCATCATAATCAATGTGTATCAATAATCATGCTCGTAAATAATCATGCTCAGGGGCGGATCTGCGGGGGGCTCGGGATGGCTGAAGCCCCCCGCTGGCCAAAATAAGGGTATATGTATATGTTTATATAAGTTAATTTAATAATATATAGAAGTGAAGGAAAACATAATCACAAAGATGAATTAGCGCAGCGAATAGGACAGGGGGTTAGTTTAATGAGTGAATGTGGCAGCCGACGGATCGAATCTCATATATCCCTTATTTTTTACCCTTTACTGCTTCAATTTGGGGCTTTTTTATTAGGGTTTGTGATCGGTGAGAAATAAATTTGTGTCTTTGTGTAAGTTGAATTGATTGAGTGTGAATCAATTTTGATTAGAATTTGTGGAGTTGACATTCGAGGAATGAGAATCAATTTGGGGATATTTTATTAGGGATTGTGATCGGTGAGAAATAAATCTGTGTCTTTGCGATTTGTGATTTGAAAATTAAAATTATGGTTTGTGGTTGTGGTTGTGGTGAGAAATAGATTTGTGAATTTGTTGTTTGTGATTCAGAAATGTGGTTTGTGATTGTGATTGTGATAATGAATTTGTTACTTTATTATGAATAACCACCATTAGAATTTTGCACATAATTTCAGAGTTTGTCAGTCAGAAACTTGTGCTTGTGGAAGGGGTTATGCATATTTCAAAAAATTAATTAAATGATATTGTAGTTTAGCTGTAAAATTTTAAAGTTTAATGTTACATTACGGTTGGTAATGTAGGTTCTTGAATCCGCAAAACAGTATAGTGACGTTTTTAGTGTCATTCAACAAATAAGTAGGACTTAAGGTGTCAAGGGTGATTATAGATACAATCTTAGACTCGAACATTTCAAGTCGTCATTTTTCGAAAAAAAAAATTCACCCCCCTCCCCCTTACAAAAATTCATGGATCCGCCACTGATCATGCTTATCCCGTCATCATGCTCATATTGTAAATCATGCTCATCATAAATCAAGCTCATATGATGAATCAAGCTCATCTCGTATCTCGTGACATAAATAACTCGATGACGACAAACCCGATGAGATTGGGCTGTCTTATGACCCTAGCAAAAGACTATAAGACTCACAGATGACGGTTGTTCTATTTCCAAACATATAAAGAAGGCGGATGCTCATTCATTTTAAAATTCCTAAGCAGGATACTATATGATCATGATCTTATGCACATGCAACACCTAGTATATCATATGACTACATGCATGTGAGAATCAATCTGAGTAAGCTCCCGAAGGAACTTACCTGGAAAAACCCAACAACAAAAGTAACAACAGATAGAAGAAGTTCAAGTAAGCCACTAAGCACCTAACATATATGAACAATGAAAGATGCAATGAGTCTAACATTCTAGCCAACTATTCACAGAGAAAACATACTCAAAAGTATTTCCATAAATCATTCGCTAAGTCAAAACATTCGAAACACGAGAAAACATCTAAAAGCCGAGATATCCAAAAGATTATTCATTTCATATCAATTTCCCATAACTCATCATCATTAATGCGTTCACCGTCTCAATCTCAGTTTAAGGTCTCAGTTCAGCCAAATAACACAAGGCAAGGTCCGATGTCAAGTTCAGTTAAACAATCCAAGAAAATCCGGTTAAAAGAGGTCCAAAAGTTCAATAGGTCATAACAATCCGTTTAAACAAGGTCCATGAAATACAGTTAATCCAAGGTCATTCTCAATCTGTTAAATCCAGTTAATTAGTCAAAGTTATAACGTTAAAGGAATCCCGACATCTCTGTTTCAAAACACAAAACCTTTCGAAAGACTTCAAAACAACCAAAGCATTTCTATACATTTAAATCAACACTATCAAAACACTTGTATTTCTCTAAAATCATACTTTAAAATGTTATAATAAACCCCTAAAAAATTATATTTAAAATCCATATCTCAACGTACATCGACAAATAACAATAAACCCAACATAGACCGGTTCAAGCCAAAACCGAACCAAGGGACTAGGGAAAATAAGGGAGTCGGCCTCGACCAAGGCTCTGGGTTAGTTTCGCCGCGGTGGAACCCACCCCTTGCCTCCCACGAAGAAGAAGCTCCCGCTGGCCGTGAGAGACCCCTTTCGCCACAGCGAAAGGTCCTTCTTCCTCTCTGTTCCAGTTCTAACTCGCCATGACGACCATGGTTTCGCCGCGGTGAGATTCGAACGTTTTGGCTCGTTTTTGCCTTAAATCTAGGCCATTCTTTACCCAACTAATCCTAGACTCCAGTACTACCCTCCCCTACCTCAAACAATATAAAATGACACAAATGCGGACCAGAGGGGGAGAGCGAAAGAGGGATTACCCAAGGTTCTTCGAGAAAACTTCAAGGGCTTCGATGGTGGTTCTCCGAGCTTCAAATCGACAAGGAAACAACTGACTGAGTCTAGGAAAGACAGATGATAAGTAAAAGTTCTTTTTTATGAAGGTTTGAGACCAAAACGAAAGGAAACAAGTGCAACCGAGCTTACCTTTGAAAAACAGGGGAAGGAGGGAATGAGAGGCTCAATTTTGCTCTTCCAATGGGTCGGATCAAGCTCTTCTCGACCTTGGAAGGTAGGGGAGTCAATAAAGTTCCACCTTTATGAGGTTTAAAAGGGAAAGAAAGCAAGGAAAAGGAGAACGAGGGAGATTACCGCGAAGGAGGACGAATAGAGCACCTCCTGGGCTCCAACTCATGGTGGCGACCAGGAACTCGCGGCGGCGAAAAGGCTCAACAACTTCTGTTTTCTTTGGAATTGGCGTCAGTGGTGGCTCCTCTTCACTTGATCTTGAAAGGGAAGATTTAGGAGGTGCTTTTTTGGTGTTTTAGCTTGGAAAACTATAAGAACAAAGAGATTTGGAGTTGGTGGGAAGATTGGGCAATGGAGGAAGGAGGATGAGACGAGGGTTTTCTTCTTGGATTCAAAATAAGAGAGATGTTGCTCTAGGGTTTATGTGGCTTAGATTTGTGTGTGTGTGTGTGTGAGAGAGAGAGAGAGAGAAAGAGAGAGAGAGAGAGTTAGGATTTAGGGATTAGAACCATATTTATAAGGGAGGCAAAATGTGAGTTTTATGTATTTATGAAGAAGATGACAAAAGAGAGGAGGAGAGTGAGAGTGAGAGATGGCCCCACAAGGTCTGACATTCGAATCTCGACAATCTAAATTCGAATCCCGACTCTCAGAGCTTTCAAATCGAATTTCAAATTGTTTCAAAATGACCAAACTAGATTCCAAATCTTCAAATCCAAAGCTCGGAAGCGGAATCAAAACCCGTTAAAATCTCAAATTCAAGGGATGCTGGAATTGTTTCAAAGGTTTTTTCCCTTCCCAAAAATAGCAAGTTGCTCGAAGACAAGTTTTCAAAAACTTTTCAAATTAGGTAAATATATTTTATTTAATAAATTTCGATCTTTATAAAAAAAACCAAATGCAAAACCAAATGAGAAATTTCAAAACAATTAAGGAAATTGATAGATGATTCTAATGGAATCAAATGCTCTGTCCCCGGTGTTTGTCCCCTTCCCCTGCCCCCCACACAATCCTCCATTTAAAGAAAAAATAAAAATTATTTAAATTAGTTTTGTTAATTAAAATAAAAAAGAAAATGAGAGGGGTTTGTGTGAGAGGACATGAGAAGGGGACAAAAGGAGTAGAGACATAGGATATGATTCATTCTAACTACAAACCAATTCTATGTCAATTGAACTAGGAAAGCAAAATTAATAACAAATACAAATAAATTTATATAAATAGTTTAATTATAGAGAAATTTCACCTTACTCAAAATATAGAGAAATTTTTTCGATCTCTTCAGATTTCTCTATTTAGAGTAGCTATTGGACTCGTAAAACTCATATTTTCACTAAAATTTTCCATTTTCTATATTTTAACGGAGTTGGTGAACATGCAGTCTCTTTGGAGACTGAAGGAGTAAGAGTAACTGCATAGTTATTTTACTTCATTCATCTCAAAATATGGATTATTTAATTTTTATGAGTACTTTTTAGTTTATCATGACTGTCATTCGAGCCGAACGAGCTGAATATTGTTTGTTCATATTTAGTTCATTTAAGATGTGAAAGAGCTCGAGCCGAGCCTAAATTTTGACTAGAGCTTCAAAATGTGCTCCTACGCTCGTTTAGAAAATGAACGAGCTCAAATTGAGTCTTTTTCGAGCTTTAAACGGTTCTACTTTCTCATTATACAACAACTTAAAGGAAATCTTCGAAATTCCATAAAATTTGAGCTATTTGAGCTTCATTTGAACGAGTCGAATATTGTTTGTTCATATTCAGTTCATTTAGGATGTGAAAGAGCTCGAGCCGAGCCTAAATTTTGACTAGAGCTTCAAAATGTGCTCCTACGCTCGTTTAGAAAATGAACGAGCTCAAATTGAGTCTTTTTCGAGCTTTAAACGGTTCTACTTTCTCATTATACAACAACTTAAAGGAAATCTTCGAAATTCCATAAAATTTGAGCTATTTAACTTCATTTGAACGAGTCGAATATTGTTTGTTCATATTCAGTTCATTTAGGATGTGAAAGAGCTCGAGCCGAGCCTAAATTTTGACTAGAGCTTCAAAATGTGCTCCTACGCTCGTTTAGAAAATGAACGAGCTCAAATTGAGTCTTTTTCGAGCTTTAAACAGTTCTACTTTCTCATTATACAACAACTTAAAGGAAATCTTTGAAATTCCATAAAATTTGAGCTATTTGAGCTTCATTTGAACGAGTCGAATATTGTTTGTTCATATTCAGTTCATTTAGGATGTGAAAGAGCTCAAGCCGAGCCTAAATTTTGACTAAAGCTTCAAAATGTGCTCCTACGCTCGTTTAGAAAATGAACGAGCTCAAATTGAGTTTTTTTCGAGCTTTAAACGGTTCTACTTTCTCATTGTACAACAACTTAAAGGAAATCTTCGAGATTCCATAAAATTTGAGCTTCATTTGAACGAGTCGAGCTTTGAACCGAACTTAAAAATATTTTCATACTCGAGAGCTCGAGTTTGTATAGAGTGAGTACGAGTCGAATTCCAACCATCGGTGTTCATATCGTGCTTACTTAACATTCTCTTGCTTCTCTCTTCGTTTCTCGCCTCTCTCTCCATCTCCCTCTCAGCCGGTCGTCAGCCGCCATCGCGCACCAAGCAACCACTTCGCAACTCACTACCGGTTCACTGCGCCGTCTCCGTCTCGCCGCAAATGGTAGGGCTTTCTAAATTGTTCGAAAGTTTGCAGTTCATATTGCACCTTCAGCTTCACCCCCGTTGATGTTTATCCAATCTGTTAACAACTCCGAATTCCAGGCTTTCAAACCTGAATTTCTTGCAGTTTAAAGTTGTAACTTCCACACGAACCCTAGAAATTGGGAGTTTCCTATGGTTGATTTGCTCTGATAAATGTGAAATGTATGGATTTTGACAGAACAAATCAATTTGAAGTTGTCTTCATTGATGGTGTTGATTGAGTCCTCCTCTATCTCCCTCGATTCCATTGGATTTTTAGGGAAGTTGCTGGATGCTCCCAACAATGTGAGTTTTGTTTTCTTTCCTCGGTTATTATTTGGTTGCTCAAATTAAAACTCCCACTTAAAAAACAGATAGACAGAGGAAAAACACTTGCAGAGATATGTGTAGGAAACTGGAATGTTTGATATGGAGTTATGAGTTCTATAGGGGGAGAAGTTGAATTTTATGGTTACTGATAGTGATGTTATGGTATTGTAGTAGTATGCTGCATTTCTGCACATTTTTATATCAGCAGAGTTCACACAGAGTTTAAAGGGCCTGTAACTCAGATTAAGTTTCTGATTAGAGAGGATGTTTTAGTTTCTTTTAGATCATCTGGATCGGGTTACTGTAGGCCCATTAAGGGGTTGACCCTCCCACTCACAAGCGTCTCCATGTTTCCACGGGGATTCGAACTTCGAACCTCAAGGAATGGGATGCAGCCCCATAACCACTACACCAACTTGTGATTGGTAGAAAATAGGGGAAGGGACTATTTGAAATTTGGTTTATATGATAATCTTTGGTAATTTTGGATATTTTTCTTGTTTATTTTTTATGCAGATCGAAAAGCTTACTGGTTAGGTGGATATCTGAACCGGGTTATTTGGGTTAGATATCCAGGTTAACCTGAGTCAGATTCAGATCCCGGTTGTAGAAAAGGCAGTTTGGACATTCAGTCAGATAAGCCAGCTTTGGAACCGGGTCATTTAGGTTGGATTTCCAGGTTAACCTGAGAGCTCGGGATCGGCTCGAAAAAGCTCGAGTTCGGCTCGTTCGTAGAGCTTAAACAAGCCGAGCTTGAACATTGTTTTGGGCTCGAACCGAGCCCGAGCTCAAAAGCTCGACATAAAAAATTACAATAATACCCTAGGGTTATAAGGGTTGGAGGGTTTAGTGTTAGGCGTGCGTGAAATTGTGAAAGGGGCTTCTGTTCCTCAGTTCTTCATCCTGTCGGCCGCTTCTCTTCCCTCAGGGTTTGTTCAATCTCGGTCGGCAACCCCTTCCTTCCCTCAAGGCTCAAGTGGCGCCGGCGCCGGCGAATCGACTCGGACTTGGATTCGGACTCCTCAGCAGTCAGCACCACGCGAATGACGCGAGTACGTGACAGGTAAGCGTCGTTCACTCGTTCCCCTCCTTATTCCCTCCTCGTTCGGTTGCTGTAGATATATTGTGGTCATCTTCCTCAAAAGG
Source organism: Persicaria tinctoria (assembly GCA_037127255.1). Taxonomy (NCBI): domain Eukaryota; kingdom Viridiplantae; phylum Streptophyta; class Magnoliopsida; order Caryophyllales; family Polygonaceae; genus Persicaria; species Persicaria tinctoria. The sequence goes on from JBANSL010000006.1 coordinate 19,449,951, forward strand.
TCCCCGACTCGCGGGTGAGCTGTTCATCTTCTTCCAGCAGGTAGCAGCAAAAAGGTTTTGTGGCTTTCAGATTTTGTTCGGTTGAACAAAGTGAAAAGGGGTTCTGTTAGGTTTTTGGCTGTCAGATTTTTTCAACCAAACATTCGATTATTTCGTTTGAAATTGAGAAGTAAATTGTAATTAAATTGAGAGGTAGATTGAAATTGAGAAGTAAATCGAAAAGGGGTTCTTTGCCACTGCCTCAAACGAGCTCTCAACTGGGTGGGGTTGCTACTTGTGCTGTCAATGGGCTAACCCTCCATTTTGTTCTGTTGGTAATTTTTGCTAAAAACACGCCTCCGTCAAATTAATTGAGAAGTAAATTGAAAAGGGAGTTTTGTTATGTTGGTAAATTGAAATTTTGTTTGGTATTCTTCTGTCTAGATTTGTACAGCTTAATTAACTTTGATCGAAATTTTGTTTGGTATTCTTTTGAAATTTTGTTTGGAACCGAGCTTGAACGAGCCTGGGCTCGTTCGTTCGGCTTGTTCGAGCCTTAACAAGCCGAGCTCGAGCTTTCCTCTAGGCTCGCGAGCCGAGCTTGAGCGCCAAAAAAGGCTCGAATAAATTTTGGGCTCGAGCTCGGCTCGGCTCGTTTTCCGTTCGAGCCAAGCTTGAACATGTCAAGCAAGGCTCGTATATCACCCCCACCTGAGGTTTGCTGCATTGACACTTCCCTTTGAGCAACCTTTTCACCGATTTATTCATATATATGTAATTCCGTCTAAAGCCATCCACTTCTCTCTCGTTGTTGGTTTTTCCCCCTTAAGCGTGGAATTTCTTCATGGAATTTTGATTTCATATTTTCATTATTGGTGTCAATTTGAAATGACTCCGTTAGTTAATACCTAATTCTAATACATTCCTTTATTCAATCGCTTCACAAATTGTGGACTTTTGGGCTCCGATTGATGAATTATATTAATGCTGTGGTTTATTTGAATGATGTGATTCTGTTTGCTTATAATGTGTAAGTAGTTGAGCAGGAAATTTGATACTAATATGATACACTTGTGTGGTTGAATTGAGTTATGGGATTGTTTGTGCAGTATGAATATATGATGCTTTTGTGAATGGTTCTTCACGGATGGAAAAACAAGAGATTCTCATAAACCATCTGATATGATGTGTTGATTTTGCTTATTCATTATTTTTATTACGTCCCAGTTTCTAAATTAACCATGGTTCTCAGTGACAGGGTGTCTCTGCCACAAATATGATGTCCGTCAAGAATCTGAGACATCGTTTCCCAGCGGTTTTGCTTGCATCTTCCCGGTCACTCGTTATTTGCTGCTATACTGATCACACTCTCTCCAGAGTTTTGAAGAACACCAGTCATCGAGGGTCGATCTTGGAGCTAATTGTATCTTGTCTGACATGTGATAATGCACCAATGTGTATTTTTCAACGGCAACAGACTCTTAGAAGCTCAGTTTGTTCCTTCTCAACAATGGCTGGGTCAATCTTGGTCCAGGCTCGAGACCCAGCTAAGCTGAGCCTTGAAATTCAGATAGCTATTGATGAGGGTCAATTTGATGAGGCATGGAGATTGCATCAACAACACATGCAGATGGAAGGGTTTCCCCGGAAGAGTGTGGCAAACAAATTGATTACAGGCTTTGCTGGGCTCTCTGATCCTCAATGGCTTGAGAAAGCTTATGGGTTTGTTGAGCTTGCCTTTGAGGAGAATAAGCATTCACTATTCGAGATGGAGACTCTTATTTATCTTTCTTATGCTCTTGCAAGATGTTCGTTACCTGTCCAGGCTGCTGCTGTTTTGAGGAAGTTGGTGGGGATAGAGCAGTATCCTCCGGTTGCAGCTTGGTCAGCTGTTCTGTCACACATGTCGCAATCTGGTCCAGGAGCATACCTTGCTGCTGAGATGGTGCTTGAGATCGGCTACTTATTCCAAGACAATAGAGTTGACCCACGAAAGAAGAGCAATGGACCATTGATTGCAATGAAGCCAAATGCTCTTGCATTGAGTATTGCCATGGCTGGCTGTGTTTTGTTTGGAACCAATAGAAAAGCTGAGCAGCTTCTTGAAATGATGCCGAGAGTTGGTATCAAAACAGAAACCACATTGCTTACTATTATGGCACATATTTATGAGAGAAATGGGAGGATAGAGGACCTTAGAAGGCTCAAAAGGCATATAGAAGAAGCTCATGACTTGACTGATGCTCATTATAGGCAGTACCACAATTGCCTGCTCGCTTGTCATTTGAAATTTGGAGATCTAGGTTCTGTCTCTCGAATGATTCTAGAAATGCTTCGGAAGGGAAGAGAGGCAAGGAATTCACTGGCAACAGCTAATCTCATACTTGGATCCTCTAACAGGGGAAAATTGTCTTCTGCTGGATCAATTTCTGAGACTACAGTGTCAGTTCATATGGAGAAATCTGGGATTCTGGTAAACCGTCTTATATTATTTGAAGATTTCTATAGAGACCGAAAATTTTCAAGGATGGAGGCTGAGGCAACTGAAGTCCTACATTCTTTATTGGGGAAATTACAAGAGCAAGTGGATATGATCACCACCAAACACGGAATTCTTCAACCGACAGAAAGAGCTTTTGTGAAGCTAGCAAAGGCCTTCTTGGAAGCTGGGAAGACCAAAGATTTGGCGGAGTTTTTGATTAAGGTGGAAAAAGAGGATTCCCCAGTTTCTGTTGACGAATCAGCCTTGGTCCATGTCATCAATTCTTGCATTGAAGCTGGATGGTTAGAACAAGCACATGACCTCCTTGACGAGATGCGATTTGCTGGAATCATACCTAGTTCCTCTGTCTACTCGTCCCTCCTAAAAGCATATTGTAAGAAAAATGAGACAGCTGCGGTTGCTGCTTTGCTTAGGGAGGTCAGGAAAGCTGGGGTTCAGCTAGATTCTAGCTGTTATGAGACTTTGATTCAGTTGAAAGTGATAAACAAGGATACACCAGGAGCTCTCCATCTCTTCAAAGAGATGAAAGAAGCCAAAATACCTCGAGCAGGCCACCAAGAATTTGAGATGCTGGTTCAGGGATGTGCTGAGAGCAGACAGGCTGGGATGATGTCGAAGCTCTTGGAGGAGATTAAGGATGGGCAGAGAGAGGAATGTGGGGTTCATGATTGGAACAATGTGATCCATTTTTTTAGCAAGAAAAGGTTAATGCAAGATGCCGACAAGGCTCTAAAGAAGATGAGGAGCTTGGGGCACAACCCTAATGCGCAGACGTTTCATTCTCTGGTCACTGGATACGCAGCTATTGGTGGGAAGTATCAAGAGGTTACCGAGCTCTGGGCAGAAATGAAATCCCTTGCTTCCTCCACGACCATGAAATTTGACCAGGAACTCCTGGATTCTGTCCTTTACACTTTTGTGAGGGGAGGTTTCTTTGTCCGGGCAAATGAAGTAGTGGAGATGATGGAAAAAGGAAAGATGTTTGTTGACAAGTACAAGTACAGAACCATCTTCTTGAAGTACCATAAAACCATGTACAAGGGTAAGGCTCCAAAGTTTCAGACAGAAACGCATTTGCGGAAAAGAGAAGCTGCATTGACTTTCAAGAATTGGGTGGGCTTGCACTAGGAGGCTTGGAAACTGTCCAAAAAAAATTCACAGGCTATTCTTCTCCATTCAGCCCGGTGAGGTTTTGACATAGAGGTCTCTCAACTTACATATTTGAGAAGTTGCCGCTGAATTTCATCCTTCAAATTGTATATCCTCTGTTTTATTGATTTGGTTGGTCAATCAAGGTCTTTGCAGCTTCATGGAATGTGCCCGGAAAACCTTCTCCATATTCATCGGAGCACAGTTGTGCAATGTGCCCCTCACAACAGCTTTGCAAAGAGAGTATGCTTCTATTTCATCAAAGTTTCTGTTTATTCTTGTTGAATCAAATTGTGTTTAAGAAAAGGTCAACTAACTACACAAAACCACCTTTAGGTTAGTGACTTTAATCCCCTTGATACAGATATCACCCTTTGTAAATATTGCATTTAAACTCTTGTTATCTTCATTTAGTTATATGGTTGGTGGTTTTGTGCAAAATGTGAATAAATCCAGTGTTGTTTTGTGTACTTTTACCCTTGATAAGATTCATTTTTCTGGAAATGGTTATAAACTCGTCATTGTTCCTGCCATACACTCATGACTTTAACCCATATATCAGGGATCTTAACAGCAAACCTTCCGGCTTTAGTGTTGGTGACTGCAGTGGTGTCACATTTCACAACTCTCTGCCAATTTCAGGCAAGTTCCAGTGTGACAAATCCGACCTTATGAGGAGACCCCGCTTTCTGGAGTCGACAAGGGGCAGAAGAACTTCAGCTCCAAAAAGCATATGATCCTACAGTCTTTACAGGTGACAGAGCTAACTCAATGTGCTGTTGTTCAAACAAATATGATGTGTTATTCAATGTAAATATTGCAATTATAGAGAAGAATAATTTTATGGGTTTTTGATAATGAAAAAAGAAGGTTAAAGTAGAAAATCATCTATATATCGATATATAGAGTTGAATCTATACTTGAAGGAATTTCATATTTAAAGGGGATTTCTAAGTGTACTTCAAAAGTTCAAATAATTATTCTTGTCATAGATGGGCTAAAAATCTAAATTTATATACTGATGTAGATTTATTTGAGTGTTGTTCCTATTAGAGTTTTAGAGTTTCTTGTGAGTAGAGCTGATAAATCCTTCTCACAAAATAAAAAGATTTAAGAAAAATCAAATTGGTGGTGAGTTAAAAGAGAGCAAGATTTTAAGTGTCAATTTTTAAATGGATGATATTATTATAACTTATAATGATATTGTATTATAAGAACAAGCCCAACAACATCTCTAAAATAGAAAAAAGTGAAAGTTTTAGAGAGAAAATGCATTTTTTCACCTAACAGCTTTTGTAAACTCATTTGTAAAATAGAGAAATGAAAAGAGGGAGGAAAAAAATCTCTAAATTTGGAGGAAGATAAGTATCTCTATAATTTAATGTTTCACCCCTTTCTATATATAAATTTAATGCTTACCCTTCAATTTGACACTCGTATTCTACATGAACCATCCCTTCTATCATTTTTTAACCATCAATTATCTGTATATTATAAATTTCTGTATTGATTATAGTGTATAATAAATGCAAAAATTTGTAAAACAGAGAAGCTGTTGGAGTTGGGGTGGATTTTTTTTAGAGATTTTGACATTTTGATCTCTATTTTAGAGATTTTTTAGAATAGATATTGGGGTTTCTCTAATGTATATTATAATGCAATATTGTAAGTCGTAATATATGCCATCGAAAGGAACCCCTGTCCGGCCTGTCGGCTGAGATCTTGCAAATTCTACCTCGTGTAGATGAATCTCATTATGTTTTGTTTGGTTAAATATGAACTTTCATGGGAATTTTTAAATTATATTGTAATCCTTAATAATAATAAAATATATATTTATTTAGCTTATTGACAAATAATACTTTGTAATTTCCCTTTAAAAAAATTGTTGGAAAAAAAGTTGGATTTCATCCTGCACATCTGTCATATGTAATTGCAATTCCAATCCAACCAAGCAACGTATAAAATTAGTTACAAATGGTTATTTGTTCTGTAATACCGAGTATAGTTTTTATACAACTCTGCCTGGGTAGATTTGCTCCACTTGGAATGATCTCACCTTCTCATCCATTAAAAAAATATGAACATAACACAACTGATTTTATTATCATCATATTGTACTTAAAACTAATTTATAAACCCCTCAAATATACCTAGTCTTTCAAATCTATAAGAGTTATGCCAGAACTTGACACGATTCCGAACTGTTTTTTTCTAAAGTCCATTTTTGAAGTTTTCTACGCATATGTAATTGGGACATGGACTTCCCATGATCGTGCCAATTATCCACTTACAAAACATTATGTTGAGTGTTGATTGGATCACGCATTCATATTTGCGATTGACAATGAAAATTATATAGAAATTTCGCGAGGGAATCCTAAGGTTAAGGATAATTCACTAATTAAAGTAGTGAACATAGTTTTTTAAAATTTCTCTGGTATCCTTGTGTTTTCAAATAAAATTCGTGTCCCGCCCAAATGCTTTGTTTTAGATATAATCATATAAAAAAGGTTACCTTTAAATTTCTTGGGAAATGTTGTAATAATTATAAAATATAAGAGCTTTTTGAGAATTTTAAAGATAAAAGAAATTTTTTACATAAGATGTTGGGATTTGTTGGGTAGCCCGATTGGAATTAAGACCCTCACGCAATGGGCTTCGACTCCGATACCAGCTTGTTAGAGAAGTCTTGTTAGGCCCGACCAGAAAGTTCGACATATAAACTAGACTGGGACACCATCTCAAAATCAATTGGTATTAGGTGGAGTAGCATATCCACTAGTGTTAGGTCCAGAATCCTCCCACTTCCGATGTGGGATTCACAAGTGTTTCAACATAAGAACACAATGAAGCTAAGAGAGGTTGAATATGAACAGAAAACCATTATCTCAACTTAGAAGAACAACCATTCTCTCAACTTGTAGCCTCACCCGCTAATATCTAGTCTACCAAAAACACTCGTGAAATAATAGCCTGTTGAATCAAAGGCGGATCGGTAGTGGATGAAATAATAGCCTGTTGAACAACCATTCTCTCAACTTGTAGTACATTTGAGTAGATGTATACTCTTAGTATAACACTTTAGACTTGTACAATGGAGCTTTAGAAACTCTCAACCTCTCAAAAGATAAAGCAAGAACAACAATGGAGAAGAGAGAGAATCAAAGGCGGATCGGTAGTGGATGGAGAAAGGCTTTGCTTGATGATTAGCGCTTCAGTTCGTGTGTCTCTACTCCGCTGATGCCTTCAGTCCTTTTATAGGCGCATGGACTGATTTTAGAACGTTTGAATCCTTTTATTCTTGCTTGATTTACAACTATGAAAATAAGGAAATAATCACACAAAATGAGATCTTTTAGTTGCGCATAATCTTCAACATATCTTCAATTTGAATTAAAAAATTCAACCTTTTATAGAAGATTTTCCGGCCACCAAATCTTCTAGAATTTGCATAGAAAATCTCAGCAACCTTTTCAAATATTTGCTATATAAAATATGCACATAAATATTTTTAACAAACAAATATCTTTTATATAAGATTTTCCAGCCACCAAATCTTCCAGAATTTGCATAGAAAATATCAGCAACCTTTTCAAATATTTGCTATATAAAATATGCACATAAATTTTTTTAACAAATAAATATATAAAATATTTGACATATCCTATTCATCCAATTTGCCCTTATTGTCAAGACCTTGAAATCAGAGTCTTATTTTGTCTTTCATCAACCTTTCTCAAAGACCTGTAGGTTAGCTCTCAATATCTTACAATCAAGGTGGAGCCTTCAGAGATGAAAACCGGTGGACAAGAAGATCGACGACCGTGGTAGTGGCTGAAATCCCCAATTCACAAATCCTCAAATCAAAACTCAATCAACACAAATTCAAACCCTAAATCCCCTTAGCAAATACACATCAACAAATTGTACGGGAAAATTCGGTAGAAACTCCCTACATTCCCAAAATTTGAACCCTAAATCACCCAAATTTCCCACATTTGAACCCTAAATCAACAAGAAATCCGGTCGAGTGTGAGCACATTTTTAAGCTCGAGTTCACATTTAGGCTTAGCTTAAACTCAGTTTGTTTCTAAACGAGTTAACTATAAACAAGTAATATTAATTCGACTCTTTTGATTTAAATATCAACCCTACAATTTTCATTACCCTCGAAAGATTAAAGACCACACATAAAATAGGGGTGTTTTGCTAAAATAACCCTTTTAGGTTAAACCCTTGCATGCCTAACCCCATCCGGAAAAAATTTGCAGAATTCCGGATATCCAGTTTTTTGGTTCAACCGGTAGCAGGTTAGTGGGGAAGACTGGACACTGTGAGTTTGACAGCTGGACAATTGTGTGTGTGAGAGAGAGAGAGAGAGAGAGAGAGATGGAAAAGCGAGGAAAAAACACACAGAGAGAGAGTGTCCGTGTGAAGAGAGATGTGCGTGAGAGAGAGAGAGAGAGAGGGAGAAAATCTTGAGCATTATTGACAAGACAGGTAGAGAGAGGGAGAGAGATGGAGCAGCTGGCTACTGTAAAAAGGAGGGAGCCAATTGTTCCCGCCCAGCGATGGCGCCAAAAAAAAAGGGAAGGGGGGGGGGGGGGGGTATATAAGTATTGAAGAATTTCTGAGGGAAATCATTAGTCCTCATTAATGAATTGTAAAGGAAATGGAACGTGGAGAAGGGGAATGACCGGCGTGGGATTTGAAGAAAGAGGGTAGGTGTCCAATGATGTGTGGTCTATATAAGAAGATCAGAAGAATGTTGGGCGTCACTTTTATTCACAAAATCTGAAGAAAGAGAGAGAATCCATTGAGGAAGAAGTAAGTGGGCATGAGTTCAGTAAACGGTTTACTTGTACGAAGCCACTTTTCACTGGACAGTTAAATCGTACCCACAGGACACGTGTTGGAAGTTACTGGACATTGCTCTGGTCGGACATAAAATGGGTAAGTGTTGTCTCTATATATGGTAAGTGTTGTTCATATGTAATTACTGCAGTACAAATTAATTTCTGTCTCCCTATGTAATGCAACAGGGGAAAAATCATCAGTTTGTATCACTGCATTGTTTGGAGGATGGTGGGCGTGTGAAGGCGACACTTGGGTCTTCACGGGAACAAGAAGCCAGAAAGTCAGGCTGGTGGACGAAAGGATTGACTATATAAATCTGAAGAAACAGGTGATGGACAAGTTTAATGTCGATGAGAGGAGGAATGATGTGTAGCTCACATATGTAAAGCCAAAGATGGAAGGGTCCAGGCCGTTTGCTATCGAGGATGACGAAGACTTGGAGGCCTACAAGTTTGTAAACGGGCTGTCTGGAAAACGAAATTGGCCTATCGACCTCAATGTCTCCCTGCGACACAAGGTTGGTGGAGACGTGGCAAAAGTACAAGGATCGACAACGGATGACTCAGACGGTGGTGGTTTGTCTCCTGCAGGCTTGGAGGATGTTGTAGTGCCGTTAACTGGTCCACCCGTGACCCAAGAAGATCACCCAAACACAGATCTCCCCTTGGGGATTGACGGAGAAGACGAAGATTTAGGAGAAAAAATTGACGACGTTAACCAAAAGGATGTCCAGTTGGAATCATCGAATGTCCAGTTAACCCAAACAGTCGTCCAGTTACAAGAGACTTCTGACCAGTTAGGGATAAGTGAGGAGTTGGAGTTTGCGAAGAGGGAAAATAATGCCGACGCAGTTAAACGTGGGAAGCAGGTCATATATGTCAGCAGTGACATGGAAGATGGAGCCATTGACCTTGGTAGCTCCTCCGACGAGAATGATGCAATCCCAAAAGTGGTTAAACCTGAACACGGTAGTTCTGGTCCGACGAAGTCTCAACATGGGATTATGAGGCGGAGCGAGCGGTGAGGGAATTCAAGGAAGCATACGAAAGACGAAAATGAAAGTCGACAACTTCTCTGAAGCCTGCTGAAAGTGAACCAATGGTGGCGGGGAACCCATTGGATCCCAGCCAGTGCGGTATTAAGCTCCGGGAGGGACAAATGTTTCGGAGGAAGGAGGATGTGCAGGAACTCGTAGCGTGGGCGGGTCTGACTCGCTGCTTCACGACGAAGGTGAAGAAGTCAACGACGATCTTGTATGTTGTAGGGTGCGCTGCTCCCAAGTGCAAGTGGTCATGTCGGGCTTCGACTTACAAGGAAACGGGGTTATGGAAGATCCGAAATCTTGTGGACGAGCACACGTGCTCGCTGAACGAGGCGGTCACACAAAAACGCAGTGCGACATACACGCAGCTGGGGCGGCGCATTGTCGAAAGGTATGTGACCTAATACGTAAAACTTAACTGAACTCTTGCCTAAATTTCACTGGATATATAGAGATATAAACTAGACGTACCTTGGTAGTAACTAGACACACAACAATAGTAACTAGACAACAACCTATAAACACTGAACATACGTTAATTAAAACTAGACACACAATTATCTTAACTGGATACACTTGTTTGTGAATGGGCTATTAAGGATAAGTAAAAGTAAATTATTATTTATCTAATTTAGGTGTAAATGTAAATATCAGGTTGTTATCCTGATTAGTTAGAACTCCTTTATTCTAGCCAATATATCTGTGCATATCTTTCTTTTAGTTAGTATCTTGTAAACTCTATTTAACAGAGCTCTTGGCTCATCTGAAATACAATTCAATACATTCTTCACATGGTATCATAGAGCTCAATTTTTTTTACGCCTTTGCCTGCCTTTTTTTTCCTGGCACTCCCAACCACAGCTACCATGGCTGCCAATTACACCATACCAAATCCCAATGATGCTAACACCCCATTCATTGTTGTTCAATTCCCAAACGCCGTTCGTCTATGCTCCACCAATTACCTTGCATGGAAGAACCAAATCGAATCGATCCTCATCGGTTACAACCTCTTTCACTTTGTTGATGGTAGTCATCCATGCCCGTCTGCCACCATCACCAACAATGCTACACCTCCTGTCACTACCCCTAACCCTGCTCACAAGACATGGGTTAGGCAAGACAAGCTCATCAATGGTGCTCTAGCCGGAACCTTAACGTCCTCGTTAGTCCCGATGCTGTCATCCACCAAAACCTCCAAGGAATCTTGGGATCTCTTGGCCAACACATATGCTAAGGGTTCCCGAGCCCACCTTCAACAGTTGAGACATCAACTTCGACACGTTCACAAAGGTACATCGTCCATCACCGACTACATGATTGCAGTTCGGAGAATTGCTGATGAGCTTGCTCACCTCGGCAAACCGCAAGAGCAAGAAGACCTCACCGATCGAGTCCTTGAGGGGTTGGACTCTGAATACCAATCCGTTATCGATTCGGTCCATGCTAGAGATACGCCAATCTCATTTGATGAATTGCAGGAAAAACTCATGCACAAAGAGTTGTTCCTCCGTCGCCGCGTGTCGCTCACATCATTCCCTGCCACCGCCAACTACACTGCAGCCCGCTCCACCAATCCCTCTCCACCGACACCACCTTCCCGGAAGTCCCAACCACAAGCATCTAGCCAAAACACTACCATTGCACCTACCACTGGCCCCAAACCTTACCTCGGAAAATGCCAGTACTGTGCTACAAAGGGGCATTCCCTTTCCCGCTGTCCGGCCTTTCAAAAGGCTCACCCACAGTCCACAGATTACCCTACCTCTGAATACTTCAGGCCGTCAGAATCCTACCACCCCCTCCCCACAGCTAAACCACACCACTACTTCCGACCCATGGCTATTGGATTCCGGGGCATCTCATCATGTCACTTCTGACCTTGCAAATCTTTCTGTCCATTATCCTTATGATGGAACAGAGGAGATTGTTGTAGGTGATGGTAAATCTCTAAAAATCTCAAACATTGGTTCTACCACTCTACCTATATCTGCCACCAAATCCTTGAAATTGAATTCGGTTCTACACTCTCCTAATATCTGCCGTCATATTTTGTCTATTAACAAATTATGTGTTGATAACATTGTTTCGGTTAAACTAAACTCGCGTGCCTTTTGTGTCAAGGATCAGCTCACCAAGACTCATCTTCTCACCGGTCTCGCTAAGGATGGCCTTTATGAATGGCCTACTGGTGTTGCTCCTCGGCCGCCCTCAGTGCACACAACCTCCATCACATCCAATGCCTGGCACCATCGATTAGGGCATCCATCACTTAAAATTTTTCGCTTTCTTGCTTCTCATTTGAATTTCAATTTCATTTCCGATTCATCTAATGCCTGTCAGGTGAATAAAAGCCACAAAATTCCTTTTTCAACCTCTACTCTTCAAACATCCCATCCCCTTGAAGTTGTTTATAGTGATGTTTGGACATCTCCAATACATTCTTATGATAATTACAAGTATTATGTTATATTTGTTGACCATTTCACCAAATACATATGGCTATATCCCTTAAGAAAAAAATCGGATACATTTGAAACCTTTATTCGCTTTAGAGCGTTGGTTGAGAAGCACTTAGGTACTCAAATCAAGACCCTCTACTCCGACAATGGTGGAGAATACATTGCCCTTCAATCTTATCTCGCCACCCATGGCATACAACACCTCACATCACCTCCCCACACTCCCGAGCACAATGGGTTTGCCGAGCGACGACATCGACACTTGGTTGAGACAGGTTTGTCCCTCTTAACACATTCTTCTATGCCAAGGGAGTATTGGTCTCATGCCATTACTCTAGCTGCCTATTTAATCAATCGTCTCCCCACCTCCACCTTACAAAATGACTCTCCCTACCAAAAATTGTTTGGTCACCCACCGAAATATGGAAATCTTCGCAGTTTCGGATGCTTATGCTATCCTTGGCTTCGCCCATATACCACCACTAAACTTGACCCAAAATCTATTCCTTGTGTCTTTGTTGGTTACTCATCTAATCAACATGCTTACTATTGCCTCGATCCAAACACAAATAGAGTCTACGTCTCAAGGCACGTGAAGTTTGTAGAAACCAATTTCCCATTCAAAAATCCCAACAATTTGGTGGATCCAATCTCTCCTGATGATTCTAATAATTGGGCCCCCTAAATCTACCTGTCTATTCCCACCAGGAAACACCAATCCCACCTCCTCCAGAACCCCTACCCAATCCTACAAGACCCCATACTAGATCCATGAGCAATATTACAAAGCCTATTCAAAGATTAAACCTCCACACCACTGTTTCCAATCCTTCCCCATCGCCTCCTATACCCAAAACCATTACCCAAGCCTTAAAAGAACCCCTGTGGCGCAAGGCGATGGATGAACAATTCCAGGCCCTCCAACAGAACTGCACATGGGACCTTGTTCCACGAACCAAAGCTCCTAATGTTGTTGGGTGCAAGTGGATTTTTCGAACTAAATTTCATCCTGACGGCTCTATTGATCGACACAAGGCTCGCCTTGTAGCAAAAGGGTTTCATCAACGACCCGGCGTTGATTACTCGGAGACATTTAGTCCGGTCATTAAGCCCGCGACTGTTCGGCTAATCCTAAGTATTGCGGTGATGAATAACTGGCCCTTGCGTCAGTTGGACATCAACGATGCTTTTCTGCAGGGTACTCTTGAAGAGGATGTCTATATGGACCAACCGGCCGGGTTTATTGACAGCAAGTGGCCTGATCATGTATGTCATCTCAAAAAGGCCATCTATGGCTTAAAACATGCTCCTCGGGCGTGGTACACGGAGCTCCGCAATCATCTGATCTATTTGGGATTCAAGAACTCGGTGTCTGACACCTCGTTATTTTATCTCAACACTGGCGTAGGAACTCTATTCCTATTAGTGTACGTAGATGATATTGTCCTAACAGGATCCAACAAGTGCGATGTGGAGCGGATGATTCAGAACATCACTGCCATATTTAAACTCAAGGATTTAGGCTTCCTCAACTATTTCCTTGGCGTTGAGGTACTTCCTTGTTCTGATGGAATTTTTCTTTCTCAACATAAATATGTCACAGATATTCTCCATCGATACTCCATGAGTGATGCGAAGCCATACTCCACTCCATTAGCACCAGATGTAGACCTTGCCAACACGTCTACAAGCTTGCTTGAGGATCCGCTTCCATACAGACAAGCTCTCGGAAGCTTGCAATATCTGTCACTGACCCGCCCGGATCTTGCCTTTAGTGTTAACAAATTGTCTCAGTACATGAAGACGCCTACAAAGACGCACTGGACAGCTCTCAAACGCCTTATCCGCTACCTCAATGGAACATCAACAAAGGGAATTTTGATCCGCAAGAATTCTGGATTGAATCTCCGTGCTTTCTCGGATGCTGATTGGGCGGGAGACAAGTCCGACTATCGATCCACAGGTGCCTATATTGTGTATCTTGGCAGCAATCCAATCTCATGGAGCTCAAGAAAGCAACGAACCATTGCACGATCTTCAACCGAGGCAGAATACCGCTCCGTAGCAAACACCGCAGCCGAGCTGCAATGGCTCTGTTCATTGATGAGCGAAATTGGCCTCCCAGCAGTCACACCTCCGGTCATCTACTGTGACAATGTCGGCACAGTTCACTTGTCTGCGAACCCAGTTTTCCACTCCCGCATGAAGCATTTAGCTCTCGATTACCATTTCATTCGAGAACAGGTGCAAAATCAATCAATAAGAGTCTCTCATGTGGCAAACGATGATCAACTTGCTGATGCTCTTACAAAATCTCTGCCAAGACCACGCTTCTGCATGTTGCTTGACAAGATTGGTCTCTCAGAACCTCCGCCCATCTTGCGGGGGCATATTAAGGATAAGTAAAAGTAAATTATTATTTATCTAATTTAGGGGTAAATGTAAATATCAGGTTGTTATCCTGATTAGTTAGAACTCCTTTATTCTAGCCAATATATCTGGGCATATCTTTCTTTTAGTTAGTATCTTGTAAACTCTATTTAACAGAGCTCTTGGCTCATCTGAAATACAATTCAATACATTCTTCACATGGGCATGTGCAGTTTCGGACGGTCAAAGAAGCGCCTTGATCTAGACCAAGTGCAGAGGATGATGAAGTCGCAGCTGGGGGTCCCATGCAGCTACTGGAAGGCGCGCCAAACCAGGTTGAGTGCGAGGGACAACGTGTACGGAACGGACGAGGAAAGCTATCGGAGCATTTACTCGTACATGTACATGCTGGAGCAAGCCAACCCTGGGACGTACACGATGATAGAATGCGACACGGAGGGGCGATTCAAGTATGCGTTTGTGAGTCTTGGAGCGTGGCGGAGGGCTATCCCCAACCTACGAAAGGTCAGTCCTTCCGTAAATGGAACATGACGCTCATATACTATAAACATGACGCCCAAAATAATACGACATGACATTCGTTGGATTTGACATGACACCTCTAACGCCTCAAGATGTTTATTATCTAAGTTATATCGGTGGACGAGAGCTTCTTGAAGGGGAAATTTCGAGGGTGCTTGCTATTTGCTACCGCACAAGACGCTGACCACCACATTTACCCCGTCGGCTTCGCCATGGTTGACGGCGAGAATGATGGGTCTTGGGGGCTCTTCTTCAGGCAGATGTTGCGTGTCGTTGAAGACAAGACTGATCTGGTGTGAGTATCTGACCGCCACATGAGCATCCTCAAGGGCATACGGGATAGCTACACATTCGCGAAGCACGGCATATGCACATATCACTTATTTCAAAACGTCCGTTTCCGGTTCAAGTGCGGGGGCTCGCAAGAAGAGTTCATGACGATGTGTAAAGCTTACACGTACGAGGAGTTCCAGGTGTTGTACACGGAGTTCTGTGCACGGGTTTCCGGAGCGGGCCAATATTTGAAAGAGTCCGGGTTCAGCAACTGGGCAAGGGATTTCTACGCTGGGAATATGTACAACATCACAACCACTATAAACTCCGAGTGCTTGAACTCGGTGTTCAAATATCCTAGGGATTTGCCGCTAACAGCCCTTGTAGATGTCATCCTTGAGACCGTGGGCACGTGGTTCGCCAAACATAGGAAGACAAGCGTCGAGCAGGGGAAAGTCGTAAGCGACTGGGTTGGTAATGCCATCAGAGAAAATTTTGTGCAGTCCATTTCCATGGTCGTCAGACAGCTGAGTCCTCATGAGTTCGAGGTACGCAAGGGAACCTCCACCTGACTTGTAAACCTAACAGGACGTTTATGCAGCTGCAGACGCTTCAACGTCTACCAGTACCCATGCGCGCACGCAATGGCAGCATCCAATTACACCGGATGGATGTGTACTCGCTCGTCAACGACTTGTACAAGGTAGACGCATGGCATGCGTGCTATAAGGACGTGATCTACCCAGTCCCGTCGCGAGAGACTTGGAGGGTACCCAAGGCAATCGCCAATGAGACTTGCCTCCCCCACTTATCAAGTTACGCCCTGGAAGGCCGAAGACATCTAAGTACCCGTCTCAGTGGGAAAGGAAGTTTCCGAAATGGCGCCGCACATAGTAACCGTTTGCGCCATACTTGGTCGATCATAAGGATATTACATGACGGGCACATATTTTGACATGACATATAATGGGTAAGACATGACAGTAGGTATTTACCACGTTTTGTAATCAGGGCTCACTTATTCGGAAACGTTATCGCTCCCCTTTTACATTGAAGTATGAACTCCGCCCGTGTTTTGTTATTAAGGCTTGTTGGGCCTGGGTGCAGCTATTTCAGTTTGTACATGACATGCAGTAATATTAACTTGCCAGGTGATATTTTAGACATGACATATTTTAATTGTCAACCATCGTACGACCTACATGATAACATAGTTTCAAAAACAACATGACATCATAGTTTCAAAACCTGACCCATAGGTTTCCCAAAACGACATACCATCGATACCATAGTCAACCAAATTAAATCCTACGAAAACACAAATGTTCAAGCCACCAACAACATGTACAGAAGACAGTACAACCAACAGTGTTCTTGTAAATGGAGACGGAGGCAATGACTACTGAGGATCGGAGCTGGGCCGGAAGGCACCGTGGTAGATGGCGACACAGAGGACTGGGCGGTAGGCATCGATAAAGGTGTCATCCACCCCTTTGAATACGCGGTCACCTGATGCGAGCAAATTGTCTTGCAACTGGGCGCAGGTGTCAGCAAATTGTCTTGCAACTGGGTGCAGAGCCTCGTACACCCACAACTACAAACAAAAAAAAAAAAAAACCAGGTGATGACATGTCGACACTTTGCATTTAATCGTGTTCATTTTGCATTTTACAAAGCACATTGCCTATGTCCAGTTACCATGAGTCAGTGTCCAGTTTAAATCATTATTTGTCATATGAGCTTTATGTACATACCTGGAATGCAAGGGGGAAGCCGCCTAACAAGTACGACGGGCGATAGCTGCTGACCCCGTGTTGGAGCTTGCGCTCAACAGCCCGGTAGAGGAACTCGTGGGTTCGTTCGTAGCACAGTCGCCCCCACGGGTAACGCAAGAATGCCTCAGTGTCAGACACCGTGTTTACAACCCACCCTTGAATAATGTTGCAGGGTTCCTTCGCAAAGAGCACAGCCTCCACCAGTATTATGAGCGCAAACTTAAAGCGCTTGGCGGCGGAACACTCGGACTTGATCGCCACTTTGTACTCCGTCTCAAAGTCCTCCATCCTCATCTTCTCCACCCCTAAGAACTCTAATCAGGCAGCCTTGTTCGCCTCGGTGTCCACGGACTTGATCGCCACTTTGTACTACGTCGCGCAATTTTGCATTTAAACATGACAGGAAACTTATTAAACATGCCAACTAAATATTCAAAACATGACATGTTACAATGTAACAGCATTTACATTCAATAACTTGTTCTTGAAATTTTTTTACCCGCATAAAGGTTCCCCGATTTCCCTCTATCTATAAAAATCTATCAAATTTCCCCAATCTCACCAATTTCCCCAATTCCCACATTTTCCCCCATCTCACCAATTTCCCCAATTCCCACATTTTCCCCAATCACCGGCTACCTTGCCATTTTTTAAAGGGGGGGTCTAACCCTTGCAATTAGAAACGGTTAGTGGGTTAGGCGTGCAAACCAAACTGGGGCAAATGTTATTTCCTTTAATTCCCTCCATAAAATAGTACTTCCTCTATTTCATAATAAATGTCACTTTACTTTTCGACATGCATTTTAAGGATGAAAAAACTCTATAAATATTATTTTTAATGATTTTTTTTATATTTTCATACTTATTACTAATAAGTATGAGATTATTAAAAAAAAATAATTAAAAATAATATTTTATAAGGTTTTAAAAAGCGTGCACACCAATCCAAATAATATTTAATTTGAGATGTAAATTTTTGTTTTGGTGGCAAAACGTGGGCAGAGGCCCATACTCCCGGAGGGAGATTTTGAGATGTAATTAAGGAGTATTAATTTTAAGAAAATTTACCATTAAACAAAACTCAACCCGGCCAATATCATCCTATATTATTTTGCAACATGTTTATCCCACATCTCTATCCAAATCCAATTTTTTTTTTTTTTTTTTTTTGATCCAACAAATCCAATTTTTAATACGTTGGTTTGACAAGTTAAATCGAAATTAGAAAAGTCTAATTTAAATGCAAATGGTAACATATAGTTTTATTTTACTTTAAATAAAAAAATGTGACAACGTTCAATATCTTTGTCAGCATTTATCGATCATTTCCTTACTTTCAGCCATCTCCGGAACGGCGCCGTTTCCATATGAAGAAGTGGTCGTTTAATTAATATGAGATTTGGGTATATAATTAGCTCCTTAATTATCCCCTTATCCCCTCTTTCGAATATCAAATTTTCGGTTTAGGTACATTTTTCTTGATTATCTTCACATCAATGAATGAACCCCTGACTTAATCCATCTTTCCCCGTTCTCTATCGCAGATTGCACGATGGAATCAACATCGGATCATCGAACTCAAACGTGCACAATCCAATCTCATGGGGCGAAGGTAGGGAGATCCCACCTCTACGACTGGCTCGTATTGGTGGCTATCGTGGTGCTAGAAGGGCTCCTACAGCTAGCCCCGCCTTACAACCGGTTCGTCAGCAAGCACATGATGGACGATCTCCGCTACCCTTTCAGAAAGCGTAACACCATCCCCATATGGTCCGTCCCTGTAAGTTACTATTCCGTTGCACCATATTCCGTTACTTTTAATTCGTCGCCTTTTGTCCGCGTTACAATATTTTTTTTCCGCGTCTTATAGGTGTTTGCAGCGCTCCTACCCATTATCATATTCAGCATCCAGTATTTCCGAAGGAGAAACGTATACGATTTGCATAATGCCACTCTCGGTATACAACACATATCCATATATCTTTCGCATCAAGTTATGTTATAGCGCGCGCAGTTCAAATGATTGATTGCCGTCGATCATTTGTTGATTGATTGCAGCGCTTTTGTACACGGTGGGCATCACCGCGGTGATAACGGATTCAGTGAAGAACGCCGTTGGTCGCCCAAGACCTAACTTCTTCTGGCGTTGCTTCCCTAATGGCAATGAAGTAATACATATGTCTCCCT
Source organism: Persicaria tinctoria (assembly GCA_037127255.1). Classification (NCBI taxonomy): domain Eukaryota; kingdom Viridiplantae; phylum Streptophyta; class Magnoliopsida; order Caryophyllales; family Polygonaceae; genus Persicaria; species Persicaria tinctoria. The sequence continues at coordinate 19,469,094 of JBANSL010000006.1, forward strand.
CTTCACTTGTATCTTATAATGTTAGTTTGTAATTATTTGTGTAATCGATCACAGTTTAAATTAATTATTAATAGTTAATCGTGACGTTTTAATATCAGAAATATGATAGCGTTGGTAACGCAATTTGTGACGGAGTAGAAAGCGTAATCAGGGAAGGACATAGGAGTTTCCCTAGCGGCCACTCTTCCGGTAAGTATATACATATACATATACCTATTAGATAACGCTATTGTTCTTATTATCATTATCATCTAATTAGTTGGCCTTCAAATGTTATCTTGAAAGGCAGGGTTGTATAATACCCGGTTGCATAGAGGAAGTTCTAAAGAATAATAATACAATGATTTAATTCTACTCTATCTGTTAAATAATTCAGGTTCGAATTATTATATATATATATTACTACTCAATATAATTTAGAAAGACCTAATTTTATAAATAATGTTAACACAACCACGTACCCAAACAATTGGATGGCAATGTCCAAAGGTGTGTCCCTCCTATCTCCCAACACTAAATTTGATTAAAAAATACTCCAAGTTAGGGACATGCCAGGATTTCTACAGGGGTGCTAAAAAAAATTCGTGATTTTTTTTTGTGCAAACTTATTAAGAAGATTTTTTTTTAAATAATATTGAAAAAGAACTAAAATTGTGATTTTTTAAATGATTTTTTGTATTTAAATAGTCGAGAGTGACAAAAAAAAAAGAGAAACAAAAAATATAGAAAAAAAATCACGAAGAATTACTTTTAAAACAATATTGAAATAAAAGGGTAAATGTATAAAGTAAACATAAATATGATATTTTTAATGAAATAGTTGATAGAAACAAAAAATATAAAGAGAAATTAAGAAGAATTAATGCTATTGTCAAGCAAATAAAAAGGGAGGAACTTGAGAATTGAACCCAAGACCTTTTGTTCATCATTCCTTAACTTCCTTCGTTATTTTCTTTACCACTTGGGTTAGATTAGATAGCATTCTTGTTTCAAATATTATTTAAAGATATTATATTACCTTAAAAATAATAAATATATGTAAAAAATTAATATTTTTTGTATTTTTTTTTCTGGCTAGGGGGGTGCTCAAACACCCCAAGAACCCCTAGCTCCGCCACTGGTTAGGGATGAAGGCCTACATAATCGCATAAAAAATTTATAAAAAATAAATTTACCAATAGAGTTTCGCATTCCTCTCGTAAAAAAACAAAATAAAATTGGAGTTGATTATATCGATGCATTCATTGATAGTATACTGTATTAAAGTTTCTAAGCATATATAAGTGCAGTGAAGTTGCATCATATAAAACTAGACATGTCAAAACATGACCCGATCGACTCGAAAAACTCGACCCGTACGCCCGGTAATTTTACGGGTTTGAACCCGGTGTTTTTGACCCGAAATCGACCCGAACCCAAATTATCCGGGATTTTTAGGGTCAAGACCCGGTGAGTCAACACTATGTAGACGCCACAAAGGCACCATATTAACCCTACACAGATTCGTCATGCAATTGTATTCGTTAAGGTAATTCATAAGTTACATAACTTATATATTTTATAATTATAGTATGTTTAATTTAGAACACTTGTTTGTATAGATATGATTTTTTTTTTGCTTAAAATATTAATATTATAATAATATTATAATGATATTTATAAATTTAATTATAATATTATTATTTAGTTTAATTTGACATATTTATATTACAATTTAATTTTGATTTAATTTTAATATTTTAAAAAAATCTTCAAAAGGTTCAAGTTTTTTGATCTGGTGGGTCGACCCGAATCCGGGACAAACCCGGTTTGACTCGACCCGGAATAATCGATAACTCAATTGGTCCAGAACCCGATTTACCCGGGACCCGAATGACCCGAACCCGAATCCAACCCGAATGATCCGAACCCGAATCCGACCCGAATGACCCGATTGACAGATCTATATAAAACTGTACATGGCAATAAGAGTAATCCATCAAATTTTGTAGTCTATTCAAAGATATTAACAATTTATGTTGGATGATATATAAAATTTGCATTATCAAATTTACACTAATATGTATGAAATCATAAAAAAAATCATTTATAAATAGGAAATGACATGTTTTTCAAGACGGATCGCTATATATAAGTCGATCGTGACCTACTAGTTTCATTTAGTTATGCTCGAGGTTAACGAATAATTATACGTTGATGTATGTGGATGTATGCAGTGTCATTTGCTGGGTTAACATTCTTGTCACTCTACCTATGTGGGAAAATGAGGGTATTCGACCACAAAGGGCACGTCGCTAAGCTCTCCGTCGTTTCATTACCGCTGCTATGTGCAACTTTCGTCGCTATTTCGAGGGTTGACGATTATTGGCATCACTGGCAAGACGTGTTCGTCGGTGGCTTGTTAGGTCTGCTTCACCGTCCGACTTGATCATTAATTATTTTTGTGAATTAATTAGTTGATTAATTAAATGTTTTGGTTATGTACGTGTACGTGAAGGAATCGTTGTGGCTTTCTTATGCTATCACCAGTTTTACCCCCCGCCTAATCATCCCAACGGTACGTGCGTACTTAATCGATTAGTTGAGAACCACGATTCAATAATTTGTGCTTAATTTTATACACTTCAATTTCATATCTTTGTTAATTAGCTTATAATTAATGGAAAACATGCAAGCATGATTAATGATTAATTGGTGTATATATATATGAATCGCAGAAAAATACTAATTTAAAGCACAAAGATGGTCCCGACATAGAATAATAACCTAAATTGGAAAAGATTTATTAATAATTTTTTTTTTATCAATCCTAGAAATCTAATTAAAAGAAAAATTAAAATAATTAAATTTTGAAATATATATAATTCCAAATTTGGACTCTTATTCAGTGCTCTTGGTGTATAGGAAAGAAAAATCGATATACATAATGCATTTGAGTGGACTGGTCAATCAAGTTTTGACGAACGGGGTTTTAGGAAATATCATTTTGGTTTCGATTGTTTCGGGTTACTAACCAAATTAATTGAATCATTTTGCCCCAGTCGGGGTGGTTCACTGGTGGGGAGCAAGGGGATGTCAGGAGGTCTTGGGTTCGATCCCTACCTTCACCCCTTTCTTTGGGTGAATATCCAAGGTTTGTCTTGCTCTCTTCTAGTGGATCGAGCCGGTCGGCTTGCCGCCAAATGTGGGTTCCTCGTCATAAAAAAAAATTAATTAATTAATCGAGTCATTTACAATTTTTGGTTGATCTTCGATGGCATGGCCCAACGGGTTAAAAACGTAATTTTGATCTTGTATGTCAGCACTCAGCACAAATAATTTCAAATCATCTAGCTTTGTGGTTTAAAATTGTTCAACTCTTCTAGATCGATTTTCTCGCTATCTTGTGAGTTTGGATCTTTATTTAATTTAAAATTTTGGAGGCAATATTTTTTTGGTATGTTATAACCATGAATTCGATTAAGTTAAAGAGAAAATTTGGTGGGAAGACACTTTTTTTGGTTGAATTGGTGAAATGTCTAACTTTTGGGACAAATTAGAAAATTGTTCAACCCCTAACCTAGATCTCTCTCCTCCCTCTCCTGACCTTTCTCCTCTCGCTCTCTCGATCTGTTCTGTCTCTCTTTCAACGCTAGATCCGGCTCCGATGGCGGCGAGTCTCCTCCTGTTCGCCGGATCTCCATCTTCCTCCTCTCCTCCTGTTCGCCGCAGTCGAGCGCTCCTCCTCTCCTCCTGTTCGCCGCCATGCGCCCACCAGATCTCCTCCGTCCAGATCTGAATTAGGGAGGCCGGAGGCCGAAGGCGAGGCGTTTTCAGATGGCATCGAAGATCTCCGTCCAACGGAGATCTCGAATCTGAGAAAAGCAGCGACCGGCGGATCCGAGCAACAACTGGAAGTCTGCGTCTTCATCGCTTGGTGGCGGATCTGAGAAGCCAGCGAGCGACGACCCCGGGGACTAGATCTGAATCGAAGAAGAAAGAAGGCAATGGCGGAAGCCACTGATTTATGGTGATCGACGGGTTTTCTGAAGCCTCCCGTGCAAATCACCTAGTCTCCCCTTCTCGAGTGAGCGAGGCAAGCGGAGCGAGCGAGTGAGCGAGGCCGAGATCTATTGCTTCGGCGTCGGATCTAAAGCAATTCCGTCCATCTTCCTCCTTGTCGCTGTCACCGCCGCTCCTCCTTCGTCCAGCTCCTCCGCCACCGCAGCTCCTCCTCCGTCCATATCTGAAGTCCAGTTCCAATTCAATTACAGTGAGCGAGCAAGGTCCCCTTTCTCCGTCCACATCTGAAGCCTCCTGCCCCTTCTCAAGTGAGTGAGGTAGACGTCGAGCGGAGCGAGCGAGTGAGAGAGGTCGTGGTCGAGCGGCCGGAGCGAGGTCGATCGAGCGAGGGTCGTGGATCCCTTCAGATCGAATACGAAGGTAGAAGATGGAATTTTTATTAAATTACAAAAATTACCCCATAAATATGGGAATTATAAAACATATCTATATTTTATTATGTGATTCACATCTACTATATTTATTTTTACATTTGCACAAAAGCTATATTTGCACAACAAATTATTATATGTGCACAACGTATAGTTATTTTCGCACAATAAAAAGTGGTGAAACAAATTTAAAAAAGCGGAAAAAAATATATATTACATTTTGCACAACATGCGATTATATTTGCACATCGTACTCTTATATTTGCACGACAAAATGTAAAAAAAAAACTAGACTTGGGTCATATTTGCTCAACATATGATTATTTTTGCACATGCATAACATACTCTTATTTTTGCACGACAAAATGTAAAAAAATAAATAAATGAGTGAGGCTATAGGCAAGATGCTACAATTGCTATTAGCAAGATGGACACTCCACCAATTTGTCCAAAAATGTGGACAATTCACCAATTAGGACAATTTTTTTTGGACATTTCACAAACTCTCCCTAAGTTTTATTTTAAAAAAAACATGCATAAATAATAAAAAAAAATATGTTAGAATTAATTACAACCTGATTACGGTCTCTCTTTTTTTTGGCAATTTGAAAATATTTTTCGATATTAGGATTATGTCACATGTTAATTACGTACACTTAATCTATGTTTGACAAGTTCTTTGTAAAAATAAAATATAATTAGTTTGACGCCTCTCTAGCTCTATGAAACTTCAATATGACCTAAAACTAATACCAAAAAATCAGATTTATTTATTTTTCATATGTACTTTTTTTTATTAGAAAAAACATTTTTATCTCTTTCATATATTTGTTTTGGTTAACTATTGTAACCCACTTTTGGTGGTAAACTCCGGACACGTAACCCAGTCGGAAAGAGGTAAACCAACTTGCGCCAACCCAATGATAATAAACAAGATGAACTTTGATTATTTCACCAAGAGAAAGGACGGGGGCAGCTCTTTCATATTAATTCCATGAGATGAAGCAATATGGACATTTCACCCCCAAAAAATCGTAGTTCAAAAAGTTAACAGAAAACATACCGCTTGATACATTTATGAACAATCGAAACTCAATTGATTGAAGGGAAAAGTGTTGCACAAATGTGTAGGACTAGGACGAGGACATGTTGATCGATGCAATATTTTCATCGAATGCGTGCAATACATTTTAGGCTATATTTGACAAAATGATAGTTGATGGGTAGCAGAAGCTGATGGTTTATTTATGTTAAACATAGGTTAATAAACTAGTATGGTGCTTGTAAACTTAGCTGTTAGGGTAGCGGATGAAAACTTGTAAATGAAAAATCAGAAGCTCTGAAATCTTGGGTGAGTAACGGTTGAAAAGCTTAGATTTTAAAAGTGTTAACTCGGCTGGGCCCGATGGGGTCAAGACGCTGGAGGGGGAGATCGTGTGTGCGGACCCACATACAGGAGACTCGAACAACATATAAACCCAGCGGGGTTCCATCTCAAAACCAATTGGCAATGAGAGGAGTAGCCCAGCTTCAACCTTATATGTTGTTCAAGCATTCTCTAGATTACCGATGTGGGACAACTACATTAAAAAAAAAGCTAATTAAATTAAAATTTTATATTTATTTCATTTAAAATTATATAATACCAAAATTATAAGACCTGAAAAGCTACTTAATGTTGTGAGACGGAGCCTAATACAAGATAGTATTGCTTGCTATGTATGTACGTCTCCTTATATATGACAAACGATTTCTTCCAGGACAAGAACCTTATGGTTTCTTAGCTGTAGTGGAGGATCAAGTTTGTATAAATGGTGAACAAAAAGCTAATGTAGCCGATGAATTGATGGATAGTTGCTTTGTAGATCCCGAAGCTCAGAACCATCATTGCCAAATCATGCATGATAGCAATGCCAATGCACCATCCGAATCTAAGGACGACGATCCTGAGGTTCGGATCAATATATCATCTATTGAAAAATAGTATGGAAATTTATTATAATATGTTTTTTGCTTTCTTTTTAAGGGGGAAAATCGATATTGTGTAAAAGGCCGGGTGATAGTTAATTAACACATGTAAATTTGTAAAAGGTTTGATATTTTTATGATTGGTTTTTTTTTTTTTTTTTTGCCTTTCCCTTTATTTTTATTTTTTTTTTGGTGGAATGCCTTTCCCTTTATTGAGCATGTGAGAAATATTGTGTTTTTTTTTGTATCATAGGGTTATTTAGCCGGTGCATGTAGAAGTTGTAAATTATAATTCGTGTTAAATTTATTTTTTTTAATAAATAATTAATACGTAGTATGATCATAATTACATGTTTCTACGTGTCCATATTGACCGAGTCAAGAAAAAAAGAGTAGAAATTCGGATGGTGCACGAAGAGTGTGATTTATACTCCGTAATACTACTATGACCATCTAAGTGTTTTCACACGTACGGAACAAGCGAAATGAGCCCATGCGAAATGCAACATTTGAGGAGAGGGTAATGAAGATCGATGCGGCGAAGAATGAAGCCAAGTACTACCATGGTTGCACTGTTGATCAGCAATATATTAAGATTTAAGACGCTATCTCTTGTGGACAGTGATTTAGTAAAGATAAATTCCCAGGACGCGCATCCTACAGATTCGTTCCGAACACACTACCACGATCTCGACTAGTCCCAACTCCGGACGCCGCATCGATCAACAACTAACCCAAATCACACCAAGGACCACCAAAAAGTAAAATAACATAACAATCCAACAAAATATGCCAAACAATTTAATAATTTACCATCCAACCTTACCGTGCAAGGATAAATGATGGGTGATATAACAAGGCACAAAGAGAAAAACAATACTCCATTTTTTTATATGTTTTGCAAGCCACAACACATTTATCCACGCTAAACACAAAGGAGGGCCCAGCAGCGGCGCTCCTGTGGGCCGGCGCCTACAGAGGCGATGGGTGCTGGTGGAGGTTGTGATGGTGGTGCAGTGTTGCAGTTAAAGGGATAGCCCAGCGGCACCGGAGATGGCTGATGGAGAGGGCGCGCCGGCAAGGATAGAACACCAGGGTGCCCACAGCCATGATGGCTACCAAGGCCAAGACCACGACCACCATGGTAGTTGCTGATTGTCTTGCCATCCTTCGTAGAGGGTTTATGGCCCTTTCGGGATTTTGGGTGTGCCAGATCACCAATCTGATTTGAAATGAGTAACCCAGAGCACGCCTAGCCTTGCTCGCCATCACAATCCCAAAAAACAGAGTAGCCAACGAGGAGACGACAGATGGTTGTACAAAACTCTCATATCGCCAGAAGGAAAGAGGGGAGATTTGAAGCTAGATTTCAGGGTCGATGAAATCTAGGATTTCACAAATGTTTTTTTTTTTTTGACAAATAGGCTTGAGTTATACCCTCTGTTACATAGGTCACTTTTCTTTTATCTCAATAATGATAAAATAAGGCTTTCTTTGCATGTCATATTTATAATGCAATTATGTATTATGTAGTATTATTTTGACAAATAGGCTCGAGTTATACCCTCTGTTACATTGGGACGGGATTGAATTTTTTTTCCTAAAGCCCGTCAGGATCGGGACGGGATTTGCGGAATTTGTGCCCACCCCTAGGTACTATAGGGAAAGGTATTTTGATCGCCAAAAGTGACAAGCTTCTACTTGAAGTTTATACAGATGCTGACTATGCTAGTGATATTGTAAGCAAACGCTCCACTACAGGTTTTTGTGTATATCTTGGTGGAAATTCAGTTGCTTGGAGAAGTAAGAAGCAAAGAGTTGTTGCACGGTCAAGTATTGAAGCTGAATTTCGTGCATCAGCACATGAAATTTGTGAATTATTATGGATGAGAATCATTTTAAATGACTTAAGAGTTCAGTGGGAAGATCCTATGAAGCTATTATGTGACAATAAGTCTGTCATCAACATAGCTCATGATCCTGTTCAGCATGACAAGACAAAGCACGTGGAGATTGATCGACATTTCATCAAAGGAAAAAAAATCGATGCATGAATCATTCAAATTTCTCATGTTTCTTCTGAATTTCAGTTGTCATATCTATTAGGAAAATAATATATATTTATATTATTTAGGATTTGATTAGTTTAATTATTTCTAATATTTAGGATTAGAAAATCAATGTTGGTTAGAGTAATTCACTCTACCTCTATCTCCACTATCTCCATCACCATTGTAATCCTCTATATATTCTCTTTGATAAATCAATGAAAGGTGTGTTCTTCTACACCGATTCTCAACATGGTATCCGAGCGTTCTTAGCCTAACGGCTCCGATCCTCAAAACTAATGGCTTCCGCCTAACCAAAAATTCTTTAATGGCCAAAACCATGTAGGCATTTCTTCCTTATCCCCTAACCGCCTACCGGCAATCCAATCTTGACTCCGGCCACTACAAAACCGCTTCCGCTTACCTTCCACACAAACCAAAATTTTGGCTTTTGCCATTCCAATTTCGGCCAAAACCATGTCGGCCTTCAATCTTGTTATTGTTTTTCATTGGCCAAAACCCATTTCGGCCACACAAAATTGCCTTCGGGCTAATCCAATTTCGACGTTTGTCACCATCAAACTACCCCGAGAAACCTCCATGATGCCCTCTTCCATGGCGTCCTAGTCCTACGTACCACCACTTTCACAAAACCCTCGCTACACACCAACAAGCCCACCCGCCGTCATCTTCACACCACCACACTGCTGCCGTCGGACCACCTAGGCCACCCACCATTGCTGCTGATCATACTGCGAGCACTCCCCTAACCAATCGAGACCCACCGCCTCTTCTCGCATACGTAGTTAGTGCGCCTGTTGAGCCACCGAATCACAACAGCCGCCAGGAGGCCAACGCCGCCGACCACCGCTACTCAGCGATTGTATCTGGCACCAAGGACCCGCACCGGCCTCCCTACAATCCCCGTCACTGCCTGTGCTCGCCGTCTCCTCCCTAGCCCCTTGCGGTGTCAATCCGGTCGACTCCGATCGGGAAAGTTTCGGTGCCGCTGGATCTCGCCTCCGTAGAAGCGAGACCTGTGATGGTTCACAATGGCTGGATCAACGTCGGCAAAGAGGCCAAGGAATCTCCGACGCAGTTTCATCTGACGGTCAAGGCGGACTGGCGGAGCAGGATCCTAGGTTCGTCTTTCAGTTTGACGGCGAACCGGACGTCCGCCACTTGATGTGTGGGATTATGACCAACAACTTACACCAAAAAAAAAAATTTATTGTTTATTTCGTATTTATCCAGTTTTCAGTTTCGATATCTCTCGCTTTAACTGCAGGGGCATATTAGGAAAATAATATATATTTATATTATTTAGGATTTGATTAGTTTAATTATTTCTAATATTTAGGATTAGAAAATCAATGTTGGTTAGAGTAATTCACTCTACCTCTATATCCACTATCTCCATCACCATTGTAATCCTCTATAAATTCTCTTTGATAAATCAATAAAAGGTGTGTTCTTCTACACCGATTCTCAACAATATCTTCTCACCAAGGGCCTTCATCCTAGTAGATTTCAATGGCTCATATCCAAGCTTGGCATGGATGATATGTATGGCCAAACTTGCAGGGAGTGTTAGATAGTAAAGTTATTAGATGAGTCCCTAGATGAATTAATTATTGCTGTATTTATTGACTCCCATTAACTGTATCTATTTAATTTAGGAGTCATTAACTGTATCTATTTAATTTAGGAGTATGTTGAAGGGTCTATTCCTATATTGTAATTATAAATATCAGACAAGCTGAATAACATTAAGCCTTTCATCTTCAATCTTCGATCTCTCTCAGTTCCGAACACATTTGGTCAAAATTTTCAAGTCAAGGTTTAATTTTGAAAGATCTCGAGTGTGGTGACGGAATTTTTAAAATAATATATTAGTGTTTCAGTTCATGAAAAAGTGTTTATCATAATAGTATTGAGCGTTTCAACTAACAGTTGAAGTAACATGTAAACACTACTGCCACGACTCCAACTGATACCGCTTGACATGCCAAACATGCCTTAGTCCATGGCTTAAATGAATGTTGAGCTATGGATATGAAACTGTGTAGATGCTTTTCCCTTTTGCCCAAAACTGAAATGCCCTCCTCCATGGCTTTTCTTAGTGGAGAGTATTTCAGAAAACCAACCAACTCCTTTTGCTTTCTACTTTACTCAGTAAATGAGTAAAATGATTTAACAGTATCAGGCTTCAGGCATAAAGAGAGTTTCAGAGATTGAAATCAATAATAAATAAAAAAAAACATCTTCACAAACTTCTCATTTCTTTCCACTGTAAACATTAATACAAATACAAATTTGAGTGTTTTCTTCTCTATGAGATCTGAAACCGGAGATTCATCCGCGAAGAATGCTTCTATGTCCATCATTCTTTCCTTTCTCTTACAAGGAAACAAATGAAAGCTTCTCTCATTTTGACAGGGAAACTGAGATTTATGTAGGTCAGTATGGTAAGCTGAAGAATGAAGGCGGTTAGCAGTTAGTTCGTATAATTACAATGTCGGTACCTACCTATGGTGAAAACATCATCAGAATCGGACAAAGAAAGATGCTGCTATGTATGGATTTGTTGGGAATTCAGAAGGTTGAACTAACCCTTTTTTCGATGATTCATCAATGTCTCTATCACAGTATCACTAGTTGATATCAGCTTGGGTCCATTGTGCCACACTGCCACAGTGCACACCTGCAGATCATGGGGACCGTATGAATTCCAAATGTTTCTAGATTCTTTCAGTCATGACCTAGCACTTCGACAGTGTCTATACGTGCGTGTGTCCTTAGAAATCAAAAACTATGCCTATTGTGACTTAAATAGTGCTTTCAGAATTGAATTACCTTTTGGAAGGCGGTAATCTTTAGAAGATTCGGATGCTGTCAGCATTGTTAAGGGTCAAAACTTCCTCTTAGTAGAAATGCATCCGACTGTATCCTTGCGAATATGGTAGCAACTCCTCCACTTCAACTCTTGCAGTTGAGCAGCACATACTTTTCTTGGTTCGACAACGACTTATGGATTCAACCTCAGCCAAGAATATACCATACACTGGCCTATGATCAGAGAATCTTGACTCCCCACGAACATAGGATAATTGGCATATACCTCTCCCATACCACAAAATACGATCACACCTTAACAAACGAAACAATAAGTTCATCTTAGCTACCTAGCCTCACTTGAGTTACAAATTTTGGAATGTAAAGAGTTAATCATGAGATTTACCAAGCAGGAGTTCTTCTCTTCTCTTTGGGATGCATAGCATCACAAGCATATCGGTCTGAGTTGGTCGAGTATTTATATGTTGGAGGGAAATATATTTTCCCTTCGTTCCATCCAATAAAGACGCGTCCTTTCCTTTGTTCGATCCTAAGCTGTTCGAAGGGACAACATACGAGTATTTAGACAACAATGATCATTTTTTATTTTTGTTACCAAAAAAAAAGTATCTTGCCTGGTCATTCTCTAGAAGAGCTCTCCAGCTTCGCATTTCGACAAGAGCCTTTGCAGAATGGTAAGACATTGCTATCCTGTAATTCAAATCTCCGAGCCAAATAATTCGACTGCATCAAAGATTGATCAGTGTTAAAATTAGGCAACATAAATTTGGTTCTCAAACTAATTTATGACAGATACAAAGGAAGCAACTTACTCGTGCTCGAGAATTGTCCTAGGGGAGTGCTTATCGCCCATTCGGTTAACCCTTGGAAACCTCGTCTTCCTAAGGATTTCCATAACATCTGAATTCCTTCGCAACTCGTCGCCCTCCTTCTGACCGGAAGTCAGATGACTACAAACAAAGCAAAAGCTTGTTTGATGCAATGTCATGCTGATTGATATTGAACCCTGGGAAAACCCAACATTAGCTTTTGAGCTTATTTACGAAAATAACGAAACATTGACATACAACATAACACGTACCTTGTTCCCAAGATATCCCATCAATCCTCGCCCAACACAAGACACCTTAAGGTTCCCAACATAATCTCTAAGATCACTTCTCACCCACACAGTGAGGAAGACACCAACCATCTGTTTACAAGCAACTAAGCAATATCTCGCTTGCCCTCTTTGCCGATTCGTCTCCTCTGAATGGAACGATTCATTAAAGTACATGGGTGAATGACTGGCAGGAAATGGTGACTCTTCAGGCCCAGATTCTTCATCAGAAGAATCCCATCTGTAATCGGGATCATACTCCTTACGCTTATGGTCAAACGTAACTCGATCACACACACTAAACCTTCTATCAAGCCTAGGTTGTGGCATCATTGATGTATCATTGTCCATCCTCATGCTACGGCTCAATGATTGGAAGGATCGTCGATGGAAGTAGGATGACGCCCTTTGCCTTGTTGATCCTTCAAAATCAGCATCCGATTCGACAATGGGATCGGGGACTGGTGACGGTGTCTGATAGCCACTATAGTAATCAGTTGTGCCACCAGGAAGACTACCAAGAGCCCTCTTGATAAGGGCGATCCATTTCTTGGCTGGACCGTTGTCTTCTGTCCCCAAAACATTGCCAGCATTCAAGGGAACAATTTCTTGAAACCTGCAGCCAAGAATATTGACAAACGGATTCAGAACTATTTCTAGAAATTGCAACAAAGAAAATGGAAATTTCAAACCACAAGTTTTGGCAAATTCTGTGTCATGCCCTATGTTTTTTCATTTTCCATGTGGTAACCCTTAACTTTGATATTTTCTGCATAATAACCCCAAAGACTAAGATTATGTTATGTTATTACAAATGATAATTTAATGACTACCTAGAACCTGGGCTAGATGAACAAGGGGGGTGACTACCAGGATGATCATCGATTCATCGATGAATTTCATAAATATGTTTGTGTTTGAGGTTATCACATGGAAAAGTAAAAGCTAAGGGGTTACCATATCAAAATGTAGGCTACCACACAGAATTCACAAAAACTTGTGGTTTCTGGGCAAAATTTTCATTAATAAAAAAGTTTGATATAAACAAAAAAAAAAAAGAGTTGAAAAGTTCATAGGATTATACCCAAGAACATAGATGTCAGCAGGGGGTGAGGTATGAAGCCAATCTTCAAGATTCAGATGACTAGGAGGAGATTTTCCAGCCACATTCCATGTAGCTACAAAGACCCTAATTGACCACCACAAAAAATGATCTTATTAACAAACAAATCAGCTTAAAAAGTAATAAACAGAATTTGAAAGTTGAAACTTACCTATAGTTATTCACATCAATGAATTGAGAGGCATCATGATCAATCTTACCGATCCGAATCCGCTCAGAGTTTCTCCTACTTGTTCTTTCTGAAAGAGAGAAACAAAGAGATTAAAACTTGGATTAATCTTGAGAATGTTGATTGGATTTTTTAACCCAAAAAAAAGGAAAGGAAAGGAAAAGAACAAGTTTGATTTGGTGGTCCAATAAATGTCTGTATACTGAACCTGTTTTGCTTTTCTTGACAGACCAGCATGCTTCTCTTTCTGAGTTGTTCCTCCAATCTCCATCCCCACCTGAAAAAGGAAAGCCACAAAAGTTGAGTGGTCTCTCCTTTGATTCTATGATTCCATAAGCCCCACCATTAACACACATGAATACCAAAGATGATGGTGATGATGATGAACAAAAGTAAACCCCAGATACTTAAATTCCTCCAGTGTTTTGGCTCCCTATTCATTATTCATTATAACTACTTGTTTTTTTGCACAAATAAACACTTTATGAGTAATAAATACATCAAGTCAAAACTTAAATGCTTTTTACTGTAACAGATGAGAGATTCACAAACAATGATATAGAGAACAGTGATTTGATCAAATAAATTATCATCAGAAGTTGAATCTTACCTCCACAGACAACATTATCAGCATGAAAGTCCTCAGCTTTGGTCTTGATATTGAACCATTTCTTAACCAGGTTCTTGGGCCAAAAAAGCTTCATTCCAACAAACGAAACCCCAAATGAGGAATGAGAAATGAGAAATTCATCAACCACATGCATAAAAACCCAGAAATTGCAGAAAGCAGTGATGGGGATTGGGCATTCGAGAATCAAACCTTGCCCTTTTTGGAGCTCCCATCAGTCATTGTTCAGCAAATTTCATAAGGCAAAACCACATGAAGATCGAAGAGTCCCTTTCCCCTATTTTATTTCTGGGTTTCGCTGATCACAAGCCAACAACAAATGGGAGATTCCTGCAGATTCTTAGGTGCTTAGTGGATGTGGGTTTTCTGTCTCAGTGTCAAATGAGGAAACCCCAGATGGGGATTTCTGGTTCTCAATCTGCATATTCAGAGACAAGAGAAATCCAATGTGCAAAAAGCCACAGAAAAAGACAAAGGGGAGGACAAAGATAGATGATAGCAGTGCAGGACTCAGGAGTGCTATGATTTCAAGTAGTGTGCTGTTTTTGGGTGATATTCGGAGATGAGAAGAAGACAATTCAAGGAAGAGGAGAGAGAGAGAGAGAGAGAGTCTCTCTTCTTCCCTTTTGTGAATTGTGATGGTGGTAGGCGGTAGCTGATACAACAGCAATGGATCGAATTTGAAGGAGAGTAAATAAAGTGAGGTGTTTAGAAGTTGCAATTGGAAGTGTGGGAAGAGGGAGGAGGGAGGGTCTCTCTTCTTGATTAAGCTCGACAACCAAGGAAGAAGACCCGACCCGATTCACAACCATGGCATCCGATTTGTGATTTAACTCTATTGGCACTTGGAAAAATTTAGTACTACGTATATAAGTTTGTTGGAGATCTAACTTTTCAACATATCTATCTTCTATTATTAATATTAGCATTTTGGTATATAAGTTTGTTGGAGATCTAACTTTTCAACATATCTATCTTCTATTATTAATATTAGCATTTTGCTGACGTGTCACAACCATAATTAAAGTTGAATTTTTATTTAAATAGTATTTTCTTATTGATCAATATTATTGTTGAAATTTTAAAATACCTATTTCCAAATTTAAATATATTTTTCTCCTATTTTAAATATACTGTATTTGTTTTTGGATTGAGGAAGGAAATCTGGATTAACGTTTATTAATATAGTTTGATAATTTGGTTTATGAAATAAGAATAAAATGAATATATATTACATGTGTATCGATATGATTTCTTATATATTATTTTATTTCTTTTGTATAATTACCCACTCTTTACCTCATTATCTCATACATATTTCATTTATAATATATTATAATTTATGATATCTTAAAAAAAATTAATACGGAGTACAAAACATTTGTATGAAAAAATATATACTTTATTAAAAAAATTATTTAGCATAATTATATGACAACTTATATTTTCTTTTTTTTTAGTTTTATCCTAATGATAATAATTATATATGTACGTATTTCAAAGTATATTAGGTGGTGTGTTTGAGTTTTATTACTCCTTTGCAACTAATTTACCATAATTGTATCTCTTTGCAACTAATTTATAAATTTAAAAAAAATACTTTATACATATTTTGTTGTAAAAAAATATATATTAATATAGTATTAAATAGATATATAGAATAATTTTCAAATTGAAATTGATCAAAATCCCGTGCCTTCAAGGCACGAGCACTACACTAGTAATTAGGCTAAAAAATAAAACAGGTGCCTTACAGAGGTTAGACCTATCAGAACATAATCCGAACCGAACGTTTGAATTTTTTTTCATTTGGACCCAGTGCTTTAGTTTAATCTAAGTAAAGCAACACATAAGTACATAGCCCGGTGGTTTATAAATTTAATTATAATATTATTATTTAGTTTAATTTAAAATATTGATATTATACTTTAATATCAATAGTATTTTTATATTCTTAAAAGGTCTTTAAAAAGATTGAGTTTTTGATCCGATGGATCGACCCGATTTCGGGTCAAACCCGATTTGACTTGACCCAAAACATCATATGATCTGGTTGATCCGTAATCTGATCTATTTCGAATCGACCCGATTTGGCTTGACCCAAAACATCACATGATTTGGTTGATCTGTAATTTGATCTACTCGAAACCCGAATGATTTCAACTCGAACCTGACATGAATTACCAAATTAAAAAGTCTATATATGAGTATTAAAAAAAAACTCTATTGTCATATTGATGTTTAAAAAAACACCGACGAACATATTGATATTTTTTTCACCGATAGTCCGATTCTCGTATATTTTCATGGTTTTGCACTTTTTTCATCTCAAACAAATGTGAAGACAAAAGGCTAAATTAACTTCTGGAAGAAAAAAAAAATAGTTCGGTGCCCTTTTTTTAAATACCAATATAGCACACTTTCCACCCTCACAGGGGTTTGAGACAGGGTGACCCATTATCCCCGTATCTATTTATCATAGGTGCCGAAATTCTAGCTAGTAAACTTCAAATAGAAAGCGACCGATCAATGAACAGAGTTGGATTCAAGATGTCTAGAAGTGGTACTTGTATTTGTATCCCATTTCTCTCTTTTGTTGACGATAAAATGATTTTTGTCAAAGCGACTCAAGAGGCATGTATAACGGTCAAAAAGGTACTAGATGAATACTGCGCCATATTTGGACAAAAAATAAATTTCCAGAAATCTGCATTCCAGACTACAAAAGGGATAACAAATGACCAAAAACAACGAATCCAAACATGGTTGCAAATAACGAAGCAAGCTTCCCTACAAAAATACCTCGGGTGTCCAATTATAAATGGCAGAGTGAATAAAAGAACCTTTGAAGATGTTTTAGGGAAAACGACGAATCAACTAACAAAGTGGAGAGCAAACGAACTAACCCAACAAGGTAGAGCGATTCTAGTCAAAACAAACCTGGCTGCCAAACCCAACTACATGATGCAAAACTTCATGCTCCCGGCAGGTATACACACACAACTTGATAGGATTAACAGATGTTTTTTTTGGAACAAGGATTCAAAATACAAAGCCTTAATTGGTTGGGACAAGATCTGTAGACCAAAAAAGGAAGGCGGTTTAGGACTACATAAGCCAAAAGACATGAACAAAGCTTTACAAATGAAACTGTTATGGAAAATTATGGCAGAACCTTATAATGTTTGGGTTAGAATTATCAGAGACAAATACCTAAAAGAGGAAAATATATGGGACCACACTAAGAAAAGAAACACATCATGGCAATGGGCGAAACTAACGGAGATAAAAGACGAATTATGCTCGGGGCTAATTTGGCAAATTGGGAATGGAAGAACTAGAAGATTTTGGCAGGACAAATGGTTAAACTACGATTTCAACTTAAGAGAGAACTGCTTGATAAACCAAATAGAAGAACACGAAACGATTAACCAATTCTTAAATCCCAACAAAACCTGGAATGTAGAAAAGTTAAAGGAAAACCTCCCCATGGACATTGTGGGGGAGATTTTGAACATCCACGTTCCAACTACTGAAATCGAGGACAAACTATACTTAGAAATCGAGCAAAAATGGCTGGTTTTCGACTGCAAGTGCCTTGGACCACACCACAAGAGCAAGAAGGAACAACTCTGAACCATTAGACTGGCTTTGGCAAATCGATTGCCCTGTTAAAGTTAAAAATTTCCTATGGAAAAACATTATCAATGGAACGCCGACGAAAGTCAGACTTCGAAACAAAGGAGTTGATGTCCCACTGGATTGCCCCCTTTGTAGCCATTGTAGGTATAGTGAGGAAGATACAACACACTTATTCATGGAATGCCAGATGACCTTAGCACTCATTGGTAAAATGGACTCACGAATTGGAAGAACAATACAAACTATAGACAAAACGAACAAGGCATACAAGGATATTATCTCAGAAATATTCTCTAAACTTTCAAATGACTTGAAATCGGTACTAGCTTTCAGCCTTTGGGGTATCTGGTCCCTAAGGAACAAAATCCTCTTTGAAAATTATGATATAAGGAATATGGGAAAAACCACACAACAGATTTCTAAAGCTTAATTTTGACGGTGCAAAGGTTGCCAACGGCCAGGACAACGTGTGGTGTCTTATGGTGCGCGTAGCCATGGCAAGTTTTCTGCGATCCAAGCAGAGTGCTTTGGTCTACTCGAGGGGCTTCAGGAAGCTTAATTTGAAGCTGGGGAGCTCTCGCCTTGAGGTGAAGGGCGATTGCTTGGCAATTATCAGCGCCCTTAAAGGACGATTGCTCGGTCGTGCCCCTGGGAGGTTGAGTTGATGATCTCTAATGCGTTTGGCCTTTGTAAGGCATTCGAGATGGTCACTTTCGCCCACTCATTCCATGAGGGTAACCAATTGGCGGACAGATTGGCACATCTTGGGTTGAACTCGTCATTTGCTACGACACGTTGTCCTGTGGAGATCGATGACCTCGTCCGCAAGGACGCCCTTAGGTTGTGGTTCAACCGTGGTTAACCACACCCAAATCTTCGCCTTGAACATATATATATATATATATACCAATATAGCACAATTTTAATACTCATATATCTACAGGTACCCATTTTAAATACCATTTTTTTTATTTTGGCCTATTTGATTATTTGACTTATTTGGTATGTAATAGACTAAACTATTTATTTTAGGCAAAAAAAAAGTTTTTATTAATGTTAATTAGGGGTAGACCTGTCAAAACACAACCCGACCCGATGACCTGACCCGAACGACCTAAAAAATTTCCGACCCGAACCCAGAAATTTTGACCCGATTTTTTTTTTCGACCCGAACCCAAAAAACCCGAAATTTTCCGGGTAATCTGGGTTTCGATCCGGTGACCCGATTGATTTATAATTATATATAATTAATTTTTTATATATAATTAAAATTTATCACAAAATTATCAAATCATGATTTTTTAATTTAAAAAAGAAAAAATCGACAAACCCGAAATCGACCCGAAATTACCCGAAACCCGGTCAAACTCGAGTTCGAGTCAACCCGAAAAACCCAGAACCCGGTCTAATTAGGGGTGCTCCCACTATTTCATTATATACGGGGTGGACCAGGTGGATCGACGGGTCGAACCCGGTGGGTCACGGGTTAGGAACTCATGACCCACACACGCGCCCGTGGGGAGGCGGGTCGACGGATCACGGGTCGAACCGGTTTTTAAAAAAAAATAATTTTTTTTAAATTTACCCCAAAACGGCCTTTTTCAAAAAAAAAAAAAAAATCGCCGATCCGGAGGATCATTTTCACAAAACCCTCGACCCTAACCCGAACCCGTGACCCACCACGACCCTTATCCCGTCTGACCCAGACTCGTCGGGTCCATGACCCGCCAAACCCGCCGGGTCACGGGTTGACCCGTGGAAATGACTAGTTTAACTTTTTAACATATTTTTAATCAGATAATTATAGAAAATTTCTAATTTTTCATTAATTTTTAAAAATAATTTTAAAAATGATTATAAAATTATTTTAAAATATTAATATGTTATATAATTTAATATATTCTTAATAAATATGGAGTATATCAAAAAGTTAAATGACAAATATAATAAAACAAATGGAGTATAATATAGTGCATCATTTCAAAATCTTTAAGACTAACTTCAATAATACGATATATACATTTAAATACAAATGGTGTTATAATGGTTGCTTTTAAATGTTAAACATTGATTTAACCAATGACCTATTGCCCTAGTGGTAAGAGTGAGGTGTTTTCTTGTGTCTCACTCCCATGATATCAATAGTTCAAATTCTACTATGATACTCATGTCTTGGTTTATCTTGAAATGAGTGAGCCTGTCTTACGGCATAAAAAAAAAAAAGTTCAACATTGATTTACCAATGTGGAAAAAGGGACCAACCCATTTCTATTAGATTATTTAATTTATTTGGTCAAGGGGAAAAGAAGTGTAATGGATGTGTTCAACATCAATAAAAAAACCTCCAATATTATTGGTTTAATTATGGAACATTATTCAAGGGAGTATGTGTATTTTGTAATTGGAAATGAATGTGTAGGAATATGAGAATAAGAAGTGTAATATTGGTTGTTGAACTTGCCATGAAATTCCAAATATGGGGTTTTGTGAGTGAGTTAATCAAGGATGAAATTCAAAGCCGAAACCATATCTCAAAAATTATTCGTTAAATTGTGAAACATTATTCAATACAATTGTCAAGTTTGTAAAATGAAATGACAATTATGAAAGTAAACAAAATACACAAAATTTAAGCAAGAATGATTTGAATTATTGTTTGGTTCTATTTGTATGGTTAGGCATTTTTTTTTATCAATATTCTTCCAAATGGATTTTTACAATGTTTATCTATATTTGGAATAGGAAGAAAGAGGAGGGAAATCAAGCCGGATTGAAAATCATTGTCCTTGCGCCAATTTTGACACCCGCCACCAACCAACCATACCTTCTCCAACGCATCCGCCAACACCGCCAGTACTACAAGACGTTCTTTGGGGATAACTTCTTAATTTAAAAAAAAAAAACTAAATTAGTAAATTAAAAGGTAAAATCAAATCACTTACATATATGGTCTCTTCTAAATTCCAACCCATATAAACCTATTAAATGTCAAACAAAATAGAAAATCTTGAGCAAACTTAAGTGTTCATCTAATCTAGGCAAGAACAATTTATTTTTCTCTAATTCCACAATGGAGCTTTGAAGTGATGTTAGTCTAAAAAGTAGTTCTTGGGCTTGGAGTACTCACAATTTTAGAGGTTTGTTTATCACCCCAAAATAAGGAATTTTACTAGAAGAGGGGAAAAAATGCCTTCCCAAAGATTTTAATTGAGATTCACATAGCATTTCTTGGGGGCTAATTTCCATAGACATGCATGCTTTCAAGTTCACTTAAAATATAATCATCAATCATCAATGTTGTTGCTTTATCATACAATACAATGCCCTTCTTTGACACACTCTAGACCCATTCATCTAGATCCTACTTATCAAATCTTTAGGCTCATTAGCTATGCTAATTGTGCTTATAATATAAGTTGAGTCACAAATCATTACCCATCTCAAAATGGGCAAGTTCTTTGAATAAATTATCTCTCATTTGCATCAATGTAGGATCTTGTTAAGCCAATTGGGGGTGATTAACCCTAATTCGATTTCCAGGATCTTATGGAGTAATGTGCAATAGGTACTTTACTTTGATTTAGACTTTAATTAATCTAGATAAAGCATGGTTTTGCCTGGAATTTGTATTAATTAATCACTTAGCAAGTACAAAGTGGCTTCTTGGATTAATTAGCTTAATCTCTCTCTAGTTTTAATTTGACTAATATTAATACACATGGGGCATGTGGGAGACCACGCCCTGTTCCCTTGTATTATGGTTTGGCATTTATACTTTTAGAGTGAGGCTAATGACATGTGGTATCATTTCATAGTTAGGCATAATATATATTTTTTTATGGAATATCTTCCTAATTTGGATAACCCTTATTGAAAATTTGATGAGATGTATTTGAGTTATATATTTCCAGTGTAAATTAAAATTATAGACCTTTGAATTTTGACCCATCATCCTCTTAATTTGAAAATGTGGGAGTTGTAATAATGCTAAATTATCACTTTATATTATTTAATTATTAAATTCAACCTTATTACAAAAGAAATTGAATAAAGTTAATACTTTAAAATATATAAGGTTACACTTAACATCCGACGATTAATGAATGGATAAAAATGTCAATGTTTATGTAGCTTTTTGTATAATGAATAGAGTTGAGAGTTTTTTTTTCTCTCAGGAACATTAATTTATGGATTTTTTTTTTATGGATTTTTTTTTAATTTCCTAACTTGAGGGTGGTTTTGTGGGGAAAATCCCCTAATTTAACTTATGATGAGGAACACTTAACATCCGACAATTCATGAATGGATAAAAAAAAATTGATTCTATCTTGCAATGTGTATTTGTATTTATATGTGAAATAGTTTGAGTTGAGAGGTTAGGGGGCTAATGAGATGAGAGTTAGTAAGGACTAAGGAGTATAGGAGAGGATACATGAGAGTATAGAGGTACATAAATACATAATTGTATAAGGGCTCACTGCTTCACGAAACTCTTTGTATATGATCCACGTTTTGTGTATGTAACTTGGTTACACCACCACCTTATATATATATTTACTCATTTAATTAATTAGGAAATAGTTGGAGTACGGTTGAGGGTAAAAAGGTGAAAAGGGTCTCTTCAAGTAAATGCAAACTCATCAATGAGGGCAACGTATTCTTGAAAGGTGATGGAATGACTATAGGTGGGTGTGGGCCGTGTGGCTTCATTTCATAGAGAGTTCAAGGACACAACCATGAAAAAAAGGAAGAAAATGGAGGATACCATATGCCTTTGGGATCTAACAAAGACACTTCTTTTTTATGGAGCGGATGTTTCGAGGTTGTCGACTAATTTATTACGGGCCCGAGCATTAATCTGCAAAGCATTCGAACTAGGAAAGCTAAACAACAAATAGCCAGACAAACTCACTCAAACCAATGAAAACTTGATCTCTATAATAAGGGACACATTTCCTTTAATTACCCGGAGTAAATGGTCATTGGTCTAACAAAGACACTTGAATACATGAATTTATGCTATGCTCCTTCATCTAATTTCTACAACCTAATAATTTCTTCTCTTAAGGTATCGAAGGATTAGGGTTTAATTATGCAAAGGATCATAACTCATAACTCATTTTAGAGTATTTTTTTAAGGCCGATGATAATAAATCATTCTGTTGATCTCCCTTAATATTCAACCGATCACATGTGATTGTGATATATTTTTGTGTTTTGCTTTATTGAAATTAATATGAATGTCACCCCAGTTACACGGTTCCACAAAATTGAAGCACAGCCGGACGCGACAACCATCGGAAGGGTTCGAGGGTCGAGATTGGAGGTCGAAAAGGGAGTCAAATCCCCAAATTGGAGGTTGGAATAGAAGGAAGAAGGAGCTGATTTAGGCCGAAAGGTAAAACCTAGGGTTTGGAATTGAAAATTCTCTCTGCGTGTGACCGCGCTTTCTTCAGGGTTACATAGGGTTTTATCGAATAGATTTTTGTGAATTTTGGATGTTATTGACTTGTTATAATGTGAATAATATCATTTTATCAATTTCATGTCATTGTTTTGATCCAATATATAGTTGGAAAAATGAACCAGTCGGATAATTTTTATGCTCTCCGTGCATGAACCAGTCGGAGACCCTTATACATCTCTTCTGAGATTGAAAGTGTATTCAAGGTATGTGGAGATCGTTTCATGGGACTTCTGCTAATTTCTTTTGTGTCCCCTTTGCAGATTGGATTAGGAGCAAACTGATGAACCATGACACTAAAGAAGGTGGGCTGGAGTGGGCTAGCTGGTTCGTGAATCGTGATGGCTCTCTAGTGGGCATGGAGATGGAGAAATGGTATAGTTTTCAATGACAAAGAAGTGCATTTCAACAAAGGCAGCTTCAATGACGAAAGGACCAAGGAGTATGTCAAGCCCATATGCAAGCCAATGCAGTCGGAAGAAGCCGAAGTGCGGTTGGATAAAGGTGAATACGAATGGGGTTGTGAACAATGATGGGTTGGCCATGTTGGGAGGGGTGCTCCGATCCACAATGATGTTGGTCACTGGCTTGCAGCCATAATATTGAGTTGTGCAGTGCACAGTGCCGATGGCTAAGCTGTGGGGAATCATTGGAGGGCTTCGTTTAGCTTGGGACAAATTAAGCCTTTCGAAAGGTGTTGATTGAGATGGAATCGTTGCATGTTGTCACACTAATTAGAGGGAATATTACTGCGGGGCACCCGCTCTTCAAGCTAGTTCGTCAATGCAAAGACCTTTTCTCACCCGGGATTAGGACATCCAACTTCGTCATGTCTTCAAGGAAGCGAACTCGGTCGCTGACTCCCTTGCTGCTTTCGCTTTTTTTCCCCCACTTGGTTTTCATTTACTTTCTAGCCCATTTGAGGGTGTTTCGTTTCTCATCGAGGAAGACACTAGGGGAAGGGCTACTCCCCGCCTCATCCGTTTGTAGCCCGATTTCGTTTTCCCCACCAAAAAATATAGTTGGAAAAATTAGTCGGGATACTTTGTTAACATTTCTTTTAAAGGTTGAATTATTTTTCTTACGGTTGAAAGGTGATGATATTTTTCAACACTCCTACAAATGTTGGGCTATTTTAATTAGTTTTGCCTTTTAATTTCCAATGGCCAATTTTGTTTTCGGATGTGTTGAGATGTATAGAGACCAGGTGTGTTTGGTAACTGGAGATTTTTGAGTAGCTGAAGCTCGATTTTTTTTCCAAAATAGCAAAAAAATCGAAAGTATTTACGGGAATAGCCAAAGAATGAAACTAATTTGCGAAATAGCCAAATCAGGGCTAAGTCGCTGTTACAAACCGCGACTTTAGCCCTAGTTCAAAATATATATATATATAATAATAAGTTGCTGTTTAGAACCGCGACTCACCTTTTTTTTTTTTTTTTTTACATTTTATAAGCAAAAACAAATCGAATTAGAAAAAAAATTACGAGAGAGTCGCTGTTCCCATTATCTATACTCCCTCCGTTCCAAAATACATGGTCTTTTACTTTTCAGCACGCTTTTTAATGAGCGAAAAACTCTATGAAATATTATTTTGTAATTAATTTTTTTTATATAATTAGATACTTATTAGTAATAAGTATCAAATAGTATAAAAATTTTAATTAAAAAAATAATATTTTATAGGGTTTTTCGCTTTTTAAAAAGCGTGTCAAAAAGCAAAAGTCATCTATTATGGAACGGAGGGGGTATTTTTTTTTAAAAATACCGACACAATAATGGAGAATAAAAAAAAATTATTTACCCAGAGTCGCGGTTACGAACAGCGACTCTAGGGTTCGTCCGGTCAAAGAGGGACTCCGGCGTCTTCTTCATCAAAAAAATACGGCGGCGACTCTCACCTGCCCTCCAATCTCCATCTTCTTCATCAAATTAGCCCGTTTGAATGGCTGATTCTGGAATCCAGAACCCCTATATCCCGTTTGAATGGCGGATTCGGTGCCTTCTTGCGCTTCGTCTTCTTCATACCTCCTCCGGCGTCTTCCTCATGTGCCCCGGTTTTGGGTACTGTCGGTGTATCCCCGGTGGTCTCGAGGTTGCCGGTGTGGTGGCTCTCGCTTCTCGCCGGTTTTGTTCACTGGTGGCTCTCGCTTCTCGCCTATGCCTCGCAACCTCTCTCCGGCGTTGTTCTGCGGTGGTGCTTCCGCAGTGGGGCTGGTGGCGCCACCTTAGCGTGCTCGAAGGTGCCCTGCACCGCCTTGAAAATAGAGCCAATCACGCCTGGGCGAGGCTCCTGCTGGGGGTGTCCGGAGCCAATCTGAGTCGACTGCAACCGCTGCTCGACTTCCCTCTCCTCCCTGGCTTCCTTGATCTGATCGGCTGCGTACCTGGCGGCTTGCTCCCCTCTCTCCTCCTTTGGAATTTTTGCTCCAGATTTCTCCATTATTGCTCCAGATTTCTCCATTATTTTTCGATTTCTCCATTATTGCTCCTGTAACAGCGACTCTCCCTACGTAATTTTATTTTTTCTGGTCAAATGATGAATTTGGGGTTAAAAAAAAAATAAAAAAGGCCGTATTTTTTTTTAAATTTCGAATTGTTTTGGCTTATAAACTGAAAAAAATATAAAAAAAATAGGTAAGTCGCTGTTGAGAACGACGACTTATTATTATATTTTTTTTTTAACCAGGGCTAGAGTCGTTGTTTGTAACAACGACTTAGCCCTGGTTTGGCTATATCGCAAATTACTTTCATTCGTTGGCTATTCCCGTAAATACTTTCGATGTTTTGGCCATTTCGGAAAAAAATTCCTGAAGCTCAATGGTTAGTCGTGTAAAATATATGTTAAATGTTAAATTAAACTGTTGATAAACTAATAATATGTTTGATAACCTTAGCTGATAGAATAACTTATAAAAGAGAAAAAAATGAATAGATTTGTGTGTATAAAAAGAAAAGCTTTAAGAAGTTTGGGGGTGTAACTGTTGAAGATTCGATTTAAAAGCGCTAATTAAAATATAATTGTAGCTTTATTTCATTTTAAACTATATAATATGAAAACAAAAAGCTCTGAACAACTACTTATTTTGATAAATACAGTCTCAAATGAAAAATATAAACTAAACAAGCATTTTATATAAATTGATGGGTTATTTCTCATATGCTAATAATGGAACTTCACTGAATTTAGTGTATGGTAAGGTGAGTAATAAATGGTAATTTGTCTTTTCGAAAAAAAAAACTTTACCAAAAAAAAAAAATTGGTAATTTGTCAAAGGAAACAGATGTAGTTGGGACTCAGAAGCTTCTACTGGCAAAGGTTAGACATTGATGAACAAAGTGTGCAAACAAGGGGAAAATTTAATGTTTCTTGTATTCAAATGTATTCAAGTTATACTGTATGTATGTACCAATTCAAAATGCCTTGAACGTCTATCATTTTAATAATTTTAAGTATTTCAGACTAAAGAATAAAAAAATAATTAAGCAAAAATATCAAAGTGGTATTTAAAAATAGCACAATTTGATGGATGAATATTTAAAAAACAACTTTGAACAAATGGGTATTAAAAAAAATGGAAACCGAACAAATTTCTCATCCAAAATTAGAAACATCACAATCTATACCTTAACTTAGAAACATTTCTTTATCTGACCAAAAGAAATTCTTAGAAGCATTTTGCTTTAGTGGCAGAAATAAGCATACAATTTTGTCCATAACAAGGAAATTTGCTACCAATTGTAAGTTTATAATAATACATTGACGGTCATGGGCCACATCACACGTGAGCGTCACGTGCCACAAGTCCAATTGTCCAAACGATCAACTAATTTTGCACAATACAATACACAGCTTACAATCGAAACAGCAGCAGATGCTACATTCTTGAATGGTTCTTAAACAGAAACAATCCAAGCCACCGTGTAGTGTAGCTCAAGGCGTTCATCCGACCATGGTGCGCTTCCTACCTCTCATTCTCACTGCAAAGTTCCGAGAAGCCATTAGTAGCGAGCAAAATAACACAAGGAGAACGAAATAGGGTGTAAAGAAGGCGGGTGTTGACCTTGAGCTAGCTTGTTCAATGTGGAGCAATATTGCTTTGATGACTTCCTATATGCCGTGAGTACTCGTTCCATCTATAAAGGCAACCGAAAGAAAACAAGGATCAAGCGTTTTTCACCCAAGAATCCGTTAAGTGAGCATAATTTTAGCTGGTGCTCTTGGTACGGCCAATGAAGTGAGCTATTTCAACATGTTTTGTGATTGTTGATGGATTGATTCACAGATGTTGAGGTAAGCACTAGCAGTGAATCAGTGATCAAAATGACGATGAACGTTGTTCAAGTAATTGTCAATTGCCAGGAAACCAAGGAGTACTGACTGATCTGCAGTGGAAAATATACAAGTAAATTGAAAGAGTGAAGGGATTTTAGTTGTATACCACATCTCCACATGTAGAATGCATGGACAGCAAGGCGCGTTCAAGCACGTACAAGTCAACTGCTTTATCTTCTGGCAGCGTTGATATGAAGCTCAACCCGAAGTCAATCAAGACCTGGAGTATTCAGAAGCGAATATTAGAACCAAGAAAACCCGCTTTCTGGTAGAACAAGAGAAGTGGAAACAATAGAAGCATACCAGCTGATTTGTACCGCTACGAATCAGCATGTTGGATGTAGTTAAGTCACCGTGCACCACACCACCATCATGTAATTTCGCAATTGCCTCACCAATCTGGGTGGAAATGTCTTCCAACCTTTCTTCAACGATACCATTGGCGCCGAATTCCAGTAGAATGTCCTTCACAGATGAACCCTCCACAAATTCAGAGGTTAAGGAGTGCGCAACAGAGTCCACAGAGTAAAGAACTGGGGTAGAAACCCCAAGCTTTCGAGCTTTTGTCATGCACCTAGCTTCCTGTTTCAGAATCAAAATTCGCAAGCATATTTATCCAGCCATATATTTCATATCCAAATGCAGAATATGTGGATAAAGAAAACTCGAAAAAACTAGCCACTAGCTAAGGCAACAGACCGCATTCAGACGTTTAAGCGTGAGCTTTGTATCCAAGGTAGGATGCCTGTACTTCTTTGAGAAACGTTCCTTGATAACACACCGTCTTCCTACAAAGGTTGATTCAAAAACTCTCTGCAAAATTGAGACATACTCAGAAGTCAGAACTCATCATTCTGTGAAAGATAACATAACAGATTAAATAGTACCCAGTAAATGATTAAATATTACTCCTTCCGATCTAAAATAGTTGACAATTCAAAAACAGGCATTTACAACTTCGCCTTTTCTCTCCTTCAACTGTTACTACTAGCAACTCATAGTCTCATACCTCATTTATTGACTACTACTAACAAATTGGGAGCACAAAGCTTAAAAAAACTAAAATCAAAAGTTCAAAACATTATAGATCAAAATTTACAAACTAAAATGACAAAAATTTCTATTTGGAGGTGGTATATTGTTTTCTCAAATGGAAACAAACAAGAAATACACAAGTAAGCATGGACAATCACAAAGATTATATATGTGTAGTTGGATAAAAATGCTAAAAGTTAAGGCAAGCCGTTGATCAAAAGAAATGAAATTCTAGATTCTATTCTTCTTATATTACTTGAAAACAAGAATCTTTTGTTGAGCAAAGTATCCCAAATCTAGACACGCAAAAATCACAGAAGCAAAAGTGAAACAGTTGAATTAGTCCCTACAATTTCTTCATTTTCATGAGCCGGATTCTCCGGACGAAAAAAATTAGGGCTAAAGTAAATAAACTCACAGCTTCAGCTCCTTGCTTCAGTAGAACAAGAGACTCATCTTTTCCTCCAACAGCCATATCTAGAAAAGCACGATTGCACTTTAGTTGTCAGTCGTTTTGTCTTTGAATAGTTGAGTAGCACACTAAACAAGAGAGAACAAATCCGGAAACAAGCAAGGACAGAATAAGACAGTATTAACAACCCATTTTAGATGCACCAAATTCCATATGTTAGGAATCAGGATGCAAAAGCCGTTTTTCTCCTGTTACTAAGACCCTGATTTCAGATGGATGTAAGTAGGTAACATTGATGTTGTATGTATAAAAATAACTTTGAGAGGTACACATGAGCCAGCGAGTCATGCCAATCAACCTAGGAAGAAACCAAAAGGTATGGTCACAACACTAGCAATTATAAAACTTGACAATTTTAAAAGTCTGGCAATCTTCTAAATGGCCTCCAAGAGTAAAAGCTCACTATAACAATGATAACCACACATAACGCAAACAAACTAAATCATCCATGACACAACGTACTAAAAACCCAAGAAACATAAAGCTACCAAATCAACAAGCTTCGTATGTTCAAAGTCATGTTTACATACCTAAAATACAGGATTGATCGATTTATCGATATGTGATAACCCCAATTCTCAACGGTACGAGGTGGTAAAATGATTTAAAAAGTACATTATGATTATTCTATTAAAAGTAGGCTAAGTTTCCAGGTAGCATCAAATAACCCTCGGTATTGAAATTTCCCCCAAATTGAAGAGGAAATAGGTAAGTAAACATTTCATCGAACAGGTGGTATGCACTCTACCTATACCAACAAATACACGCAGGAGCGAATTGAATTGATTATAAGTTTATCTGACAAACAAACCAACATGAAACCAATCACACGCAGCCCAGGAAAGAAATTTATTCGATGATTATAAGGTTATCTGACAAACAAACCAACATGAAACCAATCACCCGCAGCCCAGGAAAGAAATTTATTCGAGCTAATCGTATAACAAAGCCAACAAAAATGACATAGAGATGCCAAGAAAAATGAGATGCCGGAAGCAAAGGGGCTGGAGAGATAAACGAGCACGTACCCGCGGAATTGGAGCGCCGCCGCAAACCCTCGTACTCCTGTGTTCTCGTCGAGTCGCCCTGCTTCAACTGTGCAAACTGCAAAGTAAAACTAACACCCAATAATAAAAAGAGAAATTTGGTTTAGTGACCCTGAGGTTAAAGATTATTCCAATTGATGTCCGTACTTTTTTCCTTTTTCAAATGGTACCCAGGGTGGCGCAAACGGTCCGAACCGACCCGATTCAAACTATTAGGGCTTGAACCGATGGCCCGATTTTTTGGGTGGCTGGACCTAGGCCCGAACCGAAACCAACCCCTATGTTTTCGGTTCTAGGCCCGAAAACCCCGACCCCTGGTGTATTCTCAAATTCTGAAACCAAACAAATGCTTTGTAAAATTGAAATAATAAGTGCAAAAATGCGCTGTAAAACTGAAATTGAAAGTGCAAAATAACAACTATGAAATTTTGGAAAATTGAATATTTGAAACGGAGGATTGGATTGCATTTGGGAATTGGAAGTGCGGCTGCGGGACTACCGGAGAGGGAGAGGGACTGAGGGAGAAGGCAGGCGAGCAGCACTAGCGGCCATGGGGGACGGCGACGGCAGGGGTGGGGGAGTCCGGCGAGGCAGCGAGTGGACGATATTCATTGAAATATTTTATATAACTGATTTTTATAGGGATGATATTCATTGATATCTCCTCTAGAAATTTCCCCGACTTTAACGGAGCACTTGGCACATGATTGATGAATTGTATAAACTTTGTAGGTTGTGAGTGTGTTGCTTGCAAAAGCTTTCATATTACTTTTTTGTTTCCTTGTTAATTGTTGCTCCCAACAATTTTGAAGTAAAGTTTCTTAGCATTACATGTGATCGATGTAGAAATGTCGTGATTAATGATATTATAGTCTATATCAAAACATTGCTTTCCGTCATTCGAAGGAGAACTTAGGGTTGTATTTTATGTCTTAGTTTGCGGAAGCTATTGTAAGACTCGGAGCCTTAAAATGTGTCACCTCATGTCAACCTAACCCTCTCAGTTCCGTTGTTCTCACTTGGAGCGTGAAAAAAGAAGAACTCTTGTGAAACGGTAAGACTTGAATAACTTATAAATCACTCAAAACATTTTATTATTTATTATATTCGATGCTAGCTCCTCTTACTCTAATCCTCCATCATCCTCCTCCTTAATCTTCATCCATCTTCTTCTTGCTCCTCTTCCTCCATCATCCCTCCTTCTCCTCTGATATATTACATAGGTCTTAATATTGTATAGTGGACTAAAAGCCCATTAAGGCTCAATACCTTTGTAACATATATATATGTGTTATATCAATCAA
Source organism: Persicaria tinctoria (assembly GCA_037127255.1). Taxonomy (NCBI): domain Eukaryota; kingdom Viridiplantae; phylum Streptophyta; class Magnoliopsida; order Caryophyllales; family Polygonaceae; genus Persicaria; species Persicaria tinctoria. The sequence goes on from JBANSL010000006.1 coordinate 19,500,717, forward strand.
TGGAAACCCTAAGGAGGACTTTACATCAATTATAGATTCTAACATGAAAACCCTAATCAGGCATCCACCGCCCCCCACAAGCTTCACCCTCGCTCTACCCCTTGTGTCTTTCTTTGCTACCCGTCTGATCATCGCGGTTATATTTGCCTCGATATCAAGACTCACAGGATCATTCTCTCTCGTCATGTCACCTTTGATGAGTCGCGATTTCCCTTCGCATCTCCCACACCCCCTGTGTCGTCGACAGAGTCTGATTCACCATTCCCTCACTTCATTCTTCCCCAGAGCTCTCCCGGTGCTCCTGCGTCTCCCCCTCCCCCACCTCCCTCGCCACCCCCCACCACAAGACCACACACCCGCAGCGTCTCCGGAGTCTTTCGACCCCGTCAGATCGTCTCCATGACCACCACCCATCACCCCGCTATCCACCATCCATCACATCGTCGGACTCCCTCGCCTCCCCTCTGTGCGGCGCCCGCCGCTGTCCCTGTCGCGCCCGCCGCAACCCCAACTGCGGCGCCCGCCGCACCATACCCCCCTCTGGCGGCGCCCGCCGCAACCCTGGCGGCGCCCGCCGCACAGCCTGCCGCGCCCGCCACATCCCTCTTTGCGGCGCCCCCCGCACCGTACCCCCCCTGGCGGCGCCCGCCGCACCTGCACCCGCCGCCCCAGTCCTTCCCGGCTCCCAGCCCTCCCTCTCCCCCATTCCCACCTCCCACAAAACAGCCCTCCTCGACCCGAATTGGCAGGCGGCTATGCTTGACGAATACAGGGCCCTTACAAAGAATGGTACTTGGGTTCTTGTCCCGCGCCCTCCAGCGGCGAACGTCGTTCGCTGTATGTGGCTCTTCCGTCACAAGTTCCGCTCTGATGGGACGCTAGAGCGCTATAAAGCACGTCTTGTCGTCAATGGTCGGTCCCAACAGGTCGGCATTGATTGTTTTCAGCCTCGTGGTCAAGCCTGCCACTATCCGAGTGGTATTGAGTTTAGCTCTGTCGCGCAAATGGGCCATTCATCAGCTAGATGTCAAGAACGCTTTTCTGCATGGTCACCTGAATGCGACAGTCTACATGTTTCAGCCGCCGGGATTTACTGATGTCGATCGTCCTAAGCACGTCTGTCTCCTGAAGCGCTCTCTGTATGGTCTGAAACAGGCTCCACGAGCTTGGTTCCAGCGCTTTGCTTCTCATTTGCTCCGCTTGGGTTTCATTGGCAGCCGCTCGGATTCCTCCCTGTTCATCTATCGCAGAGGCTCCGACATGGCATTTCTGCTACTATATGTTGACGGCATCATTCTCACCGCCTCTTCTGATGCTCTTCGGACGTCGATTATTTCACAGCTAAGTGCTGAATTCGCTATGTCAGATTTGGGGCCGTTATCTTACTTCTTGGGGGTTGCTGTTCAGCGGCACTCGTCTGGGCTTTTCCTCTCACGGAGTAAGTATGCTGCTGAAATTGTTGCTCGGGCTAACATGAGTAACTGCAATCCGGTCGCCACCCCTGTCGATACATCCAACAAGCTCAGCGCTCACTCTGGTCCTTTGGTTGATGATCCGACATTATACAGGAGCCTTGCTGGTGCTCTTCAGTATCTCACCTTCACCAGACCTGATATCAGTTACGCAGTTCAGCAGATCTGCTTGTTTATGCATGCACCCAGGGAACCCCACTTTCATGCCTTAAAGCGGATCATTCGGTATATCAGCGGCACACTCGAGCTCGGCACCACAATCACTCCTTCCTCTAACCTTGACCTTGTTGCATACACCGATGCGGATTGGGGTGGTTGTCCTGACACGCGTCGCTCCACGTCTGGCTACTGTGTCTTCCTCAATGACACACTTGTGTCGTGGTCGGCCAAGCGTCAGTCTGTCGTGTCTCGCTCCAGCGCTGAAGCCGAATACAGGGGAGTTGCCACCGTTGTCTCTGAGTGCTCTTGGCTCCGCAATCTCCTGCTTGAGCTCTGTTGCCCTCTTATGAAGGCCACTCTGGTCTACACTGATAACATTTCGGCGGTCTATCTGGCTAGCAACCCGGTCCAACATCAACGCACGAAGCACATTGAGCTTGATCTGCACTTCGTCAGGGACAAGGTTGTCATTGGACATGTTCGCGTTCTCCATGTCCCGTCCTCATATCAGTACGCTGATATATTCACCAAGGGTTTACCTAGACAGTTGTTCATTGATTTTCGCTCCAGTCTCACTGTACGACCCCCTCCAGTTTCGACTGCGGGGGTTTGATAGATTACATAGGTCTTAATATTGTATAGTGGGCTAAAAGCCCATTAAGGCCCAATACCTTTGTAACCTATATATATGTTATATCAATCAATGGAAACCCTAAGGAGGACTTTACATCAATTCTAGATTCTAACATCCTCGTCTTTTTTTTCCCAAATTATTAGTTCTCCAAATGGATGCGGGGATTTTCCAAACCTGAATTTTCTTCCTATCATTAATTGTACGCAACTCGACATTAATGAACTTGTGTGTGGGTGACATGTTTTCCAATTTTTTGAGAATGTAATAGGAGAGTTCAAAGGAAATCTTCAACGATTTTTTTCGATGTATCAACTACCATCTCCATTGGAGGTTTAAGGACAAAGGGTGGATGGTGGAGCTATTGTTGGGTATCTGTGCGCTCGTTTCTAACTCTATAGAAGTACATGACTACTATCCATCAAGAAGGTAATCTATAATTCATTGGGTACTTGTACACTCATTTCGTAGAGTTACGAAATGAGCGTACAAATACTCAATGACGACTCCAACTCCCCATTATCCCGACTTCATGAGTAAGTTGTTTGTTGCACCCTACAAAGACGATGTTCTAACTCCCCTCATCCCTATCGATTAAGGTAAGCTATGATTTCTTAATAACAATTACTTCATTATTTCTTCTTAAGTAACCATTGTTCTAACCTCTAATTTACAAAAATAGGTATTTCTATTTTATTTTATTTTGTTAGAAATATTAAAATATTTTATATAACTTATTTTTATATGGATGATATTTATTGAGATATACCCTAGAAACTTTTCTGGCTTTGACTGGGCATTGAGAAATTGCATGAACTTTATAGTTTGTGAGCATGTGACTTGAAAAAAAAGTTTCATGATACCCTTCACCTCTTGAGTCAGACTATGGTTCAAGGATATATAATAAAATATTTAAAAATTTCACGAGGTACTCCCGATGTATGACTTAATTCACATGGTAACCAACTGTTTTACATATTTCACATGGTATCCCTGAGCTTATAAATCCTTTCACCTCGTGCCCTTAACATTGTTTTTTAACTAATCTCGTTAAGTTTGTAAAAATTGGGGGGGGGGGGGGGGGGGGGCAAAAGAGGGCGAGCTTCTTGTGTGACGAAGAGGGTGAGCTTCTGAAGAGGGCAACCTGACGAGTAGTTGACGCACCCCAGCGAGGAGGCATAGTGATTGTTCACCAATGCCGGTTTTTGGCATGAGACTCGGCGAAGAGGGCAACCTGGCAAAGAGGGGGAAATTCGAAAGTCCCACCTCTAAATTCGAAACAGAACTTCGGTAAGAGGGAGAAAATACAGAATCGAGAGTGAGGAGAAATGTTAATTTTTTTACAAATTTGAAAATTTGGAGAACTACTAAACCCTAACATGGACACAACCACTAAATTTTTCTACAAATTCAAAACAGGGGCAAAATTTGAGAATCATTGGTGTAGAAGCAACATTGTAGCAGTAGCATTAACCATCTACGGCTTTGAAAAAGGGCAAATTGAACATACCTCATCTGTCGGGTCGAGTGGTTCTCCAATGATTCTGTATTTGTGAAAAAATTGATCCATGTTAAGGTTAAGCTAATTTACTGAAGTTATGCTTGGACTCAATTTTAGAACCTTGGCGATGGAACTGTGAATGTGATTATTCAAATCAATGCATGGTTTAGAAGGGATCAGTGGGATATATAACTAAAATACTCAATCAGTTACTGATTCTGAAATGATTCTTTATTTGTGATGTGATTGATCCATTCATGACAGTCAACTTGAGTAAGAGAATGGGTGATCGTTCCTCAACAAGTTGCGAAAAAATACAAATTGGAAATGTAGAGATTGAAATTTAGGAATTGTAGAGATTTTTGAATTTTAAACCCGATTTCAACCCATATGAATAAAATATAGATTGGAATTGTGGAAATTGTTTTTGTTGATAAAGTTGTTAGTGGCCAAATTCTAAACCGTAATCCAGTTCTTTTGAATAATAGATATTGAAATTTCGAGTTAGTTTAGAATTAAAGATTTGGGTTTCAAAATTACTTTGTTCCAATGAAGCTCACATTGTGCAATTACAAGCACACAAGTTGATCGAATATTCGAATGGATGCACATAAAACTTGAGCATTATGAGCTAGATCATAATAACAGGACCATAGAGGCTAGGTGATTTGAATTTGTCCATAAACCATATAAAAAACCAAAAGTTTGATCTGTTCTTAGCCAAAACTAGAAACACAAATGCAACAACAACCACATCAACTTTTTTTCTTTTCAAGATCCAACTCAAATTAGTTGTTATAATGCCAAAAAAGTGATATAACCTATGTGGGATTCGAATCCACATTTTTGTGCAGAGGTACATTGCTCTATCGATTGAGCTAATATATCAATTTTAAAAAAAAAATCATAAAAATAAACAACAAGTACCATTTCTCTTAGATGCCTGCAAGATAGCAAATGTAACACATTACTCTAGAATACAGCACAATCATATATGTCATTTGGTAAAACATGCAAAAGGACAAGGGAAAGTATAATAATACGCAACATATATAAAATACCTCAGGCACCGGCGAACAACTGCTATGCCTCCTTGCCGGGGTACGTGAACTACTCGCCAGGTTGCCCTCTTCCCAAGCTCGGCCTCTTCTGTCTTTTTCCCCTTCCCCCTGTTTTAATTCAATTGAATTTCTTTTTTTTGAATACAAACTTAACGGAATCTGTTAAAAAACAATAATAAGAGCAAGAGGTGAAAAAATTTATAATTTCAGGGGTACCACATGAAATATGTAAAATAGTTTATTACTGCGTAAATTAAGTCATACCTCGGAATTACCTTATGAAATTTCCGTAAAATATTTGGGTGCAAATAGCAACTCGCCGTTTCGAAGTTCGAACGTATGCGACAAAACGCCATTGAAGACCACTCCTTTTGTTGCCCTTGAATTCCATCAAGGGCGATTAGTGGAGCTCATTTGGACGTCGTCCTCTCCTCAGGTACTATATTGCGCTTTTAGTACTTTCGAATTCATCGAATTTTCTCTTTTAGCTCATAATATTGCATCCGATTGTGGTCCGTAGCTTTGATTTTCAGCGGGCTTGTTCGAAACCCTAGATTGCTTTTGATGATTGCTTTGCCTCGAAACTGTAAAATTCATGACCAATTTTCACATAGATTGAACATTTGGATGTGCTAAGCTTCGAATACCTGCTTCTTAGGGTTTCTTCGGAGGCGTATGATTGAGCTTTGACGTTGCGGATCGCTGCTGTTTTGTAATTTCAGGCCGGTTTTGGTACCAATGAAGAGGGCATTGAGATGGAACGACGAGAAGGATGAATCCTCATCTGATGAGTCGTCGTCCTCTGATTCAGAAGCAGAAGAGAGCAATCACAGCCATGGGAGATCGAAAGCTAGAAAAATTCAACACGAAGAATCCGATAAACTAACTGATGGTGGTAATAATGCCCTTTTCCCTTTTTTCTTCTGGTTTTAAATTGTTAAATGTTAATTGAACAGGCGATAGAAAATTTCAAACTTTGGCAAATCTGTAATTATCTTTGACTTTAATGTAAGCTCTGATTCAATCTGTACTTCTAAAAACAGAGATCTATGTATAGTTAGTAATAACGAATAGAGGCGGAAATTCGAATTGATGATCTGATTGATTCATTAGGATGTCTTGAAAGTTGAAACCAATATGGCATTCTCATTCTTAGAATGTCAGTGAGGAGGTTTTGAACTGATGCCCTCTAGCTTACTTTATTTGCAGTTAAATCTGCCAAGAAGAAGAGTGGCGGCATAGACTTTGAGGCCCTGACCCGCCACGGCTACAAGGGCGGCCTCTCAATCTTGAGCGTGCCAGCTCCCAAGGAAGATGAGCCGAAGCAAGATTGGTCATGGTCTTCCGGAAAGGACAAGAAGAATGCAGCTGATAAAGATACCGAGGAATCTTACAAAGAACGCCAGAAGTTGAGAGATATTCTGTCTGACGCAGAGCTGCAAGCGGCTGATGCTGTGGCTCGTAAGAAGGCTGCTGCCTCCTTCGCTCAGAAGGAGAAGAGGAAGAGAGATCTCGGACAGGCTAGCAGGGGTAAGAACTATGTGGAGGAGGAGAAGCGGCTGTTAAGGGAGAGTGGCGTGTATTCAGGTTTTGATTCTTGAACTTGGCTTGCTGTTTAGGTACTTCTGTAGCAATATTGCCATGCATTCTCCGGGCTGGTTTTATATAGAACTTCTGTAGAGTGTTTATCGTGTAATGTTGCGTCCTTGACAGCAAATGTGTTCAATTTCCACATCTAGATTGAGAAAAGCAGTTATTAGCATTTGCTATAACTTAGTGGTGTTTGAAGTAGTTCATCTAAAACCTAAATATCTTGCTGTCAAATGGATACAAAAGAAGCGAGGTTCAGTCTGTGTACCCAAAAACTCATTCATAGCATCACAAATTCACACTACAAAGTGGATGAAGCCATTTATTCATATAGGGTTAGAGCACATTAATACCCAGCTTTTCTTTCTTCACATTCTGCATTCTGATGGAAAAACGACCCATCCGGAATCAGCAGAGTCAAATCTTGCCTCTGAGTGTAAGTGGGAACCAAATATGCAACCATAGCAATGAACCCTTTGCCTATCTTTTAGTAGCTTGTAAGAAAAAACATAGAAATCCACAGGAGAACCTCCCTCGTCCTCGTCCTTCTCCACAACAAAATCTTCTCACTGTAAAAATAATCCCTTGTTGAATGTTAACAATAAATTAAATCCAGTCAGGTAATGTATGTCAGATTATGATAGTTTCTATTCATCGTCAGTTGTGTGTGTAAAGTGATGCTTCTCCAAAGACCTCTGAATCAAGTATGTTAGTAAGACAAGTCGGTTCGTCACCTGAAAACCATTTTCTCAGCGACATAATGTGACATTGTACATCCCCATCATTGCCACCATATTAGCCACATGAACAAGCTTTGCGCTTGTTGCTGCGTGTTGGCCCCATTCATGTCAAATTTTAGCTTAGATGCTAGCAGAAATTGACTGAACAACCCTGTTGAATTACGGTGCTAATTTGTTCCTCAAGAGTTGTATTGTAGGAAGAGTGTTCTTGTTCTGTCTTCAGTAAGATGACAACAACATTGTGCAACTAGACCCATTGGAGGTGAGAATGTAAGATATTCGGAAAGATGGTCCACCTATTAAGGACGGGTGCATGCTCGACACAGCCTTTCGGGTCAATGCTTTGTAAACACTGTAGGCTATGAGACCATCTGCAACCTAAGGCTACATCTTTCCCATTTTTTGACATCTCATTTATTTTTTCTTTTAAGTAATTTTTCACTTTATCAACATCTTTCTGTAAGGTTTTCATATTTTAACTCTACAACCATGAATTTACCCGTTCATTCTCTTTTTCTAATATATCTATATCCTTCATACAGTTTCCACCAATCACAATATTATTAGTTAAATAAATAAAAAAACAAAGCATCAACTTTTGCATATGGTCCAAGACACTATTCTCCACAGTCCACAACAAGGTAATTTCGGTGAAAATCGTCCAGTACAACGCCGTAGTCCATTTTTATGGTCCCTTTAATTTCATTGGCCGATAAGCATTAAAATAAATTATAAGGTGCAAATACTTAAATAAGAAAATCATTAGAAATTTCAATTTAGCCAATGAGATAATTTGGACTACGATATGGACTACAATTGCGGACTAGACGATCCTCGTTGAGGTAATTTCTTCCCTCCATTTAGCATTTTACCTTAAGGCTCTGCCTACAAAGAGTTACCTTATACTACCTCCGTCCAAAAATACATTGCCTTTACTATTCATGCACGCTTTTTTAAGAAGGTAAAAACTATATAAAATATTAACTTTTTTGTTAATTTTTTTTAATAATTACAAACTTATTCATAATAAGTTTGTAATTATTAAAAAAAATTAATAAAAAAGATAATATTTTATATAGTTTTTAACTCCTAAAAAAGCGTGCATGAATAGTAAAAGTCCATGTATTTTTGGACGGATGGAGTAATTAACTTAAGGAGTGAAAACTGAAAACCCATGGTAACTCATTCCCTCCGCACCAAGGTAACTCATTCCCTCTCTTTACTTTGAAGGCTCTGCCTATAAAGAGTTGCCTTATAATTACCTTAAGACAGTGAAAACCCTTGACCGTGGATCCTTCGATAAAAATGTTGGCTCGAAGATCCACCATGTGGGCTATGTAACATTGGCCCAACAAGTTGGCCCGAAGTTGATGGTGTTATCTATATCTATACTATATAATATAAAGGCAGAAATATCCATGTCACATAGCAACAGTAAATGAGTAAATGCTTTAATTCCACAAGTCATTTAAATAGCTTGTCAAGTACTTCGTTGCAATACATATGCTATCACACTCGTATAACCACTCAATGATATTAACTTCTTGCCAAGTAGCAGCACCACTAACTGGCGTTCTTTTGGACGAGAGGTAAAAACTCTTGAGAGAGCTTGATCCTAAATCACTCAACGACTTTCGAAAGAGAACGAGAGCCAAGAATTCTAGGTGAGAGGGATCAATCCCTAGGGTGTAAAAAGTGGAGGTGCAACATACAATCGACAACTTGGTTAACCTCGCGAAAAAACATAGGCAAATGTCATAATCACACCTAAGACTAACTCCAATGGTTGTGTGTAAATGTCTAAATGTGTATTTTTTAGACATTTTTTAGCTTCATTGGTTGCTTTTGGAGTGTGCAAATGTGCACATTTAAGCATGAAAGACTATCCACAATGGTTTTGTCTATAATTTATACATTTGCACAAGGTGTGTAAAAATGCACCTTACTTTTTGGTATTTTACTCCAATTGTCAAATGTGTATTTTTTCCACATTATTCAAATACCATTAATTTAAAACAAAAAAGAAAATAAAAATCATAAAAAACCCACCAATAAGATTGTCTTGCTTTTTGAAAAAGTTTTTACACATGGGGAAGTGATGTGCTCAAATTTGCACATTACATGTTCAAAAGTGCACACCCCAAAAACAACCAATGGAGCTCAAAAATGTCAAAAAATGCACATTTAGACATTTGCACACAACCATTGGAGTTGCAAATTTGAGCACATCACCTTCCCATGCGCAAAAACTTTTTCAAAAAACAAGACAATATTATTGGTGTATTTTTTATGATTTTTTTTTGTTTTAAATTAATTGTATTCAATTGGTGTGTAAAAAATACACATTTGACCATTAGAGTAAAATATCAAAAAGTAAAGTGTATTTTTACACATCTTGTAAAAATGTATACATTATAGGTAAACCATTGCACGTGGATAATCTAATAGCATCATACACCAGCACATTGCTTGTTTGGCCCTGGATAGCAAAGCTCGTCGCATCTTTTCTTGTAGACGGTTTTACAAATATTTTCTTGTAGACGGTTTTACAAATATTTTCTTGTAGACGGTTTAGCTCCATTAAAATTGATCTTATAAGATCACTCTATGGGTTTCACCTAGTGAAGATTTTTCAATCATTGCTCTTTCTCAATCATAATCTAGAGAAGATTTTTGGGAGTATCGATCTCCTACTACTCCCAATTGTAACATTACATATTACACTTATTTATTTGAGATATTTTTATAATAAAAAAATTCTTAAAATTAGATTTATATTGTGAATGCATGTCTAATAATATATATTTATAGACCTTTTTTTTTATATATAAAATGATATTTTAACAATATTAAAATCAAAACAGTGAATATTTTAGAATATTAATTATAATATTTTTTTTCAAATATCACTTTGAAAGAAAAAATATACAAAATACTGTATATATTTTTATTTTATTTTTTTGATAAGGAAAAAATTCGGGTGGTAGTTAGCCAACCCGAGAGCATCCGAAGGATGAGATCACGAAAATCTAAAAGAAATACAATCAAAGAGTACAACAAAACAACCTCTTAAGCAAACCCGAAAAAACCCCAAACCCTAAGCAAACAAACAGACACAACAACGAGAGAAAGGAAGTCCGGCGAGGTGATCTCAAATAAATATAATTTTAATAATTTTTTTATTATAAAAATATATTTCAAATAAATAAATGTAATACATAGTGTTACATTATGAGTAGTAGGAGATCAACAAATCATTTTTGGACGATGAAAATTTAGATGTAGATGGTGGGAGGAGTGGTCCCAAAATCCCACCAAAGTGGAATATAAAGGAATGAAGTTGGATTTTGGCCTCGTCTAAGTATCTAACCCAAACCATATATGCTAATTCTATTAATTAAACAAGAAAGAAAGTGATTACTGATAAAGTAGTAGTGGCCCAAATAGGATCTTATTCGGGCCATCCCTTTTCGCAACTTCCTTTGTTAATTGTCTCTTCTACGATTTTATTCTTGTTAATTCTAGATTTTCTATCACCAAGCTTATCCTCTTTTTATTTTATTTTATTCCTTTATTCATTTTATTTCTTGTATTTTTAAAGTTTAAGTTATCGACCCAAAGAGTTATTTATATTTAATGTAAGTTGTTATTAGTAGAAAATGTTATTAATCATTAATAATCCCCAAATAGTTGCTAACCCCCACTAAATAAAGAATTTTTTTCAAATATTCACTCAAAAATAAATATTTATCGAGAAATCATATACTACTAGTATTACATTAATTGGTTGATAGAGAAAAAACCCTAGGGCTCAAGGGCGATTGTCGGCGATCTACCCCCTGGTGGTCATCGACGCGCTCTCTTCTCTCCGGTGTAAGGCTGTGGGAGCTAGGGTTTCTTGTCGGCACTACGCGACGTTCACCGGGGTTGGAGGGATCGGCTGCGGACTCTTTAGGTTTTGGAAATATCGGATTGAGGGATGATGGAAGGTAGAAAGGATGTGCACCTAACAGAGGAGGAAAGGGGAGAGGTGGTTGGGTTGGATGGTATACAGGGAGCCGGAAAACAAACAACATCGCTGACGTTGGTGGGGTCTTTGCTTACGACGAGACCGTTCAATGTTCCGGCGCTGCAAGGGGTGATGAAGAACGCGTGGAGGGTGAAGAAGGGATTTGTGTTCCGTGAGTTATCAGCGAACTGCTTTGTGTTTCAATTTGCGGACCCAGCGGACAAGGAAAAGGTGATCAAGGGGGGCCCTTGGTCTTTCGATCGAGCACTGCTGGTGTTAAGGGAGCCAGGATTTGAACAGCCCTCGAAAATTAAGTTTGAGGAGAGCCCGTTTTGGGTTCGACTGTATGATATTCCGTTGGGAATGCGATCTGTGGAGATGGTGTCAAAGATGGCTGGTACTGTGGGTAAATTGTTGGAGGTTGATGAGGACAGTATGAGGTTAAGGAGAGGAGTTATGATTTCTTTAGAGGGGAAGAAAATGTGGATCGAGTTGAAATATGAACGCCTGCCCAACTTTTGCTACTGTTGTGGGAGATTAGGCCATGCGGATGTAGACTGTGATGAAGATGAGGCGAAGCAATACTCAAATGAATATGGGGAATGGATGAGAGCGTCGCCGTTTAAGCCGGTGAAGGGACCGGGGGAAAGGGAAGCTGGAAATAGGAAGTGGACAAGACAACAAGGAGAGGGAGGAGGTAGAGAGGAGGGTGGTAAGGGTAGAAGGTCTCTGTTAGAGGAGTTGGAAGAGGCTGAACGTGTGGATAGAGAAAGGGAGAGGGTGGAAAGAGACCTGGGGAAAGAAGGGGAAGATGTGCTAATGGGGATAGCTAAAGTGGGCTTAATAGGGGATGGTGAAGTAAGCAATAAAAATCAAAGGGAGGAGGTGAATGATGGGGGAGTGAAAGAACAAAATATTAATAAAGAGGAAAAAGTAAAGGAAGTTATGAGGGAGGATACGTTGAATGCAAGAGAGGGAGGGGATGGGCTAATTAAAAAACAAAGGAGTTGGAAGAGGGTAGCTAGGGAAGCAGCTAGTGTACAGGGGAGAGAGGGAGTAGGTGGGCAAATTAAAAAAAGAAAAGAGTTGGGCAGTGAGGATGTTGAAATGGTGGGGGACACAGAAGGGGCCAAGAAAAGAAAGGGGGAAGCAGTAGTTTCAAATGAGATATCGGCAGGGGTGACTGACAGGTCCCCTTGCCGGTCACAATGAAAATCTTAAGCTTTAACTGCCGGGGATTGGGGAAGGACCCGACAGTTGATTATCTCACCAGTGTGGTGAGAAGGAGGACCCCTCAGGTGGTGTTCTTGATGGAAACCAAGAGCACTAGGAAAAGGATGGAAGGGATTAGGAGGATGATTGGCATGAAATATGGGTTTACTGTGGAAAGTGTGGGTCGTTCGGGAGGGCTTTGTATTATGTGGGATGAAGAGGTGGAATTAAACATTCAATCCTACACACAGCACCATATTGATGCTAGTGTGAGGGGGTCGAATGGAGATGTGTGGAGGTTGACCGGTTTGTATGGATGGGCAGACTCGAGGGAAAGAAGGCACACTTTAGGCTTGATTAGAAGACTAAATGAGGATGTGCATGGAAAGTGGTTGTGTGTGGGGGATTTTAACTATGTGTTAAGCTCGGCTGATAAACAAGGAGGCAGGGTGGCAGATTTTGAAAGGATGGTGGATTTTAGAGGAGCTCTAGAGGAGTGCGGTTTCAGGGAGATCCCGTTTACAGGGGGAAGGTTTACATGGGACAATGGAAGGAGTGGCGATGGGTTTATCCAAGAGAGGTTGGATATGGGTTTTGCAAATGAGACCTTCCTGGAGGCTTATCTGAAGGTTGAGGTGTTTCATCTTCCCCGAGCGGGATCTGACCATGTGCCTGTATTGGTCGATTTAGAGGGTGGGGAGAGGTATGGGAGGGTGAGGAAGGCTCCCAAGCCCTTCCGTTTTGAAGCCATGTGGCTGGAAGCAGAGGGGTGTGAGGAGGTGGTGCAGAATGGGTGGCAGAACCCGGGATCAAGGGCGGCAGAAACGGGCCTTCTTGGAAAGGTTCTTAGGTGTGCTGGTGATCTTCGGGAGTGGGATGCCACATCCTTTGGGAATGTGACGAGGAAGTTGAGGGAGATTAGAGAAGAGTTGGAAGGGATGCGAGTTAGAGGAATGACGGGACAGTGGGTAGAGAGGAGAAAAGAGCTAGAGAGAAGAGAGAGGGAGCTGATGAAGAAGGAGAAGATTATGTGGTTCCAGAGGGCTCGGGCAAATGAGTTCAAATGGGGGGATAGGAACACCAGTTTCTTCCATAAAAAGGCGACTGGGCGTCAGAAAAGAAATAGAGTGACAAAGCTTGTGGATGATGAGGGAATGGAATGGCGGAGTAGTGAGGGGATGGAACGGGTAGCGGTTGAGTATTTCCAAAACCTATTTGAGTCCGATGTGAAGGCCCCTCCAGAATCGGCTTCTCAAGGAATCGAGCTTTTAGTGTCGGCGGAGGATAGCTCGGAGCTGCTGCGTCCCTATACCGGGGAGGAGGTAAGAAAAGCTCTTTTTTCCATGCATCCCACAAAAGCTCCGGGACCGGACGGTATGTCAGCACTTTTTTACCAAAAGTATTGGCATATTGTTGGGCCGGACGTAACTAGATTTGTGCTTGATATTCTGAATGGGAGTGAGATTCCAAGGGATTTGAATTATACTTTTATTTCCCTTATTCCGAAGGTAACTAACCCATGTAGAATGAAAGATCTGAGACCGATTAGTCTGTGCAATGTGATTTACAAGATTATTTCAAAGGTACTGGCGAATAGATTGAAGAAGTGTTTGGGAAAGGTGGTGTCGCCGAGCCAAAGTGCGTTTGTGCCTGGGCGGCTTATCACCGATAATGTCCTGGCAGCTCTTGAGATATTTCATTATATGAAGAATAAGAGGGAGGGGAGAGAAGGGTATATGGCTCTTAAATTGGATATGGCGAAGGCCTATGATAGGGTGAAGTGGGGCTTTCTAGAACATTGTATGAGGAGGATGGGATTTGAGGAGCGATGGGTGACGATGATCATGCGGTGTGTCTCTTCCGTATCATTCTCTGTGCTATGGGAGGGGCATCCGTCAATGAGATTCGTCCCGAAGAGAGGTCTGAGGCAGGGAGACCCTCTTTCTCCCTACTTGTTTCTTTTGTGTGCGGAGGGGTTGTCGGGCTTGATAAGAGCTAGTGAGGGAGCGGGAAGGCTTAAAGGGGTTGCGATAGCTAGGGGCGCTCCGAGGGTGACCCATTTGTTTTTTGCTAATGATAGCGTGATCTTTGCAAAAGCGAACTGTCAACAGAGCAGCGAAATTGTGAAAATACTCCGAGTGTACGGAGAGGCGTCGGGACAACAGGTTAACTTTGCAAAGTCAGAGCTTTCGTTTAGCAAGAATGTGGGCGAGCTTAGGAGAGGTGAGGTGCAACAGAGTTTGGGAGTGAAGGAGGTTGACAAGCATGAGAAGTATTTGGGATTGCCGACTTTGATTGGTAGATCGAAGAAGGTAATCTTTAGTAGTGTGAAAGAGAGGGTGTGGAAGAAGTTGAGGGGGTGGAAGGAGAAAACTTTATCGAGTGCCGGTAAAGAGGTCCTCTTGAAAGCCGTGGTGCAAGCGATTCCCATGTATACTATGTCATGCTTCCTCCTACCAGGTGATCTTTGCAAGGAGATAGAGCAATTAATGTGCAACTTCTGGTGGAGGGATGAAGATGGGAAGAGAAGGGTTCACTGGCTCAACTGGAAGCGGTTATGTTTACCGAAGGAGAAGGGTGGTATGGGCTTTAGGGACCTCGAAGCATTTAATGAAGCGATTTTGGCAAAACAGGGATGGAGGTTGATACAAGAGCCGAGTTCGCTCCTGGCCAGAATGTTGGCGGCAAAATACTTCCCCAGAACAACTTTTTTGAAGGCTCAGCTTGGGTATAACCCAAGTTATGCTTGGAGGAGTTTGTTGAGGGGGAGAGAGCTCCTGGAAGCGGGGTTGCGATGGAGCGTGGGGAACGGAGTTGATATTAGTATATGGGGGGATCGGTGGATTCCTATGGAAAAGGAGTTCAGGGTGTTGAATGCACCTCCGCCGGGGATGGAGGACTGGAGGGTGAACGAGTTGATTGATTGGAGTCGAGGGGAATGGGATGAGCAGAGAGTGCGACAGGCTCTATGGGAGCCGAATGTGCAGGAGGTGATGCAAATGAGGCTTGTGAGGCCGGACTGTAGAGACGAACAGATATGGCATTATACAAAAGATGGGAACTTTACGGTACGATCGAGCTATCGGCTAGCGATGGAGAGAAGAGTGGTTGCGGATCTGCCGAGACAATCTGATGAGACGCGAGTGGGACTGGCCTGGAAGAGAGTGTGGAGTCTACCGGTGCCGCCTCGGATTAGAGCTTTCATATGGAGAGCCTGCAGGGAGATACTCCCGTGTAAGGCAAACCTCGTGAGGAGACATGTGCTTAAAGAGGACGAGTGTGAATTTTGTGGGTGCAGAGATACGGTGGTCCATGCTCTGAAGGAATGTAGATGGGCTAGGTTGTTCTGGAAGCAAGTTCCCGAGGTCGGGAGATGGGGGAAAGGGTGCAGAACGATTATGGACTTCATGGAAAGGGTAGGAAAGAGCCGTCGGACAGAAACTCTGCAGTTGTGGGCTTTTGTGATGAGTGCAATCTGGAGGGCGAGGAATGAGGTGATTTTTGAGGGTGTGAGCGTGGATCCACAGAGAATAGTTGGAGAGGTGTTTACTCTGGTGAAAGAATATGTAAATGAGGAGGGAGAGAAGAGGGGGGTGGCTGGGGATCAACACCAAAATATAGTGAAGGAGTGGTGCAAACCGAGTGAGGGAATGATCAAAATCAATTGTGATGGAGCGATAGATAGCGCAAAGGGCTATGGAGTGGGCTTCATTGCCAGGTATGAGAGGGGACTGGTAGTGCTCTTTGGGTCGAAGAGGGTACAGGGGACGTCGGAAGTGGAAATGGTGGAGGCGGAGGCAATCCTATGGGGTTTGCGAGCTGCGTGTGAGAGGGGTTTTGCAAAGGTGGAGGTGGAATCTGATTGCCTTAATCTAATCCGAAAGCTGCAGCAAGGGGCTGAACAAAGAGGAAGTATGGGGGCTGTGCTACGGGAGATTAGGTTGTGTGCTCGATCGTTCAGCTGCTGCCTTTGGAGGCATGCTCGGAGGTCGGCGAACAGGGCGGCACACTGTTTAGCTAGCATGAGGCCTAGCAGCAGCTTTGTGTCTTGCTCGAGCGTTTCCTTCCCGCTGAATTTGGATGCTTTATTGTGTTCTGACTTGAATTAATACAGTTTGTTTGTTTGCTCTCAAAAAATATTTATCGAAATATACACACTTTCAAACTATTTAAAAAAATATTCATTTTCGTCAAATCATGAAATCGCATTTTAATCCCAAAATCCCGAAATTGAAACTTGGATAAAATTAATGAAAAAAATGTGGTTTGAAATCGCATTTCTTTCTCGGATTAGAAAGAAAAGCGGATTAGAAAGAAACGCGGTTTTATATCGCATTTCTTCCCTTTTTATTTTTTTAAATTATAAAACAAAAAAATATATGTACATGTAAAACACAGCCTTAGTTTGATCAACATTTTCAACAGGGAAGGCCCACATCGTTGTCCCACAATTAGACCATCCACATTGAGGTTTTTAAGACAAAAAAAAAAATTAAATAAAGGGGTGATAGATGAATAGTTTAAGAAATGATGTTGATGGTTTCTAACCTAGCAACTCAATAAGGAAGTTAGGAGCTCAAAAAACCCAAAAAGGGTGATGGTGGAGGGTGAGAAGGGGAAAGACGGAAAAAAATGATTGGGTCATTCAATTAATTTAATTGTTAAATTAAATAGGTATAGTATTAAAATTGGTTGTATTGTATGGATGTGGATTAAAAATAGAGTTGAGTTTTTTAAAGTGAGAGAAAGTGATAAAAGATAGTTAAAAAACCGTGGAAACCGAAACCAATGCGGGTGCTCTTAAAAGGGAAGGCTCATCAGATCGCGTTTTACATTTATATACGTATATTTTTTTGTTATACATTTTTCCAACATTTTATTTTTAATATACATATTATAAGTTGAAAAATACATTCTTATAAATAATGATAATGATTTGGCTCGTGCATAGCACATGTTTGATTTATCTAGTTTGCTCTAAAGAGGGTGTTATCCTATTTAAGACAAGACATTCATAAAAACACACACCTAGGATGTCCAAAAATCCCCGAAAAGAACACCATGTCGATACCTTATAATATGAGTTACGGATACATGCTCGATATTTTGGTCAAGACAGGGGCTATGTTGGTCCAATACCGGCATTTGAGCACTTATTGGAAAGCTAACTTCAACGGTTAAGATTTATTGTTGACATCTTCTTACGTATAAATATATTGAAAATAATCAACAACTTTAGTTTGGTTGCAGTTAGTGGCACATCCATTGTTTATTGAAATATCACCTCTTATTAACATTCTATTGTAAAAAAAACCTACCCAATTTTCAAAATTTTAAAAGATGTCCATTTTTATTTTATTTTTTAAAATAACCCATTTTCATTGTTCAGTTAAAAAACATAATCAATTTTAGAAAAGACTACTTTTTCCCTTTCATCAATTAAAAAAACCAATAATTATTTATACCAAGTTTGAAAATATCACATTTAAAAAAAATTAATGTTTTGAAAAAGAAAATATATTTTCGGAAAAGAAATGATATTTTGTAAAAAAATGAAATTGGGTTTTATAAACATGAAAATGAGTATTCTTTAAAAAAAATGAAAATTTTGAATGAGTTTCGATAAGCAAATTAATTTCGGGTTTTTTTAAAAAAAAATATGCAAACAAAAGATTAACCAATGGTCAAAATTTTAAAATAAAATGGTTGTGCCACTAACCATAGTCACTCCAAAGTTGGTGATTATTTTGTAATTTTTTTCTATTTTTTGCAATTTGCCCTTGTTTTAAAAAATAATTAAAAAGTTGATATTTTATAGACTTTTTAGCTTTTTTAAAAGTGTGATAAAAAAATCAAAGACCTTCATTTTATTTTGAAATGAAGGGAGTACTAAATTTGTTATAACATCAAATTTTAATATAGGGAAACCGTTTGATACACATGTTTATGTGATTATGTGAAAGATATTGTATATACAAGCTAAGAGCATATCTCTAGTAGATTTTCTACTTTAGGGATTTTAGAGTTTTTGGAGAATTTTAGGATTTTTTTTAACAAATTCTCCATCTCATTCTACAAAATGGGAAAATAACAGAAAAAATAGAGATTCTTTCTCAAATCTGCAATATTTCTCCAAAACTAATATTCGAAATGGGAAAGACGTTGAAGTTGAAATAAAAATAATTTAATATATATATATATATATATATATATATATATATATATATATATATATATATATTATTTCTCAATTTTGAAGAAACTTTGAAAAAGCTACTAAAAATAATCTTTAATTTAGTTAATTTTAAGATAGAATCTCGTTGAATCTATATGTTGTAATTGTGCTAAAAATATCGATCCCAAACATTTGTTGTCTTTTTAGGGGACCATGTGTCTGTCTTGAGTGTGAAATTCCGAGAAATCTGTTGGATCGTATGAAACGAGAGTCGTGTTGGATTTATTTTTTGTTTTATTTTTATTATAAGATCGAAAATCACTCTTCTAACACAAAAATTTAAGTCAATGTGTAGACCTTTTAATTACAACATTGAGAGTTCCATAGATTTCTCGCATAGTGTTTTAGCCACGCTTGAGAAGAAATGCAGACGACGAGCTAGGGCCTCATTTGGGCATAGTACGTTTCATCCTCGCTCTTGGCTTGGGATCTTAGGCTCTTAGCTAGTGTGCTTTTGTCTTTCAACTGCTTTCGGACGATAGTGTGATCATCCATCCCATTTGCCTTGCACAATAGGATCGGACATGGCACTACTGTGAAGACTTGTGATTGGATTTTAGCCATTCATAAGGCCACCACCAACTTTGCCTCGTCAGAAGGTGGCCACTCTTTTTTTTAGAACTATGAGTGTGTATGGACACTCCAATTTGATCACAAATTGATCATAGATATAGCTGGGTTACAGAAGGGCAAATAGGTCTTTTCATGTAAGGTTCCAATTGATACAAAAGGCGGGAATTCTGTTTGGAGGTTGTAACAAACTCACTTTTCGATTGCAAGCTCAATTGACCTCCTCCAATGGAGGTTTTCCGATTTTACCTAAACTCAATTTGATTCTGCAATTGATTGCTTAAGTTTTCTAGTTTTCAAATGGTATCAGAGCACTGAGTTCCGATCTGTGTTTTACGTGTGATCTCGCTTCGAAATTCAAGTGAGATTCGGAGAACTAGTTTCTGGTGTTCGATTTCTGGCGATTCTCGATTAGATCTAGCTTTGTTGAAGTCAGTATGGTTGGAAGAGGAGCAGGACAATCATCTGGCATCGGAGGTGATGCAAATGGACAAGGAAGAGGAACGTATGTGACTCCTCCAGCACCGGGAGCAGGAGCTGGAAGAGGATGGAATTTGCAAAACCAAGGCATCCAGTTTGGAGAAGTGATGCACGAGATGGCCAATGCGCATGTCAATCCTTTGTTCTTATCAAATTCAGATCATCCAGGTATGGTCCTTGTCTCGAATCCTTTTAATGGTGCCAATTTCACTAGTTGGAGTAGAGGTATAAAAATGGCACTAGGAGCGAAAGTCAAGTTAGGATTTATAACTGGAAGTTGCGTTAAACCTCCAGAAAACGGTGAGGAGTTTGAGAAATGGATGCGAGCTGACCAGATGGTCATGTGTTGGTTGTTTAATTCTATGACAAGAGAAGTTGCAGAAAGCTTGATGTATGTTGAGACATCAAAGGAACTTTGGGATGAAGTGAAGGAAAGATTCTTTGAATCTAATGATCCCTTAGTATACCAGCTGCGTAGGGATCTAGCCAACCTTAGGCAAGACAACTTATCTGTTGGGGCTTATTTTGGCAAATTGAGCAAAATTTGGGATGAATTAAAATCCTTAGATGCTGTGCCTATATGCAACTATGGTAGTATGAATGGTTGTAGTTGTGCTCTATTAAAGAGGATTGTTGACAGAGAAGAGAAAGCTAGAGTAATGCAGTTTTTGATGGGATTAAATGATGTTTATGAGAATTTAAGAAGCAATATACTGTCTAAGGATCATATGCCAGGGCTGAATAAGGCTTTTCAGATGGCTACACAGATAGAGAGGTCTAAGGGAGTCACTAATGCCATTCAAGGTGAAGAAAATGCCTTGAATGTGTCAAGGCAATTTGATAGGTTTCCACAGGACAGGTTTGGGCAGACTAACAGGAGCTATCAGTTGGAGAATGAGGCCAATGCTGTGAAGGGATATAGAGACTACAAGAATGGTGATCAGTCTAGGTATTTTGATAAGAATTCTGAACAAAGCTACATAGATTATAAGAGAGCCAAGCTGGAAAGGAAATGTGACCATTGTGGTGAGAGAGGTCATCTCAAGGAATTTTGCTTCAAAATCATTGGGTACCCTGAGTGGTTTAGGGGGCCCAAGGATGAAGTGAAGCCTAGACCCATTGGGAAATTTGCAGCTCAGTTTGAATCAGCACAGCATGAGAGTCCCTTTGAAGAAGATACTTATACAACCAACAAACCTGACCAGGCAGTTGTGAATGTTGTATTCCAGGAAGTCTTGAAGCTCATGAAAGGAAAATCTCAGGTGGAGAGCACTGATAGCAATGCCAATCAGGCTATGGTTCATTTTGCAGGTACTTTGAGTTCTTCTTTTCTAATTGGTGTGAATAAATCTGAGAATGATTTGTGGATTGTGGACTCTGGGGCCACAGATCACATTGCATTTGATTGCAACATTTTTTCAGAAGTTTTTGATTTCAAAGCTGCTATCAAACTTGGGTTACCTGATGGAAATTGCATCACAGTGACACAGTTTGGTACAGTCAAGTTGAACTCTAACTTGGTGTTGAAACATGTTCTTCTAGTGCCCCAGTTCAGACATAATTTGTTGTCTGTCTCTAAGTGTGTGCATGAGAAACAGTTGAGATTTAGCTTTGACATTATGAGTTGTTGGTTACAGGACCTTACAACTAAAGCTATCATTGCAAAAGGGTTTGAAGACAAAGGATTATATGTGTTGAAGAATGGTGTAAATCCACAGTTTCAGTTGCAGTCATTTTCCTTGAATACTGTTAGTTGTAATAACTTGCTTTTAAAGCATGCAAGATTGGGACATATGTCTTTTTCAAAGCTCCAACATATTCCTGGATGTACTACTACTGATATTCAGACTTTACATTGTGATGTTTGTGCCATGACTAAGGCACACAAATTACAGTTTAACACAAGTGTTTCTATTGCTGAGAATACATTTCAGCTTTTGCATTTGGATGTTTGGGGTCCATACAAGGTCCCAGCCATGTGTGGGGCTAAGTACTTCCTCACCATATTAGATGATCATTCTAGGTGCACTTGGGTCTATTTAATGCAGGATAAGTTGCAAGTTTTGAGACTGATCACTGCATTTCTAAATATGGTTGAAACTCAATTCAAGGTATCAGTTAAGACAGTGAGATCTGATAATGGGACAGAGTTCACTCAAAAAGGTTGCAGGGAGCTCTTTGATTCAAGAGGAATTGTGCACCAAAGAGCAGCTCCTGGGGTCCATGAACAGAATGGAAGGGTAGAGAGAAAGCATAGGCACTTACTAGAAACTGCCAGGGCAATTAGGATGCATGCTGGCTTACCTTTAAAATTTTGGGGAGATTGTGTTCTTGGGGCTACACACCTTATCAATAAAATGCCTACTCCCTCTCTCAACTGGAAGTCACCTTTTGAGGTTTTATATCATACATCTCCAATATATGATCAACTGAGAGTCATTGGATGCTTGTGTTATGCTGTTCAACCAAATGACTATAGGGATAAACTGGGGACTATGGCCAGGAGATGTGTATTTCTTGGGTATCCACCAAATCAAAAGGCATACAAGCTCTATGATATGGAGAAAAGAACTGTCATCATCAGTAGACATGTAAAATTTGAAGAAAATGTGTTTCCATTCAAACACAAAGCAGAAGCTCCACCAATTGCTCATCCAAATGATTCTCTAACCAGTGATCTCTTGGACTCTATGGCTGAGTGGGCTCCCACGTCTGGCAGCTCCTCTATTGATCTATCTCCCAACCATATAGAGGCACATTCACCTCACAGCTCCCCTTCTGTCACTCAGTCACCTGTGCCCTCCCACTCCCCACACTCCTCTCCATTATCAGCCTCCACACCTCATATCCAGCCCCTTGACACCCCTGTATCTCCTGAACACCCTCACTTGAACCTAAGGAGACACATCACTAGGCCTGCTAGACTCCAAGATTTCACATACTCTCATCTCCCATTCAGAGGTAGCCCTGACTCCTCTCAGTCAGACTCCTTTGCTGTCTTTTCCATCACCAATCTATCCCATCTGTCACCATAATATGTTCATTCCCTTGTCAATGCCTGCACAATCTTTGAACTCAACTCATACTCTCAGGCTAAGGGCATTCCAGAATGGGAAACTGCCATGTCCAAGGAACTGGAAGCTTTAACAGTTAACCACACATGGGATGTAGCTGCTCTTCCTCTAAGGAAGAAACCTATTGGTTGCAAATGGATATTCAAAGTCAAATACAGACCTGATGGAACAGTTGAGAGACACAAGGCCAGATTGGTAGCTAAAGGGTACAATCAAGTCAAGGACAGGGACTACAAGGAAACATTCTCACCTGTTGCCAAATTGTCCACAGTAAGAATTCTCCTTGCAATTGCTGCTTGCAAGGGTTGGCAGTTGCATCAATTGGATGTCAACAATGCCTTTTTGCATGGATACTTGGAGGAAGAAGTATATATGAGCTCCCCCTGGTTACAAGATTCCTACATGCCATGTGTGCAAACTGACTAGATCCTTGTATGGACTGAAGCAAGCTAGTCGACAATGGAATCATGAGCTTACCGAGTTCATGATCAGTCTAGGATATGCTCACTCATCTCATGACTTCTCCTTGTTCATAAAAACAACAAGTGGCCACTTGACAGTAGCTCTTGTCTATGTGGACGACATGCTCATCATGGGGAGCTCAGTTTCTGAAATTGATGCTACCAAAGCATCTCTACACAGGCAATTCACTATCAAGGATCTTGGCATTGCAAGGTATTTCCTAGGAATGGAAATTTCCAGATCCTCTGCAGGCATTCTATTGAACCAGAGAAAGTATGTCCTTGACATTCTTACTGATGCTCAGATGGATGGTTGCAAGGAAGCTTCTTTTCCCATGCAACATGGGGTCAAGCTCTCATCCTCCATAGGTGACCCTATTCCTAATCCTGAAGATTAGAGGAGACTTGTTGGGAGGTTGCTCTACCTCACCTTAACCAGACCTGGCATTTCTTACATTGTACAACAACTAAGCCAGTTTCTCCAGTCTCCTTTAAAACCACATTAGGATGTACTCACATATCTCCTTAGATACCTTAAAGGCACCTTCAACTATGCTCTCTCATATCCAGCTACCTCAAATCTCAAAGTTCATGCCTTCACAGATGCTGATTGGGGAAATTGCTTAGATACTGGACGGTCCTTGTCTGGGTATTGTGTATTCCTAGGCTCCTCCTTGGTGTCATGGAAAACTAAAAAGCAGAAAGTGGTGTCTAAATCGTCCACTGAAAGTGAGTATAGAGCCATGTCCTATGTTGCCAGTGAGCTGGTCTGGATGCAAGGAGTACTTTCTGACTTTGGCATCAACATTGCACTCCCTATGCCTTTGTATTTTGACAATAAGTCAGCTCATCAGCTAGCCCTCAATCCCATATTCCATGAACGCACTAAACATGTGAGGATTGATGCCCATTTCATTCGAGAGATGATTGCCAATGGCTTCATCAACACTGTCCATGTGCCAACTTCCTTACAAGTGGCTGATATTTTTACCAAGGCCCTTGGAGCAAAGCAACATGAATTTTTCAGAGCAAAGCTTGGCCTCGTCATTCCTGCACCAGGCTCAGCTTGAGGGGGGGATATGAGTGTGTATGGACACTCCAATTTGATCACAAATTGATCATAGATATATCTGGGTTACAAAAGAGCAAATAGGTCTTTTCATGTAAGGTTCCAATTGATACAAAAGGCGGGAATTCTGTTTGGAGGTTGTAACAAACTCACTTTTCGATTGCAAGCTCAATTGAGCTCCTCCAATGGAGGTTTTCCGATTTTACCTAAACTCAATTTGATTCTGCAATTGATTGCTTAAGTTTTCTAGTTTTCAAAAGAACAAACCAATACTCATGTCATTTCATTTAAAACAATCGAAGCAATAT
Source organism: Persicaria tinctoria (assembly GCA_037127255.1). Taxonomy (NCBI): domain Eukaryota; kingdom Viridiplantae; phylum Streptophyta; class Magnoliopsida; order Caryophyllales; family Polygonaceae; genus Persicaria; species Persicaria tinctoria. The sequence continues at coordinate 19,525,289 of JBANSL010000006.1, forward strand.
TATCCGAAACAATTTACAAAGAAAAGAAAAGGGAATTACAAATGGATCTTATAGTTGCAAGCTCATGCGCCACCCTATTACCATCCCTTCTAATATGGGACCAACCAGCTGATACGAAGGAGCTTTTGCTAGCGCCAAGATCTCCGCGATGACGTTGTACAGAGCCCCTTTCCCTTGTTCCCCTCGTTGTGACTTCAGTACGAGTGCCTGGCAATTGGATTCCACCACAATATGTCGAGCTCCTCTCTCTCGCGCCAGCTTCCCGCTTCAGCTAGCTCCACATCTCCGGTAGGTTGGGTTTCCTTCTGGCCTCCAAACACTAGTTCCCCCCCCCCCCCAATGATTTCTGCCAATCAATCCTAGCGTTGGGCGGTCCACACTCGGAACGCTTGCATCGCAATTGATCTTCGGCGTCCCCTCACCCGGTTTTACCAAGTTGGAACTCGGCCTATCCTGCTGTAGAGCAGCCGTCGCTGGTCTCATGACATCTCTATATCTATCAAATTCGCCCAGCATATTCATCACCTCCCGTATGATTTCGTCCGGATTCTTGTGAACCCCTTTGAAAATCCGTTTGTTCCTTGCTCCCCACACAAACCAGCAAAGCGTGGCCCATGTTTGCTTGTTTTTGTGATACCCTCTCGCTAGAACTGATGCGGCCGCCTCCCAGGTAGAATCCGACAACAACCAAAACCTCTCCAAACCAGGCATCAGTTTCCACACCTTCCTCGCCACCTTGCACTCGAAGAGGACATGTTCGGTCGTTTCTTCCCTGCCGCAAACGTCACAACAACAATCAGTTGTGATCCCATAAATTCAATTTCTATGTTTTGTTTGATTAAACATGGAGTTTTCATAGTAATTTATTTAAAATTACTCTCGTAACCTTTTGCTTTTTATTTAAAATCAAAATCTATATGGGTAAATTGGAGATTTTATTTATAAAAAATAAATTTCATAGGAGATTTGGAAAAAAAGATTGGAGTAAGTAGATCTTACATACCTCCTTCATGATAACTTGAATTCCCCATTTCATGAGAATTTAAATTCCTGACATTCCTGAATTTTCTCATTTTAAAAAAACATACTAAACACATGTATTGACTCTTACTTCCTGTGATTGTGAACTTCATGGAGATTAGAGAGCTAACCAAACGAATATATTAATAACATTATCGCATTTTGTAATTTAAATTTATTATTTTTATAATCAGATTTTGAATATATTTTATAAAAAAAAATATATAATTTTAAAATATTGTATTCAATTAGCATAACTAAAAGAAAAATAATTGGTTCGACAAGATCAAAATGGGAATCTCAAATGATAGGAGTAGGCCGAGTAGGGGAGGGGATTTGTCAATTTTCTTCTTATCTGTATTGGACATAATAATAAAACACTCCTCATGAAACGTGACCATTCGTCATAAATATGCCTTCCTCCAATCACCACATGCCCAAACAAAAACCGATCATTTATCCAAAGTAATAAAATACAAACCCAAACCCAAATAAAATAAAACCCCATTTATGTACACAACTGCAGAAAATAAGAGGGAATCACAGAGATATCATAAAATAAATGCAATTATTCCCATAATAAATCACCGCGCAATTCGTCGTTTCTTTCATTCTTTCACATTCTCTCTCATTCCTCCATCTTTTTCCACGCTTTCATTTTTCAAACCGATTTCTCACCGAATCTTTACATCTTTAAAAAAAATCTCATTTTTTTTACCGTTGTGCATTTACTAATCTCATCATAAAAAATCTAAAAAGAAACACAATATAATTTTTTATAAGTATTTTTTTGAGATTTTAAAAAAATACTACTTTCATTAAAAAATGAGTAGATGTTATTTAATTTTTTGACATGTTTTTTAAAAAAATTAAAAACTATATAAATATCAAAAATTTTACTTAAAAAAAAAACAATTTTATACTAGGTATATTAATTATAATGACAGTTTATAAGTTAAATATTTTAATTTTTTTTGGAATATGTATTAATTTAGTGGTTAAATAATTTTATGGGCTAAAATAAATAGTTTCCATTTTATAATACGGTGTTGCCAAAAAGCCTGTCGACACAAGGCAGTGAGACAGACACAGTCACACACTAGTCCAGTAGTCCTGCTGCAAAGGCTTGGAGCTTGAGCAATCAAACCCTCCCCCCCAATAAAGCAATTTGACAAAAAGCAAAAGCTTCCAAATATAAATCAATTTCTATTATTCCTACTCAGTCATTCCATTTCCAGGGTTAGAGAAACAGTCACGCTGAGTGAGAGAGAGATCTGATGGAGATTTCACAGAGAGAGGGATGGGATGAGTGTCAGTAAGTGTAATGGCTTCTCTCTTCTTCCATACGCATTTCCGTCTCAGCCGCTGATCCACAAGCCGCCATTTCCACGCGTTTCTGTTTCTGCTGGTGAGTTTTTGACCCGTTCGGAACTGTGACTACTAGTTTTTCTTGACGGCATTGCTTGATTGAGCCTTTTTAGCTTTGTTTGATTTCGTTATTTTTGCTGAAAAATCGTGATCTGCGAGCAATGGAGAAGGTAGAAATTGATCTTAGTCAGTATCTTTATGATTGACGATTTCAGGTCGTTTTGGTGGTTTCTGCGAATCATTCAATTGATTCTGGAGATATTTCATCAAATTTGTTTATAAAGGTGCGTAACGACGAGTCCTGAGTTCATGATATCTGTTCTGAGTATTTTTAAAATATTCACATTGTAACATCTAGGGTTCCTGGTTCGTATGGCTGCTTGTTTACAGGTCGTTTCCACGTTACAACTGGTTTTAGCGTTTAGCAGATATCCAGATACAACTCATTCGAGGCTTTATCCCTGGCTGTTTGCATTTGGACTTGGTAATTGCACCAGTTTGGGGTAATTTCAGTCTCAAATCATGGCAACCCTGACAAAAGCGGAGTCCAAGCACATGTATTCGTGGTGGTGGGACAGTCATATCAGCCCAAAGAATTCAAAATGGTTGAAAGAGAATCTTGCAGGTATCCATGCTATCTTCTGCAATCTGCATTCAGCTTGGTTACTCCACTGATCTTTCTAGTTGTAGTTATTTATGCACTCATATGATTATAGATCCATAACAGTATCCGGATTCATTTGTCTTCGTGTTGTCAAAGAAGCCCTAATGTCTGCAGTATCAAGTTTTTACACGATGTACTTCTGTAGTTCCTAGCTCGCCTTAAATTGATGACAAGTGAGAACAACATATTTCAATCTTCAAGATGATAGTACTGTGTATAACATGAGCCTTGCTCGTTTATTCATTTGTCTATAAGTAAGTTTACATATGCGACATAATGCTGTGTCTTGAGAACTTTTGCTCACTGCTAAGGTCTCGGCAATTCTTGCTTGCAGCGGTAGTTTTAATACCAATTGATTGAATCAGTGAATCTTATAAACAAGTCAGTGGGGGTATGATGTCAGAAAATGTCCGTCTTGATTCACTTTGTAAGTTTTTTCTTTTAATGCAGATACGGATAATAAAGTGAAACAAATGATCAAGCTTGTTGAAGTAGACGAGGACTCTTTTGCTAGAAGGGCTGAAATGTATTACAAGAAGCGTCCTGAGCTTATGAAATTGATTGAAGAGTTTTACCGAGCATATCGTGCCTTGGCTGAAAGATATGATCATGCAACTGGTGTAATAAAGCAGGCTCATAAGACCATGGCCGAAGCATTTCCGAATCAAGTCCTGTTTGATGTGCCTGATGATGATCCAGATCCCTGTACACCAGAGATGTCAGTTCCTATACGAGAATGCAATGATTTTGATGATTTCCATTATGCGGAGAGAAATGGAGCATTTGGATCTGAGGAAGCACGAAGGTTTTCCAAGCTTGCTGAGGGGAAGGCCAGAAAATGTCTGAATTTTCATGATCCTGGTGAGAAGGAAGTTCAAGCGCCGAAGAAGGAGGGGTGCACTCAAAAGGCTGTTGTGCTTTCTGATTCTGAGAGGCTAGGGAGATCTGAGACTGACATTCAGGCACTGAAAGAAGCCCTTTCAAGGCTGGAAGCTGAGAAGCAAGCCGGTTTTCTGGAGTACCAAGAAAGCTTGAAAAGATTGTCTAAACTGGAGTCTGAAGTACTGCATGCACAAGAGGATTCAAGGGGCCTCCATGAACGGGCAAGCAATGCAGAAGCTGAAGTACAGAGTTTGAAGGAATCACTTGCCAAATTAGAAGGAGAAAGAGAAGCTTGCCTTCAACGGTACCAGGAATGCCTGGACAGGATATCCAACTTGGAGAGTAATGTTTCCCGAGCCATGGAGGATGCAGAAAGACTTGACAGGCAAGTTTGTCAAACTGAAAAGGAGGCCCTAATCTTAACGGAGGAGCTTGTACAATTAAATGCAGAAAAAGAAGCTTGCCTCTCTAAATACATGGAAGCACTTGAGAAGATAGCAAACCTTGAGAACAGATTATTGCTAGCAGAAGATAAAGCTAGCATGACAAGTGAGAGAGCATGTAATGCTGAAAAGGAAGTTGCATCTTTAAAAAATGCTTTTGACAGAGCAAATGAAGAAAAAGAAGCTGCTTCTTCACAATGCCAACTATGTCTTGAGAAGATAGCGAGTCTTGAGGGTGAAATTGCTCTATCCCATGAAGAGACAGCAAGGCTCAAGGATGAGATAGATCAGGGGTGTGCAAAGCTGAAGGTGTCTGAAGAACAATGCCTTTTGTTGGCAAGATCAAACAAGTCTATGCAGGCTGAACTGGACTCCTTTCTGATTAAACTCGGGGACCATAATCAAGAACTTTCAGAAAAGCAGAAGCAAGTGGGAAGACTTTGGACATGTGTTCAAGAAGAGCGTTTGCGGTTTCTGGAAGCTGAAACTGCTTTGAGGACACTGCAGAGCTTGCATTCCCAAACTCAGGATGAACTAAGATCTGTCGCCGCGGAGCTTCAGAGGAGGGTCCAACTTATGAAGGATATGGAAGTTCACAGCCAGAGTTTGCAAGATGAAGACCGGAAGATTAGGGACGAGAACAAGAGCTTGAGTGACCTTAATCTATCATCTGCTGGCTCAATGAAGAAAATGCAGGAAGAAATCTCAAACTTAAAAGGGCAAGACAAGCTTGAAGGGGATCCAGAACTTGGATTGGCTGAAAGAGATGCACTACAGCAAGAAATTTACCATCTGAAAAAGGATCTAAACGATTTGAACAACGCATATCAGGATATGCTGGAGCAGGTGGGGCTGGTGGGATTTCAGCCAGAATCCCTTGCATCATCTGTTAAAGACTTGCAGGATGAGAACTCGAAGCTAAAAGAAAGCTGCCAGAGGAGGGAAGCTGAGATATCTGCTCTTTTGGAGAAGTTGGCAATGATGGAAACACTTGCTGAAAAGAAGGCCATTCTGGAGCGCTCTCTCACTGAATTAAGTGGTGAAGTGGAGGATGCTAGAGAAAAGGTCAAGGCACTGGAGGAATCGCATCAGTTGCTCATGAAAGAGAAGTTCGTGTTGATTGCTGAGAAGGCCACTCTGATTTCTCAGTTGGAGATAATAGTGGAGAATTTAGAGAAACTCACAGCAAGGAACACTTCTTTGGATAACTCTCTTTTTCATGCAAATGAGGAACTTGATGCACTGAGGAAACAATCAAAGAGCTTAGAAGATTCATGCCAGTTGCTAAATGATGATAAGTCCATCCTTCTTAAAGAGAGACAGGTATTAGAACTAAAGCTGGAAACTACTCAGCAGAGGCTAGAAGAGGTGGGAAAAGGACATGATGAACTAGAGAAAAAGTACATTGTTGTTGAAGAGCAACGAGAAGCTGCTCTAAAACTGGTAGAGAATCTCTGCAGCTCCTTGGCTGCTGAAAAGAAAGAGAATGAAACACTTTCTCATTTGAGCAATATGCGGATGGCAGAGATGGAGTATAAGATTCAGAACCTACAGAAGTTGGGGGAAAGCACAAGGGGCCAACTCGAAGAAGAGCTAGATAAAGCTGTAAATTCTGAGTTTGAGATTTTTCTCTTGAGGAACATTTTGCACGATCTGAAAGGAACAAATTCTTCCTTGCAGAACAAGTGTGAGAAAATGTTAGAATCATCCAAGCTTTCTGAGAAGCTAATCTTAGAATTGGAATTTGAGCATATTGAGCAACAGGAGGAAGTTAATTTTCTATCTGAACAAATCAAGACACTAAGGATGGGGATGTTTCAATTGTTGAAGGTTCTAGATGTTGATCTGGAACTTGTGTATGAAGGCCACTTAGTGGAAGATCAAATTGTTCTACACCGCATACTTATAAAAATTGATGATACCAGAAATGCTCTCTACAAAGCCTGGGATGAGAATCAGAAGCTTGCCATTGAAAAGTCAGTTCTTGAAACACTGCACGAGCAACTTAAAGAGGAGGTGACTGATTTGAAGGTGTTGATTAACACCCTTCAGCGGGAGTTTAGGACTGGGAATAATCAATTGTCGTCTTTACAGAAGGATATGCCAAAGCTTCTTCAGAGTCATGAAGAATTAGTACTGAGAGTTACAGAGGGAAATCACAAAGAAGAACTACTTGCAGATGAAGTGAATAATCTCAGGGTGAAGCTTCTGAAAATGCAAGGTGTCTCCCAGGATCTAGAGAAGGAAAATTGCAGAATTCTTGAGGAGAAGAGATCCTTGATGAAGGCAGTTCTGGATTTGGACGAGGAGAAACACAAAATGGAACATGAAAACTCTTGCCTTGTGGTTGAGGCTGTTACATTGGACACTCTCTCATTGATCTTGACTAACAATATTTTGGAGAAATCAGAGATGATAAATCAGTTGGCCCAGACTATAGGGAACCTCCGTGATGACAATGGTGCGCTTGAAGACAAGATGGGAACTATGGAGGGTATCTTGGATAAATATCAAATGCAGAATATGAATCTAACAGACTCCTTAAAGAAACTTGATGAAGAACTGGAAGAAGTCAAAATAGAAAACAGTCAGTTGAAGCATGAACTAGCAATGGAGAGGGACCTGTCATCTCAGAAAGAAATGGAGCTTTTGGAAGCAGCGATGGTAGAAGATGGTCATGCAAAACAAATCATCGAATTGTCCGAGAGATATAATCAGCAGCTCAAGGAGAGTGAATCCCTTCAAGAGTCCATGCAAAATGCAGTTTCTGAATTACGCAGGACGCTCAACAAACAAAAACAGACTGGCCGAACAGTGGAAATGTTGCATTCAGAACTGAAAAAGGGGAGAAGTGAAGCTGAATTGTGGGAAACTGTTGCTGGGTCATTCTTTATTGAGCTGCAGACCTCTTCCGTTCGTGAAGCGTTGTTCAGAGAGAAGTTCACTGAGCTTTCCAAAGAATACGAGTGCCTTGAGGCTGAATATTGTTCAAAGGGCTTGGAGTTTGTACAGCTGAAGGAAAGATCTGAGTCATTGGAAGGTGAAAATAGTCAAGTAAAAGCTCAATTGGCTCAGCTTATGCCAGCCTTGGCATCTCTGAAGGACTCTGTAGCATCTCTTGAGAGCCATGCTATGCATATTGAATCCGAAGACGATTATTACAAGGTACTTTTTCTTCTTGTGATAAAACTCGTTAGGTAATAGAGGCTAGTAGCTAGTGGTGAAAAACTGGAGTATTTAAACTTGCAAGTTCAGTTTGAGGTTCTCACTAATTTTCATTTTTTATATCCTTCGGTTTTTGTTGTGCTCTTATTCTAACCTGCAAATAATAGGCTAGCAGTTAGAACTTAGAAGGCATCTCATTCGATCAATCTGACAATTGGTATAACTTGATCTGTTATACATTTCAATTTATATTTTCTCACATTGGTGTAATTCTCTCGGAAGACATGACTTTGGATAGAGACCACTGGAGGAGGCGCACCCGGGTTTCTGATGTTTAGTAGTTGGTGTCAGGGTGTTGTGTCTTGTTGTTTCCTCTTGCCTCCTTTTCTACTGTTTATCTTGCTCATTGTGATTTCTGTGATTTTTCATTTTGGGTCTATCGGAAACACTCTCCCGACTTGTTCGGGGAAAGAGTGCGTACATCCTGACCCCCAGACCCTGCTTTATCGCGGGATTGACTGGGTTGTTGTTGTTGTTGTTGTTCACATTGGTGTAATTCTCATTTGGGATTTTAATTTCATTCAGTTATATTTACAGATTACAGTTAGCATTTCCCATCTGTAACTGCATGTTTTGCTTCACGGATCAATTGGATCCTGATGTCTTTACAGGATGCTGACAGCCCTCACCAACCAAGCCACAATGAAAAAAATGGATTCTCTGACTTGGAGGATGTAGCAGTTAGGATTAAGACAGTTGAAAACAAGGTGATAGAAATGAAGAAGCTCTCTCAAGAAAGAAGTCTCAAAGCACTAAAATCTCGAAGTAGCAAGTCACGACGTGGGAGTGGTAGATCCAGCAGGCGCTTACCACCAGATTGGCTGGAAAAAGCACCAGCAAAGGAGAGTCATCACCATAACAGCAAGCAGCAGAAACATGCTTCTAATCCATACGAACCCGGTGAGCTTATGATGAAAGACATCTTGCTTGATCAGCCATCAGAAACCTTGTTTTGCAGGAAGAACAGAAGAGGCGGATATAGCAACAGTGGGAGTGATGATCAGATTCTTGAGCTATGGGAAACCATGGGTCAAAGCCGAAGTATTGATCTAACAGTTAGAACCGAGAAAGAAACTCAAACTTCTCTGAAGAGTCATCATTATCACCATTCCTCAGAATCACTGCTTGAGGTTGAGAAGCAAGAGATTTCAAAGGGATTGATGGTACCCAATGAGGTTGAGAGCAACAGGAAGGTTCTAGAAAGCCTTGCATCTGACGTTCAAAGGCTCGCCAACCTTCAGATTACCGTCCAAGACCTGAAACAGAAGGTGGCAATCACAGAGAAGTCGAACCCCGCAAAAGGAAAGGGCATTGAATATGTACGCGTAAAGGAGCAGCTACAGGAAACCGACAGGACCATCGCAAAACTCCTAGATGTCAATGGAAAATTGATGAATAACATCAAGGATTGCTCCCCTGGTTCTTCCGTGGAACAGACCCCAACATCCGTTGCAAATTCCCCAGAGGCGGTTGGAGGGAGTAAAAGGACAACAAACGTCTCCGAACAGGCGAGAAGATGCTCCCAGAAGATCGGAAGGCTGCAGCTGGAGGTGCAGAAGATACAGTTTCTCCTATTGAACCTTGATGGTAGCAGCAGCAACAAGACGGGGAGAGGAAATGGAACGCGTGTTGCAGCGAGAATTCACTTAAGAGATTACCTCCACGCCACATCTCGCACTCCTAGAAGGCGAAAGAAGGCTCATTTCTGCGGCTGCGTGCAACCACACACCAGCGGAGATTGATGGCAATCCGTCCGCCTATAGACAGGGTCAGAGGACAGTAGCTTTTTCCACTTGATATCAACACCTACTAGCTTTTTATCCATGACAGAACTTCTATTAGTGATCAGTACTATAGAATTTAGAAGCTAGTTTAGTACTATCGTCTCGGTTTTACCTGGGGAAGCTAGTCTAGCAGTTCAAGATCAAATTTAAACGACATGACAACAAACCGAAAAGGTTTCCCCACAGATCCAAACTGCATGTATCATAAAGTACGAAGACAATGCCAATTTCTCATAATCTTAAACTGAAACTGGTGATGCATTGTCCTGGCCAAGCTGCAAGTACTTCACCAAATTCTCCTTCACACTTCTCCCCAGCGGATCAATTTGCTCACAAAACTGGTCGTTATAGTTTGAGTCATGATGGGGCAAAGCAACTTCTGCACTCAATTTATCACCACAGTCTATGATGATATTGTGAAGCAAACAACAGACTAAGATGATGCTTGGTAGCTTCTGCTTGTCGGGTCTCCACATCACCTTGCTAAGAATCCTCCAACTGCCCTTCAATTGGGACAAAGCTTGCATTGCAGGCAACTTTGCAGCCTCGAAGTATGATGCACTTTTGGCCAGCAATCCATTCTCGCGTTCACATGGAGATGTTATGAGCCATGGAAGAAGCGGATAACAACTCCCGCCAACTACGTACTCCCCGACCTCCATCCCACCAGGCAAAACCCTGGCTTTCCCATTCAATCTCTCACCGTTTTTGCAGAGCTTATAAATGCCACTGAACTTCAACAAAGTAGGCACATTCATTCCCCCGGGCCAACCAGTGACAATGTCGAGAAACCTCATCTCATGATCTACAATTCCTTGGAGGAGCATGCTGTAGTTTTTTGCCTCATCACACCAATCGTCCGATGTTTGCACAGCCGGAAGAGTCATTATAATATGGGTGGTATCAATGGCCCCACAGCAGTTAGGCAACCCACACAATTCTTCAAACTTTGACTTGATCACCTCCAACTGGTCTTGATCGGGCCACTTGAGGTGGTGCCTTGCTCGATCCTCCATGGCTTCTACGAACCTCCATGTCACCTGAGAGACTGTGGACTGGCCAACCCCAAACGATGAGCCCACTGAAACTTGTGAGTCTCCAGATGCCAGCCTCCTTACAGCAATCGCTACTTGCTTTTCGACACTGATAAGCCTCCCTTCAATGTTGATCAGTCCAGATGGGGGTCTTGAGATCAAATCCTCCTTCACAAGTGAGCAAATGTACTCAAATGTTTTCTTCGACATCCGAAAGAAGTGCTTAAACCCCTCCTCCTCATCAACTGGTACAGCAGAACCTGAATTTCATGATGTTAGAGGCATACACAATTTGAAAGGCATCCATTTCCCCCAAAATTTCCATTGCCATGATTGAGTACCAATGGAACTATTAGAAAAATAATTTCATACTGGGTTTTAAAAACACACATCAATTTTGCCCAAAATTGGCAAATCAATCATTTCCAAGATAAACCCTAATTGCATTGCCCATTTGAAACTACCTAGTGATGACAATTTCAGAGGAAGCCAGAAGGCAAAATGCACTAAATTTTCAATCTTTTTTTTTTTTTCCAGCAAACTAAATTTTCAATCTAATATCAGATAAATGCAAAAATTTCACAGAACTAGAAATTCATCCTGGTTTATAAAGAAAAAACACATCGATTTTGCCTAAATTGGCAAATCAATCCTTTCTTACATAAAACCCTAATTGCATATCCTCTCTTCACCAAGTCAGTGACGATGAGCAAACTGATGGACAACTCAATTTCAGAGGAACTCAGAACGCAAAATAGACTAAATTCCCAATCGAAATTCAGGTGAATGCAAAAATATCATAAAAACTAAGGGAGAGAAAGAGAGGAACCAGACCAGGAGCACAGGAGTTCTTGTGCCAGAAAGTATCCCACCAGTCAGATTCAATGGCCCTTGGATCAATGGGAACCACATTCACCTTCTTCTTCTTTTTCTTCTTCAGCTTCTTCTTCAGATCTTTCTTCAAGATTGGAGCCATCAAATCAACACAAACAAGCAGTGGCCCAAGCTTTCTTATGTCTGAAAGAACTAAATTTTGGGGGAAACGCAGCAACAGGTAGCTGAAATTTGTTGTTTTTTCAAATTGCTGGGTAAGAAGGAGGAGGTGAAGAGCCCTAATTTGAAGGTTTTTAAGCTGAGATTAGTGGCAAAGCAATGCACTCTCCAGCGGCATTTGACAGCGAACGGCTCCTGAACTCTTCAAGCGCCAACCAGAGAGCCACCCTGGCCCCCACAAGGAAATAGACAGAGGAAATAGATGTAGGGTAAATAAATTACACAAAATATGCACAAATTAGGGATTTTTCAACTAAACAATCCCTATAAAATTCGAATCAAACAAAATTATCCAGAGGTTAGGATTTTTTTTATAACAGTAATCACACTAGGGAAAAAATTACCAAAAATACTTATCCCAAATTATTTATTAAACTAACCAAAACTTCTGGTTTGGACCTAAAAAAAACGGTTTGAAACTACGTTTCTTCTTTGAGGAAATTCGGTTTTAAACTGTGTTTTACCTTTGGAGGAAATCTTTATCAAGCTTAGCCGAAAAAGTATTGAAATCAATACCTATATACGTTTCCGACCCGTCGGGTCGACAACCGGGGTACAACCCTAACCTTGACCCGGGGTTTTGACGGGTCGTCGGGTCGGAGTGGCGGGTCGGCCACGTGGTACTGGTGGGTGGAAAATGGACGACCCGCCGGGTCGATCCGTTGACCCGGTAGGTTAAGGGAAAACACTTCCTTCTCTTTCAAAACCTTGAAAATTTCGAATCGGGCTTGATCATCTTTACTAAACGAGCCGAGTTTGAGACTGTGAAGCTCGATTTAAACGAAGGCTCGGGTCGACTTTAGTTTGGATTTTGTAATATTTACAAAATTTCTCCTACATTACTATGCTTGTGATCGAGCAAATAAGAGATGAGACTATAACAGGTAAAAGGCAATTAAGCGATTCTCGTATAAAAGACTTAGATATGATTTATTATGGTTTCAAGACATATTTGGCATTGTCAAGAAAGACATGCATCCATTATGTCAATGTGATAATATTATGGTTTCAAAACATATATTGACAATTCTTTTGTAAATATGGTTAAAAATTCTGAAGATAAGATATACCGTATCCTTAGTGAATCTCTCCCCGATTATAGCTTCAATCCTGTCAACGTAAACCTACTGTCTTGTCGCTATAAACATTAATCCTGTCATTGTAAAGAAATAACTTTATCATCTTGGACATGCCTTTAATTCCTAGTTATGATATGAATAAAATCGTATCTTTATTATCTTCCTTATTATAGATTCCATCTTATTCGTATTAATTGTCAGCTTTGTCATGAAAAACATATATCTTGTCAAAGTGAAATTTTAATCATGTCAGTATTATTTCTCTTACTAGGGTAATGTTTTTCATCCGACCAGTTTTATTATTTTTAAATTTTTGGGAAAAAAAATATTAAAATCATTATTTTAATATATATTTCATTTTTTAAAATATTTTTTTACTTTTCTTTTAATTCATTCATAATTCTCCTTTTAAGGATTTTAACATATAAATTTAAAGGTAAAATCAATCATTATTTTTTAGCACAAATGACCCACCTATCCTATTTTTGCTATTCTTACAAAAAATATATACTTTGCAAACCGAACACCGATTTGGTATATTTTTGCAAATCAGCCTTTTTTATTTAGGGTTTATGTGAATTGGTTTGATTCAGTATAGCTAGCTAAAATTGATATCCAGTTTTGATTGAGGGTTTCTTTTAGGGTTTGATGTACTATCTAATTTAGGTAATGAAACTAATTTGGGGCTTAAGTGTTCTATGATTTTGGGGCTTTAAGACGGAAGAGCAAGGGTTCTCCGTTTGTAGGTATGAAATTCCACCTTTTAATTTTCAATATTTGTGATTTAGACTCACCGGGGGAGAATGCAATCGGAAACGCCGGGAGACAACGATATGCAAACGGAGTCGCCGCCCTGCGATAAGCCGCCGGGGGTCCCTCCGGGGGTTTGTCGGGGGGGAGGCGCATCATGGAAATATGTGGTAGTGATCGGGGGTGTTCATCAACAAAAAACGCTCATCGACGACGAGTTTCTAATCGGAAAAGTCCGTGTTCACTTCCCGGACGGCGAGGACGGGGATCCGGCCATCTCCATCGATGAGGAGGTGTTGGATGCCCTTGCCTCAGTTTGGAAATGGTCTGTTGTCGTCAAGCTCTTGGGTCAGCCGATTTCGTTTCAAGTTATGGAAAAAAAGATCAGAGAGATGTGGAGGTCTAGCACACGTTTTCAAGTCCTTGATCTAGCCCATGGTTGTTTCTTGGTTCGATTTGACAAGGAGGAGGAATTCATTGCTGCCCTCACAAACGGTCCCTGGACTGTCTTTGGGAGGTGCCTCTCGGTTAGATGCTGGCACCCCAATTTCAAGGCCTCTGAACCTGTCAAAACAGCGCCGGTTTGGGTAAGGTTAGCCGACCTACCGGTCACTTTCTATGTTGAAAATCTTCTCTTAAGGATAGCGTCCGAGATAGGTAAGCCAATCAAGGTTGATCCCAGAACGCTGTACACGAACCGAGGGAAATTCGCGAGGATATGTGTGGAGGTCGATCTGGAAAAACCGCTTAAGGGAACGATCAATATTAACGAAGACAGATATTTAGTGGAGTACGAAGGACTGCCGACAATTTGCTTCGGTTGTGGCCGCTACGACCACGTCAAAGTTGGTTGTCGTTACCAGACAGAATCGTCAAGGTCGGGTGGCGAGGATGGTGAAGGCACGGGTTACGCTGAGAAGGAGAAGACCTCGGGGGTTGGGGGGAGTAGCCGGTTGGTAAGCAATGGTCTGGCCACCGGAGGTTATGGATCTCAGGCCACCGGAGCTAGTCAGGGATTCCATGGTGAATGGATGAAAGTGGAAAAGCAGAAGTTTCCTAAGAAAGGTAGCAACGATTTCGCCAAATCCAATAAGAATAGGAAGGTGACTCAAAAGGAAAACCGAGGCGATTCGGGGCATGACAATAGAAGTGGGCTTGGGGGTGCCGTTAATCATTCGAACCGATCACGTGAGGCAAAAAAATAAGGAGGTCGAGCATGTGCAGGGGATGAGCAACGTGGTGACAAATGGGAAAGTTAATGGATTTATTTTTACGGCCGGTAAAGGCAAGGAGGAGGCTGTGGCCACCCCGACACCCGAGTTTGAGACTTGTAAGGATGTCGTTAATATAGAAATAGATGAAATTGGGGGAGGCATTAACGGAACCCAAGGTCCCCCGGGAGGGATCTAATACTATGAAGGAAGGGTTGGGGAGTGGGTTTCCAAAGGTTGTTGAGGCTTTTAAGCCAAAGGTTATTACCAAAGCGGCCTGGATCGAGAAAAAGAAGGGGAGATCGGGAAACAAGCCGGGAGTGTTCATAGTTGCTCCGAGACGCAACACGACGCTCTTCTCGACCGGGAGAACGGGGGATGGGAAGCCTACCAAGAGGTCAAGAACCAATTTAGAGCTTGATGTGCGGGGTGTCGAGGGTGGAAGTAGCCCCATCACCTCTATGGAGACATCGGCTAGGCAGCTGGGAGATAAGTCCCAAGGTGGTGAAGTGGAGGGGAAGAGTGTCATAAACAGCCCCGGGGCGGAAGGAAGCCACGATTTCGTTATGTCGGAGAGTACAAACATCAGGGAGTCCCTTTGATGTGTTTCTTATGTTTTGCCTTTATTTTATGATGTTATCCATGAATATTCTAATTTGGAATTGTTTTGGTGCAGGGAAGCCGGGTTTCAGAAGAGCGATTCGCTACATGTGCAAAATCCATATGGTTGATATGCTTGCTTTGACCGAGACTAGAGTGGCGGGTTCGTCAGCTCAGAAAGTGTGCGATCGTCTTAAGAGGATTGGTTTCTCCGGGTGTGAGAGAGTCGAGTCGGTGGGGTTTGCCGATGGTGTGTGGCTCCTCTGGAGAGAGGATAAGATCAAACTGAGCGTCGTGAGAAAGAATGATAACTGAAGAGTCTATAAGGCGATGAATAATACTCTAGAAGGGGGGGGGGGGGGGATGAATAGAGTATGGACGATTTTCGCAACAATAGAAATTTACTGCAACTTGTCAAGACCTTGATATAGGCTATCAGTGCTTGACAAGGTAAAATCGAATATGACAAAGTAAATGCGGAATATAAAAGATGAACACACGAATTGTTAACGAGGTTCGGCACCAACTTGCCTACGTCCCCGCCTAGGATTATCCAATCCGTAGGATTCAAACACTTCTTATTTCACTTCATTTGAGCCTAGAACTTCCTAGAGAAACTTCCCTTTCTCTATACAAAGCCTCACCGCTTCTATTCTAGCTCTCAAACTTACAAGTGAAATAAAAGCTCACACCACACACCAAGTGTGTTTTGATCGAGTATGAAAACTCTAAGTGTAAAATGAATGACTTGTACAATAAGCGCTAGTGTTTCTCTCAACTCTTAAACAATGATCACCAACTTAAGCTTTATGAGAATGTAGGAGAAACTTGACGAATGCTTTAGAATACTTATGAATGCTTGCGTGGTTCCTTAGCGTCTTCATCCTTCTTAGCTTTCGTCCTTTTATAGTTGAAACCCTTGTAGAGCTTCTTGGAGGGAGAACCGTTTGAAATTCAAATCCTTTCCAAAGTATTTGAATTCCTTCCAAAACAAATCCTTTGTGTGCCTTCCAAGATGTTCCTTCATGATCAAGCATGATCAATTCTGAATAGATTCTTTCCTTGTATAAAAAGTGAGATCATGAAAGAATATGCATAATGTATTTAGTACATGAAATGGGTTAGATGAGAAATTCATATATAAATTGATAAAGCCCAAGTCTCATCAAATAGCCCAATGTAGAGCCCATTAATTTAGGCCCAAAAAAAAGATTGGCCTCGAATTCTTTCCTGTAAAAGAATAACTTGAACTAGATAAATGCATAAGTAATCAAAACATTTTAGTCTGGGTTTCAAGACCTTGAAACCCAGCCTTTTTGTCTTTCATCATCCTTTAGATCACTTGCACATTAGTTCTCAAGATCTTACAATCAAGGTGGAGTCTTCAATCTCCCCCTTGATGGAAGACAAAACCTGTGTCAATATTCATAACATATTTCCAGCAATCATAAGAGGAAATAAGCATATTATAATATAGGCATAAAATGTTTGGATCATCTAAGTTTTAAAAACAACAAGCACTTAACCAACTAGTGCCAAAACGCAGGGCAACCAAAACATTCTCCCCCTTTTTGTCTTCCAACAAAAGGGCAGAGAGGTGAAAATGTTTGAAACACCAACAAAACACAACCAAAGCACCAGTAGTTTTAAAATACGAGCAGCAAAAGATGAGTTTTCAGAGAGTAGAGAAATGAGAGTGGGAGATCAAGGCCTTGAGTCAGAATCCCCATCTGCAGCCTTCTTCTTCTTGCCTTTAAGAGCCTTCTTGCCTTTCTTAGCAGAGGAGGGTCCAGCATCAGAGGATGTACCAGGGGCGCCAGGAGCATTAGGATCTCCAGGAGGGCAAATTCCAGCTCCTTCTTCAACCCATTCGCCAAAGGTGGGGTACTGCTTGTTGGGTGGAAGGTATTTCCTTCTAACCTCATCTCTGCACTTCTTCCTCCACCTTGCAAGAGCATCTCTGGTGACCTTGTCCCTTTCCATCTCTGCAAGTTGTTTCTGACGCTCCACATCCCTGTATTTCTTAACCACACCATATTGCTCGACTGTGAGAATGGTGGGTTCACTATGTGTGGGGCGCAGGATAGGGCGTTTCTTCACTTGATTTTCACAATTGAGGATTACATTCCCAGTCTTCTCACACACATTATCGTAGGTTTCTTGCTCCAGAGGCATGATAGAGCCTGTAGCAGTGTAGATGAGAGCATTGAGGAGCATCATCTGATCAAGCTTGCAGTTCACCACCGAGAGGAGCTCATGAGTCTGGTCCTGGCGAATCACCACATCCGACCACATCCTACTCAGATCAAACCTAAGGTCTTGAATCTCAGTCTCCACAGCAGCCAATCTATCCTCACTCATATTAGGTTCAGCAACATGTTTTCCCTTTGAATCCTTCCTCAAAAACCATTGCCCCCTCAGATTTTTGGCAATGCCCAATCTATCTAGGCAGCCCTCATCAACAATCCCACTATAGGTTTGCTTTTCTTCTCCTGATGTGTCGATGTCAAAGGCTTCAAAGATTTTGGGCAAAAGGTTTGCATAGGGTAAAGGCATAGGCCGAGAGGAGGTGGAGACATGGGTCATGTAATCGAGGATGAGTTTGGGTAGGTCAGGCTCGTATCCGTTCATGATTAGGAAGAGGATCTCGAGAAGATTCTCGGTCACCAATTCCCTGGAATGGATGCGTGGGAAGATACAACGAGCCAGAATGGTGAAGATGAGCTTGGCTTGAAGGTTAAGGGCAGTGTGAGTGGGTTTGAGGATGGATGAAGATCCAGGGCCTTGAGATTTTAGAAAGAATTCATCTCGTGCTCGAGAGAGACATTCAAATCGGCTTGGGAATTCTTTTGTGGGAATCTCAGTTGGAAGATCAAGGATGAGAGCAAGGCTTTCTGGAGAGAGGCGAATTCGGGTGTTCTTGACCTTCGAAACTAGGGTTAGGGTTCCATTCACTCGATGAACAGTAAGGTTGGCGTAAAAGAGTCTGGTGAGTCGGGGATAGGCAAAATTGCCAGGGTTGAGCAAGGTCTAGAAGCAGGTAGATTTGAGGAGGGAAATGCAAGGCAAGGGCATGGATTGTAGGAGGTTGAAATCGATAGCATCACAGAAGCATAAGCGGCGGTTGCAAAAGTCCTGTTTCCAGGACTCCTCAACCTCTTTGTTGCAAAACCAATTTGGGGAAATGATAGAGGGTACCCGAGGAGGGCGAGCAGTAGCTGTAGATGCTGGAGCTTTGCCTTTGGATTTCCTGATCAGAGGTGGTGGAGATGGTGATCTCTCGCTGGAATCCTCTGAATGTTCTTCAACTTCCTCCATAACTTGCTTCCCCTTGTTGGCTGGCATCTTGTATCTCTTGGCAGAGGGGGCTGGAGATGGAGATGCTGAGGAGCGCTTTGATCCCGCCATTTTTGTTACAGAAACAGAGAGAGTTTTTGGATTTTTTGGCGAGAGAGAGAGAGAGAGATTCTGGGAGTGAAAATGGAGTGGATGAAATAGAGAGAGAGAAGGGATTATAAAGCAAAAAGACTGGAAATTGAATCGTTTCTCTCTTTGTTCAAAAGGCAAGTACAGATTCATTTACTCAAGTGAATAGTAAGTAATGATGTTCTGAAAATTCTAAACCCAAAGTGTCACATCCACTTGCACAAAATAGAGAGATTTTCAAAAATAAAAACGGAAACCAAGATATGTGAGTACCAATTTTTGAAAGGAGTAAAAGATATCAAGATAAACTCAGAACATTAAAAGATACTCTTATTGAACATCCATAAGATATTAACAAGAGTTTGATCCAAAATAATTTTATTCGAATGAACATCCAGAAACCTTATAAAGTCAAGGTCTTGAGATTTCATTTGAATTCATGACTTTCATATAAGAAGCAATTGCTCCCCCTAAGAAAGTGCTTCCTTATTAAGCATACCCAACTCCAATCTAATAAAATTGAAACGATCTTCAGGGAGTGGTTTAGTAAAAATATCAGCTAACTGAAAGTCAGTGGATATGAAGGATATTGAGACATCACCTTTCTCCACATGATCTCTTATAAAATGGTGTCTCACATCAATGTGCTTGGTTCTCGAATGCTGCACTGGATTTTTAGTGATTGAAATAGCACTAGTATTATCACACAAAATAGGAATACCTTTAAGATCAATTCCAAGATCTCTGAGTTGTTGTGCTATCCAAAGAATCTGAGAGCAACATGCACCAGCAGCAATGTACTCGGCTTCTGCAGTTGATAAGGCTACTGAATTCTATTTCTTAGAGTGCCAACTTATCAAGGAGGATCCTAGGAGTTGGCAACGACCAGAAGTGCTTTTTCTATCAACTTTGTATCCTGCAAAATCTGCATCCGAGTAGCCTTTTAAATAAAAGTTACTTTGTTTGGGATACCATAGCCCAAGGTCTTGAGATCCATTTAGGTATCTGAAGATCCTTTTTACAGCAATAAGATGAGATTCTTTAGGGTCACTTTGGAATCGAGCACACATACAGACACTGAACATTATGTCAGGTCTACTAGCAGTAAGGTATAGGAGTGAACCAATCATACCTCTGTACTCTTTTTGGTTCACATTCTTACCATTCTTATCTTGATCAAGAGAGAGAGTGGAGCTCATAGGGGTCTTTGCTACCTTTGATTGTTCCATTTTGTATTTCTTTAGTATATCCCTGGTATATTTTCTTTGATTCAAAAAGATACCCTTACTTGTTTGAAGGACTTGTAAGCCAAGGAAGAAGTTTAATTCTCCCATGAGACTCATTTCGAATTCCCTGCACATAATTTTAGAAAACTCCTTGCAAAGGGAATCATTAGTAGCACCAAATAGTATATCATCTACATATATTTGAACAATCAAAAGATCATTTCCATGAGTTTTGATGAAAAGAGTGAAGGTTCGATAATATAAAACAATGAAATATAGAAATACTCTAGAAGGGGGGTTGAATAGAGTATGCCCGTTTTTCGCAAATATTCTCAAGACTTTTGTAGCTCGTACCAAAACCCTTGAGATTAACCTGAATCACAAAGTTAGATAATCGAACCAAGTGCGGAAATAAGGTAAAGCAAATAAGTAAAGGACACGAGTAATTGTTTACGAGGTTCAGCACAACTGGCATACGTCCCCGCCTAGGGTTCTTCCACAACCCTAGGATTCAAAGGCTTTATTGATTGCTTAGCTTAGGATCCTAATAGCTCACCGAGAAGCCTCTCTCCTATACAATTGCAATCTAGTCAACTCACGTTCCCTTGGAGTCCTAGACCAATCTAGAAGAGCCCCACCTCTCTCAGCTATCTAGTACAATCCTCTAACTCTCGCAAATCAATAGCCTAGTGCAACTTCCCGAGTTATAAACTCTCGAGTAACACTTGTAATGAATATATCCTATAAGCTCACAATGACTCTCAAAGGCTTTGAAATAAACAACAAACTATTTGAGCGCTTTGCAGAGAGACACTTGGAAGACAGAACGCTTGAATGAATTGAAGCTCGTGTATAGCACTTGTACTTCTGTCTTCTCCTTCCTTTCCTTTATATAATAGCATGAAGATAGCCTGGAGCGTGAGGATCTTCATCACCAGATCTCCAACGGCTCTTTCCAATCAGGTTGATCTTGGATCTTCTATTTAAGGATACTTCGAAGCCATGATCTATTTTGAACCGATCTTCTCAACAAGTAAAAGGAAGGATGTAATCTTGATTTATACTTCCTGAAATGGTTAGTCCAACGAATATATATAATATAAAGGAAGTATATAATAAGATAAAATAATATACGAATAATAAGTTAGGTTTTGTATTTCATCAACTGTTAACGCTCCAAGGCCTTTGACACAAAAAATCCTGGCAAAGCCTTTGGAACATCTTTTCCGATTTTCATCAAGGGAGGGAGTTATCAATATCCCCCTTGATGAAAGACAAAACCTGTGCATCCCTGCAGCTTAGTCAAACAGATATATCATAAGCAAGATCAGACTAAGTACCTGCAAGGGTTAGACAAATGTTGGATCAAATATTTTTTAACGTAAGAAAACATCCAACCGAAAACCAGAAATTAAAAAGCAAGGTCTTCCAAGACCTTTAATCAGAGGTTTTCAAGGTCTAACGATCATCTCCCCCTTTTTGTCTTTCAACAAAGGGCGGAGGTAAAACAGTCACCAAAAGTTTTGAAAATGTTTCCAAAAACCAGCAAAGTAATAAGTTTCAGGGTGGGATAGGGTGGGTTAAGGTTTAGGCTTGGTCAATCCAGAGCATCATCAGTGAGCCTCGTCCACAGTCCTTCCAGCAACGTTGAAATCCCGCTCATCTTCGTCATCACCTCCGTCTGCAGCTCCTTAATATCCAGGCGAACTTCCTCCAGGCCCAACTCTAGGTTGTCCATGCGTTCATCGAAAGCTGGAGCAGTGGGAAAGGCTTTTGAAGGAGTGGCAAGACTCAAGGTCCCTTGGGGAGACCGAGTGATGCCAATCTTTTCAAGACCTTTAGAGTCGAACATACCCGTATGATGCAGCTGTTCTTCATTTTTGAGATCAATTCCAAAAGCTTTGAAGATAGGGGTCAAAAGGGTAGCAAAGGGGAGGGGAGAGCCTTTTCGAGCTTTTCTGGCATGGGCCATGGTTCCAAGGATGGTGTTGGCCAGATCAGGATCAAGGCCATTTAGAATGCGGTAAAGCAGGACCATGGCATTGTCGGTTAGGAGTGAGCCAGAGTTGAGACGGGGTAAGAGGCATCTAACAATGATGTTAAAGATAATTTTTGCCTCAAGGGTGAGGGATGAGTGGGTGAGTTGCTTTGAGGTGCTGTTGGCCGCTTCAGGTAGGAGATATTTGGCTCGGGCTAGGATGATGCAGTTTTCTTTTGAGGGGTGGATTTCAGATGGTGGAACCGGGGTAGGTAAGCCTAGGAGATCTGCAAAATCATTGGGGTTGAGAGAGATTCTAACCCCTTTGACAACAGTCTCCAAAGACCAACCATCAGTGTCGTTCTTGGCTTTGAGGTTAATGTAGAAGAGTCGGGTAAGCTCAGGGTAGTAGACAGTTTCTCGGTTAAGAAGAGTCCAGGCTGGGGAATTTTTGAGGAGCTCAATGCAGGGCATCTTCAAAGCTTCAAAGAAATTGAAATCTAAAAAATCCGAACAGCTAAGCTTACGAGTACGAAACTCGTCTACCCACTTACCAGCAGTCTCAGCATCTAAAAACCATGAGGAGGGCAAGGATTGATTTACCTGGATATAGGCCGGGGGTTCAGCGTTCTTCCTGCGTGCAACAGTTGGAGCAGCTTTCTTGGCAGGCGCTACAAGACTCTTGACAGGGCCCTTCCTGGTACGCTTAGGGGAGGGAGGCTTGACGGGAGCAGGGGCTTTCCGCTTCTTCGGAGACGGGGGAGGAGGAGGAGAAGGAGAGGGAGTTTCTTCCTCCTCTTCCTCAGACCCCGAGTCCTCACCGGACCCCGCTTCGTCACCTTCTGGTTCCTCATCCCCTTCAGAATCCTCTTGCTCTTCCTCTTCTTCTTCTTCCTCAGGATCCTCCTCGGACTGAGCCTCCTCGGCTTCGGCTTCCTTCCGAATCCGCTCAGCCTCTTCCTCTGCCAGTTTCTTAGCAAGCTCGGCCTCTTCATCGGCCTTTTTCTTCCTTAGAGCCTCCTCCTCGGCTTCCCAGGCAGCGTCTCTTTCCAGGGCAGCATCCAGGTCGTCTTCCTCCTCTTCCTCGTCAGGTTCCTCAGCCAAGATCTTTCTCTTCCCTTTCTGTTTAGCACTGATCGGCTTCTTCGCAGAGCGCTTTTGAGAGCCTTTGGGAACAATGGCCGAGCTCTCAGCAATGGTGCTCTGTACAACGGTTAGGATGATGGCTTGAGTAGTCGGTTCTGGTGTGGGAGAAGTAGCAGTGGCCTGGCGTCCCTTGGGGGTGGCGCCAAGTCTTTTGGGAGTGACGGCTTTCTTGGTTTTGGGTGCCATGGAGGTAATCGGTTAGGGTTTCTTTGAGAGGTTGAAGATGAAGGAGTGGAAAGGTTTTGGGAAAAATCTGAGTGTGGGTTGTAATCGGGTACATAATGGGTTTAAGTAGAGAGAGAGGGTGACGGATTGATGGGATGGGTTTAGGGTTCCAAGAAATCATTACCTTGACAAGTTGAAGGATTTTCAAATTCAAATTTGAATTCAAATTACCATAAAAATCGGACTAAACACAAACCAATTTAGTTCCAAAAATAAAATATCTTAACGGTTAAGGAAAACATGAAAATAGGCAATTTTTGAAATCCGATTAAAACAAATATAATTGATTAAATATCTAAA
The DNA here is from genome assembly GCA_037127255.1 of Persicaria tinctoria. Lineage (NCBI taxonomy): Eukaryota > Viridiplantae > Streptophyta > Magnoliopsida > Caryophyllales > Polygonaceae > Persicaria > Persicaria tinctoria. The sequence goes on from JBANSL010000006.1 coordinate 19,548,703, forward strand.
AAGATATTAACCAAAATATATGATCCGATATATGTTCTCCACTGTTCAGTTGGCAGACCTTGACATAACTCTCAAAGGTCTTGATACTGAGTGGAGTATATCTTTCGTAAAGGGAAAGCTCCCCCTACGAAAGTGCATCCTTGTCAAGCATCCCAATCTCTCGTCTAATGAAGGTGAACCTGTCCTCTGCCAAAGGCTTAGTAAAAATGTCAGCCCATTGATAATCAGTAGAAATAAAAGATATGGACACATCACCTTTTTCAACATGATCTCTAATGAAATGATGTCTTACATCAATATGCTTGGTCCTTGAATGTTGAACAGGATTCTTAGTGATGGATATGGCACTTGTATTGTCACACTTAATTGGGATACCCTTGAGGTTGATGCCAAGATCTCGCATTTGTTGAGCTATCCAAAGGATTTGGGAGCAACAAGCTCCAGCTGCAATGTATTCGGCTTCTGCAGTGGATAGAGCGACTGAATTTTGCTTCTTTGAGTGCCAACTGATCAAGGATGCTCCTAAGAATTGGCAACATCCTGATGTGCTCTTTCTATCCACCTTGTAGCCTGCAAAATCTGCATCAGAATATCCAATTAAAGTGAAATCCTTTTGCTTTGGGTACCATAGTCCAAGTTCCTTAGTGCCATTGAGATATCGAAAGATCCTCTTCACAGCCACGAGGTGAGATTCTTTGGGATCAGCTTGAAACCTAGCACACATGCAAACACTAAACATAATGTCAGGTCTACTAGCCGTGAGATATAATAAAGATCCAATCATTCCTCGATACTCCTTTTGATTGACACTAGTTCCAGTCTTGTCTTGATCAAGAGACAATGTTGAGCTCATGGGAGTCTTGACTGCTTTGGATTGATCCATCTTGAACTTTTTCAAGAGATCCTTAGTGTACTTGCTTTGGTTGACGAAGATCCCTTTCTTGGATTGATGAACTTGTAACCCCAAGAAGAAGTTTAGTTCACCCATTAAGCTCATCTCAAATTCACTGCACATGATGTCAGAAAATTCCTTGCACAAAGATGTGTTAGTAGCACCAAATAGTATATCATCAACATAAATTTAAATAACCAAATTGTCCTTTCCTTTGGTCTTGATAAAAAGAGTCTTGTCGATCAACCCCCTTTTAAAATCATTTTCTAAAATATATTTTGACAAGCGCTCGTACCAAGCTCTTGGGGCTTGTTTCAAACCATAAAGCGCCTTGTCAAGTTTATAAACATGATTGGGAAATTCTGAACTTTCAAAACCTGGGGGTTGAGCCACATAAACTTCTTCTTATAAGAAACCATTAAGAAAAGCACACTTGACATCCATTTGATATAACTTTATGCTCATAAAAGATGCAAATGCTAATAAAATGCGAATGGCTTCAAGCCTGGCCACGGGAGCAAAGGTCTCCTCGTAGTCAATACCTTCCTCTTGATTGTAGCCTTGAGCAACAAGCCGTGCCTTGTTCCTCACAATCTTGCCATTCTCATCTAGTTTGTTTCGAAAGACCCATCGAGTGCCAATAACTGATTGATGCTTTGGTCTAGGCTTCAAAGTCCAGACTTTGTTCCTCTCAAATTCATTCAGTTCACTTTGCATAGCTATAATCCAGTCTGGCTCCTGAAGTGCCTCATTTACCTTCTTCGGCTCAATAAGAGAAACAAACGCGTTAAAAGCACAAAGATCTTTAAGTTTAGAACGAGTTTGAACACTAGAAGTAGGGTCAGAAATGATATCCTTTAATGAGTGTGATGAGGAGTATTTGAATTTCCTTTTGGTAGTCTCAGCTCCTTGATTCGTCACACCATCAGGATTGATTTGTGGTACATCTGACTCCGTTGTCCTGTTAGGTTCTGATACAGCAGTTTCAGACGTCTCAACACTGTTGGATTGGACACCAAGGGCTTTGGACGCATCTTCAACACCTTGGGCCAATTCTTCAGTATTAAGAATCGGTTCCTGCATGTTCTTCTTCTCTGTGTTCTTGGTAACATCACCTTCCTCGTTCTCTTCATGGATATTAAGATCTATATCTGCAACACTTTCACTCAAAGCACCATCATTGCATTCATCAAAAATAACATGTATACTTTCTTCAACTACCTGGGTCCTTTTATTGAAGATTCTATAAGCTTTGCTACTCGTGGAATAGCCAAGAAATATACCTTCATCACTACGCGCATCAAATTTCCCAAGGTTATCTTTTCCATTGTTATGAACAAAACAAGTACAGCCAAAGGGTTTAAAATAAGATATAAGAGGTTTGCGGCCTTTGAAAAGTTCATAAGGAGTTTTCTTTAAGATAGAACGTATAAGACAACGATTTAAAATGTAGTTAGCTGTGTTAACAGCTTCAGCCCAATAGGTTTTAGGTAATGCATTTTCTAAAAGCATAGTCTTGGCCATATCCTCTAAGGTGCGGTTCTTGCGTTCCACAACCCCGTTTTGTTGAGGTGTCCTAGGAGCAGAAAAGTTACGGGAGATGCCATATTTAGCACAAAACAAATCAAATTGAAGTTGATCAAACTCCCTACCATGATCACTCCGAATAGACACTATGGGCTCATTTCTTAAAGTTTGCAACTCCTTATAAAGTTTTGAAAACTCAAATAAGGCCTCTGATTTTTCTTTCAAAAATGCAACCCAAGTATATCTTGAAAAATCATCGACAACAACTAGCATGTACTTTTTACCATTGGGAGATTTGACTCGCATAGGACCACATAAATCCATATGTAAAAGTTCAAGAGGTCTAGAAGAACTTACAACCTTTTTGGGTTTGAAGGAGCTACATGTTTGTTTACCTCGTGTGCAAGCATTGCACATGTCAATACCTTTGAAGTCCATCTCAGGTAGTCCTCTTACAAGCCCTTTGGACACAAGCTTCTGTAGTGTATGTGGACTCACATGACCGAGTCTCCTGTGCCAAAGCTTTGGATCGTCCGTCAAGGCCTTTAAACAGGTTAAGCTTCCTTGTGCCACTTGATCAGCATTTACAGCGTATATGTTGTTGTAACGATATGCAGTCAATATAACTTCACCTGTATCATCTCTGCACACTATACATCTTTTCTTGTTAAATCTGACATTGTTACCACTATCACATAATTGAGAAACGCTAAGCAAATTATACTTTAAACCATTGACAAGATAGACATTTTTAATACTATGGCTGGAATCACTTCCAACACTACCAATACCAACAATGTCGCATTTCCCTTTGTCACCAAGAGTGATTGTTCCCGTGGATTGCTCCTTTAGATCATGAAAGAGAGAACTCTTCCCACTCATATGCCTCGAGCAACCACTATCAATAATCCATTTGTGTTCTTTCACCTTGGTGATCTCCTCTTTTGGACTTTCCATAAGTTCTCTTACAGTAGCTTCAAGCTTTTCATCGTGGGATTCATCTTCTGAGGCCATAAGACAAATGTTGGCCTTTTCATCGTCGGAGTCAGAGTCAGAATCACTCCAAGTAGCCACCATAGCTTTCTTCTTCCATTTGTCACCTTTCTTGAGCTGGCTCTTTGCCTTTTGAGGACAGTCCTTTACAAGATGATCTGTTTCACCACATTCAAAACAAGACAACGGTTTAGTCTTCTTTTCAAACTTGTTGTATTGAGGCTTACCTCGAAATTTTGAAGACTCTGATCCATCTTTGTTGTTGAATTGCTTCTTCATTTTGAGAATTCTAGCAAGGCCTCTTGTGATAAGAGCAAAAGGATCATCCTCATCGTCATCCTCATCTTCAGAATCAGATCCATCCTTGGACTCATCCTTCTTAGACTTGAGTGCCAAGTTCTTGGTGCTAGCTGGAAGTTCTCCATCGTCTTCATTAAGAATCATCTCATGCGTGATCAGCTTCCCAAGGAGATCATCAAGGGGTAGAGTGGTGAGGTCCTGAGCTTCTTCTATAGCTGTTATTTTTGGACCCCATTTCTCCTTTGGAAGGCACCTCAGTATCTTCCTCACTTTCTCAACGTTGGTAAAGCTCTTGCCGAGAGAGTCAAGGTTGTTGGTGATTTCTGTGAATCGTGTGAACATGGCTTTGATTGACTCATCAGACTTCATCTTGAAGAGCTCATACTTTCGAAGGAAGATGCTGATCTTGGTGTCTTTCACTTGGCTCGTTCCTTCATAGGTGACGACCAACTTGTCCCAAATCTCTTTAGCTGACCTACAAGAGGAAATATGGTTAAACTCATCAGTGCTAAGACCACAATAAAGTAAGTTGATAGCCCTGTAGTTTTTGGAGATGGTTTCAAGATCTGCTTGGTTATAATCAGACTCCTTCTTTGCCACTTTGGTATCGTTTGGTCCTTCCTTCTCTGGAATCTTCGGACCATTCTCTATAATGTTCCAAAGCTCTAGATCTTGGTCTATGATGAACATCTTCATCAAAGATCTCCAGTGGACAAAGTTGTTTCCTACAAAGAGTGGCGGTCTGCTTGTGGACCTTCCCTATGCAAATCCTCCGCTTGCTTCACCAGACATGATCGAAAACTCACAAGATTGTTAGATCAAAAACAGTGAGTAAAGCTCTGATACCAATTGAAGGTTCGATAATATAAAACAATGAAATATAGAAATACTCTAGAAGGGGGGTTGAATAGAGTATGCCCGTTTTTCGCAAATATTCTCAAGACTTTTGTAGCTCGTACCAAAACCCTTGAGATTAACCTGAATCACAAAGTTAGATAATCGAACCAAGTGCGGAAATAAGGTAAAGCAAATAAGTAAAGGACACGAGTAATTGTTTACGAGGTTCAGCACAACTGGCATACGTCCCCGCCTAGGGTTCTTCCACAACCCTAGGATTCAAAGGCTTTATTGATTGCTTAGCTTAGGATCCTAATAGCTCACCGAGAAGCCTCTCTCCTATACAATTGCAATCTAGTCAACTCACGTTCCCTTGGAGTCCTAGACCAATCTAGAAGAGCCCCACCTCTCTCAGCTATCTAGTACAATCCTCTAACTCTCGCAAATCAATAGCCTAGTGCAACTTCCCGAGTTATAAACTCTCGAGTAACACTTGTAATGAATATATCCTATAAGCTCACAATGACTCTCAAAGGCTTTGAAATAAACAACAAACTATTTGAGCGCTTTGCAGAGAGACACTTGGAAGACAGATCGCTTGAATGAATTGAAGCTCGTGTATAGCACTTGTACTTCTGTCTTCTCCTTCCTTTCCTTTATATAATAGCATGAAGATAGCCTGGAGCGTGAGGATCTTCATCACCAGATCTCCAACGGCTCTTTCCAATCAGGTTGATCTTGGATCTTCTATTTAAGGATACTTCGAAGCCATGATCTATTTTGAACCGATCTTCTCAACAAGTAAAAGGAAGGATGTAATCTTGATTTATACTTCCTGAAATGGTTAGTCCAACGAATATATATAATATAAAGGAAGTATATAATAAGATAAAATAATATACGAATAATAAGTTAGGTTTTGTATTTCATCAACTGTTAACGCTCCAAGGCCTTTGACACAAAAAATCCTGGCAAAGCCTTTGGAACATCTTTTCCGATTTTCATCAAGGGAGGGAGTTATCAAAGAGTTTTATCAATCAATCCTCTTTGAAAACCATTTTCAAGAAGGTATTTGGACAATCTTTCATACCAAGCTCTTGGGGCTTGTTTGAGACCATAGAGAGCTTTGTCCAATTTATACACATGATTAGGAAATTCTTCACTTTCAAAGCCTGGTGGTTGGGCAACATAAACCTCTTCTTCTAAGAACCCATTTAGGAATGCACATTTGACATCCATTTGAAATAGCTTGATACCCATGAAAGATGTAAAAGCAAGTAATATTCGTATAGCTTCTAACCTTGCTACAGGAGCAAATGTCTCCTCGTAGTCTATACCTTCTTCTTGATTGTATCCTTGAGCAACAAGTCTTGCTTTGTTTCGAATGATCTTGCCTGCTTCATCCAGTTTATTCCGAAACACCCATCTAGTCCCTATGACTGATTGGTGTTGTGGCCTGGGTTGAAGAGTCCATACCTTGTTCCTTTCAAACTCATTTAGCTCATTTTGCATGGCAGTGATCCAATCCGAGTCCTTGAGTGCTTCAGCTGGGGTCTTTGGTTCTATAAGAGAAACAAAAGCATAGAAGGCACAAAGATTCTTTAATCTAGATCGAGTTTGTACCCCAGATGATGGATCTGATATGATATCTTGAGCTGAGTGTGAAGAGGCATGTTTGAATTTTCGTGGCTTTGGACCCTGATTGTTTGAGATAGTAGCTGGTCTCTCTTCAAGGTCTTGAGAGATAATTTGAGTGTTGGATTCTTCATTGACTGAATCCTGATTCTGTAGTCCCTTCTCAAAGGTCTTGAGATAGCTCGTTGATGTCTTGGATTTGTTCTTGCATGTTTCTTTCTTGGTCTTGCTTATTTTCGGCCTTGTCCTCTTCTTCTCCATCCGAATCATGATGATTTAGATTGAGATCTGCAAAACCTTCACTCAACACACCATTGTTGCTTTCGTCGAATACCACATGGATACTCTCCTCAACAATTTTGGTGCGCTTGTTATAAACTCTATAAGCTTTGCTAGTACCCGAATATCCAAGGAAGATACCTTCATCACTACGTACGTCAAATTTTCCAAGATTATCTTTGCCATTGTTATGAACAAAGCAAGTGCATCCAAAAGGTTTGAAGTAGGAAATGCTAGGCTTTCTTCCTTTGAAAAGTTCATAAGGAGTCTTTTTCAAAATAGGACGAATTAAGCATCGATTCAAAATGTAATTGGCTGTATTAACAGCCTCAACCCAGTAGATTTTTGGCAAACCATTTTCCAAAAGCATTGTTCTAGACATGTCCTCCAAAGTGCGGTTCTTTCGTTCCACAACTCCGTTTTGTTGAGGAGTTCTAGGTGCTGAAAAGTTGTGAGAAATTCCATACTTAGCACAGAACAAATCAAACTTAAGTTGATCAAATTCTCTACCATGATCACTCCTAATGGAGACAATAGGTATGTTTTTCAAGGTCTGCAACTCTTTGCAAAGTTTAGAAAACTCGAGCAAAGCCTCTGATTTTTCTCTTAAAAAGGAGATCCATGTAAAACGAGAGAAATCATCAATAATAACCAGGATGTATTGTTTGCCCTTTGGAGATTTGACTCGCATAGGTCCACACAAGTCCATATGTAACAACTCAAGATGACGAGAGGAACTTACAACCTTTTTAGGTTTGAAGGAACTGCGTGTCTGTTTGCCTCTTGTGCATGCATTGCATAGATCTTCTTTCTTGAAGTTTAGATCAGGCAAACCTCTCACAAGATCTCTTGTTTTGAGCTTATTGAGGGTGTGCATGCTTACATGACCTAGTCTTCTATGCCATAGGCTGGGGTCTTCTGTCAAGACCTTGAGACACTTGAGTTTTGTACCTGTAATATGATTAGCATTTACAGCGTAAGTGTTGTTGTGCCTGTGAGCAGTGAGAATTAGATCATCAGTCTCTTCATTCCTGACTTCACACTTGTGTCTGTCAAAGCCTACTTTGTTTCCGTTGTCACACAACTGAGAGACACTTAAGAGGTTATACTTTAATCCATCAACAAGATAAACATCCTTAATGCAACTTTCTGAATTACCAATATTACCAATACCAATAATGTTGCACTTCCCTTTATCACCAAGAGTAATTGTTCCAGTGGTTTGTTCCTTAAGATCTTGAAATAGTGATTTCTTTCCACTCATGTGTCGTGAGCATCCACTGTCCATTATCCATTTTGGCTCTTTGCTCTTGATGATATCCTGCAATACCAACATCAACCTTTCCGGCTAGACCAATACATAGTTTTAGATTCATAATGAGGATAGACCATGTTGGGTAGTCTTGTCCCTTTAGGAACCCAAACTTGTTTTATCTGTTCATTAAGTCGAACTGGAAATGTATTTCTAATGATGTAGGGATCCTTTCTCCTATATGGACAAGTTTCTCTAACATGCCCTTTCTTACAACAATGGAAGCAAGTAGGTGAACGCCAATAGCCTTTAGCTTTAACAAAAGTGGTACTAGGTTTCTTTGGAAAGTTCTTGTTGTATCCAATACCACTTCTATTAATAGAGAGTTGTTGTTCACCCAACATCTTATCAAGATTAGCTTTAGATCTGGTGAATTGAATGAGTGAAGTCTGCTGGTCTTGACACTTGTCGGATAGCTTTGCCTTCTCTTTCTCTAAATCCTCATTACAATTCTTTAGAGAGGAGAGGCTTTGCCTGAGATCAGAGTTTTCTGAGCTCAAGGTCTTGACTTTAATGTCAAGGGCTGTCCGAGATGTCTCAAGATTTTTCATTTCCAGCGACATATCACTGATGCATTTCTGTTGATCTATCAGCTTTTCCTTCAAGATGTTGATTTCACTGTTGTAGGCATCTTCATTAGAAATCATATTTCTTAGGACTTCAAAGAGAACATCGGGAGGACTAGACATTAGATTTCTTACCACTTGTTCAAGGTCTTGAGTCTGTGATCCTTCGTGTTCAGCCATAAGACAGAGATTAGCATGTTCTTTTTCGGTGTCTGATTCACATGATGAATCTGAGTCACTCCAGGTTGCAAGCATAGCCTTTTTCTTTTGTTCATATTTCTTGAACTTATTTCTTTTCTTCATAGGGCACTCCTTTACTAGATGATCTGTCTCTCCACACTCAAAACATGTTAGCACTTTTGGCTTCTTTGACATGTTGGGAGACTTGCTTTTGAATCTAGATGAATCAGTATTTTCTCGGTTGGAGAATTGCTTTTTCATCTTCAGAATTCGAGCTAATCCTCTTGTGATGAGAGAAAAGGGATCATCTTCGTCGTCTGATTCATCACTCTCATCACTCTCAGATTGTGAGTGATCATCTCATGACTGGACACCTTGGGACCCCACTTGGTTTTCGGAAGGCTCCTTAGAACCTTTCGAACCTTTTCTGGGTTGGAGAAGGTTTTCCCAAGTGAGTCGAGGTTGTTAACAATTTGAGTGAATCTCGTGAACATCTCCTTTACCGTCTCATCAGGATTCATCTTGAAAAGTTCGTATTGCCTGAGAAAGATATTAATCTTACTCTCTTTAACTTGACTTGTGCCCTCATAAGTAACTAAAAGTTTATCCCAAATTTCCTTGGCACTTTTGCAAGCTGAGACACGATTAAACTCATTAGCATCGAGAGCGCAATATAATAGATTCATAGCTTTGTAGTTCTTAGCAATGTTCTCAAGATCAGTCTGATCGTACTCAGACTCAATCTTATCAACTTGCTTTCCATCGACAGTCTTTTTAGGAACGTGTGGTTCATTTTTTACCAGGCCCCATAGCTCAAGGTCTTGATCAATGATGAACATTTGCATCAGTGATCTCCAGTGGACAAAGTTATTACCACAGAACAGTGGAGGTCTATTGGTTGACCTTCCTTGAGCAAAACCTCCATCACCTATGGTAGACATGCTGAAAACACACAAGATTGTTAAATCAAAACAGTGAGCCAAGCTCTGATACCAATTGAAGAGTCTATAAGGCGATGAATAATACTCTAGAAGGGGGGGGGGATGAATAGAGTATGGACGATTTTCGCAACAATAGAAATTTACTGCAACTTGTCAAGACCTTGATATAGGCTATCAGTGCTTGAGAAGGTAAAATTGAATATGACAAAGTAAATGCGGAATATAAAAGATGAACACACGAATTGTTAACGAGGTTCGGCACCAACTTGCATACGTCCCCGCCTAGGATTATCCAATCCGTAGGATTCAAACACTTCTTATTTCACTTCCTTTGAGCCTAGAACTTCCTAGAGAAACTTCCCTTTCTCTATACAAAGCCTCACCGCTTCTATTCTAGCTCTCAAACTTACAAGTGAAATAAAAGCTCACACCACACACCAAGTGTGTTTTGATCGAGTATGAAAACTCTAAGTGTAAAATGAATGACTTGTACAATAAGCGCTAGTGTTTCTCTCAACTCTTAAACAATGATCACCAACTTAAGCTTTATGAGAATGTAGGAGAAACTTGACGAATGCTTTAGAATACTTATGAATGCTTGCGTGGTTCCTTAGCGTCTTCATCCTTCTTAGCTTTCGTCCTTTTATAGTTGAAACCCTTGTAGAGCTTCTTGGAGGGAGAACCGTTTGAAATTCAAATCCTTTCCAAAGTATTTGAATTCCTTCCAAAACAAATCCTTTGTGTGCCTTCCAAGATGTTCCTTCATGATCAAGCATGATCAATTCTGAATAGATTCTTTCCTTGTATAAAAAGTGAGATCATGAAAGAATATGCATAATGTATTTAGTACATAAAATGGGTTAGATGAGAAATTCATATATAAATTGATAAAGCCCAAGTCTCATCAAATAGCCCAATGTAGAGCCCATTAATTTAGGCCCAAAAAAAAGATTGGCCTCGAATTCTTTCCTGTAAAAGAATAACTTGAACTAGATAAATGCATAAGTAATCAAAACATTTTAGTCTGGGTTTCAAGACCTTGAAACCCAGCCTTTTTTGTCTTTCATCATCCTTTAGATCACCTGCACGTTAGTTCTCAAGATCTTACAATCAAGGTGGAGTCTTCAATAACTTCATCCATGTCTCTCTTGCAGCGTTTGGGAGGATGTGTAATGTCTTCGCGGTTTATGGTCCCCCTTCCGCGGCTCGACGGGAGTCTTTCTGGAGAGAGCTGGGAGAGGCGGTTAGGGTTTTGACTGGGCCGCAGATTATCGGGGGCGATTTTAACTGCATTCTTTTTGACTATGAGAGGAGTGGGGGCGCGGGAGAACTCCACTCGGACTCGTTTGATTTTAATGTCTGGAAAAACGCCTTGGGCCTAATTGATCTTGGCTACGTTGGCCCGAGCTTCACTTGGAGCAGGAGGCTCTCGGCTAGTACGGTGGTTTCCAAGCGCCTTGATCGTATCTTTATGAATATTGAAGGGCGCAGCCTTTGGCCTGAGGCAACCGTGAGACATCTTCTGAAGTTTTCTTCAGATCACTGCCCGCTTTTCTATCGCTCAATCCTCAGATTAAGGTGGACCCGTAAAAGCGCCCGTTTCGGATGGAAGCTGCATGGTTCTCACACCCTAATTTCAAAGATAAAGTCAGGGGCAGCTGGTGTAGCGACATTGGGGTGGCCGAGACGCTGGGGATCCTGAAAGATGAGCTGATCACTTGGAACAAGGATGTGTTCGGCAATATCCATAAGCGCAAGAGGGATCTGACGTCACAACTGGAAAATATTCAGAGGAGGCTGTGTAGGGTTTGTACAGGTTCGCTGCTGGAAGATGAGTCGCGTATCCAATCTGAGTTGGATTTGGTTCTCGAACAAGAGGAGATCTTGTGGTTGCAGAAGTCGAGGGAGCTGTGGTTGAAGTCAGGAGATCGTAACACGTCTTTTTTCCATACCTCAACCATTATTAGAAGGAAGCATAATCGTATTGAGGGCCTTAAGAATGAAGACGGCATATGGGTCGACGGTAAGGAGGAGCTGGAAAGGATTGCCATCGACTACTACAAGAATCTCTATAGTAAAGATATCCACTGCAGGCGCCCGTTACCGAGTCTTAGCTATGGGTTTCCGTCTATTGAAGAGACGAAGAGACACAACCCGATGGTGCCAGTTACGGATGCAGAGATTTGGGAGGCGACTAAGAGTATGTGCACTTTGAAGTCGCCGGGTCTCGATGGCTTCCAACCGGGTTTTTATCAGAAATATTGGAGCATTGTGGGTGGATCGGTTCGGGATTTTGTTAGAGAGTTTTTTGCTTCAGCTGTGCTTCCTGAAGGAGTGAATGAAACCCTCATTGTTCTTCTTGCAAATATTTCTAAGCCGGAGAACATCTCGCAGTTTAGACCGATCAGTCTATGTAATGTTATCTACAAAATCGTTAAGAAAATCCTTTCCAATAGGTTGAGACCTATCCTGAAGGAGTTGATTGGTCCGACTCAAGGAAGCTTCTTTCCTGGAAGAATGATAACGAACAATATTGTGGTGGTTCAGGAGGTCGTGCACTCCATGAGAAGGAAAAAGGGCGCCAAGGGGTGGATGATTTTGAAACTTGATCTCGAGAAAGCTTACGACAAGCTGAATTGGAGCTTCTTAAGGGAGACGCTGGAGTTGGCTGGTTTCCCTGACAGATGGACCGATTGGGTTATGGGGTGCGTCACCTCTACCAGAATGCAAGTTATTTGGAACGGTGAGATGACGTCTCAGTTCCCGGCTTCTTGTGGGGTCCGGCAGGGGGATCCGATATCCCCATTCCTCTTCTTACTTGGAATTGAGAGACTTAGTCACATTATCTCTGACTCTATTGCGGGGGAAGAGTGGAAACCTATCAAGCTGACGAGGAATGGGCCCTCCCTTTCCCACATCCTTTTTGCGGATGACATCTTACTCTTCGCGGAGTCTTCGGTGGAGCAAATCCGGGTGATTAAGAGGTGCCTGGAGATGTTTTATGTTGCCTCTGGCCAGAAGGTGAGCGTTCAAAAGTCAAAAAATTTTGTTTCTGGGAATGTACAACAGCGGATCGTGGAGCAGTTGAGCAGAGTGAGTGGGATTGCGGCGACAGATGATCTCGGGGTCTATCTTGGGATGCCCATTCTGTACAAACAGGTGAATAGGAGGACTTACTCGAATATCCTGGATAAATTCAAGTCGAAATTGGAAGGATGGAAGTCTAGTTGCCTCAGCTTTGCGGGTCGGGTTACTTTGGCGAAATCGGTGATCCTTGCGTCGCTGCCGGTGTATGCGATGTCGTCGACGCTCCCCCCCCCCCCCCCCCCCCCTTGGGGTGTGCGATCAAATCGATAAAATCAGCAGAACTTTCATTTGGGGAAGTAAAGTGGGTCAACGTAAATTGCACAAAGTTGCTTGGGAAATGGTTACGCTACCGAGATCGCAAGGAGGTCTGGGGCTGAGATCGATGAGAGAGATGAACCTGGCGCTGGTCGGGAAGCTCTGCTGGAGGTTTGTGACGGAGGATGGGAATTTGTGGGCGTTGGTGCTTAAGGCTAAGTATGTGTCGAATGCGCTCGGCCAAACCCCGGCGTGCTCGCAGGCCTGGAAGAGTTTGAAGACGGGGTTCTCGGAGGTGGTCAACATGGGCTCGAAATGGCTGTTGAAAGATGGGGTGTCGATCAAGTTCTGGGAGGATGTTTGGTTGGGGGATGCTGCACTCAAAGACGTCGTCAGGGGTCAGTTGGATGCGGACCAACAAGGAGCTGTTGTCAAGGATTACTGGTCCGACGAGGGGGTCTGGAACTTGGACGTGCTGTCGGGAGTCTTACCAGAGGAGGCTCTGCTGAAACTTGCAGCATTCATGGTGCTTCCTGATTCAGGAGAGTATGAGGATGAGTTGACCTGGAAGCACAATCCGAATGGCGCCTACTCTGTTTCATCCGGTTACAACATGCTTATAAGGATGTTCAACCGGCAAGGGGTGGACGAGAGCTTTTCTAGAAGCATATGTAGTCTTAAGGTACCGGAGAGGATAAGATACTTCGTCTGGCTGGCTAGCAAGGGTGGAGTGATGTCTAATATGGAGAGGAGGAGAAGGCACCTGGCTACCGACGACATTTGTGCGTGCTGTAGGAATGCCGAGGAGAACTACGAGCACTTGTTTAGGGACTGTCTGGAGGTAAAACCAATTTGGTTTAATCTAAATGCTATTTCGGTAAATCTGTCCGTTTTTCAGGTGCCTTTTTCAAGTTGGATTAGAGCAAACTTAACAGAGAAGCGGAAGAAGGACTCGGTAGATTGGAATAGCACCTTCGCAACCTCCTTGTGGTGGATTTGGAGATGGAGGAATGCCTTGGTCTTTGAAGGAAAGAAATACGTCGGGGATAAGAGCGACTTCATCAGAGCTAAAACGAAGGAGTATTTGCTGGCGACTGGTGAGTTCATGGTTAGTAAAAGTAATAATGTGAGTATTCAGATTTCTTGGAACAAACCAGATGTTGGTTGGGTGAAAGTGAACCATGATGGGGCCGTGAGAGATGACGGTAGAGCATCGGTAGGAGGAATCCTCAGAGACAGCAGTGGCGGGTGGTTGTGCGGCTTTATCCACAACTTAGGGGTGTGTTCGGTGCCGGCGGCGGAGCTAAAGGGAGTGCTCAACGGGCTCATAATGGCGTGGGAGGGAGGCTTCCGAAAGGTAATGCTTGAATCGGACTCCCAGATTGTCATAGGGTTGTTGAAGTCGGGCGTCAATAAGAGTCATCCGCTCTCTAGCCCGGTCATACAGTGCCAAGGCTTCCTTAGTAGGGATTGGGTTATCCAGTTCCGTCATATTTTCCGCGAGGCAAATACTGTGGCTGATCGTCTTGCGGACCTTGCTTTTTCTTTTCAATTAGGATTTCATGTATTGCGTGCCCCGCCTGAGGGGATTTCTTTACTGCTTAATAACGATGTAAGGGGCATGGCTATCCCCCGCGTGCGGACTACTTATCCATTTTTTATTTTTAATAAAAACCCCCTTGAGGGGACGGAGAGCCCCGCCTCTCCTTTTGACCAAAAAAAATATATTTGTGATTTAGGATTTTTTTGTTATTGGATTTGATTCGATGTTGCTAGCAGTTGAAATTGAGTTTTATTTAGGATTTAGGGTTTTACCTTTTAGAGAAAAGAAGAAGCTAAAGAAACCCACTAGATCGCAACTTCAAATATCATATCCCCACAAAACCCCTGCCCAATCTCTGCATCAGATGAGGTTTTTGCAATTCGGTTTGCTCCTCGTTATGTTTTCTGTAACAGGGCTTTTGGATTTACAATGGTTATGCATTTATATTTCTTTTTGGGCCGCATAGGGCTTTCTGTTAGTGGACTGTAGCCCAGTTATGATTTTTATTTACTGTCATCATGTAATCAGAATTTTTTTTCAAAATATTCACAAAAAAATAATTAATTAACAAAATATTCAAACTTTCAAAATAATTACAAAAATATTCATTTTTTGCAGGTTTGGCAGAAAAACGCGGTCTCGTACCGCGTTTTATTCACAAAGGGGGAAAACGTGAAATTGGAGAAAATGATGACAAAAAATTAATAAAAGAAACGCGGTCTCAGCCTGCGTTTCTATTTTAATTTTAGTTGGGAATGAATTTCGTAATGTTGGAAAAAAAAATTACATTAGAACCGCGGGCTGAACCCGCGCCTTTCTTTTTCTTTTCTTTTCTTTTTAATTATCGGAAATTGAAACAGGTGGAGGAAGTCGAGCACCACCGGAGAAGCTGCCGTCGATATCTCGAGCACCAATAGGCGGCAGATCGAGCAACCTCTCGATGAGGAACCGGCGGAGCCCCCTCTCGAGAGCCACCGGTTGTCGACCTCCGACCCCGACAGCACCTCCCAAGGCTCTCTGGCCGTCGACTCCGACCCCAACAACCGTCTCTCCATCTGCCTCTCGGTGTTCTCCGGCCTCCCGGTGTTCTCCGGCCTCCCGGTGTTCTCCGGCCTCCTCTCTCCTCCTTCCCCGCGTTTCTTTTGTTAATTTTTTGTCAATTTTTTCTCCTCTCTCCTCCTTCCCCGCGTTTCTTTTGTTAATTTTTTGTCAATTTTTTCTCCAATTTCACATTTTTTCCTTTGTGAATAAAACGCGGTCTCATACCGCGTTTTCCTGCCAAACCTGCAAAAAATGAATATTTTTATAATTATTTTGAAAGTTTGAATATTTTGTTAATTAATTATTATTTTTTTGAATATTTTGAAAAAAAATTCATGTAATCACCAGCAACTGTAATCAATCAAATACAAAACCAATTTTCCAAACCTCTAAACTCTCTAAATCAAATCCCCGTTCTAGCATCCTTTGAATCAACCCTTCTTCCTTTCGTGGTTGGTTTCTAGGCTAGAATACTTAGTTTCGAGATCGATCTTCGATCGTCTACTTGTCATTTTTGAGTTTCCGTTGTTTCAATGGTGTCGATCGACGGAAATCTTGTCTCATTTTCTGGATTGTCTGTTATTCTTCTTAACATCAATGGCTTATCCCGTCCTGGTCATCTCTCTCACGCAATTTCTCTCTCTGATGCGATTCATATGGCTTTCGATCTCATTCCTATGTTTTTCATTTGTTTTTCACGGATTTAGAAGCAGTTCGACTAGCAAGGCTTTCGAATGATGATCAGGGCCGTCCAATGACTTTTCGGGGTCCTGTTGAATACGTAGTATTTTCCAAACATTACTCATCGTGTTTGGCAAAATATATTATTTACCATTCATGTACACTTTTTAGATAACAAAACTATATAAAATATTCATTTTAAATTAATTACTTTTTAAAAAAATTGTAATTACTATTAATAAGTACAAATTTGTTAAAAACAATTTGTTTAAACTGAATATTTCATGTAGTTTTTATCACTCTAAAAAGCGTGCATAAATAGTAAATGGTATATTTTTCCGAACGAAAGGGAGTAATAAAAAATTATAATTACTATTAATAAGTACAAATTTGTTAAAAACAATTTGTTTAAAGTGAATATTTCATGTAGTTTTTTACTATTAATAACGTAGTTTTTATCATTGTATTTGTATCGTTAAATATACGTTATAGTATTTTTCACATTTTTACTACACATTGATTATGTTAAGTTTCAATTTAAAAATCAAAATTTAATGCACATACATTTTTTTAAAGAATTTAAAATTCTAATTTAGTGATAAAAGATGAAAAACGAAGAATTCTTTCTTCTTCGATCTTTTTTAAATATGTCAACAATAAAAGTAATCAAAATAAAAGGAAATGAAAATAAAAACTATATCCAGTTAATTATTTTTTAGGATATATGCAAAATATTGAAATGAGATTAAGGTAATAGGAAGAGATTATTTGCTTAAAAAGAATTAACAACAAGCTCAAAAAGTACTCCGTATAAAATTTATCCGTTTGAAAAAAGCAAATCAATTATAAAAAGCCCAAACACAAAATTGCAATAGAGGGAATAGAAGTCGGGTTGAATTGCAGCCCCCTCTGCGTGCCTACCAATGGGCCAGATTATCCATTTGTTAATTTAGGCAACAAATGTATTATGTACTCCAAATTTGGAACGTACAATTACCAAATTTGGAACGTACAATTACCATTGGCAATTTGGCACTAGCAATAGGCTTTTTTGTGCACGAACTGTAGCATGTAACAGGTGGCTGAGGAGTTATTGGCACTAGGGATAGGTTTAGGGATAGTTTTCTGGATAATTGGCCTGAGATCACCAATCGAATTAGTGAAATTGCACAAGCAGTCAACTTCTCCCTTAATTCTAGTGCTCACCTGCTCCCATGTAGTCTGTCAGGTGAGCAATCCATTCAGAACTATTTGTCATGGTTTTTCTTTTGTGCAGGGAAATTAGAAGAAACTAAGGAATTTTTCAGAGAATTATATACTTTTATTTATATGCTTGGTACATATATGAAACCACATGTGAGAAATGATCTCAATAACTATGTTCATTACCGCATATGTTTTTATTTTTAATAACAAATATACACTTTGATAATGTTATGCTAAGTGTTTCAAAATACTGGACAAAGTACATATGCATAGGCTGTGTTAAATGGTGAGTCATTTGCACTTGTCTTGCACACTTCATCACATGTATGTACATCTAGCTATCTGCTAGTATAGTTTTGATCAATTTTTAGCATTGCTGACTAGTGTCGTTTGGCTTCTTTAATGATAACCAGGCATGAATGTTTTGTGTGGAGTAGTGTTGTTTGCCTTAAAATCCACCCAAGTGGAAGCCTACCCACAAAAATCTGCACAAAAAACCTTGTAGAGAAAGAATCAAAGGCCAAAATCGACATCTTTTTGTCGATGAAGGCAAATTCAGAACCCTCAAGTGGAAGTATAAAGCGGAGATCCGAAATAGAAATCAGATCGGGACTCTAGACCGAGATTTCGGATGGTTGGCAGGTCATGAAATAAGAAGTGAGGCGAACCTATGGTGATGTTCGCTTGTCGGGGAAGGGCGGAGCTGCGCATAGGCTACAGGGAGGTTCGAGTTTGGTGAGGTGTCTTGGGGCCAGGGCATCCTCTCCTACAATCACAAATTCACAGGTGGATTGTTCTTCCTCTTCAACTGAGGTTTGTTTCCTGGTTTTTCAGTCTTACTATTGACTACATATTGAAAATGAATACTAGGATTTGTACCCTTGAATTCGTTCCCCTGATTCTCATTTTAGCTGACTTTTGAATGATGCTTGATTGGATGTGCTGTGCGTTCAAAGTTTGATAAAGGAAAACTTGAACACATGATCTGTCAAATGAAAATACTAGGTAACCGAGTCTTTGTTGAAAATGGGCTGATATATGCCTTGACAAAGCTAAACCGGCCAGTGTATTGATACTATTTTACAAGCTATATAAGAAATTCAGTATCAAATCTAACATATATCAGGTCGTCCTTCCCGAATTAAATCAAATTTGCTCTCGTTTGAACTACGATCGAGTGATTTGATTTTCTTCCAAGAGATACGTAGGACACTCGACACAAAGTTTTCTTCCACCAAATATGTGGATACGCAGGAAAACTCGATTGGTGTAAATCAAATTCTCATCGAGTCCAGTCACACTCAAACTTTCAATCTAATCTCCTCAATTCCATTTGTCGACTCTAGCCGTCCCGAATATCAAAATTTCCATGAAAGCCAAAGTGTCAACTCTAACTTGATAAAAAAGCTTTTGCTCGTTGAGTTTGGTCACACCAAAAATGAAAATCAAATTCCATAATCCCTAAACTGACCTTTAAGTCAAATCCCAAATCAAATCAAACTCCACAACAAAACTCAACAAGAAAACAAAACTGATACGGGGTTAGCCGTAGGATTGTCCGATCTTCGACAATCAAACACGAAATAATTAGAAAGGAAGCAAAGACTCAATAACAAGAACAAGACTCAACAATATCGACCAAAAGAACAAGACGCACCGACTCGACTATGACCAAACTGACTCGAAATCGATAAAGGGAAAAGAACAAGGACTCGATCAAACAAAGCAATGAAATACAGACCGATAGAAGGGTGATTCGAACAAAAATAGAACGAGATAAAGACTCCAGACCTCCTAAGAGGGTAGGAACCAAATATCAACGACTATAAAGCCCGCCTCTACAACCTTACACAACCAAGCGAACAACTTGGAGGCACAAGGAGGGGACTTGTGATTACCAGGATCACCAAGCTCTCGCGAGGTTGATGAACTCAAAGCAAACCAAGCAAGATCAAGAACCAATTTGCACTCGATGAGCGACGGTTCGAATCGATTGACTTGCACTCTTGTGTTTCACACCAAAAGAGAGAAATTTCAATAAAATTGTACGTCTCCCCTTTACAAGGAGATCAGCCGTCAATATATAACCTAGGACTGATTTTAGATAGAAAATAATAATTAAAAGAATTAAAAATAACCCCTAAATTACCTAAAATAACTTAAGTAAATAAGGTATCTAAAAATAGTAATAAAAGAAATTTCCAACACTTGACAAATTTCCGTCAAAACAGTGGCAGCTTCAAAGAATGTGAATTTCGGCCAATCTCTAGGTTGAATCTGTAAAAACTTTCAACAAAGTTGTAAATCTCTTCGTCCTCGTTCCGACAAGGTATGGCATTGTTGTGAGCCTAATTAGCCATGTCTTTATACATACTTCAGTTCCATATTCTTTACATTTTGCATATTTCGGGTTGGGAATATGTCAAATTTATGTTGTATATGCTTAATTGTCAGAAATGGAGATCTACATAAGTTTCTGTTTAATATCGCAGAATATGAAACCATTTCGGAAGAAAATCAAGGAAGCAAGAATCGGAGCACAAAGCCACTCGACATCGACTAGGCTTAGTCGATCTCGACAAGAACTTGCCTAGACACAGCCAGCATCGAGGAGCCTGAGTCGAGAAACAGAAGACGAGGAACCCGAACCCTACTCGACATCGAGTACAGTTACTCGAGGTCGAAAAAGAGGGGAGCCATGACCCAGACTCGAGGAGAAGGCTACCCGACCTGACCAGGAGGCCGACAACCCTACTCGACCTCGACGAGACCTTGTCGAGGTCGACGAGCCTCCCAACGCCTGCCCGAGTCCTTGCCGAGGAGAAGCTGCTCGACCAGAGAAGACCACACACTAGTCGATCTCGAGGAGCCCTAGTCGAGATCGACGAGCGCCGAGCCCAGGTCCGATCCTGTCGAGTAGAGCCACCCGAGAAGACCCAGTCGACATAGCCAGCGTACTCGACTTCGACGAGCCCTTGTCGACATCGACGAGCACCGTGAACCAAGTCCGAGTCTATCGAGCACCAGCTAGCCGAGACGACAAGCCAAGCCCAGTCGACCAAGAAGTCTACTCGAGGTCGACAAAGCCCTTGTCGAGATCGACCACGAGTCCAGAAGCTGTGTGACGCGGTTTGACGAATCCTACTCGACTTGGGATTGCTTGGGCGTGAAGATTGCTGATTCTATCCGAAAGTATCCACATCTATCATGAAGAAGAAGAGTTCTATCCATTGAAGACACTTTAAATATATTTCCTATTTTAGATTTAATTCCTTTATAGAGTTTTAGATAAAGCTTTAGATATAGATATAGATATTCTATCCTTGAGTAGCAAGGATTATACGCCTATAAATAAAGCTCATGGGGCTCAGTTTTATTCATTCAATTTCAGAGGAAGACAAGTAGTTCCAAGGAGAAGTTTAGGGAGTTTGAAGGTTTTAGGGTTTTGGCATTCGACGAGAGTTGGATTGTCGGGATTGTAAAGGCTTTGAATTTAGTTAATGCAAGTTATTTCTTTTCAATCAATGATGTCTGAGTTTGCGATGAGGCGTGAGTAGTCCACCCACTTCTAGGGTTGGGGCGAGCCCGACGATAGCCATGCATATTTGAGGTAAAGATCCGACCTTTATCATGTTTTGAGCATTTTCCTACTTGTTGATGTGTTTATTGCCCATCTAATGGAGATCCATGCTAACAACTTGGATTATAAACAGAAAATCAGTAGAGACAATTAGGGTTTCTTGAGAGAGTTGTCTAATTGTTGGAAAAGGCGAAAGCTTAATCCTTTAATGCAATTCACATGATAATCTGTTTGGTTCTACCTTATGCATGCTTGGTTATTGTCGTTGCAAACCCCAACCTTAGAAGTCCTTTTACATTAAGTTTAGTCGAAACCCCAAATCATTTGTTTTTACTTTCTTTTATTTCGTTTTACTCCCTGCCCTCGTCGATCTCGACCAAGCCTGGTCGACCTCGACCACTGATCTTCGACCCAGAGTCGCCGTAGCTTACCTGTGCAGGAACTCGACGAAGACCAACTCGACCTAGACGAAGGCTACTCGATCTCGAGTAGAGCCTTGTCGAGATCGACCACCGTTGCCGAGCTACTGTGCCCTGTTCGACTGTCCGAGCTTCTTTCGACTAACCCTTAGTCGTGCTCGAGGACCCCTGTTGTCGACTTCTATCCGTGAGATTTCACCGCTGCCTAGGATCCGCTGACACGCTTCCTCGTGGATCGATCCTGACTTCCCGCTGCTGCATCAGGAGGAGGTCTTGTAATTATTTGCAAGGGACGGAATCTGGTTTGCTGTGATTTATTTATATTTTATTTGCATACTCGATTTCCTCCTACAACAAATTGGCGCCGTTGCCGGGGAAGCTATCATTCGCGCCTTAGGTAGTTAAATCTCACGTCTACTTTGAGTTACTTTACAGGTGTATGCGCCGTTCTGGTCAACAACCTGAGTTTGACGGCTTAGACGAACCGGAACGCCTCTTTCACATCAGAGCTAAACTACAAAGAGCCATGGCGGCCGCTGAAACACAAGAACAGCTGATTGCCAGGCTTACAAGGGAACTAGCCGCAAATGATACGACTATCGCCACTAAAGATGCTGCTATCGCCGCTGAGAAAGCAGCAAGGGAGCAAGCAGAAGCTGAGCTTGCCCAATATCCAACTACAGCAGAGGATTATATGCATCCAACTCTCGTCGTGCCTGAATCGGCGATTTTAATCCCTGAAAACTCTTTTGAAATTCGCACTCAATTTCTTATAGAGCTTAAAAATAATGCTTTTCATGGAAGATTTAATGAGTGCCCTCTTGAACATATTACCAATTTTCATGACATGTGTCGTACTCTTGCTGAAGGTACAACTCTGGAATATGTCAAGATGAAAGCTTTCCGCTGGTCGCTCGCTGGTCGGTCGCTCGCTGGGTCTATCGGAAACACTCTCTCGACTTGTTTGCGGAAAGAATGCGTACATCTTGACACCCCAAACTTTGTTTATGAGTTGTTGTTGTGGTAGTGGTGGTTTATTAAGTGAATTAAGCTTAATTTAAATTTTTTTTTTGAAGGGAAATATAACAACTTGTCACTCTACATTTTTTTATACCAATCTGTCCTTTGGATTGTTTTTTAATAACAATTTGGCCAAAAAAAAATTTCCAACCTGCCACCACATGCCAAACAAACCCTAATCCCAACCTTTTTACTAGCAGATCTCAACCTAGCTAAGCCATTAGATCTAGCAATTCTCTACCATAGATTACCCATTATTGAGATCGAGACAGATCTCAATTAATCCTGTACACCGTCTTCTCTCCCGAACCAAACCCATTCTTGCTCATCATAGAAGAATAATGGCTTCTGCGGTAGGCTCAGCTGCAAAAGAGCTTGGAAGGTTACTGTTGGAGGAAGCCAAATTCTTATATGGAGTCAAGGACAAAGTGCAGGAGCTCCAGCAAGAGCTTTCATGGATGCAAGTCTTTCTACGGGATGCCGACAAGAGGCAACGCCACGATGAATTGATCCGGATGTGGGTTTCCCAGATTAGGGATTTCGCCTACGAAGCCGAGGACATCGTGGAGAAGTACATCCATGGAGTGTCTCAGCATAGCAAGGACAGGTTCTGGAACACACTAACAAAACAGTTCCCTCGCATCTTATCCAATGCCTCGGCCCTCCATGAGGTGGGATCTGACATCGACAAGCTCGCCATTAAGATCTCAAAGCTTAACAAGAGGCTCAAGAGTTATGGTGTCTCCATCAACAATCTGGATGAGTCGCACTACATCTCTCGAATAAGAGACTTGAGGGAGACGGATTGGAAGACTGTCGACAAAGATCTCATCAAGAGGGAGGAGGATTTAACCACGCTGGTTACACAAATTCTTGATGAAAATCTGGCGAGTAAAATAGTTGGAATAGTCGGAATGGGAGGTCTTGGTAAAAGTACCCTCGCCAGAGAGGTCTACCGAGATAAAGCGATTAATGATCGTTTCACCCATCTTTTTTGGATTTATGTATCCCAACAACCGGATAGAGTATCCATTCAAAAAGTGACGGAGTCGATCCCGAGCGAGGATTCAAGAAGCTACAACAGATGCCTAATTGTTCTTGATGATATCTGGGCTCAGTCTACCCGGTATCTCAAGCAGCAGTTTCAATCAGTATTATCAGATTCGACTAGCAAGATTCTCGTTACCACGCGAAACGAAGAGCTAGTTCGTAAATTGGACCTGACCGCAAAGATCCTCAAGCCGACACACCTGAATATCAAGGAGGGCTGGGCACTTCTATGCAAGAAGGCATTAATTCAAGATGATGATCTTACTAAAGGTATGTTCTTTTTGTTAATAAATTATACTCCGTATTTTATTATATCTATTATAATTATGTTAAAATTATGTTTTACTAAAACTTATTTGAAAATTAAAATAGTTTATTTAAAAAAAAATTAAATAAAAATTTGAAACAATGATAAAAATAATAATAGGTTTTGTAACGATTTAAGATACAAGGTTGAAAATTAATATAAATATATTGATGATAAGATTTTATTGTTCAATAGATAATTAATTAATAATGCAATCTTAATGAATAAAGATAAAATAATTCATGATACAATATTTATAAAATAACTTATGCTGAAATGATAGATTTTATAACCACTTAAGATATAAGAGTTACACATAGGACGACACATGTATAAAATAGATGCGGTAGTCGTCTAACATGACTTAAACATACTGGATCATTATTAATTGACGTGTCAAAAAAATCCGAGTTAACATTGTACCAGAAAACGACACATAGATGAATTGTGCACTAGAGAAGAAGGGGTGATTACTAGAATGTCCTAAAATTTGGGCCTTATTAGGAAAAAGGATCCCACCTCCTCCAAATTTGGAAAATGTCCACCGCCCCCCTTGGCCCCTGTGCCCCCCCCCGTGCCCCCTGTGCCCCCCTCCCGCCTCATCAAGTTTCAGCAAGTTTTTTTTTTTTTTTTTTTTTAATTTTTTTTCCAGTTTTTTTTTCCAGTTTTTTTTTTTTGCCGCGTTTCCAAAGTTGTTGAAACGGAATTGCTGAAACTTCTTTTTCAACACATACGGTTTCAGCAATCCTTTTTTTTTTTTTTTAATACCACGTTTCCAATGTTGCCGAAACGGAATTGCTGAAACTCCGATTTCAGCACTGTTGTTGGTGCCGAAATCCCGATTTCAGCACTATTGTTGATGCTGAAACCCCAGTTTCAACAACGTTGTTGATGCTAAGCCCACGGTTTCAGCAACGTTGTTGATGCTGAAACCCCAATTTCAGCAACGTTGTTGATGCTGAAATTGTTGCTGAAACCGTGTTACGGAATATAAAATTTAGCCTATGCGGGATTCGAACCCACGTATTTGTGCACCGCACATTGCTCTACCGTTGAGCTAAGAGGCTTTTAAAGGAGATTTAAAGCAAGTTCAACAAAAACAATTTCAGCAAATTCTAGTTTTAAAGCAAGTTCAGCAACAACAATTTCAGCAAAAAAATTTGCTTTTGTTGATGCTGAAACCCCGATTTCAGCACTGTTGTTGATGCCGAAACCACGGTTTCAGCACTCATACTCTTTATTACCTATCTATAAAACTATGCGAATCTTATATTTCAGAAAGGATCATTTTCATTCAATAAAAAAAAAAACTATCAAATCTCAAATCAAAAAATGCTGAAATGCTGAAATTGTACCAAACCTCACTGCTGAAATGCTGAAATTGTACCAAACCTCAATGCTGAAATGTTGAAATGCCTCCGCAATCACACATGGAGTCTGATGGAGATCCCATAAGTTTCCACCAAACGAGAACAAAATCGAGATCACCAAAGGCATAACATGAAAATCGATGAAATCGAGACCACCAAACGAGAACAAAATCGAGTGAAAACCAATGAATATAGACAGCAAATTGGTTGTGGAGTGCGTACCTGTTCACGGACGCCGTGGTCGACGGCGCAAGGAAGGCGGTGATGCTGAAATTGCCCGATTCAGAGTCGTCGTCGAACGCCTAAGAGGGAGAACTTGCTGAAACACCGGCGGGGAGCAAGTGGCGACGCCGTCGGGCAGACCTTGCTGAAACACCGCAGCAAAAATCTGAGATCTGAGACCATGTACAAATCTCTGGCGAACAGATCCTGGAAACGTCGGGCAGACCATTAACAATCTCCGGCGAACAGATCCTGGAAACAATGTACAGATCCGACTCACACTCCACCAAGAGCCCGATTGTGAGCCACCTTCGAACGCCTAAGAGGGAGAATTTGCTGAAACACCACCGGGGAGCAAGTGGCGACGCCGTCTAGAACGAGGGAGACTGTCTAGAACGGTGTCGGATAGATCTGGCTCCAAGGTGGCTCGTAGAGGCGTCGTCGACTGGCTAAGGGGAAACCTGCTGCAACTGCGCCGTCGGACAGAAAGCGCGCGCCATTGGAGTCACTCGTCTCCAGATTCTCGTTCGCCGCTGTTCTTCGACCGACAGATCAGACAGATCCAAGCGAGGGAGTGGTCGAGGAGTTCCGACAGCGATGATGGGGTCGATCCAAGCGACCTCTGATCCAGATCCAGATCGGCATCATCCAAGAGCAAGGGGCGCTCCTCGGATCGGAATCGATGGCTGCGAGAGGCCGATTCAGATCCAGATCGCCATCATCAACACCTCCGTCTCCGACCTCCGCCTCCACGCCACCGTCTCTCCCTTCCTTCACCGACATCGGCCAGCAGGATTCCACCGTGGACAGAGTCATGGCGGCGGCGTCGATCAGATCGAGCAGGAGGAAGGCAGTGATTGTTTTGTCCAGCAGATAACTGGTGAGCGAGTTTTAGGGGAGGGGGCCAAGATTTAGGTCGTGGCCTTTTTACTAATTTAGAAGAGGTGGGAGACAATTAATTAGTTTGACCTAAAATTTGCGCCTTCGGCGCAAATTTTCTCAGAGAAGAATTCAGGTCTCTGTTTTAGTATATTACTAGTGTAGACCCCGTCCCGTGTACGGAAAATGTGTTAATTTAAATATAAATTATTTTTTCCTTTAAAAAATAATATAAATATAAATAAAATTAGTTCGACATGTTATATATAATCTAAATATCTTTTAATTAGATTCTCTCAAAATATAAATAAAATTCACATTTATAAGGTACTACGTCAAAGTTTTTTTTTGTTCTAATCTATGGTTAATTAATTTAATTAGATAGTTGATTTTTAAAAATATTTTAATATTCTTTTTTTATTAAATATGTAGTATGTATTTATTACATTAGTTTACTAAAATATCTATGTACGGATGGATTGTGACTACATATATGGCTATATAATATTTTAATTGTTTATTTTGGCCTTAAAAAATAATATACATAGATATAAAATAACAAATATTAAAAGATTGATTTTGATATAAATAATTTTTTTCACAAAAAAAAATCTAAATATAGATAAAATATCCCTAAAGGTTGGGATATTTTGTGAAATTTTAAAAGGTCAGGGTATTGAAAGCAAATATCCCTAAAGGTTGGGATATTAGTTGCAATTTACCCTATTTTATACTGTAAAAATGATTTCACGATTAAAATATAAGATTGAATATTTATAAAATAAGTGGATCATTAATCAGGATGATAAAATTATACTCCATCCGTTCGAAAATATAAATCCATTGGCTTTTTGACACTTTTTAAGGATTCGACCTCGATTTCATTAAGAAGAAGGTCGGGTAGTTTGTGATAACAACCATGACAACAAGCTTAGATCAACGCCTCCTTGATCGAGCAACAACCATGATAGTAACCTCGGTCAGATCTGACTTCTCCTCCACCATTGACGCTTACGTCTGCCCCACTGGCTTCCCCGAAGGCGATGCTGCCAGCAACTTAGTCGGCGATGCATCTGACAGACGGTTCCATTGCGAGGGACACCAAGGTACTTGGATCTGACTTTCACGCGGTGAGAGAGAGTCGGGGTTGCGCCAGATCGCACCGTACGTCGTCTTCATCAGCGCCAGTTCTAGAACGAGGTCACCTCCTCGGCTGTCGTAGCTTCACCAAGGTCTTCCTCGCCCCGCTCCCTCAATGACGATGACAGCGCCGTCGATTGTCAAATAGAGGAGGAGCAACAATGGGAGAAGAGCTGCACAATTTTTAGATCTGAGATTTAGGTTTGGATATGAGGAGCGGCGCGAGGAGGAGGGGCAAATTTTTCCCGAAAAATAGAGGTGGACATAAAACTAATTAAACAAAGAGGAGGAACACTCCCCAATAAAGCCAAAATAAATGCCTTGTACCGCAAATTAATTCCATCATTAATATGCGATAAAAAAATATTTTTAAAAAATTAAATAGAAGATTTTGTATGATTAAGATCATAATTCTTTAAAGAATGTGTGCAAATATAATGATTTACCTAAAGATAAAATCAAAGGGAATGAAGCCTTAATAAATTATAATATAGATGATCATTCAAATAGTTAAGCTTAAAAAAATTTATTTTGAAATTAGTTGAAAATAAATAATAATAATAATAATAATAATAATAATAATAATAATAATAATAATAATAATAATAATAATAATAAAAAGATTATGATGACGATATAATAAATTATGGGTGTTGTTAGATACACCGCAAATGATGGTTAAGAATTTGCACGTCCTTATTGACGTGCATGCACGTCGTTAACAACGTGCAAGGGTGGAACTGTGCACGTCAACTAGCAAACTGGGGTGCAATATTGCACGTTCTTAACAACATGCAATAATGCACGTCCTTAACAACGTGCAATAATGCACGTCCTTAACAACGTGCAATATTGCACGTCCTTAACGACGTGCATTATTGCACGTTATTTTAGATGTGCAAGACCTAGTTAGGGTTTCGCGTTTAGGGTTTAGGGTTTAGGGTTTTTCGAGGTTTTTTAGCGTTAATTGTAAGAAATTGAAGGGTTTAGCTAGTGGAGTTTAAGGATTTAGGGTCTAATTAAATGACAAGCAATAATTGTTAAGGTTTTCATTCGGATAATATGCGAATAATGTTACAAGGAACGGAAAAAATAGGTTTATATCCATAATTTTAATAAACTGGTGGAATAAAATCTAGGAAAAGTGTAAAGGACGACCGAACTCGACACGTAAGGCTCGATTTCTATCAAACTAAGCTTGAAACGGAGCATCTCATTCTTCGACGCTCGGTTGATGATGTGTGACCCATTCTGGCGCAGACGGCGGAATAGGAGTGTTAGGACGCAACCAGATCTATGAGAACGGAAAATTAGAGTTAGAGTAGGTAATAATATAAGATGAAAAACAAGAATATGTAATAATATAAGACGTTTGATGTCGTACCGCGACAAAATGGTCTTGGTTTCCAATGTAGGCTAAACCAAGGGTTGCTGATTGAGGGGTGTTAGCAGGCGTCGACGAAGTCATTGGGAGACATGTAAACGGATGATGCCAAGCTAGGACGACGAGAGGAATCTGATATACTGTTGCAAATACTAAACCCATGATGGGTAGCTCTATCCACCGCCTCCTATCACCATGGACAGGTCCCGCCCATCTCTGGTGGTCGACTAACTGCTGGAATGAGTACCCTCCCATATAACAACCGGCGTAGAGATCGGCGTGATCCTCCAAGTGATTGCATAATAACGTTTTGAGTTCTGGGAAAGCAGACTCGCCGAATGGTGATGTCAATGACGCCAAAGCACGGTAGCCACAATGACCATCTCCAATAGTGTCCCTTACACGCTCAATATGTCCGAGCATGAAGGGATTTTAATGTTTTTTATTTTAATGTATTTTAATATCTTTTAATGTCTTATAATATATTTTAATGTTTTTTATTTTAATGTATTTTAATATCTTTTAATGTCTTTTAATATATTTCAATGTTTTTAATGTATTTTAATATCTTTTAATGTCTTTTAATATATTTTAATGTTTTTTAATGTATTTTAATATCTTTTAATGTCATTTAATATACTTTAATATATATTTTTAATGACTTTTAATGTTATTCCATTGCTTTTAATGCATTTTAATATATTTTTATATGTTTTAATGTCTTTTAATATATTTTAATATATATTAATCGCTTTTAATGTTTTTTACTGTCTTTGAATTTTAATGTATTTTAATATATTTTAATATATTTTAATGTAGTTTCTACTTTATGTACAAACTATAATTAAATCTATCAAATTATGTTATAAACAATAAAAACTATATACTATCAACCCATCAAAAACTATATATACTATCTATTATAATCTATCAAATCATATTATAAAACTATATTATTATCTATCAAACTATATACTATAAACATATAACAAATCATAAAAAACTATATACTATCAATTATAATCTATCAAATTATATCATAAAACTATATTATAATATATCAAACTACATTATAAAACTATAAAACTAAATAAATAAAATAAATAATTTAAATAACATACAGGTGGGGTCGGGACCGAAGACACCTAAATAGTCT
This sequence comes from Persicaria tinctoria, assembly GCA_037127255.1. NCBI lineage: Eukaryota > Viridiplantae > Streptophyta > Magnoliopsida > Caryophyllales > Polygonaceae > Persicaria > Persicaria tinctoria. The sequence goes on from JBANSL010000006.1 coordinate 19,578,505, forward strand.
GCCGCTTCCGCGGCGGTAATAGGGGATCCTCCACCTCCGCCACTGCTCCACCCCCACCACCACCAGACGCCGCCGCGACCACTACTCCGTCGCCACCACCACCACCACCCTCCAACTGCGCCTCCGCCGTTGCTCTACCACCACCACCGTCACCACCACCACCCTCCTGCGCCGCCTCCATCGCCATCGCCCCACCACCACCCTCCCCAGCCTCCTTCGGCGCCCCACCACCACCACCCTCCTCAGCCTCCATCGCCACCGCCCCACCACCACCTCCACTGGCACCACCACCCTCCCGCATCTCTCTCTCTCTCTCGCTGTCTCGATCTCTCTCTCCGGCTCCATCTCTGGCAATCTCTCTCTCTCTCTCTCTCTCTCTCTCTCTCTCTCTCTCTCTCTCTCTCTCTCTCTCTCTCTCTCTCTCTATCTCTCTCGCCGGCTGCTCTCTCTTTCTCTCTATTGAATTTGGTTTTGGATGTGGAATTGGGAACGACGAAGCACGTCGGCTTCCAATTTAGAAGACGAGCTTGCACGTCGTTAAGGATGTGCACTATTGCACGTCCTTGAGGACGTGCATTAAGGACGTCCCTTAATGCACGTTTTAAAAAAAAAACGTGCATGCACGTCCGGGCACGGGGGTTGCAAACCCACCTGCACATCCTTAAGAACGAGTGGATTTGCGGTGTATATAGCCGAAACATAAATTATCTAATTAAGACATTTGTATGTATTTATGCCTCTCAACACAGTTTCATCCATTTAATAACTAGAAGAATATGTTTTTTTTTTTAATGTAGATCCTGAATTGGAAAGAATGGGCGAAAAGATGTTAGGGCATTGTAAAGGGCTTCCACTCGCCATTGTAGCACTGGGAGGGATTTTAGCAACCAAAAAAAAGACAGTTAAAGAGTGGGAGGATGTGGAAAAAAACATTGATAGTTACTTAACCAAAAATGTGGACCAAGAAGAAGATGATGACATGGGAATAGGAGAGGTGTTGGAGTTAAGTTACTATGAGCTCCCATTTTATTTGAAGCCATGTTTCCTCTACTTCGGGTATTTTCCTGAAAATTGCGAGATACGAACAAGTACGTTGTATCAACTGTGGCAGGCTGAAGGCTTTATTCAAGCACCTGAAAAGAATAAGAGTAAAGCTGTGAGCTCATATGATATTGCAGAGCAATATTTAGAGGAGTTGGTCAAGAGATGCATGGTTGAAGTAGAAGAAGTATATGAAAATGGAGAGATAAAAACATGCCGAATGCATGATATTATGAGAGCTCTGTGTTTGAAAAAGTCTAAAGAGGAGAACTCCTTGGAAGTAGTCCCAGCGAATGATCCTCATATGTCATCCTATGGTGGTTCAGATTATTCAAGGCAAGTTTGGACGGCTCACCGTGTAGTTGTCAATTTAAGAGATGAGAAGCTCGCAGATTCGTTCTTCGAAACATTTGAACAGGATGTTCTGCAACTTAGGTCACTTGGTGTGAATTTGCCCCAGAATTGCAGTCCTGTCAAGTTTGGTAACTGGTTCTCAAAGATGAGCAAAGCATTCAGACTAGTTCGAGTTTTGTGTCTTGAAGGTGCAAAGATCAAGAAGCTTCCGGATGAGCTTGGGAGTTGCATTCATTTGAGGTACTTGAGCTTTCAGTTAATTCATGAATCTGAGGTGCCTTCGGTAGTTTGGAAACTTGCCTATTTGCAAACTCTTGATTTACAATACAACGATAAAGGTTTGACGGTACCTGACAAATTGTGGAAGTTGAAAAGATTGGTTCATTTATACCTTCCTGAAACTTATAAAGCAAGAACAGAATTGCGGTTCAGTCAACCAAGGCAAGTCGAGACGCTTGTCAACATTGATCTCAAAGACCTTCATTCAGATGACTTGGGGAATATGACGAATTTGAGGATGCTGACATTAAATAAAAGATCAATGGATGTGGAAGGCCTAACTCTTGTGCTCAAATCCCAAATGATCACATCAAGATTGTTGGACAATCCTATTTCAACCCTCGACATCAATGCAGCGGTAATCAATCAAGATGCAGTTATATTGGGCTTGAACGAGGTTGCTGGTATCAAGATGTTGAAGATAAGCGGGATGATCAAGCCAAGTCTAGAGAGCATTGTTTTTCCTCGTACAATAGTTTCTTTGGAACTATATGATTCACAAGTCCAGGGAGACTGTATACCGAACATAAAGATTAACGGATTAAAGGAGCTCCATCTTAAGAAGAATGCCATTAGAGGTAAAAAAATTGTGCTCTCATCTAAGAGTTTCCCGGAGTTGAAGAAGTTAACATTGGAGTGGCAAGCTAGCTCGGAGTTATCAGAGGTGGAAGGAACCCTGCCTTACCTATGTTATTTTAGCATAAGGTGTCCCAGGGCCTTAGAAGTTCATATTTCAATTGCTTTGCAAGCACTCCAGCACAACCCCAATTTCCAGCGGATTGAATGTACCCCTTGAGTTGTTCATGTTTTCAGAAATTTGTAGAATTGTGCTATCAGAGTTGCAGAATGCTCATAATGTTGAACTCAAATGTTGCCGTGTGTTCATGGTTCACTACTAAAAACGCAGGAAATAGCTACGGGAAATAGCAATGGATTTAGCCACGAATGTCCGTTGCTAACCGGTTTAGCCACGGAATCAGCCACGGGCGCGCCATCCCTTGCTATTTGCCTCGCAGCTAATAGCGACGGGCCGTCAGCCACGGATTTTAGCAACGAAAATTTTATGGCCGTGGCTACGTCCGTGGCTAATAGTAGATGACATATGTCGTAGCTATGACTACGAACCCGGTTTGAAAACAGCCTCGAAATTGAAGTCGTGGCTAAAGTCGTGGCTAAGTTCGTGTCTGCAAACAAGTCATTAGCCTAGTCGAGTCCGTTGCTGATCCGTTGCTATGATCGTGGCTGATGCCGATTTTCATTTGTTTCGTGATTTTATAGCAAATTTCGTATCCTCGTATTTTGAAAACATTATATATATATGATATTGAAAATATATATAAATACATAAATAAATTTTATACATTATAAGTAGGTCAATAAAATGTTAATGGGAAGGGGAAACAAAACAAACCAAACTCATTGAGTACAGACCGACCTTACAAAAAAATTGCAATAATAATAATAATAATCTAAGTAAAGAACGCTGATTTTGTCTTGATGACCCAACTCCAAGGGAAATATTTGATCTTGGTCTCCCCATATAATTAAGCACGGGTGTTTCAACAAAAGATCGATCATGATCAATTTAGGTAGTTTTACTTTTACATAAAAAACAATTTTTAATTTCGAATTCATTTTACAAGTCTACCTGTGTGATTTTCGGGAGGAGTTGAAAGTTGTCAATCTTTGAGAATCGATTCAATCAATTCTTTCTTCTCCTCGGTGTACTGTTTGCACATTACCTACACACAAGCGCACAATAATGAAGATCAAGAGTGGTGATTATAATGCATGTGTAGTGATCTTGCCTTCGATCTGGCACAACAAAGAGACTATTTTTTTAAAAAAAAAGACTAATTTGCACCTCTTCAATCTGGCTTAAGAGACTAATTTGCACCTCTTCAATATGGCTTGGCATTTTATAACGGTTCGTTGCTATCAAAGAATGCACCAAATAACACATGGTTTGTTTCCCAAAGAAGATTAAAAAAAATCCAAATCCATGATCATTTTAGCTGTACAAATTACTTATTTTCATTGATACAAATCGGGTTAATGATTCATATGCTATCCATCAATACAAGTTGCAGCTACAGCATCAACTGAAAATTCATATGCTATTAAATCGGGATAATGATTCAAGGTCTTAACTACTTAAAATCATATGCTCTTAACTACTTAAAATCAAGATCATGGCTGTTGTAAAGTTAATAGTTCAAGGTCAACAGTACGATGAATTGAAAAATGAAATTGATTCTGAAAGCAAATCCAAAAAATGAAATTACTAGATGCTTCTATTAGGCAATCACCTTGTAGAGTTGTTGAAAGCTTTCAGATCTGCTGAATTGAACTCGATTTCAGGCAAAGATGCCAAGTTCCAGGCTGAGATTTTCCAGGCCCTTTTGGCTCACTTTCCTCTTCCTGTCAAAAATGAATTTCATATATTATAAGCATGTAAAAAAAATTACTGCTAGACTAGAAATGGAAGAGGAAGAGGAAACGAATCGAAGAGAAATTCGACAGACAATCGTGCAGGAGAAACGAATCAAAGAGAGAGAAAAGGCTGGGACGAATCGAATAAAAAGCGCTGGGAGAAATCAAGCAGGAGCAGCAAATCGAAGATTTGGAAGCAACCCACACCAGCTCTGGGCTCTCGGATCTGGGAGAAACAAATCGAAGAGAAATAGAAAATGCTGGGCTCTTAGATCTGAAGCAAACCACACCAGATCTGGAAGCTTTGAGGAAGGGGAGAGTATCCGACTAGGAGGCGCCGCCCTGGGTGGTCGAACAGGCCGGGAATTGGAGCACGAAACCACCGAACAGTTGCGAGTCGAGACAAACGACGGCGACGAGAGCGGTTTGGAGCGGCGAAGAAGAGGCAAACGACGACGAGACTACGAGAGCAGTGATGGAGTCGATGAACCCGGCGGCAAGTGAACGGATTCAGTCATGGGGACATTGCAGAGGAGAAGAGGGAGAGGGAGGGGAGGGATCTGGTTGGAGAAAGGAAATAAATTCAGTCATGGAAAGGGAGGCTTAATAGTTCCAAAAAAAACTCAGACCCGCTTCAACTTCCAATTTGGCGCTTTAACTTAATTTTTTTTGGGTCAATTCAATTTTTGGGGTGAATTTATGGCGCTTCAATAGGCACCCTTTCCCGCCTCCAATTCTTTTTTTTTTTTTGGGTAAATGGCGTTTGAATTTTAAACTTTTATTTCTTCCACATTCTTTTAGTAATGAATTGCTCTTAATTCCTCGTTAGTTATATGTAGTCAAATTAGTTGACCAAAAAACTGTAGGCAAATTAATAAAGTTGTAAATCAATAAGAATACAAAGTGGGGATGTTAGGTGAATAAATTAGTCAACAAAAATAATCTAGTTAGTCGCTAACTCATTTTTAAAAAAATCAAGAGTTAATTGTGCTTTTTTCACAACTTCAATCAAGATACCATTAAAAATAATAATAAAGTTTTAACCAAAAAAAAAAACAACAAAGTCAAATACTCTTTTATAGTATTCTCATAAAAAAAAATTATTTATTATAAGGTTTTGTTAAACAATCATAAGTTACTTATATGGGTTTTCTCAAAACATACTCTTATAGTATTCTAACAAGAATTTATTAGTTAACATAAGGTTTGATTTATCAATTATTAGTTACTTATATGAACTTTCCACAAAACATACTCTTATAGCATTCTAATAAGAATTTATTAGTTAATATAAGATTTTATTAAACATTTATTAGTTACTTATATGAGTTTACCTCAAAACACACCCTTATAGTATTTTAACAAGAATTTATGACTTCGTATAAGGTTTTATTAAACGCTTATTAGTTACTTATATGAATTTTCCTCAAAGCATAACCTTATAGTATTATAATAAAACTTTTTTACTTAGTATAAGGTTTGATTAGCTACTTATATGAGTTTTCCTCAAAACATAACCTTATAGTGTTATAATAAGATTTTATTACTTAGCATAAGGTTTTATTAGCTACTTATATTAGTTTTCCTCAAAACATAACCTTATAGTATTATAATAAGAATTTATTAGTTAGTATAAGGTTTGATTAGCAACTTATATGAGTTTTCCTCAAAACATAACCTTGTAGTATTATAATAAGAGATTATTACTTAGTATAAGGTTTTATTAGTTACTTATATGAGTTCTCCTCAAAACATTACCTTATAGTATTATATTAAGAATTTATTACTTAGTATAAGGTTTCATTAGTTACTTATATGAGTTTTCCTAAAAACATAACCTTATAGTATTATATTAAGAATTTATTACTTAGTATAAGGTTTCATTAGTTACTTATATGAGTTTTCCTCAAAACATTACCTTATAGTATTATAATAAGAATTTATTACTTAGTATAAGGTTTTATTAGTTACTTATATGAGTTTTCCTCAAAACATAACCTTATAGTATTATATTAAGAATTTATTACTTAGTATAAGGTTTCATTAGTTACTTATATGAGTTTTCTTCAAAACATTACCTTATAGTATTATAATAAGAATTTATTACTTAGTATAAGGTTTTATTACTTACTTATATGAGTTTTCCTCAAAACATAACCTTATAGTATTATAATAAGAATTTATTACTTAGTATAAGGTTTCATTAGTTACTTATATGAGTTTTCCTCAAAACATAACCTTATAGTATTATATTAAGAATTTATTACTTAGTATAAGGTTTTATTAGTTACTTATATGAGTTTTCCTCAAAACACAACCTTATAGTATTATATTAAGAATTTATTACTTAGTATAAGGTTTCATTAGTTACTTATATGAGTTTTCCTCAAAACATAACCTTATAGTATTATAATAAGAATTTATTACTTAGTATAAGGTTTTATTAGTTACTTATATGAGTTTTCCTCAAAACATAACCTTATAGTATTATAATAAGAATTTATTACTTAGTATAAGGTTTCATTAGTTACTTATATGAGTTTTCCTCAAAACATAACCTTATAGTATTATATTAAGAATTTATTACTTAGTATAAGGTTTCATTAGTTACTTATATGAGTTTTCTTCAAAACATTACCTTATAGTATTATAATAAGAATTTATTACTTAGTATAAGGTTTCATTAGTTACTTATATGAGTTTTCCTCAAAACATAACCTTATAGTATTATATTAAGAATTTATTACTTAGTATAAGGTTTCATTAGTTACTTATATGAGTTTTCCTCAAAACATAACCTTATAGTATTATAATAAGAATTTATTACTTAGTATAAGGTTTTATTAGTTACTTATATGAGTTTTCTTCAAAACATAACCTTATATTATTATAATAAGAATTTATTACTTAGTATAAGGTTTCATTAGTTACTTATATGAGTTTTCCTCAAAACATAACCTTATAGTATTATAATAAGAATTTATTACTTAGTATAAGGTTTTATTAGTTACTTATATGAGTTTTCCTCAAAACATAACCTTATAGTATTATATTAAGAATTTATTACTTAGTATAAGGTTTCATTAGTTACTTATATGAGTTTTCTTCAAAACATTACCTTATAGTATTATAATAAGAATTTATTACTTAGTATAAGGTTTTATTACTTACTTATATGAGTTTTCCTCAAAACATAACCTTATAGTATTATAATAAGAATTTATTACTTAGTATAAGGTTTCATTAGTTACTTATATGAGTTTTCCTCAAAACATAACCTTATAGTATTATATTAAGAATTTATTACTTAGTATAAGGTTTTATTAGTTACTTATATGAGTTTTCCTCAAAACACAACCTTATAGTATTATATTAAGAATTTATTACTTAGTATAAGGTTTCATTAGTTACTTATATGAGTTTTCCTCAAAACATAACCTTATAGTATTATAATAAGAATTTATTACTTAGTATAAGGTTTTATTAGTTACTTATATGAGTTTTCCTCAAAACATAACCTTATAGTATTATAATAAGAATTTATTACTTAGTACAAGGTTTCATTAGTTACTTATATGAGTTTTCCTCAAAACATAACCTTATAGTATTATATTAAGAATTTATTACTTAGTATAAGGTTTCATTAGTTACTTATATGAGTTTTCTTCAAAACATTACCTTATAGTATTATAATAAGAATTTATTACTTAGTATAAGGTTTCATTAGTTACTTATATGAGTTTTCCTCAAAACATAACCTTATAGTATTATAATAAGAATTTATTACTTAGTATAAGGTTTTATTAGTTACTTATATGAGTTTTCCTCAAAACATAACCTTATAGTATTATAATAAGAATTTATTACTTAGTACAAGGTTTCATTAGTTACTTATATGAGTTTTCCTCAAAACATAACCTTATAGTATTATATTAAGAATTTATTACTTAGTATAAGGTTTCATTAGTTACTTATATGAGTTTTCTTCAAAACATTACCTTATAGTATTATAATAAGAATTTATTACTTAGTATAAGGTTTCATTAGTTACTTATATGAGTTTTCCTCAAAACATAACCTTATAGTATTATATTAAGAATTTATTACTTAGTATAAGGTTTCATTAGTTACTTATATGAGTTTTCCTCAAAACATAACCTTATAGTATTATAATAAGAATTTATTACTTAGTATAAGGTTTTATTAGTTACTTATATGAGTTTTCCTCAAAACATAACCTTATAGTATTATATTAAGAATTTATTACTTAGTATAAGGTTTCATTAGTTACTTATATGAGTTTTCTTCAAAACATTACCTTATAGTATTATAATAAGAATTTATTACTTAGTATAAGGTTTTATTACTTGCTTATATGAGTTTTCCTTAAAACATAACCTTATAGTATTATAATTAGAATTTATTACTTAGTATAAGGTTTCATTAGTTACTTATATGAGTTTTCCTCAAAACATAACCTTATAGTATTATATTAAGAATTTATTACTTAGTATAAGGTTTTATTAGTTACTTATATGAGTTTTCCTCAAAACACAACCTTATAGTATTATATTAAGAATTTATTACTTAGTATAAGGTTTCATTAGTTACTTATATGAGTTTTCCTCAAAACATAACCTTATAGTATTATAATAAGAATTTATTACTTAGTATAAGGTTTTATTAGTTACTTATATGAGTTTTCCTCAAAACATAACCTTATAGTATTATAATAAGAATTTATTACTTAGTATAAGGTTTCATTAGTTACTTATATGAGTTTTCCTCAAAACATAACCTTATAGTATTATATTAAGAATTTATTACTTAGTATAAGGTTTCTTTAGTTACTTATATGAGTTTTCCTCAAAACATTACCTTATAGTATTATATTAAGAATTTATTACTTAGTATAAGGTTTCATTAGTTACTTATATGAGTTTTCCTCAAAACATTACCTTATAGTATTATAATAAGAATTTATTACTTAGTATAAGGTTTTATTAGTTACTTATATTAGTTTTCTTCAAAACATAACCTTATATTATTATAATAAGAATTTATTACTTAGTATAAGGTTTCATTAGTTACTTATATGAGTTTTCCTCAAAACATAACCTTATAGTATTAAGGTTTTATTAGTTACTTATATGAGTTTTCCTCAAAACATAACCTTATAGTATTATATTAAGAATTTATTACTTAGTATAAGGTTTCATTAGTTACTTATATGAGTTTTCCTCAAAACATTACCTTATAGTATTATAATAAGAATTTATTACTTAGTATAAGGTTTTATTAGTTACTTATATGAGTTTTCTTCAAAATATAACCTTATAGTATTATAATAAGAAATTATTAGTTAGTATAAGGTTTGATTAGCAACTTATATGAGTTTTTCTCAAAACATAACCTTGTAGTATTATAATAAGAATTTATTACTTAGTATAAGGTTTGATTAGCTACTTATATGAGTTTTCCTCAAAACATAACCTTATAGTGTTATAATAAGATTTTATTACTTAGTATAAGGTTTTATTAGCTACTTATATTAGTTTTCCTCAAAACATAACCTTATAGTATTATAATAAGAATTTATTAGTTAGTATAAGGTTTGATTAGCAACTTATATGAGTTTTCCTCAAAACATAACCTTGTAGTATTATAATAAGAGATTATTACTTAGTATAAGGTTTTAATTAGTTAAAATATGTGTATTTTCAACACTTATAATTTATATAAAAAAAACATTCATAGTCATATTTGGGCTCGTCAATGGGTAAATCGGGGAAAGTATAGTCATATTTGGGTCCATAATAAATTAAAGCTCATTTGAGTTCAATCGTTATAGCAACGGATTTAGCCACGGACCGAGTCGTTGCTAAATCCACATTTCATTCTACGGGCTAATAAAGTAATTGGGCCGATCATATCTAATGGGCTTTTGATCCAAGCCGAGCCCATAACATTTGTTCTTCTTTGTTGGCCACGGATTCAGCTACGATTCAAGTCCACTAACCCCATGTCCGACCCGGCTACAAAAACCGATAAAAACCGATCCAAGCCCACTCACCTCGTGTCCATTCCATCGTCGGAATTCTGAAGCTGAATAGCCACGGATTTAGCCACGAAGTTGATGTTGTTGCCAGATCAGCATCAAATGCAGCCACGAAATATGCGTTCGTAGCTAATGTCGTGGCTAATTACCACTACCATCCGGTTTTTCAGCCACGAACCCAGCCACGGACAGTGTATTCGTTGCTAACAGCAACGAAGTTGATGATGTGGCATTCTTGGGTGAACACCCGCCACGAAATTTGCCACGGTAAAAAATAATCGTCGCCAATGTCATTGCTATTGGCTACGAAAACAGCGTCGCCTGACATTCGTGGCTAAAAATCCGTAGCTATTCCCTGCTTTTTTAGTAGTGGTTATTGTTCATAAATTTATCGTTTTTTTTTTTGGACGGGCATATTGGCCCTTAGACCATCCACAGTGGTTTTGTGCAAGATGTGTAAAAATACATCGCTTTTTAGCAATTTGCTCCATTGGTGAAATGTGCATTTTTTACACACCATTGAAATACAATTTATTTAAAACAAAAAAGAAAATAAAATCATAAAAAAAAAATACACCAATGGAATTGTCTTTCTTTTTGTAAAAGTTTTTGCACATGGGGGAGATGGTGTGCTCAAATTTGTCTTTCTTTTTGTAAAATTGTCTTACATGCTCAAATGTGCACATTTGCACACACCTAAAACAACCAATGGAGCTAAAAAATGTCTAAAATATACACATTTGCACACCACCATTGTGGATGGTCTTACTGTGTAGCTAGAACAAGCCTTTTTTTTTTTGCCTATTTAGAAGAAATTAATTTGGATATGTGTAGTGGCGTTGGCCACTTGGCCGGGATAATGTAGTGAGAACCATTCCGGAATGGCTCACTGGAAATGACTTGTGGGTAGTACCCATATGTCCCCGGTTCGAACCCCGGAATGACCGTTCTTTATTTACCAATACAAGGGATAATGTAGTGAGACTAGAGGCGGCGATTGGGGAGTGTTATATCCAAACAAGTAATCAGAAATTAAAATTTGGATACCTGCTAAAATTTTCTCATCGTATAATTTTTATTAACAAAACCCTTAATTTAATAAATAACTAAATAATTTTAATTATTTTTTCATAATTTTTTACCTATTATCTTATTTTTGTAAAAATAGGACGAGCTGGAACGAACCCCAATCCGCCCATAAATCCGTCCCTGGTTATATCCACATGAAAACCAGAGGTTGCGAGTGCCTGTGAATTTACAATGATTGTATAAATGTATCCACCACTTCAATTTGGGTGAATACTTGATCTGAGTTTGAGTTTAGATGAAGTTCGATCTAGATTTAATAGCTAGTGTAAGTGTGTATAGATGGCTTAGACACACAGTCGATTAGGGCCTTTTAGTCATTTCACTTATGCAACTAGGCTTCCAATGTGAGACAACTGAAATAGGAGGGAGAGTTTGTTTTGCAAACTAACAACTTGAACAGAAGATTCTCTCTTCTTCGAATGGAGTTTTCTCCAATTTTCCCTTTGATTTGTGTTTGCTATCTTCGTTCTTGATCCATGTTTCACTTCTTCGAATGGTATCAGAACTCGTGTGTGACGATCATCGTGTTCGTTTGCCTCTATTATGAGATCGAGCGGGTTGATTTGTGTTGTTTCCGGTTGTGTTTTCCGTGTTTTCGCTTCGATTTCGTTCTCTCTCTCGCGCGCGGATAACAACATGGTTGGTAGAGATTCAGTGAATCAACAAGGTCAAGGATCTGAGGCGTGTTTGGCAATGGGATAGGAGTAGGTGGATTATGATGGATTTTTCGGGGTGGAAGGGATGGATATGGACTTTTGGGGTGGACGAGGTGGAGATTTGAAGTCAGTTTAATCCCGTTCGTGTTTGGTTGTATGTTAAAATATTTGGGGATGAAGGCACCCAAAAAGACACATTTGCCCCCACTAATTAACATGAAATGATGAAAATGCCCCTCATAAATACCCTCAAACCCAACTCATCTTCTTCAATCGTCATCTTCTTCAACCCCACTAATTGACATGAAAGGACGCAAGAAGGTTTCTGCGCTTCCTTGAGTTGGTTGTTTCAGGCTTTACAATGCCTTACATAGATTGGAATGAAGAGCCTTCTGCTAAGCTTGCAAATGACTACCATCCTGAGAAGCTTTCAAGTCCCCTCTCAACGGACCTTGGACCTCGTTCTCCCCTTCCTCTTCTGCCTCGTCATCGTTGTTCATCCCAATAGATGAAGACTTCGCCGAAGATGGTGACATCGCCGCCTCCTTTTGGAAAAACCTAGAACAAATATCAGATCCATATACCGGTTTCGATCCAATTCGCTCCCCCTCGTCCAGATCTCATGGCACCGAAATCCGTTCACCTCTGGTATCCGGCCGCTCCATTACGGACAAACACGACATGTATAAGATAAAATACTTTATTTAGATTTTCTTAAAATATAAATAAAATTCACATGCATAAGGTAAAAGATTTTTTTTCCTAATCTACCATTAATTGAATCTTATGTAATTTAATAGATAATTGATTTTTAAAATATTTTTAATATTTTAAAATATTTTAAAAATCAATTATCTTCTTGGAGGCGGGCAAGAAAGGTCTCCGGGCTCAGAGGGAGGGCTCGAGCAGTCGCCTCCTCTTCCCACTTCTTCCCTTTGCTCTCGCCCATCAGTCGCCTTATCTTCTTTCCTCTCTGTTGTGCTCTCTCGGAAATTGGAGGTGACAGGCGAACAAGCAACTCGAATTCAGGTATCCTCGTCTTCTTCCTCTCCACTCTATCTTCCTACCATCGATCCAGGTATCCTCATCTTCCTCTGAATTTCAACTTCAATCAGTCGGTGCGCTCTGAATTTCATCTTCCTCTTCTTATCCCGCATCGACATTGACAGTAGGTGCGTCTATCCTTCATTTGGATTGAATTTGAAATTGCCTTTGCTTGTTGTTGTAGTGTCCTTCATTTTCATTGAATTTGATATTTCCTTTGCTTGCTATGTCTGATTGAATTATATAGGTGTGTTTCCCCTCTCTGACAAACAAATTAATCTAGTGAATCACTCTTTGAAATGCCTTGGAACTACTAATACAAGATCGTGCATACTATTTTTTGGTATCCTCCGAACAATCAGTATCTTAGCATACTAAAATTGATAGGGTGTAGGTGATTTCATACTGTTTATTGGGATACTGGCGCCAAGATTAAGGCTATGGATGGATTAGGAATTCTATCAATTAACCTTATGGCCAAGTTAGCCAGTTATATTGGAGAATCATGACAAACAGGATGTAATTAATACACTTGCCAGGAGATTGATACAAGATACTGAAATTAGCAAAGCAATAAGTGAAGGCTTAAGATTATCAATGCAGAAAGGCCTAAAGAACATCACAATTGAACTAGATTCCACTGAAGTTGCTCAAGTTCTATCTAGTTCAATGAGAAAGGGTAGCCTATGTTATTTCTTGGAAGAAGAGTGCAGAAACTATCTAGATCCAGACAGAGAGACATACAAATCCAGCACAATATAGAGAAACCAATATAATGGCTGATTATTTAGCAAATTAAAGTAAAGATATGATTGGGAAAAAAATTGATTTTTGGTGCAACACAAATGGACTCGTCAATTTTTTGCTTTGAAGGTAATGGCTGCCCTAAAGTATTCTAAAGAATTAGAAAGGGTCTTCTGCAAGTACATTTTTTCTCCTTTCATGTTTATTTTTATCAGTCACATTTTGTGCCACTACTTTGAGAAACTGAATACTGATATCTATTGTCATGTATAATTCAGGCCAATTTATATGCATGTGTTTGGTAGTTGTGTGAAAGAAGAGCTAAAAGTATTAGTAAACAACAATATATAGCATCACAATGTTAGCCTATTAGCTCAAATGGAAGAGCGATGTGCTCATGCACAAAGATGCAGGTTCAAATCCCGCATAGGCTAATCTAAAATTATGTTAAAAATTTTCTTTGTGAGCTGATTTTTAGTTGGTTTTATCTTTAATTGATTGCATTATTGTCATGTCAAGTGACGTAGGTGACGTGTCAAATCTATGACATGTCATGTTAAAAACACATCTTATGATGAATTCAACACACAGGGAAGATGAATTCGAGGTTAAAAACCCTCTTCCAATGAGACTTGCTTTCCATCTTAGTCATTGTCTACTTTAACTCTGACAATGTCTCTCTTTTACCGAATAAGCTTATAGATTGCAGATCAGCAAATAACCTGTCATGTTAAAGGGTATAACTTGTCATGTTAATAGCATTACCTGTCATGTTATTTTCTTTCATTAAGGAGAAGATGATCGATTCGCTGTTTTAAAGCTAAGAACCCATGCATCATCCTTTAATCTGAATTCATCACCTAATACAAAATGGCTAATTCTAAGCAGTGTATCATTCACTTTTACTAAAACTTAAGCCAAATTCTAAATTCAATAAAATACCAAGCTTTACAATGCTAAACTTCATCCAAACACGATTAAGGAATTCTAAATCATAAAAAAGGAATAGAATATGTCCGAAAGAAAGACATGTATACTTTCTAATAAAAAAGAGTTCCATCTGTTAATGTCAATGTCTAATTCTAATCTTACGAGAAAAATATACCAGTAACAGCGTTCATGAGCTCAATAGATATAACTTATCCTAAAGATCAACTACATTGGCAATTGCTAGAAATGGACGTTTTACATCACCAAATTATGTTTAGAACAAGTCAAACTTGATACATCACCAAATTATAGGCAATTTCGTATCAAAATAAATCAAAAGCCAAGATACTTCATCTTTCTGTTGAATTCATCATAAGATGGGTTTTTAACATGACAGGTAATAGGTTTGACATGTCACCTACGTCACTTCACATGACAGTCAGAGTGAGCGGACTTACCCCAGAAATAATCCAAGGCTGAATTTGAAACGAAGTTCAAAAAAAGAAGTTTAGCAGAAGGAATTCTGAATCATAAAAAAGGAATAGAATATGTCTCAAATTCAGGTGTCAAGTAAAAAAATTCACATGTCAAGTAAAATACATTATATGTAATGTAAATCTGGTATGAGTGACATGTAAATTCAGTATGGGTTATGAATTATTTTTGGTGCTGCTATCACAGAATTTAGTGGCATAAGTATTTGGATTACCATTTTCTTTGTTTGAGGGACTCGCAACGCAGAAGTGAGTTATTTGGTTTGTGTAAATTTGTCAACATAGCCCGAAAGAGAGGAAAAAAACTAAAACATGTCCAGTAAACTATCGATTGATGTCCAGTAGGAAACTATATGATGGACAGTTAATTTTTACTATTGGCATGATCACCCTTTGCTGCACAATTAAGGCGACAAGCTTGAATAAGAAGACGTTAAAAGACCAATTTAAACCAAGTTGATGGTTCCAAATTGAACTAAGTACTGTATATACGAACTCTCTTCATGCATCGGATCTGCTCCAAACAAATCCTTTATATGAGCAATTTGCTCCATCCGACAGCAATAGAAGCAATCAATTGATTCTGAGTTCTGAACTTCTGATTACATAGTATCAAGTCTCTCAAAGATGATTCAAGAAATAGCTAAAGATATTAATGGACAAAAAAGCAATGAAATATGAAATTCTATGGGGAATTAAAAACAGGCATTTGATTAACGTACAGTCAATGAAATTAACCAATTCCATGGGAGATTAAGATTGCTTTGAGTTGTTTACACAAAACTGAACAAAGATTATTGAAATTTGTTGTGAATCAACCGTGATATATTATATCGGAGATTAAGTTGCATATACGTACAAATGTTGAGGCAGGAATGCTTTACATGACACGGGAATTGCTTTACATGACACATGATTTTTTTTACTTGACATGTAAATTGTTTTACATGACACAATCATACGATGTACATGAGATCATAAAAATTATGATCTCATACTTGACAGGTAATTTTTTTTACTTGACAGGTAAATTGTTTTACATGACACGTGATTTTTTTTACTTGACAGGTAAATTGTTTTACATGACACGAGATCATAAAAATTATGATATATAGTTTAAAAATAAGAGGTTGAAGATCTCTTAGCTTGCGATGCCAAATCAATTGATCTATTGTTCATAGAATTGTTAATATGTTGTCACAAAGGCAAGAGATTGCGTCAAAATATTCCATACAGAAAATTAATATTTACAAGCCACCAGCTAGATTTTCCTTGCTGCCTATTCCGTTTTACATGACACTTATTCAGTTTTACATGACACTAAAGACTTAAAACACTATCTCCACCTGCACACTGATTCCCTTCCAACGTTTTACATGACACTTATTCAGTTTTACATGATATTTATTCAATTTTACATGACAATGAAGACCTTAAGCACTATCTCCACCTACACACTGATTTCCTGCCAAAGTTTGTTGTCATCTCGTCAGTTGGGCTCGTTCGAGCTTGTTCAAACTCGGTTCATACCAAATTAATACAAATCACAACCCTATTTTCTGCCATCTCCTGAATTTTTCTGATTGATATAACAAAGCTTTCTATATACTCCACATATGTTGTATTGATGAGAGAGGTGTAAATCATTCAAATTATTTTGATGCTGTGGTATGGACAGAAAGTTGAAGTGCATTTTCAGCAAACCAAGTGCATTAACTAATAAATTAAGGCACAACAGACATAATATAACGGTCTCCGGCTAGAACTAGCTATCAAGGTAAAGAAAGTGAAGAACTCATCATCCTCCCCCAGGATGCAAACCAGGTGCATTAACCTTGTCAATGAAGAAGGATCCCTCTTTACAGGACGAGGCCGAACAACAACATGAATTGGACTTGTATCAGCATCAACAATTCCACTTTTTCTTTCACATATAACAACCTCATGAACCCGATGATGTCTCCAACTTCTCCACCTTCATAATGCATATCAGGTTCATAGTTTTCCAACATCCCATGCACAACCGGCATAATGTTGGGGAATTTTTCATGAATCCAAATGTAATATTCTGTTAGTGGACGCTAAGTTGCATACTCCAAAATAATAAAAGCATCGACATTTAACAAAAGTTAAAGATTGGCCCGTATCCAGATCGAACCTAAACAACAATTGCACCACCTGATATTCACTCGGTTTGATCGCCAAAGGCTCCTGCCTTAACCTATTCTCAGAACAGTACTCAAATACCTCAATATAGAAACAGGATCCAACAGTTAAGTAATCCCATATCTTAATTTTAGATCTTTGACACAGAATTCTCAACTCTAACAACACAGAATCGAAGAAGAAAACCCTAATTTCATACAAATTTATAGTTGAACAGGAAGGATAGATAGAGGGAGCGAGATGAAGAACAAACCTGGTGGGGGACTCAGGGAGTTGCGTCACGGGCTCGGATTGACTGCTGGAGGGCCTGCTACTCAACTCCATGCCCAGTTCATTGTCCTGTCTCCCTCCGTCGTCATCTTTCAGGCGGTTAACCTCTCGCCTCCGACCCCCTTCCTTCTCCATTATTGTGGTGGACTACGCTCGAGCCCTCTCGCCTAGAGCCGAA
The DNA here is from genome assembly GCA_037127255.1 of Persicaria tinctoria. NCBI lineage: Eukaryota > Viridiplantae > Streptophyta > Magnoliopsida > Caryophyllales > Polygonaceae > Persicaria > Persicaria tinctoria. Next base: position 19,596,241 of record JBANSL010000006.1, read on the forward strand.
GACTTTTCTTCTCCCCGCCTCCGATACCGTTCTTGTGGAGTACGCTCGAGAGAGAGAGAGATTTGAGGCAACAGAGAGGCGAAGGAGATGAGAGCTACCGGTTACTCAAGGTAAAGTTTACCACCTGGGTGCGATTTTTTAAGAGGGGAGGGTTAGCCCTTGCAATTGTTGTGGATAATGGGTTAGACTAGCAAACTTTTCCGGGGCAAGGGTCATTTACTACCATTCCCTCGATTCCTAATATCCTAAAATGAATCTATGTATAGATAAATCATAAATGTCATAGATACATAAATGAATATAGTATTAATCTAATTTTTTATTTTTTACATTTTAAATGATGAAAATTACATATCAGTCATTTTTTTCATCACATATATATCGTTCATGTGGGGTGTGTTTGGATTAATCCATTGCATTTTAATTATAATGCAATTATTTTACCTTGTTATATGTGAGCGCATGGTTTTTAGGATCGGGATCCTAGTGTGTGATCGAGACAAGGGTGTAGGATCGGATCGTATGATGGTAAGATCCTAGACAAAAATTAAAAATAAAATAAAAACAAACCATCCTAAACAAATACCTTAATTTTAAAATAAAACTAAGCTTTTCCTCCATTAAACAAATTATGTAACTAAAATAGTCCAATAATAAACATTTAACATTCATAATTTATCAAGAATAATGTCTCAAAAGGTGACAAACAGACAAGGATAATGTCTTAAAATATGACAAACATACAAGAGATAAATCACACATCCAAATATTCAATGATATCTCTAGTTTCAAATGTCATCATCGCAATTAACCACATCATGAACAAATTCAGACGCTCAGACGTGGATTTGTCGAGTTGAGTAATGAAACAAAGGGCTTGGGGTTTCAATTCAACATCTTCACTTTTCTGCCTTCAATTTCTAAGGAGATGGGCTACCAAAAAACTAATAAATAAAAAGGCTCATCGTATATAGAAGGCCCAATATTCAAACAAAACAAACACAATTACACAAATATGATTTTTACTAGGATCGGATATTTTTTCTAGGATCGATAGATCCTAGGTGGATCCTACCGATCCCACACAATCCTATAGAATCCTAGGTGGATCCTAGCACGAAGGAGTCTATATGCCCGATCCGAATCAAAACCTTGCCTAGAATCGTAAGATCGTAGGATCGTAGGATCCGGATCCTAATAACCATGTGTGAGCGTTTGGTTGTAAAAATAAAAAATCGAGGAGAAACCGTAATTTAATCAAATAATCACATAAATCGAGATAAAAAATAATTGTTTTATAATTAATACATCGCGGAATCCAAAAATATCATAATTTAAACTCCTTAAAAATTATGTTAATCAAACACCGTCTTTATCATTTTGCATTATGCATTCGGAATCCAAACACACCCATGGTGTGATCAGAGCCGTTCATTTCTTCTACCACTAGAAGCGCAACACACGTCCCACCCAATCTGCTTTGCGCCAATTTGCAGTGGGAAACGCAACGTTTTAGGCCCTAATTGTGGGTAACGACGTCGTTATCTTCACATTTCCGAGGAAAAAATTACCCTACACATTTCCCTCTTTTCCTCCGGTATCCATGCTTGCTGGATGCCTCCAACTCTCCAAGCATTGCTCTCCATTTTTATATTAATATTTATACAAGTATCGATGCTTCCATTGTGCCGTTAAAAGTGCTGCTAGCATATTCTATGGGCAAAACCCAGGCCATGTGCTCTTCATTAATGCTAGCACCTCGTGGCCTCGTGGGTAACCAGCATACACTAGTGCCCCATGTGCTCTCAAGTCTCAACAACGATGGAGCAAGATGTGTTCATAAAAAATAAAAAGGCCACCTTAGTGCTGCGCTCCCATTGGTCCACATCAGGCCACAAGGTAAGCACACGTTGGCACACGCTTGTCTTGTGTCAGACATAAGCATGCCCTGAATATGCACCCAGCTAGCCGGGCATGACCTATGATGACTCCACTCCGAGGCTCCGATCGGTGTCTTCGGTATTAACTTGTCTTCAACGTCCAGTAATGTGTTTAGTGAACATCTTGGGCCAATTCGCTTCTACAGATTGAGCCGGGCTTGAGACTGGCTTGTATCTTGGGCCAGTTCTCAAGCTCTCCTCCCTTAAAGTATGAGTAACCATCAATTTTGCTCACCTTGACACTGGTTGTGGATTTTACCTTAAGATAAGATAATGGAAGAGGTTACCTTGGTAGAGAGATAACATCTTTACTTCTGGAATTCTGTTTTTTTTAATCAAAAAGTAAAGAGAAAGATATATAATAAAGGAAAAGAAAAAGTGAAACTAAATTTGAGAAGGGGACAAGGGGTAAGAGGTTTTCACATGGCCGTAGAACAAACCTTTTAGAATAAGGTAGAAAAAGTAAAAATAAGTTTAAATAAAAAAAATAAATGAGGTGTAAAATTAAGATAGGAAGAGAGAGAAGAAAATGGATAAGAGGTTTCCCCATAATTGTTGATAGTCGTAGCTGTTACTGATCGGAGATCACACATCAATATCATCAATCAACATCAATTCAATATATATACTAAAAGAAAAAATGACTCTAAATAATACCAACTAAATAACATCAACTATCACTCGTGAACTAAAAATAATACGAACTATAAAAATTATAAATTTATATACAAACTATATTCATATTAAACAAAAATAATATGGGTCATCTTTCCGGCCAAAATTCTGGCAATATTGATGATTTGGCAACCTGAAAATTACTTTTGACTAAAAATGTAATTAAGAATGAAGTTAGGTAAAAAAAAAGGGTAAATTGCAACTAATATCCCAACCTTTAGGGATAGTTGCTTTCAATACCCTAACCTTGTAAAATTTCACAAAATATTCTAACCTATACTATTAGTTGCACTTAACACCCTAGATGAGATTCTTAAATTTAAAAAATTACCCACATCATACAAAAATTACAAAAATCACCCATATTCATTAAATGTTTTCAATAAACTCCTAATAAAATTTTAATTAAAAAAATCTCTTACAATTTAAGCTCACCCAACCCACCATCCAAAAATAATTATAACAAGTATATAAAATCTACTTCTTTAAAAATATAATATAATTATTTTAGCATTTACTCATTTAATATCTTAATATAATTACTCAAAATAATTAATTATTTATCTTAAACATAATACTTTTACAAAAATAAAATAATGTAGATTTTAATAAATAAATGCTATGAGATATGATAACCGTTTGTAATATATAAAGAGTTACATGATAAAGATATATTAAAAATAATATGGTAAAATTATTAATTTTTACCATATTATTTTTAGTATATATTTATTATATAATTATTGATTGCAAATGGTTATCATATCTTTTACCATTTATTTTTTAAATCTACTTTATTTTATTTTTGGAAAACTATTATGTTAAACATTTCTTATAGAATCATTTTTTTAATACCATGAAATTTATGTGTGATACATTATAAGATGTTATGTATTAGTTTTAGTATATATAACATAATATTAACAAAAAAGACAGTATATATTGTATCAAATAATATATATGGAATATATAGATGTACAAATCGGCATGTATCGAGACAGACTTATATAAATTTAGATTTTAATTATAATGTATGTTTTTAGATAAATAATTAATTATTTTGATTGATTATATTAAAATTTTAAATGAGTAGATGCTAAAGTAATTATATTATATTTTGAAAAAGTAGATTTTATATACCTGTTATAATTATTTTTGGATGGTGGGTTGGGTTGGCTTAAATTGTAAGAGATTTTTTTAATTTCAAATTTCAAAATTTATTAGGAGTTTATTGAAAACATTTTATGAATATGGGCGATTTTTTTAATTTTTGTATGATGTGGGTAATTTTTTAAATTTAAGAATCTCATCCAGGGTGTTAAGTGCAACTAATAGTATAGGTTAAGATATTTTGTGAAATTTTACAAGGTTAGGGTATTGAAAGCAACTATCCCTAAAGGTTGGGATATTAGTTGCAATTTACCCAAAAAAAAATTATAAATTAAGGAAATAAACCCAAACACAAACTGTTCATCTTCTTCCTCGAGCAGTTGTAGTCACCTCTCCAAAGATGGCAATAGGCAAGGTCAACCGCCGACATCTCCTTGTTAGTTAGCAAAATATTTGTAAATATCTATTAGCTGGTTGTTTAGATATTCCCAGATTTTGTGTATTCTTTGTAACTGTATTATCTCCTATTTAAAGGTTAATAAACATCAGAAAGGGTCAAGGACTCAATTCACACAATCTTACATGGTATTCGCGTCTTTTTCCTGACCTGATCTCTAGTCCTCCATTGCTTCCGCCATTTTTTCTCTCTGATCTTCGCTCCTCAGTTGTCCCCTCTGCAGAGCCTCGTTTTCATTCGGCTCAAGCAGTGTCCAACATTAAAAATCTCATTCTGGTGTCGCTCGACCTTCAAACAGTCCCCTATCATACATGGGCTGAACTCTTCCAAGTCGCCCTCCGTGCTCACAACATCCTTTATCATGTGGATGGCACAGATCGTCTAGCAAATCTCACCGATGAGAGATTTAATCAACTCGACGCTATTGTGTTGTCTTGGATTTATGGCACCATATCCACCGACTTGTTGTTGACTGTCATTCAACCCGGTTCCACGGCTCAAGCAGCCTGGTTACGAGTTAAGAATATCTTCCATGATAATTGCAGCGCTCGGGCTGCCGACTTGGAGCACAAATTCATCAATACGCGCCTTGAGACTTTCCCTAACGTCTCGGCCTATTGTTTGGAACTCAAGTCTCTTGCTGATCAACTTGCCGGTGTCGAGCATGCTGTTTCGGATCAACGCCTGGTCATGTTGGGGCTAGAAACCACTTTCCAGCCGTACCCGGAAGCGAATTCGGGTAATAAGAGAACCGACAACAATCAACCAGCAAACCACGACCAACCGATAATATCGAATCCAGAAACCAAACAACCAATCAACCACAAACACAGATAAAGGCACAAATATCGACACAAGATTTACGTGGGAAAAACCCTCTCAAACCAGAGGATCAAAAACCCCACCTTCCGCCCACCAGAGCAACCAATCCACTAATCAATAGGTCAATACAAGTGTTTAACAATCTAGTCTCAACCCGAGACAAATAAACATGGAGATCTCAAACACCAATCTAAATACAACCCGATCTAGAAAGGATTCCTCTCCAAAACCTAGCTAAACACTTGTAATCAGATTAGGTTTCCAAGGAGGAGAAAATACCTATCAACAAACTCCCGTTGTTGACTTGTCGAAGGATGAAGACGGATCACCGGGTCAAGAGACGAAACACCCGCTCAAATCTCTTACCTCTCCTCTCCAATCTCCCTCCTCTCTCTTTTTCCTTCTCTCTCCTTTCCCCTAGTTACTACTGGCGGCAGACCCTTGGAGAACTTAACTCTCTCGTGCTCAGCAAGTCAAAAGGCAACAAATGCCTTTATAATCCTTTGAAAGCAAACACAAATTGATGCTTTCACTTGGGCTGGACCTGATGGGCCATGAGCCCAACAATCTCCCCCTCCAGCCCAAGGGGAAGACGTTCCTGCTCGTCCTGGCCTCACCCGCATCCCAGTCCCGTCTCACTCCCGAGACGCGGAACTAATGCTCGACAGATGTCACAATCACCCTCTAGCTCCCCTTCCTCCGTAACTCTTGGTACTCCGAGGTAGAACTCCCGGTGAATGCATGACCTCCTCTCTCCGACCCTCTGACAGTTTCTTCTATCCGTGCTGACTCGACGTGCTCAGATCTGCCACCAGTCATAGCACCTAATAAACTCCCCTCTGACACGACTATCCCATCAGCATAATCCTCTGAAGCAAACTCCACACATGTGCTATCCTCTTCTGACGTTTCAGAAGTTTTGCTAAATCTTGTCTGCAGTCCAGACAAATCACAAGTGCTCAAGGTCTCCTTATCAGCAAAAGAAACGAGAGACTTTCTCTTCTGATTCTGCAGCCCCTTTCCACTCAAGCATCCTGTAAGCCCTTGCGCCAAATCAAACGAAGCATCACTATGAACCTTTGTCACAGCTTCTTTGATTTCTTCCATCTGAGTCCTGTACAATGTGCCACTCAAATTACCTCTAGCGATCACCATTGACCCTTTCTTGAGTTTCCACTTCCTACTTCCAAAGAAGTTATCATAGTCCTTTTTATCCAAGACTTGAAGAGAGATCATATTCTTCTGCAAATCCGGTATGTGTCGCACATCTGTCAATGTCATCCTGCAACCCGTGTTTGTTAGCACACAAACATCTCCCATACCAACTATATCAGACAAGCTTCTGTTGCCCATCTTTGCTTTGCCGAAGCGTCCCACTCGGTACGAAGTAAACGCTTTCCTCCTTGATGTAGCATTGAAGGATGCAGCTCCATCAGCAATCCACTCTACACAAGAATCAGGCTCCTCCAAACATGTGAGAACAACCTGCTCATCATCACTGTCTTGCAGAACTGACGTTGTACCTTTCTAATTTTCCTCTTCCTCTCTTTTCTTCTTCCACACATTGCAATTCCTCTTCATGTGCCCTTCCTTGCCACAATGATAGCAAACAAAGCTCCCCCTAGTCTGAGATCTCCCTCTAGACTGGCTCCCTGAAACTGTCACGAGAGCATGTGACGAATCCGTGCCCATATTCTTCCTCCTAGTCTCCTCGTTGTAGAGATTATCTTTCACTGCAGATAAGGACACAACCCCACCCACAGCAGAGTTGTTAATCGACACCACTAGAGTTTCCCAACTATCAGGCAAAGAGCTCAAAAGCAACAACGCTTGCAACTCATCATCAAGGACTAACTTCATAGTGTTCAACTGATTCACCAATTCCTGAAACTCACTCAGATGCTCTGCAATATGCTTTCCATCTCTGTACTTGAGATTCACCAGCTTTCTTATCACAAAAGCTTTACTCTGGGTTGACTTCCTTTCATACATATATCCTCCAATTTTTTCCACAATACCTTTGCATCTGTCTCGTTGCTTATGTGGTGATAAACACTATTATCCACCCACATTCTGATGGTTTCAACTGCCTTCCTGTGTAGTTTCTTCCAATCATTATCGGATGTCTCAGCTGGCTTCTTCGATCCCAACTCAACCGGATCAAACAGGTCTTTGCAATACAAAACATCCTCCATCTTCGTCTTCCAGATAGAGAAATTCAAAGCCGCTAGCTTTATCATTGTACCCGCAAATTCCTCGATCTTTGTTGTCATCTCTACTCCTATTACCCAAAAAACAACACAACCAAATATCAACCAAAGGCTCTGATACCACTTGTTGGGGCTAGAAACCACTTTTCAGCCGTACCCGGAAGCGAATTCGGGTAATAAGAGAACCGACAACAATCAACCAGCAAACCAAGACCAACCGATAATATCGAATCCAAAAACCAAACAACCAATCAACCACAAACACAGATAAAGGCACAAATATCGACACAAGATTTACGTGGGAAAAACCCTATCAAACCAGAGGATCAAAAACCCCACCTTCCGCCCACCAGAGCAACCAATCCACTAATCAATAGGTCAATACAAGTGTTTAACGATCTAGTCTCAACCCGAGACAAATAAACATGGAGATCTCAAACACCAATCTAAATACAACCCGATCTAGAAAGGATTCCTCTCCAAAACCTAGCTAAACACTTGTAATCAGATTAGGTTTCCAAAGAGGAGAAAATACCTATCAACAAACTCCCGTTGTTGACTTGTCAAAGGATGAAGACGGATCACCGGGTCAAGAGACGAAACACCCGCTCAAATCTCTTACCTCTCCTCTCCAATCTCCCTCCTCTCTCTTTTTCTTTCTCTCTCCTTTCCCCTAGTTACTACTGGCGGCACACCCTTGGAGAACTTACCTCTCTCGTGCTCAGCAAGTCAAAAGGCAACAAATGCCTTTATAATCCTTTGAAAGCAAACACAAATTGATGCTTTCACTTGGGCTGGACCAGATGGGTCATGGGCCCAACAAGTCATTCAATTGATCAATGGTCTCTCCACCACATTTGACACTATCGGTAGCATCATTAGTCAAACGACTCTGTTGCCGAACTTTGAGACCGCACGTAGCATGTTGCCCCGTGAAGAGGCTCAAAGTCGACGAGCTCGCAATCCTGCGACTCCCTCCGGCCCCGCAACGGTACTAGTCGCTCCTTCCTCTGCGTCTCCTGATTCTTCTGCTCCATCGGCTCCAAAGCCCGGCAACGGCAAGAATGGAAATCGCAACCGCAAAGGAAAGACTAAGGACCATGCTAAGGCGCCCAATCCGAATCAACCACAAGCGCCATGGTACCCGCCCCAGTACTACTGGCCTCCGCAGTGGTCCGCTCCACCGTGCCCGTATCCAACTATGCCTCGGATGCCTTACAATCAGCACCGCCCCCAGACACCGAACCCTGCTCAGGCACATTTTGCCCCCACATCGATACCTGCTGCTTTCAATACCAATTCTCTCGTTCAACCTGACGATAATTGGTATATGGACACAGGCGCAACCTCACATATGACGTCAAATGTAGGTATCCTTCGTCCATTTTTTAATTCGAGTAGCATTTCTTCGATTTATGTCGGAAATGGTAAAACCATTCCAGTTCTTGGATTCGGTAATGCCAAATTTCCAAACTCCAAATTCTCTCTAAACAGTGTTTTATACAATCCACATATCATCAAAAACCTTGTGTCCGTTAAACAATTCACAAAAGACAATAAGGTTTCGGTTGAATTTGACTCGTGTGGTTTTTCTGTGAAGGAACCTCGACAGGGGACTCCGCTAATGAGATATGATTGTCTAGGCGACCTTTACCCGGCCAACCAACCTATCATCGTCCCAACCCACTCGGCCCTCACCACAACCCATGTTGATCGCAATCTGTGGCATGACCGACTCGGCCATCCGGGGAATCATGTTTTAGATTTTTTGTTTGGTCGTTCTACCACCAAATGCAATAAGGAGTTTAGTTCTTTGTTTTGTTATTCTTGTCAAGTGTCTAAACACGCAAGACTCCTATTCTTGGATTCGCATTCAGTTACTTTTGCCCCATTTGATTTAATTCATAGTGATTTGTGAACTTCTCCCGTTAAGAGTGTTAATGGCTATCAATTCTATGTCGTGTTTCTAGATGATTTCACCAATTTCGTGTGGATATACCCATTAAAATACAAGTCAGAAACCTTCTCCAAATTTAGCCAATTTCAAGCCATGATTAAAACTCAATTCCAGACACATATCAAATGCTTTCAATGTGATATGGGTGGGGAGTTTGATAATCACTTGTTTCACCAATTTTGCACCCAACAAGGGATGCTAATGCGTTTTGCTTGTGCACAATCATCCCCTCAAAATGGAAAAGCTGAGCGAATCCTCCGAAATTTAAACGACAAAACGAGGGCTCTTTTATCACATTCTTCTTGTCCTTTATCTTTTTGGGTAGAGGCCCTTAATATGGCAACTTACCTTCACAATATTTTGCCCACAAAAAGCTTGAAAGGAGGAAATCCCACCCACTGTTTGTATGGTCGCCAGCCATCGTATGATCATATTCAGGTTTTCGGTTGTTTATGTTACCCTAACACCGCTGCCACCTCGCCTCATAAGTTAGCTCCCCGCTCAACTAAATGTGTGTTTCTTGGTCTCTCCACATCACATAGAGGTTTTAGGTGTCTTAATCTCTCTACAAATAAGATTTTGATTAATCGTCATGTCACTTTTGTAGAGCATGTGTTCCCATTTGCAACCAACACCACTCCTGCAGTCAATCCTCAAGCCGAGCCTCTAACTACTGAAACATTTCCCCTTCTATTTCAGCACATGCTTGAAGTAGGACAACCCAATCCTTTGCCTCCCACTCCCCCACTGAGTCCACACCAAACACCTCCACCATCCCCTGCATTGCCTAATTTAGATGGGCATATTCCCAATATTCCACTTCCTGTGCTACAACAACCCCCACAAAGACATCATATGGAGACCCGGAGTCAACATGGCCTTTCCCGACCTAACCCACGCTATAATCTCCATGTTGTCACTTCTTCCGAGTCTCCTATCCCCAAATCGCCTATTTTGGCCTTAAAGGATCCAAACTGGTTATCCGCCATGCGTGATGAATATGATGCTCTTATTAAAAATCGGACTTGGGACCTCGTCCCGAGACCACCCAACTGTTGTTGCAGGAGGATGGTCAAGTATGAAATAAATATAAAGTATAAATCAGACTGACTTCCCTGTCTCAGCAAATAAATACAAGATTTCCTCCCGTTGTAGTAAGAGAAAATCAGGATCGAATCCACGAGGAAGCACGTCAGCAGATCTCAGGTAGCAACAGGTTCTCACAAAGAAAGCAGCAGAAGGACAGAAACAAAGGAACAAAGAAAGAAAGACAAAGCAAAGCAACAAATAAAAGCAAAGGCAGAGGCTACTCGATCTCGACCAACAGCTACTCGAGATCGACAAGGGCAAATCGACAACAGTCAGTCGACAACAGAAAACAGGAAAATAGAAGACAGGCAATCAACTCGACCTAGACAAGCGCTACTCGATATCGAGTAACCCCTACTCGAGATCGACAAGATCTCCTATGTATCGAGTAAAAATGCAGAAAACTTTAATTTGCAAATTCAAACCCAAAACTCAGATTTTCGACGAAATAAATCAATATAATAAAAGACTTCCAAAGTCAGGGTATCAACACCACAACGATAACCATGCAAAGTAACACATAAAGGCACAAAAGATCATGCTTTCCATCAAAATAACTTTCATTATTAACAAATAGGCATATAGAGGCTTTCGCATAAACCCTAATTGTTACTAACCCTTTTTCACATAATTAATCCAAGTTGCATTAAGATCACTTTCGCTTCAATAACACAAACAAGGATCACCTTCAACTCTCGCAAAAGAATCATCCTCATAGGGATAGAAGAAGAATCGCACAACAAGATCTGACCTTTACCGCATCACCTCACATAGCCACCGTCGGGCTCACCCCAGCCCCAGAAGTGGGTGGACTACTCACGCCTCATCGCAATTGCAGACATTGATTGATGAAAATAACTAAATTGCATTAAATAAACTCCAACTTACAACTTCTCTCTCTAACTCTATGTGTAACTAACTAGTTGTCTCTGAAATTGAATTGAATAAAACTGAGCCCCTAAGGCTTTATTTATAGTGATCAAACCTCGCTAATCAAGGAAATAATCATCTATCTATATCTACTTCTAATTATCTAAAAGCATAAAAGATAAATAAATAGCTTAAGGGAAATAAATCTTTAAAGGAAAAGATATATCTAAACTAGGTAAGTCTTCATGTGTTGATAGATTTCCTTTCCATGGATAGAATTCGGCCAAACTGTCTTCCTTCGTGCCCAAGGAACTCTAAGTCGAGTAGGATTCGTCACGTCGACACGTTTCTAGAAACTGAGCTACTCGACATCGACCACGGGCTAGTCGATATCGACTAGGACTCGTTGTCTCGGCTAGCTCTGCTCGATGTGGCTTGGACATGGGTTCCTGGCGCTCGTCGATCTCGACTACGGCTCCTCGAGATCGACTAGGGTGTGCGGCTCTCTCTTGGTCGAGCAGCTTCTCCTCGGCACGGACTCGGACTGGTGCTGTGGGGCTCGTCGATCTCGACCAGGTCTCGTCGAGATCAAGTAGAGATGTGCTCGGTGTCCTCGTCCTCGGTTTCTCTTCTCATCGACTCCGGGTATGGCGTTGGGCTTCGTCGATCTCGACCAGGTCTTTGTCGAGATCGAGTAACTTCTGGAGCTGGGTTGGTCTAGCTCTCGGCGTGGCTCCTGGTCGACAAGGCCGTGCTCGGACATACTCGTCGAGATCGAGTAACCTGGGTTCTCGACATGATTCGACTGGTTCCGCTGCTGCTTTGACCTTGGACTTCTGTAGCTGTTTTCCGAGCTTTTCTGACCTTCCTTAGGATTGCTGTAAAATGCCTCGAATTCTGCGAATTAAACAGAAACTGGTGTAGATTCCATAATTTGGCAAATAAACATAAACTACATAGATTCTGTACTGTTTTAACCCAAATGAATGAAATGTATGCAGAAGTCGATATAAACTTAAATGTAAAACATGGCAAATTAGGCTTACAACACCAACACTAATATTATTAGATCTATGTGGTTGTTTAAGCATAAATACAGGTCAGACGGAACCTTGGAGAAACATAAGGCACGTCTTGGGGTCAATGGGAAATCGCAACAGGTTGGAGTTGATTGCGAGGAGACATTCAGCCCGGTCGTAAAGCCGGCCACCATCCGCACAGTTTTGAGCATTGCATTGTCGAAGGATTGGCCAATCCACCAACTCGATGTTAAGAATGCGTTCCTACATGGGTACATCGATGAAACCGTGTATATGCACCAACCGTCGGGCTTTCGTGATTCGGCATTTCCTGACCATGTCTGTCATCTACGGAAATCACTGTATGGTTTAAAGCAAGCCCCTCGAGCATGGTACACTAGGTTTGCCTCTTACCTTACAAGCTTTGGGTTTGTTAGTGCTCAATCGGATTCGCCCTTGTTTATATACAAATCAAGAACTCGGACGGCTTATCTCTTGCTCTATGTCGATGACATAGTACTCACGGCCTCCACCGTCGACTTCTTAAATCAAATTATCTCCAAGCTTTCTCGGGAATTTGCAATGACAGATTTGGGCAGCCTTAGTTACTTCCTTGGCATAAGTGTCACCCGCTCTCCCCCCGGTCTATTTCTTTCCCAACACAAGTATGCGAAGGAGATAATTGCTAGAGCGCATATGTCTCAATGCAAACCAGCTTTAACTCCTGTTGAGACCGGGTCTAAACTAGCAGCTGCAGCAGGCTCTCCCGTCACCGATCCAATGCTGTATCGTAGTCTTGTTGGGGCATTACAATACCTCACATTTACAAGGCCCGATATTGCTTACGCCGTTCAGCAAGTATGCTTGTTTATGCACGATCCACGAGAAGCTCACTTGCAAGCCCTTAAGCGGATCATCCGATATATACAGGGCACTTCGCACCATGGTCTTCATCTATCCAAGTCTGCAGTTTCCCATTTGACGGCTTATTCGGATGCCGATTGTGGAGGTTGTCCGGATACTCGCCGTTCTACATCGGGCTACTGTGTATTTTTGGAAGATAACATCATCTCTTGGTCCTCCAACCGGCATCCAACATTGTCTCGATCAAGTGCCGAAGCCGAGTATCGAGGAGTGGCAAATGTAGTTGCCAAAACATGCTGGCTGCGCAATCTCTTGCTAGAGCTACATCTCCCACTTCAACAAGCTACTTTAGTTTATTGTGACAACATCAGCGCGATTTATCTCTCCTCTAATCCGGTCCAACACCAGCGCACCAAGCACGTTGAAATGGATCTTCACTTCGTTCGTGAGAAGGTTAAACTTGGTCACATCCGAGTTCTACATGTGCCCTCTGCTCATCAATATGCTGATATATTTACTAAAGGGCTCCCATCCCCTTTGTTCGTGGCATTTTGGTCCAGTCTCAATGTTCATTCTTCTACCAATGCGACTGAGGGGGGGATGTTAGTTAGCAAAATATTTGTAAATACCTATTAGCTGGTTGTTTAGATATTCCCAGATTTTGTGTATTCTTTGTAACTGTATTATCTCCTATTTAAAGGTTAATAAACTTCAGAAAGGGTCAAGGACTCAATTCACACAATCTTACACTCCTCTCCAACCACTATCGAGGTACTGCTGCTGCCCACACTCTGTCGCCTCCATATCTGGCGGGTGAACCCGATTTCACATAGAAAAATAATCATCTCCACATTCATAATAATTTTCACTAAAATATTACCACAAAATTTGCTCAATTTTCACCATGAAAATGTAAATTAACAAAGGTAAACAACAATAAACATATAATTTCATCAAATTCCTCAATAAATTTCATCAAATTCATTAATTTATGAGTCGAATTCAAAGTTAACAAATTTAGGGTTTTGTAATTCGTACTCGAAAAATCAATCAAGGTTATTCCAAATTATACAGTGGCAACAATTTTCGGGAAACACGAGGCCCACCCGGCCTCCTTGCAGCTATCCAGACATAGGTGGTTCAATCTCTCCTTTAATTTGTAGCATATCCCCGACGGCTGGTGTAAAGATCGAATTTTAGGGTTTCTAAAAAGGAATGTTTTTGGAAAAATAAAAACCCATTCTCGAGCGATCTCTAAATTCAGAAAGTCCTTGAAAAATAAGTATCCCGACGCATTTTCAATTTCCAAAAGATTGGCGGATTTTAAACCCGGATTAGCGAGAATTTATTTTGAGAATTTGAGAATCGTTTGAAATGAAATTGGTTTCAGTCGGATTTCAAATGTAGAGTCTTGGGATAGGATGTCGGGATTTAAAGTCGGGAGGACGGAATCATTCTCACTCACACTCTCCCTCACACGCCCCCCTCTCTCTGCTCCATAAGTAGTTTGTCTTGTTGCTCATGAAACCCTAAGGAGCCATTTTGTCCCACCTATATAAAGGAAGCATCAATCCCTAAAAGAATACCACCAAAAATCTGATTCCAAAAACCCTAGCCTCCTTGAAGGATCCATCCCCTCCTCCAAACCTAAAAATCAAAAGTGTCACCTTTCACTCTCTTGAATCCAAAAACCCTTATTTTCTCCTATCTCATTTGTGTTTCTCCACACATAAAACCCCTCAAATCTCATCCAAGAAGTTCTCTTTCCACAAAAAGAACCCAAAAACCAAGATCGGAAGGCCAAATCCAAGCAAAAAGCTCGGCTCTGCAGCAACTCGCGGCCGCGACTAGATCCACTCGTTGTCGCGACAACGAACCTTAAAACGGCAGTTCATACTCGCGGGCGCGGGGTTCTTCCTCGTCGCCACGACACCGAGCCCAGAATCGTCGAATCTTCGGTAAAACGAGTCGTTCTTCCTTATTTCTCCTCCTTTTTCGAACCCGTTTGTTGTCGTGTGTTCATGAATTCTTTCTCTACCTTTCAAGGTCAAGAAAGTTTAGACCCATCATGGTTTGGTGTGGATTCAAGCTCCTTTTCCCTCGTTTTTCAGTTTTGAGCAAAGGTAACCTCTTCTTCACTTGAATCTCTCGATTTAAAGGTTGAATCTCAATAAAGGTGCTCTTTGAACTCATATCCAACCTTCCTAGGCATTTTCGTAGCAAGAAATCATCGGATCTAAGCCTTAAGGACCTCTCTCCCTCAAGATCTTCAAAGAGCCTCCAAGAAACTAGGTAATCCCTCTTCTGGGCTCCCCTCTAGTCCTGATGGAGTCGTTTTTATGTTGTTTGAGTAGTATTTTGAGTAAGAAATGTTTTAAAACAAGTTTGAACAAAAATGGGTTTGAAACGAGCAAGAATGAGCAAAAATGAACAAGGTTGGGTTCGAGTCTCGCCGCGTTGATTCAAGTATGTGAAGGTTTTGATAGACCGGGGCCATTCATGACACCCATGTTTGCGAATCGTGTAGGAATACACCAAAGCCGAAAGAGGGCATAGAAAGAAAAAAGGAAAAAAAAATGGAAAACCCCGAAAAGAAAGAAAAAAAAAAGAGTGAAACTCTAGAGGCAAATTGTCTATTTTTATTGTTTGTCCGCAAGTGATGGCATTTCGGTGGAGATTTGATTATATTGTTGTCAATGTCTATGAGCTTAATGCATTTTGGATTGAGTTGAGAGTTGAACTTAAAAGCCTAAACACATGAGAGCATGAGTGAAACACATATTAATGTGAGGTTGGATGATTTCTACTTCTATGCTTTGATCACTAAATACATGCTATGATGTTTATTCACTTGATCATGTGCTCCTTTGAAATTGATGTTGCTTTTGATTAAGGCTATTGCATGGAGAATTAACTCGTCGTAGGTATAGGTTGCTTTTTATTATTCGCTCGAGGACTAGCGAAGCTTAATTAAGTGTGAGGGAGTTTGATAAGGAAAATTTTGATAGGCATTATAGAGTAGTTTTAGATGTGTTTCATAGGTGTTTGGTTATGTTTTAGAGTTAGTTGCATATTATGCTCTTTTAGTGGTAAAGTTTGGAAACTACGCTATTTTATTGGATTTATGCAGTTTCGTAGTGCCGACATGGTGATAAGCTTGGGAGAGACCGAAGAGAATATCCAAAGAACGATTCAAGGAACAAGTCAAGGAAGGATTAGAAGGTGATTTGGGAAGTTGAGGAGCACAAGAACATGAGCGGAAATAGAGCACATGGAGAAATTGTCTCTTTAAGGATCTGAGAAGTTCGATTCCGCTTCTGAGTTCTTCATGAGAGTTGTGGGGTGTGTTTGGATTCCAAATGCATTATGTTTATAATGCAAAATGATAAGGTGGCGTTTGGCTAACACAATTTTTAAGGTGTTTAAATTATGATGTTTTTGGATTTTATGATGTATTAATTATAATGCAATTATTTTATCTCGATTTATGTGATTATTTGGTTAAATTACGGTTTTACCTCGATTTTTACGAGATTTTTATTTTCAGAACCAAACGCGCACATAAAACGAGGTAGAATAATTGCATTATGATTAAAATGCAATGCAATCCAAACACGTTCGTAGTCCTTGAAAAGAGTTTTCCAAGCTTTCCAACGCATATTCATATGCATCAATCGGACGAACGACAACTCCAGAAAGTGCATTACAATTTCAATCTGCCCAACCCCATACATAAATATGAACGTCGGTTGCTCAAAATTGTCGGGGATGGCCTTCACCTTGTAATGTAAAAGCGACCTTGAAACATCATGGGCAATGACGTCCTGGTTCTTCTTTTTTAGCTCTTCTTCTTCTTGGGGTCCTTCAAATAGTTTTTCAAAGATAGATAACAAAGTTGGAATTGAGATCGCGGAAGGACATACCTGGGTATCGACTGTAGATAGGTCGATATCAACTGAAGATGGGTCGACATCAACTAGGTGTTGGTCGACGTCGACCTCAGGTTTGGATCCTCCTTCTAGCGAGATTGGAGCATTTGGCGGTGATTCTGACGATTGTCGTAGCTTCCTCAATGCGTATACTCTCTTAAGCTATGCCTCCTCATCAACCGTGTATAGCCATCTCAAATATTCCAATTCTTTTGCGTATCTTTTCTTTCTTTCCCTTCCGGCCCATGTTCGAAGGTGTCTTGCATCTTGTACCTAAGCTGAAAAACACAGATAATTAACACAAATTAGTAGCAAAGAGCTCGATACCAAGTTGGTATTGGTGAGGCGGGTGGTGGTAGGGTATGTGATAGTAACAAGAAAAATGGATTGGCTATCCTAAACCTTAAACACAACTAAGCTAGGCGTGATTGATATCTCCCCGGAAACGGCGCCAATTTAACGAGAGGGTTTCTTGACCAAATAAATATGTAGTCAAGACCCCCGCTATAGTATAGGGGAGTCAGGTTCGTCCTCAGGAGAGAAGTCAGCGGTTCTAGGTTTAGTGTGTTTTGGGGTTCAAGGATAGCGAGAAGATTTGATGAGGGTGGTTGTCAACAAAGAATAGAGGGGTCGATGTCGATGGATGGAGAGGGAATGGTGGTTGGTCTCGAGTAGAACCTATGTCGAATAAAAATAATAAAATATAGCAAATAAAGATGTGAACTTTCAAGGTTAGAGATCACCACAATAATAAACATATGTGTAGATCATAAATCACATAAAGATGCATGCTTTATATTAAAGAATCGACTTTCACAAACTTTAACAATTTAGATGATAGAGGCTCTCGCATAAAAACCTAATTTGTTTCTACCTTTTCTTAATTAGGATTAGTCGGCTCTCGCAAATAAACCCTAATTACTATCCAAATTCATAATAAGATCATTTTTGCTTCAATATCATGAATAAGGAATTTCCTCAACTGTTGCAAATGATTAAGCACATAGGTAGATGATGATAAAGACATATAAATTCATGGATTTATAAATCAAACACACATATCTATGTTGGCATCACCCCAACCCTAGAAGAAGGGAAATTAGAAAGCAAACATGATGAAAGAAATTAACTTTAACATAAAATAAACTAAAACTTACAATCGCTCGTCTCCTTCCTCCTCCTTCTCTCTTGCCTCCTCCTCCCCCCCCCATCTCTCTCTCTCTCTCTCTCTCTCTCTCTCTCTCTCTCTCCTCTCTCCTTGCGTCCTACGACGACTTGGCTTTAATGAATGAAAATTAACCCCCTAGTGCTTTATTTATAGGCCACAATCCTTGCTATCCAAGGAAGGAACTATCTATCTATATCTAAATTTATATATCTAAAGCTTAATGATTAAATTTGGAAATAAAACAAATAAATCCCTAAAATAAAGTAAGACTAAAGTGGATAAATCTTCCTTCTCTTGATAGATCTTCATTTGATGTTGATAGAATTCACGTGACTTGCATGGTAAGTAGGCCCAACAACTCGGACTCCACTCGATCTCGGACTCGAACTGACGCTGGATGGTACTCGACATCGAGTGAGTTACTCGATGTTGTTGTGAGCCTAATTTGCCATGTTTTATACTTACTTTTATATCGTTTTATGCATACACTTCATGCATTTGGGCTAGAATAGTTCAGAATCTAGGTAGTTTATGCTTATTTGTCAAATTATGGAGTCTACACCGGTTTCTGTTTAATTTCGCAGAAATCGAGGCAATTTACAGCAGTTTAGAGAAAGGAGGAAAAGCTCGAAGTCAACTACAGAAAGCCCAAGGTCAGGAAGCAGCTGAACCAGGACAAATCAAGATGGAAGCAAGGAAAAGAGCACTCGGCACAGTTTGGTCGATGTCGACTACTTCTAGTCGATGTCGAGTACCAAATCGACCAGAAATCGGCAAAGTCGAGCAGCCACCACTCGAGGAGCCAAAGTTAGTCGACGTCGAGTAGATGTACTCGATGTCGAGTACATATCGACGAGTCCATAAGCAGCTCGAGCTCGAGTGTAATCCACGGACAGAAGACCCTACTCGATGTCTAGTACTTCTTGTCGATGTCGAGTAGTCCTGTCGAGCAGTCCGAGTCCGAGATCGAATTTGCCGAGAAGATAGAATTGCTTGCAAGAGAAGATATGTGGAAATCTATCCATCTACATCAAGATCTATCAAGTCCAAGAGGATTTATCCACAACTAGTCCTAGTTTCCTTTTAGATATTATTTCCTTTATCATAATGATTTATCTTATATTATTAGATAGATTTAGATATAGTTGTTCCATCCTAGAATAACTACATGGAACACTATAAATAAGGCCTTAGGGTCTGAGTTTTAGGTATCTGATTCCAATTCAATCTTAGTTCCAATTACACATAGAGAGAGTAGAGGAAGAGTTGTGGCCGAGTGGAGCAAGAGAGTCGAGAGAGGATTTGGCTTTATTCGGTTGTAATTCTTGTTTGATTTTATTTAATGCAATTAAGTTCCTTTTTATTATTGATGTCTTTCTTGATGATGAAGAGCGAGTAGTCACCCAACTTCTAGGGTCGGGGTGAGCCCGACGGTGGCCATGTGAGGTGATGCGGTAAAGGTACAAGCTTTTGATGCGAATTCGTCTTCTATCCCTATGAGCATGATTCTTTTGCTAAAGTTGAAGGTGATCCTTGTTTGTGTTATTGAAGCGAAAGTGATCTTAATGCAACTTGGATTAATTATGTGAAAAAGGGTTAGTAACAATTAGGGTTTATGCGAAAGCCTCTATCTTCCTATTTGTTAATAACGAAAGTTATTTGATGGAAAGCATGATCTTTTATGCCTTTATGTGTTACTTTGCATGGTTATTGTTGTGGTGTTGAAACCCTGATCTTGGAAGTATTTTAGTTTATTGATTTATTTCACCAATTTTGTGTTTGTCTTCGTTCTTATGCAATTTAAAGTTTCGGTTTTTATTTCAGTGTTACTCGAGATTGACTTGTTTTACCCGAAATCGACTGCTACAGTAGTCGACGTCGAGTATAGGGTTAGTCGACGTCGACCATCTTCCTGCTTTCTCTTTGCGTTTCTGTGTTTCTGTTTTAGTCGACAGTGTGGTCGAAGTCGAGTATCTTACTCGAAGTTGAGTACGCTTCTGGTCGAATTTGCATTATTTCTGGAACTGAAAAGGCGGGCGCTGACACGCTTCCTTGTGGATACGATCCTGACTGTCTTCTACTACAACGGGGGGAAGTCTTGTATTTATTTGCTGAGACAGGGAGTCAGTTTGCTTTATATTTTATTTATATTCCATACTTCACCATCCTCCTGCAACAACAGATGTAGAGTAGAATTCGTTGTCTCGAGTGGTCCTATGCTCAGCTTGTGCTCGATCTTGTCCTCTGGAGGTGATGTCGAGTAAAAAGTGGTCGACGTCGAGTAGATTTGAGTACCTTTTTCTGCTTTCAGCATTCTGCTCCGTCTTGAAACGCACTTTCCTCGGTCCTCGTTCGTCCGATTGACGCATATGAGTATCCGTTGGAAAGCTCTTTTCGAGGGCTACAACTTTAATGAAGACTTCAAAACTTGATTGAGACAATGAATAGAAAAAAGTGGGCTTTTCTCTAGATGCACCATCCTTAGTTTCTTCATGACTTTCCTTTAAGCTCCAAAGTGCGTCTGATTTCTGCGAAATATAACAAAATCTTGTGTAGACCTCCATATATTGCAAATAAACATAAACTACACAGATTCTGTATAAATCAAACCCAAATGTATGAAATGCATACAGAAATCGTTATAAAAGTCAATATAAAACATGGCGAATTAGGTTCACATCAGAGATCAGTTCTCACGGCCTGTGTGCTAGCATGCTTGGTGATGTTTGTTGATGCTTTTGGTAGTTGCATGATGTTTTTGTTACTTATGAATCATTGCATGTTTGAGACTTATTGCCGTTTTGGCACTTGGAATTGCTAGTATGTTTATGATTATACTAGACGGTTTATGTGGTTGAGATGTTGATATCGAGATCGACTATTATGTTGAGGTTGAGACTTGCCATGTGAGAGATGGCTTATTATCTTATGCTTATATATGAGTAGATGAGACTATTGGCTAATGATTCTCATTGAATTGGGGATGAGGACTAGCCCTTAGAGGTGGATGTATCAACCTCTCGAGTTTCGGCTGGGGTGGCCGATTCGGGATTTGGGGAGTTTGAAACGGTTTTGGAAAGGCGAATTTCCTCAAATTTGAAATGATTTGTACGGTTTTGAAGCTTTAGTCTCGGGGACGAGACTTGTTTTTAGAGGTGGATGAACGTAAAGACCGGATTTTGGGGTATCTAAAAAGGGAAAGTTTTCGGAAAAAAGAAAAACCCTTCCTCGAGCGATTTCTAAATTCGAAAAGTCATTGGAAAATAAGTATCCCGACGCATTTTGAATTTCCAAAAGTTTGGCGGGTTTTAAACCCGGATTAGCGAGAATTTATTTTGAGAATTCGAGAATCATTTGAAATGAAATTGGTTTCGGTCGGAGTTCAAATGTTGAGTCTCGGGATATGATGTCGGGATTTAAAGTCGGGAAGACGGAATCATTCTCACTCACACTCTCCCTCACACGCCCCCCCCCTTCTCTCTCCTCCTTAAGTAGTTTGTCTTGTAGTGCATGAAACCCCAGGGAGCCATTTTGTCCCACCTATATAAAGAAAGCATCAATCCCTAAAAGGATTCCACCACCAAAAATCTGATTCCGAAATTCCTAGCCTCCTTGAAGGATCCATCCCCTCCTCCAAACCCAAAAACCAAAAGTCCCACCTTTCACTCTCTTGACTCTATAAACCCTCATTTTCTCCTATTTCGTTTATGTTTTTCCACACATAAACCCCTCAAATCTCCTCCAAGAAGTACTTTTCCCACAAAAACAGCCCAAAAACCAAGTTCGAAAGGCCAAATCCAAGCAAAAAGCTCGGCTCTGCAGCAACTCATGGCCACGACCAGCTCCACTCATTGCCGTGACAATGAAACCAGAAACAACAGTTCATACTCGCGGGCACGGTGTTCTTCCTCGCCGCCGCGACACCGAGCCCAGAATCACCGAATCTTTAGTAAACCGAGTCGTTCTTCCTTTTTTCTCCTCCTTTTTCGAATCCGTTTATTGTCATGTGGTCATGATATCCTTCTCTACCTTCCAAGGTCAAGAAATCCTGGATCCATCATGGTTTGGTGTGGATTCGAGCTCCTTTTCCCTCATTTTTCAGTTTTGAGCAAAGGTAACCTCCCATTCTCTTCTCGATTTCAAGTTTGAATCTCAATAAAGGTGCTCTTTTAACCCATATCCAACCTTCCTAGGCACTGTCGTAGCAAGAAATCGTCGAATCTAAGCCTTAAGGACCTCTCTCTGTCAAGATCTTCAAAGAACCTCCAAGAGGCTAGGTAATCCCTCTTTCGTTCTCCTGTCTAGTCCTAATTTGAGTAGTTTTTGTTTTTTGAGTATTATTTTGAGTAAGAAATGTTTTAAAAAAAAAGTTTGAACAAAAACGGGTTTAAAACGAGCAAGAACGAGCAAAAACGAACAAGGTTGGGTTCGAGTCTCGCAGCGGTGAAGCCATGGTCGCCACGACGAGCAAGAACACACAAACCAGAGGTTGAAGACGTCCGCGAGATCTGACAGTCATGGCAAGTGAGAAAGTCTTCTCGCAAAAGGGATTCTGGGAGTGATTCGTGGTCGCGACCAGCCCTCTCGCGACCGCGACACACCCCCAATAACTTGGCCGAGTTAACCCCCCTTGGATTACCTTGTTAGTTTTTGATCCAATCCTTTTCGGGCTATTTTAAGTGTTAATGAATTTCAGAAATAGGATTTTGGAGCATTGTTTTATTATGAAATGATTTGAGGATTTGACGGAACTTGATTTATCTGACTTAGCGCCTTAACATTATTTGAAGATTCTATTTAATGCCAGGAATCTCTTACTTGGTTTATACGTCTATGATGAGTTTGAAAATGAATTTGGAAAGGGTATTGATGAGATTTATCAATGACTTTTGGTTGAAGTTGATGTATTTAAAGGATTTTGAAAGGGTTTCAGTCCGTTGGTTTTGGAAACGTTTGGAAACTAGATTTCTGTGTACGTGGATGTTGGCATAGTAGCTTATGGAATCTATGTGATTATAGGTGTTTGTTGCTTTTTGATCTTCGCTTGTGTTATCTTTGCTGTTTGGCATTTTCAGGTAAGTTTCCTACGAGATCTTAATCAGTAATCCGGACTTCATGCCTGATGTGTTATATAGTGCGTATCTGTTGCATATGATAAAAGCATGCTATGTAGTATCATGCTAGGATTGCAATGGTGAATGAGCATTCGGTTGCTTGGTGTGTTTGAAAACAAAACAAAAGTTATTTGTGTGTCCTAGAGTCTTTGCTAGGGTAATAGGGTAGCCCAGCCTCATCGGGCTTGCCCTGAGTCAGTAGCATCGATATGAGCATGGTATGATAATGTCGATCGCGAAGTCGACCTCCCTCTGCGAGGGCAGCCCCGAAAGATCATCTAGAAAGACATTAGCGAAATCACGGACTATCGGCACATCGGCAATGCTAGGTCGGCCTCTATCCACTTCTACAGCATAACACCAAAATCCCGTACAACCCTGATCCAACAGCCTCACATCTCTAACAGCGCTAATCATCGCTCCATTCCGCTTGGGGTCACTACCCCAAACCTGATGCTCTGAGCCATCCTCAGCCAAGATAGACACGGTCCTCGTCCGCAGGTTGATAATCACCCCGTAGTAGTGTTGTTGCAGGAGTTGGTCAAGTATTGAAATAGAAATCAAATATAGTTCAGATAGACTCCCCTGTCTCAGCAAATAAATACAAGACTTCCTCCCGTTGTAATAAGAGTTAGTCAGGATCGAATCCACGAGGAAGCACGTCAGCAGTTCTCAGGTAGCTATCAGATTCTCACAGACACAGCAGAACAGACAAACAGAAGCACAGAAACAGAAATAAACCCGGCAAGGGAGGATAAAACAAATGCAAAGAAAAGACAGAAACTAAAGAAAAGTAAAGAACAAAGTAAAACAAAAGCAAAGGCTCTCTCGATCTCGACAAACAGTACTCGAGATAGACAAAGGTGGTCGACAACAGTGGCTCAGAATCGAAAACGAAGCAACTCGACAAAGGCAAGTCAACTCGATCTCGACTAACCCCTCCTCGAGATCGACAAGAATCAGCAAAGACAGACAACAGAAAATCGACAAAGCACAGAAACTTCAACTCGACCTAGACTGGGTTCTACTCGATATCGAGTACTACCTACTCGAGATCGACAAGCTTCCTCTATGTCGACAAGAACAGAAATTTAAATGAATGTAAATTGCAATTGCTCGAAACCCAAATCAGCTGTTCGACAGAAAATAAATTCAATATATAAAAAGACTCCCAAGGCTAGGGTTTCAACACCACAACGATAATCATGCAAAACAACACATAAAGGCACAAAAGATCATGCTTTCCATCAAATAACTTTCGTTATTAACAACTAGGCATATAGAGGCTCTCGCATAAACCCTAATTGTTACTAACCCTTTTTCACATAATTAATCCAAGTTGCATTAAGATCACTTTCGCTTCAATAATACAAACAAGGATCACCTTCAACTCTCGCAAAAGAATCATGCTCTTAGGGATAGAAGACAAATTGCATGAAAAGATCTGACCTTTATCGCATCGCCTCACATGGCCACCGTCGGGCTCACCCCAGCCCCAGAAGTGGGTGGACTACTCACGCCTCATCGCAATCGCAGACATTGAATTGATGAAAGAAACTTGCATTAAAAACTAAATTCAAAGCCTTTACAATCCTGGCAATCAACTTTCGCAAACCGCCAAAACCTTAAAAACCTCAAACTCCTAAACTACTCTACTTGTCTCTGAATGGAACTAACTAATTGTCTCTGAAATTGAATGATTAAAACTGAGCCCCTAGGGCTTTATTTATAGCCTTCATTCCCTAGCTATTCTAGGAAAGAAGATATCTATCTATATCTAAATTTCTATCTAAAAGCCTTAATGATAAATAAATTGTTTAATGGAATTAAATCCAAAAGGAAAGGATAAAACTAGATAGGAAATATGTCTTCATGTCTTGATAGATTCCGCCTTCCATAGGTAGAACTTGATAGATTGGATAGAATTCAGCAACTTTGGATAGAACTTTCCGCCTTCGCGACCAAGCAACTGAATTCTACTCGGACAAGGCTTCATCGAGTAGCTTCTGGAATCTGGGTCTAGTCGAGCTCGAGTAGGGCTCGTCGAGCTCGAGTAAGATTGCTCGGCTTGACTCGTCGTCTCGGCTAGATCTGCTCGATGTGGCTCGTCTGGGCTCCTGGTGCTCGTCGACCTCGAGTAACCTTTGTCGACATCGAGTAGACTGGCTTCGCCGACTAGGGTTTCTCGAGCGTCTTTCCTCGATGGGCTTCGGATCTGGACTCAGGCTCCTCGATCTCGACCAAGTGTCGTCGATCTCGACTAGGATGGCTCGAGGATGGGTGTCGAGGACTTCCTCCTCGGACTGGCTCGGACTGGCTTGTCGACCTCGACAAGGGCTTCGTCGAGGTCGAGTAGACCTGGCTCGGATTCTCGTCCTCGGCTCCTCGGGCAGCTCTTCTCCTCGTCGACTCCGGGCATGACTTAGG
Organism: Persicaria tinctoria; assembly: GCA_037127255.1. Taxonomy (NCBI): domain Eukaryota; kingdom Viridiplantae; phylum Streptophyta; class Magnoliopsida; order Caryophyllales; family Polygonaceae; genus Persicaria; species Persicaria tinctoria. Next base: position 19,621,892 of record JBANSL010000006.1, read on the forward strand.
GTTTTTGTCGACCTCGACCAGTGGTTCGTCGAGATCGAGTAAGGTCCCGGAGTCTGGGTGGCTGGCTCTCTCGATCAGGCTTGCTTGACCATGTCTGCTCGGACATGGCTTGTCGAGCTCGACCAGGCTTTACTGGAGATCGAGTAGACCTGGCTTTCAGCCTTGTTCCGCTGCTTTGACCTTGGACTTCTGTAGTGATTTTCCGAGCTTTTCCGACCTTCTGTAGAATTGCTGTAAATGCCTCGATTTCTGCGATTTAAACAGAAACTGGTGTAGATTCCATAATTTTGGCAAATAAACATAAACTACACAGATTCTGTACCATCTTAACCCAAATGTATGAAATGTATACAGAAATCGATATAAAAGTTGCTGTAAAACATGGCAGAATTCGCTCACAACAAACACCCCATACTTAAGCTTGCTTGTCCTCAAGCAATACTTTTACTTGTCATTCAGGGGAAGAAATTAAAACTCTCAACATCTTAGATTCATTCTTATATGTCCCTGCAATCAATTACCATCCTCGAAAAGTTACTAGTGTCACAGATTCATGCATGTGTAAATATGTAAAAGCAACATCTACTCACAAAAGGAGGGTTATGCATAAATAAAGCATTGATAATCAAGAAGACTTTAATTTAAGCTCATGAAGGAGTAGATTGGTAAAAGGCTAAAAGGTGGGCAATTTTTGGCAATGTGGTGCTTTTGATCCGGGGAAATGGAGCACTTTCCAAACTTTGAATTTCATTCCACATTCCTTTTCCATTTGATTCATCACTTTTCATATTGCTTTTCTTAATAATAATGCTTTTACCTCTCTGACCTTAGCACTGCCTTCTCGCGAGTCGCAAACATGGGTGTCATGAATGGCCCCGGATACTTAGTGCGTCGGACTCCTCACAATGTGTCCCATCTCTCCAAACTATTATCTCAGAGAGCAGGGTCAATCTACCTTTATCTCCTGAGGTGATTGGATTTTCTTTCACTCATTAAATTTTCCATATATTTCATACAATTTCCCGCCAAACTCCAATAATGATAACAACAACACAAACACCATATGATAATCTCCATAATGTAACATCATTCTCAACATAATCCCTGGATAGGGTAAAGAATGGCAAATATTTAGATCATGTGGAGTAATATTTGAAATAAGGCATATTATGGCTTTTGTGATGCATAAGCATAGGTAAGGCTAGGATTATAAACAATGAGCATTATATGGAAATATAAAGTCCTCCATCATCTTATCATGCAACATGTCAAAAAGCAACTTCAAATTTTACCTCCTTTAATGGTTTTCAAGAAATAATGCACTTCATTGTGACTTCCCTTTACTAGGCAATTTCATGCTATATCTCTAATGAATCCAATTTTGCATCGTCGAGTTTAATTAAAGCTTCCATGACATTATCAAAAAAATTTCAAATGGGGGTCATTTTTCTCAAATTTTTGGAAAACATGCATATAAGCACATAAATCAATAATGCATTCCAAAATAGCCATGTAGCAATTCAATGAGAATAATGCACTAATAATGTCAAATATGGCAATTATGCATGAAGTAAGCCCTTCCCTCACCCCATACATAAACATTACAGTGTCCTCACTGTATAAAAACAAGGTAAAGGGTAAAGAAGGAAACTCACAAGACGGATGTGCAGAGCTGCATATTTTGAATGGAGCACCTCCTAGTCCGAGTATGACTATAGTTTGATTCTATCCATTGACCTGAAAAGCAGAAGACATATACCCAAAAAATAGAAACAGCAAAAACCAAAAACGATGTTCAAAACCAAAAACCAAAAACAAAGTCTCAAATGTCCTAAAAAGTCTATGTACATGCTCTAGATTTTATAGTCGCTAGGCCGACTTTCCATTAAGTTCAAGGTGGCATCTGCAGGGCCCATGTAGCTTGGGCCTCAAATAAGACTCCATTCTTGTCCATCAGCTGTAATCCTCCAGAATGGATCTTGTTCACCACGAACGGTCCCATCCGCTTCTTGTTGAATTTGTTAGGAAACCAATGATCCTTTGACTTAGAGACATAGAGCTTGTCTCCAACTTCATACTCCTTAGGCTCATCATTGGAAATCCTGCACAATCGCACATACCAAGGCAGACCTCTCCCATGTATAGATAAATCTTTAATGGGAATAGGAGAAGAAAGATCCATACCTTGACTCACCTTCGTGGAAACGGAATCGGGCACCACTGTGTTTGGTCGATCTCGACTAGGGCTCCTCGAGATCGACGAGGCTGCTGGCTCTGGTGGTGGTCTGGTCGAAGAATCAGAAGTCGAGGAAGAACAGGGCTTGTCGATCTCGACAAGCGTACTCGACCTCGACGAGGACTCTGGTCCTGGTGGTGGTGGCTTCATCGAGGAGGAAGAATCTGGTGTAGAGGGCTTGTCGATGTCGAGTTGGCTACTCGATATCGAGTACGGCTTTGCTCCTTGTGGCTTTGGCGTCGAGGAGGAGGGCTCTGGTGGTGCTGAGTGCTGGTCGACCTCGACAAGGCTACTCGAGGTCGAGTAGCCTTCTCCTCCTTGTGGCTTGCTCGTCGAGGAAGGCGGCGCTGGGTTCTCCGAGGGGTGGTCGAGATCGACGAGATCTTTGTCGATCTCGAGTAGGGTTGGTTCCTCTGGTTTGCTGCTCGACGAAGCTGGTGCTGGTGGAGTCGCCTTGGTCTGGTCGAGATCGACTAGGGTTTGGTCGATCTTGACCCCATACTTAGCCCCTTTGTTCTCCTTGAGGATTGCCATGATCTCCTCCACCTGGGCCTCCATGTCCCTCTTTTCTAGTTCCTCCGGGGTCATATTTCTGACTTTGGGTTCCCCGCAGGTGATGTAGCCCGCTGAGATAGATTTGACCTCTTCCATTGGACCCGCATGACTTTCAGTTTTGTTGAAGGAATACTCAATTACTTCATCGCTGATGTTGAAGGTGAGCACTCCTTTCCTTACGCTTATGTTGGCATCCACCGTTGCCAAGAATGGTCTCCCTAGAATAATTGGACAAGCAGGATCTTCTTGCATATCAATAATTAAGAAATCAGCAGGGACGAAGAATTTACCTACTTGTACTGGGACATTTTCCACCATGCCTGTTGGAATGACCACCGTGTTGTTGGCCATGTAAAGTCTAGCATTCACCGGCTCTAGGGCACCTATCTTAATCTTGGACCAAATCGTTAAAGGCATAATACTAACACTGGCTCCAAGATCACATAAAGCATTAATTTTGTATGGACCAAATCCAATAGTTATAGCAAACTTACCTGGATCCGGCCGCTTTTCCAGTATGTCCAGCTGGCTGCACTCCTCTGTAATTTCAGCCATTGACCGCTTTTTGCTCAGAATTTCCTTCAGGAATTTGACATAAGACGGCATTTCATTGAGAGCTTCTGTGAAGGGTATGGTGACATTCAGCTTCTGAAGCATCTTGATGAAGCGCTGAAACTTTTTCTCCGCTGGGTCCTTTAGAGATTTCGTGGGAAAAGGCAGTTTCTTTTTCTGAGTCGGAGCCAGAACAGGTGTCGGAGTTGCTGCAGATTTCTCTTTGTCGACCAAGGGCTCCTCGACATCGACAAGTCCTTTGTCGAGGTCGACCACGGCTTTGTCGAGATCGACCACTGTTTTGTCGAGGTCGACTTGCTGTTGCTCGTCGTTCCGCTGCTTTTCGACCTCTGACTCTTGTAGTTGATGGCCGCTTCTGAGTTTTACAACAGCGATGTGTCCAGTCTTTCCCTTTGGATTTGGTTCTGAAGATCCAGGGAGAGCGCTTGACTGTCCGGGGATTCCTGCTGCTAGCTGACCAATCTGTGTATCAACTGTTTTCCTCCAGGTATCAATTTCCCCAAGCCTAGAGTTGACACCTTGCATCTGAGTATAGACAGAGTTGAAAGATTGCCTAGTTTCTGCGTGGTTTCTCCGCATCTCCTCCAGGATTGTCTGTACATCATCCTTTTTCTGGTCCCTTTCTGGATGTCCTGGAGCTCTGTAGGGCGGGGGGTTCCTAGGGACTCCCTGGTTCCACTGTGGTTGCTGAAACCTTTGGTCCCCCATGTAGCGATTTGGACCCCCTGCGTATGCTGCATCCTCATGATGTTCTGCCATCCTGACTTGCTCTGTATGTGGGCACTCAGTGGTGGTGTGCCTTTGCGATCCGCATTCCATGCAAGGTTGGTTGACAGAGAGATATTTCACTTGCTTGAGGAGCTTCTTATTCTGGTCTCTGTAGTATTGCTCCCTAACATCCGGATCGATCTCCTTAGGAGGCTCATATAGGGGCATAGATGGTGCTGGCCTGGCGTATTGTTGTTGCAGGAGTTAGTCAAGTATGGAATAAGATATAGTTCAGAACGACTCCCCTGTCTCAGCAAATAAATACAAGACTTCCTCCCGTTGTAGTAAGAGTTAGTCAGGATCGAATCCACGAGGAAGCACGTCAGCAGTTCTTAAGTAGCTGTAAGTCTCACAGAAGTAGCAGCAGAAAAGCACAGAAACACAAAAACAGAAACAAATAATCCCGGCAAAGGCAACTAAAATAAAAGCAAATAAACAAATAAAGACAAAAAATAAGAAATAAAGCAAATAAAGAACAAAGCAAATCGACAACAGCAAATAACTCGACCAAAGTACTCGACCAAGTTTCTCTACTCGATCTCGACTAGACTCAACTCGAGATCGACAAAGACAGTCGACAGAAAGTGAAAATCGACGAGAAAACAACAGAAAGCCAACTCGACCTAGACCTGTCCTACTCGAGATCGACCACAGGTTACTCGATCTCGACAAGCACTACTCTATGTCGACTTGGAACAGAAAAAGACAGAAACTTAAATTGCAAAATTTCGACAGAATGCAGAAATTTAACAGAAATTAACTTCAATATATAAAAAGACCTCCAAGGCTAGGGTTTCGACACCACAACGATAACCATGCAAAGTAACACATAAAGGCATAAAAGATCATGCTTTCCATCAAATAACTTAAGTTATTAACAACTAGGCATATAGAGGCTCTCGCATAAACCCTAATTGTTACTAACCCTTTTTCACATAATTAATCCAAGTTGCATTAAATTCACTTTCGCTTCAATAACACAAACAAGAATCACCTTCAACTCTCGCAAAAGAATCATGCTCTTAGGGATAGAAGACAAATCGCATGAAAAGATCTGACCTTTATCGCATCGCCTCACATAGCCACCGTCGGGCTCACCCCAGCCCCAGAAGTGGGTGGACTACTCACGCCTCATTGCGATAACAGACATCTTTTTGATGAAAGAAACTGAATTAAATAAACTAAATTCAAAGCCTTTTACAATTATGGCAATCAACTGTCGCAAACCGCCAAAACCCTAAAAACCTTAGAACTCCTAAACTACTACTTGTCTCTGAATGGAACTAACTAACTGTCTTCGAAATTGGATGATCTGGAATGTCTGAAAAACCAGCCCTCATGGGCTTTATTTATAGTGCTCAAATCCCGCTAATCTAGGATAGAACATCTATATCTATATCTAATTTGCTTAAAGATAAATAAATAACAAAATGGAAATTATATCTAAAATGGGAAAAGATAAAACTAATAAGGTAAGTCTTCATGTCTTGATAGATTCCCTTCCATAGATAGATCTTGATAGATTCAGCAACTTTGGATAGAATATTCCGCCTTCGCGACCAAGCAAATCCAAATTCTAGTCGAGCAAGGCAAGTCGAGAAGTTTCTGGAACTGGGCTCTTGTCGACCTCGAGTAGGGCTCGTCGAGGTCGAGTAAGGCTGCTCGGCTTGACTCGTCGTCTCGGCTAGATCTGCTCGATGTGGCTTGTCTGGCTCACTGGTGCTCGTCGACCTCGAGTAAGACTTGTCGATGTCGAGTTGACTTGTCTCGCCGGCTAGGGTTTCTCGAGTAAATCTCCTCGACGGGCTCGGAATGCTTGCTGGCGCTTGTTGACCTCGACGACCGCTCTTCGATGTCGAGTAGGATTTCTCGTCGACAAGGCCTTCTCGGGTTGGTGTGCTCGACAGGTCTGATCTGGACTCGGATCTTTGTCGATCTCGACAAGTCTTCATCGAGATCGAGTAGGGCTAGGGTTCCTGACTTCCTCGGACAGCTTCTCCTCGTCGAGTCCGGGTGGTCTGTCTTGGCTTCGTCGACCTCGACCAGGGCTTGTCGAGGTCGAGTTGAGTCCCGGAGCCTGGGTGGTCTGGCTTCTCGAGTAGTGCCTGTCGACTAGGCCTGCTTGTCTAGGTCGAGTAAGGTCACTCGAGATCGAGTAGGCCTGGCTCTCAGAATTGATCCGCTGCTTTGACCTTGGACTTCTGTAGTGGTTTTCCGAGCTTTTCCGAGCTTCTGTAGAATTGCTGTAAATGCCTCGATTTCTGCGATTTAAACAGAAACTGGTGTAGATTCCATAATTTTGGCAAATAAACATAAACTACACAGATTCTGTACTATCTTAACCCAAATGTATGAAATGTATACAGAAATCGATATAAAAGTTGCTGTAAAACATGGCAGATTTCGCTCACAACACGTATGGGTTCTCATCATAGTTTGAAGTAGCCCCATACTTGTTGTCATAGTTGGTGAGCTTTTCCAGCACTCCCCATGCGTCACTCGACGGCATTGTCAGATACTCATAGCGAGTGTAGTGGTTGATTCTGTCCTTGGTGACTTGATCCAGCGAGTTGAAGAAGATCTCCTGAATGACATAAGGTGGCTGTCCATGAGTAGGGAAAGATCGCAGAAGATCCTTGTAGCGTTCCCATGCCTTTGCCAGCGGTTCCCCTTTCTTCTGTTTGAAGGCAGTGATTTTCTGGTGGAGATGTGCTGTTTTGGCAGGTGGGAAGAATTTATTCAGAAATTCCTGCTCTACTTGGGCCCAGGTGGTGAGTGACCTTGCTTTCAACCCTTCCAGCCATTTCAGTGCAGGACCAGCGAGAGACCAGCGAAAAGCTTTCATCTTGACATATTCCAGCGTGGTACCTTCAGCAAGAGTACGGCACATGTCAGAAAAGTTGGTAATATGCTCAAGAGGGCACTCATTAAATCTACCATAAAAGGCATTGTTTTTAAGCTCAATGAGAAACTGAGTGCGAATTTCAAAAGAGTTATCAGGGATTAGAATCGCCGATTCAGGCACGACGAGCGTGGGATGCATATAGTCCTCAGCAGTGGTCGGATATTGGGCAAGCTCAGCTTGTGCTTGTTCCTTTTCTGCCCTCTCAGCGGCGAGAGCAGCATCCCTGGCGGCTAGATCCCTGGTGAGCCGAGCGATCAGCTGCTCCTGTGTTTCAGCGTCCGCCATGATCCTTTTGAGTTTAGAGTGGATGTGTAGGTAACACTCCGGTTCGTCTAAGGCGTCAAACTCAGGTGTTTGACCAGAACGATGCATACACCTGCGAATTCACTCAAGGAAAACGTGAAATTCTAACTACCTAAGGCGCGATTGATTGCTTCCCCGGCAACGGCGCCAATTTGTTGTTGCAGGAGTTGGTCAAGTATTGAAATAGAAATCAAATATAGTTCAGATAGACTCCCCTGTCTCAGCAAATAAATACAAGACTTCCTCCCGTTGTAATAAGAGTTAGTCAGGATCGAATCCACGAGGAAGCACGTCAGCAGTTCTCAGGTAGCTATCAGATTCTCACAGACACAGCAGAACAGACAAACAGAAGCACAGAAACAGAAATAAACCCGGCAAGGGAGAATAAAACAAATTCAAAGAAAAGACAGAAACTAAAGAAAAGTAAAGAACAAAGTAAAACAAAAGCAAAGGCTCTCTCGATCTCGACAAACAGTACTCGAGATAGACAAAGGTGGTCGACAACAGTGGCTCAGAATCGAAAATGAAGCAACTCGACAAAGGCAAGTCAACTCGATCTCGACTAACCCCTCCTCGAGATCGACAAGAATCAGCAAAGACAGACAACAGAAAATCGACAAAGCACAGAAACTTCAACTCGACCTAGACTGGGTTCTACTCGATATCGAGTACTACCTACTCGAGATCGACAAGCTTCCTCTATGTCGACAAGAACAGAAATTTAAAGGAATGTAAATTGCAATTGCTCGAAACCCAAATCAGCTGTTCGACAGAAAATAAATTCAATATATAAAAAGACTCCCAAGGCTAGGGTTTCAACACCACAACGATAACCATGCAAAACAACACATAAAGGCACAAAAGATCATGCTTTCCATCAAATAACTTTCGTTATTAACAACTAGGCATATAGAGGCTCTCGCATAAACCCTAATTGTTACTAACCCTTTTTCACATAATTAATCCAAGTTGCATTAAGATCACTTTCGCTTCAATAATACAAACAAGGACCACCTTCAACTCTCGCAAAAGAATCATGCTCTTAGGGATAGAAGACAAATTGCATGAAAAGATCTGACCTTTATCGCACCGCCTCACATGGCCACCGTCGGGCTCACCCCAGCCCCAGAAGTGGGTGGACTACTCACGCCTCATCGCAATCGCAGACATTGAATTGATGAAAGAAACTTGCATTAAAAACTAAATTCAAAGCCTTTACAATCCTGGCAATCAACTTTCGCAAACCGCCAAAACCTTAAAAACCTCAAACTCCTAAACTACTCTACTTGTCTCTGAATGGAACTAACTAATTGTCTCTGAAATTGAATGATTAAAACTGAGCCCCTAGGGCTTTATTTATAGCCTTCATTCCCTAGCTATTCTAGGAAAGAAGATAACTATCTATATCTAAATTTCTATCTAAAAGCCTTAATGATAAATAAATTGTTTAATGGAATTAAATCCAAAAGGAAAGGATAAAACTAGATAGGAAATATGTCTTCATGTCTTGATAGATTCCGCCTTCCATAGGTAGAACTTGATAGATTGGATAGAATTCAGCAACTTTGGATAGAACTTTCCGCCTTCGCGACCAAGCAACTGAATTCTACTCGGACAAGGCTTCATCGAGTAGCTTCTGGAATCTGGGTCTAGTCGAGCTCGAGTAGGGCTCGTCGAGCTCGAGTAAGATTGCTCGGCTTGACTCGTCGTCTCGGCTAGATCTGCTCGATGTGGCTCGTCTGGGCTCCTGGTGCTCGTCGACCTCGAGTAACCTTTGTCGACATCGAGTAGACTGGCTTCGCCGACTAGGGTTTCTCGAGCGTCTTTCCTCGATGGGCTTCGGATCTGGACTCAGGCTCCTCGATCTCGACCAAGTGTCGTCGATCTCGACTAGGATGGCTCGAGGATGGGTGTCGAGGACTTCCTCCTCGGACTGGCTCGGACTGGCTTGTCGACCTCGACAAGGGCTTCGTCGAGGTCGAGTAGACCTGGCTCGGATTCTCGTCCTCGGCTCCTCGGGCAGCTCTTCTCCTCGTCGACTCCGGGCATGACTTAGGGTTTTTGTCGACCTCGACCAGTGGTTCGTCGAGATCGAGTAAGGTCCCGGAGTCTGGGTGGCTGGCTCTCTCGATCAGGCTTGCTTGACCATGTCTGCTCGGACATGGCTTGTCGAGCTCGACCAGGCTTTACTGGAGATCGAGTAGACCTGGCTTTCAGCCTTGTTCCGCTGCTTTGACCTTGGACTTCTGTAGTGATTTTCCGAGCTTTTCCGACCTTCTGTAGAATTGCTGTAAATGCCTCGATTTTTGCGATTTAAACAGAAACTGGTGTAGATTCCATAATTTTGGCAAATAAACATAAACTACACAGATTCTGTACCATCTTAACCCAAATGTATGAAATGTATACAGAAACCGATATAAAATTTGCTGTAAAACATGGCAGAATTCGCTCACAACAAGTAGTCCACGAAATTCATGCCAAGGATCAAGTTGTAGGTCTGCAGACTCAGCACGATAAGGTCAGCGGGCCACTCTCGCTCACCTATACGGACAGGGCATCCTAAGATCTCTCGACTTGTCCTAGTCCTAGCCCCATCCTAAGATCTCGTGCAGCTCAGGCTCAGCCTAGCGATGCACGACTCTGCTATATAGCAGTGGGTAGCACCCGTATCGAACAAAATATCCAAGCAAGCATCATGAAAGAGTATCGTACCTGATGCACTTGGAGCGGACCAATCGTCTTCTCTCATCTGAAAAACGCGGGGCGGTGGGGGCAAAACTAGACATGACCCCCTGGAACTCTATCCCTGCTCATAAGTTGACCCACATGGTCAGACCGATGAAGATCCTTGACCAGCCCTTGATCCTAATGACCCACAACCTCCTTCAATTGAACCTCTGCCTCGACCACCTGACCGACCTCCAGCTAATTAACCACCCCTCTCCTGCCCCGGGGAATAAGTCAGAAGTGAGGATTGAGGATCAGGGGGAAGGCTCGGTGCTGACGTCGTTGGTGGGGTCCTACCACCTTGAGGACAACGAGTTGTTATGTGTCCCATGCCTCCACAGGTGTAGCATCTGGTAGAACGGCTCGGGCAATATCTCTTATAATGTCCTGGCTCAGAGCACCCATAGCACGTGATGCCCAAACACTGATGTCTCTGCTAGCTACTGGTGGTGCTGAGTGTGGCGGAGCTCTCGGTAAGCATCCTCGATCTGAATCCTCCACGAAAAGCTCCTCGAGGCCTCGCATCAGTCCTAGTGTCTGCTTCCCTCAACCTCTTCTTCTTGGGGTGAGAGGGAGCATACACAATAGTAGTCAAAATCCTCAGCTGCTGATACATCAAAACGACCTCCAGAAAGCGATCAAAAGAAACAACTCCAAAACTAGACGTGTGTAGAAGAATCTTTGGGGGTAGCCTCATAGATAGCAAGCGGATACAGCTCTCATCGGTGGGGAAGAGGTGAGCACAGTAGATCAACTCCTTCTTGAACTGACAGATGGTCTCTGAAACTGAAACGGTTGGGTTGTAAACAATGTGCATGAAGGTGACTTCTCTAGCTGTTTGCGTCCCCGGTGGGCAATCCTCTCTCATCATCAGTACGCGAAACTTCTCATAGCTCCACACCGCTCGGTCCTTCTTATAGACAGACCAACGATCGAAGATGTCCCTCGGCTGAAGAGCCGAAATTTCTGCACCTCCGGGGCCCTGGGCCCCGCCATCTACCGCATACGCCTCGACTCAATGAGGTCGTTCTCTTCCTCGCCCCCTCTGCGCTGGGCCCCCACGCTCGACAGGTCCGCATCGAGTGTCAACCATACTCCTGCATATTCAAGGGTTAGTTAACACCCAACATCAAAGCATTCAGAGACGATATAGATAGGCATTATAGATGGATTTAGATGCATTTAGAGTATGTTTCTTGTGTGTTTTATAGCTAATTTGCATTCTTGATAATTTGATATTCGAAGTTCGGAATCAATGGTTTTTAGTGTTTATTTGTAGGTCTTATGATCCGGGCTCGAAAGGTGGAGAAAGCATGGATTGAATGGACAAAAGAAGAGCTAAGGAACAAGAGTGAAAATGGAGAACATGGAGAAATACCATATTTAAGGTTCTGAGAAGTGGGAATTGGCTTCTGAGGTATTCATGAGAATTGTAGTGGTTGAAAAGAGCTTTTCAACACATATTCATATGCATCAATCAGACGAAGGATGGCTCCAGAAAGTGCGTCACAAGTTTAGTTTGTCGATGATGTCAAGCTGTACGGACGGCGCCCGCCGTTCTCTCAGATCCGAATTTATGATATGCAGCCCGAGGTTATTTTTATGGGAACTTTTATCTATATTTCTTGGGGTTTTCAATTTATCTATCTTTCCTAGGGTTTTCAAGGGCCGGTTTTGAGCCTTTAAAGACTATTCTTTTTTAGTATTCATTCATTAGACAACTACTTTATCCCTATTGTTATCAATCAATCACCATTGATACTTTTACTTTATTTGTTTGCTTCAATCATCTCAATTTTCTTCAATTTCACTATTTTTGTTAGCAATTTGAGTAGACAAGAAAATGTATTCTCTCCGTGGGTTCGACCCCTTACCTATCCGCTATACTAGTTTACTAGTTGGTTTATTAGTTTGAGAATCATTATCTTTGGCGAGGTGAAACACACGGCATTTCCTGCCATCAACGATCATAATGATCTTCTTCAGGGAAGATCGCCCTCGGGCTCAATTGGTATATATATATAAAGCACATCAAGCTACCTAATGCCGCTCTTCGACGAGCGACTGACCGGAGGCGCAAATACCTCACGATCTCTACCTAGCGTGCCACTCCAACCACCTTGGTGCAATTCCTTGGAGTCTTCCAGGCCCATCTGTAAAGAATAAGCTAGTATTTTGCCTACCAATTCAAACTATATCCAATAGGGATGGTCTAACGCCTTTCTACTCACTCGATCCCCTTAATAAACCGAGTCCATGCTTAGTCCGATTAAGTTGGGCATATTAAGTGCATTTTTCCCTTTTTAAATCCTTTCAAAAGTCCTTGAAATTCGTGGGCGGTTTTCAAAACATACACTCGACATTTGCGTACCCGAATTGCAAAACCTGGCTCTAATACCAACTTTGTAACGACCCAGATATAAATACCCGGGTTACGTTTTGAAGGTCAGATACCTTCGTTCAGATCTTGCAATCCAGGTACGGGTCGATGTTTCAAACCTCTTTAAACATTAGTATTAAAGCGGAGATTTCGAACCCCAAAACCATTGTAGGGTCGTTGTGTACCCTTAATCTGTCCTAAAGACTAAGTCGTGGAAATTCGTTAAAGGAAAGCGGAGCGGAAAACCAAAGTAAAGTTGTTGTGAGCCTAATTTTGCCATGTTTTACATTCACTTTTATGTCCATTTCTGCATGTATTTCATATCATTGGGATAGAATAGTACATAATATATGTAGTTTATGCTTATTTGCCAAATCATGGAGTCTACACTAGTTTCTGTTTAATTTCGCAGAAATCGAGGCATTTTATAGCAATTCAGAGAAGGAAGGAAAATCATGGAATAGCTCGAGGTCAACTACAGAAAGTCCAAGATCAAACAAGAGCTGAACCAGGCCACATCGAGCAAAAGAGAAGAGAAAGAGCACTCGACAAGGACTAGTCGATATCGAACACTTTGGTCGATATCGAGTACATCTGGTCGAAATCACCTAGTCGAGCACGAGCTGAACAACAGATCACTGAAGGAGCGCAACTCTACTCGACGTCAATGAGTTTACTCAATGTCGAGTACCTGTCGAGTCCAGATTCCATTCAAGCTCGAGTCCGAATCCGAGGAGAACAATCTTACTCGACGTTGACTACTCTAGTCGATGTCGAGTACTTCCCAGCGCCAGTCCGAGTCGAAATCGAGTGGAGATCCGAGTGTTGGGCTTACTTCTACACCAAGGCACGTGGAATTCTATCAATCCAAGTGAAGTTCTATCAAGGGTTGAAGAGATTTATCCACATTAGACATTTTCCTTAGATTTATTTCCTTTATTTACCAAGTTTTATCATAAAGTCTTTAGATAGATAGTTTTAGATATATATAGATTATTCTTTTCTTGGATAGCGAGGATTGAATACTATAAATAAAGCCCTAGGGGCTGAGTCTTAGGCATTCAATTTCATTCCAATTTTACACACAATTACATTCAAAAGGTAGGATAGAGAGCTTAGGCCTAGAGAGGTGAAGTGTTGCAAGAGCGGATTTGGCTTCGATCGGTTGTAAGTTTTTATTCAGTTTAATGCAAGTTAGTTTTTTTATGTTATTGATTTGTGTTTCTATGATGAAGAGCAAGTAGTCACCCAACTTCTAGGGTCGGGGTAAGCCCAACGGTAGCCATGTAAGATAATGCGATAAAGTTACAACTTTTAATGCGGTTTCATCTTCTATCCCTATGAGCATGATTCTTTTGCGACAGTCGAAGGTGATCCTTGTTTGTGTTATTGAAGCAAAAGTGATCTTACTGCAACTTGGATTAATTATTTGAAAAGTGTTAGTAACAATTAGGGTTTATGCGAAAGCCTCTATATTCCTATTTGTTAATAACGAAAGTTATTTGATGAAAAGCATGATCTTTTATAATATTAGCATGATTCTTATATGGCCATCGTTGTTGCGTTGAAACCCCAATTCTAGGAGCTTTTATCTTATTGAATTAATTCCCACCGATTCTGTGTTATTTCCGTTTTTATTCCATCACAAGGTACGTTTTTTTACACTGCACATTACTCGATCTCGACTACTGACTGGTCGACGTCGAGGACTCTGGTCGACGTTGAGCACTGCCCTACTCGATATTGCTTGGTTTTCTCTTCTGTTGTTCTGTTTTGCAGTTTTACTTGACTGAGTATTCGACATTGAGTAATTTACTCGATGTCGAGAAAGGCGAGCGCTGACACGCTTCCTTGTGGATACGATCCTGAATACCCTACCACTACAGCGGGAGGGTTTCTTGTATTTTATTTGCTTAGACAGGGAGTTGGTTTGATTTTATGTTTCGATTTATTTCATACTTGATTTCCCTCCACAACAAAAGTACAACTTGCCACGGCAGAGCCGGGTCAAAACCAAAACCATAAGCATAATAAAATGACACTTAGCCAAATTAGCGGGGTTAGACCGGTTTTTCGCTTTCACCCAAGGGGATTCCCCGTCATAGAAGCATGGAGCAAGCAATGAGCAAGTACCTGACACTATCCAATAAGTCAGGCCCAGAGACGCATGCGGGCCCTAAAGACCGCATCGAGGCCATATAATATGTCTATACCTAGAATAAAGGATGGTCTAGTTCAGTATAGAATTTAACACAGAAAGCATGCTTTCATCAGGTATATAATAATGCAGAAAAGTTGTAAAGGGCCCCAAACAATGTCAAGTGGCATATCCCTCTCCTACTCCGCCCCCTATTTCATGAGCGGACCTGGCCAATATAGTACCCCATTCCATCATATATGTATGTACATAATCATCATAGCATGCTCATCATCATATCTTAACATCATAACATAACATCATGCTCATCATCATATCTCAACATCATAACATAACATCAGCATCTCATCTTTTGCCCGGTGGTGCTAGGCTATCATATCATGCTCATATCAACGCTACTGACTCAGGGCAAACCCGATGAGGCTGGGCTACCCTGTGACCCTAGCAAAGACTCTAGGATACACAAATAACGGTCGTTCTGTATTCAAACACACCAAGTAGCAAAATGCTCATTCACAAGTGCAATCCTAGCATGATGCTACATGACATGTTTTTATCATATGCAACACCTACACACTATATGACACATCTCGCATCCTACAGGAGGTCCTAGATACTAAGTAAGCTCCCGTAGGAAATTTACCTGGAAATGTCGAACAGCAAAGATAACGCAAGCGAAGATCCAAAAGCAACAAACACCTATAATCACATAAATTCCATAACCTACTACAGTAACAACCATGCACATAGAAATCAAGTTCCCAAACGTTTCCAAAACCAAAGGAAAGAAACCATTTCAAAATCCTTCAACTCCTATCAAAGCCATCGGTTAATCTCGTCAATACCCTTTTTCAAATCTATTTCTAAACTCGTTGTAAATGCAAAACTAATAGGAGAATCTCGACATTAAATAGATTATCCAAAATCGTAAAAATGCTAAGTCCGAAAGTCCGAGTTCCATCGAATCTCAAAATCCTTCAAAGGGAAGAGGCTCGGCCAAGCCACTGGGGGTATGTCGCAGTCGCGAGAGGGTCGGTCGCGGCCGTGACATACTCCCATAATTTCCCCCGCGAGACGAACCTCTCGCTAGTCGTGAATCGCAGCTGTGAGAGGTCGTCTTCAACCTCCAGACTGTGCGTTCTGGCTTGCCGCGACGACCATGGTTTCGCCGCGGCGAGACTCGAACCTGACGTTGTTTGTTTTGCTCGTTCTTGCTCGTTTTAAACCCGTTTTCGTTCAAACTTGTTCTAAAACATTTCTAAATCCCATGGAGTTCTGGTTGTTTTGGCCTTCTCTATATTCTTGTTTTTATGTGGAACGTGAGCTCGCAAATATAATGGAGCATGTATGATTGAGCTAAAGTATGATTGAAATCCTACAAAACATGACCCTTGTGAGAATGTTTTAGCCTTATTGGAATCATTTATAATTCCTTTTGCTCAATTGTGTGATTTACTCTCCTTGTGTTGCTACCTCTTGACATTGACCTCGTTATCTATTTTTCAAGACTGACTCACATGTTTGTTGCTTGTGAAGTTTATGTTTATATCTTGAGTATTTGGTTTTAGTTTGAGAATATTTAGTGAAATAAGGTGGCAATAGTTGATACACTTAGTAACCGGGTCTACGCATGACACCCATGGATATGATTTGCGTAAAACAGTGTTGAAAACTATCCACTAAGAAAGGAAGTTTGATCATTTAGTAGTCGGGTTCATTCATGACACCCATGTTTGCAACTCGCGTCAAAAGATGTTCAAGTGGACTTTATTCAAGTAAGTTGAGGTGTTGATAGACCGGGGTCATTCATGACACCCATGTTTGTGACTCATGTAAGGAATACACCAAGGCCGAAAGAAAGAAAATAAATAGAAAAAGAAAAAAAAAAAAAGTAATTAAAATGAAAAAAAAAGAGTGAATTACTAGAGTCAAGTTTTGCTTATTTTCTTTATTGTGTCTCGCAAGTAATGACATTTCGGTAGAGATTTGGTGATATTGTTGTCAATGTCTGTGAGCTTAGTACATTTTGGATTGAGTAGAGAGTTGAACTTTAAAGCCTAAACACATGAGAGCATGAGTGAAACACATATTTCTGGTGAGGTTGGATGATTTCTACTTCTAAGCTTTGGTCACTTATATACATGTTAGGATATATGTTTGTTTGCTTGGTTTGTGTTTGCACTTGCTATGATGTTTCTTTTTGATGGGGTTGAGACTTGAAGGGATTTCCTGTAGGGTGCATTGATTCATGTTTATTCTATCATTTCTTGAGGACAAGCAAAGGTTAAATGTGGGGGAATTTGATAATGCATATCTTAGATATGCATTATAGGCATTTTTAGGCTAGTTAGGTTGCATTTAGTTCATGATTTAGAGTTAAATTGCATCTTATGATTATTTTGGAAGAGTTCGGATTTTGTGCGAATGTGTGGTTATTTTGCAGAGATGGATTCGAACACCGTTGAGAGATGCAATGATTTTGGATTGGAATACAAGAAGAAAGAATTGAAGAAAGGAAAGAAGATGTGAAGCTAATCTCGCCAGCAGTGAGATGTAAGGAGTCGCAACAAGTGGATGCAGCAGCTGCAGCGTGTGAGGTAGCGGCCGCCGCATGAGGCCGACGCAGCAACCTGGGAGAGCACATGTGCAGCGGCCGACACACCTATGTCGCGGCCGTAGCATGGGACGTCAGCGAGATGCGTTTTGTTTAATGAAAAGCCTAGTTTTTGGATGTTCCTTTTTGGCCGACTTGACTTTTAAGGCCGATTTTACCTAGTTCTTTCATCACTTCTATTCTATTCCACGTTCATCGGACAATTAGAGATTTGAGAGATGTCTTCCATGGAGAACTAAACTCCTTTGTTCTATCTACAGTTTGAAGCTTCATTTGGATTTATTGTGAGTTTCTGAATCTCGTTCCTTAATTCCTTTATTGAATGTTTCAACTTCTTTGCGCTTATTGATTGATTGTTTTGTTCTATCTTGTCTGGCCAACTAGTTAGATCAATTCAATTGCTAGGATTTTTGTAGATTTCCCGTTGCGAACCTTAACCCAAGTAGCAAATTTATCCTTTTAAGGCTCGTTGAATTAATTGGATAGGTAGGAAGTTGGATGTGTTGTTAAATCCATTTCTGAGGGTCTGCAAATACCTTGGTTAATCTCTGAACTTAAAGCTATCGATTGGGTTAAATCCTTTTCTGAGGGAATGTCCAATTGATAAGGGTCTCTAGGAATCGTTGGACTAGAAACTATATTAGGTCGGGACAAGGGCATTCATATGAACCATAAAAGGACAAGAGGAAGTTACAAGGATCGTTTCAACCAAATAAAGTGGAAAATTGTAGGTAGAACTATTTCTCACCATTGTCTGAATCAAATTCACTTACTTTTGCTTTCATCAATCAGCTTTGCTAAAAGGCAGATCTTTTGCATTCATAAAAAAAAACCTTTTTGGTTACTTAACTGGCCTCTTAATCACACTTGAATAGCAAATTTCCCCGTGGGATCAACCTCTTGCTTATTGCTATACTAGTTATAAGTTTGAGATTTATTTTGACGGATCAATGGCAGGTTTTCCTCCCGTCACATGGTCCCACCGCGTTTCTGCTGCGCCATTCCGATGTCACTTGGTCGTCAGCTCTTCCCTTCACGTTGGAGCTCGTTAGGGGATCGTGAGGGTTAATAGCTACGGAGATAGGGAGAAACAAGGGTGGACAACACACTTCCTTAAGGGTTTCAGACATGGAACAGGACTAGGAACAACGAGACCAAAGATAGAATCCCAACTCGAGGATTACATCGATGCCCTTAGGGTATTCCATGAGGTTATAATTGTGGCATGCAAACACATAATAATCACGAATATCATTATACCATTCCACATTAACATGCACCTATCTTGAGAAGTAGCGGCATATGCATTCATAACATGTTCATATAATCAACTTTACATGTGCGCAGAACAAGCTAGCAACTTATCATTTCATTCACTAATCATGCTTGACATACTAAGAACATACATGCACGAACGGACATGGGACATGTGCGGCATAAGTTGTATTAGTCCTAGCAACATCCAAAGACATCATATGCATGACTTATCACTCAGTTAAATACACATAAGCATGTCGTAATATCATTTGAATTGGATGTCGTAATATCATGGGGTCAAGGCAAGCACACTAAGAGGTGTCTAGCTATCACATCATATATACATCCATATTCACATAGTAAGACAAGGACGGCACATAGTCATACAAGGGCCTATAATTGGGAGACATATGTCCTACATGATATTAGAATTACTCATTAAACATGTACATGGTCAACAAGGTCTAATTAGACTAATTCAACCTGCTAGGACAGTTATCTCATAGATTAAACAAATAAAGAGGGTTGATCACACTATCATGGACCTAATTCATGGGAAGACAATAATCATGGAAGTTTCATACATATGGCACATACATCTTCTCATAGGAGCAACCATGCAAGTTATCAAACAAGTCATGCTGAAATACACTAACATATCATGTCATGAAGTCATAAGGGAGGCTATCATTATAACCGGACAGAATTCTCTAAGGGAAATTGTTATAAGGAGGAGTGAATCGAGTATGAAATATAACGAAATAGATCAAACCAGACTTAGGCCTCAGCAAATAAATACAAGACTCCTCCAATGCAGTAAGAGAAAGTCAGGATCGAATCCACGAGGAAGCACGTCAGCAGTTCTGAGGTAGTTGTAAATTCTCACAGAAGCAGAGCAGAACAGACAGAATCGCAGAAACAGCAAGAAAGAAACAAATAACCCGGCAAGGGCAACTAAAACAAAAGCAAAGAACAAACTAAAGATAGAAAATAAGGCAAAGGAAGTAAAGAACAAAGCAAAACAGAAGCAAAGCAGAAACTAAAAGCAAGGACACAGAAGCTACTCGAAGTCGAGTAGCTGTCCTCTAGGTCGACAAGACAGTAATCGAAAACAGAAAACAGAAAACGAAAGCAATCAACTCGATGAACAAAGCGTACTCGACCTCGACAAGAGGTACTCGATCTCGACAAAAGACAGTAAAGGCAGAAACTTTAAATCGACAAAGACAGAAGCAAATCAACTCGACCTAGACGAAGCCCTACTCGATCTCGACCACAGCTTACTCGAGATCGACAAGCACTACTCTATGTCGACTAGACAGGCAGAAAACTGTAAATTGCAGATTTTCGACAGAATTCAGAAATTTGACAGAAATTAACTCAATATGCTAAAAGACCTCCAAGGCCAGGGTTTCAACGCCACAACGATAACCATGCAAAGTAACACATAAAGGCATAAAAGATCATGATTTCCATCAAATAACTTTCGTCATTAACAAATAGGCATATAGAGGCTTTCGCATAAACCCTAATTGTTACTAACCCTTTTTCACATAATTAATCCAAGTTGCATTAAGATCACTTTCGCTTCAATAACACAAACAAGGATCACCTTCAACTCTCGCAAAAGAATCATGATCATAGGGATAGAAGATGAATCGCACAAAAAGATCTGACCTTTATCGCATCGCCTCACATGGCCACCGTCGGGCTCACCCCAGCCCCAGAAGTGGGTGGACTACTCACGCCTCATCGCAATTGCAGACATTGTTTGATGAAAAGAACTAACTTGCATAAAATAAACTCCAACTTACAATCTCTTTTTATGTAACTAACTAATCGTCTCTGAAATTGAATGCTTGAAACTGAGCCCCATGGGCTTTATTTATAGCCTTCATTCCCTAGCTAATCTAGGTGTTGTGAGCGGAATCTGCCATGTTTTACAGCAACTTTTATATCGATTTCTGTATACATTTCATACATTTGGGTTAAGATAGTACAGAATCTGTGTAGTTTATGTTTATTTGCCAAAATTATGGAATCTACACCAGTTTCTGTTTAAATCGCAGAAATCGAGGCATTTACAGCAATTCTACAGAAGATCGGAAAAGCTCGGAAAACCACTACAGAAGTCCAAGGTCAAAGCAACGGAATCAAGCTGCAGACCCAGGCTACTCGATCTCGAGTAAGCTTGGTCGAGCTCGACAAGCAATGTCCGAGCAGACATGGTCGAGCAGCCATGATCGACAACCAAGCTCCCCGAGCTCCGGACCCAACTCGACCTCGACAAGCCCTGGTCGAGGTCGACGAAGCCCAGACACCCATGCCCGGAGTCGACGAGGAGAACTGGTCGAGGATGAAGCCGAGGACGACCAGGAGACTCGCTGCCGCGGACGAAGCCATCCGCTGCCAGCGGATGGAGCCCATCGAGGAGAGTCACTCGAGAAACCCTAGTCGGCGAGCAAAGTTACTCGAGGTCGACTAGGGCTTGTCGAGATCGACAAGACCCTGAGTCCATGTCCGAGCCACTCGACCATACCAACCCGAGGAGGCCCAGTCGACAAGTCCACCCTTGTCGAGATCGAGTAGGCCAACTCGAGGTCGACGAGCACCCAGGAGCCCCAGTCCGAGCACATCGAGCACACCAACCCGAGGAAGTCCACTCGACGAGCCATCCTTGTTGAGGTCGACAAGCCTTCCTCGAGGTCGACTAGAGCCAGTGTCCGGAAGCTTCTCGACTTGCCTTGTCCGAGTAGAATTGGTTTTGCTTGGAGCAAAGGAAGAAGATTCTATCCGAGATCTATCCGATTCTATCTATGGAAGGCGATATATCAAGACATGAAGACTTTCCTACTTTAGTTTTATCTCTTTCCTTATGGATTTAATTCCATTAAACATTTATTTATCTTTTAAGCTTTTTAGATATAGATAGATATCTTCTTTCCTAGATTAGCTAGGGAATGAAGGCTATAAATAAAGCCCATGGGGCTGGTTTTTCATTCATTCCAGTTCAGACGATTCGAAGATACACACAATTCAAGTAGAGTAGTTTAGGAGTTTGAGGTTTTTAAGGTTTTGGCGGTTTGCGAAAGTTGATTGCCAAGATTGTAAAGGCTTTGAATTTAGTTTTTAAATGCAAGTTTCTTTCATCAATTCAATGTCTGCGATTGCGATGAGGCGTGAGTAGTCCACCCACTTCTGGGGCTGGGGTAAGCCCGACGGTGGCCATGTGAGACGATGCGATAAAGGTCAGATCTTTTCATGCGATTTGTCTTCTATCCCTATAAACATGATTCTTTTGCAAGAGTTGAAGGTGATCCTTGTTTGTATTATTGAAGCGAAAGTGATCTTAATGCAACTTGGATTAATTATGTGAAAAAGGGTTAGTAACAATTAGGGTTTATGCGAGAGCCTCTATATGCCTAGTTATTAATAACGAAAGTTATTTGATGGAAAGCATGATCTTTTATGCCTTTATGTGTTGTTTTGCATGGTTATCGTTGTGGTGTCGAAACCCTAGCCTTGGAGGTCTTTTTATATATTGAATTTATTTTCTTTCGAATAGCTGAGTTTGGGTTTGAGCATTTGCAATTTAAATTTCTTTAAATTTCTGTTTAGTCGATCTAGACGAGGCTTTGTCGATCTTGAGTTGCATCTAGTCGAGATCGAGTAGGGGTTTGTCTGTGTCGACTTGCTTTGTTTCTGTTTTCGTCGATTTCAGTGTCTGTCTTTGCTTTCCTTTGTCGAAGTCGAGTACCTCTTGTCGAGGTCGAGTTGCCCTTGCCGGGATTTCTTGTCTGCTGTGATTGTCGACTTGCTGTTGTCGATTGCTGTGGTCGATCTCGAGTAGGAGTTTGTCGAGATCGACAAGACTGTTACTTTGCTTTTAGTTTCTGTTTGCTTTCGTCTTTGCTTTGCTTTACTTTCTGTCTTTTCTTTGCTTTTGTTTTAGTTACCCTTGCTGGGTTTATTTGTTTCTGGTTTTATTTCTGTTTCTGCTTCTGCTTTTCTGCTGTGTCTGTGAGAATCTGATAGCTACCTGAGAACTGCTGACGTGCTTCCTCGTGGATTCGATCCTGACCTTTCTCTTACTATAACGGGAGGAAGTCTTGTATTTATTTGCTGAGACAGGGGAGTCTATCTGAACTATATTTGATTTCTATTTCAATACTTGACCAACTCCTGCAACAACAAATTGGCGCCGTTGCCGGGGAAGCAATCAATCGCGCCTTAGGTAGTCGGATCTCACTGTTTAATTGAGTAAGCTTGCAGGTGTATGCATCGTTCTGGTCAAACACCTGAGTTTGACGCCTTAGACGAACCGGAGCGCTACCTACACATCCATTCTAGACTCAAAAGGATCATGTCGGCCGCAGAAACACAGGAGCAGCTGATACAGAGGCTTACCAGGGATCTAGCCGCCCGGGATGCTGCTCTCGCCGCTGAGAGGGCAGAAAAGGAGCAAGCACAAGCTGAGCTTGCCCAATATCCAACCACTGCTGAGGATTATATGCATCCCACACTCGTCGTGCCTGAATCGGCGATTCTGATCCCTGATAATTCTTTTGAAATTCGCACTCAGTTTCTTATTGAACTTAAAAATAATGCCTTTTATGGTAGATTCAATGAGTGCCCTCTTGAGCATATTACCAACTTTTCTGACATGTGCCGTACTCTTGCTGAAGGTACCACACTGGAATATGTCAAGATGAAAGCTTTTCGCTGGTCTCTCGCTGGTCCTGCACTGAAATGGCTGGAAGGGCTGAAACCAAAATCACTGACAACCTGGGCCCAAGTAGAGCAAGAGTTTCTGAACAAATTCTTCCCACCTGCCAAAACAGCACATCTCCGCCAGAAAATCACCGCCTTCAAACAGAAGCAAGGGGAACCGCTGGCAAAGGCATGGGAACGCTACAAGGATCTTCTGCGATCTTGCCCTACTCATGGACAGCCGCCCTACGTCATTCAGGAGATTTTCTTCAACTCTCTTGATCAAGTCACTAAGGACAGAATCAACCACTACACTCGCTATGAGTATCTGACAATGCCGCCAAGTGACGCATGGGGTGTGCTGGAAAAGCTCACAAACTATGACAACAAGTATGGGGCTACTTCAAACTATGATGAGAACCCATACGCCAGGCCAGCACCATCTATGCCCCTATATGAGCCTCCTAAGGAGATCGATCCGGATGTTAGGGAGCAATACTACAGAGACCAGAATAAGAAGCTCCTCAAGCAAGTAAAGTATCTCTCTGTCAACCAGCCTTACATAGAATGCGGATCGCAAAGGCACACCACTACTGAGTGCCCACATGCAGAGCAAGTCAGGCTGACGGAACATCATGAGGAGGCAGCTTACGCAGGGGGTCCCAATCGCTACATTGGGGACCAAAGGTTTCAGCAACAACAGTGGAACCAGGGAGTCCCTAGGAACCCCCCGCCCTACAGAGCTCCAGGACATCCTGAAAGGGACCAGAAAAAGGATGATATACAGATAGTCCTGGAGGAGATGCGGAGAAATCATGCTGAAACTAGGCAATCTTTCAACTCCGTCTATACTCAGATGCAAGGTGTCAACTCTAGGCTTGGGGAAATTGATATCTGGCGGAAATCAGTTGATACACAGATTGGTCAACTAGCAGCAGCAATCCCCAAACAGTCAGGCGCTCTCCCTGGATCTTTAGAACCAAATCCTAAGGGAAAGACTGGACACATCGCTGCTGTAAAACTCAGAAGCGGCCATCAACTGCAAGAGCCAGAGGTCGAGAAGCAGCAGGATGAGGAACAGCAAGTCGACCTCGACAAGACAGTAGTCGATCTCGACAAAGCCGTGGTCGACCTCGACAAAGGACTTGTCGACCTCGAGGAGAATTCTCCAGAATCTTCGTCCGCGCCAAACAGCAACTCGACCAGGCCCAGTCCAGTCGATCTCGACAAGAGGGTAGTCGATCTCGAGGAGCCTCTGGTCGACAAAGAGAATTCTGCAGCAACTCCGACGTCTGTTCTGGCTCCGACTCAGAAAAAGAAGCTGCCTTTCCCCACAAAATCTCTAAAGGATCCAGCGGAGAAAAAGTTTCAGCGCTTCATCAAGATGCTTCAAAAGCTGAATGTTACCATACCCTTCACAGAAGCTCTCAATGAAATGCCGTCCTATGTCAAATTCCTGAAGGAGATTCTGAGCAAAAAGCGATCGATGGCAGAAATCACAGAGGAGTGCAGCCATTTGGACATATTGGAAAAGAGGCCGGATCCAGGTAAGTTTGCTATAACTATTGGATTTGGTCCATACAAAATTAATGCCCTATGTGATCTTGGAGCTAGTGTCAGTATTATGCCTTTAACGATTTGGTCCAAGATTAAGATAGGTGCACTGGAGCCTGTGGATGCTAGACTGTATATGGCCAACAACACGGTGGTCATTCCAACAGGCATGGTGGAAAATGTCCCAGTACAAGTAGGTAAATTCTTTGTTCCTGCTGATTTCTTAATTATTGATATGCAAGAAGATCCTGCTTGTCCAATTATTCTAGGGAGACCATTCTTGGCGACGGTGGATGCCAATATAAGCGTACGGAAAGGGGTACTCACTTTCAACATCAGCGATGAGGTGATTGAGTATTCCTTCAACAAAACTGAACAGCATACGGGTCCCATGGAAGAGGTCAAATCTATCTCAGCTGGCTACATCACCTGCGGGGAACCAACGATCAGGAATATGACCCCTGAGGAACTGGAAAAGAGGGACATGGAGGCCCAGGTGGAGGAGATCATGGCAATCCTTAAGGAGAACAAAGGAGCTAAGTATGGGGTCAAGCCAGGTCTACTCGAGGTCGACCACATCCTCATCGAGGTCGACCAAAACTCGGGGAGACCAGAGCCTGCTCCCTCGACACAGACTCCACCAGACGGACAACCCTCGTCGATCTCGACTAAGCTTGTCAAGGTCGACCACCCCTCGGAGAGCCCAGCGCCTTCCTCCTCGATGAGCAAGCCACAGGAAGGAGAGGGCTACTCGACCTCGAGTAGCCTAGTCGAGATCGACAAGACCAGATCTTCCTCGACGCCGCCTTCTTCGACTACGCAGCAACCAGGAGGAGAACCCTCGTCGACCTCGAGTAGCCTTGTCGAGGTCGACCACCGCCAGACTTCACCAGATCCGTCTTCCTCGACCAGATCACCACCAGAGCCAGAGTCCTCGTCGAGGTCGAGTACGCTTGTCGAGGTCGACAAGACCTGTTCTTCCTCGACTTCTGATTCTTCGACCAGACCACCACCAGAGCCAGCAGACTCGTCGATCTCGAGGAGCCCTAGTCGAGATCGACCAAACACCGTGGTGCCCGATTCCGTTTCCGCGAAGGTGAGCCAAGGTATGGATCTTTCTTCTCCTATTTCCATTAAAGATTTATCTATACATGGGAGAGGTTTGCCTTGGTATGTGCGATTGTGCAGGATTTCCAATGATGAGCCTAAGGAATATGAAGTTGGAGACAAGCTCTATGTCTCTAAATCAAAGGATCATTGGTTGCCTAACAAGTTCAACAAGAAGCGGATGGGACCGTTCGTGGTGAACAAGATCCATTCTGGAGGATTACAGCTGATGGACAAGAATGGAGTCTTATTTGAGGCTCAAGCTACATGGGCTCTACAGATTCCACCTTGAGCATTAATGAAAGTCGGCCTAGCGACTATAAAATCTAGAGCATGTATATAAGACTTTATGAACTTTTTGGGACTTTTGAGACTTTGTTTTTGGTTTTTGGTTTTGAACATTGTTTTTGGTTTTTGTTTTTCTTTTGTTGGTATATGTCTTCTAAATTTCAGGTCCATGGATAGAATCAAGCTATAGTCATACTCGGACTAGGAGGTGCTCCATTCAAATTTTGCAGCTCTGCACACATGTCTTGTGAGTTTCTTTCTTTCCCCTTTACCTTGTTTTTATACAGTGAGGACACTGTAATGTTTAAGTATGGGGTGGGGGAAGGGCTTACATTATGCATATTTGCCATATCTGCCATATTTTGACATTATGTGTGCATTATTTCTTAGAATTGCTACATGGCTATTTTGGAAAGCATCATTTGAATTATGTGCTTTATATGCATATTTTCCAAAATTTGAGAGAAATGACCCCCATTTGAAATTTTTGAATAATGTCATGGAAGCTTATATTGAACTCGACGATGCAAAATTAGATTCATTAGAAATATAGCATGAAATTGCCTAGTAAAGGGAAGTCACAATGAAGTGCATTATTTCTTGAAAACCATGAAAGGAGGTAAAATTTGAAGTCGTTTTTGACATGTTGCATGATAAGATGATGGAGGATTTTATATTTCCATATAATGCTCATATGTTTATAATCCTAGCCATACCTATGCTTATGCATCACAAAAAAAAACCATAATATGCCTTATTTCAAATATTGCTCCACATGATCTAAATATATTGTCATTCTTTACCTTATCCGGGGATTATGTTGAGAATGATGTTACATTATGGAGATGTTATATGGTGTTTGTTGTGATTATCATATATGGAGTTTGGAAGGAAATTGTTTAAAATATATGGAAAATTTAATGAGTGAAAGAAAATCCAATCACCTCAGGAGATAAAGGTAGATTGACCCTGCTCTCTGAGATAATAGTTTGGAGAGATGGGACACATTGTGAGGAGTCCAAAGCACTAAGTATCCGGGGCCATTCATGACACCCATGTTTGCGACTCGCGAGAAGGCAGTGCTGAGGTCAGAGAGGTAAAAGCATTATTATTGAGAAAAGCAATATGAAAGGTGATGACTCTTATGAAAAGGAATGTGGAAACTCAAGTTTGGAAATACTCCATTTCCCCGGATCATTAGCACCACATTGCCAAAAATTGCCCACCTTTAGCCTTTTACCAATCTACTCCTTCATGAGCTTAATTAAAGTCTTCTTGATTATCAATGCTTTGTCACGTATGAATTATTTCTGCATAACCCTCCTTTTGTGAGTAGATGTTGCTTTTACATATTTGCACATGCGTGAATCTGTGACATTAGTACCTTTTCAAGGATGGTAATTGACTGCAGGGACATATAAGAATGAATCTAAGATGTTGAGAGTTTTAAATTCTTCCCCTGAATGACAAGTAAAAGTATTGCTTGAGGACAAGCAAGCTTAAGTATGGGGTGTTTGTTGTGAGCGGAATCTGCCATGTTTTACAGCAACTTTTATATCGATTTCTGTATACATTTCATACATTTGGGTTAAGATAGTACAGAATCTGTGTAGTTTATGTTTATTTGCCAAAATTATGGAATCTACACCAGTTTCTGTTTAAATCGCAGAAATCGAGGCATTTACAGCAATTCTACAAAAGGTCGGAAAAGCTCGGAAAACCACTACAGAAGTCCAAGGTCAAAGCAACGGAATCAAGCTGCAGACCCAGGCTACTCGATCTCGAGTAAGCTTGGTCGAGCTCGACAAGCAATGTCCGAGCAGACATGGTCGAGCAGCCATGATCGACAACCAAGCTCCCCGAGCTCCGGACCCAACTCGACCTCGACAAGCCCTGGTCGAGGTCGACGAAGCCCAAACACCCATGCCCGGAGTCGACGAGGAGAACTGGTCGAGGATGAAGCCGAGGACGACCAGGAGACTCGCTGCCGCGGACGAAGCCATCCGCTGCCAGCGGATGGAGCCCATCGAGGAGAGTCACTCGAGAAACCCTAGTCGGCGAGCAAAGTTACTCGAGGTCGACTAGGGCTTGTCGAGATCGACAAGACCCTGAGTCCATGTCCGAGCCACTCGACCATACCAACCCGAGGAGGCCCAGTCGACAAGTCCACCCTTGTCGAGATCGAGTAGGCCAACTCGAGGTCGACGAGCACCCAGGAGCCCCAGTCCGAGCACATCGAGCACACCAACCCGAGGAAGTCCACTCGACGAGACATCCTTGTCGAGGTCGACAAGCCTTCCTCGAGGTCGACTAGAGCCAGTGTCCGGAAGCTTCTCGACTTGCCTTGTCCGAGTAGAATTGGTTTTGCTTGGAGCAAAGGAAGAAGATTCTATCCGAGATCTATCCGATTCTATCTATGGAAGGCGATATATCAAGACATGAAGACTTTCCTACTTTAGTTTTATCTCTTTCCTTATGGATTTAATTCCATTAAACATTTATTTATCTTTTAAGCTTTTTAGATATAGATAGATATCTTCTTTCCTAGATTAGCTAGGGAATGAAGGCTATAAATAAAGCCCATGGGGCTGGTTTTTCATTCATTCCAGTTCAGACGATTCGAAGATACACACAATTCAAGTAGAGTAGTTTAGGAGTTTGAGGTTTTTAAGGTTTTGGCGGTTTGCGAAAGTTGATTGCCAAGATTGTAAAGGCTTTGAATTTAGTTTTTAAATGCAAGTTTCTTTCATCAATTCAATGTCTGCGATTGCGATGAGGCGTGAGTAGTCCACCCACTTCTGGGGCTGGGGTAAGCCCGACGGTGGCCATGTGAGACGATGCGATAAAGGTCAGATCTTTTCATGCGATTTGTCTTCTATCCCTATAAACATGATTCTTTTGCAAGAGTTGAAGGTGATCCTTGTTTGTATTATTGAAGCGAAAGTGATCTTAATGCAACTTGGATTAATTATGTGAAAAAGGGTTAGTAACAATTAGGGTTTATGCGAGAGCCTCTATATGCCTAGTTATTAATAACGAAAGTTATTTGATGGAAAGCATGATCTTTTATGCCTTTATGTGTTGTTTTGCATGGTTATCGTTGTGGTGTCGAAACCCTAGCCTTGGAGGTCTTTTTATATATTGAATTTATTTTCTTTCGAATAGCTGAGTTTGGGTTTGAGCATTTGCAATTTAAATTTCTTTAAATTTCTGTTTAGTCGATCTAGACGAGGCTTTGTCGATCTCGAGTTGCATCTAGTCGAGATCGAGTAGGGGTTTGTCTGTGTCGACTTGCTTTGTTTCTGTTTTCGTCGATTTCAGTGTCTGTCTTTGCTTTCCTTTGTCGAAGTCGAGTACCTCTTGTCGAGGTCGAGTTGCCCTTGCCGGGATTTCTTGTCTGCTGTGATTGTCGACTTGCTGTTGTCGATTGCTGTGGTTGATCTCGAGTAGGAGTTTGTCGAGATCGACAAGACTGTTACTTTGCTTTTAGTTTCTGTTTGCTTTCGTCTTTGCTTTGCTTTACTTTCTGTCTTTTCTTTGCTTTTGTTTTAGTTACCCTTGCTGGGTTTATTTGTTTCTGGTTTTATTTCTGTTTCTGCTTCTGCTTTTCTGCTGTGTCTGTGAGAATCTGATAGCTACCTGAGAACTGCTAACGTGCTTCCTCGTGGATTCGATCCTGACCTTTCTCTTACTATAACGGGAGGAAGTCTTGTATTTATTTGCTGAGACAGGGGAGTCTATCTGAACTATATTTGATTTCTATTTCAATACTTGACCAACTCCTGCAACAACACTAGGAAAGAAGATATCTATCTATATCTAAAACATTATCTAAATTGCTAAAAGATAAATAAATGTTTTAAGGAAATAAATCCATAAGGAAAGGATAAAACTAATTATGGTAGGTCTTCATGATGTGATAGATCTTGTCTCCTTGGATAGAACTTGATGTAATAGGATAGAATCTTCCTCCTTCGCGCCCAAGGAATCTCAATCCTAGTCGGACAGGTCTCGTCGAGAAGCTTCTGGACACGGCTTCTACTCGACCTCGACTAGTCTTCCTCGACCTCGACAAGGTTTCTTGTCGGCTGGACTTCTCAGGTGGCTTCTGCTCGATGTGGCTCGTCATGGCTTCCTGGGCTCGTCGACCTCGAGTAGTCGTAGTTGATGTCGAGTAGGATTAGGTCATCGACTGGGCCTCCTCGGGTTGGTGTACTCGACAAGCTCGGACAAGGCTCCTCAGGTGCTCGTCGATCTCGACAAGGGCTAGTCGAGATCGAGTTGGGTTGTGCTCGGCTTCTCGGGCAGCTTTTCTTCTCGACTCCGGGTGTGACACTTGATCTTCGTCGATCTCGACTAGGCTAAGTCGAGATCGAGTTGACTCCCAGAGCTGGGTTGGCTGGCTCTCTCGATCAGGCCGTGCTCGACCAAGCGGTGCTCGGACATGGCTTGTCGAGATCGACCAGGCCTACTCGAGATCGAGTAGCCTGGGTTCCTGGCTTGATTTGACTAGTTCCGCTGCTCCTTTGACCTTGGACTTCTGTAGTGGTTTTCCGAGCTTTTCCGACCTTCTGTAGAATTGCTGTAAAATGCCTCGATTTTTGTGAATTAAACAGAAACTGGTGTAGATTCCATAATTTGGCAAATAAACATAAACTACATAGATTATGTACTATCTTAGCCCAAATGTATGAAATGTATACAGAAATCGATATAAAAGTTGCTGTAAAACATGGCAGATTCAGCTCACAACAGAAATCACCGACTCATCACCCCGTTTCCTCGTGGGAAGCTAGATAGCATGACTCGCTTGGTAGGACACAAGGGCTTTCACACTGTTCCCGAGAGGTAAGGGTAGAACTCGGGCTTAGACTCTTGCGGTAAGAAGACATGGTTGATCATTACGAGGGCCACAAGGGATGACTCCATGAGACACTCACTCCTAACTCGAAACTATTTCGGTTGTCACCTCGACTAACATACTCAGGTAACCCTCACATCCGATACGATTTCCGAAGGTAATTAGTTGACCAACCCAAATTTCCTGTGGGAGACACCAACCTCAGGTACAAGACTCAATAGAGGCATAGATGGTGGGATACCAAGCAGGACTCGAAACGGGGAGAGCGAACACTCCTCGACCCTCGCTAACATGCCTAAATGTTTTGGTGGGACACATGACGGAGTCAGAATTGTCAAGGGGCTTGAATTATGGAAGGGCTACTCCAACAAGACAAGAATTCCGATTATATAAGAACAAGGTTTCCTCCCGCTATCCCGTTCACACATTCAGTTATTTACATGTTCACGTTAAGCCATACTAATTAGTTCTCTATCCTAAGCACAATGGCACTAAGCACGGAAGGAATCAACGAAATTAATATGATCCTCTTCGAGGAGGATCGCCCTCGAGCCCAGTTGGATATAATGCATACGATCACAGAGACGATCTATGCCGTCCTTCGAGGGACGACCGAACGAAGGGGAAAATACCTCACAACCTCCTAACCGAAACTACTCCAACCCTCGGGCTCCCTGGAGTCTTCGAAACCCGCCCGTGAATGAAAGCTAGTATTTTGCCTACCTTCCCCGAATTCTACATCAATAAGGGATGCCTATCGCATAGTCTCTACCCCACGAGATTGCCTTCCTAATTGATCGGTCTAGGGTTAGGTCCAATTAAATTCATTTTGCTCTTTTGAAAACATTTTGAAAACCCATTGGAAAACCTTGGGCCATTTTCAAAACCACTTCAACCTATCATACTCGGTTTGCAAAACCTCGCTCTTATACCACCTTTGTAACAGCCCGGGATTATGATTCTCGAGTTACGTTTCAAGGGAAGAAACCCCTCGTTAGGATCTTGTGCCCCGAGTACAGGTTGAAGGTTTGAAATTCTAATCTAACGTTTCAAAGTGGGATTTCATACCCAAATTCGAAGGGATCGTTGGAATCCCCGAGGAAATCCCCTGTACCTATCATAATTCTAAGCGTGGAAAATGGTAGTCATGCAAAAAGCGGAAGTAAAGTGTAATACAAAGGGTGCCACGGCAAAGCCGGGTCAAAATATTATCAAAACATTCAAATCCAAGCCGTCATTGATTTAGTATAGTCAGATTCTCAACTCTCTCTTTCCGCCAAGTCAGAACCCCGCGGTCGATCATGGAGCCAAACCATCAACAATAGTCATAAGCATAATGGATACCTAAAAATGTTAATGGTGAGCGGGATCAGATGACGCCCACCTGCTCTTTCCGCTTCCCTAAGCACACCCATACGTTATACCTAATAATCATGCTTCTAGATGCAAGATGGAATATTAACACACTAGCATGCCCCTAAGTTCAAGTGCATAGTAATAATAATAATAATAATAATAATAAGATGTACATATTTAATGAGCAATAATAATAATAAGATGATTGCCCTAGCATGCTGAATTAATCTAATTAGACCTTATTGACTGTGTACATGTTTAATGAGCAATTCTAGTATTATGTAAGACATATGTCTCCCAATTATAGGCCCTTGTATGGCTATGTGTCGTCCTTGTCTTACTATGTGAATATGGATGTATATGATGTGATAGGTACCTCTTAGCGTGCTTGCCTTGACCCCGTGATATTACGACCTGCTTATGTGTATCTAACTGAGTGATAAGTCATGAATATGATGTCCTTGGATGTTGCCAGGACTAGTACAACTTATGCCACACATGTCCCATGTCCATTCGAGGATGTATGTTCTTAGTATGTCAATCATGATTAGTGAATGAAATGATAGGTTGCTAGCTTGTTCTATGCACATGTAAAGTTGATTATATGAACATGTTATGAATACATAGGTCGCTACTCCTCGATATAGGTGCATGTTAGCGTGAAATGGTATGATGATATTCGTGATTATTATTTGTTTGAGTGCCATAATTATAACCTCATGGAATACTCTAGGGGCATCGTTTGTAATCCTCAGGTTGGGATTCTAGCGACGGGCTGATTTTGGTCCAATGTGGTGGCGGCGGTGGCTAGGTGTGGTAGCGGTGGTGATTAGGCTCCATGACAGGTGGTGGTGGCCGGTGTTGATGAATGGTGATGGTGGCGGTGATGGGTAGGTACGTGGTAGGAGTGGTCTTTGGATTTGGGGATTAGGGTTTGGTAGGGAGAGGCTCTCCCACGTGGAATCCTAAGATTACCTATCAACTAGCTTGCCCTAGTCCCTTTGCTTTGTTTACATATATACAATACATATGAATATTAAGTGCACTACAATCAAACTTTAATTTTGTTTCAAAAAAAAAAGGCTAGCTAAACTAATTTAAATTTCAACCATTTATTTTACAACTTACAAGTCCATCCTCCATGGGATCTAGAAACGCCAAAATGATTTTCACATGCTGACAGCACAATGAGATGAAGCTTGTCGGCAAGTATTCAAAGTGGTCCCGCACTAGCAATGCTTAACCCAACTATTCAATTCATTCCGCTCATAAGCCTTCAAACCTCCCCATCTCTGACTATCACTTGAATCCCCTCCACCCGTCAAAGCTATATCCAAATCAGCCATGGTTGAGGCAGTCTCTATTTTAGTTCTTGCTAAATCTGTGCTCAAGCAACTCGACTTTCTTACT
The DNA here is from genome assembly GCA_037127255.1 of Persicaria tinctoria. Classification (NCBI taxonomy): domain Eukaryota; kingdom Viridiplantae; phylum Streptophyta; class Magnoliopsida; order Caryophyllales; family Polygonaceae; genus Persicaria; species Persicaria tinctoria. The sequence goes on from JBANSL010000006.1 coordinate 19,655,657, forward strand.
TCGAATGAGTTCCTCCTTGGAGAGAACGTCGTCAGGTACCTCAAAAACATCGAGCTAACCATCCACGATATCACCAATTTCGTCCAAGATGCCGAACGAAAGGAATCCACAAGCAGTGCTGTGAAGGATTGGCTTTCCAGGCTCAGGGCAATCTTGTACCACGCTGACGACTTGTTCGATGTTATTGCTACTAGGGCCTTTCGGAAGGAGGAGAGGTGTGGCAACACATTCACGAAAGAGGTACGCCTTTTCTTCTCCAAATCGAACCTGCTTGGTTTTGTTTTTAGGACCGCTCATGATGTCAAGCACATCAAAGAGCGTCTAGATGACATTTCCAGAGATATGGGGATGTTCAATTTTATGAGCAACCCAATTGAAGAGAACCCAGTTAGAATCCCCAATAGAAGGGAAACCTGCTCATTTGTCCGCGCAGAGGATGTAATTGGAAGAGACAAAGAGAGAGAGGAGATAATCAACTTGTTACTGTCTGAGGATCATCAGGGAGAGAAAGTTCACGCCTGGACTCCTTCGGTCATCTCAATCGTTGGCTTTAGTGGATTGGGGAAGACCGCTTTAGCTCAGCTTGTGTATAACGATGAGAGAGTACTAGTAGGGTTTGATCTCCGTTTCTGGGCATCCATCAACTACTTCTCCGATCTATGGGAAGTCTTGATTGCACTCTTACAAGATTATCATAGATCCGACCTCCAGCACAAAGATCTGGACCAATTGCAATCATTGCTCAGAAAGCTTATAATGGGTAAAAAATATCTTTTAGTCCTAGATGATGTCTATGATGAATCTTCATGGAATTTTAGAGAGTTGGAAACTATCCTCAGGTGTGGAAAAAGTGGTAGCATGGTTTTAGCAACTGTATCCAATGTAGTGGTTGCCAGATGCTTAAATTCCATACCGTATAAGTTAAGTGTTTTGTCGGAAGAGAGTGCTTTGTCTTTGTTTGAGAAAATAGCATTCGACAAAGGTGATCAACTTTCTAATTATTCTGAATTGGAGCCAATAGGGAAACGAATTGTACGCCAGATTGGAGGTATCCCCAATGCTATAGTTACTGTTAGTAGTTTGCTGAATGTTAAGCCGAAAGAAAAAGAGGCATGGTTGTCCCTCCTGGGTGATATAAAGGATCACATTACCTCACCAATGAAGCTAAGCTACAATCACTTGCACCCTGGATTGATGTGCTGTTTTGCTTATTGTTCAATCTTCCCTAAAGACTATACATTTGATAAGGATGAATTGGTTCGTCTGTGGCTCGCTCAAGGCTTTATTGAGTCCTCGGGTGGAATGGATTTACAAGAATTAGAAGATGCATGCCTAGACCGCCTAGTCGAACGGGGCTTCCTAGATGTGGTGGAAATCTATACAAGGACGAACTGTCTTGGACACAAAGTTAGACTACCTGAGTTTCTACATGCTTTGGCAACCGAAGTTGCAGGAGGAGTGTGTGAATGTTTGTTTGAAGAAGATGTAAAATATATGGATAGATACAATACTCTTCGTCATGTCTCTATCCACTGTGATCCAAATCTCTTCTTTGACCATGTTGATTTACCTTCTCTTTCAACAACACTCAGAACCCTTCTATTCCGCAACACACAACAATTCAAAACAGACTTCTTGAATTCATTTTTGGAAAGTTGTAGAGTACTGCGTACGTTGCAGTTATCGCAATTGAACATCAAACGTTTACCAGATTTATTAGGAGAATTGATTCACTTGCGATATCTCGACCTATCGTACAATTGGAATGTGGAAGCTCTTCCAAATTCAATTTGTGACCTCTACCATTTGCAAACTCTTAAACTTGAGGGTTGTGTATCCCTGAAGGAATTGCCTTCAAAGTTCAGAAAGCTGGTGAGCTTGAGACACCTTCTTTTAGATAAGTGCAATAGCTTAGCTTCTTTGCCTTCAGGATTGGCAGCTTTGTGTTCCCTTGTAACTTTAGATCGACTCATTGTGCATCATCATGATGGGGGATTGAGATACTTGAACAGCCTTGATAACTTGCGTGGAGGGTTGACAGTTGAAATTCCAGCAGAGGGATGGCTAAATTGCATACAAGATGCAAATGATTCAAATATGTCAAGAAAAATGAGTTTGGAATGGATGAGTATCTGTTGGATCAAATCCAAAGCTGATAGTGCTCATATAATTGCCAAAAATGAAGCAAGGGAAGTGCTCAATAAACTTAAACCACATGATCGTCTTGAATATATCAACATTGATGGATATGTTGGTGATGCACTCTCAAGTTGGATTTTCTCTCTTCAGAATGTCAAGCAGCTTTTTCTAACTAATTGCACTTCTGAGTACTTACTTGACACGGTTGGATCTGTTACTTGTCCAAGCCTCGAAACACTTGAAATGAACTCCTTGACCGATTTGAAAGGATGGTGGAGGAATAATGATCAAAACTCAAAAGTGCACTTGCCTCGTGTTTCAAAGGTTGTCATAAAAAATTGTCCAACACTTGTGGAAAGTATGCCATCGTTTCCCGGCATTGAAACTTTGCATTTGCTGGGAGTTGATGTGAAGTTAGTAGAAATGTTGCTGACTCAAAATGCGTGTTTGTCTGCTTCATCGTCCTCTTCCGCCTTATCATGTCTCTCTGATAGTAAGTTGGAGGAGTTGCAACTTTATAGAGTAGAAGGTTTGAGTTGCTTGCCCAGTGGCCACATAAAACACTTGACTGCACTCAAGAGATTGAGTATTTCAGGATGCAACCAGCTGGATTGGGTTTCTTGTGGCGGCCTGGCTCAACTAACTGCCCTTGAAACTTTGAGTATATCTGATTGTGGAACTGTTAGTTTGGAGGATAAAGGCAACGACACGGTGGAAGATGACTTGGGCATGTCATGGAAAGCTTTGAAGCAACTTCGTGATTTGACTGTGCCGTGGCAAAGTCACCTACGGGAAGGGCTTAGGTACCTTACCGCCCTTGAAAGGCTGGAAATCAACTACCGGTACAGCTCACAAGTAGAAACGGACAACGCAGAAATAGAACGCATAGGAATATGGTGGAAAGGTTTGGAAAGTCTCCGCAAAGTGAAAGTTGGATTCGGTGATGAGATGAAATCTTGCTTTCCTAGATGGATTCAATATCTTCCTTTCTTGGAAGATGTGGAGTTCTGTAATTGCAAGGAGCTAAGTTTGTGCTGGAAAACGCTGATGATCAAGATGAGGCTTCTTAAGTTAAATTTCACCAAGGTGGAGATGGTGACCATTGTTGAGGAGGAGGAGGTGGAAGAAACCCCGCTAAACAGACCCAGCTCCCTTAAAGAACTTTATGTTTCCATGACAAACGAGGTATGTATCCACTGACATTATTAATTATCACACCCTTGTTTAAATGTACGTTTATAATTCGTTTGCTAATATGAATAACATTAATTTATGCAGGAAAAATGGATACACAGCATTCCTTGGAAGCACTTTACATCTCTCCGAACTCTTAGTCTTCATGATATGCCAAATTTTAAGAGTCTTCCAAGTGGAATTCAACCTCTCACCTCTCTGCAACAACTCATTTGTTGTGACTGCTCTCCAAAACTCAAGATTAGATGCACACAAAATGGCGCAGATTGGCCACTTATCTCCGGCATCTCAGACTTCGACATCAGGTAACCATATTACTATATTAGTCCTCTCTTCGCCAAATGGTCGACTGGTGCTAAACAATTACAGTAGCTTTGCAAATCTAACATTTTATTGCTTTAAGAACTTTATTAAATTTAATATTTACACTTATTAAATTTAATATTTCAAATTATTATTATTAACATTAAAAAACTAGATACTAGTAAAATAATAGGAAAAAAAATATTATTTAGGTTTTATGGAATTAATAAAATTATAAATTTATTAAATTAACAAATAGATAAAACAGTGTAGAAAATATACTACTTTTAACTTTATAAAAAAATTCTTTAGTAATATACCATATTGAATCCAAAAATAAAAATGGCCGATACAATGTAGAGTTGACAATCGGGTGAGTTAAATTAGGTCATTCGGGCATTATTTTATCACATATAAATGGGTTTTCTGGTTCAGTTTAACTGACGCAATTTCAGATTTTGGTCAAAACAGAACCGTGTGAATTATATTGAATAAATCAAATCAAATTTTAGTCAAATGAAACTATGATGACATTGAGGTTTCAATTTATTTTAAAACTTAGGTTACAATGTTTCTCGATTCTTAAGATAATGTTTTAAATGGACTTGTGTTATCTTTTTTTATATATAAAAATTAAGATCATGTTTCTCAATTCTTAATCAATACTGCCCCTATTAAAAAATACAACTCATTTTACTTTTTGAAAACTTTTTTTGTAAAAGCTAAAAACTATATAAATATTAAGTTTTTTAAAATAATTTCATACTTATAAATCATATATATGAAATTAAAAAAAAACAAATAATATTGATATTTTGTGTAGTTTTTTACATCTTAAAAAAAATGAATTATATTTTTTAGGAGAGGAAGTACAAAATAATATTTAATTATGTTATATGTATAAAACGGTAAAATAAATATTATTAGTATATTTAAAAATAATAAATAGTTTTTTGCAAAATATACTACTTCTCTTTATTTCACATTCTAATCCTTAACTTCAATGAATTATAAAAACTATCATTATCTTATATAAATTTTATAACAACTCCTTAGTTTGAATAAATTATAAAATCCCTTATTTTTTAGGACGGCAGCAACAATGTCCATTTTATCAAATTTATACTCAATTTTAGATTCAGAGCATCAATAAGCTTAAGATCAATACCTTCTTTCTTTCATTAGTTGTCCTTAATTAAAAGAAATTTTAAAATTACCCATTAATGGCCAATTCATATTCATTTTTATTATCAATGGATAAAAAAAAATACATAAATACTCCTACAAATACATTCAATTGAAGAGAAAAACTATACCCATCCATATTTAAATTCTGCAAAAAAAAAAGGTCATTAAAAGAGAGTAAAAAACCTTAGTTGTGTTATAATACGTGGAAGAACAAGAGTAGAGAGGAGGCAGATAAAAGAGAGAAATTTTCTATATATTGTTTGTGTGTGTCTATCAAGGTTACAATCCTCGTAAAGTCATCAACCATTTATTTTCCACCATACGGGAGTTAGGGAGATGAATGGGTAGTAAGGTTAAACATCCACAATTATGGATTCATAACAAGTTGGAGTATATTTATGAAATGTTAATTAGTTAGTGGAATGTGTTAACCAATGGTTTATTAGTCCAAAAACTTTTCAGATAACCGTGATATGTTTGCAACTAACTGTTCATTCTATCATTAAATATCTGTCTGTTTAAAAGGTCAAAACTAAAATGTCCTCTTGTGTTTATTTTTGTTTATTATTAATATTAATATATTTCAACTTAATGATCCTTGTTGATGGGAATCCGCAGAGGAGCCACCGTCGAAAAACCACCGGTGCTGAATTCCGATCACCCTCAACCACCGGTGCTGAAATCCGATCACCCTCAACCACTACTGTCATATTCTCACTATTTATGCTCCTCTTGTTTTCAACCGCCCCAAAACGAAAATCCTACTATGTTGGCAGGTAACCATACTAATCCTCTTGTTGCTATGTACGTGCTTTTGTGACTCGTGTTAAACAATTAACAAGCAATAACTTACAATAATGTAGTAAAAAAATGTGGGATTTTAAGCTTGATTGATCGCTTGTTCACAAAATGTGTCAAACTACCAAAAGAACTGCAGTGCTCTTTGTTAAGAGTATCATGATGTGTTTTGATAATAATGAATTATAATGTTTAATATCTGTGGAGACTTTGCAGATACTGAAACCGGTCTTAGCCGTATAATATCTAAGAAGCGTGAAGAAATGATCGTGTAGTGATTGGCAAAGTCGCAAAGGAAGTTAAGTGCAAGTGTTAGCATTGAATATTTGTGAAGATGATAAGGCACGCACCAGTTGCCCAAAAACTAAAACTCGTGGAAGAAGATGGGCAGCAAACGAGTTGTTAAACCTAGATTTGAGATCTTCAGCCACTATGGAAATCGTTTGAAAGAGATATTCCATTGCATATATTGCTCTTCGAGTTGAGTTGTAACTGAATACTATTTATTTGGTATTGCTGTGTTGTAGCCAGGTTTGTATGTTTGAAGTTGTTTATGTAGCGAGACTTTAATTTGATAACTCGAATTTGAATGGTGTATTTCACAATGTAGAAAGCGATCAATACTATGAGTAGACAATTTGAAAATCCTCTCTAGACAGAACTAGAGAGGTGGTGGTTTTTTCTTGTAAGCTAGTTGGTTTACAAGTTTTTCCACCTATAATTCATGTGTTAAGTTTATTTTCTGCTTTAGTGAAAGATAGTTACTTGAAATTTTTATTTTTTATTGCACTAACACACTCTGAAGATCCAACACTCTTTTTCAAATCAAGGAGAATTTTACTAACAGATCTAATATATTCTTTATGTGTTGTTAGATGTTAAGACAGATCAAGGTGGTCTTTGAAACTTCCGTGGCCAGTTATCGATCATGTCTCATAGAGTTATGGAATTGCATAGATGTTTATGTCATTTCAAGAACTCTGGAACCTCGACTAAGGAGCTGGAATCCTTAGTTCCCGAAATCACAAACGCATAGTTCCTCACAGATGTACTGATATACCTCACAAGTTTCTGTAATGACATCTGGGCTTCCTGTGATGGTTGATGTGCATTGAAATAGAAGTGGCCCTACTCAAAATCGATTGGGTTCTCAACTGATTGGAGATGGAATGTAGAAATCGCAAGGGTGCTTCAATTGATTCCAATTAAAGTGTTTGACAGATGCCCTTGTCTTTTAAGTACTTGAAGTTGATACTAAAGTGTGATCGAACTACTATTCACTGTAAAAACGCACACTGGTGTATAGAAAACACCTTCAAAATGAACAATCTATTCACTGGAAAAACGCATACTGGCATATAGAAATTAGAAAACATTTTCTGTATATTAGCAAATAAAACAAACCAATTTCCACACAAGTCTTATATAAAATAAATTAAATCTTAACCGAAATCGTTTCAAAACTCAAATTAGAAATCAGATGCAAATAATCCTACTGAATCTGACAATAGAAACATTCTAGATTAATTCATCCTTTTTCTCAAGTTATGTTGAAATGTGAAAAGAAAGAACAACGTTCCATATCGAAAGTAAGAGATTAACAAACCTTGTATATAAGTCAGTGGGTTTTCAACAATTGTCAATCGGTTTTAGGAACCTTACCGTGCTTTTGTGCTATAAAGACTACTAGTGCAAGTGCACACAACCCCAATTATATTATAATTTTATTTATATTCATATAAAACACTATTTACCATAATATGTTTCGTGATTATAAAAACCATAATTCTCCCTTCTTTCTCTTACCACTTGAGCTAGAGAAAATTTTTGTTTTAAATATCATTTAAATGTATCATATTACCTTAAAAATACTAAATATATGCAAAAAAAAAATATTTTTTTGTATTTTTTTTCCGAGTCGGGGGGTGCTCGAGCACCCCCCCCCCAGATCCGCCACTGGTATTCCTCTGGCATCCTCGTCCACAAAAGCTAAAATATCTACATGTGGAACCAAAATAATATGTAAACGGAAAGGGAAAGAAAAAAACAAGCAATAGGGATCATTGAAGAAGTAAGTATTCTCCTGTTCATCAACCTTCATAAATCAACAATCGTAGAGCAGTCCCTGGATGAGAGATTTTGTTATGTCCTGAGATGATTAGGGCTTGTTTATGGTTATTGTTTAAAGGAGAGAAAGGAGATGAGAGTGTAGACGCAAACAGATGGGGAGATATCTAGAGGAGAGAGATAGAGATTAGGAGAGAGATTATGGCAGTGATTGGATTATTACCTGGATTACCACCATTACAATATCTAAGGGTATTTATATCCTAAACCCTAAATACCTAATAGTATCTATTAAGGTCATTACAATACTTTCCTCTTATAAAAGATATGTCCCAAAGCTTACTTACAATGTAAAAGCAATACTAAAAATATAAGAAAATCATACTGCGCATACATGACATATACTAGAAAACCCTAGGGCAGAGAGGCGTGCGGCGAAAGTCTCCGACTGTCAAAGTGCGTCTCCATTCTCTCTGGTGCTAGGATGTGGGAGCTAGGGTGTCTCGCCGATCGATGCGAGGTTCGCTGTGTCCGGGACTGGCTGCGTGCAGGAACTAACAATTTGCGAGGTAAGTAGGGTTAGGATTAGGGTTCCATGGAGAGCGGGGAAAACATCCATCTGACGAGGGATGGGAGGGAGGCGGAGGAGGAGATTGGGATGGCGTTGGCGGCGGGGGGGAGGAGGGGCTAGGGCTCCGATTCTCATTGGTTCTCTGAAAACGAACAGGTCGTTCAATTCTTATGCGCTGAACACTGCCATGAAAGGGGCTTGGAAAGTGAGGAAGGGTTATCATTTCAGGGAGTTAGTGAAGAATGTGTTTTCATTCCAATTTAGCGATCAGACTGGGAAAGAAAGAGTCTACAATGGAGGGCCTTGGGCGTTTGACCGAGCCCTGCTGGTGCTGCGGGAACCTGGCAGAGAACAACCGTCCAAGATGACGTTTGATGAGGCACCGTTCTGGATAAGGTTGTATGATCTTCCGTTCGATGCGATAAAAAAAGAGGTGGTCTTACAGCTAGGAGCGAGAGTGGGGAAGGTGATAGAGGTGGATGAAGGAACTGTTGAGATCTGTGGGAATTTTGTAAGACTAAAGGTTATGCTGGACATTACAAAGTCGTTGCGGAGAGGAGTGATGGCAATGCTGGAAGGTAAGAAAATGTGGTTCGTTGTTAAATACGAGCGTCTCCCGAATTTCTATTATGAATGTGGTAGGGTAGGACATGTTGAAACCGATTGCGACCACGAGGAAGCAAAACAGTACCAAAACGAATATGGTGATTGGTTGCGCGCATCGCCGATGAGGGTTTCTCTGAGAGGCATGGGGACATATAAGGAGCCGAGGAAAATGGGGACAGGAGGTGGGGATGACAGGGACAAGGATGGGAGGTCAGGGGTGGCGGTGAAAGAGGTGTTGGGGGCTAGGAAATCGCTGATAGAGGAGCTAGGGGAGGATAGTGATGAGGGTGGGGAGGAGAATTATGAAATAGAAAAAAGTGAGGAACATGTGATGGTGATGGAGTTAGAAAAAGTGGGGTTGGGGAAAAAAGAATTGCAAAAAGAAAAAGAAAAAGAGGGGGTGATAATGGAAGTTGGGTCGAGCAAAGGGGACACTAGTAAGGTTTCTAGTCAAGAGGGAGGGGCCGAGGGATGGGGTAAGGAGGGAATGGTGACTCTCAAAGGAAATGAGGGGAAAGAAGGAGGAGAGGTTAGGAAGAAACAATGGAAGAGGGCAGCTAGGGAGGGTGTCAGGAATAAGGAGAAAAAGATGGGTGAAGGGGGAGATGAGGGGAGGGCGGGAGAGCACACTGTGCTGGGTAAAAGGAAGGATGCAGACGGGGAGAGAGGGGACAATATGGTGATGGAGGTTGACGGGGCTGATGAAGCGAAGAAAAGAAAGGTGATTCTGAGGAAGGAACCAGTTTCGATATCGGTGGAAGGGACGGAGAGTCTCTTCTGCCAGAAGCCATGAATATCATCAGTTATAACTGCCTGGGATTGGGGAGAGGCCAGACAGTTACAAAGCTCACTGATTTGGTGAGAAGGGAGGCCCCAAAAGTGGTTTTCTTAATGGAAACCAAAAGCAGTAGGCAAATAATGGAGTTTATTCGACGGTAGCTTGGAATGACAGGCTGTTTCACGGTTGACTGTGTGGGACGGTCAGGGGGGTTATGTCTTCTTTGGTCGGAAGAGGTTGTCCTGACTGTGAAGACATATACGAGCCACCATATAGATGCTGAGATTACTTTCGAAGCAAGGTTGTGGAGGTTCACTAGGGTTTATGGTTGGCCCTCGAAAGTGGACAAACGCCACACTTGGGGATTAATTGATAGGCTGAACGAGGAGGAACATGATGGGTGGCTTTGTGTTGGGGATTTTAACCAAGTGCTTAGCCAAGCTGATAAGGAAGAGGGAGCGCCGGTGGATTTGGATTTGATTATAGAGTTCAGAGATGTTCTTGACAAGTATGGGTTGAGAGATATCAGATTTCATGGCAACAGATTTACCTGGGATAACATAAGGGAGGGGGAACATTTCATACAAGAGAGATTGGATTTAGGCTTTGCAAATCCGGCATTTCTGGAAGTATATCCGGAAACTTATGTTCAACATGTGGCCTGGTCGGGATCGGATCACGCTCCCATTGTCATCAAGCTTAGTTTGGAAGGGGAAGGGGAGCGAAAGGAAAGTAGACCGAGAGTGTTTCGGTTCGAGGCCATGTGGTTGGATGACGAAGGATGATGGGAGGTGATTGCTAATGGATGGGAAAATCCAGGGACTTCTAATGCCAACAAAACTGTGATGGGGAAGATTGTCAGGTGTGCAGAGGATCTCAAAGAGTGGGATTAGGTGCATTTTGGGAATGTCAAAAGGGATCTAAAGAAGGTGAGAGAGAAGTTGAGCAAAATGAGAGAGAGAGGGATGCCGGGAGAGATGGTTTTGGGTCGTCGGGAGTTGGAGGAAAAGGAGAGGGAGCTAATGCGAAGGGAGGAGATTCTATGGTTACAGCGAGCAAAAGCAAATGAACAAAAGTGGGGGGGGGGGGGGGGGGGGGGGACAGAAACACAAGTTACTTTCATCGGAAAGCTTCGGGCAGACGGAAGAGGAATGAGGTGAGGAAGTTGATTAATGAGAATGGTTTAGAGTGGAGAGGGTATAAGGGAAAGGAGAGAGTGTCAAGGGAGTACTTCGTTGATCTGTTTAGTTCCAATGTGCAAGCTAGCCTGGACATAGTTACTCAAGGAATTGAGCACCTGGTTTCAGCTGATGACAACTCCGAGCTCCTCTAGCCATGCACTAGTGATGAGGTAAAACATGCTCTATTTCAGATGCACCATACTAAGGCACCGGGGCCTAATGGTATGTCAGCGCTTTTCTTTCAAAAGCACTGGGATATTGTTGGCCCCGATGTTTGCAATTTTGTGATCAGAATTTTGAGTGGGGATGCATTGCCAGAAAACATAAATTACACTTTCATATCCTTAATTCCAAAAGTTAAGAATCCTTGCAAAATGACTGAATTACGGCCCATAAGTTTATGTAATGTGCTTTATAAAATCATCTCCAAAGTTATAATTAATAGGTTAAAGAGATGTCTTGGTAAGATTGTTTCACAAAGTCAAAGCGCTTTCGTTCCGGGGAGATTGATCACTGACAATGTTCTGGTGGCGTTCGAAATCTTCCACTACATGAAGAATAAGCGGGATGGGCACAAAGGCTACATGGCGTTGAAGCTTGACATGGTCAAAGCTTATGATCGAGTGGAGTGGAGTTTTCTCAAGGGCTGTATGAAGAAAATAGGGTTTGCGGATGAATGGATCAAGCTTGTCATGAGGTGCGTAAGCTCAGTATCTTTTTTTGTATTGATTGATGGGCAGGCGTCGACTAGGTTCAGACCAGAGAGAGGTTTGAGGCAGGGCGATCCGCTCTCACCGTACCTGTTTCTATTATGTGCTGAAGGTCTATCTGCTATGATACGAGCGAGTGAACGGGAAGGCCGGCTAGAGGGGATTGCGATTGCTCCGGGGGGGGCGCCGAGAGTGTCTCACTTAATTTTTGTTGATGATAGTGTGTTGTTCGCAAGAGCGACTTGTCAATAGGGCAGAGAAATAGCACATATTCTCCGTGAATACGAAAAGGCGTCAGGACAACAAGTGAATCTTGTGAAGTCAAAAGTATCATTCAGCGCTAATGTGAATGAGACTCTAAAAGGTGAGGTGCAGCAGACGATCCAAATCCGGGAGGTCGAGAAGCACGAAAAGTACCTTGGTTTGCCTACTATGCTAGGTAGATAAAAAAAGGTTATCTTCGGCCAGCTGACATAACGTGTCTGGAAGAGGGTTAAGGGATGGAAGGAGAAAGCACTCTCTAAGGGAGGGAAGGAAGTGCTCATAAAGTCAGTTGCCTAGGCAATCCCGACATATACGATGTCTTGGGACTATGCAGGGATATCGAGCAATTGATGTGCAGATTCTGGTAGGGAGACGGCTCTGATAGAAGGAAAATACATTTGATGAGTTGGAAGAAGATGTGTTTATCCAAGAAGAGAGGCGGGATGGGGTTTCGGGATATGGAGAGCTTCAACATCGCCTTGTTAGCACGACAAGGCTGGAGATTACTTCAAGAGTCGGATTCCTTGTTAGCAAGGATGTTGGAAGCAAAGTATTTCCCGCGAACGTCCTTTGTTCAACCTTAGGCCGGTTTCCAACCATCGTATACATGGCGGAGTCTGATTGAAGGGAGAGATGCGCTAGTTCAAGGGATGCGATGGCATGTCGGTAACGGGGCGAGTGTGGCCGTGTTTGGGGACCTTGGCTCCCCATGTCGACTACATTCAAACCCATCGGCAACCCTTGGAACTTTGAGGAGACATTAAAAGTATGGGAGTTGATTGACTGGGAGACACGAAGATGGAATGAAGATATGGTCCGAGGAGTACTGCTGTTGATGGATGCAGACATTGTGCTGAATATGAGGCTTACGGAGCCGGATGCCCAGGACGAACTGATGTGGCACTACACTAAGGATGGTGTGTTCACCGTCCGATCGTGCTACCACATGCTTATGGCGAATCATGATCGAACTGATGGAGCATCATCGTCCGACCCAGCATGCTCGGGGAGCCTGTGGAAGAAGCTTTGGCATGTGCAGGCAGCGCCGAGGACTCGAAACCTATTATGGAGGGCTTGTAGGGGAGTGTTACCTTGTCTACAGAATCTGAAAAGGAGAGGGATAGTAGAGAGTGATCTTTGTCCCCTTTGCGGGCTTACGGATGATGAAAACCATGTGTTGTTCCTATGTAAGAAGGCGAGAGAAGTGTGGCAAAGGTTCCCTGGTCTCGACAAAGTGGCAAGGAGCGAAGCGGGAGTGCTGGACAGGTTTGCAAGGGTGCTGAAAAATTGGTAATGTATTGACTATGCAGAGATGGGCATACGGCATAGAAGCAATCTGGATGGCTAGGAACAAGAGAGTATTTGAAGATGTTGTGTTGTTGCCGCATGAACTTGCAATGAGAGTTGATCAATGGATGGACGAGTACAACAAGGGGAGGGCGCTGGGGGTGATTCGCCAGGAGAGGTCGGCTGATGTAGAAGTAAGGTGGGAGAAGCCGCCTCTGGGGTTCATAAAAATTAATACTGATGAAGTTGTTGACGAATCAAAGGGGTGTGGAATTGGTTGTCTGGCTCGGAATCATGAGGGAGGGGTCTTGTTTGCAGCTGCCAAGAGGACTCAAGAGGCGGACATGTCGGAGCTGGTGGAAGCGGAGGGGATCGCCTGGGCACTGAGGCTGTGTTTGCAACAGGGGATGCCGCGAGTGTGGGTGGAATGTGACTGCTTGTCGGTTATGAACAAGCTCAGGAGCAACAGATTCCCTAGGGGCGTTGTGAGACAATAATTTCAAGAGATCCATAGGTTGGCGAGGAGGTTTATTGAATGTCGATGGAGCCACATACCTCGACAAGCTAATTGCCCCGCTGATTTTTTAGCCAAGTTTAGGCCTGATTGTTCTGTTTTATTTTCCTTTCAAAATTCCTTTCCTTTGGTTTTGCAATTGTTGTGTATTGATGATTTGAAGACTTAAGTAACTTAGTTGGATGTTGCTCAAAAAAAAAAAAGGAATTAAATGGCGTCTTTCCCCATGTCGGGATGTCTTGAATCTGATTGGTTTAGGTTTAAGATTTATTAATAAACCTAATTTACATACATATATATATATATATATATATATGAGTGAATTTATCTGTTTGTGCATTATTGATAAATTTATCATAATACGTAGGATTAGGTTTAATTAATGCTATATATATAATATATATCCTGTAATCATAGATAAGATATTCAATACAATTTAGTTGAATCACGTCTGAGTAATCGCAACTCGCAAGTTCGCAACCGCTACCTCCGACCAGCAAGGGATCAACCAAGGAGTTTGGGGGTGAAGTCCTGGCCGACATGGCTAGAATACAAAGAGTTGGCGGTGGATTAACTGAAAACGGTATACTATTTTCTGTTTCACAAGTTTATCGTTTATCGATCACGGTAGATGACACATCTTATAATCCTTATCTGGTTTTGGAAACTCATCAATAAAATTTCTCAATGTGAAAGTAGGTAATTTGGCGAATCATGATAAATTTGTGTGTCAATCTTATTTATTTAAATATCTATTCTTTCCTCATAACACCACATTTGTTTATATAATCCTCAGTGACTAATATCTTCATCCTCAGTTTTTTTTTACTTGCCATTAACTATAAAATATCATTTGCCATCATCAAAACCTTATAAGAGGGTATCCATCAATCCGAGGCAACCACAAGGGCGGGGAAGTTAGATGAATATCATGTTACAAGGAAGCGGTCGATACTCCATAGCTAATAAAGAACCCCGAATTGGCGAAATAAAGCTCAACAACATTTTGTAACAAAATGTAATGACCCTATGTCTAAGGGTAACCTTGTAAGGGATGTTAGTATCATAGTGATGTATAAATACTCAAAGGGTGGTATTATACCATTTCATCAAATGAATAAACAGTTACTTACTCTTTACCTATCTCTCACCTTAATCTCTATCTCTCCCGTCCATGTCTTCTTCCTCATCTCCTCTCATCTCTCAACTCTAATATCTCACCCCCTTCCCCTTCTTCTCTCAAATCAACCCGGATTCATCCCTAATTGATCTCGGGACATAACAGTGGTATCAGAGCCTTCGTTTCCTCCGACCAAATTCACGATTTTTTTCTTGAAAGTTTTGATCGGCCATGGTAGACGGTGACTGACAGTCTGTTTGGCATGTGGGTATTTTAGGGGAGGGGAGGGATTGGAAATTTAAGAAAGGGAAGAGAAAGGAAAATTTTTCACTTTCCCATCAAATTCCACCAATTTGCTGGGGTGTGAAATCCCATGGAATAGGGTGGTTACTAAAGTTTAAAATCCCTCCCATTCCTTCAAGTTGTTCACCCAAACACTCAATTCATTTTCTCTTCTATTCCCTCCCTAAAAATCCCATGAAATCCCATCTTCCAAACGGAGTGTGACGGAATCGGGAATCCCTCGGCGATGACGGAGTCGGCAGTGGTGGAGTCTTTGTTCTCGGATTCTGGGCAGAGTGAATGGGCAGAAAGCAATCGCAGATTCTACCGAACACTCAACGAGATTCGCATTCGGCAAGGTGTACCGCCGATCAGTCACCCCTCCTTACAAATCGAGAATCAAGAAAACCAACGATCGGTTTTCGTCAAGATTCAATTCGAGAAATATGCAATCTCGGATGAAGTTTTATATCAGCTTTTCTCAGGATTTGGTGTTATTGAGAACATTGAACGGTTTGATTCTCCAATGGGGTTCCACTCGCAAATCCGTTTTCAGCACAAGGCGTCGGCGATCCAGGCGTTCAGGGACATCTATGACAATTGCTGTCAATTAGAGTTGCTCTTGGTAGAGGAAATTGAAACGGAGCCGTCAAATTCCACCGAGGACGAACTAGCCCAAATCGCTCAGGATTCATCAAGAAAATTCGATCAGAAGTTCGAGGTGTTCTCGGATTTGGTTCTTAGTAAGCCAGTTGTGGAGTTGGTCGACGATTCTAAACACGCTATAGAGACGATTGCCCCAATCGTGCAAGACGCAGCTGAGACTCTTGATGGAAGCCACCAATCTGCCTTTGAATTGCCAAGAAGTGTCCGTCAGAAGCACAAGGAGGGTCTAGAGTCGTCTATGGCAAGACAAGGTACGGAAATAGTGGAAGAGTTCAACAAAATCGAACAAGAAGACGACTTGGACGAGTATAACGAAAAGTTTGAGGATCTGCGCGTCGGGATGCTAGCCTACAATCCCGACCTACCGGAGATGTACTTTGTAACCAGTTACATCAGGGGACTCCGACCGGAGGTCAGGTTACTAGTTAAGATTGGGAGGCCGGAAAGCTTAGCGGCTGCATTGAAGCTTTCCCAATTGCACAACAAAGGAGTACAGGCAATGCTTCGGATTTCTAAGAATCCATGGAGGACGCTCGATTCGGAAACCCAGTTTGTCGAAGATGAGGCCTTAGAATTCACACAAGGCGGAGAAAACCCAGGAGTGGATCGACGACTGATCGACGACGGCGAGTATGGAAAAGATCTAGCGCACAACGAAGAAATTGCAGATTCATTCGAAGTGTTAAACCAAGAAATCAAGGAGGTCCCAGATGACGACCGTGAAAAGCGTCCAAATCAACAGAGAACTTTCAAGGTAAATCGCAAACCCTCTAAATCTCTCATCTATGGTGGTGAAATCAACTGGTTGGCTGAATTGGTGATCCTCTTGATTGAACTAATGGAAATTAGGCTGGCAAATTCTAGAATAGATTCATTTGATTGTTGGAGAAACATTAGTGCACTCAAGGTGTTTGTGAAAATGCCCAGAAGAGAATTCGAGTTAGTGACAAGGGTGATGGTTGAGGCGTGCTGCTCATATCATCATCGACTTGAGTCGAGAGCCTTTAATCTTTACAAGTCGATCACATGGCCTTTTGATAAAGGAAGAGCTAGTATCAGGCTAGATGTTCTCATTGAAAGTTGCTCTAGTTTGATCGTCGGTCCGGGTCAGACAGGGGATAAAACACGGCTAGTGTTCGATCCAGGAGGAATGTGTCACATGGGATCAGTCAAGAATGCTATGTTCCTTGAGGGGTTACTGTTTTTTGATATAGAGGGAGTTGCTACTGAATTAGTGAAGGCATATTCGCTCATTGATTGTATTTTGGTTTTTGATCCGGGTGGATAAAGTGTATCTACTCATGTATGGCGAGATGATCTTGGTGGGCTGTTTGAGTGTTGTTGGGTGAAGCTAGCTGGTGGAGACGGTGCTACTTTCAAACGGGTACATGGATGGAGCAACAATCAAGAGCATACAACCAGCCACACATCTGTTTGTTCAGTTGGGTTACAACTGATTAGTTGATGGTGTTACGTTCCTAGTCTCAAAGTCACTCAAGTTTGCCCATTTTCAATTCCTTTTGATAGAGCTGCTATCAGCACCACATAAACTTGCTGGTGAGGGAACTTAGGCACACTGATGCCTTGTTTGTGCAGCTAGGTTTGAGCCAAGTTTTGACAGTGAAGGAGACAGGGCTGCAGTACATTCATGTCTTGTGCTCAAGCTGTCATGGCATCACCAACGGCATCAGTTACCCTTGTTAAAAGGGTTTGCAAGTATTGTGTGCAAGCTAGTCATGATGTTGGTGCAAGGTCACCTATTAGCTATGGCTATTTGGGGTTGTCTTGTGCTTTATTTGCAATTTTAAATGGCATTGCTAATGTGGGAAGCAAGCAATTTTATAATTTGCTGGTGTGGACAGCAATTCAAGGGGTGTGCTTGCATTGAGAGGATATCGAAGAGGACTTTTGGGGGCTGCTTGCATTGAGTTCTATTGGCTGAAGGAGCTATTATTAGGTGTTCTTTAAGTATTGCTGTCATAGTAATGCATGCTAGAAACAAGTAAGGGGGCCATGAAAGTCAAAGGTACATACGGTTTGGCTACTGGGTAGAATCAGTGCCTTGAAAATATTTCTTTTGTCATGTAAGCCACCAGGAAATGGTTTAAGACTTTAAGCTTTGAGACAAAGCTTTTGTAAGGGGGGAGTAATGTAATGACCCTATGCCTAAGGGTAACCTTGTAAGGGGTGTTAGTATCATAGTGATGTATAAATACTCAAAGGGTGGTATTATACCATTTCATCAAATGAATAAACAGTTACTTACTCTTTACCTATCTCTCACCTTAATCTCTATCTCTCCCGTCCATGTCTTCTTCCTCATCTCCTCTCATCTCTCAACTCTAATATCTCACCCCCTTCCCCTTCTTCTCTCAAATCAACCCGGATTCATCCCTAATTGATCTCGGGACATAACACAAAACACCCAAAACCACCAAATTAAGAATACACAAGCTAGTATATCAAATCAGAACCAAAGAAAACAAAACCTTGCAGCGATAGTCGCAAATTTAAACTACAAATTCGCAATTGCACTAATTACAGCAAAAGCGAAATGAATTGGATAATACATTTCAAAAATATATGTGCAAATAATTCAAGCTTCAAGTTAAAAAGATGAATCCACCAACTCTAAAAGGAGAAGGAAAAACTCCAAATAGATCAAAGTACCTAGGGCCATTTACGAAATAAATGTAGATGGATCGAATTCAGTTAAACTCTTCTGCGATTATTAAATAGGGGGCATCGTTTAGAGATTGTACATATCAGATCATTGATATTTTTCAAGAAAGAATCCTACGTGGATCGATTCTCCAAACAGAAGCTCTTGCGTTCTGTACAGGGGTTCAACTAATATTCGACAGAGGTTTGCTGAACGTCATCATTGAAGGGGATAGCTTAGGAGTTATAAAAGCTATCAACGACAACACCAATATTAATACTTATTGAATTGGGAGATTTTCAGCGTCATCAAAAAGATTCGGAATATGAAGAAGAATTTTGTCAGCGTAGAATTTCGACATTGTTTCAGGGAATCAAATTCGGCAGCCAACTAGCTATATTGCTAGGATCGACTAGGAATATTTGTAATAGGTTGATTATCGTTTCGAATAGGAAATTATGTAACATCATCGTCAGGATGATCAATGATGACAGATGTCAAGGATGACCTTTGTTGAATAAAGACATCCTCCTGGAGTTGGCCTGTAAAAAAAATCTAAAAATATAATTAACCACGCCTTTTACAGTTTTACCAACTCTAAAATATTTAATGCACTGTTTTACAATCTAACCCTCCTTTTAAAAATTATATTAAAAAAAATCAAATTTTCAATTAATTAGTTTTTACAACAAATGAGGCATGGTAGCTGTATAGGCCGGTGGGTACGTGCATCTGCTGCATGATCTTTTATGTTTGTCATCTTAAAGAAGTTGAACTGCTTACCAATTTACCATCCTTATCCCTTTTTGACGATGTGGTTTCCACTACCACTTAATTTAATGTGCATTTTTTTAATTTTTTTTCTTTCTTTTTGACAACTACACATCACATTATTCTTGTTATTTTGTTAAGAGCTCTATGGTTCTACCTCTATAAAGTTTCATAATATTGCTTTAGCCTTTATGTGCTTCCAATAAATAAACAATCACTCCAATGAATATACTTGATATTTTCCTCAAAAAACAAAGAAGAATATTATGATAACTGATAAAAATTATTAAATCCATAATTCATTATTCATAACTAATAAATTAATTTTAATTCAAAACCATTAAATTTATATTCCATAATCGTTAAGAAAAACATGTCATTTCAGAAGAAGAAAAAATGTCACTTTAGGTGTTTTTTGTATCAATTTTTCAAAATTATTTTTATAATGATTTGTAGTTTTAATTTTAATAAAGTGAAAAATAAAATAATAATTATGAGTATAAGTATATTTCTTTTACTTTCTTAAAAAAATCTACACATGCAATATTTTAAATTCAACCATAAAGTTATCCATCAATTCCATAAAATGGATTCCAAAATTCATTATTCATAATGGCCGGAAAAAAACAAATAGAGAAGTGGCGGCGTCAACTATCGGCTACCAACCATAGATCACGGAAAGATTTATGCAGTTATTATTATAGTTTTGGTGTCAATTAAATTCATGAAAAGTGAAAACTATGAAGAAAACTATTCAAAAATAAAGTTCCCATTATGTTGGTCCCATGCAAGCATGCGCATTATAATATAATTGTATTTGATTCCTTGAGCAAAATGCATATACCTTCTAAGTTTGTCATTATACATATACACACTTGTGGACAATCTCGTGCGTAACATATCATTTTTAATGGTTTATTTTAGAATTAAGTTTATTTAGTACTAATGAGTTTTAAAAACAGAATTTTTTTTTTCAGAATATTCAAGAAAAAATAAAAAATTACAAAAAAAAACCACAACTTGAAAATATTTACAGAAATATTCAAAATTTGCAGGTGTGTCGGAGAAACGCGGTCTCAGACCGCGTTTCTTGGGTAAATTATCAATTTAAACCTGGCGCCGAAGGGAAATAGCATTTTAAAAGAAAAATGCGGTATCAAACCGCATTTTTGCCCTAATTTCGGGTAAAACGCGGTTTTGAACCGCGTTTATTTCCTAAAAAAAACAAACAAAAAACCCAAAAATAAATAAATAAATAAACTGTAAAACGCGGTATGAAACCGCGTTTTACTGGTAAGCCGATCCACTATCAGATATCCGGCGCCTCCGTCTCCGGCCTTCTTCCCAGCCTCCCCACGATCTCCGGCGCCCCCGTCTCCGCCAACACCTCCACGCCCCTCTCCAGCCACCACCCTCTTCGATTCCTTCTTCCCTGCAGCCCAAGCTCTGACATCTCTCGGTTGCAATTGATGGTTGGGATGGAGAGCGACGACGGAGGGACGATAGCGAGGACGAAGGGGTTGCAATTGGTGGTATCTGGGTTGCAATTGGGGGCTGGGATGGAGAGCGAGGGCGGAGGGACGGAGAGCGAGGGCAGAGGGAGGAGAGCGAGGTCGAGAATCCGGCAGGGAGAGGTGGAGAGCAAGGACGAAGGGAGGAGCAGCCATGGGAAGAAGGTCGGAGACGGAGGAGGGACGGAGGACGAGGACGAAGGTGGAGAGCGAGGACGAGGACGGAGAGCGAGGACAAAAACGAAGGTGGAGAGCGAGGGCGGAGCCGCGAAGGGACGGAGAGCGAGGACGAAGGGAGATCGTGGGGAGGCTGGGAAGAAGGCCGGAGATGGAGGCGCAAGAGATCTGCTGAAGCTCCGATCGGCTTGCAAGTAAAACGTGGTTTCGTACCGCGTTTTACAATTTATGTTTTTTTTGGGTTTTATTTTTGATTTTTTTTAGGAAATAAAAGCAGTTTAAAACAGCGTTTTACCCGAAATTAGGGAAAAAACGTGGTTTGAAACCGCGTTTTTCTTTTAAAATGCTATTTCCCTTCGGCGCCAGGTTTAAATTGATAATTTACCCAACAAGACCGCGTTTCTCCGACACACCTGCAAATTTTGAATATTTCTGTAAATATTTTCAAGTTGTGATTTTTTTTATTTTTTTTTTATTTTTTCCTGAATATTTTTAAAAAAAATTCTTAAAAACATTTTTTTTTATTTTTATATTTTTTGTTTTATATATAAATATGATTATTATTTTTTTATCCATTGTTATCTTATTTTCTCAAATAAATTTAATTAATTTAGCTTTATCCATTTGCTATGTACTTTATGTAGTTATATAATATATATTCTAATAATTTTTTTATTAAATATAAATAACATTTTTAAAATTTTCTCTTTATTTTATTCGAAATATAAATAATGTTATTTTCTTCTTTTAGTTTTACCTTATTGCATGTATTCTTTAATTTTCTTCTCCAATTTACTCAATTGATTATTCTAATAAGTTTATTGATTTTATTTAATAATTATTTTATCCAAACTTAAATTTTAATTTTATTTAACTTGATATTATAATAATTTATAGTTAATGAATACTTCTTTAACCATTGTTGTAGAAGAAGAATTTTTATAAATTTGAAAAGAAAAAAAACTTAAAAATATATAATAATAATAATAATAATAATAATAATAATGGTTAAATAAATGGACAATAAATGAAAAAATATTATTATTACTCTTTTTTTTTCT
This sequence comes from Persicaria tinctoria, assembly GCA_037127255.1. Lineage (NCBI taxonomy): Eukaryota > Viridiplantae > Streptophyta > Magnoliopsida > Caryophyllales > Polygonaceae > Persicaria > Persicaria tinctoria. The sequence goes on from JBANSL010000006.1 coordinate 19,677,507, forward strand.
TTTTTTTTTTTACAGTAGGCAAGAAGTAGATCGACGAAGCGATCTTGAAGCCATCAAAAGACGGCTTGATAAACCCTACACAGAGGGTCGCCAGTAAAAAAAAAAGAAGCTAACTTAAATCTAAGGTTACAAATAGAGATAAAACACTAACTTAAATCTAAGATTACAATTAGAGATAAAATTATAATAAAAAACTAAATATTAGATTTGGAGCCATTTCTTGATATCTGATCCTTCTTGATGGCTTAGACGGCTTGCATGCAAGCCGTGTTGGCTTTGACATAGATGGCATAGAAAGGGGTGACGGATGCGGGTTTGGATCGAAATCCGGCAGCGAGCAAGCTCGCTTTCATCAATCATTTTGCATGTGTTGTATCGAACTCTGAAGTTTGGGATCTGAAAGTTACACCACCATAGATAGATGCTCACTTTTTTGAATGGGTTTTGTTTGAAGTTTTAGATTTAGGGTTAGAAGAATCGGGATTTTTGTGTGGATGGTTCTGAGAGAAACTCAAATAAGGAGCTGAGAAAGGTTGGATCTAGGCTATTGCAATCATGGGGGATAGATCTGGGCTATTGCAACTCCGGCGCCACAGGCCGAGGCCCATCACGGCGGAAGGGAGCGAAGCCGCCGACGGAGGAGATGAGGATGGGTGCGCCGGGAGATGAGGAAGTCGCGGCAGGAGGGCGAGATCGATTCGCCGGAGCCGCGCAGGAGGCAGACAACATGCAGGGGAGAGTTGTCGGAGGGAATGAGGTGAGGGCAGCGGTGGGAGAGGAGTTGATGAAGAGGTCTCCGGTGGAAGGGGAGCTTCGGGCGGCCAGGAAGGCGAGGCGAAGTGCACCGCTGACGCCGCAGGCCGGGGCTCGGCAAGCCCATGAACTGAGAGGAGAAGATTGTCAGATCGCGGCAGTGAGGGGGTTGGTTAGAAGCGGCGGGGAGCCGGGCAAACTGGGTCGCCGGAGGGGGGTGGGGAGCGGCAGTCATGCTGCTTAAGGGTGCTGAGATAATTTGTGGCGGCTAGGGTTGGAAGGGTTTTTTTTTGGATATTATTATTATTACTCTTCATTTATGGAAGAAAGGAGGGCGAAATCATATTAAGTTTGTTGTTGTTATTTATTAGGATGCTATTTTTATAAAATTTATTGCAAGTAGGTTAAGTTTATAAACATGTTTGATGTTTGATTAATTACAAGTGATATGCCTCATTTGGAAGTTTAGAGAACTTAGAAAAAAAATTGTATAAGAGTTGAATTATGGAAGGATCAATTGTGTTCCATATTATAATTAAGAAATGAAACTCAATGCTAGTATATAATAAGTTGATGGATTACTTTACTTTTTCTTTCCCGAATACTTGGTTTATCTCGTTCATTACTATGTGTAAAGAAGCTCAATTAAGCTTCAATTACCTCCATCAATGGATGTTCAGGTTCTTCTGTTTTGGAGTGTTATGGGGGGAGAGAGAGAGTTTGATTTTGTGAATGAATGTTTACAAGTCGAGCCTCATCTATTTATACGTCATCTTCTATCCGAAAGGACTAAACTAACGTTGTCCTCTACACTAGCTGATTACAATTGATGATTACAAAATGATTCCACCTATATGTTCAATATTCCCTCCTCAAGCTGGACCAGTGGTAGCAACAAGTCTCAGCTTGGAAACCAAATGTCGATGTTGATCTTCACCTAGGGGTTTGGTGAAAATGTCAGCCAACTGGTTATGAGATCGAACAAATGAAGGGACGATAAAGCTTTCTTGAAGTCGCTCCCCTACATAGTGATATTCCAGACGTAAATGCTTAGTTCTTTCATGGAAAATGGGGTTTTTAAAAATGTGGATGGCTGCTTTATTGTCGTAATGAAGAGGAATCGGCTTGGGAATTTGACAATGAAGACCATCTAAGATCAAGTCTAACCATACCAATTCTCCAGAAGCCTTTGACAGACAACGATACTCAGCCTTGATTAGTTGATGATTTGGACAATTGGTTGCTTCTTGGTCTTTCATGAGACCAAAGCATGACCCAAGAACACACAAAACCCAGACAGTGAACACCTTGGAAACATACAATTTCCCCAGTCGGCGTCGCAAAAGGTAGTTAGACAAAGGTGGTTGGAGCTAGGATACAACAATCCCAAGTTGAATGCACCTTCGAGATAACGAACTACGTGAAGTGTAGCTTTGCCAATGAGATAGTTTGAGAGTGCCCATGAATTTACTGAGATGTTGTACAAAGTAGGAAATATTGGTCTGGTCATATTAAGATATATCAATCGACCAAGAAGTTGTCTGTACTTCTCAGGATCTTCAAGTTCATCACCAATCTCATTGCTCAGCTTTAAGCCATGTGGCATAGGAAATGGAGATGATTTACAATCTACCATCTGTGTGTCCTGCAAAATATCGAGAATATACTTTCTCTGATTAAGAAGAGTACCCTTTTCTGTGTGAGACACCTCCAATCCAAGGTATCGAACTTCACCTATATCTTTGATGGTGAAAGCTGTGTAAACCACTCTTGATTCTCTAAATTTCAGAAGCATCATCCCTTGTAATTAGGAGATCATCCATATACACCAAGATCACAACCAAGCCAGAGGGCACCTGTTTCACGGAGAAATCAAACATAGAATTCTCATGTACCCCTGCGTAATGAGGAACTTTGAGAGTTCAATATTCCATTGCCTTGAAGCCTGTTTGATGTCATACAAGGATCTCTTAAGCTTGTATACTTGTCTAGTTGATGCAAGTTCATAACCAGGAGGAACATCCATATACGTCACCTCCTCATCAAGAAACTCATGTAAGAAAGCGTTATTAATGTCGAGCTGATGAACATACCATTGCCTCATAGTAGCTAAAGTCAACAACAATTTGATAGTTGTGAATTTGGTTACTGGCGAAAAAAGTATGTTTAAAATCATTTCCTTTGATCTGGTTTTAATTTTATGTGATTTTAATTTTATGTTTTGCTTTCACTTGACCCTCTTTATTAGAATTTGACACAAGAGCGTGAATTAAAAAAGGTAGCATATCACTCATTTTGATAATAAAATAAGAAGTTATGTGCGTTAGACTTTATATTTCTAAGTATATACATTATTAATTAAATATTCTAAAAAATCCATATGAAATTATCAAAAACTGATATACAAGAAGAAGAAAAATAACAAGTTATATATTATAGTTTTATGTTGCTGGAATTAATGTGATTGTTTTACATTAAAAAAATAGCTAGTTAAACTTTGTTGGTTAATTTTCTCATTATTAATTAATTTTGAGAAGAAATCTCATTGAGTTTATGTAAATAGAGTTTGTATATGTAATATTACATATAGACCCACACACGACCATGCCTTTCTACCAAATTGTTCATTTAACCTAGCTGAATGAGTTTAGCATGCATATGCCGTCTTGCTCTTTCTATTCTTATATCCTTTTATTTATTTGCGGTTGTTCACAATCACTCACTAATTTAACTATTCGAAGTTACCCTATCAACGTACGCCAACCACTTTCACTAAGGCTGTGTTTGGCACTAGATGAAGATTATGAGGATTTCAGTAGATTTTAGGAGATGGAGATTGTTTTGGTAGATTAATGAGATTTTGGAGATTGAGATTATTTATGCCGAAAATCTCCGAAAGGTGTTTGGTAGGTAGAGGATTGTGGTGTATTTCAAATATTGAAAATGACTAATGTGCCCCTGAAATTACCCCCACCCTTCTTCTGCCACCCTCCCTCGTGACCCCTGTTGCTCCACTTTCCCAACCTGAACCAACGACTCCCCTACCCGGTGAAGACGAACAAAGGTGAGTCGGCCGGACCTGTCGACTCCCCCCGCCTTCACCTTCCACCTTCTCCTACTCGGATCTCGGCTCCCCTCTCGACTCCGTCACTGAAACCGAGATCGACAAGGACGAGTTCCTTGCCGAGTTGACTCACCGGATGTCTCGTTACTCTCTCCTACAGGACTCCGGCGCCCCTCCTCCTCCCAAGATGAGTTTTGAGAGTTCGATTGTTTTCAATTTCACGACTTTTGAGTTGTTTCCCCCTTCAATTTTACATCTTTCTTCCTTTTTTTTTATAAGGTGTGGGTCTCGTCTGGTTCCCCTAAATCCACTCCCTCTCCCGTCGGCGGCGTTCAAACTCATGGCGGTGGTTCACATTCACCGACCTTCGCATACCTCTGGAATCCCCAAATTCGGTGCGACTATTCAAGTTTGGGGTACCCTAGGCCGACATCGACTCCCATTCCACTGTTACCGATCGGCAACCCCAATCTCCGACCGACAGACACAGGGGTTGAAGATGGTGAAGCTTCTCAGCTCGTTCGAAAGAGATGCTCTCCATATTGGGAAACAGTGGGAGTCGAGGGGCAAATTTGTGAAATTTGAAGTGAAATCTCCCCAAAATCCCCATAATCTTGGGTGGGGAAGATTCTCAAATAATCTGATGAAAGCTGGATAATCTCCATCTCCTAATCTATTGAAATACCCTGCCAAACACCAACCCGAGGAGATTGTATTTTGACAGAATCTGTAGAATCTCCTAAAATCCCTATAATCTAGTTTGCCGAACATAGCCTAAGGCTGTGTTCGGTAGGGTATTGTGAGGGGATTGTGGGGATTCTTTCAAAATACAAAACAGATTTCGGTTGGGGGAAGGGTGTTCGGCAGAGAGATTGTGTACAATCTGGGATGGAGATTGAGGAGCTTTCATGGGATTCTTTCAGAATCTACTCCCCCCAAGATTGTGGGGATTGTTGATGGATTTATGTATGTGAGATCCCCATTTGCCCTTCCCCCATTCCAGATCTGAGACGACCGCACGAGGAGAGAGAGGAGAGAAGCCGGAGAAAATATCGCGACTTCGCCACCACCGCCACCAAGGATGCGAAATCAAATCAGGAGCCCAATTGACGGCAATGTGTTTCCCATCAGGAGCCCAATTGACGCTCGTGACAGGGCCCTTGTCTTCGTCGACGGTGACGAGCTCCGATGTGGATCCCTCCGAGGCATCCCACAAGTACACGGTGCTGCCGAGGGCAATTGCGAGGACATTGCTGTTGCCCCAATCAAGGAGATTCAAGTAGTAGTTATCCTGAAGATCGGGGGCGTCCAAAATTCGCTCTGAAGTCTGCATCGTTGTGCATTTATGCGAGTCTTAGATCCAGAAATTTAACCAAATCGACTTTAATTAGAGTTAATTGGGACCAATTTTAACATACCTGAGGAATATGTCTGCGTGGCTTGACTGATTTTGGCTGTTGGAGAGAGGAGGAGGTCACCTCCCATGGCGCTGCTGCGTCGGCCCGAGCAGGTGGGGGCTTGTTCTTGAAAGCAAGAATCCTGGTCATGTTCATGCCGAACACCTCCTTGAGCTGCTGGTGGTACGCCTCCTTCGAGGGAGAGCTCAAAACCGGGTTCTCCTTCTTGGATCCGTCTGTTAGCATGTAGTGCGCATAGTCGAAATCCATGTGCGCGGTTGACCGAGGGATCTTCGTCGACGCGCCGCCGACAATACTCCCCGGGCTCTTCACGGAGCGAGCAGCTGTGGGTCCTTGTCCTCCGAAATCGCCGGGCTCCTGGTGTTTGTGAGGCGGTTGAAAAAAATGGCGTCAGTTTGTGCTCAGGAAAGAAGAAGGGGTATTGGGGGTTTTTTCCAGGGGCTTTATGGTAATTTTGTTACTTTAAAATACATAACAATCCCTTACCTACCAAACACCTTTTACGAGATTTCCGACATCCATAATGTCAATCCACACAATCTCCTTAATCTACCAAAATAATCTCCATCTCCTAACATCTACTGAAATCCCCATAATCCCCATAATCTCCATCTAGTGCCAACCACAACCTAAGTCTACCAAATTGTTTATTACTCCCTCCGTATCACAAAACTTGTAGTTTTAGAGTAGTAAACTTGTATCAAAAAATTTGTTGTTTTAGCTATAGTTATTATCTTTATAGGTAATGATTGCTCTTTTTATAGGTAATAATTAGTACTTTTACGTACTTTATCCTATAAAAGTAAAAGAAATATAGGTATTATTAATAAGTGTGTAGAAAGCTAAAACTACAAGTTTTGCGATACGGAGGGAGTATAATTCTGCAAATTGAGCATGCAATGAACAAATTTTGTAGATATGTAGTCCAACACATAAGAATTACTTATGTGTCCCACCTATTTTGTGAATTTGATATTAACAATTCAAATTTCTTCAAAGATATGGTTCGTGTATATGTTCTCAACTGCACATATATTAATGTTTCTTTGAATTACAACTCCATTATCCACATTAGGTATACCATAATCAAAAGTTAGACTAAAACCTTCAAAAAAAGCATACCTAACTAGAAGAGAACTTTAGTACAATATATATATATATGCAAATGCATGTTTACCATATTCTCTTTAGTGGTCAAAGCTTAATTATAATACCTTATGTAAGGGGTTTGATTCTTTTCATTCCATTCAAACTTCAAACCAAAGAGCCAACCCAAATTAAAATTTCCAGCTTTCTCCATTTTCAATTCATTGTGCTTGACCTCTTTTTAGTAGACAATTAAATTCAAATCTATGAAAAAAAGGAAAAAAGTGCCACCAAAATATCAAATTCATTTTCAATTCCTTTTTACTTTCCATAGGATTTTTAGTGGAGTAGCTCCTAATCTTTTACCTTGATAGTTTCTTCAAATTCTGTCCCAAAATAATCTATACAAAGGAAAAGAAAACAAAATAAAAGGGCAAATTACATAAAGTTATACTGGAAATAGAAGAAACTATAAAAAACACTAATAAATTTGTTTTCTGTAAAAAAAAAACACTCTTAAAATGTGTAAACAGGGTAAGTTATCACCTTATTTTTGAATATTTTGATTAATATAGTACGGAGTATCTTTTAATAAGCTTAAATTTCATTAAAAAAAAATTATGCCACTTAGAAAACCAAATCATTAATATACTCGTTTGTAATTCCTTATTTTAAGGGTGGTTTTGTGTGATTTACCCTACAGGAAAAAAAATCGAGAACCACGTGTCAGCCTATGATTGGTTGAAATCCCAGCAACTACTGGAACACCAGCAGCAGCAGATCCATCCCCACTCCATTGTCACCTCTTTTACCTGTGCAGTCCCTTTCGGAAGAACACCCTCAAAGGAAACAACAAAGCAACACTCTCACAGTGGAGGAGAGCTTCCCACTTCTTCCTCTTTTTTGACCCCTCTCCCCCCCTAAATCCCTCTCTTGTTTCTTTCCTGTGCACTCAAAATTTGAACTTGAGTTAACCAGCTTTGACCTTCTCTTTCACTTTCTTTTTACTCCCAAAACTTCTTTTGCCGCCCCATTCTCCCTTCCAACCCTCATTTACTCCTTTTCCTGCTTCCCATTTCACTCCCATTATTAAAGGAGGAGGTGTACAGAGATCCAAGACCCTCGGTACTATGTTGGGTCTTCAGGTGCTTCTAATTTTCCAGTGGTACCCATTTTGAGATTTCCCATTTTTTTAGCCCTAATTGTCTGTTTAGGTTTCTGCTTATGCAAGCAAACTTTACACTTGGGTCATAGTTAATGGGGTTTCTATAGTAGCTGATTGATTTGTTGTGAAGCTGATCTCTCCTATTTTGTTGTTTTTGCTAGTGGGATTGTTGGTAGCAGTTAGCAGTAGCAAAAAGTTTGGTTATTTCTCTTTTATTCCCTGTTTGCGGGTGCTTTTGATGGGGAAAAGAAATTGTTTGGCATCAATGGGGAATCTCAGTCTTGATGAAATTGGGTTAATTGTGATTTGTTTAATGTAATCCCTTTTGGTTGGATTCGCCATTATTTGATTTGATGTCTTACAATAATATTTTCTTGCTGCCCCTTCATTTTTGGGTGAATTTGAAGGGCTGCTGGACAGTTTATATGTCCCTCAGCTTCTAGTCGTCTTTGCAATTTGTTGGGTTCTAGTGATTTGGCAGTTCTGAATTCTTGATTAGTAGTTCACTGGAAGAAAGTGGTAGCCTGGTAGGTGAATTGTATAGTTTCTTTCACTGTTAAGATAGATATTATGATATTCAGTACTGTAAATTGGATGGGACTGCAGAACCTCTCATCTTAGAATGAGTGATCAAGTCTACCTTAAATGGCTGCAAATCATTTTATATAATCATGTTGCTCCAATGAATGTTCAATCTTTCATTCTTATTTCTGTGATGAATTGAATGTTCAATCTTACTGAGGAAAATTCACTTATATTGTGTTTGTTTGTGTTAGTATTGCATTTGTTGATTGTCGTTGCAAGTCACTGTGTTTGATGAGCTAATATTTTGTTTCTTTGTTGTCTGTGTTGCTTGTCAGAACTAAGAATTATCTTTGAGGTGACATCTTGGGCTTGCTGTGTATTGCAATGGATGACTATGAAATCCTCGAGCAGATTGGGAAAGGTGCTTTTGGTTCAGCACTCCTTGTCAAGCATAGACTTGAAAAGAAGAAGTAAGTTTGCATTTTTCCAGAGCTTATTTTGCACATTGTTCCCGTTCAGTCAAATGAGCTGGTGTTCTCATTTGACCCCGGGGAATTTCTGTTTGTTTCTTGTGGAAGTGATAATTGAACCCTTTCTTCAGGTATGTCCTGAAGAAGATCCGCCTTGCTCGGCAGACTGATAGAACTCGTAGATCTGCCCACCTGGAGGTTAGATTAGGTCTTTCTTTTTGCCTGTAGAGGAAGCTAAATACGTCTTTTGGAGCTTTGGCACTGTCATGGTTGCCTGCTCAAGCAATATTCCTTCGTATATGCTAAAATACAAATCTGATTGCTTGATGTTGACACAACTTGCTATGTTCAGCAGTCCACGACCTGTTTACTTTTCCTCTTACAAAATCTGGTATTTGCAGTGATTGGCTTCCTGTTTGTTTCTAAACCTATTTAGACGATCCTATTTTGCAGATGGAGCTGATTTCAAGAATGAGCAATCCTTTTATTGTAGAGTACAAAGATTCCTGGGTGGAAAAGGTGAAATCATGTGCCTTATCATCTCGTAGTTTCTTAATAGATTCTAAATTTGCCTTCATTTGTGTGATATCTGTTTTCTACGACTTCCCTGTCAGAATTTTGTATTCTTATGAAGAAATATCATTTTCATCTACTTATGAAAACATTATTATTCTCTAAAGATCTTGGCTTATAATTCATTTGCTGTAGCCCTTGGACCGTAAATGTTGGTTAAACAGTTGAAGTAACTATGTTGAGTGTCTCTCTTGCAGGGTTGCTATGTTTGCATAATCATAGGTTACTGTGAAGGTGGGGACATGTAAGTTCTGTGCTTTCCATCAGTAGAAAGTAATATTTTACTTCACATTTCCTCTTTAGCTTATGAGAAATTATTTTCATGAACTTGCAGGGCAGAAGCCATTAAGAAAGCTAACAATGTTAATTTTTCCGAAGAGGTTTATATTTTTACTACGAACATTATTTTCCCGCAGTTAGCACATTCCCTTGTATCCTGTCAAAGCTGTATTCACCGTGTATTGAATTATGTGCAGAAACTCTGTAAATGGCTTGTCCAACTTCTGATGGCACTTGATTACTTGCACGTTAATCATATTCTTCATCGTGATGTTAAGGTTGGTTTTTCCCCCCTTTTTGTGTCTGTGGCTGTTTATAAAGTTACATACTGATCATTGATCTTATGTTGGTGCATCAGTGTTCAAATATTTTCTTAACCAAAGATCAAGAAATGCGCCTAGGTAACTAACCTTACTTTGAAATTTTCGCTTTTATAAAAAAATGATAGAATGCATTTCAAAGCAATGAGTTCTAATTGATGCAGGGGACTTTGGCCTTGCAAAGATGCTAACTTCAGATGATCTTGCTTCTTCAGTGAGTACTGATTCGTAAATTGGAATTGCACTTTTTGCATCTAAACATTCGATTTCAACCATATGCCTTATAACTTACCTTACCTCCTAAAACAGGTGGTTGGAACTCCTACCTATATGTGTCCAGAGCTCCTTGCTGACATACCATATGGATCTAAGTCAGATATCTGGTCTCTAGGTAATTTCATTGTTTTTCGCTCTTATGATTAAACAAACCCATTTATTCTTTACATATCCTATACTAACCTGATATCTCTTCTTTCCAGGATGTTGCATCTACGAAATGGCTGCTCTGAAGCCAGCATTTAAAGCTTTTGTAAGTCGTTCGCACTCCCTCTATAATGTGCTGATTGCGTATAATGCATGAGGTGTATGCCTCAACCAGACCCTAAATTTGATGCAATAGTAACTCTGATCTGGCCTTATGAACAGGACATGCAGGGACTGATTAACAAAATAAACAAGTCGATTGTGTCTCCTCTCCCAACCATGTATTCCGGTGCATTGTAAGGCCCTTCACATAACAGAAAGCCGAATAGTCTCAACTTTCAGTAGTTACTTTCTGTGGATACAATCTAGTTATGACCTGTGAATCTGTGATTGTCTTATTTACTGACTTGGGATGTGCATGCACCGTTTTCCTTCGTTTCCAGTCGTGGCCTAGTCAAAAGCATGCTGCGGAAAAATCCTGAACTGAGACCCAGTGTATGGTTCTCTCTTACTCGCTCCCCTACAATGTTGTTGAATTTTTGTGAGAATATTTGTGGACCCGATTAATCTCACATGAGCTGGTGGTGTGTTTAATGACCTATTTTTTTGTCGTCAATCTAGGCTGCTGACCTGCTCAAGCATCCTCATCTTCAGCCTCATGTTCTTAGAATGAACCTCAAATACGATAATCCACGGAGGAACACTTACCCTACCTCAGATTCACATCACCGGAGACGAACCTGCTTTGTGGAGCCTGAGGTTTCGAAGCGTGTTGACAGAGAGAGAAGGCGGTCACTAGGCAATGACAGGACCCTGAATCCTAGTGTTTCAGGAACTGAACAGGACTCCGTCTCTACTCTCAGGAATGGTAAGGAATTTTCCAAGTATTTGGCTCGGAAATTTGAAGAACTGTCTATGGGTAATACACACAAGGATGTCGGTGTTGATAAGCTGAGGACCCCTTCAAGAACCTCTGTTGCAGCTAGGACTCCTAGAGTATCAACTCCAGTGAAGGCTTCCACTCCAATGAGGAGACAAGCAACGCAATCAAAGATATCGAGCATAGGATCAAACCGCTATTCTGTAAGTTCATCTCTAGTTTCGGGTCAATATGAAAATCAGTTTCTTGTTTCAAAGCTTATACTTGTATGTTTGATTTGTTTCAGCTTCCAGTGTCATCCACTCCGGTACCCAGGCCCATCCATGCATCATCCCGCAGGGTTTCGCTCCCAATGTCAAGCACCAAGGCTGGCAACTACCAGATGCCGCATTACCGCTCCAATGCTGGCGTCCTCCATGGAGCCGATTCCCCTGACATCTCCGTCAATGCCCCACTTCTCGACAGGATTGTTGAATTCCCCTTGGCCTCTTCAGAGGACCCTCTATATGCTTTTCCAAACCGTGCCTCATCGTCAACCACCGCATGCCATTCGTCCACCTCTCCTCGTCGTATTTACCAATCATCCGTCTCAGCCCAGTGCTCATCAAACAATACAAGTCCAAAGGACAAATGCACTGTTGAGGTTCTAGACCGACCTGCCACAAAGCCAAGCCTCAAGGAGACTTTGGTAGGTGAAACTGAGTCATCTGAGCTTAACCCAGCTGGTGGTGCAGCCGTTTCAAGTCGATCTTCGTATGACTCAAGGCAGAGGCGGTTCGATATGTCATCATACCAGCAGAGGGCAGAGGCTCTGGAGGGGCTACTAGAGTTCAGTGCCAGGCTTCTGCAGCAGGAGAGGTTCGACGAGCTCAATGTGTTGCTGAGGCCGTTCGGACAGGAGAAGGTGTCGCCAAGGGAGACTGCAATCTGGCTAACCAAGAGCTTCAAGGGAGGTGCAGCATAGGCAGAGAACAAGGAAAAACTTTTAGGAAGTTGAAGATTGCTGATGTTTGTAGGAGAGGATGGTAGAGGAGATTAGGGCTAGGGTTAGGGTTTATCTTTGTGTTTTATGTGACAGATGATCGTAATTTAGTCTGACAACAATGTGAAGTTGCAAAAACCCTCAAAATTCAGTAATTCTCATGAACCCTAACCATTTCATAAAAGGTGTTTTTCTTCGATCTCTAGATCCTCTGATAGTATAGGCTACGACTCACCTGATGGTTTATGGTTTGTGGGATTGATCTACGCTGAGGGTGCCTTCCACAGGCTGCATTATACCGAAAATGATGATATATTTTTTTGATTTTTCACTATGTTTCTACTTAAATTACTGATGTCAAAAGCACTAGCAATCAAGTTATCACATAACATGGCAGATGACAGAGGAGTATACAGATTAGAGCAATTTTCTCATATCATTCACTTCGCATTAAAACTCAGTTGAGCTTCTGAAGAAAATGAACATGAAAGTATGAAACAGGCCAAGGGTCATGCCTGGGTATACAAAACACAAAATATTATTTACGCGGCATACGTCAATGAAAGTGGAACAGTTGGGCGTTAATCTTTAGCTCTGTGCTGCTCTGAATAGGGTGAGAAGAGAGAGGAACAGGTTGATGATGTCCAGATACAATGCAACAGCAGCCCATATATAGTCGTCATAAGTGTAACGCTTAATGATGTTGTCGGTGTCGTATATGATGTACCCGCAGAAGATAATGGAAGCCAATAAGCCATAGATCATCACAGATAATTTTCCCAGCGGAAAAAACATCTGAAGCAATAAAATTAGAAAGTAGATATTCAAAAATCCTGGGAAAGATGGAGCATGGCACCAAGGAACGTGAAAGTAAGTATGTAGAATTTCTTGTTACCTGGATAATAGAAAAGATAATCAAGACAACTAAAGCACCGAACAAGAAGGGACCAAGGAAGTTAAAATCGTAGCCTCTCCTTGCTGCCCAGAATGTGTATAGTGTGAGACTGACAACCACAGCTGCAGTCAAGATTACAGACTCCAAGATAACCTTGCCTGCAAAGAATATAAAAGCATTATATTATACCACAACACATACAGGAAATCAAATGTAGGTGCATGATATGGTTGGAAGAAAAGAAAACAACTACATTCAAAAGGATTGTTGGTGTGTCAAGGGGGCGGAGATACCCTCCCCGACTCAATACCCACTGTGAGAATTACATGCCTTTTCACATGGACACAGGTGAGGATTAAGTAATACCCTCTCTATCCTTTCTCCATAGTAGGAATCCCCAGGACCCCATCCCATCCGAATCCATCATTTGACACAAGTTCAGTAAAATCATAGTTTCCATTCATCAGTCAGGTTATGATTCCATCACGCATGTCAAATAAAATATAAATCACCCATCTTTACACTACTCACTCTTCCTCTAATCCTCTGCCATTTAATAACAACGCAATTTGCAAACAAGCTACAATCATAAGATTATTATTTACTACAAGTCTACAACCGAATGAATGCCAAGACAAAATCATTTTCTAATTGCCACAGAAAACTTTAAAACAGCAATTTCATGGGACAGTGGCCACAAATTAACAACAACAACAACAACAACAAAAATCATTCAGATTCAATTCAACCATCACAATTCTGATCATAATGGAATGAATGCCAAGCCAAAATCATTTTCTAATTACTACCGAAAAACTCTAAAACAGCAAGGAATTTAACTAAATTTCATGGATCAGTTGTTGCAAATTAACACAATTTCATTCAGAATCAACCATCACAACCCTCATCATAACTGAATGAATGCCAAGCGAAAAACATTTTCTTATTGCAACAGGAAATTTTAAGACAACAAAAAAAATTCAACTTAACTTCATGGCTCAGTTGTTGCAAATCAACATAAAATTTCATTCAGAGTCAACCATCACAATACTTGATCATAACTGACAGCCAGTCCAGAAAGAAACTCACCACTAGTGAAGGCACATGTCAAACCAACGGCGAAGGCAAGAGCGATGGTGAAAATCCCCAGAAGCAAATAGTTCACAGGATGGCGCTGATGGTAATAGTACAACGGCCATAACACTGCAATTCAGCAACAAAGAAAGAAAGCCAAAAAAATCATCAGAAAGGGGGAAAAAGAAACCCTAATTCCAAAATCGGAACTGATACAGCCTCAATCGCCATTTCAATAATCCTTTCCGATTCCTCCAATGATTTGATAATACCTATGAAGGGGGTGATGATGAGGACGATGTAGACGGCGAGGCCAGCGCTGGAGGAGACGAAGAAGTGGGCGATCGGGTGAACGGTGACGACGACGGCAGCGACGGCGATGGTGGCGAGAAGCTGAACAGAGATGATGCAGTAGATCTTGCGGATGAAGGCCCACCGGAGCTCCGGCGACTCCATCATCATCGGGTACAGCGGCTGGCTCCCGCCGGCCTCCAAGTCAGCTTTATGGTACGCTTGGTTCCACATCTTCGATCGGAGAGAGGATAGAAAATCTCCAAGCTCGGAATTTGATTTCTATGCGTTAGAGAGTTGACAGTTGCTTGTTGGAGAAGAGGTTTTTGAATCTCCTTGGGAGGTCTGGTAATGGCGGAACAAGGAATTGTGAACTGGTTTTCCAGACGGAACGTCTCTTGTTAAGCTTTTCCAATTTGGTTACTAATAAGGCCTTGTTTGGATTGGACGACGCCAAAATTGATGACCATCTTAAAAGAAAGAAATTACGTCAAATATCCCAAACTTTCACTATCATCATGAAGTATACAAACTTCGTAATTTTAAGCCACCGTTTGTACAAACTATTGTCTGATAAATAAATAAAAAAGTAGCCCTTCGGGGGATAGCTCAGTGGTGTGAAGCTCACCCTACGCTGGGTCTGGAAGGTTCGTGTGGGAGGTTTGATTCCCAGGAACCCAAATGGTATAAAGGAGGTGGTTGGACCATTGCTAAGGCACATCCTGCGGTTTACCTTCCTAAGTTGATGAGAGGTCGGAGACTTGTGGTCCAGGACTAGTAAAAACTAAAAAGAAAATCAAACGAAAAAACTATACAACCATTAGACAATGCAACAACTTGCTCAAAGTGAAAGATACGAAAAAAAAAAAAAAATGAATATCACATATATGGGATAACATTTTCTGTCTCACTAACCATCCAACTAAGTACTCCAAATCGATCTTGAAATGAGTAAAATTTGGCTAGGAATAGCAACATGGAGGCTTCTGTATTTAGTAAAATATTTTGCAACTAAGACCATCCATAATAATTTTGTGTAAAATATACACATTTGTCCAAGATGTGTAAAAATGCACATCACTTTTTAAGAATTTGATCAATTGGTGAAATGTGTATTTTTTACACATCATTCAAATACAATTTATTTGAAACAAAAAGAAAAATAAAATCATAAAAAATAAACCAATGAAATTTTTTTGCATTTTGTAAAAGTTTATGCACATAGGAAGGTGGTGTGCTCAAATTTACATACCACATGACACGAGTCCAAATTCTCTGTCCCCGGATTTGTCCTCTCACCCTGCCCCTCCTCACATTTTTCCAATTTTCTTTTTCTTTTAGTATTTTATTTAATTTTTAATTTAGTTTATTTTTATTTTTAATCGGGGCTTTGTGAGAGGGGGACGGGGGAAGGGGACAAAGATGAGGGATAAAGATGAGGGACAAAGGATTTGACTCCACATGACACATGCTCAAATGTGTACATTTGTACATACTCAAAACAACTAATGAAACTAAAAAAATATCTAAAAAAATACACATTTGCACATAACCATTGTGGATGATCTAACTACCCCAGATCGATCGATCTTTAAATATATTAATCAAAATACTGTATCTCATAATAATAGTAACAATAATAGAGGAGAGAAATAGAGTTTTCCAATGGACATGTTTCTGGGCCATGGGGCCATTATTGATAACGGAGTAATGTCATTAATGTGACATAACTCACTCCCGGACAATGAAGATGTGCATCATCTTATGACAGCTTCGCAAGTTTCTCGTATAAAAAAAATTGGATATTTGAATTTTGGGAAAACTAATTAAAATACCTCCACCTTTGGGGTATGATAAAAATATATCATCAACTTTCGAATTTAATAAAAATATCCCGACTTTCGAGGGCGGTGGTAATATATTACCATGTATTTTTTCACGGGTCAAAAATGCTGACAAGACAACCTACTTGGATTTTTTTGACAAGATAACATATGTGGAAGTCTTTTTTTTATAAATTACCACTAAAATTGGGTTTTCTTAATCGGTTTCCTTAGAAAAAAATAAATAAAACGATAACAAATTACATCCGAAAAACGAAATTGATTCAACCAAACAACTAATCTGGTCAAAATTGCCTCAAATTAACATAACACGACTATTCCTAACACCAAACCGACAACAAAACTAAACCAACAACAACAACAACGAAGAGGGGGAAAAAAAACTTACCCACCCAAATCAGTGAACGAATCAAAGGGTAGAAGATGTGAGAGAGACAGCTCAAGATAGTCGACCACGAGGGAAGAAGACTGACATTGAAGAGGAACCATGAGCTACCTAGAAGACAATTTAAGAGGCGACCACAGCCCACGAAAGAAGATACGAGGGAGGAAAATGCGTTGGGTATGAACCCGGTCCAACTCTTTATTTTTTCCTAAGGACATTGTTCAAGAAAACCCTTGTAAAAAATCCGCGTAGGCTTCCTTGTTAGCATTTTTGACTCGTGAAAAAACTTGTGTTAATATATTACCACTACCATCAAAGGTCGAGATATTTTTATTACATTTGAAAGTCAAGAATATATTTTTATCATACCCTAAAGGTGAGGGTATTTTAATTAGTTTTCCCTTGAATTTTTGGCATATTTTTGAAAACGAAAAACTTAATTTATAAGAGAATCTCAACGGGGTACCTCAAAACTCATCTATCCTTTCCTCATTCGTTCACCTCAGTTGTTCAAATCGGATAAAAAAAAGTAAGGTTAGTTTTCCACCACTGTAGATATTCTAACATAATAATTTTCTAATATTTTTTTTAATTATATATATGTGCTAGCATTAAGTATGAAACTATAAAAAAAATCATTTCTCACTTAGAACAATCTAAGAAGGAAAAGGCAACCCTCGCAATAGAATTGTAGACAATTTTGTTCTTTCGAAACAAATTCTTATTTGAGAATAGGAACTTTCCTACCCGATAATGAAATAACTGAATTCCTAACTGCACTCCGACTAAATTGGAAAGCTGCTAGCGGTAAGAAAGGAATCGATTACAAGCAACACAAGATCTCAAGGTAATACGATTACAAGACCAAAACAAAGGAAGAAGTGGAGTAAACCACGGATGGGATATCTTAAACTCAATTTAGATGGATCCACCCTAGTAACGAGATCCAGTAGTCGTAGGATTTTCTAGGAGGGGTCTGTTTTGGAATTTTTTTTTTTTGTGATATATAATGAATAATTTTTATAAAAAAACTGAAAGAAAACCATAAATTGTGCTATAAATATGATATTTTATTATAAAATTTTTATCATACAATAAATTTTAATATTTTTTCTTATGTAGCATGATGCATAATTGTTTTTAAAAATATTGAAAGAATTTTTTTTTTTAAATATGTCATTTGTAAATGGAAATTTTTTGATAGGATTGAAAAGTGTGTTGAAAAAACCATAAATTGTAGTTTAAATATGACATTGATATGGAAAAAAAATTAAGGGCATTTACCCATATGTCCATATTTTTAGTCTTTTTTTCCAAAGTGTCCACTAACCTATCAATCCCTACTACTATAAAGGAGGCAATATGATTTTACTGTTCATAAAATCTAAGTTACATTGACCGTCAGATTAGGGATTCCATAGGATGATCAACGGTCTGGAATAGGGTGAGAAATTAGTGTTCTGCACTTTCAGATTTGGGTCAATCATGGGCGTCCGTTTTAGATAGAGGCTGGAGATCAATGACTCATATGACTCCATGTAAATTGTAATGTTTACCCTCAGACCTTGAATTTGAAATTGTTTATTTTTTCTTTTCAATATCCTTTTCTATCTTTTCCTTAATACTCCCTCCGTTCCAAAATAGATGGGCGTTTGTTTTTTGACACGCTTTTTAAGGAGCGAAAAAACCTATAAAATATTATTTTTTTAATTAAAATTTTTATACTATTTGATACTTATTACTAATAAGTATCTAATTATATAAAAAAAATTAATTAAAAAATATTATTTTATAGAGTTTTTCGCTCCTTAAAAAACGTGCCGAAAAGTAAAAGACCATGTATTTTGGAACGGAGGGAGTAATAAGCCTACTTTTTGCTTTTACAAACGTCTTCCCCACCCACGCTTCCTGAAAACCCCCAAGGCCGGTGACGAAGAGCTCAGCGACGGAGAGAGATGTCCAAGAGTCGGAACGGGAACGATGACGACGAGCAAGTAGTGAATCTATGGGAGGTGTCCGTGTCTCTGCTCTCTCCGCGCATCTCTTCGCCACTTTTCTCCCTTTCGAGCTCCTTCGCCCTACAGACCTCTGCCTTCTTCTTCTCCAGAACTCCTTATTTGCCTTGTTCTTTCGTTCACTGACTTCAGTGTCGAAGAGGTTCAGTTATCCAGTTTCTCATTGTTTTGGGGTACTCAGGTTTGTTTATTTCTAAATTAGGGTTTCTTCTTAGATCTAATCCCTTTAGGATTCTTGTTTGCTATTGTTTGTGCTTGATTCGACTCAGTTTAGTTGAATTAGGAGGTCTGTGGTTCAATTTGCCGTCTTTCCTGCTCAGTTTAGTTAGAATTAGGAGGTTTGTGGTTCAATTTTCTGTCTTTTTCTGCTGTTTGATAGGGTTAATTTTCAATAACAGTCAATTTAGATTTCAAACGCAACGGCTTCCAAATGTGCTCCACCTCTCCGCAGTGCGGAAAATAAGAACAAACTATAGGAGGCTTTGATGGTATTGGAATTCCATGACATAAACGTCCTTTTTACTTATCTATGTGTTCTCAATTGGTTTTCACTAACTTAGGTGTCATTCTAGGGAGACGACATTGACATGCTGAGTTCAGATCACTCACCAACAACTCCTGAACTTAAGCTGTTTCAGCAAGGTGATTTCTTGAAAGCATGGGGTGGAATATCATCTTTGCAGGTTGGTTTCTCTTTTATTTGACTCAAAGAAACATGTTCTGAAACATTGCTGCTTTTTCTTTGATTGATTGCTCGTATAATTTAGTTTCAAGTGACATTGCATTCAGAAATTTGCATATTAAGGTTTAGTTTGCTTTTGTTTCCCTCAATTATTTGTTCTAACCTAATTTTTGTTATTTGTTTCATTCTTTTAGATTTTTACTCGGCTTCAATTTCATGGACCGTTTAAAGGCGGTCAGTAGGTTAACAAATCTAACTCTAAAGCCTCTTTTCCCTCCTTATAATTTCTGCATTCGGATGAATTAGGAATTTCATTATATTCATTCAGATTTTTGTTTTTCTGACATGATTTAATTTTTCGGTTTTTTGTTTGTTTCAGTTTTGATTTAGATATTAGAATTGTTTTTTAAGTTCCACTGCTATTTCGGTTCGTTATTGGGCTTAATCTATTTTTTGTAATGCTTCAATTGGAAGATACTTGGTAAACTTATGCATATAAAAGTGTGCTGTATGCTTACTGCCTTGGGAATTTTCTGAGCCTACATTTTATTGTTTGGCATAGCTCCCACCACACTTTTGATCAGCGCTATCCTCCCAGCCACTGCGAGAGCTTTTGCCTGCTGGCTCATTAGTCTTTGGCTGAACTTATCCAACAAAAACTCATAATCATTGATTTTCTTTCTACCATGAATGATTTGCACTCCCAAGTATTATCCACTCTTTGAACTTTAGAAAAGTGCAGTGTGGTGTCTATTCCATTCCTTTTAGTATCTCTTACTTCTTTGGAAAAAATCCTTATTTGGCCTGATTGACACTCACCCTCCAGCAATCTCACAAAAAGAGTTCATTTATATAGGTTTCCACTTCGTTTGAGCAACCGCATAGTTGCATTCCATGCTATGGAAGCTACAATGTTTCGAGCTGATCAATTTGATGTCTTGCCTCTAATTCTTGCTAAGTAGCTTTCATTTTCCTAATCATTGTACAAGTAACTCTAGAACAAACCAGTTTCCATCTTCGTTCAAGTTATCAATAATAACACTACTTCCTTGGCTCTTGCACTGGAAAGAATATATGGTTATTAGTTAGTTTTCATTTGCTCTGTATCTCGAACAAGTTAGCACTATTATCTTCATTTAATTTTATCAAGTTTTTCAGTTTTTGTTATTCTGTTTGGTGATTTGCCTATCTTTAATTTGGAGCTTTTGATGATGTATTCTTGAATTGTTTCACCACACCTGGGCTTGATTAATATTTAGGATTTTTTTTTTCTCCTTTTCCCCCCTTTGGAAACCTATCTCTACTATTTACACATACTGATATGTTATCCTAATTTTTTATTTGATTTATATTCATGTAGTTGGTAGCTTTAATCAATCAGAATCCAGCTCAATAGATTCACTCTAATATACATGGATCTCTGATGACTCCTACCAAACGGAATTATGATTTGTACTGAACTCTCATGTACTACTTTTGAGGTTCTAATTTTGCTTCATGTGTGTAGGCAAGCTACCTATATAATGGCAAGACCTGCATCTTTCAGGTGAGCTCAATTGTTTTTTCACAAAATATGAATATAGTTGTTTTCAGTTCTCATGCTATTTGACAGAAAAAAAGAAAGGGTTCTAAATTTGTGTATGAACAACCTTCCAGCTATGTGCTTGATTCTTAAATTAGAGATTAAATCTGATATTCTTATGAAATTGATATCCAAATGCTCTGTTTTTTCATGGTCTTATTAGGATCATAATGGCAAAGAAGTTCCACATTTAGGACGATTCGAGAGTTGAATTGAAAGTGAAAGATGGAAGAAGTGAAGAAGGGCGGAGAATGGAGAGGAACCAAGAGAACGACAGACGAGAGAAAGTCGGTGTCCACGAAGGTAGTTGACTGCAGATTTTGTAAAAATTACCTAGGAGTCAGGGAAGAGGAATTACACAACAATTTGTAGCCATCAGAATGCAATTACATGGTCTTTTCGGAGACATCTGATAAAATTGGAACGATACAAAGAATGCAATTACGGACGAATAAAAAAATTGAGTAATGAAGGAAGTTGGTTCACATGGATGTTTTTAGGGTAAAATGTAGAAAACCACCCTTAAAATATACCATATTGCTCAAAACCACCCCTTCTATAACTAATTACTTAAAACCACCCTTTTAAATGATTTTGGTTGCCAAAAGCCACCCCTGGCACTGTTTCGTTACTGATCGTCAACCTTGGCCCCACATTTCATTTTTTTAATGTTGTTTTTTGAACAAATTGGGATTTTTTTATATTTGAAAAATGGAAAAACAAATTGATGAACTAAAAAATAATTAAAATAAGACAATTAGTAAAGGGCGAATTTGCGGATATACCCTACCCAGAAAAAAAGGGTTACAAAAGTAGGCCTAGTTCTACCAAATTGCAAGGGATGCCTATTTAGGCATATTTGCAATAAAAGTATGCTTGGTTTAAGCATTTTTTAAATTAAAAAAATATATATATAATTAGTATTTTCTGAAATTATAAAACAAGAAATATGATTTTCGGATATAAAAAAAAACATAAATTCGGATTTTATTTCAAAAAACAGAATTTCAGAAAAACCAAAAAGATTTTGAGAAATTGGAAAAAAACCCAGATTTTCGGAAATAAAAAAAAAAGATTTTCGGAATTTTTTTTATAGAATTAATAAGATTTTCTGGAAATGGAAAAAAAAAACAGATTTTATGGAAATTAAAAAATAATTTTGGAAAAAAACATAAATTCGTAGTTTTTTTTTTCAAAACACAGAATTTCGAAAAAGAAAATCTGTTAAAAAAAGGATTTTCGGAAAAAAAAAACGTAAATTCGGAAATTAAAAAATAATAGGATTTTTTGGATTTTCTGGAAATTGGAAAAAAAACGTTAGGAAAATCCGATTTTTTTATTTATTATTTATTTCACATATTTTTTTCTTTTGGGCACATTTGCAATTTTATTAGACATTTTTGCAATTAAATTAGACATTTTTGCAATAAAGTAAAAAACAAGGTATATTTGCAACTATCATAGGAATTTTGGGTATTTTTTGCTATTCTTCCTAAGGAATTTTGGTTGCGAAAACGTGTGAGTATATATCCTGACATGTGAAACAAATATCCTGTCATGTTATAGGCGATATCCTGTCAAATACTTAAAAAACTATCGTGGGACTCCCTTTACGACTCAAGATTTATGTATCCTGACATGTTTAAATATATATTCCTGTCAGTATTTATGTAACATATGGTATAGCAATTTAAATATATATTCCTGTCAGTATTTATGTAACATATGGTATAGAAAGAATGAAAAGGTGTTGCTAATAAAGTGAGAGAACTTGAGACCATATGCTATTGGCCCAGAGAGCCAATAACTCATGCACCAAACTGAAATATGGTTTGCTGACAGCATGAATGGGAAATAAAGCACATGATATGAACTTTCTCAACTTCAATATTCACTGCAGCGTAGTCAATGCCACAATAACAGAACATTATCAGATCACATATTAGTCATAACATGAGTCAGAGCCGACAAAGAAATGGGACAATGATGATAGAAGCCACCATAGTGGGTGTTGTGAGCCTAGCATAATCCAAAATTCAAACTCCAAAATACTAAACCCACGAATGTTAAGCCTAAGGTTTTCAACCTAGCATAATATAATACGAGTCGATTTCCTAGTAGGATATATACATATATCCGTCAAAAACCATCAACCATTCAACTTTACTACTTTCTAACACACACTATCACATGGGCTTCTTCCATTTGTCATCCCACACACTTTGCGCGAAAGAGTTGCGGTAGCCATCAATATACTTGTCTGCAATTGCCTCCAAGTTAGACCTCCCAGTGCTCAAGACTTCAATGTACTTGAGCGTGTATACCCCGCAATCACCCCTGCCAAATACATACTACACAATGTTATGCATACACAAAAGGGATATTAACATATATAAGTACTGAAATTGAATCTCTTACCCTCGCTTATTAGATTTCAAACCGGGGACGCGAGTCACCCTGAATGGCTCTTCACCCCATTTTCCAACTTGGTTGGTCAATGTCTCAGGTCGCTTCAACACTAGGGGAAGTCCATTTGTTACCGATTCTAACAAGTTCAGTAAAACACTATCTTTGTACAACCGGTGGTCCGAATCATACACATATACCGACCAATCTTTCAAACTGATCTGCAGTGCAACCCAGTGTCTCTTCTCCAAGTTGAATGGAACATAGAGATGTTCTGCAGCTTCCCAACTCTTCCCATGCAACTGCGGCAACCGCCCTTCGAAGTACTTGAACAGAATCTGATGTGTACTGTCTGAGCTTTTGCTAGCATTGCAGTCTTTCCACAGAGCTTGAATTTTGTTTACCCAAAATCCATCTAAAATAATCTCGGTCTCATCTTTGATTATCATCTCCCGAAGAAAGTAAAGAACTTGCTCCATGTGCTGTAACACGTCATCCCAATAATTTATTGAAACCATACATACTCTTAACATAACTTGTTAGTCAATGAACATGTTAGTGCACTTACCTCAGTTGTCAACCACACGTTAGGTTGAAGTAGCTTCTTAAAAAATTCCTTGTTTAATGTTGCCCCATCTGGGCCATCACGATAATCCTCGCTACAAAATTATACAAATATTAGAGACAATGTGTAAATTATGTTTCCCAAACACTAACTCACAAGTGAACTTACCCCGGTGAAACAACCCAAGCACTCAGCTCTGCTGATTGAAGGTGGTCTCCAACACCCTTAGCTACTTTTGAGGCCCTCCCTCTTATCTTGTAAGTTTTTATCGGCTTCTGCACCTTCTCCAACTCGATGCATTTCGAGTCTGTATAAAGGGAGGACATATGTTTCGACTTCTCTTTTTTGCGAACTGGAAGGAGCCTTTTTGGGTTATCGAGCACCTTCGTCGATCAAGTGATTGGCTTCTTCCCGAGTGGTTCCTCGCTCTTATGAGGAACTTCATGTACCTCCTCAGGTTCACTTACCTTTGCACCCTCAATAATAGCGTCCTTAGATAAGTTAGTGCACGGGAGCTCACCGTCTGCATTCCCACCAAAGACTTTCACTTCATCACTGAACTCATGATCCGATCTGGAATGTGCAGACTTCTACTAACATTACAATAAGCATAATCCAATTAACATAAGGTAAACAAATAAAATTTATCTACAAAAATAAACAACATTCTATCATAGGGTAGTCCATACCTCGTTATCGTGATCATCATGATCATCGATCAACGAACCAACTTTGGTCACCGGAGACAGGCGCGGGGATGTGTTCCTTTGAGGTATAATTATCTTATCTAACCTCGCTTCTATCCTTTCAAGTCTTTCAACCAATGACTTCTCAATCCGCCTCATAGTATGTGCTAACTCTGTGATAGCACCCATTACATTTCTTGAGTTTAGTGAATCTACATTGCTCTCCCTGTCATTCGTCCCAACATCAACCTTTACTTGCCTCCGCTTTGTCCTGCTTGTACCGGCACTTGTCTTTGTGCTCTTGACTATGTTGTCAAAGTGTTCATCACTCTCTTCGTCTGAAAAGTAACACTTTGACAACATATCTTTCTCGTCTTCTTCGGCAACCAAAATTGCGTGGACTTGTCGTGCTTTGTTGGCCAACATCATACCATGTCTCCCACAACTTATTTGTTTGAAGTTGCTTCATCAATAAGCCATGTATAAGCTGGGATGAGTATGATACCTCTTTCATCATCTTTACGATATTCCCAAACGGTCCATTTATAATTCTTTCCCAATCTCCGGGGGTGAGACGTTCTTCAATATCAGAAATAATTGTCTTTCTTGCATTTAGATTTATTCTTCCATAAACTGAGTCCCCGGTGTAAAACTTATATTGTATCTGCGAATAAATCAATATTTGCAAGTAATTTGAGATAAAAGATAGACTAATAGCTAATAACTTCATACAATCCACTCAACCACAACCAAAGACAGAATGACCAAACAATTGCACTTACATCTTTTTTGAAGACTTTCCCCTTGACTTCGTCGTTGGCAGGTGCTTTCCGCTTCCTCTTATGTCGTTCTGCTTGATCCCCATCAATGGATTTCATCTCATTCGATCGACAAGGGGTTAATACCTCCTTCCCACCTCTTGTAATGGCCATGCCTGCGAATCTCCTATGAACAAAAAATGTGAGTCATAAAGGCCTTTCATGATGCTCAGTAAGCAACATATGTTTAGAAAGTAAACGACCAGAGACAAATGGAAATCAAGTACACAACAAATGTCTAAGCCTATTTATTATTACCAAGATAGGCTTAAACATCAAATATTAACAAATGAAAGATGCCTACAAAATCTAGAGCCCAAGTGCCCAACTTACGAAAGCTAAATGAACTTTCATGCAAAATGTTCACAACACCCAAAACTAATACTCATCCAGTCAAAGGTAGAATGCTTAGAGTACATTAATCTTCATTCCAGACACTAACTAGATACTGGATTCCTCAAAACTTCAAATTCAGACAGCATACAAATAATTTACACTCGGTAGCCACAATCACTATACAACAAACGTACACAAAGAAAGAGAGGGAAGAGATAAAACAATAACTTCAAATTCAAAAACTTTATTTTGTCCTCATACATCAAACCCAATCCCAAAGTCAGAACAATAAGCAAAATCACCCAGAGAAACACAATAAACACCCCAATTGACAAATTCACTCAGACATTTTAACAAACACCTTATGTGCAGAACACCCTATACACTTTGATAATCTGAAACCGAGTATTCCGGTCCCTTAAATACATGATGGGTAAGGGAAGTTTGGATTCATCTAAATGGATAGATTTGGTTTGTTTTGGCATAAATCTGACATAAACAAGAGAATGGAGGAATCAGTAACGTACCTAAGGTTTCTCGAATTCGACGACAGAGGGCTTCGAGGGACAATACTCGACTTGATGATGACCGATTGGCGACAATTCCGATCTTCTCACCGGTATTTTTGCTGGCTTCGGCGGTGGAACGATGGTGCTCGATGCTTTGTGCCGAAACTATCGAGAAGAGCAGATGCTTTGGGGCGAAACTGTCGGCGGAACGGTGGAGTGCTGATGGCGAGACAGAAGAGCCGACTCCAGTGAGAAGCCGCCGGCAGAGGAGGCTCGGTCTGAGAGAAGATCTTCAACGCCGACGGAGGAGGAGGCTCGTTCGCTCGCTCGAGGGAGAAGGCACAAGGATATTTCTGATTTTTTTTTATTTTTTATGTTTTCCCATTTTACAGCCTTTTTTCTTTTTCTTGTTGTTTTTCTTTTTTTTTCTTTTTGTTTTTTCGGTCCTTTTGTTTTTCTTTTTCCGTTTTTATTTCTTTTTATTTTTTCGTTTTTATTTTATAAAATAGGAAAATCCGATTTTTTTATTTATTATTTATTTCACATATTTTTTTTTCTTTTGGGCACATTTGCAATTTTATTAGACATTTTTGCAATTAAATTAGACATTTTTGCAATAAAGTAAAAAACAAGGTATATTTGCAACTATCATAGGAATTTTGGGTATTTTTTGCTATTCTTCCTTAGTAAAAACCCTCCCAACCTCTAATCGATCTGTTCAAAATCAAAATCAAATTGGGGGCATGTGATGACATGGATGGATATTGAAAAACGCAAAGTGAAGAATGAAATTGAAGGATTATGTAACACTCGAAGATCCCACGCAATCAGCCTTTAATTGGAGGCTCGTTTCAATTTCTTCCCTTGCCAATTACCCAACTCTAGAGCCCCGAACTTGTCAGTCAAAGGGCCGACGATGTCAAAGGTTATGGGCGTCTGAGATTTATGCGCGAGTTTCGGTATATCCTGGGTGTTGACGAGCGCCCTGGTGACAGAAAGATGGAGAATTGGGCATAAGTCATCAAAACCGTAAATCAAATCGACTGATTCGGGGCAAACGATTGAAGATTTGTGCATATGTACTTACCCCCGGAATGCGGAATACCTTGAAATTGGGACTCCTCTGGTCTTTCTCGAGTACCAGAAACCTTGATTCCTCTTCCTCTTCTTAGCCGTTGATGGCTTTGAGATCTGCCTGTTCCTTGACGAATGCTGCTACTGTCGCCCAATTGTTCCCCTTCGAAAATCAAAGCTTTAGAGATTTGGGCTTGAAATCGCAGAGATTAAGATTTGAGTATGAAATCGTGATGATCGAGCACCAACCTTATAATTCCTTATGGATTTGCTGTTTTAAATCACCATATATATTCAATCCCTGCCTTTTCTTTTAGATTTGTGTATGAACAAGGAGGAGAAGATAAGTACTCCTGCATTTTCTTTTTTATTCCTTTTTAATTTTCAAGGTTTATTAGCTTATTTTATATTAAAAGAAGCAAGGGTAATTTTGTAATTTCATTGATTTAACTGAGGTTTTGACGGAACCCTACAAGGGGTGGTCGATTGCTAACGAAAGCCTTTTAAGGGGTGGTTTTCAGTAATTATACATGCAAGGGGTGGTTTTAGGCAATATTGGGGATTTAAGGGGCGGTTTCCTGCCGTTTACCCATGTTTTTATACCTCCATTAAACTCAGGCTTGTTATGTTTATGTTGGGATAGGGGTCCAAATATTTCCATTGATTGTGGTAACAAATCTTGTAGTGCCATGATTTTTCTTTATACAAATACCGCGTGCAGAGCACGCTTCACCACCTAGTATTAGATAAAAGTTCACTATCTTCCCTCGTCTCTGCTGACACAATTATTGTTAAAATAGTTATTACTGACACAATTATTTCGATAATACTGACAACACTGATGCCGAGAATACTGCTGATGCTCTCACTACTAAAATTGTGGACACTCTTGACTACGACACCGTTGACACTTTGCTTTGTCTAATTAACCAAATAGAAAAGATGTTGACGTACATAACCTTAAATTAGTGTTATTGCATATCTACTTGCAATATACTTACAAGATGCTTAATTACCAAATGAGAAAGGATACCTAAACTCTAGCTCAAAAGGAGAGGCTTCAAACAATTTATAAAACTCAAATTCAACACGTTTGGGCAAGCCGCATATGACCAATGATTGTCAAATTACAAATCAAACTCAAATCATCAAAACCAAACCCTAAATGAGCGAGAGCAACACCACTCGAGAGGAAGCAAGTACAGAACTAAGATGGTTATACTTCCAGGAAGAGCCAAAAAGACTATTGCCAGCAAAACAAGTAGAGGCCTAGAAGGAACTTGGCTGTGAACCGAAAAAAAAGGTGTAAATCAAACCAAAATATAAGGGGACGTGAAACCCCTATGAAGTGGAAGTGCAAATCACACGAGGATATGCGGCGTACTATGCTCTCGGCCGGGTAGTGTTGGAAGCTGTTAGTGATCGTCACTTGGGGGTATAGAGAGAGATTAGGTGATTGTTAGACACACTTTTGGAGATTTGGGGATTTGGGTAGTTAGTTGGGCGAATAGAGGCGGTCTTGAGGTTTTCATACGTTCCCGTTAGTTTGGAACCTATCTTTTGTAAATCTGGGTTATCCCACCTCATCTATATATTTACCCGTTCAAGGCTTAAACTATACTCCCTCCGTTTCCTTTTAAGTGACTTTTTCAAGTCATGCACGTAGTTTTAGAACGTTATAAACTATATTAAATATTAATATTTTAATAATTTTTTTTTAACAATATTATACTTATTACCACTAAGTATGAGATTATTGAAAAATATATTTTAAAAAAGTATTATTTCATATAGTTTTTCACACCTTAAAAAACGTACATGAATAGTAAAAAGTCAATTAAAAGGAAACGGAGGGAGTATAATGGCATAAACTTTTGCGTTAGAAGTGTGAATCTCAATCTTATGACCAAAAACAAAATTAAAACACGAACCTCCGCGTCGCTTACGACAACCTCAGCCATCGCCTGAATCGCATCATCAAGGTCAATCTCAGCCCACCAATACGGTCTGTCGTCTCCCTCTCCTGAATTGCCACTCCTTCGACATTTCGCTCGCTGGGAAAGCGGCAAGATTCCGATCGATGTGATTGAAAGTGAGCGTGTATCGTTGTCAAAGAGTATATATGTGTTGTTGCCTAAGATCGAACTGGTGGACTGCCCAAAAATAAAATTATTAATGTATAAGATATATATTTTCATTTAATTTTTTTTAAAAAAAAGCTTAATGGAAAATATTTAGGTTTCGAATCTATGCCTATAAAAAAAAATCTTTTATACCTGGATAAGTGGATAATGTACTGGATTTTAAGGAACTGGGTGTGATCCAAAATTTCAGAATATACCGTATAATATATAATATATAGAAAGAGAAAATTAATCCCTCTCCCCTCTCCTTTGGCCAAATGCCCTACACAAGTACTGTTTCATAACGGCGTGTGCCCACACACAAGCTAGATCAGATGGCTGTGGCGTTGATGCTGGTAGCGGCGCTGGTGTTGGCGGCAGTTGTGGCTCGTCTGCTACTTGCCGGTGGCGGTCATGTAAGCTTTCTTCCCTCCAAAGATCGACTTGATTACTTTCTATGATGCCTGATTTGTTTAATTTGGATTCTGGTTTTGGTTCTAATTAAACTGCTTACAAATTAAATTAGAATTCGTCGACATATAATTCCAAACTAAATCTTACAATTTACCTTTTTTAGGTTATTTACAGTAGCAAATTAAAAAATTTAAATGTCTTCTAAGACCACCCTAGATCATCCTAAACCTCACACATAATAAGCTAAATCTTACGAAATGTATTGTTATATGTATTTGATAATGCACATTTCTAATGGGCATTATAGGATAATTTAGTTGCATTTACATTGTAGAATATGCATGTTTTAGTGTTAATTTAGATAAAACTCTTTTTGTGGAAAAGTTCGGAATCTACGCTATTTCGGTTGAATTGTGCAGAATCGTAGATCCGACATGGTGGAAAGCAAGGGAAAGCTGTTAAACATGGCCAAGTGAAGTCAAGAAATCAAGCTAAGAAGAGAAAGAAAGGAGAAGAGAAAGAAAGAGGGAAGAACAATGAAGAATCGACCTTCTGGGCATCAGTCGCTGCCAGCGAATGATCAGTCGCTGCCAGCGAGTGGAACCAGAAGCCTGGAGCCCAGCAAGCCAGCAAGAGAGAGCCGCGGGAAGAAAGAGCCAGCGGGAGAGCGAGCGAGGAAGCTGAGCAAGCGAGCAAGCCAACACCATCCGCTGGTAGCGGCATCATTCGCTGCAGCGAGACGTCCGCTGCCGCGGAAATAGTCGCTGCCAGCGAAACTCACCAGGACGACGAATCTTCGGCCACTCGCGACTGCGGAAGGGAGAACTCGCCCCAGCGATTTTGAGCTCTCGCGGCCGCGGAAGACCCAGCTCGCAGCAGCGGAATCAGGTGCTCGCGGAAGCGGAAGGAAGGGTCCTAGGAGGATGGAAAAATTCTAAGGCATGGAAAAGTCGCTGTCAGCGAGTGTGCCAGCGAGTTGGTAGCGGAAATCCAACAGAAGCTCAATCAAGGCCATTCGCTGCCAGCGTAAATTTCTCGCTGCCAGCGGAATCCGACGCTGAATTATTTTAGGAAAGTTCTATCTTTGATCTAGTTGTTTAGGAAATTTCTATCTTTTATCTATCTTTTATCTACCTTTTATGGAAGACATTAGGCTTATAAATAGGATGTTCTAGGGTTAGTTTCAATTAAAAATTCCAAGTAGAGAAATCACCATTGAAGAGAAGAAAGTTTAGGTAAGCCATGTTTGGCTAATTTTCTAGTTTCCGCCTACACTTTCAAGACTTGGTTGGTGGTTTGTGAGTTTCTAATTTAAGTTATTTTTCCTCTATAATTCTTTCAACTTCTTTGTGTGATATTGATTATGTTATTGATGTTATCTTGATTAGCTACCTTGATAATATTGATTTCATGCTAGGATTTAATACTTTCGTATTTGTGTTATTTCCGTAGTAGCACACATAAGATTGTGGATTCCGTGTTTGAAGCATGATTATGTAGGGAGTTGACATGTATCTTAAACATTGATTTACCGTGTTTAATTGGTGTTATTTATATGCTCAAGTTCTTGGGACTATTTGCTATCTCTTTGTTAAATCTTGACCGTGTTAAGGTTGCATTGAGGTGTAAGGGATTAATTGGACTCGTAGGACTTTTAATCTACTTAAACCAAGACGGGAGGAATTCGCGGGAAAAGATAATAACTTGAAAAGGATTCGATGATCAATAAAACCAACCAAAGTCGAGAACTTGTAGGTGGAAACGCTTTTCTTCCATCATTTATTTGCTTTTGTCAATATTATCTTCTTTTATTTTCATTCATAAAAATCGTTTCTTTTTATATTGATAAATACACAATATTTAGAAATACTTGATTCTCTAGGGTTCGACCCCTTACTTGCATACTATACTAGTTTGTTCATTTGGGAATTATTTTTGGCAAGGGAAATCAACGACTTTCCCTCCGTCAAATTTGGCGCCGTTGCCGGGGAACCCAATTTTCGCTGGCAGCGAACCCAATTCGCTACCAGCAAGAGCAACCAGCAGCAACAAGGAGGAGCCGGGCACAACAGCACGACTCGCTGCCAGCGAACCCAACCCGCTGGCAGCGAGTTCCTTCGTCCTTCCAAGACGACCTGGGACCCCCATCCGGATTTTCTGGAAAAAAAAAAAAAAAAAAAAAAAAAAAAAAAAAATTATTTTTGGAAATTCCATTTACCCCTTTTTACCCACTTACCTTTTCACCACCTTCCTTATTACCCATTATTCATATTTCCCCCACCTTCCATTTTTACCATCTTCTTCCTCCTCTCTTCCAAAACCCCCATTCAACCTCCATTGAAGAACCTCCAAGCTTCCCACCTCCATAGCCACCTCACCATCTCCACCACCCCGAAAACCAATTCCGGCACCGGATTCCGACTCCCGACGAGCCGATCTACGCAACCACACCACGTTTTCCACATTCCGACCACCCATCAACCACCACCACAAAATCACCCATATCCCTTTTATTCTTCCGCCATTGAGTAGATCGGGTCGAGTTGGGCAACTTTCGTGAAGAAATTTTTGAATTCCGACGTCCGGACAACGACGCCGGAGTTTCGGAAGCTCCGACTCGCTCCCGCGGAACAGTAGCCGCCACCACAGCCGCCACCAGCGAAGCAGTAGCCACCCACCACAGCAGCGGACGTTGCAGCTCTCCCTTGATCCGAGTCGCTGCCAGCGAGCACCAGTCGCTGCCAGCGAGTCGCATCCACTACGAAGCAGCTCCGGAGCTCATCGGTGTCACCCTGGTCGCTGCCGGCGAGTATCCGTCGCTGCCAGCGAGTCTCACCCAACGCGCAGCTCCCCCGACCTGATCTGATTCGCAGCCAGCGGGACTTCATTCGCTGCCAGCGAAAATCCTGCAGTGAGTCGTTTTGTTTGTGAGTTCTCGATCTTCATCCTTTGATTTTAATTATTATGGCTTCTCCACCAATGGTTAGGCCTAGAGGATTGACTAGAGCTCAAAGGACTAGGTGGGATGGTCTTGATGCTCGTCGGTATGTTTCGACGAAATTTTTTGATATCCCCACATTGAGATTATTGGGACTTGAGGAGAGTGTGCGGAGATTTACGGAGATTGGGGATATTGATGGCTTGGTAGACAAGTGTGTCCGTACTTATCCGGATTTGGTTAGAGAGTTTTTGGCTACCTTTGCAATGGCTAGTGAGGATAGTTTTGCTTTTCGATTGGGTGGGGCAAATCAAACTATGACTTTTGAAGAATTGAAGAATGTGTTTGGGATCACGGGCAATCCCTCCGCCCGTTGGTCTGAATTGCCTCGTAGCCTCACCCCTCAACAACGATGGTTTGAAGTCACACAAAAGGCCATGACCTCCGGCAATGACTACAATTATAGCATCGTCCACCCTTCCCTTAGACTTTGCCACAAGGTCCTAAACAACACTTTTTTCGGCCATGCCGAGATCAACAAGGTTTCCAAAGGAAGTTGGGCATGGATGACTTGCTTATTGCCCGAAGCACATGACACCCCGGATTGGGTAGAGCTCTTCTTTTCCGCTTGTGCCGAGGCTACTAAAAAGCATTCAAGGAAGGAAGAGGTGAAGATTGGCTTTGGAGGTTTAATTACTTTGCTTGCTTTGGAGCTCGACATAGATTTGAATGCCTATGTCCCTTGTTCGGACAACTATAGGCTCAATTTGGCTTCGCTAAAGAAGGCTAACATCGTGAGGGAAGGTGATTATGCGGGGAGATTCATTTGGTATGCCGGGGTCAACAAGTCCCACACTTTGGTCCTCCCTCGTCCACTTCCCACCGGTCCGTCCCCCGCCGATTTATATATTCCATCCGACGCTCCACCATTTGGCCCACCTCCGAACACCAACGAAGGAGATGCTAATGAGGAGCCTTATGAAGAACCGACGGGAATGGAGTATGAGCCGGTAATGCAAGTGGAGACATTCCATCCACAAATGTCTTATGGCGGGGGAGCTAGTTCTTCACATGGCGGATATCATGACGAGTCTTATGATGGATTTCCCTCTCATGGCTATTTTGAGAGTGCCTTCCGTCAAATCACCGAGCGTCAAGATGCCACGGACCGACAAATTGCGGAGAACCATAACATCCTCATGGAGCAACAACGAAAGAATCACGAGGATATCATGGCCCAATTCAACGCTTGGGCACCCTTTGGGTGGCAAACCCAATTTCCACCACCACATTGAGCTCGTGAGTTTCCTTCTCCCTCACCTATTTCAATTGTTTGATTTTTGTTGTCTTTATTTCATTAGGGACAATGAAATATTCAAGTGTGGGGGAGGGGTTTAGTGTACATATTGCATTAGTTAGGTCATATTTAAAATTTTCACATGCATTTCATGTTTATTTCTAGCATTTATATTGCATTAGAAAAAGAAAAAAAAATTGAAAAAATTAAAAAACCCAAAAAAAAAAATCATGCATTGCATTCATGTATTATTCAAATACCCATCTTGCCTTAATTGTCCTCTATTTTATTTGAGTTTTTGAGCTTGACCTATAAATCCCATGATATGTTTGAATTGGCTAATCTTGTCACCTACTTGTGTTGATTTTCATTGGAGCATGACTTGTTAGTTTAATTGAGCAAGTATGATTCTTATTGGCATCATTGAAATCCAACAAAACTTGTCCTAGTGAGAAATTTTGGCCTCATAAGGGATTTTCATCATATTTATTCCCTTTTGCTTTCATGTGTGATATTATGCTCTCCTTATGCACTTACCTCTTGAGATTGACATTGTTATCTATATTTGAGGCCGAATTTATATGTTTATTGCTTATGAGTTTCAAATGATAGAGGCATGATTTTCTTAGCCATATTTTTATCCATATCCACCCTACATATGTGTCCTTTGCTTGTAGCAAATTTGAGCCTTAGCCTATTCTTTGAAGCTCCACAAAAATTTATCCTAGCCGATGATAAGCCTTACCCTATCCGGGAATTAGGATTAGAATTGATGAATGATTGATCTAGTTGAGTGGAAAAGAGATTTTTGTTGAGAAAGTTACAAGTTTGGATGAGTATGTAATTCTAGTTTTATTCCTCACATTGTGCATTATTGTTTTGGCTCTAAAGAAAAAAAAAATGAATGAATGGAAAAAAAAAAGAAAAAAAAAGAGCATGAGTTTGAGCCTTTTATTTTCATTATGAGTGTGAGAGTTGGAAAAAATCTTTGGTTGAGAAATGAATGTTGTTTGTAATTAAAGTTGTTGTGAGAGCTTGAGTTTAAGATGATGTTTTTGAGAGAGTGCATGGTTGATGTTTGATTATCTAGGATCTTGATTCCCGGATTTTTAGCACCACATGACCATAAATTCTCCTTGCCCTTGATTCCTTACCAAGCCCCATTACAACCTTGATAAAAGACCTCTTGATGTTTCTTGTGAGTGATGGCATCCGCGGTGGAGAATATGTGATATATGTGTCAATTTCTATGTAGCTCTTTGCATTTTGGATTGAGTCGAGAGATATATTATTAAGCCTAAACACAATGAGAGTGAGAGCAAACACATAAATCCCGGTAAGGTTGGATGATATGTGCCTTATTTTGAATCGTTCATATACTTGCTAGGATGTTAGCTTTCATGTTCATGGCTCCTCCACTTTGATGTTGCTTTTGACAAGGTTAGTGCTTGAAGATTATATGTGTGGGATGATGGTTTTGCTCTTCTTTATTTTGCATTGCTTGAGGACAAGCAAAAGGTTAAGTGTGGGGGAGTTTGATAATGCACATTTCTAATGGGCATTATAGGATAATTTAGTTGCATTTACATTGTAGAATATGCATGTTTTAGTGTTAATTTAGATAAAACTCTTTTTGTGGAAAAGTTCGGAATCTACGCTATTTCGGTTGAATTGTGCAGAATCGTAGATCCGACATGGTGGAAAGCAAGGGAAAGCTGTTAAACATGGCCAAGTGAAGTCAAGAAATCAAGCTAAGAAGAGAAAGAAAGGAGAAGAGAAAGAAAGAGGGAAGAACAATGAAGAATCGAGCTTCTGGGCATCAGTCGCTGCCAGCGAATGATCAGTCGCTGCCAGCGAGTGGAACCAGAAGCCTGGAGCCCAGCAAGTCAGCAAGAGAGAGCCGCGGGAAGAAAGAGCCAGCGGGAGAGCGAGCGAGGAAGCTGAGCAAGCGAGCAAGCCAACACCATCCGCTGGTAGCGGCATCATTCGCTGCAGCGAGACGTCCGCTGCCGCGGAAATAGTCGCTGCCAGCGAAACTCACCAGGACGACGAATCTTCGGCCACTCGCGACTGCGGAAGGGAGAACTCGCCCCAGCGATTTTGAGCTCTCGCGGCCGCGGAAGACCCAGCTCGCAGCAGCGGAATCAGGTGCTCGCGGAAGCGGAAGGAAGGGTCCTAGGAGGATGGAAAAATTCTAAGGCATGGAAAAGTCGCTGTCAGCGAGTGTGCCAGCGAGTTGGTAGCGGAAATCCAACAGAAGCTCAATCAAGGCCATTCGCTGCCAGCGTAAATTTCTCGCTGCCAGCGGAATCCGACGCTGAATTATTTTAGGAAAGTTCTATCTTTGATCTAGTTGTTTAGGAAATTTCTATCTTTTATCTATCTTTTATCTACCTTTTATGGAAGACATTAGGCTTATAAATAGGATGTTCTAGGGTTAGTTTCAATTAAAAATTCCAAGTAGAGAAATCACCATTGAAGAGAAGAAAGTTTAGGTAAGCCATGTTTGGCTAATTTTCTAGTTTCCGCCTACACTTTCGAGACTTGGTTGGTGGTTTGTGAGTTTCTAATTTAAGTTATTTTTCCTCTATAATTCTTTCAACTTCTTTGTGTGATATTGATTATGTTATTGATGTTATCTTGATTAGCTACCTTGATAATATTGATTTCATGCTAGGATTTAATACTTTCGTATTTGTGTTATTTCCGTAGTAGCACACATAAGATTGTGGATTCCGTGTTTGAAGCATGATTATGTAGGGAGTCGACATGTATCTTAAACATTGATTTACCGTGTTTAATTGGTGTTATTTATATGCTCAAGTTCTTGGGACTATTTGCTATCTCTTTGTTAAATCTTGACCGTGTTAAGGTTGCATTGAGGTGTAAGGGATTGATTGGACTCGTAGGACTTTTAATCTACTTAAACCAAGACGGGAGGAATTCGCGGGAAAAGATAATAACTTGAAAAGGATTCGATGATCAATAAAACCAACCAAAGTCGAGAACTTGTAGGTGGAAACGCTTTTCTTCCATCATTTATTTGCTTTTGTCAATATTATCTTCTTTTATTTTCATTCATAAAAATCGTTTCTTTTTATATTGATAAATACACAATATTTAGAAATACTTGATTCTCTAGGGTTCGACCCCTTACTTGCATACTATACTAGTTTGTTCATTTGGGAATTATTTTTGGCAAGGGAAATCAACGACTTTCCCTCCGTCAGTATTCTTGTAGCAGGAGATATTAATTTAGGGGCCGCTCTTTATTTACCTATTCAAGGAATGATAAATTAATATATTCTGCTACAAGAGGGGTGTTGGAAAAATCCAGAGTAAAAAAAAAAAAAAAGACCAAATACTAATAATTAGTATGATGACTCAAAACACTAACCATATCATTAAAAATGAAAATGAAGGAATAGTGGGTAAATGATACGTTTCTAGACACTTCGACGTCACACGTGACTAGCCCTCCTAGACGTGGATAACACTCATTTATTGTATCCTATCACGTGTCATCTCCTTAATGAATCCTAATAAATGAGCAATGTCTTATCTAATCACCTTATTCTATTTCTTCCTCGACCCTCTTTCAAGTCGGACAATCTCGATAGTCAAACTGTTGCACCAGTGCACTCGGGTCTCTCCTCCACACATGATCAAACCATCAAAAGTCTTGATTCACGCATCTTCTCCCTAGTATTGATTACTCCTGCCGGCGAAGATATTCGTTTTTTTTTATCATGTCGAGTTTAGTGTGCCCGAACATCCATCTAATCATTCTTATCTATGCAATCATGACTCTTTCCTCCTGTGCTTTCTTAATCGCCCAACACTTTTCCAATATAGCAAAGGAAGTCGACCTCGCTACCACTCTTTAGTTACCCAACTTTAGATGAACTTTGCTATTACATGACTCTCGATTTAGCTCTCCATGTTTATCACCTCACCTGAATCCGATCCGATCTCCCTGTCTACAACTTCATTTTTCTGCATTATTTACCCTAAATATTTAAAACGGTCTTTTTTGGTACAATATCCTACCCAACCTCAAATCCTCGTCCCAGCCATTCTCCTTCCCCACCCATATTAAACTCCACATACTATATATTTCTTCTTCTTAATTTAAAACCCTTCTCCTATAGCTTCTCCCAACAAAAGTCTAACTTGCTAACAACCCCTGCTCTTCTCTCATCAACTAAAATAATCATCATGAAAAAGCATGCACAACATGACCTTATACCCTGGATAAGTCCTGAAAACCACATCCATCACACTATTGTAAGAAGAAACAAACTCAATGACCCTTGGTGCAAACCTACTCGCACCCCGAGAAGTACTCAATATCTCCTACAGGTGTATTAACACTCGTCAACACGCTTGTACATATCCTCATTTCTCAACGGCCCTCATTGATAACCTTTTTGCTTTTAAACATCGACACCTTGTCGTAAGCCTTTTCCAAATCAATAAAAATCATGTGCAATTGTGCAAACTCTTCTTCCATTCTTTGTATTTTCTACCAATCACCTCATCGAATGGGGAGCTTTTGTGGTTGACCTCCCTAGAATAAAATCAAATTGGTTCTCGATCACACTAATAAGTCTTCTCATCCTCATTTTAATGACTCACTCATATCGATCTTTAATGTGTGACCAAGGAGATTCATATCTATATAGTTTCCGCACTGTTGTATGCATGTAACCATTGTTTTGTAGAATGGAATTAACTTACTAATTCTCCACTCTTTTAGCATCCTCGTTGTCTTGAAGATAATGTTAAAAAGTTGTGTAAGCCACTCCACCCCCTTACTCCAACACACTTTCAGACTTCCACTAGAATCTCTTCTGATTGTCGCTCACATACTCTTCATTTTACCGATAACCCACTTGACTTCCTCAAAAGAGATGCGTCTGCATAGACCAACATCAACAAAAACACTATTGTTCTGAGTACCATCAACTGAGTAACTTAGAGAAGTATCTGGATGGATTTGTAACTCAGATACGAGCACTTTAATTACCTGAGTTGTTGTGGAGATGTTATCGTATACATATTGATCAACTCCAATATCTTCAATTCCTTCTAATAATTATATATTCTTTATGAAGGTAAAGTGTTCAATATGCTTAGAAAACGTTGAGTCTCAGAAGATGTTCAAAGTGGACAAATGTCGTCATCGATTCTGCACTTGTTGTATACAAAAACATGTCGAAATCAAGGTGCGCGGAAGGGAGCTTCCTCGATGCCCTCATTGGGGGTGTAGAACCGAGATAAGCATCGACGCTAACAGAAAACTCCTTCCCCCAAAACTACATATATGGCATAATGTACAGACTTGTGAGGGAGTCTACCACACCTTCGAAAGTGTACTGTCCGAATCCCAAATGCTCCTACTTGATGACGTCGAAGCCTGTGGCCTTAGGCGCCACTCGCGATAGTACAGGTAGAATGGAGTTCAACTTGGGTCGATGTGTCAAGTGCAGATCATTGTTTTGCATAAGCTGCCGGGTGCTATGGCACTATAACATGTCGTGTGATGAATACAACAAGTGGGAATGGGATTCGGGATCTCCGGATGTGCAGTTGAAGCTTCTTGCTATGGAGGAAGAGTGGAGACAATGCCCGATGTGTTTCCATATGGTTGATCTTGCTGATGGATGTAACCACATTATCTGCAGGTACCTCTTTGCCTCTTTACTAGCTTATCCATTTTGTCGTTTTCGTTTTTAAATGGAATTAAAACGAAAAGGTAAGTTATATGAGCTGAACAGCTCGAGCTTGGCTTGAAAAAAGCTCGGCTCGAGCTCGTTCACTTACCTAAACAAGTCGAACTTGAACGTGATTTTAAGCTCGGTTAAAAGCTCGGCTCGTTCGATTTAGACTCGAATTTTATGGAATTTCTAAAATTTTCTTTAA
Organism: Persicaria tinctoria; assembly: GCA_037127255.1. NCBI lineage: Eukaryota > Viridiplantae > Streptophyta > Magnoliopsida > Caryophyllales > Polygonaceae > Persicaria > Persicaria tinctoria. Next base: position 19,717,304 of record JBANSL010000006.1, read on the forward strand.
GTTGATATGTTACGACCAAGTAAAACTATTTAAAATCGGTTTTTGTAGCAATGCACCTTGTTTTAATAGCTTTTTCGCATTCGACTTGTACTGAAATGTCCCAACTTTTCGATCTCTTGTCGCAAATCATATTGCATGATTAATGTTGTTGTTGTTGTTTACGTTTCGTAGATGTGGATACCATTTCTGCTACGAGTGTGGAAGCCCGTACCCAAACGGGCGGGCAACTTGTTCTTGTTAGCGGTGGTAACTTCTCGGCGCCAACGAAATATATAGCATCTTATCAACATTAGTTCGGGATCATTTTTATTAGACTAGTTTAGGTTATATGGAGTAATGACTTCATGATGCATTTTTTGTTGGGATGTGATGCATGGGTAAGTGGTAACCCACGAGGTTTGTCAAGTACTCTAATACTAATACTATATGATATTGAGGTCTACCCAAAATATGTACACTACACATCTATATCTGTAGTAATACGGAAGCAATTCATCCATTTCCAAGTCTTTCCCAATGCAATGAGGTTGGGAGATAGGGAGACCCTTCAAGGAAATCATTCATGTAACAGAAATGTATCTCATTTGTCTAGAGGATGTCAATTCTCAAAAGAGGTTTGAAATTGGTGGTTGTCGACGTCGTTTTCGCTCCTCTTGCATTAAAATACACGTAGAACTCAAAGTGGCGATCGAGACCTCCCTAAATACCCTCGATTAGAGCTGGCAAAATCTTATCTGACCCGACCTGAACCAAACCGCACCCAACTGAACGTAAAAATATGAGTTAGCCGAATGGACAATAGTGAGACTAAATTGCCCCTGCTTTTATGTAGAAATTACAACAGTGAGTTAGGCCTTTCATATTTCAGCCCACACTAAAAAATTCAGCCCACTTTCCCCATTTAGGCCCACATAAGAATAAAAATTAAAAAACAAAAAAAAAAAACACAATGAAATCACGCCGTTTATCTCTACCGACCTTGCTTCTGCGGAGGCTTATCAGACGCCTAATAAGGCCGTGTTTGGCAAATTGGAGTTTTTTTAGGGGTTGGGTATTTTTTAGGGGTTGGAGTTTATTTTGTGTATTATGGAGGTGTGGGAGTTAGAGTTTTTATTTTAAAAATAACCTTGTAAAAAAACTGATTGGTGTTTGGTTGGTAGGAGGTGTAAGAGATGTATTTACGAGAGAAATGACCAAAATATCCTTAAATTTTACCCCACCCCTACCCATCCTCATCCTCTCCAATGTGGAATTGCAGACGGCGCTCGTAATCCATGGTCGGACTCCATGTGCCCACCGTCCTCGCGCGCAACACACCGGACAATTGGAATTAGCACACCACTGCATACCCAAAGCAATTTCAATTCCATTCCAATTTCTCCTTCTCATCTTATCCCAATTTATTCTCTGTATATACTACCCCCAATTCCCAAATCTCTACTGTTCAATTTCAATCTCATCCAAATTATCCGTTTCAGATCATCAATTCATACCCAAAGGAAGCAACTTTACCCAAATTCGCCTCTATAATGGCTTCAATTTCATCTTCCTTTCACAGTCTCTCCTCCTTCGGGGTCCTTCATGGCAGGCCATCGTCGTCGTCATTCTCGCCGGTAACGTCGTCGTCCTTAATGGTAGGATGAGAAGGAAAGAGGGAAACAGGGAAAGAAATCGGAGTGAACGACAACAGCGATCGAGTTGAGGGAGGAGAGGGGCGTACCAGGGAGAGGGAGAGTGGTAGTGGCGAGGGATGTCAAGGGCAAAAAAGATATAAAATGAGAAACTGATTGAAGAAACTGGGGAAGCTTGCCCCCCATCTTCTGAAAATGGCTTGAGAAACCTGCAACTCAAACTAGGGAAGCTACTGGAGAAACTTTTGCCAAACACGCGCGTATCAGTTGCAAAAAAAAAAAAACCTAATATAACCTCACAAAAACCGGTTTCAAACACAGCCTAAGCCAAGGGAGCTTCGATTTTTGGTGGGTTTGATGAAGATGGCGGTGGCTGTAATTTCTCCATGCAATTTACTTCCAGGCCACTGGCCACGTGTATGTGTTTTCACTTCTTTTCTCCACACGTGTTACCGCTTGGATTGCCCAGATTAATTTCATCTTATCTGTTCAGTATTATATGCTACTCCATACAACGCTCTCTCTTTCAACCTACAACATCAGCGTCGGACGATTTTCACCTTAACTACAGGTAAGTACTAACTAATTTTCCATATTTTCGATTTGGGTTGTGCATAGATTATAAAATTTCGTATTTCCAGTTTGAATTGGGTTGCTTGCATCCCTCTTTCACTTGCGATCTTGCATATTTCCGAATTTGGGTTGTTCCTAGACTATACAAGTTTGCAATTTCAGCTTGAATTAGGTTGGTTGTAGCTTATAAACTCTTGCAATGTTAGGCTACGTATGTGAATTTATTATGCACTCAAGGCGTTCGACGAAATGCCAATTTTTTATGAAAAACTGAAATGACATAACTACTCACTCATGAAGCCCTGGAGGCTTCAAACCACAAGCAGATGTTTTGAATAATGAAGAAATCACGATGAAATTGTGTGTCGGAATAATTTTTGGATAGGAGGGTGGCTTGGGGTCATAGGGTGAAGAGATTTATATGTGCTACTTCTAAGTTGTAGCGCCCTCATTGATTCATTATAATAGTTATAGAACCAACAACTATCACTCAAGAGTCAGATAAAATTAAGGAAGTACCCAGTACATTCATTAACAAAATTGAGTGCAGATATTTAATCGTTGCAGGTAATAAATGAGAGCTCATATCATTTAACGTGTAATTTGCCCCATTAGTTTATGTATTTGTTCAATCCATCTCAGTTTACTTGGGACAAATTAATTTTCTTTAAACTTTTCAGTATTGTGGACTATGAGCTTTACATAAGGTTTGTTGGTGCTCATTGTCGTCGTTTAATTAGGAGAGAAGTGGTGTTGTTTGGATAGTAGGGTGGCTTGAGGGGGAGTGATTTTATTATTTGTCGGATAGGAATAAATAAGAGATTTGGATAGTAGTGTATAATTATTTTTCCTTGATTACAATTTCTTATACATTGCCACTTTAAATTTTTAGTTTTTATGCCTAGAGGACAAATCTAACATTCCCATAAAAGATTTAAAGAGTGTAAGGTCCAAGTCTCCAAGATACTATGTTAAACATGCTTATTAATATTAAGTAAAAACACGAGGGTAAAAAGGAGCCCAACAGCAAAAGATTGAGGACACATTCACCCAAAACACACCAAATCTCCCCCAAAGAAAAGAATAAGAATGATTTCCAAAAGTGTTTTTGGTGTATATTGAGAATTTGGAAAAGTTGAAAAGGCATGAAGAGTGGAGAAAATGTTTAAACTGGGGGACAATAATATCTTTTTGGTTTTGATTGAGATGTGTCTGTTTTTGGTAATCGTGGAAGATCACATTTCCAACCCACAAAGACAAAGACAATAACAGAAACAAAAACAAAGACAAGATCACATATATTGACGAATTTGGCATATACTCATGCTTTTGCAATAAAATAAACAAACATGTTATTTAGTGGATTCTCTTCAACTGCAGGGTGAAGACGAAGAGAGTGTATGTGGATTCTCTTCAACTGCAGGGTGAAGACGAAGAGAGTGTACCTCGATAAACTATCTCTTCAAACAAAGAAAGATGAAGTTAGAGTTATTAGAGTTAAGGTAATCAGAAAACAATGCGCAAAACAAAACCCAGGGAAGACAAAGTTTCAGCGCATGCTATTATAGAGGATGAAAAGGTAAATTTAACCACACTTAATCCCATACATGAGTTGACACTAAATTTCTGCGTATGTGATCGTCCAGGGTAACCAGATGCAAGTTGTGTTGTTTGGTGTGGATATCGATGTCTACAACATTATTCAGAAGGGCAAGAACTATGACATCATCAATCCTGTGTTGAAAGAAATTAAAGAACAGAAGAGAGATGTTGATAATGATATGCAAATACAATTCTGTAATTCAACTACTCTAATACCTTTAGACAACGATACATCTTCGAGCCAGCTTGGTTGCCTCAATTCAACAAATTCCACGCAATGCCTCTTTTAATGATAGATTTGATAAGCTTGCTTACTATTACACACCAACATTTCCAATGCATTTATTCTGCAATGCCTCTTCTAATGATAGCTTGGTTTATGTCATTCAAGATCTTTTAGGCATTCTCATACACATAGAGACCCCAAGAGCTATAACCACAAAGCGCTCTACCATGGCGGTAAGCTTATATCATTGCCCTCATTCACTTTAGTTGCATTACCTTGATGACAAAAAATTCATATAGGTTTTAGCTATTTTTGTTTAAATTTATCTGCTTTTATTTTTTTTTCAATTTTATCTCAGTTTCATTCATATATATACTTTAAATAGAATTTTGGAAGACTCCTGAATTTCTATATGGAAACAACACTTTTCTCACCTTCCCATCTGAAAAGCAAATTGTGTGACAAGGTAAAGATACCACATATAAAAAATAATATGAAAATTACCTATTTACATGCTCACCTATGACTACATAGCTGCTATCTGTTATCAGTAGTATAGTTGCATAAAAATAAACAAAGGAAAATGAAAACATGATTCTTACCGTATTTGTTGAAGTGCAAAAACATGATCCGGGTAGTTTCTGTTGGAAGTGAAACTGAGCAGAAGTTCGTTAAGTGCAATTTTCGATTCTCAATCAGATCCAGATTTGCCAAGCACCTGTAGAAGTTTATTTTAAATGTGTCATTGTGTTAGTAGATATTACTTCAACAAATCTAGGTTTTTGTAGATTTATTTTGACGATATACAACTCTTTAACAGATGTGGCTTTGTCTCCTTTAGGATCCAACTCCATTTCAGATGATGATGATGTGGTTTTCATTGAGAAACCTTAAAAATTTTCAGTAAACATAAGTGTTATTTTATTTAAAAATTACTATGTATGTTTTATTTAATAGTTTAGAAAATAAGAGACAAAGAGCACATAGCTTTATATGAGCTTTACTTGCAGCTCTGTTAGACCAATAACTGGGTAATTGGTAGCCATTTTTATTGCCTGCTCACACTGATTTGTAACCAGATCTTGCTACGCTGACACGATAATTGAGTTCTCAGAGCTGCGGTTACATTAGGTTGAAAAAAAAGTGTTACCAAATCTTACAAATACAGTAATAATGGTAAAATCAGCATGGTTGACTATGTATGTAAATGAGGAAAAAATTACGGTTTGGCATTGATAATAATGATTTGGAATTGAATTCAAGATAATAACGTGAGTTAGTTTGTATACATTTTTAGAAAAGCGAAATTAAAGTTTTAGCAGATCTCCATCGTTGTAAGCTTATGCTTTTACAATTCAACAAATACTTTAGAAACATTTTTCAGTTTTCCTTTTTTAATTTTTGTGCAAATGTATTACTGATAAGAGGCAGCAGCTAAGTTAATATAGAAATTAGACATAATGTTCCAGATTAAGCTATGTGAGAGCAATAATTTACGGAGAGGAGCTCTTATGCTCTTATACACTAAACAATTTAGTGAGGATCACTAATGAAAGGAAAAGAGTTGGTAAACCATTCGATATGAAACTTTTCAAATAGAAATAAAGAGCATTATATAAGAAATCATAGCACTTGCGAACTTGTAGTCATAGGTGAGCATGTAAATAGGGATTTTTCCCTTTTTTTTTGTGATATATTTACCTCGACACACAATTTGTTTCGTAGATATGGGAAGATTGTGGAAGTATTGTTTCCGTATGGAATTTTTTTAATCTTGCAAAATTTTATTAAAGGTATGTAAGAGTGAAATTGAGATAAAATTAAACAAACCATAGCTAAAGCTTATATGAATTTTTTGATCATCAAGGTAATGCAACTTAAAAGAATGAGGGCAATGATATAAGCTTACCTATTATCAGTGAAGACCATCTCACATACTTTAGCCATGGTAGAGCGTTTTGTGGTTATCACTCTTGGGGTGTCAATATCTAGGAGAATGCCTAAAAGATCTTGAATGACATAATAAATGTAAATTGAAGTTATGGAAAACAAAATATCGTAGATATGAAAACCATTGGAGAAAAAGTAGGAAGAAGAAATGCATTGGAAATGTTGGTGTATAAGAGAGCTTACCAAATCTGTCATTGAAAGAGGCAGTGTGTGGTATCTACTGCTGAACTGAAAGATAATGGAAATCAAGCTGGTTACCAAATCTGTCATTGAAGGAGGCAGTGCGTGGTATCTGCTGCTGAACTCAAAGATAATGGGAATCAAGCTGGCTCGAAGAAGTATCATTGTCTAAAGGGGTATCAACATATCTGTACTCTTCTGTAATCTCTTTCAATCCAGGGTTGGTGATCTCATAATTCCTGCCCTTCTGAATAATGTTGTAGATATCGACATCCACACCAAACAACACAACTTGCATCTGATGACCTTGGTGGATCACATAGGTAGGAAGTTAGTGTCAACTCATGTACGTATGGAATCAAGTGTAGATGAATTTACCTTTTCATCCTCAAATAGCATTCGCTGAAACTTTGTCTTCCCTAGATTTTGTTTTGCGCGTTGTTTTCTAATTACCTTAACTCTAACCACTCTAACTTCATCTTTCTTTGTTTCAAGAATTTGTCGAGGTAAACTCTCTTTGTCTTCATCCTGCAGTTGAAGAGAAGCCACTCAATGGGGAAAAAAAAAATATTGCAAAAGCATGTGTATGGGCCAAATTCGTCATATAGTTTATCAAGGTAATATAACTATAGTGAATGAGGGCAATGATATAAGCTTACCTATTATTAGTGAAGACCATCTCATATAGTTTATCCATGGTACAACGTTTTGTAGTTATAGCTCTTGGGGTCTCTATGTATATGAGAATGCCTAAAAGATCTTGAATAGCATAAACCAAGCTATGATTAGAAGAGGCATTGCAGAATAAATGCATTGGAAATGTTGGTGTGTAATAGTAAGCGGGCTTACCAAATCTATCCTTTTTCACTTTAGTAGGTTTTCATTTGTATTATTTACTTTGCCTACATTTATTTTGTGTGTTTATTTCCTGTAGTAGTCTGCAAGTATAAAGATATCTATTGGTTGCTAATTTTTTCAATTCGTGAGCCTAAACATATGAGTATTAGGTCCTTTAAGATATTACTTCAAAAGAATAATGGCAGTAAAGGAAACCACGGTAATTCCCTCTATAATTAGATAAGACATTAAAGCAGAGATTGTAATGGAAATGTGATCACTTTACCTCATAGTTCATAGTGTAGATATCCTTTGCCTTTGTTTTTAGCATTTTCTCAACATTTTTGTGTAGGCAGCCAAATGCATGGTAACAGCTCCATCAGTGGCGTTAAAGTTGAAATAAATCATGAGAAGAATTATGAGATTTGTAGACTATAGAGAGATAAATCCTATGCAAGCGTCTCTTGCTCTTTTGCTCAATACTTCAATAGAGAAGGCTTTCATGGACATGAAGCTGCCCTTTTGTCACCAAAAGATGCTATTTTAACGCTTAGCATTAAGAGTAAATAACAGTATAAGACTGAGCTCACTGACATCTTCGTCACTTGGGACCTTGGGTACAGCATGATGAAGTTAATTTTGACATAAGCAAACTACAGACCCATTTTGCCTTGGTGATTTTGTAATGACAAAGATTGTATCTAACACAAGCTCAGTTAGTTGTAAACAGAGACTTAAATCAGTTGTAAATAGTTTGATATGTAGCTTAAGTAGTTTTAAAGTACTAAAAAGAAAAAGAAAACAAATCAGTGTTGTAAAAGCAAAATTTTCCCTCTAATTTTTTTTTAGCACAAATTTTCCCTCTAATAGATATAAATATAACAATATACAAATATTCGAGTTTTTTTGAAAACATAGTTTCTTCATTTGCACTAACCAATTCTATATATTAGTCGTTTTTAACACCACCTCAGAAAACATATACCACGTGTAAAATTCTGTGATTGCATTATATAATTTCCCCAAACTCTGTGGCCGCATCATATGTGAACGCTACATACTTTACATCTACCATGTCAACATGTGCGTTTTTAATGTTACCTATAATTTCCATCCAATTCTCCAAAAACGTATGTCGCTAAGGCTTCTGATCTCGCTCGCTCGGCAAATGCATATACCTGTAGCCAGAGGGATGGAAAAGTATTTGGGAATTCCAATAGTAAGTGGAAGAGTAAAGAATTGTGTTTTTGATGAAGCTCTTCAACAACTTAAAAAACAACTATCTCGGTGGAAAGCTTTCTCTCTTTCCCAAGCTGGAAGAGTAACTCTAAAGCAAATCTAAGTTCCCAAACAAACTATCTCATGCAAAATTTCCTTCTTCCGAAAGGAGTTCTAACTAAAATTGACCAAATAAATAAAAAAAAATTTCTGGAACAAGAGTCACGTTGACAAGTACCATCCTCTGATTAACTGGAATAAAATTTGCCTGCCTAAAGACCAAGGTGGTCTGGGCATCCAATCAGCTGAAGAGCGTAACATTAGCCTTTAAATGAAACTTCTCTGGAAAATTTACACCCAACCTGACAACATCTGGGTTAAAGTAATCAATGAAAAGTATTTCAGAAATAACAAAATCCAAGACCTGAACATTCAAAACACATCCTGGCAATTTGGTAGATTGCTTCACCTTAGAGAAAACTTTCAAAAGGGCCTTCTCTAGTTAGTTGGAGATGGCTCGAAAATTAATGTTTGGTCTAACCAGTGGCTTAAGGATACCAAATTAGATAGCTACAGAAACACCAATGACCCTGATATGAAGGTTGCACACCTGCTCACTATTGACAAGAAATGGAATGGGAGTCTAATTAGACAATTTTTCCCCTCTCATATTGCTGACGAAATAAGCCAAATTCAAATCCCTGAGTGGAATACCCCTGATAAATTAATATGGAAGTATGATAGACAAGGTAATTACTCTACTAAATCTGTCAAAGCAATGCTACAACCTCCATTGACAACCGTAGGAGGCAATTCATGGATCGTTGTCAATTCATGGATCTGGAATCTATGTATTCCTCACAGGACTCAAAATTTCATCTGGAAAATTGCGATTGATGGTCTAGCAACAAAAGAACGTCTTAATAGATTTTTTTAACAAAGTTCCCGCACACTGCTCATTGTGTGACCTAGGGAATGAAGATTTAGACCATCTTCTAGTAAACTGTCTGACTATGAACGAAATTTTCAAAAATATGAACAACTTACGAGAGAAGCTTTTCTAGGTCTGAAAAACTCATCACCAACAATGTCAGACTTGGAGCAAATTAGAAGAATAAATTCCCACTTTGAACACATATGTGTAATATGGCAAATAATTTGGGAAGTCAGGAACTCCTCTATATTTAAAGGAAAAGGTCTAGATAATGCTGATACTCTTGCTAGGAAATCTATTAAGAGTATTGTTGAGTGGGAAAAAACAAATCGAAAGGATCCCAAAAAACAACCTAATCCTAAAAGGAAAGTTAACAAATGGACAAAGCCTCCGATGGCCATCTACAAAATTAATGTAGACGGCTCAGTTAAACTTTCGGGGGATTGCCAGGTCGGGGGTATTGTCCGTGATTGGAATGGGCAAATCAAATATTTCTTTCCGGAAAAGGTTACCAAGGGATCTCTAATTCAAACAGAATCCCTGGCTGTTTGTAGAGGATTAGAACTAGCCCTTGCTAGAGGCTGGAGAAGTATCATCATAGAAGGAGATAACTTGGAAGTTATAAAGGCAATTACAAGGGTCAACACACCTCACTGGGATATCATGAGAATTACAGAGAAGATCTCAAGATTGATGCAGGAGTTCACTTCGGTTCAGGTGCAACATTGCTACAGAGAAGCAAATTCGGCTGCAGACTTCGTAGCTAGAAATAGTATTGAATTTAATCCCTATAACCTCTCTATTAGTAGGGAGTTTTGTAACATCATCCGACAGGATGATCTTCTGACATCCTACTGTTTGCCTACTGTAAAAAAAAAACATGCATTTTTCATACTATTTTTTCAAGAACAACTCAACATGTAAAAATTAGTCAACGGACAACCTTAGCATATGTGGAAAATAATACATAAACAACATGACAACCCACTATGACACCCCGGAGTCCTCAAACAAAAAGAAAAGCGGAAGACGGATCCAAGTCTCAGCAGTTTGTGTTGGAATTGGAAGTGGCCATATACCAATAATACCATCAACTACTCTTCACCTAGCTACCTCGAGCAAAAAACTGCAGCAAATGTCAATCAAAAGAATTTGCATTCGAATGGCGAACTTTTTGTTGCTCTGATGGTGACATAAAGCTCGCGGCAAATGAAATCCCACCCGATCTGATCATGCTTCTTACTAACAATGACGAAAATTCAACACACTTCAAGCAATACAATAAAGTATATAATAACAATTTTGCTTTCGGCTCAATGGGTGGAAAAACTAAAGGCAAAAACAAAAAGATACATACACATTTCGACTACAAGGTCAAGTATACCATTAACTCCTAGATTTGTTACCAAGTGTTAATAACCCAAAGTACTTGCAAATGTATTTCTATGATTGTACACCTTCGATATAGATAATGGTGATGGAAATTAGATGCGCAGCGGAAGTTTTAAAAACTATTTTCTATCATCTAATCGCAAGGATCTTCATGCATAAAATCGATAGATCAAATCATTGTTCATAGGAGATACCTCTTGATGCGTGAACCGAATCTAAACGGAGAGGATTCGGAAGAGAACTAGAGCCCCACGTGTCGCTCCTCTACTTGGTCCACAAGAGCCCGGTCTAGATCTCCTTTGCCTTCGACTGCTAGGACGAAGATCGAAAGGTGAACAATCAAATTGCTCTTGATTGATGATGGTGGAATTCAGCCTTCACGAACCAACCAAAGATGAGATGTGCTATTGCAATCTCCTTCTTCAATTGCTACGGCAAAAAACCCTACGTACTTTTGGGATGTTGTGGTTTTGTTAAGCTACCCTAAGCCCATCTTTATAAGCTTATATTTATACCTTACTTAACTAATTATTTATTTCACAAATAAATCTTATCACATTATTATTAATATATATCTAATATACACTAATAATAAAATCATCTATCTTTTGATCAAGCCCGTCAACTCTAAGTGTGTGACCGCATAGGACCCGTTTATAATAGCCATGGGTTTAACCCGTTTAACCCCATTAATCGTAGTTGGCTTCTAGCAAAGCATTACAACTCCTAAAATAATCGGATTGAATATCTCTATCAATTGTCCTATTCCATAACTAGTCATTGCACATTAAATTAAAGGACACAATTCCTTCAATCTCCCACTTGTCCTTAAACAAGTGTGCAATTTCAGATACCCGTGTCTCTTAATGTCATATTTGATGATATGGTGACATTCATATCTATTATCAAATATATATTCCTTGAACTCCGAGTTCGAACTGTCAATTAAACGGATGATTACAAATAATCCATCCGAGCATGGCCATGCATTTTCAGTTCTTGCTCTCCAAGTGGCCTAGACACCATTCCTTTTCAATGCATCACAGTATGCATGAAGAAGGAGGACATCTACAGTCTTGTATGACTATGGCTCCCACTCAACTTTTGGCAATCCCAACTATGACCTTTATAACTCCCTGTTACGGAAAGCGTTTAGCCGTGTCAAAGAAATACTAATCATCAAGAGGGACCATAACACACTCATGTATGAGGAATCTACTAATCATGGTTTAACTTAAAACTCTGCAATCCCTTTTGTAGAATCTTAAGGTGGGTCTGTCCTATATATATCATCCATACATATATATGTAATTGACTAGACATCTCCATGTCCATATAGCCCATGAAACCTGGCGCTATCAGTCAACTTACAATATAGTCATTTAATAAAATCACCTATGTCCAATTTGATGATTTCAGACTACGGACTTGTGATAATTCATAATTGCATTTCACTTAATGGGGTTTCATTTACCAGAACACTTAAGATAAGCCCATTTGCGAACTACGAATTATTTGGATATTTTATTTATTATCGTTCAACACAATATATAAATAAAGATGAAATATCATATATCATAAAATCATCCAATCAAACATAAACTTAGTGTCTAACACTTTAAACATAAAACATAATAGAAAGCAATCTCAAAGCCATTCTCCAATGTGTTTGAGACCCTTAGCCCTAGTGTGACTATCATGCTTGGGCCTAGGCATAGGCTTTGTCAATGGATCTGCAATGTTGTCATCTGTATGCACCTTACACATCTTAATGTCACCCTCGGTGACTATGCGTCGAATAAGGTGATACTTCCTCATAACGTGTCTGGATTTGGAGCTCGAGTTCGGTTCTTTGGCCTGGGATATGGCACCATTGTTGTCACAATGGATGTCAATAGGCCCTGAGATGCTAGGAACAACACCGAGTTCATCTATGAACTTCCTGATGAAGGGTTTATTCTCAATCAAATAAATTTATAAGATCGAAACCCCGCTATAGTATAGTAGGGTCAAGTTCGTCCGCAGGGAGAAAGTCAGTGACTCAATTTTAGTTACCAAAGAGCAAAAGAATAGCAAGAAGAGATGACAAATGTAGAGATTTTTTTGGGTTTTAAAGTTGCTGAATTTTTGGAAGAAAATCAATAATATGAAAGATCTAAGGCATAGGGATCACCACAACGATAATCATACAAGCATCGCAATGAATCAAGTAAAAATCATGTTTTTATCTATTAAATAGGTCAATTTGCATCAACCCTAGCAAAGCAATCAATTTATTTTCACAAATTAATAAACTTTACTAACAATCTTAATTAGGTTAACAAACTTTCGTTTCAAAATCCTAATTACTATCCAATTAACAATTCAATCTTTCAATTTAATTGCAAAAAGGAATTTCCCCAATTTTCATTGAGTACTTAAGCACATAAAATAGATAAAACCAATCAATTCATCAATTCATAGCAAAATCGCAAGCATAGCTATCGTTGGGATCACCCCAACCCTAGAAAAGGCGACTACTCACGCATAAACATGGTAGACATTGCAAAATTCATGAAATAAATAAAAATCAGAAAATTAAATTGCATAAAAACCTGAGAATAACGTCAACAAAGCGTCATAAAAGCCTCACAAAACGTTCTCCAACTTTCGCCGAAGAAATCGCTTCAAAAAGCTCTCAAATCCGCTCACAAACGCTCTATAAACGTGTGTTCCAAATTCTAACGTGTGCTGAAAAAGTGATGGGAGGAAGAAAAAGATCCTCCAAACCCTAAAAATCCTATTTATACTTAATATCTCATAAACTAAATTAGGAAATAACAAATATATGAATTTTATCTAAAGTCTATCTAAGGAAAAGGGGTAAAAATAATTAAATCCGGGTAAATTAGCTTCGCTGGAGCCCATACCGAGGCGGGTGACCTCGGTACCGACCCCCCTTAGGGTCGGTATGAACACTGTCGCCATTTCTTGCTTCGCACTTCCAGATTGAGCCTCGGTACCGACCTCCCCTAGGGTCGTTATGGGGTCGGTATGACGGTAGTCCATCTCGGACTTAAAGAAACGTCCGTATCTCCTTCGTTATAACTCCGATTGCTTCCGTTCTTTTTCCTATGCGCTCCAAATTCTCTTACGCTTCTTTTCAATGTTGAAAGTTTCTCCAAAAACAGCTTTCAAAATTCTGTAAAACACACAAAAGCTAGTGAAGACATCTATTTCTCATGAAATATGAAAACTTATGCAAAAGACATTAAACCCAATGCAAAACTCTATGAAAATGACTTAAATTAATGATAAAACATATGGAAAAATATGACTAAAAACATGCACATCAAAATACCCCATACTTAGACTTGCTTGTCCTCAAGCAATAATCAAGCAATAACCAATACCTACAATACACCCTTCTAGTCCTTGCCCTGATCAAAAGCAACATCATAATGTTGTAGCAAAGTAAAGCAAGTGAATTTAACGTCATCACACATATATGAGCGATCCCTAGGCATAGGCAATACAAATCCAACATCACAGGGATAATTTGTTTACACTCAACTCTCAATGTGTTTAGGCTATGAAGATTAACTCTCAACTCAATTCCATATGCAAACTCATAAATATTGCAATTTAAATGTAAATCCACTTCGCAATCAATTATGTAAATGCAAACAAGAACCATCAGGAGGACTTCGCTCAATGGAAGACTTCAAATAAGACTCCATTCGGCGGGGTTGTAATGGGGCTTGGTAAGAAATAAAGGGCATGGAATTATTTGGCTATGTGGTGCTTAATAAAATTCGGGAATCAAGACTCCTAAATCTTCAACACAACTCAACCAAACCATAACTCGCAATCATATGAATCAACCAAACTCTCCAACTCATCTCAATGAAGAACACAACCTCTCAAACTCAATAAACCTCTCAAAAGTATGAATCTTGCAAAAGTAAAGGAAGCAAGGTAAATTTGGCTCATGCACTTTTATTCACAAACATATATACACAAACTTTCCTTCTTTTTTTTTTTTTCTTTTTCTTCTTTTTTTTTCTTTTCTAAATCTCGTTTTTTTTTAAACGAAAAATAACATAAATAAATAAAAAATTAGTGCATTTATAGGGTGAGCCAAAAATCCTTTTACAAAATATGCATAGCAAGATAAAAATATCAAACCAACCCATAACTCAATAAACTAAAAAATTCTTCTCACTTGAAATCAAACACAAACTCATTCCTTCCACAAACCATCATTTCAACCAATCCTAAGTCTTAATTCCCAAATGGAGGTCATGCTCAATTTGGCTAAGGAAAATTTTGTTGAGCTTATAAATAAATGTTTCAGGCTAATGTTCTGGCTTCAAGCAGAGATAATGCAGGGTAGTTAAAGAGAGGATAAAATTGGCTTAAAAAATGCCTCCATCATTTAATTCTTATTCACATAAACATATAAATGCATTGACTTTGAATAACTATCACAATATTTAGAGATGTATAGGAAGAGTAAAATACACTCAAGAAAGTAGAGGGATTTTTTTATGTTCTCCCTATAAGGCTAAAATTCTCACTAGGACAAATTTTGTTAGATTTCAACCTTTAGACTAGGATCATATGTGCTCAATTTCATCACAAGTTCACAATCCACATAAAATCATTTTCAAGGAATTAGGCTAAACTTTCCAAACATATCATAGGATTTACATGATCAAGTCAGTCATTATTTATCATCATAGGACATCTAAGTTAGGGTATAAAAACCAAGACAAAACGAAAATAAACATGCATTTTTTTTCTTTTTCGACATTTTTTTTGTTTTTTTTTTGTTTTTTTTTATGAAACTAAAAGCAATACTAAAGTGACTAGAACATAAAATGCATAAAGCTTAAACATGAATGCATAACATAATCCAACTAAAATAGAATGCAACACATAAACATAATCCAACACACATAAAAAGGACACAAATAAGTTTTCTGAATCCCCCACCCCATACTTAAAAATAGACAGTGTCCCCACTGTCAAAAGAAAAATCAAAGTAAAAGGGAAAGATTCAGAAACTCACAAAAGAAATTCAGAAGCTGTTAAAGACATCCATAAACTCAAACTCTACGGAGAAGAAGGTGGTGGATCAGGAGGAGGTGGTGGATCTGGTGGCTCGGCTGGAGGAGATGGTGGTGGGACGTCCTTGGGTGGTACACTATAATATGCCCTCAAATGACATGGTCCTTGCTCATTCGCGTTGTGCTTCCCTGGACCATCTTTAATAGCCTCACGAATAAGCTTGAACCTTCCTGAGTGAACGCTCCAATCTTCCACCCATTCATCTTTCCTTATAAAGCACTCAGCAGGTGTGCTTTCCTCATATATAAACCTCTTCCTCTTCATTGAATTGACTTCTTGAGCTTCCCCACCGTCATACACAAATAGTTTTATTGCATTGTTGAGTTCGTTGTACAATGGCGGAGGGGGAAGAGATTCCAACACCTTGTCTTCTATCGCCTCATCTTTGATGTGCCACTTCGCAAGAACCCCATACTTAAACGCGACAACCGATTGCTTGAGATCGTCGGGAATCGCCTTCCAATCGAATGGCAAAGGTGGCGGTGGACTGATAGTAATGGTAAAGCATGCTTGTTCATCATGAGAAAAGAGGTTAGGGATCATACCTGAGCTTACCTGTGGCTCGGTAGGATCTTGACAATTCTCTACAGGAGGTTCCTCCTTCTCTTTAAGCACTTCTCCCTCTTGTTGGGGTTCCTCACATAGCTCCTCCTGTAGTGTCTCAGTACCAACATGTTCATCATGAGAAAAGAGGTTAAAGACCATGTCTAACCTTAATTGTAGCTCTGTAGGATCTTGGCAACTCTCTTCTTCCTCCTTAGGACACACAATCGCATCTTCAAAAGCCTGAGTAGAGTTAGCACAAGTGTATGTTGACTTGGTTGGGATATGTACCAACTCATCCTCAGGCTCTTCTCCACCTACAAGCTCACAAAAGATAATGTTATCGTATGAACCAACGTCATACCTATATGACATCTCTATTGGTTGTGAGGTTGCGTCTTGTGATGGTGATACTGACAGATCCTCCTTCTCTGCGGCCAAATCTCCCAATTGCGCTTGGATACTCTTCAATTGAGAACTTATATCATCGCGAAGCCCATGGAGTTCCTCTTTGAGCTCTTGTACCCATGATGGTGGTTCTTGATGCTCAGAATACCAATATGATTCTTCCGGAGGCGACTCCCATTGCTCATAAGGAGGAGGAGGAGGTTTCTGATAGAGATTCCAGGGTTGGGAGGGCTCATACGAGTCCATATAATCATGTTGAGCATAATACCTCTCTGTTGGATGATAGGAACCATATGACTGTTGGGCTTTGGTTGAATCATCGGAGGACTTCTTTGCTTTCCAAGTATCAAAATCAATGAAATCTTCATCCTCCTCATCAACCTCGGCTAGATAGCTCGCATACTCCTTTTTCCTTGCTTGCCGTCTTTCTTGTTCATCCCTTGTTTCAAAATAATCATATGCATACTGCATCTTGTACCTAATCTTGAAAACTCAAACAAGTGCACATATCAAATAGCAAGGGTTTGGCACCAAGTCGGTACCGATGAGGCGGGTGGTGGGAGGTGTGATGTTCAAAAAAATAAAAACTAACTAAAATAGAAGAAAATAAAATAAAATAGTATTTACAAAAGAAAAGAGATGGGCTATTCCCAAATTCTAATAGTAACTAAAACTTTGGCACAATTGAAATCTCCCCGGCAACGGCGCCAATTTGATGAAGGGTTTATTCTCAATCAAATAAATTTATAAGATCGAAACCCCGCTATAGTATAGTAGGGTCAAGTTCGTCCGCAGGGAGAAAGTCAGTGACTCAATTTTAGTTACCAAAGAGCAAAAGAATAGCAAGAAGAGATGACAAATGTAGAGATTTTTTTGGGTTTTAAAGTTGCTGAATTTTTGGAAGAAAATCAATAATATGAAAGATCTAAGGCATAGGGATCACCACAACGATAATCATACAAGCATCGCAATGAATCAAGTAAAAATCATGTTTTTATCTATTAAATAGGTCAATTTGCATCAACCCTAGCAAAGCAATCAATTTATTTTCACAAATTAATAAACTTTACTAACAATCTTAATTAGGTTAACAAACTTTCGTTTCAAAATCCTAATTACTATCCAATTAACAATTCAATCTTTCAATTTAATTGCAAAAAGGAATTTCCCCAATTTTCATTGAGTACTTAAGCACATAAAATAGATAAAACCAATCAATTCATCAATTCATAGCAAAATCGCAAGCATAGCTATCGTTGGGATCACCCCAACCCTAGAAAAGGCGACTACTCACGCATAAACATGGTAGACATTGCAAAATTCATGAAATAAATAAAAATCAGAAAATTAAATTGCATAAAAACCTGAGAATAACGTCAACAAAGCGTCATAAAAGCCTCACAAAACGTTCTCCAACTTTCGCCGAAGAAATCGCTTCAAAAAGCTCTCAAATCCGCTCACAAACGCTCTATAAACGTGTGTTCCAAATTCTAACGTGTGCTGAAAAAGTGATGGGAGGAAGAAAAAGATCCTCCAAACCCTAAAAATCCTATTTATACTTAATATCTCATAAACTAAATTAGGAAATAACAAATATATGAATTTTATCTAAAGTCTATCTAAGGAAAAGGGGTAAAAATAATTAAATCCGGGTAAATTAGCTTCGCTGGAGCCCATACCGAGGCGGGTGACCTCGGTACCGACCCCCCTTAGGGTCGGTATGAACACTGTCGCCATTTCTTGCTTCGCACTTCCAGATTGAGCCTCGGTACCGACCTCCCCTAGGGTCGTTATGGGGTCGGTATGACGGTAGTCCATCTCGGACTTAAAGAAACGTCCGTATCTCCTTCGTTATAACTCCGATTGCTTCCGTTCTTTTTCCTATGCGCTCCAAATTCTCTTACGCTTCTTTTCAATGTTGAAAGTTTCTCCAAAAACAGCTTTCAAAATTCTGTAAAACACACAAAAGCTAGTGAAGACATCTATTTCTCATGAAATATGAAAACTTATGCAAAAGACATTAAACCCAATGCAAAACTCTATGAAAATGACTTAAATTAATGATAAAACATATGGAAAAATATGACTAAAAACATGCACATCACTTCCTCATCCAGACAGCCTCCTTAGCCGCTTCACTAGCAGCTATATATTCAGCCTCTGTCGTAGAATCGGCAACTGTGTCTTGTTTAGAGCTCTTCCAGCTCACAACTCCACCATTAAGGACGAAAACATATCCCGATTGAGACTCAAAGCCATCTCGGTCAGTCTGGAAGCTCGCATCAGTATAGCCTTGCACGATCAAGTTGTCATCACCCCCGTATACTAAGAAATCATCCTTAGTTCTTCTTAAGTACTTCAGGATGTTCTTAGCTGCACACCAATGTGCCTCTCCTGGATTCGATTGGTATCTGGTACACATACTCAAAGCATATGCAACATCAGGTCGTGTACACACCATGGCATACATGATAGATCCTATAGCAGAAGCATAAGGAATCTTACTCATCTTTTCTAGCTCAGTAGGTGTCTTAGGACACTGGTTCTTACTGAGATATACACCATGTTGCATAGGTAGAAACCCTTTCTTGGAATCTTGCATTTTGAATCTATTGAGAATCTTATCTATATAAGTTCCTTGACTCAATCCAAGCAATCTCTTAGATCTATCTCTATAGATCTTTATTCCAAGTATATACTCTGCCTCTCCCAAGTCTTTCATTGAGAAACATTTCTTCAGCCATTCCTTAACGGACTCTAACATCGGAATGTCATTCCCAATAAGTAGTATGTCATCCACATACAAAACTAGGAAGACCACTTTACTCCCACTAAACTTCTTGTATACACAAGGGTCCTCTTCACATCTGATGAAATCAAACTCTTTGATCTTCTCATCAAATCGAAAGTTCCAACTCCTGGATGCTTGCTTAAGTCCATATATAGATCTCTTAAGCTTGCATACCTTCCCGACATTACTTGGATCTTCAAAACCCTCTGGTTGTGTCATATACACATCCTCTTCCAAGAATCCATTCAGGAAGGCGGTTTTGACATCCATTTGCCAAATCTCATAATCATAATAAGCGGCAATAGCAAGGATTATCCTAATGGATCTTATCATGACAACTGGTGAAAATGTCTCATCATAGTCTATACCATGAATCTGTTTAAAACCTTTGGCAACTAATCTTGCCTTGTATACAGATACCTTTCCATCCTTATCTGTCTTAAGTTTGAAAACCCATTTGCTCCCTATGGGTTTTACCCCATCTGGCAAATCTATCAAGTCCCATACTTGATTTTCAAACATTGAATCCATTTCGGATCTCATGGCCTCAAGCCATTTCTTGGAGTCTGGACCCGTCGTTGCTTGCTTATAGGTATTAGGCTCATCATGTTCTAGCAGAAGAACATCAAGGTTTACATTCAAGATGAAATCATCATAACGTCTTGGTTGTACCCTTGGCCTATCTGATCTACGGGTGGGTTCAACTGGTTCAACAACTGGAGCTGGAACAGTTTCCACAACTATTTGTGGATCCTCTTGTTCCGGTTCTTGGATGATTTGGGGCCCTTGGCCTTCCAAAACCATCAACTCATCTTCGACATCATCTATGTCATCTCGTTGTTGAGTTTGTTGCTCTTCATCATGAACTGGTTCAAGATGAATATTTCTCCCACTTGACTTATTGGAAATGAATTCTCTTTCCAAAAAGACACTATCCCTTGCAACAAACACCTTTTGTTCAGCGGGATTGTAGAAGTAATATCCAAAACTACCTTTTGGATACCCTATAAAATAGGATTTATCTGATTTAGGGGCAAGCTTATCCGTTTGTAAACGCTTTACATAAGCTTCACATCCCCATATCTTCATAAAAGACAATTTTGGAACCTTTCCAGTCCATATCTCATATGGAGTTTTGTCTACATCTCTAGACGGAGTCCTGTTTAGTGTAAGTACGGCAGTTGTGAGGGCATATCCCCAGAAGGATACCGGAAGGTCAGCAAAACTCATCATAGATCGGACCATGTCTAACAGAGTCCTATTTCTCCTTTCAGATACACCGTTAAGTTGTGGTGTTCCTGGAGTAGACAACTGTGTTACTATCCCACAATTTTTCAAATGATGATCAAATTCATGGCTCAAGTACTCACCCCCACGATCTGATCGAAGTGCTTTTATTTTCTTGCCAGTTTGAGTCTCTACCTCATTTTGAAATTCCTTGAACTTTTCAAAGGATTCCGATTTATGTGACATAAGGTAAATATATCCATATCTACTCATATCATCAGTAAATGTGATGAAGTATTTATAACGACCTCTAACTTCTGTACTCATTGGCCCACATACATCAGTATGTATAATGCCCAATAGCTCAGTAGCCCTTTCATTTGTTCCTTTGAAAGGTGACCTTGTCATCTTGCCCATCAAACATGACTCACATGTATCAATGGATTCACAATCCACGTCTTTTAGAAGTCCATCTCTATGGAGATTCTTCATGCGGTCTAAACTGATGTGACCCAAACGACAGTGCCATAGGTAGGCTTCACTCAACTTACTTGATTTTTGCCTTTTTGTATTTATGTTATATGATTCGGTTGTAAGGTCGAATACAAATATTCCATTAATATCTTGAGCACGAGCATAAAAGATATCATTCTTGTGAATAATTATACCTTCATCTGTAGTGCTAAAATTAAAACCTTCAGAATAAATTACTGCAACCGAAACAAGGTTCTTTGTAATGCTAGGAACAAAATAACAATTATTTAGTTCTAAGATTAAACCAGAAGGAAGAGATAAACTAAAATCTCCTACGACAAGTGCAGCAACGCTTGCTCCATTTCCAACGCGTAGCTCTATCTCCCCTTTCTTCACTTGTCTCCTATTTCTTAGTCCCTGCACATTTGAAATAATGTGAGCACCACATGCGGTATCTAATACCCAAGTAGGACCATTATCTAATGTGCAAACATTGGTTGACAGTAATTCAATAACATAAATACCTGAAGTGTTGGAACTCAGAGTCCCATTCTTCTTGTCTTCCAGGTACTTGGGACAGTTTCTCTTCCAGTGTCCCTTCGCCTTGCAATGGAAACAATCATGGTCTGCAGCCACTCTTGGCTTCTCACCTCCCTTAGGTTTTGCAACTTTCTTGCCTTTCTCTTGGGGATTGTTCCTATTCTTGGCTACCTTCTTAAACCCTTTCCCTTTATTGACATTAAGAACTTCTTTCTTGTTGTCAGTAGGAGTATTCTGCTCAGCAGCTTTGAGCATACCATGGAGTTCATTCAGGTTCTTCTTGAGACCATGCATATGATAGTTCATCCTGAATGAGGCAAATCCATCATGCAATGAGTGCAACACGATATCTGTGGCCAACTCTTGGTCATATGGGGTGCCTAGTGTCTCCATACGACTAAAAAGCCCAATCATGTTAAACACATGAGGACCTACTAGCTTCCTCTTCACAAGCTTGCTATCCAGTATAGCTTTGTGAGTTTCATATCGTTCAATCCTTGCCTGTTCTTGAAACAACACTTTCAGGTTGGTGATGATTGTGTAAGCATCCTGATGTTCAAACCTCTTTTGAAGATCAGGTTCCATGCCTGCTAGCATCAGACAAGTGACAGGCAAAGACTCACTCCTAAGCTTTTTTTCATTAGCCTTTTCCTCATCTGATGAGGTATCAGTAATGTCAGGGATAGGGGTTGATAGGACATCTTCACGCCCTTCAGACCTGAGGACGATTCTCAGATTCCTTTCCCAATCGAGAAAATTCGTTCCATTCAATTTGTTTTTCTCAACTATTGAGCGCAGGGTGAATTTCAAGTTATCGTTCGACATAATGCCTATATAAAAGGAAATGACATACAAATCAGTTTATGTTCGAAATACAAATTACTTAGGATCAAACACCTTTAAAATAAGTAAATGCACATTTTATTCAAATTGTTATTGTTCCTGGTGAATAAAATGATTCCAAGATCCCATTACACACAAGACCCAACGTACTTTTGCACTGTCTTGAGTCTTGTATGCTCAAGGTAAGTAACAATTACTAATTATAACTCCTTATAATTCTTGGTTGATGATCCACATCCAATGTAAAATCATTCTATGCCTCAAGATCCAAAACTTTGCCTTTTGGTCTCTCGTTGGGTACAACCATATCAAAGCTTATGAACCCCTTGTATAGATTCACCCTCATTAGCCCAAGATTATGGAAAGAGACCCTCACTTTTGTGAAGCCCATCCAACCAAAAATCCAGAACTTAATGGGTTATGATATGAAAAGGCATTGCCCCAATTTACCTTAGGAACTTAAGTCTTTTATTTGTCTTTATTTATAAGTGAAAAAATATCATAAATAAAAACAACATAAAACTTAAAATAAGGCATTCAAAATGCAATTAAATTGTGATCCTAGTATGGCCCCTACGATGCATAAAATAAAGATCTAATCTTCATGGGTCTCCACCCTCGCGTCCTTCATGGATCTCCATCCTTGAACTTCTTATGTCTTCTTGTATCAATTACAATATTTTCTAATAATCTAATTACTGAAAATGAATTACAAAAATACATAACGATACGCAGATCGTGTACAAAAAAACATAACGATACGCAGATCGTATTTGTGGGCCATACTAGTCACCTTATGTATGCAAGCAATATATCATAATATAAAACAAGCATAATAAATCCATGAACATTCTTGATATTTTAATTCAAAAACTAGCAATAATATATATGGAATAAATTTTATGGTAACTATTACCTTGTATAATTGGATAGAAATTTTTTATTAGGGATAAGATATCTACCAAATCTAATTAAGGTAATTTAAGATTTTACACTAAAATCATAAATATCTTCGATAACCCTAATTCCCGCCGCATCCACCCCCACTCAAATTTTGTAAGAGCATCCCCAAGAGCATCCCTATTTTGGAGAATTTTATGAATTTGGAGAATTTTGGGCTTTTTTTAGGTCCAACAGCTTCCCCAACCCATTCTCCAAAATAGGGTGGGAATGAGAAAACTAGGGTCTCTTCCCCAAATTTGCAGCAACGCTAAATTTTTTGGAGAACCTTTTTTCCCACGTTCTTCCCCTTTCAACTCTAAAAAACCGACTGTGAATTTGGATTGCTGCTCGACAACTCAGACTCCCTCTTAGCACTTCAATTTCGATTCCACTCCACCCCAGATGCTTAATACAAAATCGGTGGCGTCGTTGCCTTCGTCTACTACTCCTTCTGCCGCCGCCACGGTGTCGTCGTTGCCTTCGTCGACGATGGCCTCGCTCCCGCGCAGTACGAAGACGCCTTCCACGCCTTCCGCTTCCTCGTCGACTGTCGGATCGGAATCGGAACTGATGTCGGATCTAAGCGTTCGCAGCGCCTTCACCGTCCAACCGTTCTTCGGCGGCGAGGAGCTATCGGAGTCGGAGATCCGGCTTGGTGCAAGAAGTTCTGTAGAAGTACAGTTTGATATTAGAGACGATCGTCATAGGAGAGTTACAGAGGAGGGATGGAGGAAGAAGGAGACGTCTATTTAGTTCATCTAGGTAATTGTATACTCCCTTACTCTTTACTTCTCCTGTTTGTGAGAACCCACTGTATACTCCCTTACTCTTTACTTCTCACTTCTCAGTAGCCAAAGGCAGAATTCCATGGGCAAAAGATGAATGATCAATTGGAAAGAATATTGTCTCAAGACTTATCTAGATGAACTAAATAGATGTCAATATGAGTAGTAAAGAGTAAGGGAGCATACAATTACCCTTGCCTATTTATATACATATGATACATATATATGCTCTATTTAATACAGTATAACCTACAGATTATGACATAATCAGTAGCATATCTATACACATACATACTGGAGATATATACATTCAGTAGCATCTTTATATATATATATACACTCGGTAGCAGATTTACTTAATAAATTTCATTTCTATCAATCCCGTCCCGTCACATACCCACCCCTAGTTCTAGCTAGCTAATCAATTAGCTCAAATTTCAATAAAAAATTTAGCAAAAAAAATCAATAAAAATATATAATTTACAATTAAAAATTAATTTACTATTCTCCAAAATGGAGAAATTGTTGGAGTTAGCACGATTTTTTTTTAGAGAAAATGAAGGTTGATTCTCCATTTTGGAGAAATTTTGGGGAATCCGTTGGACATGCTCTAACAATTACAAACTTTTGACAATTGTAGAATTAAGACGATAGGTTTTCATAAAACTTAAAATTTTAACAAATTAATATATGAATCAAATTCACACAAAATCTATCAAAAGATCGAAATAAAAACAAACCCTTTTTTTTTCAATCCGATCTTGTTCCACTACGAATGATTTCGTAATTCAAAGAATTCGTCATCATCTCAGTGGTAGACTTTCGTACAAAATTCAAAGAATTCAAAGATTACATACAATTCAGTGGTAGACTTTTAGCAGTTGTTAAACTATTTAACATACATATAAAAGTTTGCGGCTAGATCGAAATTTTAATTTTTGACCGTAAATTAACTTCACATGTCAAATTTTCTTTATCCAGACGATCAAAATCAAAATTTTAACCATACGACTTATTTCATATATCAAATATATTACTAAATTGAATCAAAATTAACAAGAAAATCAATCGATTATATCAATTTATGCAAGATGCTCTGATACCACTGATGGAAATTAGATGCGCAGCGGAAGTTTTAGAAACTATTTTCTATCATCTAATCGCAAGGATCTTCATGCATAAAATCGATAGATCAAATCATTGTTCATAGGAGATACCTCTTGATGCGTGAACCGGATCTAAACGGAGAGGATTCGGAAGAGAACTAGAGCCCCACGTGTCGCTCCTCTACTTGGTCCACAAGAGCCCGGTCTAGATCTCCTTTGCCTTCGACTGCTAGGACGAAGATCGAAAGGTGAACAATCAAATTGCTCTTGATTGATGATGGTGGAATTCAGCCTTCACGAACCAACCAAAGATGAGATGTGCTATTGCAATCTCCTTCTTCAATTGCTACGGCAAAAAACCCTACGTACTTTTGGGATGTTGTGGTTTTGTTAAGTTACCCTAAGCCCATCTTTATAAGCTTATATTTATACCTTACTTAACTAATTATTTATTTCACAAATAAATCTTATCCCATTATTATTAATATATATCTAATATACACTAATAATAAAATCGTCTATCTTTTGATCAAGCCCGTCAACTCTAAGTGTGTGACCGCATAGGACCCGTTTATAATAGTCATGGGTTTAACCCGTTTAACCCCATTAATCGTAGTTGGCTTCTAGCAAAGCATTACGACTCCTAAAATAATCGGATTGAATATCTCTATCAATTGTCCTATTCCATAACTAGTCATTGCACATTAAATTAAAGGGAACAATTCCTTCAAATGGATCAAACCATTTTCAACATCTGAGACCAGAAATACTTTCCATACTTGTGGCAACAATGGATAAAAATCCACAATTTTTTTCAGATCACTCGACACTACAATGTCATTAAACAGACAAAAATCAGTTCTAGATCAACAAGTCTATAATTCTCCAACAAGTGATGAGGTTGCAGCAATCATAGTAGATGATTCAAACCCTCACCAGATACACAGTCCACACATTGTTATATATGGAAAGTCCAATGAATCACACAAAGTTATGCATTACTATGGTTGTTACGATCCACTACAATATCTACTCCTTCATTTACAAGGAGAGTCCGGTTGGCAGCAAAGTCTAAAAAGAACCTCCACCAGAGGTAGAGTTATGATGACATAACTTTACCAGTGTCAACTTGGTTCAAAACAGGGGAGATTTGTGGACAAAAGAAGTCGAAGGTACATTTAAGTGTTAATGCAGGCAATGACTTATATTATACTTATGTACTAGTTCAGTACACACACGGTGTACGGTTTTTTACAATTTAAATAAATTTGATATAAATATCCGTTCAGAGAGCTAATTAATTTATTTTAACACTTTTGAATTGTTACACAATTGAATAAAATTACCATTAATTCTCCTTAATATATTGAAATCATCTCATATATATAATGATATGTTCACAGTTTACACCATAAGAGGTGTTTACACCGAAATCATCTCATATATATAATGATATGAACGAAGCATTGGATTGGGAGGTGGTGGAGCTAATGATCCGGTGACGGTGGTGGTGAAAGATTAGCCCCAATGGCATGCAAATGACGATTAATCAGATTGCATAGCGACACCAACTCTAAATGTCGGGTAGTAGCAAATAGGTTGAGTAGGTCAACCAGACCAAGATCGGCGACCACGTACTCTTCCGTGTGGGTGAGATACCCGACAATCCACTAAACTGAGTCATCCTACATAGACACAAAGAACGAGGTGGTCTAATGGTCTTGAATCTGGTGCGTGATGACCGGGGAGAGAGCGGGTGCGCGTCGAAATTGGATGAAGGATCCCAGTGATGCTTTGTAGGTGATACACCGGTGGTGGCGGCCTTGATATCTTGCAACCTTGCCTTAATAAGTGTCATCATTTTGTCTATCTCCAAAATGGTAGCTGAGTCTCGTATACGAATTAGGGTTTCTGACATTCTGTGTACTACCTCATCTCACATCGAATATAATAAGGATGTTCGGAGTGATTTATAAGTGATTCAAGCCATGGCTATTTCACAAAAGCTCTTTCTTTTCAAGTTACAAGTGAGGACAACGGACTTGACAAGGCTATGTGACATGGATCGGGACCTCTTAAAGCCCTAGGTCTTTCAGAATCGGTCCAGGAGCTACATCGCCTCAACCGGAGGTGGGTTCTCCTTGACGCTCGCGTGCACCCAGAGGTAGACGGTGACACACACCTACTCAATCACCTCTTGATTGGTTCCCGAGACGAAGATCCTAGTGATCGTCCATAGTAGCCCCATTCTTGGGCCACCCTCCAAATCCACCCAAACACCTTTGACTTGCACGCCTTCCGTTTATGCTCATTCTTGGAACTTGGACATCCATCCACACAACGGATCAAACGTAAGCTCGTTGGGGAGTGCTCTTGGAGTATGTTCCAACATTGTGCTTATGGCCCTCATTGAACCATCGGCTCCAATACTAATTGTTAGGGATCGCGTCATAACCTCAAGTCCCACTTAGTGGACCTAGACTACCCCGAGATTCCGACACTAAGAAACCATGGATTTTCAGGGAGAGATGCGCACATTCTCAACCCTAGCATACAAGTAATTGGATTCTAATTCAAAACCAATTGGCATTGAGTGGAGTAGCACACCTACTTATATATTAGCTTGAAATCTTCCTAACTTCCAACAAAATCACATTCTACCGTTCAAAGTATGTAAATTATTTGGGGCACATTGCTCGAACCATCTTCTAAATCGGACATTTTCGGAGAGAGATGGAGAAAGAAATCAAGATCGTGTCTTTTACAAAAGAGAATTGGACTGGAGAAATCGGTTACAAAGATGTTGGGGGAGAGGGATAAACGTCTTTACAAATTTCAAATAAGTTCTAGGGTTTTTTTATTCAATTACATTTATGCACCTCATTTGTTGAATGAAATAAATTGAACCTTTTTTTTTACCCCAAACAAAAACCATCTTCCTTTCTACAATTGTGATTCATCTTTGAAAGGGGCAAAATCTTCCCCAATATTCACTCTCCATATCAACACTCGGGAATAAACAACGACTTTGAACCCCCAGTTGTGGACATTGAAGAACTTGCTTTTTAGGTGCATCACCCCTCCTTGTCTTTTAGCGTTCATCTTTCTAAAAAGGTCCTTAACTTTTGTAAAGTCTTCAATGATCCAAGTGATCCTCAACCAATCAGACCTTTTCATTGCGATCACACCAACATCCGGGACGACGTTAAACCAAGTCCCAAACTTTGCTACATCAACGTCCTGGAATTTCCGACAGCTTCATGCAAAGGCAACACTTATCTTCTCCCAACCTCCCTTCAAACCGGCTTCTCTTCGTATACCCTACAATGCTTAAAGTAAACTGACCCAAACACCAAAACTCAACCCTCATCGTCCCATCGTCTTTCTCCATACTAACACAAAGGTAGTCATTCTCGTCCAAATCGGAATGGTTAATGGGCTGCCCTTCAACTTCTCCAAGAATTCCTCAAAAAATTTCACCTCCCAAGAGAGGCCACCACACTGTAATTCAGTAGTCATCACCGGATCCTCAAAGCGCTTCAATTTTTCTGAAATCGACCAACCTCCATCGAAAGGTTTTGACGAATTCACCGTCCCGCTCAATTGAAATCACCCCTACGCTTGGTTTTTTCATTAGTGAAATGGTCAGGTCCGCCATATGATCCACAACCTTGCTTGCGGTGGAAGTAGAGGTGAATGCCGACGCCGTTTTAGATGGTGCGGACGATCGCGGAGGAGAGTTACGGTTTCTGGACATGGGGCGGGGGAGGAGAAGAGTCCCGTAGAGAAGAAACATAGAGAGTTTGAATTGCGATTTGATTTACGAGGGGATCGAGGAGGTGACTTTTTTATTCCAATTTCCACCATTATTCCATATTTGTCTATATACTCCGGTCGGACTATCTTAAATTGATTATTAATAAAAAGTTAAATTGATTTTTTTTTAATTAATATAAAGTAAAATTGCATATATATATATATATATATATATATATATATATATATATATATATATATATATATATATATATATATATATATATATATATATATATATATATATATATACACTTATGTTGTTTTTGTTGAAAATATAAATATAGATATTGTTTTCTTCTTCTTCTATTTTAATAAAATCTTAATCGTGTAGTTTGTAATTTTATCATTAATACTAGCTAGTTCAGTACCCGTACTGTCTGCAGTTTTTTAATTTAAATAAATTTAATACTAAAACCCGTTTATTCTAATAAGTATTAAATTGTGAAAAAAATAATTAAAATAAATAAGATTTTATATAGTTTTTAGCTCCTAAAACTACATGCATAAAAGCCAAATATCGTTTATTTCCGATCGGAGGGAGTAGTATTTAAATTTGGTTAATATCTTCTAAAAATAAATCCATATCTAATCAAATTGGGTCAAAATTTATCTTATGCATATATAGATATATATTAATTGAATAGAGTTAGAATAAAATTTTATCCGAAAATATATCCATATCTAATCAAATTGGAGCTAATTTTATCTTATACATATATTAATTATTTCTTTTAAAATATTTCAAAAAATGTGATTGGTTCATATGACTACTTTTAAGGAGAAGCTGTCATATATCTCAATCGACTTCTCCTTTATTATATATAATAATATAATAATAGATGTTAGATTTAACAATTGAAAATTGGAGGTGCCCAAAGCAGAACACCAAGAGAAGGCAGAGAAATTTCATGCCGAGATTATTACGCGTACAAAATCCAAGTACGCCCTAACAATTATCTCATTTATGTTGTAAGGATATTCCAACAATATATAGTTGATATGTATGTGATAATTGAAAACACTAGGTTAGATTTCTTAAGAAAAAATCAAACAACAATTAGAAGTGAGCTATATCAGGGAGTTCAAGACAGTTTAAATCAGGGTTATTCAAATGCATCTAGCATTGGGTGTCAAATCATACTACCACCATCATTCAATGACATTCATTGGTGATCCAAAAGATATGAAACGCAGATACTTGAATGCGATGACTCTTGTTCAAAGATAGGAAAAACGAGATTTGATCATTACTATCACCTGCAATCCAAACTGGCCTGAAATTAAAAAGGAACTTCAACAAGGACAAAACACAGAAGATCGCCCAGATTTAGTTAGTAGAATATTTCAAGCAAAATTGGTAATGCTTAAGGCACTTATAGTAGAGAAAAAAAAATATGTGGCTCCATTGCTACTAGAGTTGATGTGTTTGAATTCAAAAAAAAAGAGGATTACCCCATACACACCTTCTAATAATATTTACACCTGAAAACAAAATTTTAAATCCAGATGATTTTGACAAATATGTACGTGCAGAGCTACCTTCCCGTGAACATCCACACCTGCGTCGGATTGTGTTGAAACATATGATTCATGGACCATGTGGACGTAAAAACCCAAACTCCCTATGCATGAAACAAAAAGAGCTTCGGAAAACATGTAGGTTCAATTATCCAAAGAAGTTCACAGATTACATAATATGTGTGAAAGATTCCTAATTTATAGAAGAAGAAAGAATGGTGACAAAATTTTCCTACGAGATGGCGGAGATGCTATATTAGATAGCAATGGGTTATTCCTTACAATCCTTACCTTCTAGCAGCATTCGATTGCCACATCAATGTAGAAGTTTGTTCTACAATAAAAGCTGCCAAATATATGTATACAAAGGCAATGATCGCATTAGTTTCAATATTACTAGAGATAATATATCCAATCAAGACGAAATACAAAGTTATCAATCTGGTAGATGGATTTCACCCCATGAAGTTGTATGGAGAATTTTATCTCTAGATCTATTTGACATAAACCCAGTTGTGATTCCCCTTCAGGTACACTTTTCTGAAATGCAAAATGTAACCTTTAGAGAATATGAAACCTTAGAATCTATTGCTTCATGTGAGATTCGCCAAAGAACCATGTTGTCGGCCTTTTTCGGACAAAACCAATTAAATCCAAACGACATAAAGCTTTTATACCATAAATTCCCTGAACATTACGTATGGGACCACTCAAGCAAGATATGGAATGTACGAAAACAACGAACTGCAATTGGTAGACTTGCATATGTAAGCCCGTCAGAATGAGAACGATATTACTTAAGACTTTTGCTTGCAAACGTACGAGGACCAACCTCATTCGAGAACCTACTAATAGTAAATGGATATGCATGAACCACATTCAAAGAAGCAACTCAAAGGAATGGATTAATGGAAACAAATGGATATGCAGAATCATGCATGGAAGAAGCAGCACGCGCACAAATGTCGCGAGCATTGCGTAGACTATTTCCAACTTTGCTCATCTTCTGTGGAATAGAAAATCCACAGGCTTTATGGAAAAATTATTGCTTAGCACTTTCAGAAGACTTCATGCATCTATACAAAAATGACACAACAAAAATGTTGAATCTCACTTTAATAGAAATTGAAAATCTCCTAGAAAGCATGGGAAAATCTTTGTCATACTTCAACCTGCACAATCAACTCCCAGTCGAACATGCAATTGCCAGAATCACTAAAGAGATAAACGAAGCAATTAATGCTCTTATTCCAACATAATACATTGGTGCTTCTAAGCTCTTAAATAACCAACAACATGTCGCATACAAAACCATCATGCACCATATAGACACAAAGAAGGGTGGTGCCTTTTTCATCGACGGACCTGGAGGTTTAGGTAAAACGTTTCTTTACTATACACTCTATACAAAAGTGAGATCGCTTGGGAAAATCATACTCCCTACAGCTACATCAGGAATTGATATATGCGGCAAACATAGCAATGACTCATTCATATGTAATGTCTCAAAAAAAAAGTAGTCTTTCAACACATTGTTACAAGATATTTGTGAATGCCAAAATTTGTTTGGTGGAAAGGTTGTTTTCAGAGGTGATCTTAGGCAAGCTCTTCATGTTCTACCACATAAAACACAACAAGAAGCATTAGAAGCAAGTGTAGTAAGTTCATGCTTATTGCCTCATTTAACGAAATTTCATCTCAAAGAAAATATTAGATCAAGAGAAGATCAACAGTTCTCAAGCTTTCTTCTACAACTAGGAAATGGGGAATTACAATTTCAAGAACAAGCCTCAGTATATTTACCACAAGAACTATTCACTTGCGTCAACATTGAAGATAATTGTATAGACCTGTTAATAAGAACTACGCTCCCCAAAATTCAAAACCATTCTATCAATCCTGATATTTTCAGCGAAAAACTAATTTTGGCACCAAAAGATGAAGATGTTGACTCAATCAACACATCACTTGTTGAAAAATTCCCAGGCAGAATAATGACATACCAAAGTTTCGACACTATAATTGATGATCACATCAACCTTTATCCAATTGCATGTGCAACAACACTAGAATGATTTGCAAGCAATTTTTCAAAAATATCATATAGTGTGACATTTCAACAGGATACTACAAAGGCGAACAATTTCAATTCCAAAGAATTACTTTGAAACCACCACCATCAACGCACTATCCATTCCAATTCCAAAGAAAACAATTCTCAATTAAACTATACTTTGAAATGTCAATAAATAAAGCTCAAGAACAAACCTTACAGAGTTACAACAAGTTGCGATAAATTTAAAGCAACCATGTTTTTCACATGGTCAGCTATATGTCGCACTCTCTCGAGCACGAAAAAGTAGCCAAGTTAAAAAAATTCAAAAGCGAGTCTACGAAAATGCCCAACAATGACCATTTAGTAAAAAGTAGGGGTGGGCACGGGACGGGACGGGATTGGGCCGGGACGGGACTCGTCCCGCGAATTTTTTTCGGGACGGGATTGACATTTTTCTTTCGGGACGGGATGGTGTCTGGACGGGACGGGATCGGGACGGGACGGGCCTTGTCCCGCATATAAAAATAATAAAATATTATATAAATTTGCAAAGTGAAAAATACTTTCATAATTCATTATTTAGTATAATATGTTGAATACGGTATTATTCTCAACTATATTATTCAATAATAATAATAATAATAATAATAATAATAATAATAATAATAATATTATAATACTATTATTAATTCATACAATGATTGTATAATTAATTATAATGTTCAACATATTTGGCTACATTATCTTACTAGATCAGGACGGAAAGGAATTGAGACGAGATTTACCAATATTGTCTAATTATTGATTGATAGTTAGGAAGAATATCGTATTTAATTAGCTATTTGCCTCTTGTAACTCTAAATGGGCGGGATGTGTGTGTCGATCTGATGGGATCCTCTCCATTGACTCAGTCTGGAATTTCTGACTTTATGCCTGGTCGTGCTGTTGTTGATGTTGCTCGACGTAAGTGTGTCAAGTATCGAGATTTGTGTACGGCGGCTGGTTATGGTTTCCTACCCTTCTCATTCTCTTCATTGGGGGAATTGGATACAGATGCAGTTGCATTACTGATGAGCGGTTTTTAGTCGCATAAATCGTATCAAAATAAAACTCAAACCTACAAACTAGTATAGCAAGCAAGTAAGAGGTCGATCCCACAGAGAATCAAGTATTTCTCAGCAATGTGTATTTACCAATTAGTAGAAAGGGGGGGTTTTGGTTGATTGAGATTGAAAAGAAAACAAAATAAAATAAAAACAAATAATGCAAAACAAATTAGAGAAGATCGCTCTACCTACAACTATCCACTTTATTTGAGTGAATTGATATTGTAACTTCCTCTTGTCCTTTTAGTCTTCATATGAATGCCCTTGTCCCGACCTAATATAGTTACTAGTCCAATCAGTCCTAGAAACCCTTATCAATCGAACAGTCCCTAAAGAAGGATTTAACCCAATTGATAGCTTTAAGTTCAGAGATTAACCAAGGTATTTGCAGTCCCTAAAGAGGGATTTAACAACACATCCAACTTCCTACTCATTCAATTAGTTCAATCAGCCCTAAAGGAACAAGTTTGCCACTTAGGTTAAGGTTCACAATCAGGAATCTACAAAACCTTAGCGATTGAATTGATCTAACAAGTTGGCCAAACGAGATAGAACAAATCAATAATCAATCAAGCACAAAGAAGTTGAAGCATTCAAATATAGGAAATAAGGAACAAGATTCAGAAACTCACAATCAATCCAAATAAAGCTTCAAATTGCAAGTAGAACGAAGAGAGTTTAGTCGCCCATGGCGAACATCGCTCTCTCTCCAATTGTCTGATGGTTGAAAGAATAGAATGAAAGTTGATCAAAATAACATAAAACTTGGCCTTTTTAAAACATCAAAGTCGGCCCCCAAAATAAACAAATAGATCTAGGGTTTTTTTTCCTCAAAACGGCGCGCTGACTGTCCGTGCGGCGGGCGCCGCAAAGTTGCGGCGGGCGTAGCATGAATACCGCCCCTGGCGGCGGGCGCAGCAAACCATGCGGCGGGCGCTGCATTGGTCTTTCACGGAAATTCCGTCTTGAATCAGCTCTCGACGTCAACATGAAAGTTGTAGGCCTCTGAAAGAGCTTTCCAACGCATGGTCATAATAGTCGATCGGACAACCGAGGCCTCCAGAAAGTGCAAAACAAGTTCAGCATGTCTGGCGACAACTTCTGCAGACTTGTTCTTCGTTTAGGTTCGCTTCTTCTTCTCATGACCTCTTGAGATCTTCATGTAAGCTTCTTCGATCAACTAGACATTCTCATCCAATGCGTTATCAACCCATGTCTTCTCCTCGGATCTACCATTACCTGAAATAATCAATAAAAACGTGTAGATTCCGATTCCACCAACATAGAGAGCAAATATGCAAATTGTAATCAAATCATGGATGAAATGCATCTTAAATAAGCTAAATGCAACCTATTATGCCTACCTAAATGCATGCTATCAATTACTGAAGCGGATTCAGAAATTCTCGGTATCTCAGGATGCTGGGGCTCGTGCTGCACGTTATATTTTTACTAGACTTGGCTTTGTTATCGCTAAAGGAGTGGGTGCCCAGATAGTATCTCGGTTGCCCACTAATTTCTTGTAATCTGTTTTTATTATAATAATAATAATAAGAATAATAATAATAATAATAATTAAAAAAAATAAAAAATAACAATCCCACGTTATAATTAAAAATAAAATAAAATAATATTACTTATTTTTATTTTTATTATTATAAAATAATTATACTTTACAAGAAAAAAATATAATATGATATAATAATATTATAATAATAATAATAATAATAATAATTTTATTATAAATTAATATTATTATTAAATTAAATTATAATATTATTATTATTATAAATTGAAAATTGAAAATTATTATTATAGTTATAAATAATATTTGCTCAAAATAATAATACTAATAATATATTATTATTATTCTATAATATTATATTATTATTATTATTATAAAAATTATTATTATTATTATTATTATTATTATTATTATTATTATATGCGGGACGGGACGGGATTTGCGGGATCCCACCGGGATCGTCCCGCGTTTCGTCCCGCATAATTTTTGCGGGACGGGATCGGGACGGGATTCGCTATTTTGTCCTAAATCCCACCGGGATCGGGACGGGACCGGGACGGGATCGGGATTTGCGGGATTTGTGCCCACCCCTAGTAAAAAGTGTGATTTCGTTCGAAACATTAAAGAGAGATCATATCATTTAACTAGGATATATCTGTGCCACCTACAGGTAACAATGTTTAACTTAATATCTAATTTTCATCAAACAAAAAAATAAAAATTATATATCTGCATTATATAACCTTTTCAACCAGTATATTTTCATGGATAAGGAAGACAACACATGGTAGCCAAAAAAAAAGGACCCCTCATGTACATTCAAAATGATTCAGGCTACAACCGGCACCCCTCTAAAGTTTTGCAATTGCCTCAGCTCCTACAATCGACTTATACTAATGTTCTATAATGTAATTTTCAAGCATGTAAACTGAATTATAATCTTCCTATAAATTCCATATTTGCCATTATTGCAAAACCTTTTTACCCAGATTTACAACAAAAAACAAACAAATACATTCACAACAAAATTAATACAAAGGGTCACACCTAGTACTACACCACTTGATTTTCAGGAGATATATCACCAGATGAAGGATCAAACTGGCCTCTTGATTAATGGATCTCTGGGGTTTGGAGTCTGGACCAAAGAGCCTGTAACCAAGTTCCTGCTTGGATGAACATAATTGTCATTTTTACAAGGAGGTACTAAACTGATCATCTAAGACGACAATTAGTATTCGAGCTAGATATCTCGTGGTCATGGGGATGACTGGAAGTAAGGGTGTTGCAAAGCCTCGTCCACACTTAATCTATCATCCTGCGATTCATCCAGATAAGGAATTTTTTTTTAATAGAAATATATTAAAAGATGTATATTGCAAAGAAAAACAAGATATCATAATAACCTTTATCCACTAGTTTACTTGTAAAAAATCCCTCCAAAATTACATATTTCATGCAAATATGGAAAATATGTAGCATACCGAGGTTCCACATTCAATTATACAAATTCCAAAACCAGGTTATAGTCTACGATTATTTTGATCTACTAAAGTGTATGCATATCAATATGGAAAGAAAAAAGTCATCATCAACTGAAAGGTGTGCACACTAAATTTTAAACTTACTGGATCCCAGAGAAGCAACTGTCGAACTAGACGCATAACCTGAACATCTGGGAACCTGCAAATGGAAGCAGTAGGTATTTAACTCTCACTGTTCATTGTATGAACTAAAGGAGATGCAAATTTACAGGATATTGTTGGGTGACAGACCCTAACATAAGTGGATCTCGGGTCTTTATTAGATTTGAGAAGAACTCTTCAGAGCATTTCCAAGAAGCAGGTGAAACTCCAGCCTGGGTGACAAAAGAGAGACTTCAATGAATAAGGCTATAAAAGGAGTAACTGTAATAACTAAACGAATTTACACAATCAAGCACATCAAGAAAGTAAATGTGAAAATAAGCATAACTTTATGCTGTAGCAATATACTACTCTTTTTTGGTAGATTTTTTCCTCCTTTCCACTTGTTTGTAATTTGTATTACAGAAAACTAAGAATCTTGTCTACTTTTTTTTAAGGAAAGACTGATTGATCCCTATCATTCCCTCTTCAGCTAAACTTGGAAAATCTTCTACTCAAGAATAAACATTATGCAAAATATTATTGGCATAATTAATCATTCATTCAACAGTCCACACAATCATATACACAATTTTAAGAAATTACGACGGCTACTAATAGCACATCATATAAGAGATTTCAAGATAATATCTACTTTCACTCTCTAAAGAGTGCTTTCTCACTTTCAAACCAATCTGTATTGGATTCCTTCTTCTTTTACACAGTCATCTGACATCATAAATGGTCGAACTAACTAAGAGAGATAATGCTTCTATTCTTACACTTTTTTGTAATCTATTAACTATACTCCATGCTCCATAATCTTAAGCAATACGTCTGTTCAATACAGGTAGCACAGCATGGCAATCAAACTAACTAAGAGAGAGGAGGCAAGCTTGCAAATATTGCTCTGTAGACAGACAGTGCACAAACACGCGATTATAGAAAACTTACTCCATAGGGTGCACGCCGATTATGATGCAATTTACTAGGACTGCCAGTTATTAGTATGCACATTTCCATGAATGACCTAAGTCTGCACACCAAGATACCATATTCATCAAAGCATGAAGTATAAGAGGCAAAATTGGCTTCTTGTTACTCAAATACTCCATAATCATACATGTAAAATAATACCAGCATAGAAAAATCATTGAAGCACCATAACATAGGTGCATTAGAAGTGTAGATGAACTTGATAAAGTGCTTCACCCTTTTTTCTTATTAATCTAGGGAGGGAGAGCTTCACCCTTTTTTTTTCTTAAACAGCTCAGCCACCTGATGAATAGAAAATCAAGATAGATGTTCTTTCTCACTCACAGAGGTTACATGTCTAGCAATGAGCTTATGTCAAATCATCCAGACTAGGCATGGTACAAATTAGTTTAACTAAGCAATTTATCAGATGAGTAATTTTTGGTAATGGTCACAAATGGCTGCTACAAGAAAAGTTCAAATTAATATGTCAATCACACAGACTATGCATGATACAAATTAGTTTAACCACGTAACTAAGCAATTTATCAGATGAGTAATTTTTGGCAATAGTCACAAATGGCTGCTACAAGAAAAGTTCAAGTTAATATGTGATTTCATGAATTGATTGCTACTAAGAGAACAATATTCCTTTTTGCAGTAGGACTTACTTGTATGCAAGCTCCTTCAAGTCCTCATTCCAACCTGCAATGTGTTTATCTAATAGAGCTCGAGATAAAGTGTTTATCTGGAAAACATCCGGTGAACCTAATATTAGCTCTAGAATTACAACACCGACACTCCACATATCATACCTAGCATGCAAGGAAAAATTCTAATTAGAACAGCTGAAATTATCGTATACAGAATTTAGGGATCAGTTGGAGTTTCATATTTATAAATCCTTCAATATCAATATCAATTAAATCAAACAAGCCATACTTGAGTGTTCTGCTTGTTGGTCCTCGATGCCAAGTAGAATTCAGCAAAGCCTCAGGAGGAGTATATTCAAATGTTTGCTCCGCTCTAGAGTAACAGATTTACTGGGTCAGGTAGACGTCAAACAAGAAGAAGATAAAAGGAAAGGAACATTTGCAGAGCAAACACCAAAAGAACCATAAAGTAAAGAAGAAAAGAAAGGAAGAAAGTAGTTATACAATAAAGTGAACTAAGTTCCCCTTGAAAACACACGCTGTGTATCCTAAGGGAAACCAATCAATTGCAAGAATAATGATTCATATACACAATTCGTGGGTTCAATGATCATATTGATCATGATTCTCCAATTATCAATAACTCGTATAGCCATTTATAAAAGTCAAAGTTACACTCTTCTGTTTTCTGGGTTTGGAAAATTGTGGATTTTTTACTTTTTTAAATGCATAAAATAGTCATGTGTAGGGATCCAGTCAAAAATAGTAAAGTAAAAAAATACCTAGTAGGTCCGGCAGAGTTGTACAAATGTTTGACAGTGAAATCATCAATGGCACTACCAAAATCAATAAGGCGCCTGTAAAATAAAATAATTATACTATGGAAGAGTTTGTGTCAATGGAGGATATAGATGTTTACAACAAGGTAACGTCCAAATTATGGCAAGATCATCAAGCATGGCAAAATAAAGAATTCTGTGTACAATCAAGCCCACAAAGGAATGTGGTGCAGCTACATTTATCAGTTAGCAACATAATTACTTCAAACTAGAATAAGGATTAATCAAAATCTAGTAT
Source organism: Persicaria tinctoria (assembly GCA_037127255.1). NCBI lineage: Eukaryota > Viridiplantae > Streptophyta > Magnoliopsida > Caryophyllales > Polygonaceae > Persicaria > Persicaria tinctoria. The sequence goes on from JBANSL010000006.1 coordinate 19,756,972, forward strand.
ATAAATCATAAGAAAATAAAGTGCTATCATGATAAATGAAATGGAGTATCTGGTCAACATACAGTACTTGGAATTATCATAAATTTCTGAACAAGAACAAGCATTTACATTATCAGCTATAATTTTGCAAGGTCAAGAGATCAGTGATGTTGCATGTTCCAGTGCAACTACAAATCCTGTGTAAAAATACTTGCAACATGTACTCGCCATGTGCTAAAGTTATAGCACAAGAAGCAACTCCTCGAGTATTCTTTTTATTCGAGATGCCAAAATTTTCCACCGAGTCATTGTTAGAAACATACTAATACACCATTCTCGCAAAGGGGAAGCATTCAAGACCTTATCTATCACTCACATCCCTAGAGTCTACACCAAATGGGAGAAGTATCAAATCATTCTTGTATTCTTTATATTTCAGTAGACATTAAAGGGTGATAATTATATGTGCATACATGTTGATGGTGTGCTTCATATTCCTTTCAGGGCTTCTTTGCATGCATCTTCCAGTTTCTGGATCTTCAAAGCATATAACCATGTTCTCTACCAAGTACGAATATTAACAATTTTGTAAGAAAACATATAAAAATCAGGATTCTCAACTGATTAAGAAGAAAGATAAAAAAAAATTACGACTACAAGAAAGTAAAAAACCACTCACATAGTCAAGCAAGAACAAAATCGAATAACAATCTTACTTGGAAAAAACTGGAATGTGAATGAGTAAGTACCAACTTGTTCCTCGACAAGTGCTAAAAGGTTACTTTCAAATAAACAAAACCCCTTAAAGGCTAAAGGCTCCATATATTGCTTCAAATATCTTGTTTTGAACAGAAAATGCTTTGGATGTCTCAAAGACTCAAAGTAGAAAGTATATGCACATATCAAGAACATGTACCATTTAACATAGCAGTGACTGAATGAGGAGAAGAAAAGAAATATGATTACAACACATTGTGCCAATTCAATGTTGCAAATCATACAAAGATTTCAATGTTGCTCAATAATTCCTGTGTGGGGTTGGGTGGGTGGATGGACGTGGGGGTTGTTCATCTTATTACTACAGATGATGTAATAGCAAGCAATTAAAAAACTGTTCATCCTATCAGTGTGGGAGTATCTATAGTTACAAAGACTTTGCCACAATAAATCTTGTTCTTGAAATATATAGGGTAAAAGATTTTGTTCTCACCAGGTTTAATATCCCTGTGGGTAATGTTGCGGTCATGACAGGATTTGAGTGCCAACAGCTGAAAAACAAAGAAAGAAAGATCTCAGCTGCATATTAGTGTAGAGAAAGCAAAAGGACAAACTGTACAATACTAGCAGATAATACAAATGCCAAAATCCACTGTTTACAAAACTCATGCAGAATAGAACCCTCAAGTACTGCTACTACAAACTCATGAATAAGCATTAGATTTCATTCATCAACTCTCCTATATTTTAAAGAATGAGCACGTTATGTATTTTATTTTATTTCCTTCATCACGAAAAGAGAAAAACTTTGCAAATTTCACAAAGGAATTTAATTTATTCTTAGCTGCTCATGAACCATGATACATACTATCATAGGCAATGTCTCCTTAACTGTTCTTCAAAAATATTATCAGAAAAATTGTTGTGTCACTCTAATTTTCCATTGAGTTGTACGTACCAGCTGCCTTATAAGGTTTCTCATTCCCTCTTGTCCTGCTTCTGTTGTCTTCAGCCAATGCCACCATTCTGATGGATTTAATATTTGAGCATTCCCAACTCTTTCAGACTCAGATTCCCCAACATTACTCTTCACTTCTTCTGCTGTGTACATGAGCTTTGATAAAGAAATACCTTCATGCCTAAACACAAGCCATATTTCATTTGATCGAGACTCAAAAGATTCAACATATCTTGCAACATGACTGAGGCCTTCTTCATAGTAGGCTCCACCAGTCGTATTTCTATCTACATTTTGATTTTCAAGAATCTCTGAGTCTTCAGTCTCTACAGAAGCTGATGAAGGACCTCTCAAGTATGCAGAGGCATTCAAAAACAGTGCACCAAAGTACTTTTCTCTTAAACCACTCATATAAACAGCAGTCCCTTTCTCCACCTGTTAGATCATATAAGAATGCTCTGATTAGAGCAAATTAAGAAGTGTTAAGTACAAAATGCAATATAAAAACCCTCCACATTTAGGTGATTTCCAATAAGGCCACTGCAGATCTTTCTAGACTACTTTAGTCCAATATGTAAAATCTTAAAATAAAGCAAAATTTACAGCAGTTCATGGACTAGAAAAGGTGAAGTACCAGGAATACAGAGGAAATTACAAGGTTAAGGCAAGTAGGGTCGTGATACTATAAACCAATTGAAGACTTAACATTTTCCATTTGTATAAAACCATTTGTAACTGCCCGTATCATCTTACAACTATAATAAGCATTTGGCAGAACAGAAGTGAAGATCAACGATTTGCAAATTTTAATAATGTAAGTGTATAGTCCTCTGCAGCAGGGAGAATGATTTAATGAAATCAGTCGCAAACTGGAACAATTAAGACACAGGGCGGAGGGATAAGGAGGATAGGAAAATTATTAGTAATGAAATTTAACTGTTATATCACAGCCCGAAGAATTTGAAAAAAAAAAAAAGAAAAGATTGAGCTAATCAAATCAGTACCATTATTCGCTTTAAAATGAACATGTTGTCAGCGGGAAAACTGCCGTTGCAATCATGGTTGCTTCTGTTCATTGGCAAACTCTCTTCATTTTTTGAGGAACTTCTATTTTTCCTATTCCAGCTTGAAATGTCACGATCTAGAGAGCAGTTCCAATGAAAGGCCAACCAAACTTCCCCATAAGCTCCACGACCAAATCTTTTATTGAGTACATACCTGCAAGTCATAGAACAGAAACTGAAAGATTTCAAGAACAAATCTCATGCAACAGATCATAAACCATATATGCTCATGAGGAAGGGCCCCGACTTCTTTAATGATTAAAGAGACCCTACTCCAAGAGTCCATAAGTTCTTCAAGGGTAAAATACACAACACCAATAAAATTAGGGGAGTTTTCACAAAACAAAACTCCCCTGTAAAAGGAAACTATATAAAACCAGCCAACTCAGGGATTTTGTTTTCACAAAACCAGTCATAATGCTTTCACCATCTAAAAACGGTTCAAAAACTGCTAAATCACCACTTTACCGTTCACAGTCAATCTTGTTAGAAAACAAATACTGTAAGAAATTCAATACGGTAACCACGAAATTTAGTAGATTTTTGTCTGGTACACAGCTGAGAAAATCCAGCAGTAACCGTGAGTTTTTGGACTTTCTGTTTATTACAAAAAAAAATGACGGATGCCTAATATTGATCGTTAAGAAATAACATTTTAGATGATGTAATTCCTTTGTAAATTTATAAACATCTTGTAATTAAAAATAATAATATGAAAATCACTTTTAAATTGTACTAAAAAAAATTCAAATAACTTATTTTGAAAAAAAATTAACCCTAGATTATCAACTCCTTATGTTAATTAAAATTGATTATAAATTTGAAAAATGCCACATCTTCTAAAATGTTAATTAATGACAATCAACGTTAATTGACCCTAATTTGTTGTACCAAATGAAAAGCGCAAAAGCTCAATGTTATCCCATGGATTTTCTCAAAAATGTGTGTACCAAACAAACTGTACTCAAACTAATGATTATCCTATGGAATTCCCCAAAAGCAAATCAACAGTTTTTAGGAGAAAGTGGTGATTTAACATTTTAGATGGAAAAAGAGTTGTAGGTGTTTTTCCAAGACAAACTCCAAAGTTGGGCAGTTTTATGTAATTTCCTTTGACACGAGTAGTTTTGTGGAAACCCCCTATTTATGGATTATTTTATGAGATTTACCCTTTTTAAACCCATTGCTTTTCTCCAGCAATAACCAATAATGACACTAAATATGTCTTTTATAGGGAAAAAAATGTCTTACAAATTTACACTCATCACCATTTCTTTTTTGACAACTACACTCATCACCATTTCACTGAAACAAAACCTCTTTTCTTGATGGTGAAATGAATAACCAAATCATAAAATAGTATAAGTTGCACTGTAATTTCCCATCATACCAAATATCAGCAGATGCATATGTACTTTCTTGTTTTTATTTGTCCATAGATGTTCCCTTTTTTTAAGTTTCTATTTTTCTCATTAAATGTTTATATACTACACAACCACCTCAAGCAGTCCAGAGTTCAAGTAGAATACAGTATATAAGCAATGTACAGACTACAGAGTGTACGAAAAAAGAAAAAAAGTAATGTACAGAGAAATAGATGCAGAAGCAAGATATACCTCATACTAGGCTTAACATGCTCAAAAGATCCAAAGTTTGATCCACTGACATAGAAGGGGATAGATTCAAGCAAACCAAAGAACTTAACAAAAGATTCAGGATATAAGCTGTGATCTTGATCTCCAACAGAACTTGTCCCAAAATGCAAGCACAAGCTCCTCTCATTATATAAATTAAGAGATCCACCTATGTTCAGATGTCACATAGAAAAGAATTGCAATTTTTAGCACATGCAAGACTGCCAAGACAGTAACATGGTGTAGGGACTGATGGATTAAACTTTCCAATCAGAGTAAAGTGCACTCACTACAGCCTGATTCCAGGTCTGGAAGAAGGGCATGTGACGAATCAAAATTATTTTCTTCCTTTCCGTCCTCCAAAACCCGAAGCTTGTAATCCTCGTTTTCTTTAAGGTTCTCAGACAAATAAAAACAGCTAAAGCTTCCATGCTTTGCTTCAACCTATATCAGGAATAAAACATCACTATTTCTTAACAATCATCAAGCCAAACATGCTAAACTATTTCAAGATTTTTCAATTTATTTCACGTAATACGTGGAGTAACCCTTCCAAGAAACATGTTTCCTTGAACACATAATTCCTACATTTTTGGATAAATGAAAACAGACTGACATGAAAAAGGAAAGATTCGAACAGACAACTTAATCACAGTGTCAATAGTCAATACAAATCAATTTCATACTTACCAATAACTCGTCAAGTTTTGCAGCCAGTGGTTGAGCATGCTCCAAATGAACAAGAGCAGGAGAGAGTTCACCTGTTAAGAATCGACGAATGTAGTATTATATCCACACAAATCCATGACAGTAAGCGTAACAGAAACTTTGAATTTTCTGTTTACCGATCTACTGCTATGCAGCAACATCAGCGAATAGATTTAACATTTCAGAATGATGTTTACCTGCCTGCCCAATCGCTTCTTGTGACTTTGGAAATGAAGATAGAATACCTCTATTTTCAGTATATCTTTCATCATAAAAGGTATTTGGAAGTTCAATTGGATTTAAAGGAACAACAACAGAAGCTATGTTGTCCGTACTGCCTTTATCAAAAGCAGTGTTTACTACACAGTCAGCCAATGAGTAAGAGCATGCCGAAGAGAACTTTGATTTCAGAGGATTTTCATTCTGTGCTTCCCACAACAGATCACAAACATCCTGGGGATCCAACGTCTCAAAAACACCGTCAGATGCAGCAACCAGATAGCTATCATTGGCAGTAAGAGGCTGCCAATCTGTTACCTCGGGAGCAGAAGAAACACCATAACTAAAATCCACAAAAAATTAAAGGTTCTTAAGTTCACAAAAGCTTTAATCAAGTATTAAAAATATCATGAGTGGAAGCAATAATTATAACAAAAATGGATTAAGTAAATCAACACACCAATTAACAAAAGTACAAATATAAGTGAATTAAAGCATATCCTGATATTTTACCACCTCACCTTTTATAAGGCACATCACCAATAGCCCTAGAAATAGCCAGCTGACCATTAATGCGAGGAACACCACCCCACTCAACAACATAACCACCAGACTTTTCGACACGTGACTTCTCATCATCCCTGTCTGGGTGATGATCTCTTGTCAGCTCCTTTGCAGAAAGATAGGTCAAGCCACTAGAAGCCATCATTTCCAAATCACCGCATTCCTTGAAGCGTGTCACAAGACCATTTCTTCTTTTCTGCTGGCATAACCTTAACAAAATAGCTGCTCATCCCAATCAATTATAAATATTATGTGTTACTACATTAAAAACTAACATGGTAAGGCACACAAGCAAGGTTATTAGGATCAAAATCCTAGGATCAGATCACTCGGATCAGTGATTGTAAGATTCTATGATATCATTTTAAAAATTAAATTGGGGGGTGGGGGGGGGTTATACTAAATAATACCTTAATATAAAGCTAAAATGTTATATAAAATCTCACAATAAGGAAGATATAATAAGTCACCAACGTCTTAATTCTTAAAATAAATTAAAGCATACAATAGCCGAGACAAAAAAAAACATCTAGCGCCTTACTAACTTACAGCATTCATATGTTCTAGATCTGATGAGAAAGTGGACAAAACTTGATTAGGGCTTTATGGGATAAATTTGATAGGTAATGTGGGCAGATGGCCCAAGGTGACTGAAGAAGGCATCTGCAAGCTCTCCAAAAAACTAGCTACGGCATCTAAGGATCCTAGGTTTTCTTATGATCCTACCAATCCTAAACGATCATGAAGGATTGTAATCCAATCCTAATGATATACGACTACTAGTGAACAATCCGGAGCAGAACCACTCCTTGGCATCTTACCAATCCTATGATCCGGGTCGGGTCCTAATAACCATGTAAACATGACAATCAAGCTTGAAACAAGAATCATACACAGGATAAAAGAAGCTGATTCCAACCTTCTAAACAAACCACAATGTATTCACACAAAATAAGATTTCAAATTACATTTTAGGCAAGAATGTACCTTTAGCTTCTGCAGGAGATAGGTCATTTTCAGAGCAAATGAGAGCCTTTGAGTCTCCTAGATTGGCAACTAATATTTGACCATCTGCTATCAATATCACTGTAGCCGTAGAACCCGAATCAAGATTGTATTTAGATGCCTCCTTCACAACTCAATCATTGATCATCAACATAAGCACAAAGATAGAGCATGCTGGATAGTGAATCACTTAATCTAATTAAAAAGATGTAACACGCAACTTGCCTTAGAAAATGTAGCATCAATATCGTTAATTGCCATCAATAATGATTCCTTCAAAATTTCCAAGTGAAAAAAACTATCATAATCTTCTGGCCAAGTAATCTTAAACCTGTAAATATAATTAGCAACCGCTATTCAGGAAGATTATTGAAGAAAATATAACAACTCTCCATGTTTTTTCCCTTGCTTCTCTAACATTGTGATTCATTCCTTTCGTGGCGAAACATTATTTACCATTCAGATCAAAGTTAAATTTCTCTTTCCAAATTTATGGATAAGTTAGACAGTAAATGTGACACCCCATAACACTGCAACCTTTCATGAAATTAGATGCAATCTATGTGCTGAATGAGCGAAAACCATTCAACGATGATTATTAATACTTCAAATTGTTAAGAACAGAACATGAATTTAGGCCAGACTCTGGAGAAAGAAATAGCCAACATTCAACCAAAGACGATTGTTCACTAGCAACAGAAAAATTTAAATGTCCAAATGGAAAAAAAAAAAAAAAAAAAAAAAAAGCAGGAACCTCGACAGATTAGGGATCACACCTTGACTGGTCAAAGAAGTTCTGATCTCGATCTCTTAAAAAGTTGTCATTGTTATTATCTGTCAGCCTTCCTATCGGTTTCTTTAACAAGGATGCAAAAGTTGCATCAAGCAGAAAATATGTATGCAAAACGAGATACTCCATTAGAAGTTTTGAAGCCATGTCACTGGCTTCAGCACCATTATGACCATCAAAGACAGCTACGATGCCCACCAGAACCTCGGTCAGCCCATAAGGTCCTGCACAAAATTATACCAAACACTGAACAACATATATGGCATTTGGAAACCCCAATCTTATCATATGATAATGCACGTCACTTGATTCCTAAAAGAACAAAGTTCCTCTCTTCAAAACTTCGTTCATTTGCTCATCAAAACTGCTATGCATATGCAGAATCGGTCATATTAGCAAAATCCCACAGCAATAAAACTACTTCAGAAGCAAATTTAGCAAGATCCCCAGAATCGGTCATATTAGCAAAATCACCACAACAAATATGAGCTAAAATACAAGTTCCAGAATCAGAAACCTCCCTAAGTCACAAAGTACCTTCGGATTACGCAACAATCGTATCAGTTCAAGACAACTGAACAGGGAATTCAAGTAACAACCTAGAAGAAAGAAATTTGAAGAGTGGAGAAAGGAACGGACCAGGGAAGGGGATGCGAACATCGAGGGCGCAGAGGATGCGGTCTTCCTGGGAACGACGGCGGCCTTGGAGCATGGCGGACTGGCAATTGGCGGCGCGAGGTGGAGGGCGGTTGGGATCGTAATTAGAAAGCTTCCAGCGAGGGCATTTCGGCGATTGGAACACCGCCGGCGCTCCACCTTCCCTGTACACCGTAAGGCATGTCGGCGATTCTCCAGCGGAGAAGGCGGCAGCGGCGAGGAGGTGGAGAAGGATTATGAAACGGCAGCGGTGGAGTAATGAAGAAGCCATCGGAGCATTTCTCCGGCCACCGCTCCCGTACAGAAGGTTATTTTACTTCGGGCAATATTTCACCAAATGACTCAAGTTTGATAATGGATGCCAAAAATAGCCTCAAATTTTCAAATTTATGAAAAATAGCGTCAAATATGAAGGGTGTCATATATACACCGCAAATCCGCCGATTAGAGCTGCTAATCAGCGTCGGATTCGACGTTGTAACATTAATTATATTACAAAGTCGGATCCAACGTTGTAATATGTGAAGTGAAGGATCGGATCGAGTCGAATCGGACTAACAATGTCGGATCCGACGTTGCTAGGGTAAATAAAAATTTTCACCCACACCCACACTCAAAAAAAAAAAGAGGGAATTTGTTGAAAAAGCCCTTTAAGCATATTTGGTTAGCTAGATAGGCCCATTAATTGTTTTTTTAGCATGCTTAGCCCATTAATTGTTTTTTTAGCTTGCTTAGCCCTCTTGTCCGGTCAACGGTCAACGTTGACCGGTCAACCCATTTTGATGCCAACTTTTTTTTTTTTTGATGCGAACTTTTTTTTGATGCCAACTTTTTTTTTTTTTTGATGCCAACTTTTTTTTTTTTTTAGTGATGCCATATTTTACCGTTTTGATGCCAACATTTTGTGGTGACAATTTTATAAAAATGATGGCATAAGAGCTTAAAACGTGGAATCAAAATATTGTCATGACATTTTTTGTTTACTCTAATGTCACGTTGACCATTGATGCCATTTTGAAAAATTTGTATCACATTAAAGAAAAAAATGTCATCAAAAATACTACTTTGAAAAAATATCATCAAAAATATGGCATCACGGTAAAAAAAATATTATCAAAAAATTGACATAAAAAAGTGGCATCAAAGTGAAAATAAAATATAGTAAAATTTTGGCATCAAAACGGTAAAATATGACATCACTAAAAAAAAAAAGTTGGCATTAAAAAAAAAAAAGTTGGCATCAAAATGGGTTGGTCAACGTTGACCGGTCACCGGTCAATGGTCAAACGGTTGACCATTGACCAACCCACCCTATGGGAAGGGGGCTAGTGTAAAACTAATTAAATTAATTTATGGGCTAGGTGACTAATTGGATATTTAAAAAAGGCCCTCTACCAAAATCACCAAAAAAAAACTCAATTTGACGTTGTAACAACGTTGAAACGTCTAATTCAACGTTGTTACAATGTCGGATAAGTGAAATTAGCACACAATTAACAACGTTGGATTTGACGTTGTTACAGCGTAGGATTTGACGTTAATTTGCGGTATATATAGGGAACGCGAATATGAATTGAGTTTGCAAATAAGCACAAACATTGGCTTTTTTCTTTCTCATAATTCAGTTCGATCGGATATTTTATTCAGCCAAGTGAACGTAAGTGTAGTCGTTTCTTCAATATTCTGCCATTTCAGCTCCGCGGACTAATTTCACTTGTACGTTCGTGTCTCAGATCCTTCAAAAGAGAGGTAATTTACGTCCACGAGCCATCAATCAGTCCGCTCTGCGACGCAAGTAAGTCACCGAGACACTTTGTGAGAGGGGCGAACCCCTTAAGGCGGATTGGAGGGCTCATTCACCCAATATGATTGCGGCTAAGGTCACGACGACGCGTGTCTTAGGTAAGTTCGTTGGTCATAAATGGGACCCTCCAGGGGAGGATTCGTCATTAATAATTTGAATTTTTAAAATGTTAATGTTTTATAAAATGGTTTTTATTGTAAAAAATACTGTTTTTAATTTTTTGCAATAAAAAATTATTATCTTTAATTTTTTGAAATTGGGTAGTGAATAGTGACAAGAGTTGCCTTACTCATCTATATCAATGAATTCAGCGAGATTTGGAATTCAAAGTTCACATCAGGCGAGATGTATCGCTGGCAAGCGGTGTCACTGTTTGGTGGTGTTTGGCGTACGCTCTTAGCCTATGTTGTCCCAGCGTGTTCAGGCTTGGATCGCTTGTTTCGATTACATTTGTATGCTTTTCAGCGTTTGTACTGCACCTTTTTTTGCTTATTATGTTGTATACTCTAACGGTTCACCATCTGCTGACCTAGTCGGCTTTTCAAGTTGTCGGGTATGTCCGGCTCTCGAATTGTTTCCTTATATAAAAAAAATATCATATATAGGATGTATTACAGAATGAGTATGGACAAGAGTTCATACTTTTCAATGAGAGATACCTTAGAGCTCATTTCTACACGTAAAAGCATTAGTCTTCCAAAAATGTATCGCATGATTACTTGAATGAGATGATTTTGGAGTTATTAATGTCATTAGCACTCCATGTGAAAATTTTCAAATTAAAGAGGAAATTGATCTCACTCTGTCGTATTTCGAGAAATTCAAGATCTACACTACTGTTTTAGAGAGGCAAATCTATAGACAAATTTTATTTTATTTTTGGTACTAAGGGAGGGCTAGTGCCCCCAATTTTATTTATGGATTAACTTGATAGCCTTGTAGAGTCCGAGTACATAATGTCCTCGATACAATTCGGCATAGTAGTAAATAAGTGGAAATCTTTTGAAAGTTCAACCCCTTGTTTGCAAGTGTATCAGCAACTTTGTTGGCTTGTCGACAAACTTGTCGGATCACAAACTCCCAACTTGCCTCCCCTATGAGCCGTTTGCACTGCATTGCCAGATTATTGGGGGGGGGGGGGGGGCATACGGTGCTTCCTCTCCTGGTTTCAGCATGCTACAAGTGGTTGTACAAATCCATCTCCAAGATCAATCAGGGTACTCCCATTTCCTTGGCTAGTTTGAGGCCATGGAAAGCCGCCTAAAGCTCTGCTTCAATTGCCTTGCAGCTCCTTCCTCTGAATGCACATGCCTTTACAAAGTTCTCATTCAAGTTGCAGAGTTCCCCGCCTCCCCTGTTGGTCCCGAATTGCCCCTTGAGGTTCAGTTGAATTTAATTTTAATTATCCATGCTCAAGCGGTGTCCAATCGGTCGGTGCACTACTTCTCTCCCACGTGTTTACCTTCATTTTTATCGTCTTATCCTGGAAGTAAGAGGAAGTCATCTTCCATACCTTGTGAGCAATTCCTTGCAAAGTGTCTTTTCGTTGGAAGATTAGCTCATTCCTCGCTTTCCAGATCCCCAAAAGCATTGTGATGAAGCTTGCGCTCCATCGATCTATCTTCTCGATGTTTTGAAAGACCCACTCTTTGACATCCAGTACGGCGAAGAAGTCTAGAGTTAGTCTATTTCCCATTACTTGATGTTAGCCTCCCCTTATTGACACACAATCTCGTAGCAAGTGTAGCGTAGTATCGTTGTCTCCGCATCGGGGGCAAGCCGAGTGGTCTGATAAGTGGTGATGTTGCCTATTTGCATTGGTCAGGATTGCATCATGTGCCGCCAAGTAAGCAAAGGTATGGGCTCTTTTTTGGGCAAGGGCCTTCCAAATGTGCTTCTACCCCGATTTTTAAGTAAACCCGTCGGCCCTCGAAGGGCTGAAGCCGTGGTAAAATCCCTTGACAAGGGCCTTCCAGATGTGCTTTCACCCTGACATTTGACTCAACCCGCCAGCCCTCCTGAGCAATTGAAGGGCTGAAGTCGTGGTAAAAGCCCTTGACGTTGTATGGCCCTAGTATAGGATGTCCTCGGCTTCAGGATCGTCGCTCACCATGATGTTTTTTTTTATGACGAGGAACCCACATTCGGTGGTAAAACCCTGAGCAAGTGACTCAGTCATTGTATGACCCCAGTATAGGATGTCATCGGCTTCAGGATCGTTGCTCACCCTGATGATATTTTTTATGACGAGGAACCCACATTCAATGGTAAAACCCCGAGCACATGATCTAGCCGGCAATAACCGACTTGCGCCGACCGACTCGTTCCAGTAGTAGGAAGCAAGGCAAACCTTTGATGAAAATCCAAGAAAAGGGGCAGAGGCGAGATTGAACTCGGGACCTTCATACCACCCTCTTGCTCTAGATCACTAGGTCACCCCGACTGAGGCCAAGGATGATCTTTATTGTATTTTTTTTTTCGATACAAGATAAGAATTTGGGTGGTGTTAGACTTTGTTGACCCATCACTCAATCGCGTCTAATGTGAAGTAAGAGCTTCAAAGTCCAGTGTACATCCTAGCTTAGCCACCAAGTCGCAGCAACTCGATCCACTTCACGAAAAACATGCCGACAAATAGCTTACTCAAAACACTGCAAAAGGTGTTGAGCGTCCGAGACAATCACCTCAAACTCCCAGGATAACACCACACACCAGAAACTGAATTGATCAGCATGATGATCTTTATTTAAACCTTCATCCTCATATTAGGGGGTCCAAATCCTCTGTCCCGAAGCTTGTCCCCCTCTAATGTCCCTCCTCACAAAACCCACCCATTTTTTTATATTTTTAATCTACTATTTTTTTATTTTATTTCTTTTTTGTTTTTCTTTTTGATTAAACGGAAATTTCACGAGGTACCCCTGAGGTATGACTTAATTCACCCGGTATACAACTGTTTTACATATTTCACGTGGTGCCCCTGAGGTTCTAATTTTTTCCGCGTCGTGCCCTTGCCGATTATATTTAATAGACTTCCATTAGTTTGTATTTAAAAAAAGGAAATCCAGTTGAATGAAAAAAATGGGGAAACGAACAGAAGAAACGCTCGATGCGAAGAGGGTGAGCTTCCGGTGAAGAGGGTGCAGAGCGAGTTTGCGAAGAGGGCGACCTGAGTAGGTGACGCACCTCGACAAGGAGGCATAGCGGTTGTTCACCGGTGCCGGTGTCTGTGGGAGACTCGGCGAAGAGGGTGAGATTCTCGACAGATGAGGTATGTCCAATTTCGCCCTTTTTTCGAATTTGTAGATGGTTAATGTTGCTGCTACAAGGTTGCTTCTACACCAATCATTCTCCAGTTTTGCCCTTTATCGAATCTGTAGTAGAATTTTGTGGTTGTGCCTATGTTAGGGTTTAGTGGTTCTCCAATTTTTGAATTTGTGCAAAATTGATATCAGATTCTACTAGCATGTTAAATATAACCGGTAAGGGCACACAAAAAAAAAATTAGAACCTCAGTGGTACCACGTGAAATATGTAAAACAGTTATATACCGAATGAATTAAGTCATACCTTAGGAGTACCTCGTGAAATTTCCGTTAATTAAATTTTATGAGGGAGAGGGGGTTGAGGGATAGAAGGGGGACAAGGTTGAGGACTGGCGATTTCAACCCATGTTAGCGGGAAAAAAAACGAATTCCAGAACCTTCCGCTCCCAGTCGCTTTCAAGGAAAAAGCTCGCCACATGAGCACCTTCTATCTAGAACCTTCTACCGAAAGATCTTCAATTATTGAAACTTTTTTTTTAAAAGAATTTTGGGTTCCATTAGAATCTGATGAAATTCCCCCCCACCAGGGCACCAACAGCCTTCAAACCCTTTCCTTCCACAACTTCACACCTCACACAAAAACAAACCATTCAATCTCCGATTCTCCATCCATTGCATCCAAATCTCCAACTTCCGCATCATGGATCCATGGCGGCCTATCAAAACGGAGTCATCCGAGCCGAGCGCGGCCCCGGCGGAGATCCCGGCGCCTAGGCCGATGGAGGGGCTGCATGAGGTCGGGCCACCGCCGTTCCTGAGCAAGACGTATGAGATGGTGGACAACTCAGCGACTGATGAGGTAATAGCATGGAACAGGGGAGGCCAGAGCTTTGTGATTTGGGATCCTCAGGCTTTCTCCACCAATCTCCTCCCCAAACACTTCAAACACAATAATTTCTCCAGCTTTGTCAGGCAGCTCAATACCTATGTAAGTTTCTCCTTTCCTCTCGTTTTCGTTTTCGTTACTGAATCACTCAAAACATCTTCTCGTTAGTCGAGGAAATGATGGGTACATCTCATTCCCAATTCTCGGATATAATGGGAATATTGTTTTTTTTTTTTGGTGTTTTATAATTCAACAATGTTCTAAAATTACAAGATATTTAAGCCGTTTAATTAGGTCATCAGTCATCACCATGATTTCCCTTCTAGATGACTATGAGATGAGTAAAAGTTAGGTTTGAACTCATTCATTTGCTAAATAAATCGAGTATGTGCAGATTTTTAAGCTCAATTTTGAGCCCAATTCAAACTTGAATAGCTTGAATAGCTTAAAGTTTATGGAATTTGCAAAATTTGTTTTAAATTAGTATGTCATATGCAAGCAGGGTTACTTACTACTCGAAAAAAACTCGGATCGATCTTGTTCATTTATTAAACAAGTTAGTATGAGCACAACTTTGAGCCCGAGTCCAAATTTAAACTCGTCTCAAACTCGATTTGTTTATAAACGAGATGAATATGAAGTTATGAACTACCAATCTAACATCATACTTTGAAAGCATTGTGATGAATTGTTTAGTCATGCTTTTTGTTCCTATAAAATGTAAATTACTTGGACAAATTGAATTTTATGAAAAACCCTGAAACTTCAAGATTTCATATCTAGTTGAAGTAAACAATGGGTTTAATAAACTTGTGAGCGTATTTTAAACACACCCTAAAGTGTTGCCCGTATAATGTTAGTTTGGTATGATGAATTCATGATCCCTAACTCTTATGAATCTGATCATCAGTGATCAAATTACATCTGCAGGGATTCAGGAAAATCGATCCAGATAGGTGGGAGTTTGCGAATCAAGAATTCCTCAAGGGGCGAAAAAACCTACTCAAGAACATCAGAAGAAGAAGAGCTCCTTCGTCTTCGCATCAATCCCTTCACCAAGGAGCACTAGACCCATGTGTGGAAGTCGGCCTCTTTGGAGTGGACACTGAAGTGGACCGGCTAAAGCGTGACAAGCAGGTCCTCATGGTGGAGCTGGTGAAGCTGAGGCAGCAGCAGCAGATGACACGGGCCTACCTGCAGGCCATGGAGGAGAGGCTCAACATCGCAGAGGCGAAGCAGCAGCACATGATGAGCTTCCTTGCAAGGGCGATGCAGAACCCGTCTTTCCTCCAGCAGCTGTCCCAGCAAAGGGAGAAAACAAAGGAGCTCGACGAGGCTTTAATCAAGAAACGACGACGACAGATCGATCAAGGAGGCATTGGTAAGAGTGTTGTGAAGGATGAGCCTTACGAGGTTTCCGAGCTCGAGGCTCTTGCATTAGAGATGCAAGGATTCGTGAAACCTGGGAGCGAGGATCCGGATCCAAATCAGGGCGACATTGATGAGGAGTTTTGGGATGAGTTACTTAGTGAAGGCCAAGATCATCAAAACCAGCCGAATACTTAAGTGCAGAATCGATCAATCATAAGGCGAATCAATGGAGTTCGATTGCCATCTCCTAACTCAGGGAAACTTTACTTTCTAACTCTATGAACTTCTATCATTTGTTGACATTATTTCCTAACATTACATTGCAGATGCTGGTTAGATTTTTGCAGGAGTTCCTCTCAACAACCATTCAAATCTATGAAGGTCAGTTGGTCTTCTTCCTGGGGCGGTTATGTGAAGTTTCAAATGTAGACTCATTCAGATCAATTTCCATTTTTGGATTCATCTCCCAAAGGTTAACTGTTCCTCTTTGGTTGCTGTCTGTAGATCATTCAGGGAATCAGGGGACTATTGGGCTTCAAAATTTTTGTTCCTAGTTGATAAGAACAGGACAACAGAGGGTATATTATGTAAAGTGTTGAAATTTTTTATTTTATTTTTTTGGTTGGTGATCAATCAGGCATTGTCAGTAGATGGGATGAAATCAACTACTGTATTAAGTTGGAAAACAGAGAAACATTCATATGTTAATTAGTTTGTATTTTTTTTCCCTTAGTTTTTGTTGAACAGAGAGACAGTTCATGAAGGTGTCTCAATGTAGATTGTAGAGTGGATGGATGCTTTGAACCAAAAAAAAAAAGTGGATGGATGTTTCATTCATATGTTGTAAAAGGGATTATTTACGGGGTCGAAACTAGAAGTGTAGTCTATTTTGTGCGAATTAGGCTCAATAAAGAAATGAGAAAATTTGTGTAGTAGGTACTTTTTCTGGTGAAATGTTCTACTTTTGGACAAATTGTGAAACTATCCACCCTTATTAATCTCTCTCGCTCGAGTTCCTCATTATGGGTTCCCTAGTCTTTGGCTTTCCTCGTCTCTGGTCATCGCCGCCTGGCTTCCTTCGTCTCTGGTCGTCGTCGGAGATAAAGTGATTCGGCAATTGATTCGGTGCTCCTCCTTCGTCCAGCTCCTCCTCCGTCCGGATTTGAATCCAATTGATCCGGCGGCGGATGTCTGGTGGATCAATTCGACTAATTGCTCCTCCTTCGTCCAGCTCCTCCCCTTCGACGCTGATGAAGACGGCGAAGATCTGGTGGATATGAAGCCGATCTGAAGCCCATCTTAGGTCTCCTTTGGTTGTCATGGAGTTGTAGAGGTCGTGCGAGGCGGCGCGAGCAAGCGAGGCAGAGTGAGCGAGAGGGAGCGAATGCTCAGATCCGGCCTGGAGGTTTCAGATCCGACCGGAGCGAGGTCAAGCGATTGGAGATCCGACGAGCGGCGTTCTGGGAGGAAGTCATAACCGTAAGGAAGGAGAAGGACTTTTTTGTTAAATTACAAAATGTTATATTTGCACAACAAAATGTTATATTTACACAACATATGGTTATATTTGCACAAGCACAACATACGGTTATATTTGCACGTCAAAACTAGACTTGGGTTATATTTGCACAGCATACTTATATTTGCACAAGCATAACATACGGTTAAATGTGCACGCCAAAATGTATTGACACGAAAAAAAAAAACTAGACTTGGGTCATATTTGCACAACATCCGGTTATAGTTGCACATGCACAACATACTCTTATATTAGCACGACAAAATGTTAAAAAAAAAACTAGACTTGTGTTATATTTGCACAACATACGGTTATACCTACACAAACACAAAATGCTCTTATATTTACACCACAAAATGTAAAAAAAAAAGAGAGAGACTTGGGAAGGGAATGGACATTTCACCAATTTGTCATAAAGTGTGGACAAATCACCAATTGAAACATCTTTTTTGGACGTTTTGCAAACTACCCCTAAAGAAATATAATGATTTATCATTTATTTTTGGGCTTGCTATCCGGATAGTGTGTTGTTGACGCGGTGGAGTGTTGTCGACATCGACAGAAGGTGTCGGCAACGGGTAGTTGTGCTTAGTGTTGTGTTGTGCTTGAGGGGGGGGGGGGCATACCACAATTTTTTCTCCAACCATTCGTTCGTTGCCTTGAATCATGCCCTTCTCTGCATCCCATACCAACCCTATTTCCCCATTCCCGATGGCTTTCCCATAACTGTAGTGCTTCTTCATGCCCCGATTACGCTTCTTCAATGTCTACGAGTTACACTTCTTCTTAGAGAGCTCCTGGAATTCGAGTGTCAGCTTACTCCAGGGGAATGGTTGATCTCTTTCGATGCTGCGCTGGTGACAAAGGAGCACCTCCCCTTCGATCGCCTTCTCCTTGTCCTTCCCCTTCGACTTTCCCTTGCCATTAGACGCCATAAAAAAACTCCCCGAAAGGTCTTCCAGACAGGGTGCGACTGCTAATACACTTGCAATAACGACATTTGAAACACAGAAGGATGAATAAAATTAGCGCAACTTCAGCCGAAATGAATGTAAGATATTGGGCAACTTTGATGAAGGGAATTGAACCTCAACAATCGAAAACACAAATATGCAATTGTCATGCGAAATTAACAACCCACAATGCAAGAACACCCAAGCAGGAGTCTATATAGTAAGGGAACGAGGGCAACAGCATATTGGAAACCAAAATGGTTACCCTTGTTCCCGGGCTTGAAGAGGAACGACCCACACAAGTAATGGATCAACGACAATTAAGAAATGAATATAAGCAGACAACGTAGACCACAATCGCCATATTCAACAACAAAATGCAAACCCTAGGTTCTCCCATTGAACGGGCAGGGGCGACATGATTTAAATTTTATGAACAAATTTCTAGTCATGCTGCAATTAATTCATCAAAACCCCTCCAATTACGGATAGGTCGAGCAAAATCAAGCAATTAAACACAAGAGATTGATGCCTAATTTGCCGATTTCTGGAAGAACATGAATTAAGAAGTGGACAGAAGAAGAAGTCACTCACATGGACGATTAGCGTAACTTGTTGGTGGCCCGGCATCGCACTTTGTTTTCGGAGACTTGAGGGTTGCCAACGATGCCGGAGCTGGTGATCGGCGGATAAGGTTGGTCTCGCCGGAGCTGCTCGTCCACGCACCACGTTGGAGTGCTCTGCATTTTGTTTTTGCCCTTTTCACTCTGTTCCACCAAAAAAAATTAATCTCTATTCAACCAAACCCCTAATTCACTCGCAAACACACTCTAATTCAATGGACTCTTTCCCATGTAGGAGGAAAACACAAACTCTTTCTGGCCTCCGACACGTTGACCGTGTCCGACACAAATCCGCCGTGTTGTAGGCGTTTCTCGCCGTGTTACCGTGTCCCCGACACATAAAAAGATTGATTGCCAGCGGCGTGTCCGTGCAACATAGCTATTTCTAACCAACGTGACCTACAAACTTCACACCATGGAAAGCTCTGGGCTCTCATTTAACTCGTATAAGTTTCACAAAGGCACCAATTGGCCATGTGAATGCAGCAATGACCAAACAAACACCCCACTGTGCCACTGTCAGCCTCTCCGTACTGGCAAATTTTTTCAGAAACTCAACCATCATGATCTGAAGAACAATGGTTGCGGCCACTATGCCAACAAACAACGGATTCCGATGTATACCTTCAAATATATTGAGCGTCTGCAGTTTCCTCGAGTTGAACTCGTTAAAAACTTGGCACAGAACAAAGGTATTAAAGATGAGCGTATCTTTTACCTGCTTACTGACATTGAAGATGGACTCACCTCTAAACTGTAATATCAGTAGGATTGTGATTTGAAATGCAGCTTGAAACAACAGATTCCTCCACATAATCATTGTTATAAGAGGATCTTTCCTACCTACTGGAGGGCTATGCAACAAACCGTCTGTCGGACGCTCTGTAGCGAGAGCCAAAGCACCCAAAGTGTCCATGATGAGGTTTACCCATAGCATTTGAACAGCAGTCAGTGGAACTTCTCCAGCTGACACCGCAGCAACAAAGTTAATCACTAGCGCTGCAACATTCACAGTGAGTTGAAACTGGATGAACTTCTGGATGTTGTTATAGACACACCTTCCCCACTTCAAAACCGTGACAACGGTGTTGAAGTTGTCGTCAAGGATGACGATGTCTGAGCTCTCCTTGGCTACCTCTGTGCCTTGAATCCCCATAGAAAGCCCAATATCAGCCTCCTTTAGCGCGGGTGCATCGTTTGTGCCATCACCAGTGACCGCAACCACATGACCCTTCTGCTTCAAGCATTGTACCATTAGAAGCTTATCCATTGGGGAGGATCTCGCCATCACACGGATGCTATCAACCTTCTGCAGTCTTTCTTCGTGTGTGTAGTTGCGGAACACAACTCCCTCCACCACTTGATTGCAAGTCTGCTGCTCATCAAACTCTAGAATACCACATTCTGTGGCAATGGCTTTTGCTGTGAACACATTGTCGCCGGTGATCATCTTGATCTCGACTCCAGCATCCTTGCAAGCTTCGACTGCTTTCTTCACCTCCGGTCTGCAAGGATCTTTGAGCCCTGCAATTGCAAGTAAAGTGAAGCCGTCTTCTTCTAGCTTTAGATTATGCGCGTTTTGATCATACTTTGGCGTATGCTTGTGGGCAAAAGCGATGCAGCGTAGGCTACTTGCAGCCATACTTTCAATGGTAGTCTCAAACTCACTTCGAGCTTCTTCATCCATGGGCTTGACCTCTCCACCTACACCATAGTAGCTAGAACACAGTGATAGTACTATCTCAGCAGCTCCTTTCCAGTGCATATGTATAGTGTTTAAAGAGTCATCCCTTACCAACACCCCACTCCTCTTCTTCTCCGAGTTGAAGCTTTCGACATGGAGAACGCTGCAAGCGCGCTTCAACTCATTCATATCCATTCTCAAGTCCTGAACAGCCCAAGAAAGTATTGCCTTCTCAGTGGGGCTTCCAGTGATTTCTGGAGCCCCTCCTGAAGTTGGTATATACACACTGCCGGTTGTATTCAAGCCAATCCCTTGCTGGAGCAACTTGATCACCATTGGATCACTGGCCTGTTCGGGGAAGCTCCCTGAGCTCTTCTCCTCCCCTAGCCAATACTTTGTGACCTTCATCTGGTTCAGCGTCAAGGTCCCCGTCTTGTCTGTACAGATGACTGTTGCCGAGCCCATGGTCTCACACGCCGAGAGCTTCCTCACCATGGCTTGATCTGCCATCATCCTCTTCATGGAGTAAGCCAGGGTGAGAGTGACAGCTAGCGGTAGACCTTCCGGGATAGCCACTACAACAATTGTAACAGCAGCTGCAACAATGTTAACTACAGAGTTTAGAATAGAGTTTGTGTTAGTCTTGCTCCCCTGGTACTCCTTGTTTCCTTTCTCGTCCTTCGTTTTGCCTGTGAAGTATCGCGCCAACAGGACTGCAAGCACTAGAAAAGCCACCGTGAGACCGACTTTGCCAATCGTTGAGGTCAAAGCATTGAGCCTTACTTGCAGTGGAGTCAGCTCATTGGAATCCCGAGCTATCGAGCTCATCATCTCGCCCCATGCCGTGTCCTTCCCTACAGAAGTCACCAGCATATGGCCATACCCTTCGACAACTTTAGAGCCGGAATGCAAGAATGGATTGCTTACTGTATCGACTTCAACCTGGTCACTCTCCCCTGTCATGCTGGACTCGTCTAGCTGGATTGAATAGCCTCTTATGAGGAGTCCATCAGCTGGGACTTGATCTCCTATTTTCAGGTGAACAACATCTCCAACTACGACATCGAAGATTGAGATCTGTTGCCTTCTGCTATCCCTCATAACATCAATCTTGATGTCATCACTTATTTTTGATAGCTTGTGAAACTGTTTCTCTTGCCTGTAGTTGCTGATTGCTGACACAACTACAACCAGAAACACGGCAAGGAAAATGCTCCCGCCTTCATACCATCCTTCCTTCACGCCGTTCTCCTTTATGCCGAACCCGAGAGAGAGTCCAGCGCAAACAAGAAGGATGATGAGGGTAGGATCATTAAACGCAGACCAGAAGAAATGGAAAAAGCCTTTCGAACGGGGCCTGGTGTGGGTGTTAGAGCCATACCTTTCTTGCCTCCATACGATATCTTGATCCTCACCGACATGAATTCCAATCTCGACATCGGTTTTGAGGGCTTTGGCAATGCACTTGACTCCTCCAAGCTCATGGAGACGATCAAGATTCCTCTCTCTTACCATCTTGGCTAATATAGTTTGGTCATCAAGAGTAGAGGATTGGATATGGTTTTGAGGAGGATTAGGATCATGAGATGGTTCGACTTCGAGGATCGTGTAAGGGGATTGAAGAGGGTAATCTAGCTTGTGGATATTGGATTTGATGATAGATAGAAACGCCCGATAAGAGTAGATGGCGACGCACGCCATACGCCACCTTCTTCTGGCTGCGGTGATGTTGCTGGTGGCTTGCAACAGCAGCTCGGCGGTGCCATCGGTGTGGGAGAGGAGGTTGCTAAACATTATGATCACAACAGGCCAAGGTGTGGCTTGCCTGAAGTATGTTAATAAAACCAAAATGATCCTAAATTTATACACCAAAAAAGCTTGATCGTTTCAACTTTATATGATAAATTAATAATCGCCCATTGGGATGGATGGATAAGCGCAATTTTTTTATATGGCTTAGAGTTGAACTAGAACCAGTCAACTATAAGTCTATAAATTGTTCTTAAGTATAGATTACCCGTGAATGTTGTTAAGAAAGGCGTCTATACACTCGCAGATTGGGTTTAGACTGGAAATTAATTTGTGATTATGGGTGCTACTTTTCGATAATATTTATGTTGAGGGTACCTAACTTTCCCAAGGCGTCTATACACTCGCAGATTGGGTTTTCTAGTGATACCCCATTCAGAACTCAGTTCTGCATCATCAATCATCATCCAAACTTCCGCCGGTAGAGATCACACAATCTTATCCTAGTATTAGATTTCCTAAAAATATGACTAATTAAAATAAAAAGAAACTCATAATCCAGTTAGTGTCCGACTGTAATATATAGTTTCTAAGGATATTTTCAATCCCCTAAGATTGCCTACACAACACATAGATCATATCGTACGCACTCATCTTTCTCTTCCCCTTTTTACTCCTACTATAAAACCAAAAATTGATTATAGGAGAAGCTACAACCAGCTTTGTGATTCGCGACCATTCTGGTATGAGTGTTGCTTGCGATGCAACTCAATGTGGATCTATGTTGGAGCTCTTGGACTCCATTTAGGTGTTGTTGCTGCCAATGCCTTTGGTTTACACCATATCAAGGTGGAAGGGGTAACTTGACCATCGTCAATGCCATCAAAGAGCTTTAGAGATGTCTTGGGAGATTGTAATGTTGATATTGGACGTGCACCTTTTGCATCAGTCTTTTCAGATGTGTTGGGATAAATAGTCATCTCACATTGATTGTGGGTGGTATAACAAACCAAAATATAAGGTTGAGAGAAGCCTCTACACATTGGCTTAAGCTTTTGTGTAAAGTGGTGGATCCCGACCTTATAAACAAAAACAAAATTAAACCCAACACGACCAATTTGATACGACCCGACCGGGATTCTCGAATTCTCACAAGATGGTCCTATGTAGACATAAGCACGGGTCAGACTCATCGGGTCGGAGGGTTCGACCCGCCAAGTCAAGAGTCGGGATATCCACGACCCTAACTCTGATCCTTCCAAGCCATGGTCGACAGGTTGTGGTGACCCGCCAGGTCAAGGGTCAGCCCTTTGACCCATCGGATCATGACATGTCATTTATTTATTTTAAAAAAAAATATTTTTCTTAGTTTAAAAATATATATGTAAAAAAAAGGGCTTGGACCGGTTTGCCAGTTGCCTACGCATCCTCTTGGACAACAGGAATCAAATCTTATGCAGTTCTTTACTTTCGTTCTGATCCCCACTTACCTTACCCGATGCTAGGACTCTCCGCTTAACTCTGCATATGAGCTCCCGACCATTGTGGCATCGTCGAGCTCCTCATTCGGGTATGTCTCGAATAAGTGGTCATTCTTTTGAATCCTCATGCCCGCCCTCTTCTAATCGTTTAGTCAAACTTGACCTTCCAACGTGTCGGTCAACAATCTTGATCTCTTCTCACTTAATATTTGAACATCTTGGCTAAAAAGTTGCTCTACTGCTACAATTGAGTAAGGAGAGGTGAGTATTTGACGAGCGATTGCTTGCAGAGTAGGAAATCGGGATATGTTCGGACGACTCCACCATTCTAGAATGCCAAATTCCTCTTCTTCTTCACCACGATTTTTAAAAAAAAAATTGATGACCCGAAGGATTGACCTGAGGGGTCGACCCTTTGGCATGAGTTCGACCCCCTGGGTCCACAGGTCAAAATCAGCACGACCCTAACCCTAACCCTTAACCCACCTAGACCATGGCCCTTGTCGACCCTAAGTCGTTGGGCCGTCAATCCTTCGAGTTCTCGCCGGGTCAAAACTCGTCGGGTCCTGGTCGACCCTTAACCCTTGCTCATGTATAATCCTATGTAGCCACATCTTCTGGAAAGTCAACATGATGGCGGATTGTGTTGCTCCACTTCGCCATTAAGTGGACCTTGAGATGTTGCCTTTGTATTAAGAACTCTAGGTTTTAATCCTCCGGGATTAGGGTTGTTATAGGAATTAAACAACTCGAACTCGGCTCGAAAAGAACTCGGCTCGAGCTCGTTCACTTACATAAACAAGTCGAGCCTGAACAAGATTTTAAGCTCGATTGAAAGCTCGGCTCGTTCGATTTGAACTCGAATAGCTCGAATTTCATGGGATTTCTAAAATTTCCTTTAAATTAATATGTTATAACTAAGTAAAACTGCTTAAAGCTCAAAAAAATGTCGGCTCAACCTCGTTCATTTCCTAAAGAAACCAAGTTTGATCAAAAAATTATAGCTCGTCTAAAAATTATGATTAATTCAGCTCGAACTCGTTTAACAAATGAATCAAATTTAAACATGTCAACCTCAACTCGTTCGGCTCAAATAATATCCTATATAACATTCATGAACATTTTAATGTCATAGATAAATTGAACCTATTGAAAAATTTAATTTTGGTTGTCCTTATTGAAATCAGTGGTAAATGCCCACGGCCCACCCTCATATGGATACAAAATCTCTGAGATTTCTATTAATTTAATTAACAACCAGTTTTTCTCTAACAACTGGCCAACATGATAACGGCATAGAAAAAAGGCACAAAGCTAGCATTCCCTCTGCGTGACAACATGTCTTAGCCTAAAAGGCATATTATTAGTATTAGTTAAATACCATCTTTTGTGAACACATTTACTTGGTATACCAAACTCATTAGATATCATCAGCTACTTAAAATTCGATGCCTCCACCCTTCCCAATCATTCAATCAATACTTTTTTTTTATATAATAAAAAAGAGCAATACGACAACAATTTATTCCATTTAAAATAGCATCATTTTTCTGAATAAGTTGAGAAGATGTTTCCAATTGATCCAAAAATAACGTACACGCATGTGTCGAGCATAACACATCAAATTATCATCGTCGTCGTTTTTTCATGCGTTTTTATTGAAGACACACATATGGAAAGCTTCCTCGAAAGAATATGTAACATGAATATAATGTCATCAACATGACAACATGATTGAGCATACGCGAAATGCCCACGGATTCAGATCAGCCAAATAAAAGTTAGAAATTAGAATAAATAGGCATATTGTTTATGATATACAAGTTGGATTGACTCAACTTATTGGATGTGAAGTTTCGTTGCAACTTCCGGAGATGCCCCATTACCCTTTCTTTAAACTAGTTGAACAAGAAAATGTACAAACATATACTATAAAGTCTTTGACTGACTGTTTCTGTCTGTTAGTTGAATATATAGTTGTGACATTGATTTAATACTCCCTTTTGTTTACTTTTATAGGTCGTCTAATATTTATGCACATTTTCTTAAAATGATAAAAATTATATAAAATATTTTTTTTTAACAATCTCATATTTATTATTCCCTCCGTTCAGAAATAAGTTTCTATTTTTCAAAAAAAATAAAATATAAGTACATAGTATAAAATTATATTAAAAAATTAATTAAAAAGTTGATATTTTATATAGTTTTTAGCTCATTAAAAAACGTGTCAAAAGTCAAATGACATTTTTGTCTGAACAAAGGTAGTAATAAAAAAAAACTCCTTTGCGTACTATTCCACTACTAAAAAAAAGAAATAGCTACGGATTTTTAGCCACGAATGTTAGTCGACCCTGTTTTTGTGGCCATTAGCAATGACATCGACAACGACTATTATCATCCGTGGCTATATTCGTGGCTGGTAGTCATCTTGGAATGTCACTTCATCAAATTCGTGGCTAATAGCAACGAGCCTAATCTCCGTAGCTGATTTCGTGGGTTGATAGGTGGTTGGTGCTGGTAAATAGCCACGAAAGTAGCTACAAATGAGAGATTCGTGGCTGTATTCGAAGCTGCTATGGCACAATACACTATCCATAGCTGCATCCGTGGCTATTCGGTATCGGAAATTTGACGATCCATGCAAATATTTAATAGCCACTGATGGGCCCGATATTAATTTTAAATCGACTATCCATATAAATATGAGTTCATCAATTCATACTTAAGCTCTATATGTTGTCAAGCCCGTTAAAAATAGTCAAAGCCCAATGAATGCAAGCCCAACAGAGCACTTGTCCTTCGTATTAATGAGCTCATCCGTAGTAGCCATGATTTTAGCTACGGCTATATCCGTAGCTAAATTCGTGGCTATTTACTTTAATTTCTAATGAGCTTTAATTTATTATGGGCCCAAATATGACTATAATTTCCCCGATTGGCCCATTGACAAGCCCAGATATGACTATAATTTTTTTTATATATAAATCAATAAATGTTGGAAAAAACATATATTAACTAATTAATAAATTCTTATGAGAATATTATAAGGGCATATTTTGGGAAAAGCTTATATAAGTGACTAATAAATGTCTAATAAAACTTTATATTAAGTAATAAATTCTTATTAGAATACTATAATCGTATGTTTTGAAGAAAACTGATATAAGTGACTAATAAATGTTTAATAAAACCTTATATTAACTAATAAATTCTTGTTGGAATATTATAAGGGTATGTTTGGAGGAAAACTCATATAAGTAACTAATAAATGTTTAATAAGACTTTATATTAACTAATAAATTCTTATTAGAATATTATAAGGGTATGTTGAAATATATATTGTATAATAAATAGTTGTATTGATAGTTTTATTTTCTAGATATAAATTGTGAAGGAAAAAAAATCAGACTCTGAAATTATTTTACCGCCTGAAGTGTATGTTGAGCGGTAAATCCCCCCCCCCCCCCCCCCCCCCAAAAAAAAAAAAAAATTTGGCTAAAATTTAAAAGGGTATCAAATAAGGCTCTAACCCTAATTTTTCAATTTCTATCTGCCGCTTCACAGTGGCAGAGGCGTCTCTCTTGCCTCCTCTCTCAAGTTCATTATCCATGGTGCCTCTCCTTTCTCCTTCCTCTTGGTCTCGGGTCCCCACCGCCTCCTCGGATTTGCGAAGCCCCGTCGCCGCCCAACGAACTTTGTCTTCAGATCTCGAGCTTAAGGGGCTTCACGTTCCTCTCGGTTCCCTGGAGTACATTTGTCCACGCTCCTCTTCTCCTCTCGCTTTCCTCGTCCTTCCGTCTTCATATCTCGAGCTCAGGGGGCTTCATGGATCTCCCGCCATTGAAGACCGAAGCTAAGCTCGTTCCCTTTTCTTCCTCCTCATCTTTCGCTTTCATTGTCCTTCCCTCGACGCACTCACACTCACCCACTCAGATCTGGAGACGCTGATGTTGAAGCTCAACGAAGCTCCGACGCTATCGAGGTCGTAATAGGCGTCTCTCTCCTCCCTTGACGGGGGATCTCTGCTTCCGCCATCGAGGACATATCAGTGCGACTTTGTTCGATTATGAGTTTGTTCGATTATGAGTTTATAGACTTTCAAGATATGCTAAAAGGGTTGATCTTTCTATGGCAAATGGATGCGCCACCATGTTCGGAAGAGATCCAGATGAAAAAGAGACTATTGTATCACTTGTTACTCAAAAGCAGGAGGAAGGTGAGCCAGAGAACGCAACATCCTTTGTATCTTTACGCCATCAATTTGTTCGATTACGAGTTTGTTTGATTAAGTAATAAATCTGCTTGAAATTTAGTATTTGATTTGTATTTTATATTTTTGTATTTGAACAGGGCCAATGAATTTCGTACTTGGGCAGAAAAAATGGATAATGCCCTTATTGCAGTTCAATCCCTAGCTGGTCCAATGTGAAGCATTGGGTGCAAGAACAAGGTGAAAGTTCAAACTAGTGTCTAGTTCTTAAGATGTGTTGGTGCCTTTTCTTAGGTGTAGTATTTATGGATGTTGTACATTATGTGCATGATGTTGTGTTTTGTATTTAAACACATTAGCTATAACATTATATATATTCTCTATCGTATAAATAGCGCATCCAAATAATCGCAATAATGTAAGCCACAAATTTAGCCACAACCTTGCATTGTCAACGATGCCCACCTTAAAACAAGAAATATCATCAGAAATGAACTCAACCACAAAATTAGCCACGACATTTACGATGACCATTTCCGACGCTGGCATCGTCGCCACAGACACGGCATTCATAAATCATACCCAGCCACGGAATTAGCCACGACGGTATGAGTTCGTTGCTATTTTTCGTTGCTACATTGGCCCGAATTTAGCCACGAGGCATATGGCTACGGACGGCGCGACCGTTGCTGAGTCTGTGGCTAAACCATTTAGCCACGGTCATTCGTTGCCAAATCCGTTGCTAAATCCTGTTTTTTTAGTAGTGTTCATGCACACTTTTTTAGGTGTTAAAAAATATATAAAATATTAACTTTTTAAATATTTTTTTATTAATTTCATACTTATTACAATTAAGTATGAATTTATAAAAATAAATGTAAAAAAAGTCAATATTTTTTATAGTTTTTTATTTATTTTAAAAAGCGTGTATAAATAGTAAATGACAAGTTTTAATTAACAGATAGAGTATAAAATTACTTTTAAAATTTTAATATTTTATATAGTTTTTATTATTGTAAGGAAACTAAATAGTAATAAACAAATGGTAAATGGGGGAAGTAGTTTCCATGCAGATTCCTTTGTCTACATCTGCAAAAGTCTTACAAATTAATTTAAACTAAATGCCCTTGTTGATTTGCAGGAAAACAACGCTTTCGAACCCTCAAGAAGAGTACGGCGCTGACGAAAACAACAAGAGCTGCTGATGGCGATCGCTTGCAAATCTCATCGGATATATGGTCTCAAACTTGCCACATTCAAAGTGAAAATGTGTGTTGGTCAGTATTAAGACCATCCGCAACCATAGGGAATTTTCTTCTTTTTTTTCCCAATCTTCCCATCACAATTTTAAAACTTATTTATTTTTTTGTTTAAAATAATTTTTATTTTTTCTACCTCTTTCTAAAAGTTTTCCTTTGCAATCATGGAAAACTTCTTTTACTTCTTTTCAAATTTATTTTCACTTTTTCTTTTCCTTTATATTTTTCCCTTTATTATATGTGTATCATCGTATATTATTGTGAATCATTTTTATTTATAATATTATAAATAAATAAAAATAGCAAGTAGTTAATATAAATATATTTTATTACATCTAGATTAAAATAAAAAAAGAAGAAGTTAAAAACATATTTTATTGTGAACAACTGATGTCCACTAAAATAGCCATGTTGAAATGCACATTTTAGCTCCATATTTTATACACTTTGCATATTTTGGACTGGAAATATGTTGAATTTATGTAGTATATGCTTATTTGCAAGAAATGAAGATCTACATAAGTTTTGGTTTAATATTACAGAATTTGGAGCTATTCCGGGACAAAAACCAAGAAGCAAAGAGGGAGGCTACACTGTACTCGATATCGAGTATTTTTCGTCGATATCGACAAAGAAGTCCAAGCAAGACCAGATCGAGAAAAAGCCTGATCGAGAAAGCCAAAGTCGATGAACACATGTCCTCGATATCGAGGAATGTAACTCAATATCGACAAGTATGGTGAAGCAGAGCACTGATCGAGGAACTGAAGACGAAGCCAACCCGACTCCAGAGCCCTACTCGATATCGAGGAGTTTTACTCGATATCGACAACACTTGAAGTCACACCCGAAGTCGAGGAGGAGAGCCTGATCGAGGAGCCGAGGAGCGCTACTCGACCTGACCAGACAACCCGAAGCTGAGCGACACCACTCCTCGATATCGAGGAAGTTCCTCGATATCGACGAACCCAGAATCACCTGACCGAGCCAGTGTCGAGGAGAGGCTGCTCGACAACACCAGGCCAGCCATGATCGATCACACTTACTCGATATCGAGTAACCTACTCGATATCAACAAGACCTGAAAGCCAGTGTCCGAGCAGATCGAAGACCAGTTACTCGAAAACACCAAGCCAAGCTGAAGTCGACGCCAACTTTACTCGATATCGAGGAGCGCCATCCTGGACCGCGTTACGCGGTGAGCTGTCCAACGCGGTTTGGGCTTGCTTGGGGCCGAAGATGTCCGATTCTATTCAAGATCTATCAACATCTATCTATGGAGAAGAAGATTTATCCACATGAAAATATTTTAGTCTTTTAGATATATTTCCCTTTAAAGATAAAAGTTCCTTTTATTAATGTTTTATCCTTAGATATAGGTAAAGATTTCTATCCTTGATTAGCAAGGATTAGAAGCCTATAAATAAAGCCTAAGGGGGCTGAGTTTTATTCATGCCAACACACAACAATTCAATTTCAGTAGGAGAAGTAGTAGTAGAGAGAGAAAGGGAGGACGAGTGGAGCAAAGAAGCGAAAGTGATCTGGCTTTGTTCGGTTTGTACTTTCTTCAGTTTGGTTTAATGCAAGTTATTTCCTTTTCATCAATGATGTCTGCAAATGCGATGAAGCGCGAGTAGTCCACCCACTTCTAGGGTTGGGGTAAGCCCGACGATAGCCCTGCGTGCCTGAGGTAAAGATCCAACTTTTATCATGTTTTGAGCATCTACTACTTGTTATATGTTTATTACCCATCTAATGGAGGTCCATGCTAACAACTTGGATTGTAAACATAAAATCGGTAGATACAATTAGGGTTTCTTGAAAGAGTTGTCTAATTGTTGGAAAATGCGAAAGCTTGGTCCTTCGATGCGATTTACATGATTATCTGTTTTATTCTTGCCTTATAAATGCTTGGTTATCGTTGTCGCAAACCCCAATCTTGGAAGTCTTTCATATATAGTTTATTCTCGAATCACAAAAGCCTTGTCTTTATTTAATTTCGTTTTAAGTTTCTGCCTTCCTCGATATCGACAACCCCTTGGTCGATATCGAGTACTGATCCCCGATCCCATATCGCCGTAGCTTCTCCTGTACAGGTACTCGACAAAGCCATCCTCGACATCGACATCTTTACTCGATATCGAGTAGAGTCTCTTCGATATCGACCAAAACCAGGAGTTGCTACTGCGCTGTTCGACTTGCCTGATCTTCTGTCGACTAACCCTAGTCGAGATCGAGCACTGTGGTCGACTTTTGTTCGTGAGATTTCTCCACTGCCTAGGATCCGTTGACACACTTCCTCGTGGATCGATCCCGACTTCCCACTACTGCATCGGGAGGAAGTCTTGCAATCATTTGCAAGGGACAGAATCTGGTTTGCTGTACTTTATTCATATTTTTAATTTGCATTCTCGATTTCCTCCTACAACAAATTGGCGTCGTTGCCGGAGAATCTATCATTCGCGCCTTAGGTAGTTAAATCTCACATCTACTTTGAGTTACTTTACAGGTATATGCGCCGTTCTAGTCAAACACCTGAGTTTGACGCCTTAGATGAACCGGAGCACCTTATACACATCCAAGCTAAACTGAAAAGAGCCATGGCGGCCGCATAAACACAAGAACAGTTGATTGAGAGGCTTACAAGGGAACTAGCCGCCAAGGATACTGCTATCGCCGCTGAGAGAGCAGGAAGGGAACAGGAAGCTGAGCGCGCAAGGCAAGCAGAAGCTGAGTTTGCCCAATACCCAACCACTGCAGAGGATTATATGCACCCGACTCTTGTCGTGCCTGAATCGACTATTCTAATCCCTGAAAATACTTTTGAAATTCTCACTCAATTCCTTATAGAACTTAAAAATAATGCTTTTTATGGAAACTTTAATGAATGCCCTCTTGAACATATTACCAATTTTTCTGACATGTGTCGTACTCTTGCTGAAGGTACTACTCTGGAATATGTCAAGATGAAGGACTTCCGTTGGTCCCTCGCCGGACCTGCATTAAAGTGGCTAGAACTAGAAAGACTGAAACCAAGATCCCTCACAACATGGGCCCAAGTAGAGCAAGAGTTTCTCAACAAATTCTTCCCTCCTGGTACCCCAACCCTGGCTACCCTCCTTGAATGCCCTTTGGCTACCCCGGTTCGTCGTTTCGTGGCCCAACCCCGTATCCCAACCGTCAGCAGGGCTTGTTGGGTCCTGCTCCCCGCCTTGTCGGTCATCAGGCCTACCCGTCGTCTGATCAGGCATACCCTCCTCCGACTGATGTGCACCATGCCTTCTCCTCAATGCAGATGGCACCTCCTGACTCCACTTGGTACATGGACACTGGCGCTACCTCTCTTATGACGAACTCCTCAGGTACTCTCTCCTCTCTTTCTTTTAAGGGTCCTGCTCATTCTATTATAGTCGACAACGGTGGTCGCCTTGCTACTTCGGGCATTGGCCACACCACACTACCAGCCCCTACCAATCCATTGCACCTCAACAACGTCCTTGTTGCCCCCAAACTTGTCAAAAACCTTATCTTTTTCCGTCGGTTCACCACTGACAATAATGTGTCTCTTGTGTTTGATCCGTTTGGTTTCTCTGTGAAGAATCTTACTACGGGGGTTACTCGCATGAGATGTAATAGCATCGGGGAGCTCTATCCTGTGTTGTCGCCCTCACCATCTAGCCCGTCAAGTCCAGTCGCCCTCTCGGCATCATCATCCAATCTTTGGCATGCACGCCTTGGTCATCCTAATCCTGCAGTTTTAGATTTACTTCGTTCTAAGAGTCTTGTCCAATGTAATAAAGAGTATCGCTCTAGTTTATGTTCGTCTTGTCAGTTAGGCAAGCATGCCAGACTTCCTTTTCATCGATCTTTAAACACTACATTTGCACCTTTTGATATTATTCATAGTGATATTTGGACATATCCTGTGCCTAGCAAGGAGGGTCATAAGTATTAGCTCTTGTTTCTGGATGATTATACACATTTCTTATGGGTTTTCCCTTTGCACTTTAAGTCTCAACTGTTCCCTATCTTTGCCAAATTCCACGCTTACATCAAAACACAGTTTCACACCTCTGTCAAGTGTTTCCAATGCGACAATGGCCGCGAATTTGACAACAAAGATTTTCACACTTTCTTCAATACCAATGGGATCTCCTATCGCTTGTCCTGCCCCTACACCTCTCAACAAAAGGCAAGGCCGAACGAATCATCTGAACCATTACCAATATGATGCGCACTCTCCTCTTCCACGCATCCATTCCCCTTCTTTTTTGGCCTTATGCCTTAGCCACCACATGCTACCTCCTCAACATTCTCCCTTCCACCACCCTCCACCATGGCTCACTGTTTCAGGCACTGTATTGCACTTTGCCAAAGTATGATCACCTTCGTACCTTTGGGTGCTTGTGCTTCTCTAATCAGTCATCCACCGCCCCCCACAAGCTTCACCCACGCTCCACCCCTTGTGTCTTCCTTGGCTACCCGTCTGATCATCGCAGGTACATCTGCCTCGATATCAAGACTCACAAGATCATTATCTCTCGTCATGTCACCTTTGATGAGTCGCGATTTCCCTTTGCATCTCCCACACCCCTTGTGTCTCCGTCAGAGTCTGAGTCACCATTCCCTCACTTCCTTCTTCCCAGAGCTCTCTCGGTGCTCCTGCTTCTCCCCCAACTCCACCACTACCACCCCCCACCACACACTCGTAGCGTCTTCGGGGTCTTCCGGCCCCGTCAGATTGTCTCCATGACCATCGCCCACCACCCTGCCGCTCCCACCCATGCCTCCTACCCACCGTCCGTTTGCCATCATATGATGTCGCAGCCGCAGCAACCCAAAACCCGACCCCCCACCCTCACATCACTTACTGGCGGCGGCCGCAGCAGGGCATGCTGCGCCCGCCGCTTCCCCCGCCACCTTTACCTCCCACGCCCGCAGCTCCTCTCCCAGGCTTCTCACCAGTCCTTCCCTCTCCCCCCGACTCCCAATCAACCTCTGCCTCCCCCCCTGCCATCCCTCTCCCTCATTCCCACCTCCCACAAAACAGCCCTCCTCGACCCGAATTGGCAAGCGGCTATGCTAGACGAATACAGGGCCCTTACGAAGAATTGTACTTGGATTCTGGTCTCTCGCCCTCCTGAGGCGAACGTCATCCGCTGTATGTGGCTCTTTCGTCACAAGTTCCGCTCTGATGGGACGTTGGAGCGCTACAAAGCCCGTCTTGTGGTCAACGGTAGGTCTCAGCAGGCAGGTATTGATTGTGATGAGACGTTCAGTCCTGTGGTCAAGCCTGCCACTATCCGAGTGGTCTTGAGTCTAGCTCAGTCACGCAATTGGGCCATCCATCAGTTGGATGTCAAGAATGCCTTTCTGCATGACCATCTGAATGAGACGGTCTACATGTTTCAGCCGCCGGGGTTTGCTGATACTGAGCGTCCGAAGCATGTCTGTCTCATCAAGCGCTCTTTCTATGGTCTGAAACAGGCTCCGCGGGCTTGGTTCCAGCGTTTTGCCTCTCATCTGCTCCGTTTGGGTTTCACTGGCAGCCGTTCGGATACGTCTTTGTTTATCTATCGCAGAGGCTCAGACTTGGCTTTCCTCCTATTATATGTCGACGACATCATTCTCACCGCCTCTTCTGATGCTCTTCGGACGTCCATTATTTCGCAATTGAGTGCGGAATTCGCCATGTCTGATATGGGTCAGTTGTCTTACTTCTTGGGAGTTGATGTTCAGCGCCATGCGTCTGGTCTGTTTCTCTCACAAAGTAAGTATGCTGCTGAGATTGTTGCTCGGGCTAAGATGGTCAACTGCAATCCAGTCGCCACCCCTGTCGATACATCCAACAAGCTCAGTGCTCATTCTGGTCCTTTGGTTGATGATCCGTCTTTGTACAGGAGCCTCGCTGGTGCTGTTCAGTATCTCACTTTCACCCGGCCAGATATCAGTTACGCTGTTCAGCAAATCTGCTTGTTCATGCATGCACCAAGGGAGCCTCACTTCCAAGCGTTGAAGCGGATCATTCGGTACATCAGCGACACCCTCGAGCTCGGCACCACGATCAATCCTTCCTTGAAGCTTGATCTTGTTGCTTACACTGATGCGGATTGGGGTGGCTGTCCTAATACATGTCGCTCCACGTCTGGGTACTGTGTCTTCCTCAACGACACCCTTATGTCATGGTCAGCCAAGCGCCAGTCCTTCGTATCTCGCTCCAGCGCAGAGGCTGAATACAGGGGTGTTGCCAACGTTGTCTCAGAGTGCTCTTGGCTCCGCAATCTCCTGCTTGAGCTCCGTTGCCCCCTTCAGAAGGCCACTCTGGTCTACACTGACAACGTCTCCGCCGTCTACCTGGCTAGCAACCCAGTGCAACATCAACGCACGAAGCACATTGAGCTTGATCTCCACTTCGTCAGGGACAAGGTTGTCATTGGACATGTCCGCGTTCTACATGTCCCGTCCTCTTATCAGTACGCTGATATATTCACCAAGGGTTTACCTAGACAATTGTTCATTGATTTTCGTTCCAGTCTCACTGTACGGACCCCTCCCGTTTCGACTGCGGAGGTTTGATAGATTACATAGGTCTCCTCTTGTATAGTGGGCTGATGAGCTGTTTTTAGTCGCCTAAACCGTATCAAAATATATTCGAACCTACCTAACTAATGTAGCGTGGTAAGCACGAGTCGATCCCACAGAGAATCAAGTTATTCCTAAGTTAAGTTTATTTACCAATTAGTAGAAAGGGGGGGTTTTGGTTGATTGAGATTGAAAAGAAAACAAAATAAAATAAAAACAAATAATGCAAAACAAATTAGAGAAGATCGCTCTACCTACAACTATCCACTTTATTTGTTTGAATTGATATTGTAACTTCCTCTTGTCCTTTTAGTCTTCCTATGAATGCCCTTGTCCCGACCTAATATAGTTACTAGTCCAATCAGTCCTAGAAACCCTTATCAATCGAACAGTCTCTAAAGAAGGATTTAACCCAATTGATAGCTTTAAGTCCAGAGATTAGCCAAGGTATTTGCAGTCCCTAAAGAGGGATTTAACAACACATCCAACTTCCTACCCATCCAATTAGTTCAATCAGCCCTAAAGGAATAAGTTTGCCACTTGGGTTAAGGTTCACAATCAGGAATCTACAAAACCCTAGCAATTGAATTGATTCTACCAAGTTGATCAGACAAGATAAAATAAAACAATCAATCATTCAAGCACAAAGAAGTCGAAACATTCAATATAGGAAATAAGGAATAAGATTCAGAAACTCACAATTAAACCAAACGAAGCTTCAAATTGTAGATAAAACGGGAGAGTTTAGGTCTCTATCAAAATAAAACAAAACATAGTTAGGTTAAAGAGGAATCAAAGTGGTAGTCGGCCGGTCACTACGTTCGGCCTCGTGTTCACATTCGGCCTCAACCGTATGAATGTAAGTATATATAGTATTGATAAACCTAAACTATAATCTATCCATCTAATCTATATATAATATTATAATAATATATTCCATTCTATCTAACGAAACAAAGGAAAGTAATAGAAGCAACTCCTAAGCTGTGCCTCCTTCCATGCAATCATCAGCCGATACATCAACCGTAACTCGGCCCACTTTGCTTCTAATTTATAAAAGGATCACAACCTCCAAATTCATACGATCCAAGCCCAAAAATACCTGAAATACATAAAAACACTAGTGTAGACTCCGAAAATTAAATAATACAAATAAGCTATAAAACATGCAAAGATGCTCTAAATTAATATGCAAATCTATACTAAGAACATGACTAAAATAGACTCTATCAACTACCCCATGCTTAGACTTTTGCTTGTCCTCAAGCAATGAAAAATAAATATAGAATTAATTATCCCACAAATAAGATATTCATCCTGTAGTTTTAGAAAAGCAACATCACGTAGGAGCCATGAATAAGAGAACAAACATCCTAGCAAATATATGAGTGATCCAATAGTAAAGGCAAATTTTAATCCAACCTCACCGGGATAATGTGTTTCACTAAAGCTCTCATGTGTTAAGGCTTTAAAGTCCAACTCTCAACTCAATCCAAAATGCTCTAGACACCGTGAAAGTTATCACTTGCAAACAACATCGTGAGGACTTTTATAGGGTTGTAATGGGGCTTTGGTAGGAACATAAGGCATGAGAAATATTTAGGCTTGTGGTGCTAAAAATCCGGGAAAAAGGAACAACAACCAACCAGAACAACACCAAAACTCCCATACTTCGCAAACCATTCCAATAACATAAACTCCAATACACATCAATAAGCACTTTTCGATTTCAGTAGCCATACACTTATGCATTTTTTTTTATTATGATGACTTCTTTTCTTTTATGCTTACTTTTGCTCATAGGTGAATTTTATCCTCCCTATGTCTAAGCTTACTAGACTTTTACTCCTAAGTGAATTTTATCCTCCTTAGGCCCCTAGTAATAAGTCATCTCTATTATGCAAGAAGGGTTACCTTATTTTGGCTATGCCTCTCGCAATGCACAACCATACATACATCTTCTCTACTCAAAGCAACTCCAATATAAAGATTTTTCACCAATTCTTCTCCTAATTCCCGGATAGGGTCAAGCTAATTATTGGCTAGGATATATTTTTGTGGAGCTATATAAAAAGATAGGCTTTAAGGCTCAGATGGGCTTCAAGCAGAGGATAATATGTAAGGTAGATAGGGTATAATATGGCTAAAGAAAACATGCCTCAATCATTTGAAATTCACAAGCAACAAACATGTGTACAATACGGTATTGAAATAAGAAGCATATGGAGAGTATAATCACACAATAAAAGCAAAAGGGAATAATATGTAAAGTCCCTATAAGGCCAAAACAAACTCACAAGGGTTATGTTTTTGCTAGATTTCAATTTAATCTCAACTATGAACCATACTTGCTCAATTATATTCTCAAATCATGCTCCAAAAATCATTTTCAAGCAATTCAATCAAATTATGGGATTTATGCAATTAAGATCATAAAAATAAATTAGAAGACAAACTAAACCAAGATGGGTAACACCTAAATGCAATGAAATGCATAACAAAAATTGAAAAAAAAACAAAAAACAGAAAACTAACATATATATAAAGACGAAGCTACACTCGAATTCCCCACCCCATGCTTAAAATCTTACTTTGTCCTCAAAGTAAATAAAAAGAAAGAAAGAGGTAGAGGAAACTCACAGAGTAATCAGGCATTCGAGACAAATCATTTAGCAGATGCTTTGGGTGTTTGAGCAGAAGCTTCCAGCAACAACTTGGATCCAACCCACATTGCGAAACGTCTTGGAGTCGGAAAAATATAGGCAGTCTCCTTTGCAAACAAAATGCATGGCCAAGACACAAGGCAAAGAAAACACACAAGAGCAAACAATCCAACCGTCCAAGCATAATAAAAACATCCAAGCTCAAAGAATATCAATTCAACAGAAATCAGCCCATCAAATCATGCACAGTCACTTGGGACAAATAATTAAAAACATGGAATGCAAGTGTGATAGGGGCAAAAATTGAAACATTGGCACCATCTCAAAGTAGCTAGGCTTGTCTTGATAATATCACTCGACAATAACAGAAATCAGCCCTATAGATCATGCTCATCCATATTTTACAACTAAATTCATGAAAATAAAATTGATATGGACACAGGGAGCATAAGACCACAATAACATAAGAAACATGGATCTAAGCACATCTTATGATCAACCAACCTAGCCATTAATAGGGGTTGTACATTGAACTTCAACAGAGAAAGTGATAACAACAGCAATCTCAACTCTAACCCAATATCAATTTTATGACATAACATGGTCAAAATCAGCCAACCACTAGAGACAAACAGGACAACAATGACTAGATCTCACCAAGAAATTGACTGAATTCCACAAAAACTAGATCAGCAAAGCACGTTCTTCCCAATAATGTCATAGAAGCACAACTAGGTAGGGGATGGAAACATACCTGCACTTACCTGTGGCGGAATTGACGGGAATTTGGAACAGCTGCGGTCGGAAATTGGGAAAGGCGCCCATGGCAGCAGCAGCAGAAGGGGTCGAGAAGAATCGGGCGGCAAGGGCTTGCAGGAGCTCCGGGCGGTTAGGGCTTCGGGCTAGGAAGCAAGGCGATGGCTACTGGTGCGGTGCCGGTGAACAGCAGCGAAAGGCGATGACTCGATGAGGGAGGTGGATACCGGCGGAGATCTGGAAGTCTGGTGAATCAGAAGCGAAGGGCGAGAGAGATGAGCGGTTGCGGATTTGCAGGGGTGGGAACACCGGCATCGGAGGAGAAGGGCGATGGCGAGATCGGATGGCGGCCTGGAAGAGAAGAGAGAAGGGAAGTGGAGGCGGTGGGCTACTGGTGGTGGTCGGCAGGAGGACCGGTGGCCGGAGTGCAGGTGGTGGCGGTAGTCTGGAGGCGTGGCGGTGATGGAGAGAGGTGAACAGAGAGGCCGGAGTGCGAGGGTTCTGTTTTCTTCTTTTTTTTTCTTTCTTTTTTTTTTCTTTTTTTTTTTACGAAAAAAAAAATATACTATAAAAATTAATCCTAACTTAAAATAAAATAAAATAAAAACATACCTTGGTTTGGCTCACAATCTCTCTAAGATCGATTCAGACATCGTCAAAGCCCTCAGTAGCCTATCATATTCCTGTCCACAAATCTTACAAAGAACATCATAGCACAATAAATTGAAAGCATAAAATGTGGAACTCAAAAACCCTTTCAATCTATCAAAGAGTCTAGCATGACTCTCTACAGAAGGAATATGATACCACCAGCACAGTTCCGCTGGTGGCTTTTTAAAATAGCAATCAAAAGGATCAACATAATCACCATTACCTTCAAAATTGCAAAAGTTTATTTTTATTACCTCTTGAGCCTCAGCTAATGGCTCTAGACCTGGTTCATCAATGGGCGAGCTCATAATGAATGTTGCAGATGGAGTAGGAGACACATCACATGTAACCTCATGCGTCGACTCCTGAGATTCCAAGTCATGAAGCACTAGACCCTCTTCTCCATTGTCGAAGACACTATCGTTGTCTGCAACCAATTCCTCTTCTTCTTCAAAGCTCCTTTCTTTCTCACCTTTTGCACTTAACACTTGAATGAGTTGGATCATCTGTTCCTCCAAGTTTTTACAACGGCTCAGTTGTTCCTCCAATTTTCCAATTCGACTCATTATTCCCTCCTCTAACTGCTGCACCACTTGAGTAAGAGTGTCCAATGGATCCTCCAAGTGTGTGACAGAGTCCTCCATCGGCGGAGAAGACATAGCGAGCAAGATTTCTTGTGAAACATGGTAATCCATATAGCAGAAAAAATCCCACAACCCCGACAATCCTCCTAACCGTTTCAGGCCTCCGTTACTCATGTGCTCAGCAAGCGCTCGTGTCTCAACAGTCATCCCATCAATTATGCACAAAATCATATCTCGGATGCTGAATTGATAACCCCATGAACCAAGGTCGTCAACATACTCATGCAACCTACTGAAGTATTGGTGAAAGTTCTCACCTTCAAACTGCGTTAATCTCAACATCTTGAAAAAGTTAGTAGCAAGGGTGTTGTGAACCGTAAGATAGGTTCACAACAAAGTTAGATATATAAACAAAAATCAATAAATACACAAAACAAAGAAATAAACTTGATTCCCCGGCAACGGCACCAATTTGATGAGCTGTTTTTAGTCGCCTAAACCGTATCAAAATATATTCGAACCTACCTAACTAATGTAGCGTGGTAAGCACGAGTCGATCCCACAGAGAATCAAGTTATTCCTAAGTTAAGTTTATTTACCAATTAGTAGAAAGGGGGGGTTTTGGTTGATTGAGATTGAAAAGAAAACAAAATAAAATAAAAACAAATAATGCAAAACAAATTAGAGAAGATCGCTCTACCTACAACTATCCACTTTATTTGTTTGAATTGATATTGTAACTTCCTCTTGTCCTTTTAGTCTTCCTATGAATGCCCTTGTCCCGACCTAATATAGTTACTAGTCCAATCAGTCCTAGAAACCCTTATCAATCGAACAGTCTCTAAAGAAGGATTTAACCCAATTGATAGCTTTAAGTCCAGAGATTAGCCAAGGTATTTGCAGTCCCTAAAGAGGGATTTAACAACACATCCAACTTCCTACCCATCCAATTAGTTCAATCAGCCCTAAAGGAATAAGTTTGCCACTTGGGTTAAGGTTCACAATCAGGAATCTACAAAACCCTAGCAATTGAATTGATTCTACCAAGTTGATCAGACAAGATAAAATAAAACAATCAATCATTCAAGCACAAAGAAGTCGAAACATTCAATATAGGAAATAAGGAATAAGATTCAGAAACTCACAATTAAACCAAACGAAACTTCAAATTGTAGATAAAACGGGAGAGTTTAGATCTCCATCAAAATAAAACAAAACATAGTTAGGTTAAAGAGGAATCAAAGTGGTAGTCGGCCGGTCACTACGTTCGGCCTCGTGTTCACATTCGGCCTCAACCGTATGAATGTAAGTATATATAGTATTGATAAACCTAAACCATAATCTATCCATCTAATCTATATATAATATTATAATAATATATTCCATTCTATCTAACGAAACAAAGGAAAGTAATAGAAGCAACTCCTAAGCTGTGCCACTTTGCTTCTAATTTATAAAAGGATCACAACCTTCAAATTCATACGATCCAAGCCCAAAAATACCTGAAATACATAAAAACACTAGTGTAGGCTCCGAAAATTAAATAATACAAATAAGCTATAAAACATGCAAAGATGCTCTAAATTAATATGCAAATCTATACTAAGAACATGACTAAAATAGACTCTATCATGGGCTAAAAGCCCGTTAAGGCTCAATACCTTTGTAACATATATATATATATATATATGTTTATCAGTGGATGGAAACCCTCATGGAGGACATTACAATCAATCTCATGATCTTACAGTTTTTCACCCAGATCTGTTTGGTTTAGTCCGCTTGGTTTCGTTTTTTGTAGAATGTATTTTGTCTGAGTTTGCACCGTTATATTTTATTGTATGGTATGTTTCAATTTTTAGACGCTTGAGTTTCAAATATTCTAAACTTCCAAAAAAAAAAAGAGTAATCCTATCTCTCTCACAATTATGAGCGATAAGGATGGATAAAACTTATTTTATTTATATATTGTACAATATTATTTGTACAAACCCAACTAATACAAGACTCTCCTATACCCATTAACTCTTTGATGGACCGTGCGATGGGGACAAGCTTAATCGATCACACTCGGTGACCAACTCGCACCCTTAATTAATTAATAGTACAACCAAGCTTTCTCACACACAAGGAGCCTAGTCTACTCTACTAGCCCACTCACCCCAAAGTACACGACACCAAGTCCGTTGCAAGTCAACTCTACCTACCAGCCTCGTACTACACCCAGTATTCTAAATATCGGATATATTGGTTGATATATCGGAGATATTTACAATCTGCTATGATATCGGCATATCGGGTGAAAAAATATCAGTCAATATCATATACTACCTCCGTTTCAAAATACATGGTCTTTTACTTTTCGGCACGCTTTTTAAGGAGCGAAAAACTCTATGAAATATTATTTTTAATTAATTTTTTTTATATAATTAGATACTTATTAGTAATAAGTATCAAATAGTATAAAAATTTTAATCAAATAAATAATATTTTATAGAGTTTTCCGCTCCTTAAAAAACGTGTTAAAAAGTAAAAGGCCATCTATTTTGGAACGGAGGGAGTATACTGGATCAACATCCATATATCGGGTCAATATCGTTGATATATCGGGGATATTTAGCATTGTCAACGTTAATAAGGTAACTTTATCCTTTATGAATGGAGCTTTTTTTCTTTTATCAAGTTTATTTGATAATTTTATTATTTAAATATTAATTTTTCATGTGTATTTTAACATTTTGAATTAGTATAAATATAACATTTTTAGTTGAAAATTAGTAAAACTGATAGATCCGATATATATTGATAGAGAACGGATCAAATGTTTACAAAAATAATGGCGATACGTTGATTGAACGAAGATGGATGGATGTGATTAATCAATGATTTTTTGAATTTATTTTTAACAAAAAAGGGGGACCCACATGGATTAACACTCCTTGAATTTGTAAATAAAGAGCGGCCATATCCGGGGTTCGAACTGGGAACCTTTGGGTACTACCCGCAAGGAGAGAGTGTGGGATGCACAACAGTAACTGAGCACGCAAATCGTGGAAGGCGTTAGTTTTTTTCCCAATTTATACAAATTTCCTTTTTGAAAATATTTTTGGAAGATCATGATCAATTATTCTGATATGCGAAATCTCTGAAAATCAGTGAAGTTGTCATACAAGCGGACAATGAAGAAGATCAAGATTCATCAAAGTTTTTTAACGTCATAATTTTCCAAGTAATCATCAATATTTGGCAAATTTTTATCAAATATTCATCACAGTCACTCAATTATTCATCAAAAATTTTGTTAATATTTATCAAATATTCATCACATTCACTCAAATAGTCATCACAGTCACTCAATTATTCATCTGACAACGCTCTATTCCCCAGACGAATATGAGAAAACTTCATAATTTTCTAAGTAGTCATCAATATTCGGCAAAATTTATCAAATATTCATCACAGTCCCTCAATTATTCATTAAAGTTTTTTGTTAAAATTTATCAAATATTCATCACATGCACTCAATTAATATTCATCACAATCACTCAATTATTCATCATAGTTTTTGTTAAAATTTATCATATATTCATCACAATCACTCAATTATTCACAATTTCCCAAATATTCATCAATATTCGGCAACATTTAAGAAATATTCAGCACATTAACACAATTATTCATCAGAGTCAAAAATCATTTCACCAATATTAATATCACACCCTCGAGTATGAAACAAGACCTATTTCGTACCAATGACTCAAATTTCTACAATATTCATATCAAGACAACAAATATTCATCAAAATGACAAAATCCTCTTTCAACTCCCCTCTAATGAAAATTCGTGTTCATCCCTAACCCAGGCCGAATTCGATAGTGCGCGCGCCACAGTTGCGTCACCGTGGTGTCCTTTCAAGCCGCTTGTAGACTCCACCGACTAGGTTCACTTACAACCACATATGCAACTCTCGGATGAGCACTATTCGCTGGAATCGCCGCCCTAGTATGAGACGCGATGAAGAGGGTGAGAGATGGTTGTTTTCTAATCGTCCAAAAAAAGGGGATTCGAGTTACGCGCGTGTGGTGGAAGAAAAGGATAGTTTTTATCTTTTTCATATTAAAATTAATTAATTTCGGGAATTAATCTCGTCCTTCCATTTACAATCAATCAACGACCTATATTTGTTAACACAAAACACATTAAGGGATTATTACACTGACCTAACCTCTATCTTGATATATCCACAATATACCTCCGATATATTATTTTTATTCCTAATCGATACGATCTGATATGCGATATTTAGAACCGGCCTACAAAGGGATATTTTCATAGTGACCTCTTACCATGTTAGTGGTAAATGAGAGGTATATATATTCTATTTTAATAGTTACTACCAGGTTGGACCTGAGATTTTTAAGGTCTGAGGCGAGATTTCAAAAT
Source organism: Persicaria tinctoria (assembly GCA_037127255.1). Lineage (NCBI taxonomy): Eukaryota > Viridiplantae > Streptophyta > Magnoliopsida > Caryophyllales > Polygonaceae > Persicaria > Persicaria tinctoria. The sequence goes on from JBANSL010000006.1 coordinate 19,801,754, forward strand.
AGGGCCCCTAGATTGACTTCAGTCTCAACCAATTCAACTTATTTTAGGTGCACGGGTACACAAATCTATTGTCATCATATGAAAGTTTATGGAAAAATCCATGGTGAATGCCCTTGTAATCGCAATTCAATGATTGATAAGAGGGGAAAGAATATGCTCAGAGAAAAACATATGAGATGGTATGAAGATGACAAAATATGAATGAATAGATGTAGAAGGAAGGACAATTTCTCACAATTTATTATCAGAATCACCAAGCCTAATCAAAATTTCCCCCAAATTGATTCTCAAATCGACAATATATATCTAAATTGATTGTAATCTCAATCAATTCAACTTAAAAGCGGTCAAATTAAAAACAAAGGAACAAAACAGATGCACGTTGTGCAAAGTAGGGCTTTGACGTTTTAAAAAAAAAACAGATGCAAAGGCTTTGACGTTTTAAAAAAAAACAAATGCAAGTTGTGCAAAGTAGGGCTTTGACGTTTTAAAAAAAAAACAGATGCAAAGGCTTTGGCATTTTAAAAAAAACAGATGCAAGCTGTGCAGAGTAGGGCTTTGACGTTTTAAAAAAAAACAGATGCAAAAAAACGTGAGAGATATAGGCTTCGAACATGGGACCCTGCAATTCCAATTAAATACCTTGCATCCCCTAACCATTGAGCCAAGTTGTCTCCTTGATTTACATCTCACTTCACTTATATTTATTATAAAAATACCTAATATATTTACACACTATGGGTTTCCTAGGCTGATTGGACCCGAAGCGAGGACCTCTTGGATCTCGCCTCAGGTCCGGCCTGGCTACTACCATGAGATCAAATATCAAATCTCATTTATGACATTTTGCTAGGTAGATATTTATGTTTTGGTATTGATTGAACCTATTTTGCAGCTTATCATTTATTCACTCGATGCAAATGCTTTGTAGACTAATAATCGAACTTATACAAAATTAATCGATAATCACAAAATCCTAAGACGTTAGAAAAAAGATGGAATATTTCCCAAATTTCCAAGACTATTCTAGGCCTATCGAATAATTATCGATCATATACTCTATGACTTTTCCACATAATTAATCAAGTGCACACTATTTTAGGACAAGTGTCCACGAGCTTCGCACTCTTGGCTTCCAATTTCCAAACTTCTTTTTTCCAAAAGATTATGGGTCAATCTATCACCGACCCATTAGACTTTGGCCCAAGCAAAAGCCCATCAACTCATTCAACTTGTATTTAGAAATGAACTAGTTTTTTTTTTTTTTTTTTTTAGTAGGCAAAGAAGTAGATCGACTAAACGATCTTGAAGCCATCAAAAGATGGTTTGATAAACCCTACGCAGAGGGTTGCCAGTAAAAAAAAATTGCATAAGCCTAAAATTATAATAATATAACATTAAAATTATTGATCACTAGTTGCATGCAAATCGAGGAACAGTTGACGCTGGTATAGTTGGCTTAGGAGCGGTGATGGTTGTCGTTCTGGATCCATATGTGGTGCCCAAGAAACCACCTAGTGAGCTGGACGGACACACCTTGACTTTATCATCGCATGCGGCTAAAATTAAACTTAAAAGATCTAGAAAATTAGAATCCTTAATGCTTGAGATCCGGTCCGGTGACTTATACGGCTGCATGCAAGTCGTAGCAGTAGTTTGATTCAAATGGATTAGACGATTGTAGTTCTGGTTCTGGATGGGGTGACGGGCTAGCGCAACAACTTCTTTTGTGGATTAGAGAGGACGGATAACATAAATGGTTATGATGGGATCGGAGGTGGTGACCGGTTGAAAGGGGATTTGGAATTTTAAGGACAAAGAGGTGAAATCTGGTGAACCGGATTATGGGGTTTGAAAGGGGTTGAAACTTTGGTTTGGAGTTTAGGATTTAGATTAAATTTAAGTAGAAGGTTGGGGTTAATATTTTGTTTGTTGAGGATTATATGTACTGTGAAAAACAAACAGATAGGGATAATCAGTGAGGCAGAATCAGCCGTCACGCGGTGGTGGAGGAGAAGTTTGTGGCTTTGTGGGCATGCATGTAACAAGTGGAGTTGTGTTGACAACTAGATCTGGAGGAGGAGAGGCGGCGGGTGGCTCCGGGAGGAGGATTAAGAGCATGCGTCGCCGGAGCAGAGCCCTCAGGACACCAAGCCAAGTTCCCCATCGAAGCTCTTGGTTGGGAAAGAGGGGATGCCCTTCTTGATGTCGTCACCGGCGTCAAGAACCCGCCAGAGCAGAGCCCTCTGTTGCAGGTGTTGTTGTTGTGGAGGTGTAGACCGTCGGAGATGGGCGCCACCACGAAGGGAGGACGAACAGCAGGCTGACGGGATGGTGTGGTCCAAGTGGGAGAGGGGTATGACGTGGTGGGTGACCACTGCTGAGCCAACAGGGCCAGCGACTGAGAGGAAGGGGAGGGCAGCGTTGCAGGTCTCCCCATCGCAAGAAGCAGGGCGGCGCCGGTGAGGGTTATTGTTGGGTTAATGGTTATATTTCAACTCATCGGAGCCGTCGGAACCCATCACAACCAGGACGAAGAAGGTGTGGACGGGTTTGGAGGCGGCGATGAGGCCGTGGTCGCGGCGGCGAGGCCGCCGATTGAGGGCTCTGATAGAGTAAATATCCATAATGTGAACGACATTACTTTTGAAATATATTATATATAATACTATTTATTATTTATAATATAACAATATAAGTATTATGTATGAATTAAAACGTGAGCATTTTCTAATATATTGAATGATACAGAAAAATCAAATGTTAAATAGTAAGAAAATTAACGCATTACAATAAAAAAAATATCATCAATATAATTCCAATAAATATAAGGGAAAAATAATTAAAATACCCCCACCTTTGGGGTTATGGTAAAAATATATCCTCAACTTTCAAATATAATAAAAATCTCCCGACCTTTGAGGGAAGTGGTAATATATTACCGTGAGTTTTCTCACGGGTCAAAAATGCTGACAAAGCAACCTATGTGGATTTTTTTACAAAGGTTTTCCTGAACGGTTTCCCTGGGGAAAAAAATAAAGAGCTGGATTGGGTTCATACCCAACGCCTTTTCCTCCCTCCTATCTTCTTTCGTGGTCACCTCTTGAACCGTCTTCCAGGTCTTCTAGGTAGCTCATGGTTCCTATCTTGAGATGTCTCTCTCACACCTTCTTCCTCTTTGATTCATTCACGGACTTGCATTGGTTGAGTAAGTTTTGTTTCCCCCCCTCTTCGTTGTTGCTGTTGTTGTCGGTTTATTTTTGTTGTCGGTTTAGTGTTAGGAATAGTCGTGTTTTATTAATTTATGTAGGCTGCCTTGTCAGCATTTTTGACCTGTAAGAAAACTCGTGGTAATATATTACCACTATCCTTACAGGTCGGAATATTTTTATTACATTTAAAAGTTGAGGATATATTTTTACCATACCCCTAAAGGTGGGGGTATTTTGATTAGTTTTCCCTAAATATAATGACTTCAATAAAATGCATGAATAAAAGAGTATATGGAAAAACTGAAATGTTTGAGAAACAATTTAAATAATTTAAAAAACACTGAATAAGAGAAATATGTAATAATGTTGATAATGTCTTGTAATTCACGATGAACATCCACTTCACCACCCGTGATTATAAAATCATCACCTGTATAGGAGAAATGAGAGAAAAAACATAAGTGATGCAAAAAATGCAAGATAAAGGAATAAATACATTGATGTTGCTAAACAAAAATGTGTCTGGTCTGAGAAGTTGTACCTTTTGTTTTATTACGATTGCAAATGATTCACATAGTAAGGATAGTTAAAATATTTGGGGGATATGCCTGCATGACAAAGATGAAAACAGAATTAAGTCCTCTAACATTTATGCCGATCTAATTCCTTTTAAAAATACAAAAAAAAGCATATTTCATTTAATATTGAATAATGTATATATATATATCATTTTTTCTTGTAAGATTTTTTTATTAGGATGAATGTAGATAAGGATGAATTAAAAAAAAAATACAGATATGATTTTTTTTGATGATTGAGATACTTAATATTATCAATAAATAAAATCAAAACAAATGAAATTGGTTATGTAACAACCAAATCTACTATCCTAAACCTGTATTTTTTATAACATAAAATCAAACTACTTAATAACAACCAAATATACCGCTATTTTAATCAATTTTAAAAAAAACATACTATTTCTGTTCATTAATAAGTGTCATTTGACTTTTTGACACGTTTTTAATGAGCTAAAAATATACTCCCTTAGTTCGATAATACACAGGCTTTTAGCCTTTGATATTTTGTCCAAAATACATGGGTTTTAGGGTAAATATTACCCTTAAATAATACTCCTTAATAGTTTGATAGTGCTACTTGCTTGTCGTCAAATAGACCATTTTCATTTCACGTTATAGGTTCATGAAATGTTAAGAAATGGTCTTCGAGATAATAAATTAGATGGGTTTGGACTTTCAAAATATCTTCTTTTGATTGGATATATCAAAACAACATGAACAATGAAATATAATTAGATAAAATAATAATCGGAAATTTCGCGGGGTGCCCCTGAGGTATTGCAATTTTCGCGAGGTGTACAACTCTTTTACATATTTCATGTGGTGCCCATGAGGTTTTCAATTTTTTCGCCCCATGCCCTTCCGGGTTAAACTTAACAGATTTAGATGATGCTCCGTTAGTTTTCAATTAAAAAAAGAAAAGAAAAAAGAAAGAACGACCAGAAAGAAAGCGAGGAGAGAGCGGAGAAGGGCTCGCGCCAGAGAGAGAACGAAGCTCGCGAGAGAGATCGGAGGCGGCGGCGGCCCATTGCCTCGGCCGGCGAATCCGTGGGCTCTCAATCTTAAGCAACCCTCCTCCTCCATAAGCAGCTCAAAGGTCTGTTTCCACTCACCCTTCCAGATCGACTCATTGTTATCCATTCTTCTTCCGCCAGATCTTCGAGGTTCCTGATCTCTTCAATTCGAATGCTTTCTCTTGACCCACTCTCTTCTTCTGCTGTTAATTCCTGTCAGGTCTTTGCAAAAACTCTGTGGATGGATTCTCGGCTGGATTGGTCGACGAAAGCAACGTCTTTGAATGAAGTGTCACCATTATCGGCCCTCCCGATACCCTCCCATTGCCTCGGCCGGCGACCGGAGGATGTGGAGAAGAAGTTGCCGCAGAGAGGTTAGATTTGTTTAGCAATTTACAAAAAATTTGGATTTAGATTGAAATTGAAGCATTTAGGGTTTGTTTGTGATGTGAAATTTAGGGTTTAGGTTGAAATTGATGCATTTGGAATTTGAAATTTCGTTTCTTAATTGCAATCCGATTTGTTAATAAAAATGCAATTTTGTTTCTCAGTTTAGGGTTTAAGTCGAAATTGATGCATTTGGAAGTAACTTACTCTCAAAAGTTGAATGAAATTTCGTTTCTCAGCTTGTGTATCTATGGTTAATTTTGGTTTCTCAACTGTCAGCTTGTTTCTAATGATGTGGCATAGGGTTTTCTTGAGTGCGAATTCAGGATATGGTGGTGGTGAGTCATACTAGCTTGTGTTCAGGTCTATGTGAATCTGTTGGTGCTTGATTATCATTTGGAAAGAAATCAAAATGATTCATACTCTGGTTTTCCTAGACAGTAGCATTTTTTTGTGTTGCTTGCTACATGTATTTTGTTAGCAGACGTTGCTCATCTGCATATGTTCGTGACAAGGTTAACTGCATGATACTATTTAATTAGCACTCTAGCTATGGTGGTTACTCATGCATATGTTAGCAGATGTTGCTTTTTTTTTTGTGTTGCTTTTCCTAGACTCTAGCTTTTTTTTTTGTTGCTTGTGTTAGCAGACGTTGCTAGATGCTATTTAATTAGCACTCTAGCTATGGTGGTTACTCGTGCATAAGAACTTCACCTGGTTTGTTGCAGCTCTGAATCTTCTTATTTAGCATCTGTTGTCATACCTTCTGGCAAAAGTAGTGATACGCCTATGATCCAGTATACAAACCATATATGTCCTATTCGAATCCATTGGCATGTGAAGCTCCACAATTGTCCTAGGTGTCTTGTGGCTTTTTTTGAAGCATTGATTATCTTTTGCTGGCCAGTGCTTGAATAGAAAGACCACACCACAAGATTCAGGAACTTAGCTTCAAAGATTTATTGATAGTTTATTTGGCTTGGTTTCTGATTTTTTGAGTTGAATGAAGATGGTTTATATCTTTCATTAATTATGGATTTGATGCTTGTTAAAAAGCCTATTAGCTCAAATGGTAGAGCACGTGCTTATGCACAAGATGTGGGTTCGAGTCCCATATAGGCTGATTTCTCAAAATGCAATTGAAATGAAAATCAAGACTAGATTTAACTTTTGCAACAAACAAATTTTTTTAAGACCAGGACTACATTAAGACACTCTTTACTTGTATGAAAATCAAAGCTGACAGTTTAACACTTGAAAGATGCAAGAACAAGCAAATTGGCAATTAAGAAGGAAATGCACATCAATTTTGTCCACTTTGGGCTTTGCACTAACACACTTCATTTGCTGGTGAATGTCATTGTACATTGTTTAAGCATATGAGCCTATGTGGGAGTCGAACCCACGTCTTTGTGCGCAAACACATTGCTCTACCAATTGAGCTAATAGGCTATTTGTTAATCTAAACTTAATATTAGTTAGTCACATACAAAGTCAATCTCAATTATAAACAAGCTCAATTTTCATGAAGAAGAAGAAAATTTCATGGGAATCAAGGGGGAAAAGAAAGAAAACATTGAGATTGAAATTCGATCTTGAAGAGAGCTAGGATGAAGGCATAATAACTTTGCAATGTTACCAATTCACTTATCATGAATCCATGTCCTTCCGACCTGTCTCTTTTCTGATCTCTTCTTGCACATCATCAGCTCCTCTTCCTTCTTCTTATTATCCTTCCCCTTTTGCTATCAACAATCTGCCCCAAGTCCTCCCTTCCTTCTTTGCATCGATGCCCAGTTGTAGTATCGCCATAAGATGTTTGTAGGAATTAGTAACCACACAATAAAAAAAAATCTTGAGATCTAACCAGAGTTTTTGTTGCGAAGGAGTGGAAGCAAGATGTCTACAATTTTTTTTTTTTTCTGATGTGGGATCATTTATATATCTCGATATCAATTTTAGAATCCTCAATACTATTTCACCAGGACTCTTGATAAATGCCCTGCCAAAACGAGACATGCTCATTCAAATGTATCACATCAATGAGCAACTTTAGTTCATGTTCAATGTCTTTCTTAACAGAATCTCTTTTGGGGGGAAAGCACATTTAGTTTCACAAAATTGAACCCAATCCCTCTTTGGAAGGAATGTTCCACAGCCCCACCCTTCATTTTTATTATCAACTACATATTTGAGTTTTTCTCCTTTACTTCCACTACTAAAAAAGCAAGAAATAGCTACGGATTTTTAGCCACGAAAGTCAGACGACGCTGTTTTCGTAGCCAATAGCAATGACATTGGCGACGACTATTTTTTATCGTGGCAATTTCCGTGGCGGGTGTTCACCCAAGAATGCTACATCATCAACTTCGTTGCTGTTAGCAACGAACACACTATCCGTGGCTGGGTTCGTGGCTGGAAAAGCAGATGATAGTGGTAATTAGCCACGACATTAGCTACGAACGCATATTTCGTGGCTGTATTCGATGCTGATTTGGCAACAACATGAACTTCGTGTCTAAATCCGTGGCTATTCGGCATTAGAAGTCCGACGATGGAATGGACACAAGGTGAGTGGGCTTGGATCGGTTTTTGTAGCCGGGTCGGACATAGGGTTAGTGGGCTTGAATTGTAGTTGAATCCGTGGCCAACAAAGAAGAACAAATGTTATGGGCTCGACATGGATCAACATCCCATTAGAAATGATCAGTCCAATTACCTTATTAGCCCGTAGAATGAAATGTGTATTTAGCAACAACTCGGTCCGTGGCTAAATCCGTTGCTATTACGGTTGAACTCAAATGGGCTTTAATTTATTATGGGCCCAAATATGACTATAATTTCCCGGATTTATTCATTGACGAGCCCAAATATGAATATGAATTTTTTTTTATATAAATTATAAGTGTTGAAAATAAAAATATTTTAACTAATTAATAAATTTATACCAAAAAAAACTAATTAATAAATTTTTATGAGAATATTATAATGGTATGTTTTGAGGAAAACTCATATAATAAACTAATAAATGTTTACTAAAATCTTATATTAAGTAATAAATTCTCATTAGAATACTGTAAGTTTATGTTTTGAGGAAAACTCATACCCGTAGTATAAGTAAATAATAAAACCATATACTAAGTAATAAATTCTTATTATAATACTATAAGGTTATGTTTTGGGGAAAACTAATATAAGTAACTAATAAAACCTTATACTAAGTAATAAATTCGTATTATAATACTATAAGGTTATGTTTTTATGAAAAGTCATATAAGTAGCTAATAAAACCTTATAATAAGTAATAAATTCTTATTATAATACTATAAGGTTATGTTTTGAGGAAAACTCATATAACTAACTAATAAAACCTTATACTAAGTAATAAATTCTTATTTTAACACTATAAGGTTATGTTTTTAGGAAAAGTCATATATGCAGCTAATAAAACCTTATACTAAGTAACAAATTCTTATTATAATACTATAAGGTTATGTTTTGAGGAAAACTCATATAAATAACTAATAAAACCTTATACTAGGTAATAAATTCTTATTATAATGCTATAAGGATATGTTTTTAGGAAAACTCATATAAGTAGCTAATAAAACCTTATACTAAGTAATAAACTCTTATTATAATACTATAAGGTTATGTTTTGAGGAAAACTCATATAAGTAGCTAATAAAACCTTATAGTAAGTAATAAATTCTTATTATAATATTATAATGTTATGTTTTGAGGAAAACTCATATAAGTAGCTAATAAAACCTTATACTAACTAGTAAATTCTTATTATAATACTATAATGTTATGTTTTGAGGAAAACTCATATAAGTAGCTAATAAAACCTTATACTAAGTAGTAAATTCTTATTATAATACTATAAGGTTATGTTTTGAGGAAAACTCATATACGTAGCTAATAAAACCTTATAGTAAGTAATAAATTCCTATTATAATACTATAATGTTATGTTTTGAGGAAAACTCATGTAAGTAGCTAATAAAATCTTATACTAAGTAGTAAATTCTTATTATAATACTATAGAGTTATGTTTTGAGGAAAACTCATATAAGTGACTAATAAATGTTGAATAAAACCTTATATTAACTAATAAGTTCTTATTAGAATACTATAAGAGTATGTTTTGATTAAAACTCATATAAGGAACGAATAAAACCATATATTAACTATTAAATTCTTATTAAAATACTCTAAGAGTATGTTTTGAGTAAAACTCATATAAGTAGCTAATAAAACCTTATACTAAGTAATAAATTCTTATTATAGTACTATAAGGTTATGTTTTGAGGAAAACTCATATAAGTAGCTAATAAAACCTTATACTAAGTAGTAAATTCTTATTATAATACTATAAGGTTAGGTTTTGAGGAAAACTCATATAAGTAACTAATAAAACTTTATATTAAGTAATAAATTCTTATTATAATACTATAAGGTGATGTTTTGAGGAAAACTCATATAAGTAACTAATAAAACCTTATACTAAGCAATAAATTTTTATTATAATACTATAAGGTTATGTTTTGAGGAAAACTCATATAAGTAACTAATAAAACCTTATACTAAGTAAGAAATTCTTATTATAATACTATAAGGTTATGTTTTGTGGAAAACTCATATAAGTAACTAATAAAACATTATACTAAGTAATAAAATCTTATTATAATACTATAAGGTTATGTTTTGAGGAACACTCATATAAGTAACTAATAAAACCTTATACTAAGCAATAGATTCTTATTATAATACTATAAGGTTATGTTTTGAGGAAAATTCATATAAGTAACTAATAAAACCTTATATTAAGTAATAAATTCTTGTTAGAATACTACAAGAGTACGTATCTTTTGAAGAGAAATCATATAAGTGACTAATAAATGTTGAATAAAACATTATATTAACTAGTAGATTCGTATTAGAATACTATAAGAGTATATTTTGAGGAAAACTCGTATAAGTGACTAATGAATGTTGAATAAAACATTAAATTAACTAGTAAATTATTATTAGAATACTATAAGAGTATGTTTTGAGGAAAACTCATACAAGTGACTAATAAATGTTGAATAAAACCTTATATTAACTAGTAAATTCTTATTAGAATACTATAAGAAGTATGTTTTGATGAGAAATCATATAGGGGTGATTTGCCAAATATACAAATATGAAGGCCAAATTAGCCAAATATACAAGATTTTTGAAAATTTGCAAAACTATACACAACCCTTGCCCCTCCTATGTGCCCCTGCGCCCCCTCCACGTCAGCATTTTTTTTTTTTCGCGCGTCAGTGCTGACGTCATCGTCGGAAATGCTGACGTCAGCAATGCTGACACCGTTTACAAGGAAGGTTTTTCTGTTTTTTTTTTTTTCCTTTTCGCGTGTCAATGCTGACGCCGACGTCGGGAATGTTGACGTCAGCAATGCTGACACCGTTTACAAGGAAGGTTTTTCTGTTTTTGTTTTTTTTTGTTTTTTTTTCTTTTCGCGTGTCAATGCTGACGCCGAGTCGCCGACGTCGGGAATGTTGACGTCAGCAATGCTGATACCGTTTACAATGAAGGTTTTTTTGTTTTTTTTTTCTTTTCGCGTGTCAATGCTGATGCTGACGTCGAGAATGCTGACGTCAGCATTGCTCACACCCTCTACGAGGATGCTGACGCCGACAATGATGACATCGAAGATCAATATATTTGACGTATTAAGTCATTAAAAATATAAACGGGGGAGAACAAAGAGACAAAAGGAGTGTTCTACCAAAAAAAAAGAAACGAATATTTTATTTTATTTTTGGTAGTGAGAAACAAAGAATAACGGTAAACAATTAAAACAAAGAATTTTTCGACGCCGACAATGCTGACCTCTTTCCTCATCCATCTCTTATATTGCAAAAACGATGTCAGCAAATATATACCTACGCAAAAATATGCATGAAAACGATGTCAGCACTAAAAAATACGCATAAAAACGATGTCAGCACTAAAAAATAAACCAATTTTTAAGGACTCAAGCATACATATACACTTACATATATAATATCAAATTAAAAACGATGTCAGCACTAAAAAATACGCATAAAAACGATGTCAGCACTAAAAAATAAACCAATTTTTAAGGACTCAAGCATACATATATACTTACATATATAATATCAAATTAAAAACGATGTCAACACTAAAAAATACGCATAAAAACTATGTCAGCACTAAAAAATACGCATAAAAACGGTGTCAGCACTAAAAAACAAACCAATTTTTCAGTACCTAAGCATACATATATACATAAATATATAATATCCAACTAAAAACGATGTCAACACTAAAATAAATTGGATGCAAATTACATTACTCACAAGCTAATATCCATTTATCTTATAATTTTGAGTTAGATTAAGAAAGAGGGAAAGAGGGAAGTATAATGCTACAACTATTTGAGTTAGTTTAATACTGTATAAAAACATGAAGCTAATTAATATCCATTTATCTTACCAGTAGCTATGATGCTTTCGATAGGGGGGCTAGAATAGCACCGGGAGGATGCATAAAACAGCTTTTTGGTGTAGTAGTTTGAAACTGCAATGCAATCAGCAGATTATAAGACAAATGATCCAACTACGGCACTTTTTAAGGGGGGGAAACCTATACACAACTAGCCAATTCTACAAAGAGCGGCAATCAGAAGGAACTTCACAACTATTCATAATTATCTAAAGTGCAACTCTACTATCAATATACTGAACAACACCACATATGTAAATGTAATGGAAACTAGCTGTCACTTGGTAAAGAACATCCCTATAACAAATACTCACCAGCACCGTAAAACAGAACAAGCCAATTCAAAGAAGACATTACATTAGAAAACCAACCATATACCAATCCCAAGAGCTCACACAGACATCAGCTAACACTGCAACATCAACCAACTGTGATCTGAAGACCATGTCAGCACCATAAACCTTACTTGAAGGAGGAAGCGGAGCAGATCGCAAGGGAGCAAGTTTTGGCCAGAGTTGCTGACGGTTGACGATGAGGCTCCTGCTGTAGTTCCTGCAATCATCTCGCTCGATCGCTCGCGTCCGTTATACTCACTTCTCCTGTCGACATTCAATTCAACACACATCAGCAAGATGGAAATTGAACAGCGATTTACCTAATCCTAATAGTCACTGAAATACAACTTATTCCCACGAAAAATCAGTTTCAGATTGTGAAATGCCTGAAACTAGGTCTCTTCCAGTATGACAGGAGATCAGAGAAGATCGACTAGAATCAAAACAAGAGAAAGCACAGGCAGCAGCGTCATCGTATGCCGCCGGAAGATCGGAGCCAGACGTCTTCGTAGACTAGGCGCTCCTGAAACGCCACCAGCAGCGCCACCCCCGCCACCACGATGCCGCCGACGCCGTAGAACAACGCGCTCTCAGATCTCTTCCTCCCTCGACCGGCTCTATCGCCTTCTCAGATCTCTTCCTCCCTCCCCTGACTTCTCGAGCCCTAGATCGACGAACGGTGATTCTGAAGCCCGGACTTCTCAGATCTTCGATCTGATCCGGTTGAGCGAGAGAGGTGAGCGATGAGATCCGGTTGAGCGAGATTCGGGGTGAGAGGGAGCGTTGAGCCAAAACACTGAGCGAGAGAGGTCGAGGGGAGAAATAGGGCAGAGAGTTTGATGTATAGTTTTACAAATTTTACTAAAACGTGTATATTTCGCTAATTGGGCCAAAATTTGCGCCTTCGGCGCAAATTTTCTCAATCATATAAGTGACTAAAAAATGTTGAATAAATCATTATATTAACTGGTAAATTCTTATTAGAATACTATAAGTGTATGTTTTGAGGAAAACTCATATAACTGACTAATAAATGTTGAATAAAACCTTATATTAACTAATATATTCTTTTTATCTGATTTTTTTTTACCAAACCTATAAATATGAAGATTGATATTTAAAAAATTCGCATAAGATACGGATATTGAACTAGTTTAATGATGTTGTGTAAAATATTAAAAAAACATATAAATATCTAATTGAATTTGTTAAAAAAAAATATTTGAAATATATATTGTATAATAAATAGTTTTATTCATAGTTTTATTTTCTAGTTACAAATTGTGAAGAAAAAAAAATTTTACACTCCCAAAATTATTTTACCACCCTAAAAGAGTATGTTGAGCGGGGAAATTTCCCCCAAATTTTTGGTCAAAATTTAAAGCGGTATCAAATAAGGCTCCAACCCTAAAATTTCACAAAGTCGCCTCTTCTGCCTCCTCCTCGGATCCCGTCGCTTCTTCCATCCTCCTCCTTCCTTCCTCTTGGTCTCCTTCCTTCCTCCTGGTCTCGTATCCCCGCCGCTTCCTCTCGCTTCTTGTGTTGTCGCCTCCTCCTCGACTTTGCGAAGTCCGGCGCCGCCTCCTCTCGCTTTGTCTTCAGATCTCGAATCGCCGTCCTGTCTTCATCTCCGGCTAACTTTCTCGCTCTCTGTCCTCATTCCCTCTCGATTACAACCTGGCGCGCAGGGGCGGCTGGTTCTCGGAGTAGCCGGATCCGGGCTTGAGGAAGCCGGAAACGGAGAAGAGTAGCCGGATCTGGGAGGTGAAGGTCGTCGACGTAGTTGCTGGGCAACAACGTGAAGTGCGAGCGCTAAGGAGTGAGCACTTCGGGCTCGGCAGGGCGGTGGTGTGGCCTGGTGGTCTTGGATTGGGCGGATCTCGTCGTTGTGGCCGACAGGGTTCAGTGAGAGCAAGAGAAGGGGGAGCGAGAGGAAGGAGACGGCTTAGGGGCGGCTAGGGTTCTTCGAGGTCGAGGAAATAGGGAGGAGAGAGAGAGGTTAATGGTGGGGAAAAAACTGTAAGTAAATGCGATTTTTTTTAAGAAATAAACACTCGGTAAAGCCCCTTTCCCGCCGACGAGTCTACGCCCCCCACAGCCGACGCCTACCGGAGACGGCCACCATCCACCTGAGCCAAGGTTGGTCACTCACTCTCCTTTCGTGTTTCCGGACTGTGATTTGTTTCAGTTGATGTTCTCTTCAGGAAAGTACTCTAAGTTTTGGAACTGTAAGGAAAATTGTATACAATGGAAAGGTATTTAAGAAAATATAAATAAAATCATACAGTTTCTGCTAACTTTTAACAGTTTGTCGGTGTTGTTGAGTCCTGATAAGATTGACTTGCTCAATTTGCATTTGAGTCAGTTGTGGAAGCTGAAGGAGTTTGAACCGGCTCGAATAAGAAAAGATGTGGCACCTTCTACTGCACAACACAGTGTGTGTTCAATACTCCCTAATGGCTGGATAGTCGAGGAGGTTCCAAGGCGATGTGGCTTGAGGAGTGACAGAGTATGAGTTTCATTTCTACTGCATCATATTTGTTCATGAAATCATGCATTTCTTTTAGTTTACCGAAATTTTCCATTCACAATTTATTTCTTGTTTGATTTACTTCTCTGCACAATATGGTGATATGCTATAATGGAGCTTGTATGGACGGCTATATACGTTATATAGTTATGGCTGTCATTGCATTGATAGTAAACATAGATAAAATGTCATGCATAATTTGTGTAAAAAAGCTTATATGGTCGTGTAACCATCAACATATCTTCCGAATTTGATGAATCATGCTGTGAATCCCTGGTTGGAATTCGTTATTATGATTATTATCTTCTTGAAGGATTTAATGTTGTGTATTTAGGTGGAGGATGAAGAAATTGCTGGCCATATAGGTTTGATGCGTTTGAGGCCTCGGAGGTATGATTTTGTGTTAGATTTTTTGGGGCTTTGAAAGCTCTTTATGAGTTTGGGGTTTTTCTGGTTTTTTGGTGAGTTGATTTGGTTTATTGAATTTGATATGCAGGACTTGTTCAGGAGTAGTGTTTTGGAGGATTTCACATAGATTGGTTGTTATCTCCATGAGACAAAATCAGCTTTCTTTACTTAGATTATTGCAATTTTTTTTTGTAAGGTCGGTCTGTACTCAATGAGTTTGGTTTGTTTCCCCTATCCATTAACATTTTATTGACCTACTTATAATGTATAAAATTTATTTATGTATTTATATATATTTATTTATGTATTTATATAATGTTTTCAAAATACGAGGATACAAAATTTGCTACAAAATCACGAAACAAATGAAAATCGGCATCAGCCACGACCATAGCAACGGATCAGCAACAGACTCGACTAGGCTCGTGACCTGTTTGCAGACACAAACTCAGTAACGAATTTAGCCACGGCTTTAATTTCGACGCTGTTTTCAAACCGGGTTCGTAGCCATAGCCACGGCATATGGCATCTATTATTAGCCACGGACATAGCAACGACCATAAAATTTTCGTTGTTAAAATCTGTGGCTGACGGTCCGTCGCTATTAGCTGCGAGGCAAATAGCAAGGGATGGCCCGCCCGTGGCTGATTCCGTGGGTAAACCGGTTAGCAACGAATATTCGTGGCTAAATCCATTGCTATTTTCCGTAGCTATTTCCTGCGTTTTTAGTAGTATTCATTAAATTCCGTCTAGCAGGAAAAAACAGGACATCATTGCATAACCACCATATGAACATGTAAGGCAATATGCATCGATAATTGGGATGTAGTTTTCAAAAAACATAAATTTAAAGTAAGATAATCAATCAAGATGCAAAATAGTATTGAGGAACATTAATGAATTAGAACATGATTGATCAAAGCTCAATATTTTGAGTCAATTGAAAAGAAATAGCACACTAATGAAGAACAATATCCCGAAAATCATAAACAAACAAAATGATCCCTGTCCAAAACATGCATCACACGGAAACAATTTTTAGAAACTGCATTAAAAATGCATACCTCTTTCTCTCGTGCTTAAGATGGAAATATTAGGAACAAGATACAAGATTCTGGCTTTGACTCATTGCAAGGAAACAGGAGAACAGTGAGTTAGGCTTCTTACTACTTGAAACCTCCTTCTTGAAGCCATCAATTAAGGGTTTCTCACTACTTGAACCCTATTTCTTGAAGCCATCAATTTAGACTTAAACCCTAAATTGAGAAACGAATTTTATTAACAAATCGGATTGCAATTGAGAAACGAAATTTCGAATTCCAAATCCATCAATTTCAACCTAAACCCTAAATTTCACATCACAAAAAACCTCAAATGCTTCAACTTCAACCTAAATCCAAAATTTCTATCGACAGTAAGTTACCTCTCTGCAACAGGAGCTTGTTCTCCTCCACCTCCGGTCGCCAGCCGAGGCAATGGGCCGCCACCGTCTTCGTTCTCAGGCACAACGCCTCCCACCTCTCCTCCCATGACAGCCCTTCACAGCAGCAGCGGTCGCCCTTCTTCGGTTGCAGAGCAGCGACCTGGCCTCCGAGCACCGGATCCGAGCAGCGACCTGGCCTTCTCCTCCCGGCGGCAGCGCTGGTCTTCTTCGATTTGTCTCTCTCTCTTCGCTGTCTCGTCTCAGCCATGCGTCGTCTACTCGTCTTTCTCTGGCTTTTTTTTTTAATTGCAAACTAACGGAAGAAAAAAAGGCTGTTAAATTCAACCGGAAAGGGCACGAGGCGAAACGATTGAAAACCACAGGGACACCACGCGAAATATTTAAAAGAGTTGTATACCTCGCGAAAATTGCAATACCCCAGGGGTACCTGGCGAAATTTCCGAATAATAATTTTGTTACATGTAAATAGTCTTAGTTCATACAAAACAATTACCTTTGTTTGAATTAAATTATATCTGGAATGATTGAATCGTCCACAAAAATATCAAAGAATTACCAACATTGTTTTTTTTTTAATACAAGACAAATATTTAGGGGTGGTTAAACGCGGTTAACCCACCCCCCAAGAGTGTCATGACGGACGAAATCGCCGATCTTCACTAGTGTGCGCATGTCGGCGAAAGTCGAAGTGAGACCCAGGTGAGCTAGTCCGTCAGCCACTCGATTCCCCCTCTCTAAAGGTGTGGGAGATGATGACTCTCTTGAACGTACCATACAAACCGAGAGCATCCGAAATCACCATCTCGATCTCCCACGGGCTCTTCCAAGTCCCATTCCTGGCGTTGATCACATTCAAACAATCGCCCTCCACCTCTAGAAGAGAGAAGCCCTGCTTCGTCGCATCCAGTAAACCAATATGAAGCCCAAGGCACTTGTAAAGCGGAAACCTGCCCATGGTCTTGCGCTTCGCGAGAAAGGACTGCACCCTAACCATCAGGAATGACAAACCAAGAAGCAGCAAGTATAGCGCCGAACTTCAAGGATTTTCTCCACAATATCCATTGGGAGGGTATCTTTTAATATTTCTATATTTTAGGTTTTATTTGATTAATTTTATGTATTTGTTAATCGTTTCTATATTTTAGGTTTTATTTGATTAATTTTATGTATTTGTTAATCGTTTCTTGTTCTTCTATGTGATCACACTCTCATAAGTTAGTGTCATTGTTTAGCCATTTGTCCTTCCAGGATCTCATGGTTTAGTTAGTGTTATTTTTTAGCCATTTGTCCTTCCAGGTTCTCATGGTTTTCCCATTTCTAACCCGCGAGATTAGACCGGAGAAGAATTCTTCTTTAATCTCCATTAGTTTACCCATTGCCATGAAGTGTTCTTTTTTCTTGTATAATCCCAAATATTCTCTTCCTTCATATATTTCTCTCTAATTATTTTCACCCATTCATTTTGTGGTTCTGCAAGAATTTTCCATAGTAATTTCATCTGCAATGTCTTGTCCATGTCTTTTGTTTTGTGTAGTCCTAATCCATCGTCACTATTTGGTCTGCATACTTTATCCTACTCGATAAGTGGTTGTATCTTGAGTCCTTGTTCTAGAAGAAGCATTTGTTGAGTCAATCGAGGTCATTGTTCTAGAAGACTTGACCACCTTGTTTGTCGTGGCTAAATAGGTTTTGCCACCTCAGATTGACTTTTGCCACGGTAAAGTGCCGATGTTTTTTTTTTTTTTGTTGTAGTGGAATGAACAGAGTGGTCGCATGTAGGACAAATAGAACAAAAGGGAGATATATAATAGCCAACACAGAATCATATATAGATGCATAGTAAATAGACACCACACAACAACCTAGGACTCTAAACGCCTGCTGCCCGAATGCACATTCGCTAGGGGTCTCTATCCAAAGTCATATATTCCGAAAGGTTTAGAAGATTGAGTTCATGTTGGATGACCTCCATACATCTTTTTTCCGTCTACCTCTTCCCCTTCGGGTAGTTCTCAGATCCAAACTCTCACTCCTAGGAACCGTTGCCGAAGGAAGTCTTCTTTGAATGTTCCCATACCAATGCAATCTGGTCTCCCATTCACAACTTTTCAACGATACTAGTAACTTTCACCTTGCTCCTAATGTCGACATTTCTAATTCTGTTAAGTCTTGTGTATCCACTCATCCGGTGCAACATCCACATCAAAGCCACTAACATATTCTATTATTGAGCTTTAAAAGGCCAACATTCAGAGCCATATAATAACGTAGGTCGAATAACTGCCTTGTAGAACTTCCCTTTCAGTTTCGCATGAACTTTCTTATCACAAAGCACACCCGACACCCATCGCTTTGAACAAACGAGTCCATGTACTTGAAATACCCTTTCATGGGGACAAGATCTCCCCCCCAACAAAACTGAAGCCTCTAAGTCTCCGAGTTCTCCGAAACAAAACTGCACATACTTCGTCTTTTTCCTACTCAAACAAAAATCCTTGGACTCAAACACCTCCCTCCATATTTCTAACCTACGAGCCAAACTCGATCTCGAGGTGTCCACCGATCTGCAAACAACATGCACCAGGGAACCTCTTCTTGAAGTGGATCAGATAGAATAAAATGACAAAAAATTTAGGTTGCATCGATCATCACTTCATCCGTCATCCATTTGAGTTGGTTAGACCATCCACAATGGTTGTGTGCAAATGTGTAAGTGTCTATTTTTAGACATTTTATAGCTCCATTGATGGTTTTGGATGTGTGCAAATGTACATATTTGAGTATGTGATGTGCACAAATTTGTCTCCCCATGTGCAAAAACTTTTACAAAAAGCAAGACAATTTTATTGATTTACTTTTAATGATTTCCCCCCTTTTTGTTTTAAATAAATTGTATTTCAATGGTGTGCAAGAAATGCACATTTCACCAAAAAGTGATGTATATTTTTAGACATCTTGTGCAAATGTGTACATTTTATACAAAACCATTGTGGATAGTCTTAGGGACTATAATAAGAAAATTAAAAAACTAGGGACTATCATGCAAACAAATGAAAGTTTGGGGATCTTTGGTGTAATTAACCCAAATTAAACAGCTTCGAAGCGGTAGCGAAGTAAGAAAACAAATTGCCCTCACTCTATCGTTCGTCTTCTCACCCCCGTTTGTGTTCTTCGTCGTCCTATCGCTGTAATTTCCGCTTCTTGTGAAGTTTCCCCCTCTGAGTCATCACCAAAGGTATCACAACCCGTCAATCCATCTCCTCTTTTTTTCTTCTCTATTTTGTCAAGCTTCTGTAAATTTACAGTCTGATATGCTTTACATAGATCTAGGGTTTTATATTTGTCCGATTAGCATTGTCAATCAACAGTCTTTTTTTTTTTTTTTGGGTTCTGTTCCTATTTTTTAGATGTATTTTTGGGGTTCGAATTCCTTTTAAGGTGATGAATTGCTTGCTAGAGCCGATATTTCAAAATTTTGGAAGCTAGGGTTTAGGGTTTTAGGTTCTTGGCTACTTTGCCGATTTCCATATGAAATTTAGGAATGGCGATTTCCATATGAAAGCTTGCCGTCTTATCCAAAAGCTTGGCCAAAATTTTGGCCTCTGGAAGGCCAAACTTTGTATTTGGCCTTACTCTCACCTCCAATATTGTTATGGATGCTCTACTCTTGTGTTGTGCTTGGGCTGCCAGCTGTGCTCTGGTTTTGAAAGGTTTACAAGAACAAGGCTTGGGTTCAATTTTTGTTGAACTCATCCTAAAATTGTCCATAAGCTGAGCTGAGTTTGAATAGTGTTTTTTATCTGAAAATCGTCTGTGGTACTAGTGCATTACATTGCAGAGGTACATAACATAACCATTTAGTGTATCTATGTGCTAGTATCATATGAGTTCTGGTACAAGTTTTTTCTTTTGAATGCTTACTTTTAAATATAATTCTCATGCCTAAGAATGTTATATTAAAACATTAGACTTTGGGAATCAATTGAAGCATTCCTTCTAGAGGGGTTAGCTTACTGAGAAGTATTAAATTGACTCATGCTGACCCTGGTTTAGTTTCATAGGTTCAGTAAGTGGGGATGGCTAAGAAAAAGAACCCTCATGTGTTCTTTGATGTGTCTATTGGAGGGCAGCCGGGGAGAATCACTTTTGAGGTAATTGTCAGCACTTGTTTTCTGATTAGACCCTTCTTCTGGCCCTTTTTGCCCCCATTCTGTCACATTGGCGACCAAATTTTGGTACTGATTTTTTTTAATTGAACATCTTATATGTTGTTTTTGTGTCGTGCAGCTTTTTGCTGACATTGTTCCTAAGACAGCGGAAAATTTCCGGGCACTCTGTACAGGTTGCAGCTTATGACCATGATGAATTATTTGCATTGTCTTTTTCCTCTTTAAGTTTTGATTGTGATGAGTGAGCTCTGTAATCACTTGTCACATTTCTTTGTATCCACTCTAGCTTGTGGTAGTTACTCTAGTGTGCTAGTTGCAATATTTTATTATGTAAGTTTATTTTTATGGGATTCATCTTTACTCTGCACTGACCTGGCATAGGTGAGAAGGGAGTTGGAGCCACCACTGGGAAACCATTGCACTACAAAGGATCCAGCTTTCATCGCATAATCAAAGGATTCATGGCTCAAGTATCTCACTGCCCTTTCTAGACCAGAACTTTTATGTCGGAATTTGGTTCAATGAGTTAAAGGAATACACTTGCACAGTCATGAAAAATACTTACAAATTCACCTCTTTAATGTATATGTTGAATTTGGTTCAATGCACGGAGTATGGTGTCACCAATTTGATAATAACCTTCCCCTTTGGCATGAGTAGCTTATTGGTCTTTTAAATCTATCTGTCAGAAGTAGCTTCTAGTTTAGAACTGGCTTTTGTAAGTTGTGGTTTTTACTTTTTATTTTGTAAAATGTTGTGAAGTTTTAGTCATTTGTACACTCAGTTTAGGGAACCCGGAACCTGGCCTTCGGTTGGTGCTTACAGAATCTTGCCACTAAGCCCTTACCTTATTTGACTATTTGAGAAGTTTCTTTTGGCATATTGGGACGTTATTAAGACGTGTCTTGGGTACTGGATTTAAGATCCTGAATTCCTTTTTATACATGATAACCTGCATGTTTTCCCCTTGTCATATCATTGAATATATCAAGGGAGTTATCATTATTTCTGCATTCCATATCTGAGGACTTCTGCTGCCATCTTTTAGTGACTTCAGTATTTGTATTTCTTCCTTACAGGGTGGTGATTTTTCAAGGGGCAATGGTATGTTCCTTCCTATTATATTAATGCCTTATATATACGTATGTGAATATTGCATGTCTCTGCCTAACTAGTATGCTCAAACCTAGACTTGTAAGGAACGCAAAATTTTCCTCTTTGCAGGCACTGGTGGGGAAAGTATCTATGGAGGCAAGTTTGCAGGTAGGAATTTACCCTCCTTTTTCATTTTATGATAATAGCTCAAGCATTTAAACCTAATGGTGATTGCCATTGCAGATGAAAATTTCAAATTGCGTCATGATGGTCCTGGTCTTTTGTCAATGGCAAATAGTGGTCCTAGCACCAATGGATCTCAGTTCTTTATATTATTCAAGCCTCAACCTCATCTTGATGAGTAAAATTTACTTCTTTTCTTCTCATGGCTTTAAGTGAAATACTATACAAACTAAGTTATCGTGTTTTATTTGCTTATTGTTTATTACTCGTATTACAGGAAGCATGTTGTGTTTGGAAAGCTAGTGACGGGGATGGATGTTTTGAAGAAAATTGAACAAGTGGGTACAAGCAGTGGTCAACCTACCGAAACTGTCAGAGTTGTAGATTGTGGTGAAGTGTCTGATAGTAAAAGTCAACCCATGGATAAATTGAAGAAAGGTGAGAGCTGGAGTATTACAATGGATGCAAACCATTTACTGCCAACATAAGCATTTTGACAATTTTATTCTTTCAGAAAATCAAAAGAAAAAATCCACTAAAGAAATTCGGTCCGATGATAGCGCTGATGGAAAATCTGGAAGAGGACGTAGATCTATTAAGGACAGAAGAAAGAAGAGGAGACGATCCTCTTCATCTGATTCATATAGTAGCTCTGAGACTGATTCTGGTTCTGTTTTCTATCCCTCATATTTTGATTTTTTTTCTGATACTTATTCTGGTTCTGATAGTTATCCCTCATATATTGATACTTATTCAGCTTATATTGATACTTATTCAGCTTAATTGCGGGATATACTGGGGTCTGGGGGTTGTTGTTGTTGTTGTTGTATTCTGATACCTCTTTCATCTGATTCTGATAGTTATTCCAGTACCTCTGTATATGTTTCATATAGTAGCCCTGAGACTGATTCGGGTTCCTATTCCTTAGATTCTGATAGTTATTCCGATTCCGAGTCAGATTCTTCTGCATCTGACTCCAGATCATCTAGTGACGGGAAGCGATGGAAGAGGAAGAGGTCCTATAAAGGTGACAAGAGCAAACGTAGTTCAAATGGAAAGGCTGGACGGAAGGAAAATAAGAGAAATATTTCTGACCGGCGATCAAAAAAGAATTCAAAATGGTTTGCTTCTTTTTTGTTATTCATGCCATGTGCTCCACTTTTTACTGCAATCTATCTCAGTTTTGTTGATTGGATCTTTTATTCGAATGTTTATTGTTTATTTTCAGGAGTTCCAGTGGTTCTGAAAGTGACACTGATACCAGTAGCAGTAGTTCGGATGATGGTACGTCCAGAAATGGCAATGCTACTCGTAAAAAGGGCAAATCATCTCAATCTGTGAAAAAGCCAAGAACTCTTGGTATGTGCTATATTGTACTTTTGTGCAATTTTAAGAAGCATACATGAAACTGAAAGATGCGTTTTATTGACTGTTGTTTCTTGCTGGCTTTGTGGCTGATTCAGAAGTGGACAAGAAATCTGCATCTCTTGGTAAAGTAGAAAAAGATGAAGCACACAAAGCGGTAGACAAGTCAATGCATGGTGGAGAAAGTAAATCTGAGAAAGTTTCTGATTCTCCTCCATATGTATCAGATAAATCAAGGTCTGCCTTTTTTTTTTTTTTGATTTATTTTCTGTAGCATGTTCAATTAGTTTAACAAGCGATGTTTTTGGTCTATCAGGAGTTTAACTCCCACTGCTGATCGCGGTAGAAAACCTAGTCCGACGAGAAGTCCAAGCATCCCTCAACAAAATCCCCGTGATGAGCCCCTTGATAAAAGCCCTGTTCGCGAGTTACATGAACCTCCTGCTTTGTCTCTCGGTAAAGATGCGCCAGAAAGTCCCTCTGAAAATGGTGGACCCAAGCGTGTCAGGAAAGGTCGTGGTTTCACTGACCGCTACTCTTTTGCACGTCGCTACCGAACACCTTCTCCAGAGCGATCCCCTCGTAGGTCCTACAATTATGGGAGAAGTTTCTATGACAGGAATCGTGATAGGTATAATTTTTTTCAATAGCTTCAACAAAAGTCTTGATTCTGTATTGAGCTTGATACCTACCTTCTTTATGAAATTTACAGGTACCCAAGCAACAAGGATTACACAGACCGCTTTCAGCGCCAACGTCACAGGAGCCCACCAAGAGCCAGATCACCCAGGTACTGTTTTAACACTGTCAGACATGTTCGATGGGTGCTGTCTTATTTACTTGTGATTTTGAGTTTGCTTTTGGTATTTGTCTGTTTGATTACAATGTATTTTTGTGGTTGTAATCACGGATCCCTGCAGCTAATTTTTTTTAAAAAAAATCAAAGCAGGAGACACCGGAGTCGTAGCCCAAGACGCTCCCGAAGTCCGTACAACCGTGATAATGGCAGGGACCGTAAGCAGAGCCCAAACCGTAACCCTAGTCCAGGCCGAAGCCGACCTGCAATGAGTGATAGGCTGAAATCCCGTCTGGGTCCTCGACGGGATGATCATCAACCTTCTCCAGGCAAAGGTCGGGCAAGAAGATCCAGGACCAGGAGCCGGAGTGCATCTCGCTCAAAGTCCCCGGCCAGTTCTCCACCCAAGCGGCGTGAGAACACACCATCGCCAATCAAGTCTACATCAAGTTCTCCAGCCGGTCAGAAAGGTTTGGTTTCTTACGGAGATGTCAGTCCTGATGCTGTTTCTAAGTAAGGCTTCTTGTAGCCTCGTGTCTCGTTTGCGAGCATGATCTTTTCCCATGGGAACCATTTGTAGGTCCTTGCTTTAATGCTTATCTACTGGTTTGACAATCGATTTTCGAGTTCGCATCACATTACTTTCATCTGGACAGTAGCATTTCCCTTCTATGTTCCTTTCACAATCATGCTGCATATGTGCGGTTTATGGGTTGTCGCTGGATTTTGATCCCTTCTGAATGGGAGGGTCCTCTGTAATTTCGAGGCGTTTGATACGCTGAGGGTGGTTCGCTTGAGTGATGATATTCCGGCTCCTTTATTCCCACATTCCTTTGCCCTTGTTATCGTGTATGCCTTGTGTTTCCCAGGTGGATGGGTAAGTGTCGATAGGGTGCTTGTTTCACAATAGGAGGGAAAATTATGCAGCGATCGAGCTCTCTAGCTCAAGTGCCCTATCTGGGTTACGACGCCGATTCATGTAGAGATGTTTCTATTTGGGTTGGATGTGTTAGGTTTGACAAATGACTTGGGTTAGATTGGATACGAACTCAGGTTCGAGTTATATCAGTTCGGGCAATTTTATGTTTAGACGCTTGATCAGTTGGGTAGTAGTCTCTTCAAATGGAGAATGAGCTTCGATTTACAGAAGCATGCATGTGACTATATAAGGTGGATTGTAATTTGCACCCATAAAAATCTCACAGAAACACTTCATCTGAATTTCTGACCTTTGATTACTTCATCACTCATCAGTGTCTAATGTCTCTATGCTGCAGAGACTTGGTTTTTGGAGAAACAGTTACCCAAATTTCTCATTTTTAAAGAAATTTGACTGCCTTAAGTTGAAGCATCATTAGCAAATCAAAAGGGTTTTTGATGTGTGGAAATGGTTTTGTGCTTCTCAAAAAAAAAAAAGAAAAAAAAAAGAGTTGTGTAGAAATTAAAATTGGTTTTAAGAAAAGTAAGGTCAAGATATGCAATACAGTAGCTTAGGATTCTTGCAGCGCTCGCGGGAATCTTGCAGCTTTTCAAACTGTCGCTCTAGGAAGTCGTCACCGGCTCAAATCTTGCATATTATATTTGAACAGTTTTTGGTAATTAGGACACTATGCCGTCTCAAGGAGTCGGTTTCAACACTTTTCTTGACGACTTAGGAAATCAATTCCGACACCTGACGACTTAGGAAATCAATTCCGACACCGTACTCCGTCCATATAATAGCCCTTAAATAAATGCAGAAATAGAGCCTAGAAGTGAATTAAAGGCAGGTGGGGAGTGGGATGAATGAAGGGCATGTTCCTTAAATCAAGTGCCCATGGATTGGTGTAAGTGAAAGTTGGCATGTGAAAACCTGTATAAAGGGCATCGATCCATGCGACCACCACCCTCCATCTCTCTTTTCTTTCCCTTTCATTTTCTTATTAAATACTCCGTATCTTTTACATTATTCACAATTAACAATTTAATTAATTAGCTAGCTTAGCTAGATCAATACGGAGTACATGTTGTTTTAGTCCATCTTTCTGAAAAGGCAAATTTTTAGCTAGATCAGGATTTTTTTTTTTTATTTACAATTCCTAAATTATCTCCGATGTTTAGGATTGTCGTGGGATTTCGACTCATTGGTTCATGGTTAGTTCCGGATGAGGAGCATTATGCATTATTGCAACCATGTTTGATGGAGCTGATTGTGGTAGTATCTGTGATCATCCCTCAATTGGCTGGAAAAATGTCATATGATCCACACTTCTCCAAGAGTCGTTCATTGTCCATCGTTGATTTCTATTTTTCGTCTCCCCGACAGAGAGACACCATGTTAGCGTCAGCTTTCCCATGCGCCCACTATTCACGTTCTCCCGCTGATTCTTCCATCCTCGCTCA
Organism: Persicaria tinctoria; assembly: GCA_037127255.1. Lineage (NCBI taxonomy): Eukaryota > Viridiplantae > Streptophyta > Magnoliopsida > Caryophyllales > Polygonaceae > Persicaria > Persicaria tinctoria. The sequence continues at coordinate 19,828,175 of JBANSL010000006.1, forward strand.
ACCTGCCTTCTGCCTAGTTCTTATATTTTGAGGGTTGTTTTCTTCGTTTTGCTTTGGTTGATAGTTAATATATTGTTTGTGATTTGTTGTATTATGACGTTCTGTCCGTCTGACACTCCTTGTACCCTCTCGATTTACAGACTTCTGTCTCATATTTCGAATTCTTACTTTTTCCAAAAAAATAATAATGTTGAAGGACTTTTCTAGCCTTTTACATATTTTATTTTTATACTATATTTTTTAAATCCAATATACTCATTTTCTTATACTCCATTATAATTCAGAAAATATTGGCAATATTAACACCTAAAAAACCAACAGAGTCCATATCCATAGCATATCTTACCAAACTGACTGACTACCCGTTACCTATCAGCAGAGATATATATACAGTATAAGCTTGTGAAATTGTTAAGCAATCAAGATTTGGGAATTGGGATCCATCCAAAAAACAAGTCAAACTAACAATACAAGCATAGTGCAGTGTAGTACTACATGCATCATGCATGTGGTTGTCCACCTAAAGTTCACACCAAGTTTTTTTTTTTTTTTTTTTAAAGAATATACAAACGTTCAAGTACTACTGTCAGTTCCCTTTTGCTCAAAGCCAAAGCTACATTTTGTTTTTTTTTTTCTTTTTTCATCAAAAAAAAAAATGAAAACAATTAAGGAAGTTGCTCACAACGGCCACAAAGCTGGGTGGTAGATGATTGAGCTTTGAGCACGTCCAAGTATTAAGAGATCAGTCCTTCCAAAAATTCATGTTCATAGACTTTAGGTCTTTCTGGCGTCTATGCTATGGTTCCGTCTCCCCTTTAACTGGTTTCTCCCATTACCGATCGAATGTAGCCATTTATGATGAAATTGTTTATCTTGATGTAAGGTGAGGTTAATGTTGAGAGACGTGAATGAGACCAAAGTGTCACGCGTCGAAAGCTGAACATAACAAGCCCTAGTATATATGAGTCGGTGGGTTACTCCTTCTATTGCCAATTGGTTTTATAATGGAACCTGCCCGTGCACACGACCTACTCTTTTTATTGCCAAATGCTAATTGGTTTTAGAATGGAACCTAAACATCAGTTGGAGAAAATGGAAAAGCAAAAGCGGAATTGAAGGAGCGTAAAATGCAAAGCTCTCGAGACTGCAACGACATGCTTCTTTCAGAGGTCTGACTGACTCCTGATGAGGAATAAATGGAGGAGGAGGAGGGTGACTGATATGATGCCAAGCCATGGTGTTTCTTCCATTCCAAATATCTTCTTTTATATATCACCTAACTTTTTGGTATATACAGGCCCTTTCTAATACTGTATGAACATTTTCTTTAATCCCCCCTTTATTAGGAATGAATATGAAATACGAAATAATATTTCTGACGAGTTAAGTGAGAGTTCAAAAAACAGCTGACAAACTAATCGTCATGTTACTGATTCAACGCGCCCGCGTTAAATTAGTTGAAGGAAGTGCACCCATGGCTGAAAGTAACATGCTTGCGCCACTATTGGGCTGAGACCGTCCGAGTTTATCCGATAAAATTCTATCTTTTCTATCAAAATTCTATCCTAGTAGTTCAATTAATTTAGGGTTTTGGCTGGTCTTAGGCCTATATATATAGACATGTTCGGGTCTAGTTTTTCACACATTGAGATTCAAGAAGATTTAGAGATTGAAGACTTTTGTTTCGGTAAGTTATGAGCAACTAAACTCTTTTGGATTTGCCTGCAGTTCAAGACTTGGTGAATTGGTTGAATCGTGAGTTTTAATTTCTAGTTATTCCTATTAATTATTTCAACTTCTTTGTGTTAATTGTTTATGCTGTTGATTTTATCCTGACTGGTCACCTTGATAGAATCGCACCGTGTAGGGTTCTGATTCGTGAATTGCATGAACTTAATCCATATTCTAGTGGGATTAATTTAACGAAACTTGAATGTGTAGGGAGCTAGTTGACATATCGACTAAATATTGATTCTTAACGAAACTTGAATCTGTCCCTGTTAAATCTTTCAATTGTTTAGGTTGCATAGATGTAAAAGGTTGTTAGGACTAATTTAGACTAATAATCTATTCAAACTAATATCAGAATAATCTATAGAAACTAAATAACTAAAAGGAGATTCAACGATCGAGTAAACCTTGCGAATTCGCAGGGGAAACCACTTTTTACTCTATTCCCTCTAATATTATTTTCCATTAGATCATCCGTAACCATAAAGGTATATCTTCTCCATTTTTTCCATCTCTCTTGATAATATTTTGACATCTCATTTATTTTTTTCTTTTAAATAATTTTTACCTTTTCAATCTCTTTCTTTAAGCTTTTCATATTTTTACTTTTCAATCACATCGTCTTTTTCTTTTTCTCCTTCATCTATATCCATCATATAGTTTACACTAATCATACTATTATTAGTTAAATAAAAAATATATAAATAAATAAAGCATCCACTTTTGCACATGGTCAAAGGTACTTTTCACCTCCACACCAAGGTAACTCATTCACTCTCTTTAGTCTTTACCTTAACGTTTTACCTACAATCACGGGGTTACGTTATGGTTACATTAAGGTAATAAAAACCCTTGATTGTGAATGCTCTTTAACTTGTTTAAAATTTATTTCTTATTTTTGAAAAAAAAATATCATTTTTCTCACAACTGATAAGTACTCGTTTTATTAAATACTTGTTTATATTTGAGATTGACTTCTTACTTATCTACTATACTTGTTTGCAAGTTTAAGTTAATTTGATCGACTGAGAAAACGACGAATTTTCCCTCCGTAAGTAATCAATAACATCTCGCTAATCGATCTCTTGCCCAGCCAGTTTTTATTTGGTGGAGAATTCAAACCTTTTGAGGCGGGAAATTTGCCACATTTGTGGTGGCCGGGTTCCTCCCTCTCTTTACTTCATTTAAACTAAGTGCTCGTTTGGATTGGTTTAAAAAACCCAGGAAGTGGAATATCCCAGAAAGTTGAATAGAATATCTGCGTTTGGTTAAAAAAATTGTTCTCCAAAAACCCAGGAATTGAAATTCCCTGTGAAACACAGGAATTGAAATTACCAAGGGGGTACATGGTAAGACAACTTCCACCCTTTTCTTACTAACAAAAATCCCATATTTATCTCAATATATCAAATCCACCATTTTTTTCATTTTTCAACCAAACATGTTTCATAAAATCCCAGAAAGTCTAATTCATGGGAAGTAGACTTCCCATGAATTAAATTTCCGGGAAGTAGACTTCCTACGTTTATCCAAACGAGAACTAAACACCTCTAGATCTGCACATACAATAATAAATTAATTAATAATACTAATTAAGCATTTATATACTACTAATACATTTATTAATATAATAGGTTACTATTTTATTTCCAATTGCGTTATTATAATACATATAGCTAGGCTAGATAGGATATATAGGTATATATATTTTTATACACACATTATGCAAGATACTCCGTAGTATATTATTTTCAAGCGAATTAGTAGAGCCTATTGATAATGATTTGATTAATAGTGGTGGATGGAGAATGTGAAAGGAATGTATACAGAAGATATATGGTGAAGGGGATGAGGTCACCATGTGACTTTCTTTTAACCGCATCCATGTAAGAGCTTCTCCAACAGCTTCCCCAAATGTTTTTCTAAAATGGGGAATCAATACCAATTTCTCCAAATTATTTTAGACCAAACTCCAAAAGCTTCCTTATAATAGAGAATTTCACCTTCATTTTATTTTTTTTAAAAATAATTTATTTAAAATTATTGTACACCATTTGTGATTTTTTTGACTTGTTCACACATAGAATTGGTTTGGTAGCTAGCTAGGATAATTAATTGTTGACTTGTTCATAGAGGCAATGGGTTTGGTAGGGATAATTAAAATCTATATTCACAATTGTATGGAATTTTTTTACAGAAAACAACAACACATCTGCTGTAAATTCACAGCAACTCAACAAGTGCAGCAACTATAGCATGAAAAAAAATTCTGCAGGAAAAAAAAATTCAAATTGTGAAAAGATTGGTTAGTTTAACTTGTGATAACCATAAGAATCTTGCCATGGCATGGAATAAATGTTTTTTTTTACAGAAAACAACAACACAGAAACACATAAACTGATGTACATTAACAGCAAGTGCAGCAATCAGAGAGAAAGGAGATCTTGTTCTCTTTAAACTGAGGTGTTGGAGGAGGCCACTTGTGGAGCTGTTTTGGAGAGATTTAAGCTGATCACAATCACCAATAACAGCCACTGTTATAACAAAGTTCATAGCTAACAACCATGACATTGGATCTTATTTTTCATCATAAAAGAGCTAGAAAAAAATCTGAAAAAACAGTCACTGTTATGACAATGTTCATAGGTAAACACCATGACATTGGAGCTTATTTTTCACCATAAAACTGCTAGAAAAGAGGTGAAAAAACATCCATTGTTATGACAAAGGTCATAGCTGAACACCATGACATTGTGTCTTATTTTTCACCATAAAAGTCCTAGAAAAGAGCTGAAAAAACAGCCACTGTTATGACAAAGGTCATAGCTGAATACCATGACATTGTATCTTATTTTTTTCACCATAAAAGAGCTAGAAAAGAGCTGAAAAAACAGCTGCTGTCATGAATGAAAAAATCATATCATTTAAGCTTATTTTTTACCATAAAAGAGCTAGAAAGGAGCCTGAAAACACCTACTGTCATGACAAAGTTCAAAGAAGCAAAGCCATGATGGTCACCAGAAACAAGCTACAAAAAGAGTTGTTCAAAGTCCTTTAACACTTCCACAACTGTAAATTATATGGGTGCGTTAATTAAACAAACATACCAGTCTCCCTTTTGTCCAATGGCTTTTCCCAGCTTCCAAAATGAAGCCCTTTTGTATTCTTTTTATCCTTTCCAGCAACCTCCTGAAAGGCAATCCCATTAACCTCTTTTGCTCAAAACGGACTACAAAAATCATTAAATTTAAGAGAATTGGATACTATTACAAGTGCAATTCAATTAATTTAGACGATCAAAGGCAAAAGAAAATTAAAGTGGTTACATAGTCATATCATATTCATATCTGTAGTTCTGTACAGATTGTCAGATTTCAAGCATGAAATCAAAATCATTAATAAAGCGAATGCTTCATTTGGAGGATCTAATCAATAAAAACTGTTTGTGAGGATTGACAAATCCCCAAGGGTTTTCTAGGAAGCATAATAAAGCAGGGGGCATTCATACGATATGATTGGAAAAAAAAAAGACTTACATAGTTCACAGCTGATACTGGCAAGTGGCAACAGGTAGGATTGCGCCTCCTGACATAAACACACAAAGAAGCATTCTGTTATAGAGAGATTTTTATCATCATTCTTTGAAACAAGGAACTATCTTCTTTTGGTACCTGCATTCCTCAAAAGCTGAAGCAGATGAAGGGTTGCAAACTTGCATTATATATTTCAAGTGTTAGCATTCTGGATGATTTATTGGCAAAAGCCGAAAGTAATTCTACAAGTAATGACAGTGCCAGTGCATACATAGAAGTATTTTTATAATGCCTGAAAGTTTCATATAATCCAAGTAGCCCTGTTTTATTTTATCCATTTCTGATTGATAGTTCAATACACAACTGATGTAAATTCAACAACAATACAGCACACCTAAAAAATCAGATTTTCATTCTCTAAAATTAAGATTTATATGATCATATAAATCCAACGGCAATACTGCAGAGCTGCTGTAAATTCATCAGCAACAACACATCTAACAATCAGTTCCATATTCTCAATAAAATCATATTGTCATTCTCTAAAAAATCAGATTTTCATTCTCTAAAATTGAGATTTATGTGATTGTTTATAAAATCAGATTGTCATTCAGATTTTCATTCTCTAACAAATCAGAACAATAGAACCATTAACCAGCATTTTCCATTCTTTTTGTGTTGATTGAGGTTCGTTGCTTGGTTGATGGTGTACTCTTTCAAGGCTGAAATATTTCCATCAGTTCCGATTTGTTGTTCAAAAGAGCATCCCAATCTGAATTGCTTGGTTATTGAATTCTCAAAAACGTTTTTGAATTGCTTAACAATGAAGGCTCAATTAACTTTGAAATTTCACCAGAGCATGAAAAAAATTTCACCAGAGCATGAAAAATGTTCTTTGATTAATTGACCCAACAGAGGTGGAAGAAGAAGAGAAAAATAGTTCAAGAAGGCTCACCTGTAGAAGCAGAGTCTTCTTTGTTGACAACTTGTCGAGCAGAGCAATCCAAATTCAAAGTCGGTTTTTGAGAGTTGAAAGTGGAAGAACGTGTGAAAAAGGGTTCTCCAAAAAATTTAACGTTGCTCCACATTTGGGGAAGCTACCCTAGTTTTCTCATTCCCACTCTATTTTGGAGAATGGGCTGGGGAAGCTGTTGGACCTGAAAATGGCCCAAAATCCCCCAAATTCAGAATTTTTTCCAAAATAGAAAACCTCTTGGAGTTGCTCTAACCTTCAACACCGTGGGCCATGCATATATTTATTTAATGGTGAATTTTTAATATTATTTAATTTTGGTAGTAATATTTAAATTAATGTTTTCCCTCCTTTTTTAAAAAAAAAGAAAAGAAAATTGGGACACTGATCAATACAAATCTGTCGTCTAAACCACTCTATGCAATGCAAAGCTTTATGTTACCGCCACAAATACATAAACAATTAGACCAAATCAATATGTCTTTCTTCTGGAACAAAGACAGACTGCATAAACCGCTTATTAGCTGGGACAGAGTATGTAGACCAAAAGTGGCAGGAGAAATGGGTATCCGGAAAACTCATGACATGAATGAGGCGTTACAGTTAAAACTGTTATGGAAAATCATGGCGGAACCTGACAACATTTGGGTTAGAATACTAAATTATGATGAAAGAGGGAATGCCTCGTGGCAATGGTCCCAGTTGCGAAAGTTGCTCCCAATATTTAAGTCGGGACTGATGTGGACAATAGGCAACGGAAAAACTATTAAGTTCTGGCAAGACAGGTGGAATAATATTCCACCTCTATTACAATATTGTACTCTGCCAAACAATATAGACATAAATGAAACAGTGGATAAGTATACAAATAATGGAAACTGGAATATCCAAAAGCTAGAAAATGTCCTCCCGAGTAGCATGGTGGAGCAAATAGCACATATTCATGTGCCATTAGTACCACTGGAAGACCGTCTATATTGGTGGCCGGACAAGAAAGGATGGTTCTCGACTACCAGTGCGTATAAGCTAGTCACGAACAACACTGAACTGCAATCGGATGACAGTAATTGGATTTGGAAAACTAACGTCTCCCCGAAAGTAAAGAATTTCTTATGGAAAGTTGCTCAAGAAGGACTACCAACAGCGGCACTGCTATCTAAACGTGGAGTTGCCATACCCCCTTATTGTTCAATCTGTAATCACCATGAAGAAGACGCAACCCATATCTTCCTGGAATGTAAATACAGTACGTTCTTTAGAAAGATTGACAAAAACATCCAAAAGCTAGTGATAGACACATTACATATATCAAGAAAGATTAAACCTATTATGAACATAATAGTCGAAAACTTGAATGGGAAACAGAAACAAGAAATGGTCTTTAGTTGGTGGGTTGCCTGGCTCACTAGGAACCAAGTGGTTTTCAGACAACAGAAACAACTATCAATCAACAATTATGACCAAACTGTGAAAACGCATATGAGCAACTGGTTTAGGGCCAACAGAAACTCTACTGACGAAAAGAACAAAGGGTATGATAGGGAGATAGGGACAAGGAATATAAAACGAAAAAGGACAAATCAGAAATGGAAAAAAACCCCACCGGGATTCCTGAAACTAAATTTTGATGGCTCGGCTCCGAACAAACGCAACAGCTCAGCTGATTTTGTTATCCGAGATTGGGAAGATGCCCCAATTACAGCAGGGGTGGAGACGATTGGAATACAGTCAGCCCTGTCTTCGGAGGCCCGGGCATTACATTTAGGTATAAAGAAGGCAATTGAGTTGGGTTCCGATAGACTCATAATTGAAGGGGATTCCTTAATAATTATAAATTATCTTAAGCATGGGATGAAATGCACGTGGGAAATCGAAATGATAATGTCAGAAATATCTTGCCTACTCCGTGGGTTTCGCGAAGTGAGATTCTTTCAAATACTTCGCAAAGGTAATCAGGTGGCCGATTTTATTACACGAATGGCCCGTTCTACCAGAAACCCGGAACTGCTTACTGATCCAGGTCTTCTTGACCTCATCCGAAAGGATGCTATCGGATAGCGCCTCGGCGAATCCGAATTCTTACCTAATCAAAAAAAAAAATTTTTTTACCAGTCTTGTATTATTAACTTTTCAAAGTATGAATACATGTATGCAATGCCAAGACTTCATTAGCAGGGACTGGAATATCCACTCTCGTCACATTTACCGTAAGGGGAATTCGGTTGCCGATCGCCTTGCCTTTATTGTTTATAAATTTCTAATAGGTACTCATGTATTGTTTGCTCCGCCTAAGGAGATTTCTTTACTTTTGTTAGATGGTGTAAGGGCGGGCTATCCTCCGATTGATGACTACTTAACCCATTTTTGTGTGTGTGTGAAATGTTGAAGTATACATTTGCAGCATTGCTAGATAGGATACATTGTATCTGTGTGGTCCTCCACACACTCGATCATTGGCAATGTAACCAACTGACCAGCAGTATAAATAGTCGATTAGCTGTAACAAACTGAGATGATGATCAGTTGCAATGAAAGCTTCCTTTTTTCTTCATTCCGTTCATCTATTTTCCCTCTTTGCTTTGTCATGTATGCTCTTCTTCCATTGATTAATCACCTTACAACCTCCTTCATTTTCTCATTTTGCACACAAATTAACATGGTATCATAGCCATAATGGCTTCTATAGTCGAAGATCGTCGCTCTGAGTATGTCAACGTTGATTCGATGGATGAACTCTATCTCCATCCCTCAGATACCCCAATTACATCTTGCCCACTCGGTTGCTTCATGGCCGTAACTTCAGCTCCTGGAAACGATCAGTCGAAGTGTCGCTAAGCGCCCAAAACAAGCTCAGATTTGTTGTTGGCACATGTCGTTGCTCGCCGGAAACTTCGCCGCTTCTCCAGCTCTGGGATCGTTGCAATAGCATGGTAATCTCTTGGCTTTTGCATTCTATTGAGAAGGATATAGCAGAAACCATGCTTTATTGTAGTATTAAGAGTCAGATCCGGCAGGAGCCTGTGAATCGCTTTGGTACTCTGAATCGCACTAGAGTTTATCAGGTTCAAAAGGAGATTTCTGGTATAGAACAGGGAAATCTCGCTATACCAAAGTATTTTACAAAATTCAAGAGATTTTGGGATGAATATACAATCTTGATTGAACATCATATATGTGATTGTGGCTCAAACAGTTTGGTTATGAAACTGATTCAAGATCAGAAGGTTATTCAGTTCCTTATGAGACTGAATGACGCTTACAATCTTGATCGCGAAAACATTCTGTTGAGGACACCTTCGTCGGATATTGATGAAGCTTATCGCTTCATCATTCAAGAAGAACAACAACGTAACTTGAGCAAATCTTCAGTTGTTGATGATGATGGCTCTGCGTTTGCTGCTCAGAATGTGAGAAACAACTTCAAGAAAGTGTCTTATTGTGAGCATTGCAAAATTATTGGCCATTCCATGGATAGGTGTTGGAAGATCCATGGTTACCTAGGCAATTCTGGTTCTGGTTCCTAATGTGAACATTGTAAAGTCGGAGGCCACACTATGAATAAGTATTGGAAGCTCCATGGTTATCCATCTGCCAACAATGGAAGCAGCAACACTAATGGTTCCAGACCATTCTGTACTCACTATAAATCTTTTGGTCATGTGATAGAGAAATGCTGGAAGCTGCACGGACAGTGGAGGATCCTGAAATTGTTGATTGAAGGGGCAAAAAATTATGATAAAAAAATATTGTATGTAAAATTAAACCCTAATTTTTCTTTTCCGAAAAATCATCAATATTATGGATGTGTAACTAGAATATAAACATAAATCTTGCATGATTTATTTCATGGTTTTCAAATATTTCAATATAACCTCCCGATTTGAAGTTCTCGAATATAATTATATTATTAAGATATGAAATTAATAAATGATAATTACAATAAAAATATATCGGTTTGGTAAATGATGTAGGAAATATTGTAATTCAGTGCTGAAATTTGAAACGCTTATAACTTTTTGCTCAGATATTGGATTTGAGCTTATAATATATCAAATCGAAGCTATCGACAAGAGGAATATGTATGTTAAATTTTATTTTCGATTGAGGGGGGGGGGGGGGGGACTGTCACCACCGGCCCTCAAGAGGATCCGCCTCAGTGCACACGATATTCCACTGATGGTTCAGCTGCAGGAAAAGGCAAGAAGGTTGCCGCCACTGCCTCTTCCTCATCGCCTATCTATCAAGAACAGTACCAATAACTCTTATTTATTCTCCAGAACCATGAGGTTAAATATCCCAAAGCTTTGTAGATAGGCAAAACTACTTGTCTCTTTTCTTCTATGCTAAACTCAACTTGGATTTTGGAAAGTGAAGCCACTGATCATATGAACCCCGACCTTTCTTTCTTTCACTTATACACAACCAGTCAACCTTACCCATACCCTCCTTTATAACCATGCCTAACAACAAAAAGGCAACCATCCTGTATATTGGAACTGTCAATATTTCCCCTCAAATTGATCATTAAGAGATGTGTTACATGTGCCCGACTTGCATTACAATCTTCTTTCAATTCAAAAATTAGTTCGTGACATACGTTCTAATGTCCTTTTTACACCCACATCTTGCATAATCCATGGCTCTTCGATTAGGAAGCCTCTGGTGTTTGGAAGTGAAGAGAATGGGTTGTACACTGCACACATCTCATGAGTTGGATGCTTTCCCTGCCTTAACATCTCTTTTACAACATTCTTTTACATCTCAATGTACTGGTTTTTCTAATAATTCAGACACCTCTTTCAAAAGTGATAGTTTTACTGCAAATTGTAAGTTAGAGCTACTTCATTGTCGTTTGGGACACTTACCATTTTCTCAATTGAAGCATGTTAACGACTCGTTGTCCTCATTTTCTGATTCTATATGTCAAATTTGTCCACAATCTTGGCAACAAAGAATAACCTTTTACATAAGGGTCCACAAGTCATTTGAACCATTTCAGCTTTTTTTTTTGACGCTAGCCAAGAAAGGCATTATCCATCAGATGACTTGTGTTGATTCTCCTCAACAAAATGGGTTTGTCGAAAGGAAACATAAACACTTGTTGGAGGTTGCCTGAGCACTTATAATTCAAGCCAATGTTCATTTACAATACCGGGGTGAATGTATAATGGTTGCCGCCTATCTCATCAATCGTAGCCATCTTCCTGTGCCTTTAAATAATCTCCCTATGAAATGCTATTTCACAAACCACCTTCTTACTCTCACTTACATGTCTTTGGTTGTTTGTGCTTCATCAGCACCCCGAAACGTGAGAGGGATAAATTTCAACCTCGAGCTGGCCCAAGTGTATGCCTTGATTACTCATATGGCAAGAGTGCTTACATTATTTTGAATCTTAGAACTCAACTCATTATTGTCCACACCGATGTTACTTTCTTTGAATATCACTTCCCATTTCATTCTTCCTTGACCACTACAAATGACCTTACTTTGCCTCCTCATGCTTCTTCTTTCCCTTCTTCCTTTTTTTTTACCATCTTCTATATCTCTCACTTACTCGATCTCCCAGTACCTCTCCCAATATTCTCCTTTTAATCTTCAGATCAGACTTCTCCTACAACTCTTCCTACATATTATATTTCAGCTTCACCCTCTAATCCTCTAGCTCAGATTTCTCGTTTTCATCTTAGACGTTCGACCAAATCTCTTAACATGTTTGCATTGTATGCTCATCTCATTCAAAGATTTTACCTCAATATCCCAAAGCCTACTTGGTACTACCATTCCCTCTCATTCATATGCCTTTTTGTCTCATGTTTCCTCCTATGTTGAACCTACCTCATATAAAGAAGCTATCCAGGATACTAATTGGGTTTCGGCTATGAACAACGAGATCAGTGCTTTGAATGCTAACAAAACTTGGGTTCTAGTTCCTCTTCATGTAGGCAAGAGAGCTATAAGGTGTAAATGGGTGTTCAAGGTAAAACTTAAAGCTGATGGCGGTCTTAAAAGACACCAAGCTCGGCTTGCTGCCAAAGGTTTCACTCAAACAACATGCATAGATTATCATGAAACATTTTCCCCGGTTGTCAAAATGACAACCATTCGCACTATATCATTGCTATTGCAGCTGCACATAAGTGGTCTTCTTCACCAAATGGATGTTAATAATGCGTTTTTACATGGTGATTTGCACGAGGAAGTATATATATAAATCTCCTTGAAGGTTTTTCTGCTGGTTCTAAAATTCTAATCTTGTTTGCAAACTTCAGAAATCATTATATGGGCTCAAGCAGGCTAGCAGACTGTGACGTGGTTTGAGAAACTTACTATAGCTTTATTGTCTCTTGGTTGTACTCAAGTCTAAATTGGATTATTCCTTCTTCACTAAACGAGTTGCTGGCCATATCACTATTATTGTGATTTATGCTGATGATCTGCTAGCAAAAGGGTATGATTCATCAGAGGTTGATAGTTTGAAAGCTTATATTGACCACACTTTTAGCATCAAGGATCTTGGGTTGCTTCACTATTGTTTGGGTCTTGAAGTACTTACAATCCCGATGGGATTTATTTGTCTCATCACAAGTTCAGTAAGGACAACCTTGTCAATGATTCTCAGCTTGATGATGTTCGTCCAACTTGCACACCTCTTCCTTTTCATTCAAAGCTATGTCTTACTGCAGGGAATTTACTGACGGTTGGTGGGCAAACTTAACTTTCTCACTAATACTCGTCATGATCTGTCTTTCACTGTTCAGATGCCCGACCAGTTTATGCAGGCTCCTCGCACCACTCATCTTAGTGCTCTTCATCACATTATTCTTTATGTGACTGGTGCTCTCAATCAAGGTATTGCGCTCAAAGGATTTGATTATCCTCGTGTTGAAGCTTACACTGTCTCTGACTGGGCTTCTTGTCCCTTCACTTGGAGGTCAGTAACTGAATTTATTATCCTTTTTGGTCAATCTCCAATGAGATGGAAATCTAAGAAGCAAGGTGTTGTATCTCAAGGAGTTCCTCGGAATCTGAGTATCGAGCTTTGGCTCAAACAGTTGCTAAAGTAACATGGTTAATTCGGTTGCTCGAGGAATTGGATGTTGGCCCCATCAAACCAGTCACCTTATTATGTGATAATCAATTCACCCTTCAAATCGCTAAAAATCCAATCTTCCACGAGTGTATCAAATACATAGAAATTGACTATCACTTTGCCCATGAGAAGGTTGTCGAAGGCCTTCTTGATCTATGTCATGTTCCTACTGCATCTCCCCCCCCCCCCCCCCCCATGTTTGAAGAGGGGAGGGAGGGGGGTGTTGAAGTATACATCTGCAACATTGCTAGATAGGACACATTGTATCTGTGTCCTATCTAGCAATGTAACCAAATGACCATCTGTATAAATAGTCGATTACTTGTAACAAACTGAGATGATGATTAGTTGCAATAAAAGCTTCCTTTCTTCTTCATTCTGTTTATCTGTTTTCCCTCTTTGCTCAGTCATATGCTCTTCTGCCATTGATTGATCACCTTACAAGCTTCGTTTTCTCATTTTCCACACAAATTAACATGAAATAATATATGGTGTGATTCTTATAGCTTCGTAAAAGATACGATGAGTTAGGTAGTAACTTCTAAGTCACACCATGCATGTTTTCCCCCATGAATTTGTATCTTTTTAAAGACTAGCTAAGTTAGACGTATTTAGATTGTACTTGTTACTTTTTATATATGTGTAAATATTCATATGTGCAAATAAGTATGATTGAGTTATTTTCCATATAACTTAAATTCTATAGTAATAAAAACAATAATTGTATCATTGTAAGAAACTGGAAGTATAGTCTTTTAAATTTTTCATCAAAGTAATAAGAATGATGTCTTTCAATTAAATAAAATAAACAAGGGTAATCTTTTAAAAAGTTTATTAATCAAAACAAAAAAGAAATCCAAAACTAGAGTTCGAAAATCATAATCATTACACATCAAAAATGATATAATAATAATAATAATAATAATAAATAATAATAATAATAATAATAATAATAATAATAATTTGTCCGCTAGGGCAGGCGATCAGGGGCGGTCAAGCGCCACTACGCCAGATTCACTCTCGCTCGACGGACCTAAAAAGGTTCGTCGCCTGAATCATGTTCGGGCGACCAAATTACTAAGGCCCGTCGCCTGAACGTTGGGAGGCCCAAACCGCCTCCAACCCATGTTCAGCCGACCAGAAAACCTCAATGTTCGTCGGCTGAACTGAACTCAGGCGACGGAACAAATCCAGGCGACGAACATTTCTCAAGATCGGTCGCCCAAACAGGTATCTGAATGACGGTTGTCAGAATGGGCCTTTGTCGCGACGGAAATTCTATTGGTTCGTCGCCTGAGCGTTGTTCGGGCCTTTGCAGCGACGGAAGTTCCAGTGGTCCGTCGCCTGAACGTTGGACTTTTTCAAAAGTAGAGTAATAAAGTCCGGTTGGTGGGGGTAATTAAATACTGTTCATTCAGGAGACGAACTTTTAAATATTTTCGTCGCCTGAAAAGTGGGGTAGTTGACCCCATATTTATTACTATTCACTCAGGAGACGGAGGTGTATATATGTCCGTCGCCTGAATGTGTTTTCCGTAACAACCAAATAAATCGGTTGTACTGTACAATAATTACCCTCTCACCTTCATCCTTTCTCCCACAATAACCCTAGAGGGCTCGAAAATTTTCCCCCATTTCACACCTCCATTGAAGGTATGTATAAATTTTATTTTTTTTTGTTTTTTTTTGTTGAATATATGCATATACATTGTTTGTTTGGATATTTGATGATGAGCTTGTCTTTTTTAATCGAGTTTGGATGGTAAAAAAGTTGTTTCAATGGAGTTTATGAGGAGAAAGAGTTGTGTATGTATATATGGAGTTGAAATTGAGGTTAAATGGAGGTTAAATTGAGTTTGTGTTATGAATTGATGATGAGAATGGAATTGAGGTTAAATGGAGGTTAAATTGAGTTTGTGTTATGAATTGATGATGAGAATGGAATTGAGTTGAAATTGTGTATGTATATATGGTGTAGAATTACATAGATGATGAGAATGGAATTGAGTTGAAATTGTGTATGTATATATTGTGTATGATTGGAAATTGATTTTAAATTGAGTTTGAGGTATGAATGGATTGTGTATGTGAATGGATTGTTTATGTTAAATTTTATTTTAGAATGTGGTGTAGAATGACATAGATGATGAGAATGGATTGTTTATGTGCAATTTCATTTTAGAATGTGATGAATTCGTATGAATGGATTGATAATGATCGACAAAAGTTGGATGCTACTCCCTCACGCTCACGGGGAGTATCAAAAAGGAATATTTCTCTTTATGCAGAATCTTAGAGATAATGCGAATGGAATGACTCATTTCCTATGTCCGTGTCGGAGATGCCGCAACAATGAATGGGAGCCAATAGATGAAATACACAGTCATTTGGCCCACATGGGAATGTGGCCTAGTTATACTGTTTGGGACAAGCATGGCGAAGCCCCAGTTGATAGGACAAATGAGCAACGACGAACGCAGATCCTGGAGGAAGGGGCATCTTCCTCCGTTGATGGTCCGGCTATGAACATTCTACACGATGCTTTTCCATTTCATGTCGGATATGAGGCGCACTCTGTCCCCGACGATTCTCCGTTCCAATATGTTGTTGATGATGATTACGAGAAATATAATAGGCTTATAGAGGCAGCAAACATGCCATTGTGTGAGAACAGCGATATGACTGTTCTTCTGGATGCCTGTCTGGATGAAATGCAGATGAAGTCAGAGTTTGGTTGGACAGATAGGAGCTTGGACGGCATGTGCGCACACATTGCTCGCATGTTGCCGAAAGGACATAAACATCCTACAGATGGAGCGAAGATGAAGAGTGTGATTAGGGACCTTGCATTTGGGTACGAGTTGATCGACGCTTGTGAGTATAACTGTGTGCTAACAGAATGTGTTGGACCCTGCTTTCAAGGCCCCATACAGTGTGACTAACAGAATGTGTTGGACCAACAAGTCCGAGTTATGGAGATTGCCTTACTGGCGTCACATTAGAGTCAGACATGCACTCGATGTTATGCACATCGAGAAGAACGTCTTCGACAACATCATCGGCACTACTCTTAACATAGAAGGGAAGACAAAGGATGGTCCCAAAGCTCGAGCCGCATTGCAGCAAAGAGGGGTGCGGAGAAGCCAGGCACAGAAGAGAGATGGAACACTCCCTCATGCGCCATTTCTGGTGAAACGGGAGGACATACCAGATATATTCGAATGGTTCGGTACAGTGAAGTACCCCCATGGGTACGCTGGGTCTTTGCACAACAAGGTCAAAATTGCAGAGAGAAAATTCCACGGCCTAAAGACCCATGACATTCATGTTATGTTTCAGCGTCTTCTTCCCATTGTTGTCCGTGCATACCTGCCGTTGGGTGTTGCCAAGACTTTGGTTGCGCTAGCGAAATGGTTGCAGAAATTGTGTGCCGGGGAGGGGAGGAAGGAGGATGTCCGCCAGATGGAGGATGAGATAGTGAGACTAGAGATGATTTATCCCCCGCACTTTTTCACAATCATGGTACACCTTCTAGTTCACCTACCGCAACAAGTGTTAGAAACTAGACCAGTGCATTACACCTGGATATACCCAATAGAAAGGTATGCTACTTATAGATTAAATTCATCTCACAATTTCTGTCCATTATACCCCTCCAAAACTTCTTCCTTTGTTTTATAGGCAACTTGGCAAATATAAGGCTCAAGTGAAGAACTACTGTTACCCGGAGGGAAGTATTTCAGAGCGTTACGTTTTAAACGAGGCAACAACATACTGCAACTTGTATCTCGGGGGTCGAGATGAGAGTCGTGAAGGTACGAATGCAATGGAGGAGCTGAGCTATGATATTTCTGTCGTTTCAAGCCTCGTGCGTCCTCACGGTGAAATCATGAGAGAAAGGTTAGGAGAACCTATGATTGCAGAGGCTCACTGGCAGGTTTTAACCAACTGCAATGAAGTTGAGTTATACTTGAAATCGCATGAGAACCTGTATAGTCAGGCTTACCCGGAGTATGAAGAATGGGACCGTAGAAGAGATTTTCTTAGTTATTTCTACCCATGGGTAAGAACGACCGTGATGTTTCATTAAACAAATTGCATGTTTGTTTTCCCAATACAGAACTCTAACATATTATGTTGTATATGTTTCTAAGTTGCACAAAGATGGAGACACCTACCTGAAACCGGAGGTTCTGAACTTGGCAAAGGGGCCACTACAATGCAAACTGTATTGGGCTTGCTCTGTCAATGGGGTGAAGTTTGTGGCATGGGACAAAGACAAAGATTTGAGAACACAAAATTCAGGGGTGATGGTGGAAACTTCAGATGCTAAGTACTATGGGGTACTTGAACAAGTGGTAGAGCTGATATACGCTACTTGTATGCCAGTTGTGTTGTTTAAATGAAAGTGGTTTGACACCGATCCTGAAAATAGTGGAAGCACCAAGGTAGATATGGGTTTGCTCTCTGTGGACACAAACAGCAGTTGGTATGAGGATTCCCCGTTTTGTCTTGCACGCTCGGCGAGGCAAGTGTTTTACGTGGATGATCCAAAGGCGGGTGATGCTTGGAAAGTAGTTAATGTGATGTCCCATAGAAACGTGTATGATCCTCAAACTCTAGCAACTCGCGGAGATGATCTTAACAATGAGGTGGAAGAAGCTTATCAGGAGATTGGCCCGGTGATCTATTTCGAAAATTTGAACCTCGCCATTGATCTTGAAATTGAGGAAGAAGAAGACGATGATGATGATGAAGATGAAGATGAAGATGAAGATGAAGATGAAGATGAAGATGAAGATGAAGATGAACATGATGAAGATGAAGATGTAGATGAAGACGATGATGAAGATGAAGATGAACAAGAGGATGACGAAGAGGAAAATGACGATGACGAAGGTTGATAATGTCTTCGAATTCCATAAATCATATATTGTAATCGTTGTTTTTGTGAGACATGGCGGTTATTTTCGTATGTGTATGACATGATTGGTATCATGGCTTCTAAGACTATTTTGTTTGGTACAATTTGTCATTAAGTTATGGTAAACAGGGCAATAACACATGCCAAGTGCTCTTTTTAAAAAAATCTGTATTTTTTCAGGCGACAGACAAATTAAATTTCCGTCGCCTGAGAGTATTCAGCAGACGAACTTATTTGTAGTTCGTCTCCCCAATGGAAAAGTGAATTTTTGACCCATTTTGGCTCTAATAAAATTTCATTTCCCACCTTTTTTTTCACCAAAATTTGAATTTCCGCCAAATGTTCAGTCGACGGACAAGTTAATTTCTCGTCTCCTGAAATGATTCAGGAGACGAACTTATTACTAGTTCGTCTCCCCAATGGAAAAGTGAATTTTTGACCCATTTTGGCTCGAATAAAATTTCATTTCCCACCTTTATTTTCACCAAAATTTGAATTTCCGCCAAATGTTCAGTCGACGGACAATTTAATTTCTCGTCTTCTGAAATGATCCAGGAGACGAACTTATTACTATTTCGTCTCCCCAATTGAATTTCCCCCCTATATTTTAACGAAAATTTGAATTTCTGCCAAATTTTCAGGCGACAATATTTTTTATATCTCCGTCGCCTAAACATGTAGGATTTTAGTAACTCGGACTCCTCCCTAACCCTAGCCCCAAATCATTTTCACTCATCGCTCTCACTCTCTCTCTGTCTCTCCTCCGCCTCCTCCCTCTCCAACTTGCCTCTGTCCCTCCTCCGCCTCTCCTCCGCCGCTCCTCTCGTCCCTCCTCCACCTCTCCTCCGCCTCTCCTCCGCCGCTCCTCTCGTCCCTCCTCCACCTCTCCTCCGCCATGCCTCCTAAAGCCCGCCCTGTGAAAGGGGAAAAAGAAACAAACCTCGTCCACTCCGGCCCCGATTCCTCCACCGCTGCAATTACCGGTCCCCTCGCCATCGAACTCGGCCGCTTCAGCGCCTCCGGCCCCGATTCCTCCACCGCTGCAATTACCGGCCCCCTCGTCCACTCCGGCCCCGACTCCCACTCCCACTTCCTCTCCAAACCCGGCCCCGACTCCCACTCCCACTCCCTCTCCAAACCCGGCCCCGACTCCTCCTCCTGCCTCAAGGACTCCTACTCCCTCTCCCACTCCCTCTGCAACAACCCCGGTGCCACCTCCTCTCCTATCTCTCACCAATGGCAACCCTGCGCCATCCACAGCCATTGTCGGCGCCACCCCAGTAGCTTCGTCATCAGGCGAGGCCCCTCGCTCCATCCGATGTCGTGGTGAGCATCTCTCTCTCTCCCTCTGTCAGATTCTTTAAAATTGTACAAGGATTTAGGGTTTCAATTTGTATACTGATTTAGGATTTGGGGTTTCAATCTCATAGGATTTAGGGTTTCAATTTGTATAAGGATTTAGGGTTTTAATCTGATTTAGGATTTAGGATATAGGATTTAGGGTTTCAATCTGATTTAGGATTTAGGGTTTCAATTTGATTTGTGTGAAATTGAACAGGAAGTATGTTCAATGTCTTTTTGTTTTAACTGGCTGCAGTGATTCATGTTTTTTTTTTCCCTTTGGCTTGATATTTGTGGACATAGCCTTCGACTGAGACTTTGTGTCTCTACAGTCTTGTGTGAAATAGGATCAAGACAGAAACTTTGCTTTCTTTTTCCTTTGGCTTGATATTTGTGGACTTAATTGTTTGATTGGCCTTATTTTGCCAGTACTTCTCTTTAATTTAGAGTCTTGCTGGATGGTGCAATTCCAGAAACTTATCTTAACTGTTAATGTTACTTATGTTGATGCTTGTTAATGTTACTTATGTTGATGATGATTGTGTACTTAATTGTTTGATTGACCTTATTTGTGGACTTAATTGTTTGCTTATTAATGTTACTTATGTTGATGATGATTGTGTTTTTTTTTGTTGCTTATTAATGTTACTTATCTCAACTGTTGCTTAATTGGGTTTCATAGAGAAGATGACAACACAAGTCAACATTTAAAGTTTGGTGCTTTTCTGGGTGGCCTCTGGTTTCTTTCATAGTTGTAGATCTTAAATCCATAGCTTATAACTCAGCAATTCACTCTCCCTCCCCCTTTCTGTACTTAAAAGAAAAAAACACACATTTATTTGTTTTATTTTATGTATATATTAGAATGATATAGATATGTGTGTACCTTCAGTGTTGTCTCTCTCTCACTAAGGGTCTGTTTGGCAAAATATATACTTGTTAGGATTCTTATAAAGTTGTGTTTTTTTTTTGCTTATTAATGTTACTTATGTTGATGCTGGTTTTGTTATCTGATATGTTGTAATGATTTTTAGGTAAATATCGAACCATCAAGAGTCACAAAACAGCACCCCTCAAGGCCGCAGCAGGGAAGAAGCTGAAGATTGAGTGGTCCTGCTTCCACAAGGGGCCTGGCCTCAAGCAACTGCATGACACCTTTGTCCGAGACATTGGGTGTGCTATCAGGGACAAAGTGTTGATGCTTGCATCAACATGGAGCAAACTAACAGATGAGCAACGGTCCCCCGTAAGAGATTACTTGGAGGTAGTTTATTTTTTTTTTATTATCTTTTATTTAAGTACTTATTACTTATATCTTTATAGTGTGATCTGTGTTTGCTTTCTTGATTGGGTGTGCTTATTTTTGCTTCACATCTATGTCTTTATAGTTTCTTATTACTTATGTTTCTTTATAGTTGCTTTTTCCATCACAAAATGCTTATCTGATGCTTATTTTTGGTTCACATGTATTTCTTTATAGTTTCTTAATAGTTTCTATGTATAGGTTCTTTATAGTTTCTGATGCTTATCACATGCTTTCTGTGTATTTCTTAATAGTTTCTGTGTATAGTTTCTTTATAGTTTCTGATGCTTATTTTTGCCTAAAAATCATAAGAACATCTATGTCT
Source organism: Persicaria tinctoria (assembly GCA_037127255.1). Classification (NCBI taxonomy): domain Eukaryota; kingdom Viridiplantae; phylum Streptophyta; class Magnoliopsida; order Caryophyllales; family Polygonaceae; genus Persicaria; species Persicaria tinctoria. The sequence continues at coordinate 19,849,398 of JBANSL010000006.1, forward strand.
TTATAGTTTCTTATTACTTATGTTTCTTTATAGTTGCTTTTTCCTTCACAAAATGCTTATCTGATGCTTATTTTTGCTTCACATGTATTTCTTTATAGTTTCTTTATAGTTTCTGTGTATAGTTTCTTTATAGTTTCTGATGCTTATCACATGCTTTCTGTGTATTTCTTAATAGTTTATGTGTATAGTTTCTTTATAGTTTCTGATGCTTATTTTTGCCTAAAAATCATAAGAACATCTATGTCTTTATAGTTTCTTATTACTTATGTTTCTTTATAGTTTCTTATTACTTATGCCTTCTTGATTTGTGCTTCACATCTATTTTTTCCTTCACAAAATGCTTATCTGATGCTTATTTTTGCTTCACATCTATTTCTTTATAGTTTCTTATTACTTATATTTCTGTATAGTTGCTTTTTCCTTCACAAAATGCTTATCTGATGCTTATTTTTGCTTCACATGTATTTCTTTATAGTTTCTTATTACTTATGTTTCTTTATAGTTGCTTTTCATCTATTTTCTATGAAATTTTTTTATAGTTGCTTTATAATTATGCTTCACATCTTTATAGTTTCTGTGTATCCTAAATCAACTATAGTGTGATCTGTGTATAGTCTCTGTATAGTGTGATCTCTGTATAGTGTGATCTGTGTTTACCTATGTTTCTTTATAATTATGCTTCACATTTATTACTTATGTTTCTTTATAGTTTCTTATGTTTCTTTGGTTTTGTGCTTCACATCTATTATGTTGCTTATTACTTATAGTTTCTTCACATCTATTATGTTGCTTATTACTTATGTTTCTTTATAGTTTCTTATTACTTATGCTTTCTTGATTTGTGCTTCACATCTATTTTTTTTCTTGCTTAACTGTTGCTTGACTGTTGCTTTTTTTTTTGTTTCCTTGCTTGGTTGTGCTTATCTACTTTTGCTTATCTCCTATACTTATGTCTTTTTTTCTGATATGGATGTGTAGATGTACTATGAGATTGACCCTGCAGTTGACTCATACGTGGAGAAGAAGAGCGGAAAAGCATATGGGGCCTGGAAGTATGACTGTCATCAACACTTCCTGGAGTGGGGGGGGGGGGGGGGGGGGGGCGAGGACATACCACTTGAGTTTGTCGCTCGCCCTGAGCAGTGGCGGTTCTTGGTGAGTGACTTCACAGACGAAGCGAGAATGGTAATTTCTCATTAATTCCCTAACTTGTTTTTTTATTCGCCGTTTATCTTATTGTTTATCACTTGTGATTTCTGATTGACTATCTTTTTACAAGCCATGTGTGAGCGAAACAAGCAAAACAGGACCAAGAACCCGAACCCCCTCAATCATCACAATGGGTCCAAGCCCCTGAGCTTCCGAGCAGAAGAGCTCATCGTTAAGGAAAAACATCCGGCGGCATGGCTTAAGACAACCATAGAAGCCTACGAGGGGTGTCCGGGTGCGCAAGATGGACTGGTATGACCTTTTTTTTTCCTGTCATTTTTCCTTAGTACTTAGGTTTTACTTAGGTTTTAACTATTGCTTGACTGTTGCCTATCTTCTGTCATGTGTGGCTGTTGCCTATCTTCTTTTTATGTTGCTTAAAAAATACATCTACACATCCATATCTACTATTGCCTATCTTCTGTCGAGCGAGACATGACTGTTGCCTATCTTCTTTTTATGTTGCTTAAAACAACACATGACTGTTGCCTATCTTCTGTTGCCTCTCATCTTCCTCCATTTCTGTCATTTTTCCTAAGTACTTAGGTTTTACTTAGGTTTTCACTGTTGCTTGACTGTTGCCTATCTTCTGTCATGTGTGGCTGTTGCCTATCTTCTTTTTATGTTGCTTAAAAAATACATCTACACATCCATATCTACTATTGCCTATCTTCTGTCGAGCGAGACATGACTGTTGCCTATCTTCTGTTGCCTATCTTCTTTTTATGTTGCTTAAAACCACACATGACTGTTGCCTATCTTCTGTTGCCTCTCATCTTCCTCCGTTTCTGTCATTTTTGTTTGCTTGCTTGGTTGTTGCCTATCTTCACATCTATTATGTTGCTTAAAAAATACTTATCTATTGTTGCTTTTCATCTATTTGCTATGAATTTTTTTTTCTTGCTTATCTACTATGAGATTTGTTTGCTTGCTTGACTGATGCTTATTTTTGCTTGCTTATCTACTATTAGATTTTTTTAGTTTGCTTGCTAGGCTGTTTCCTAAGTACTTAGGTTTTACTTATATATTATTGCATTTCTTATAAATCCTGTTCAAAAATGCATTTCTTTCTGTGTTTTACTTGTTTTACTTATATATATTCCTTTTACTTATATATTCCTTTTACTGGTTTCAAATCAATATATGCATTCCTTTATGTGTTTTACTTATATATATATTCATTTTACTTAAAAATTTCTGTGTTTGTAGGCCAAATTGAAACGTCGTCTTGATGAAGTCTGCACTGTTGGAGAAGGAGGAGAAGACCCAAGCCAAATACCACCCCTCTCTGTCGAAGAACAAACACAGATCATCTTGGATTGTTTTGGGGAAAGAAAAGGAACAGAAGTTCGAGGTATAGTTCAATCCCACTTATTTTATTATTGTTTTACAATTTTCAGAAGTTCATAAAAATATTTTACTTGTTATAATTAATATCAAGATTTTACTTATGTTTGAATTTCTGATTTTACAATTTCCATTACAAGATTTTACTTACGTTTTCAATCTTGTTTTCATAACAAGATTTTATTTATGTGTTCAATCCTTACTTACAATTTCCATTACTGATTTTAATTACAATTTCAATCTTGTTATAATTCATATCAAGATTTCAGTCTTGTTTTCATAACAAGATTTTATTTATGACTTTCTTATTCTCCAGCTGCTCATTCTTACTTACAATCAGAAATTAGTGATTTTACTTATAGTTCATAACAATATTTTACTTATGTTTTCAATCTTTTTCTACTTACAACTCTTATTATGTGTTCAATCCCACTGATTTTACTTATTATGTTTTCAATCTTTTTTTTAAAAGGAATGGGTGCAGCTGGAGAGCGGCCTGCAAAGAAAAGAGGGGGTCCATGGGCAGCAAGGGCTGCAGAGAGGGACAAGGAGCTGGAGGAGGCGAAGGCTGAAATTGAAAGGCTGCGTGAGAAAACCACCCTAACCGAGACCAAGAATGAGCAGCTGGAGGAGCGTATGGCCAGCATCGAGAGGCTCATGATGGGCATGCTAAGTGGTCAGGCCAACTCACAACCATCCGTCACCTCCGTAGTGTGTCCTCAGGCTGTCCCTTCAGCCACAACTTCTCCTCAGCCCTCCACCAACTCCGCTGGTCATCCAACAGACAGTCAGCCCTCCCCCCAGCCGAAATAGCAAGGTAAGGACGCCCTCCTCATATCCCTCTAACTAAACTTGACTTTGGTTTTCTGGAGAAACATTTAGAGAACTTGTGTTGGATGGAATTTGTAGTATTTGTGTATACTTTTTGTGAAGTTTTTTGTGAAGTTGCTCAAGATGGATATTTGTCACATACTTTTGGTATGTTGGACAAGGTTTAGGGTGGATTACAATGTTTTTAATGTGATGGAATTAATTGCTTGTGCTTGTATGTTGTTGAGTATGTTGTTTGTGTTGTGTGTGTTGTTGTTTATAGAGTTTAGGACAGGAGCACAACATGTGCTATAAGGTACATTCGAACAGGGGGCACCTGCCCTATCAAATTTTATTTTTTTAAAATCAAAACAATTCAGGCGACGAACTTATACTAAAAAAAATAAAAATTAAACCTATTCAGGCGACGGAATTATATAAAAGTTCGTCTCCTGAACACTCCAGCTACGGACATACAACTGAGAATGCATCCTTAGACTACACTCAGGAGACAAAATAATTCTATTTCCGTCTCCTGAAACTATCTAGGCGACGACACATAAAGAAAAAAGTCCGTCGCCTGAATGCTTTCATAGCCCTATGGACCGCTCAGGAGACAAAGTAATTCTATGTCCGTCTCCTGAAACTATCTAGGCGACGACACAAAAAGAACAAAGTCCGTCACCTGAATGCTTTCATAGCCCTATGGACCTCTCAGGAGACAAAATAATTCTATTTCCGTCTCCTGAAACTATCTAGGCGACGACACATAAAGAAAAAAGTCCGTCGCCTGAATGCTTTCATAGCCCTGTGGACCCACTCAGGCGACGAACTTATGACACTAAACTCGTCGCCTGAGTCTTAATGGGCGGGCCTGGATGGCCCTTGGCCTCTGACAACATCATCAGTCGATGAACACTTTTTTCGTCGCCTGAGTTAACTCCGCCGACGAACATACAGATGGTTGTCGACTGAATGGTGGAAGGATGAAAGTCACCCGACCACAACTCAGGCGACGGAAGTTTGTCGCCTGAGTCGTCAGAGGGCGAAAAACACCTTTCAGGCGACGACTTCGGTCCGTCGCCAGAAAGGCCATCTGGCGTAGTGCGCGATCAGAGGCGTCATCGTCTTCTTCGGCTCGTTCCGGCGCCCTGGAGTCGTCATCTCCGTCATCAGGTTGGTTTTTCGCACCTCGGCTACTGTCGCCTCTCCGTGACTGCTTCTCGGCGACTGTTGCTTCTCTTCAGGGCATACGAGCGATTGGAGGTCGGTGATGGTAGCTTCTCCGGCTCATCCCGACGTCCGGCGGTGTCATTTGGAAGGCCTCCGTTTACTGGTCTTCGTCCCTCTCAGCATCTGATTTGGATCCATGGGGTATCGTTGCAGGTTTGTTGCCCTCTCCTTCTTCTTCCTTTTGTGATTGTTCTGCGGTAATCGGGGTGGTTTTGGTGTCTGAGTTGATCAGTCGGTTCGATTTTGGGGCTGTTTCTGTCGGAGTGTCACTCGGTTCAGTCGGACTCGCCTCTGTGGGGCTGGTCTTTTTGCTGTTCGAACAGGCTGTGGGCGTCAGTTTTATTTGCTGATCGATTAGTCTGTGGCTCATTGGTCTAGATCGTTTCTTCATCTCATCCCGGTGACCGGAGTCGGTGGTTAAGTGTGTTGTTTAAATCAGTCATTGCGTGGTGCTTCTGGGGTTTTTGTCGGTGAGTTTGGTTGATCAAGGTTGATCGAGGTTGTTGTGTTTGTCCGTTTGGTTTGCTGTTTTGAGGTTTGTTTCTACTTCTTGGATACAAAGGTCGACATGAGAGGTGCTGGGGGTGTGCCACCGGTGAGGGTTCATTGCCCCTTTGTTGGGTGTGATGGATGTCGGGATGGTAGTGGCAAGGGGCTCACCTCGGCCTACTTTATTAGGCACTTACGTGATATTCATCTTTGTAGCGAGGCGTTACCGAGCTTTACAGCGCTCATTGGGTCCAATCTTGATATCTTTTGCAAGTTCGAGTTGGTTCTTAAGCAGCTTGGTCTTTGGTTTTGCAGACATTGTTGTGTCACTCAGACGGTGACAAAGAATTGCTTTCACGACGGAGACGTTGTCGAAGCTCCCTTGTCTAAGGATGGGACAATTGCCTTCTTTGTCCACGGTTTGCCTCGCCCTAGTACTGATATAGGTGAGCCTTCAGTTGATATATCCGTTTCAAATGACCAGTGTGGCTCCTTTGATGTCGCTTTGTTAGAAAGGGTGTTTAATGTTAAAGTTCACACGGTTAAGAGTATCCCCTGGAAGTGTAGATTGGCATTTTCTAGAGTTTTCAAGGACGCCCTTGATAGCGTTGCATCTGACCCAGCCAACATGTCAGTGTGGGTGTGTCTCTTCATTCTGCCACTCTGTATCCTTCATAGGTACAAGCCTAAATCTAGTGCTGAAAATCGGTCAGGGTCGAAAAGGAGTTTACAGGTTGATAGTATTTCCAAGGCTATCCGGGTGTGGAAGGAGCCTGGTGGTATTCATCGTCTAGTATCTGATTTGTTATCTACTAATTTTGATCTTTCTTCTAGTGGTATTGAGAGAAGTCACGAGGAACAATCCACTAGGCTTTGCATGAGAAAGGTTGGTGACGGGCATTTCTCTGCAGCTATTCGTATTCTCACGTCTTCGGGTGTTGCTCCTCAAACTGATGAAACCCTAAAAGAGCTTGCTGACAAACATCCGGTCTCTCCGGCGCCTTATTTGCCTCCTGAGCCTATTGATTGTGATGCCTTACATGTTTCCAGGAATTTGGTTTTAGACAGAATTAGAAGTTTCCCGAAGGGTACTTCTTGTGGGAAAGACGGGCTTCGCGCCCAACATTTGCTGGATGCTCTTAGCGGTGCGGCAGTTGCCATCGCCGAGGAGGTAGTTGACTCTATTGCGAGTGTGGTCAACTTATTTCTTAGTGGGCGTTGTCCTGCCTCTTTGAGTGATTTTGTCGCGAGTGCTCCTCTCACGCCTCTGCTTAAGCCGGGTGGAGGGGTTCGTCCCATAGCCGTTGGTTCGATTTGGAGACGCTTGGTGTCCAAAGTGGCCGCCTCTTCGGTTGGTAAAACCCTTGGGCCATATTTGGAGGATATGCAATTTGGGGTGGGTGTTTTGGGGGGCGGAGAAGCTGTGTTGCATGCAGTCAACAGATTAGTAGAAGCTCAAGAGTCTGATAATAGTATGTCTATGCTTCTGGTTGATTTAAAAAATGCCTTTAATCTTGTTGATCGTAGTGCCATGATTAAGGAGGTTCGTCGTATGTGCCCTTCCATATCTCATTGGGTCGAGTTTTGTTATGCTCGGCCCGCTCGCTTATATTATGGGGATCAGGTTCTATTTTCGTGTCAGGGAGTTCAATAAGGTGATCCTCTTGGACCTCTGTTGTTCTCGCTTACGCTGCACCCGTTGATCCGCAAGGTTAAAGATAGTTGCGAGTTGAAGCTTAATGCTTGGTACCTCGACGATGGGACACTAATTGGAGACACTTTGATGGTTAGCAAGGCGCTTGCTATTATCCAGGAAGATGGTCCGACCCTAGGACTTCACCTCAATGTTGATAAAACAGAAATATTCTGGCCGAGAGAGGACATTTCGCGCCCGGTGGAGGGAGTTAAGCACCTTGGAGGGGCGGTTAGCTTGGATCTTTCCTTTTGCAACGAGGTGATGATGAGGAGAGTTTTGAAAACTAATGCCTTGATGGAAGCCATCAAGAAGTTGGAAGATCCTCAATGTGAGTTATTGCTCATGCGAGCCTGCTCAGGAGTCTCTCGTCTTTACTTTGCGATGAGGACAACCCCACCCCCATGTTTTATAGATGCCCACTTTGTTTTTGATGATTCTTTGAGGTCTTCAGTGGAACAGATAGTTACTCTTGGAGGATCAGGCTTTGGCCCTTTACAGTGGCGTCTGTCTACTATGCCCCTCGATTATGGGGGTCTTGGTTTCTACACCGCTGCAGACACACTGCATTATGCTTTTCTCGCTTCAAGGATCCAATCCCGGGGTTTGCAGAACCGTATTTTGAGAAATGCTGGAGTGACTGGTGATGGGACCTTTTACGAGTTAGCGATCTCCAGATGGGTTAGTGCTATCGATAAGGATGACTTGGACATGTGTGTATTGCAACCAGCCCCCCATCTAATGAAGAAAATGGCTAGTTGCTACTACAGAAATGTGGACAAGCACCTCAAGGTAGACTTTGCTCTTACTGGGAGAGAAGAAGTTCTTATTGCGAATCTGAAGCTTCCTAGGGCCCAACAGTGGTTGAAGGCTGCTCCTATTCCTGGTCTTGGTCAGGTTATGAATCCCATTATCTTTCGCTCAGTTATTAAATACCGTATGGGAATTGAATTGTTTAGGGCGGGATCCAAGTGTCCTGCTTGTGAGAAAGGCATTTTGGATGTATGGGGTGATCACGCACTTGCTTGTGCTGCTGATATTGGTGTTAAACATCGACATAATGTGGTGCATGATGCCTTGTATGATGAGTGCTTGAAGGCTGGAATCTCTGTTCGTAAAGAGGCGTCTACTGGAATGGTTGATGACAAGGGAGGGGAGCTTCGACCAGCTGATATTCTGTTCTACAACTGGTTCCAGGGCAAAGATACTTGTGTGGACATTACAGGAACTTCTATCTTCAGCTCGGCTGGTCTTTCAAATTTCATTCCGGGTAAAGCGGCTAGAGTGGCGGCTGATAACAAGAGAAAGAAGTATGAAGATGTTTGCAGGGCAAAAGGTTATCACTTTCTGCCATTTTCCTTTTCTACTATTGGTGACTTGGAGGATGATGCTATGGGACTTCTTAAGCGAGTGTGTGGGGTCGCTAAGGGGGTACCAGGATATAGTAGGGGGTTTTGTCACACTTTGACTAGGATTGCGTTTAGTATTCAAAAGGGATGCGGAGCTCAGCTTGTTAGCCGGCTCCGATCTAATTTCATGTAAGAGCTCAGCTTGTTATCGACTAGGTGTCCCGTTGTTCACGGTGTCTAGGCCCTGCCCAGCTTGCTCTCGGGTCTTTGATGGTGATGTCTACGGTGACCATGTCGTATCTTGCGCTGGTTCCGTGGGCATTAAACATCGACATAACCTCGTTCGCGACACCTTATTGGATTTCTGCTACAGGTCTGGGATTTCTGCCGGTAAGGAGGTTGATATCGGTTTGGTTGATGGGCATGATAAGCATCTTCGTCCGGCGGATTTGCTACTTTATTCTTGGGACAGAGGGCGGGATGTTTGTATCGATCTGACGGGATCCTCCCCTTTGACTCAATCTGGGATGTCTGACTTTGTGCCTGGTCGTGCTGTTGTTGATGCTGCTCGCCGTAAGTGTGCCAAGTATCGAGATTTGTGCACGGCAGCTGGTTATGGTTTCCTACCCTTCTCCTTCTCTTCGTTGGGCGAGTTAGATACGGATGCGGTTGCCTTGCTGAAGCGGATTCAGAAATTCTCCGTATCTCAGGATGTCGGGGCTCGTGTTGCCGCTTATATTTTCACTAGACTCAGTTTTATTATTGCTAAGGGAGTGGGTGCCCAGATAGTATCTCGGCTACCCACTAATTTCTTGTAAATAGTATTTGGTTAATATAATAATAATAATAATAATAATAATAATAATAATAATAATAATAATAATAATAATAATAATACTAGCTAATTAATTAATTATCTGATTAAAAATATAAATTCAGTTTAATTTGAGAAAACCTTAATGTTACAACTTGGGTAGTTAAATTAAAAACACAAAGTATAGTTGATTTGAGAAAATCTTGTAATTGTAAGTTGGATAGTTTAATTAAAAATATAAAATAGAGTTGATTTTAGAAAACTTTACAGTTGTAATTTTTAAGAAAAATATATAAAGTTAGGTGAAATTGATGAAATATGGCAATTTCTAATTTTGAAAAGACATAAAAGGATCTTGAAATATAAAAAAATTAATATTTTTAAATTCAAAATTTTAAGGGTAAAAACAACATTTTATAAAAAAAGAAGATGAAAATTACTTAAAAAGACATAGTTAATATAAGATAATAATATAGTTTATGAGGGCAAAATAGTTATTTTTCATCAAAAAAAAATAAAAATTACAAATGTAAAGTTACTATTCATTTGAAACTTCATACCATTATAAGGGATATAATATATGACGCATAGTGCAATTATTTATATTTATTTATATTTGTTACAAAAGGGAGACTTTAGGTAACATATGTCTAAAAGAAAACTGAAATAAAAGTATAGGAATTGAAAAAATAAAAATGAAATAAACAAGTACTCCGTAACATTTGAGACTTAGGCTTTAATATATTGGGACCAGTCACCCCTGTTAGTTGTTTCTTAAACTTTTTTTTTTTTTTACCGTTAGTAAATTTTGTAGTTGAGCAATGATATGAATGACCACCATGGGTGTTAGTAGTAATTAAGTACTGTAGTGTACATTTAATTAAGAGACTGTAACAGAGCTATAAATAGCCGATTGATGAGCTAATTAAGAAGGTCAGGTTAGGATGAGTCACAAAGTTGGAAAAATTGTTAGTATCCAGTTTCTAAATCAGTGGTCTGTAAACACCACATATAACTAGGTACTCCGTATGTTATAATTTGTGCAAAATTTATCACATAAATGTCACAAATTGACTGTCTGATAAGCTAGCTAGCTATTGCTATAGCTATAGCTAGCTAAGAAGTGCCCATTTTTGCACACTGCAGATTTAGGTGAGTTGTTTGATAGGGTTCTTTTTTTACCCCCTTTAATTGTGGGTAACAAATTGGAATGGATTTCTTATGATTTATAGTAATAGCATTTGAATGTGATGTGAGGTTTACTATTATTGCTAGTTAGGTCTCAAGACAGTTCATTGCTGCATATGAATTCTGAGGTTTGCTTAGTATAACTCTGAAATTTCAATATTCATTTTTTACACATTACATTCAGAAACTGTAAGAATATTGCATCGGTCACGGTTTCAGAAACCGTAACAATATTATCATAAATAAAACCAATAAAATGGGTTTTAAAAAACTCATATTGTTGTAGTTTCCAAAACCATGATAATATTTTTCTTTTTGCAATCTTTATACCTTATACGACAGGGAATTGAAGGGGAACATCTCTCAAGGTTTGTGAAACCAAAGCTGAATTAATTTCGCGCGGTTTTCAAAACCATGGCAACGGAAATTCTCATGGTTTTCAAAACCATAACAGACACAATATATATTTGTCGATATTTTAACAGCGTAGAAACAAACGGCCGGAAATTGAAGCTTAGGGAGATGCCAAAACTAATTGATACTGTATCATCAGAGTTGCATTAAGAAAGAGGTGAAAGAATGACAATCAAACTCAGGCTTTAGAAATGGAAAGCAAGATGGGTGTCAAAATCAGTCATCCAATGTAGTAGTCAATAAATAAATGAGAAATGATAGAGAGAGAAGAATGCAGGAGGAGGAAAGCAATCAAAGGCAGGCAGCCAGTGGATGCATGGCAGCATTCTGCTGCTGCTTCTGCAAGGCCACTGAAACCTGAGTGCATTACTTTCACCAGTCTCAGTATCAGTAGCAGTCTGCTGCCCTTAACTTTGTTCACTCAATTTACTATCACCATCGATCTGCTTCCTCTCCGGCTAACATTTACACCAGTCTCTTTCCTACTCCCTCCCTCGGTCTTTGGATGGCGATTTCACCCGCATCCCATTCATTTCCAAATCATCTTGATTTGTGAAAGCGGGTGAAAACCCGCTACGGAGTAACATTTTGTTGTTCATCTTTCCTTTCAATAGCTAATTTTCATTAGTTTTTCTTTCTTCCCTGTTAGGCTCTTAATAATTGTTAAGGAGATTAATAAACGGATCATGATATGAACATTGCAATCCAAGAACAAACGGAGTTGGGGTGGGATTTGCCAATTGCCTCCCCCGGAGCCTCGGAGGATCTTGTGATGCTCAAGTCAGAGTTTAGTTTGATAAAATAAAATAATGAAGGTTCATAAATTCCTATTTAATGATAAAGATTAGAGTTTAATTGAAACCTTAATGTATAAAAGACGATTTTTTTTATTTTTTTTTTTTATTAGGAAAAATTTCGGGGGAGAAAACTCTACCCGAAGGCATCCTTTCGGATGAGGTCTAAAAGACCAGAATTATTTTGAATATTTGTACCCCAGGCATAGTGGCAAAGGTGTGCAACCTTATCAGTCACTCTATTGCCTATTCGGGGTACATAGAGGAAAGAAACTCTTTCCAAATTTGTTAACATAGTTGTAATATCTGACAAAATAAGTTCGATTTCCCATGGACATTTTGTTTTTCTGTTGAGATGGTCAATAATTATTTTAGAATCCCCCTCAATTTGAAGTTTGGTAATTCGTAAATTTATTGCGTTCTGTATCCCGAGTTTTAAAGCAAGAGCTTCAGCTTTTAAAGGACTTTGATTACCAAGTTTCTTATATCCTATGTTGATTGGCCGACCTTCCCAGTCTCGGATAATAGTCCCAGCTGTGCTGGCCATGTTTAAGAGGGAAGAACCATCGAAGTTTAATTTGAGTGTTCCTCTGGGTGGCTTACGCCATCTAATGTTTGCGCGTTGCATTTTTCGTTGTCTATCAGGTTTGGTTCGTGTCTGCCTGTCGGGGTCAACCTCGTGACTGTCCTCAAAATTAGAAGAATTGCTCCAGTTTAACTCGTGTGTTTTAATGATATGGAGTGTGGTATCTATGCTGGGAATTGGAATCGACCTGAAGATATGTTGATTTCGAGAATACCAAACAGACCACCAACAGAAGGCTAGCTTAGCTTTGGATTTACTGTTGATGTTGTTCCCAATGTAGGCCAAAATTGGTTTAATGTCTCTCGATTGTTGAAGCATCGCTGCTATAGTTGTATTGGTGTCAGTTGGGAATCTGAGGAGAGATGTTGTGTATTGGCATTCCAACAGAAGATGAGCATCATCTTCTACCGCACAGTTGCACAAACAACAAGTGGAGGGCACCGAAACGCTCCGCTGGGCTAATCTAACGGTCGTGGGAAGACCATCTTGAGATATTTTCCATAAGAAATTTTTGACCTTTGGTGGGATGTCTAGTTTCCAGATCCAGAAATTAGGATCAGGACACTGAGAAGACTGACCAGAAATCAGTTTATATGCACTCGAGGTGGAGAACCAACCCTCCCTGTCCGGCCACCAGTATAGACGGTCCTCAAAGAGAGCAGACGGTAAAGGAATATCCAGGATTTCGTTGACAATGTTTGGAGGTAGCACCTGGCAGAGCTTCTCGGACCACCATTTGCCGGCCATAATATATTCACTAACGGTCTCCTCAAGATTTCGAGTTGCAGGGCATTCACCCCTAGCATTCAGCGAGAGGCACGAGACCCAGTTGTCCGACCAAAATTTTACCGATTTACCATTTCCTATATATGGACCAGATCAGCCCGGTTTTGAAGGAATCGATGAGGGTTGTCAGTTTGGCCCATTGCTAAGATGAATCACCTTTTTTCCTATATTCCAGCAAATTAGACGACCGGAGATACTTGTGTCTAATAATGGAGACCCATACATTTAATGGTTCAGCTAGAATTTTCCATAAAAGTTTCATTTGGAGGGCTTCATTCATATCTTTTGATTTTCGGAGTCCAAGTCCACCAGCCCGTTTTGGTCTACAAATCCTATCCCAGCTGATAAGTGGGCGGTGTTGAAGATCCTTATTCCAGAAAAACGTTCTGTTCACTTGATCTAATTCTTTATGTATTGAGGCTGGTAACAGGAAGTTTTGCATAGTGTATAGGGGTTTGGCTGCTAAATTTGTGTTTATTAGGATGGCGCGGCCTTGTTGTGATAGCGCATTAGCACGCCATTTACTTAATTGTTCTTTGGATCGGCATATGATGTCCTCAAATGTGGCTTTGCTTACCCTACCATTTATGATGGGGCAACCTAGATATTTCTCCAAGGAGGAGACATTTGAAATATTTAGACAGTTACCAAGCTCGGAAATCTTGGAGTCAGTAATTCCTTTGGTTGCTTGGAAACTAGATTTATGGTAGTTAACCTTTTGGCCAGAAACTTTACAGTATGATTCAATTATTTTTCTGATCTTGTGACCTGCCTCAGTACTTCCTTTAGAGAAGATGATAATATCGTCCGCAAAGGAGAGGAAAGGGATCCGGGGACCACCTCGTCCAAATTTGAAACCTATTTGACTTCTTTCTGAATTTGATTCTACCGTTAGACTTCGCGCTAGAATTTCTGCTCCGAGAATAAATAGAAAAGGGGACAGGGGGTCACCCTGACGAATGCCCCGTGTGGGCGAGAACATTTCTGTTGGGCTATTGTTTACCAATATTGAGAACGACACACTCGAAACACACTCCATAACCCAGGAAATGAAAGTCGGGTGGAACCCGAATTTTTGGAGAACTTTTTTGGTGAAATTCCAATCAACTCTGTCATATGCTTTTTCCATATCAAGTTTTATCGCAAGCCAGCCCACTCGACCCTTTCGAGATCTGAAAGAATGGAAAATTTCGTGGGCTATAAGGACGTTATCTTGTATAGCTCTATCCGATACAAAAGCACCTTGAAGCGGGTGAATTAGTTTTCCAATGATAGCTTTAATCCTTTCCGTTTGTATTTTTGATATGATCTTGTAGATTGTGGAACATAAGCTAATCGGGCGATAATGGGTCGTGGCCGTCGGGTTATCTTTTTTTGGTAGGAGAGAGATGAAAGTGTGGTTAATTTGCTTTAGGATTTTCCCAGATAAGACGATGGTGCTTCTGAAACATATTTGAATTGTTTTTGTTGCTATTAGACGATGGTACTTATAAAAATGGGAATAATTTTTATAAAAATGGGAATAATTGAAACCTGAATTGTTAATGTATAAAAGACTATGGTACTTATAAAAATGTAAATTTTGCATTGTAAATGTAAATTTAAATTGATACTATAATAAATGAGAATAATTTTTCCTTTTATCAAAACATCAAATAATTTAGAACTAGACATTTCTACTAGAAATTAGGGTGGTCTATCACCTGGGCTACTAACAAATGGTCTTATCAGTTAGATAGTTAATTAATTACGATTTTCAGTCTAATATATACTTACAAATATTAGCGCCTTCGCTATATACACCACAAACCCTGCACGTCAATTTCGACGTGCATGGTTAAAGTGGATTAATTAATTTTTTTAAAGTGATAATTAGTGATGGTGGCTTGCACGTCGAAAGCAACGTGCATCTTTAAAGGTGGATTTGCGGTATATTTAAAAACACCAATATTAAATTTATTTAACATCCAACAATTTGTTTATGGCATAGTTTTGGAAAGAGGAATAGAGTGACTTACATGAACGATATGTCGATATATACCATTAAATATTACTATGTTTTATTATGTAAATATTTATTTATAAAAAAATATGAAATACCTTCTTTTCTTATTGGAACTACCCTACCAAATATATGTGTTAGTGTGTTACCAATATTTTTGCAAACTAAATGCTAATAACAAACAATCGTCTACCTAATTAGATGACATTTTAGCAAATTAAATATCTTAAAATGGCATATATATATATAATCCATCCGTTCCAAAATACGTGGATTTTTACTTTTCGGCCCGTTTTTTAATGAGCAAAAATCTATATAATTTTTTATATATAATTTAATACTTATTAGTAATAAATATAAAATTATACGGTATAAAAAAAATTAAAGTTAGTAATTAGATTTCATGCACCAAAAACAAACTCAAAAGTTTTCGAACTAGGGAATCATTAGCTTAAATAGGAAGCTATTAAAGTTAGTAATTGGAGTTCATGATTACAAAGTTAACAAAAATAGAATATTATATTAATAAAATTAATCATGCATTGCAAAGACCAAGGTGTTGCCCATAAAATCATTGACCTCATATCCTAAACGGTACGCATGAAAACCTTAAGCAATGCACTCTTTGGATGGCAATTTCATCTTAATTAATTAATACACTACTATAGTATATATATTATATATTGCGATTAATAAAATATTACGTACATGCAATTTTCTTAATTAATTTAAAGTACTCCGAATTTGGCTAGAAATGCAACAGTGCCGTTACTTGGGAAGATCAACCACGAATTTTAAAATGTCATTATCAACTAACGTTAAGTAAGTACTAAGAATACCCATAAGATCACATTTAAATATATAATTATAATAGTGTGGATCGAAACATGGAATTGATATCAGGTATGGAACCAAATATTAAAATTCGGGTGGGTTAGATAGGCTAAATTTTTCTCATATGCATAATTTTATTAACAAAACCCTTAATTAATAAATAAATAAAAAAAATTTATCCTTTATTTTATTTTGGTAAAAAATGGGGCAAGCATGAGCGGATCCTGCATCCGTCCCCGACTAATATTCACCAACCGTATATACACTGTTTTTTTTTTTTTGTTTTTTTTTTTACCATTTTTTATGTGTATTTATGCATAAGTTGCTTAAAATCCAAGTTGGTACGTTGCAGAAGTTTATGGATATTTGTGTTTGAATTGGGTGAATTTCAAGTAACCTAACTAGTGGTACTATAGAAACAAGAATTTATTGATTTAAATCCGTTTTATATAGTATTTGTTGTACGGAAAATATTGTATACTACTGGATTTAGGAGTATATACTTATCAGTTATCGCATCGTCTATAGTAGATGTCATGGTATTTTACTATTTTGGGTTATATATATACATATACATATGTACTGATCCATGTAGTTTATCACTCCAATGTATCACAAAATTAGTTTGAGTAAAAATACATATTGATTTTGTTTTTTTTTTAAAAAAAATTATACCTTTGTATTGATATGTTTATAAAATTTTATTATAAAAATTCATATTTTAAAAATATAGATAATTAAAATATAGATTATTTTAGAAAAAAATTTTTTAAAACATGAATTTTCATATTAAAATTTTATAAGCATATCTGTGGAATATAGTAGATGTGGATCATCTTATTCATAACATTTTATACAATGCACATCTATTTTTCTGTAGAAGGGTAGATTCATCATTTCACACCATAACAGAATTCCCCTTCCCTGTACAAATGGTGGTTGGCGCCATCAGTTGCTTCTGGTCAATTTGGTTGTAACAAACTGAGAGACAGAGAGCTTGAGCTCTTCTTCCTCAATCAACGAAATTCTGAAGTTTCATAGATTCTCTATTGTTCAAATGGTATCAGAGCCAAGTTAGATCCGGCGTTGCTCGCTTTGATTTTCGTAAGCGAGTTACTGGATTGATTCTAGTGGTGTGGGATCCGGTCGCATCGCTTTTGTTATTTGCGAGTGCCATGGCTGGAAGAGGATCAACGCCACCAAATGGACAAAGCTTTGCTGATGTCGTTAATGGAGCTGGAAGAGGAACTTTTGTTAGCGTCACACCGCCGGCGCCTGGAGCTGCAAATAGAGGTATTAATGGCGGATTTTATGGAGGACTGCAATTTGGGGATCTGGCACAAGGTATGAATGTTGTGCACTACAATCCTTTATTTCTGTCAAATTCGGACCATCCAGGGGCTCAATTAGTGTCAACGATGTTCAATGGTTCCAATTTCATAAGTTGGAGCCGTGTTGTACGAATGGCATTAGGAGCCAAGGCGAAATTGGGGTTTATCACAGGCAGTTGTGTCAAACCTCCTTTGGAGAGCGAAGATTATGAGAAATGGGAGCGAGCCGACTATATGGTTAGATGCTGGCTTTTCAATTCAATGACTAGTGATGTATCTGAGACACTCATGTATATTGAATCTGCAAGAGAGCTGTGGGATGAAATCAGGGAGCGTTTTTACGAGTCTAATGATCCTTTGATCTATCAACTGCGTAGAGATTTAGGCAACATCAGGCAAGAAAATCTGTCTGTTGGGGCCTATTATGGGAAAATTAAGAAAGTATGGGACGAATTGCAGCTACTGGATGGAATTCCTGGATGCACTTGTGGAGGAATTAGTGGATGCAGCTGTGGATTGTTGAAGAAAATCATTGAGAGGGAGGAAAAGGCAAAGGTAATGCAATTCCTAATGGGTTTGAATGATGTCTATGAGCCAATGCGTAGCAATATCCTATCCAAAGACCCCATGCCTGGTCTCCTTAAGGTGTTTCAAATGGCTGTACAGTTAGAAAGATCTAAGGGAGTTACTTCTGTTCTTCCTACTGATGTGAATGCCATGGCTGTTGGCAAGATGTACCAGTCTGAGTTGGAAGCTAATGCTGTGAATAGATATGCTGCTAGTAGACAAATTGACAGTAGACAGTTGGACAACAGGTTTGCAGATCAGAGTAGATATGAGCAGGCTAAAAGAGAGTTCAAGAAGGCTAAGCTGGAGCGGTTATGCACCTATTGTGGTGAAAGAGGGCACACAAAGGATACCTGTTTCAAGCTAGTAGGCTATCCTGAGTGGTTCAGAGGCCCTAAGGAGGATGATAAGGGTAGGCAACCTGGGAAAATGGCTGCTCAGTTTGAGATACCTCAGCATGACAGTCCTCTTGACCAGGTTCATCAAGAGATAAATCCTGATCCAGCTATGGTTAATGCCATATATAATGAAGTGGTGAGAATGATGAAAGGGAAATCACACATGGATCATTCTGAGAGCTCAGTTAACCAGGCCTTTGTTCACTTTGCAGGTACTTTGAGTACCTCCTTTCTTATTGGTACAAATAAAACTGACAGTAGCACTTGGATTGTTGATTCTGGTGCTACAGATCACATAGCATTTGATACTACTATTTTTTCTGAAATTGTTCCATTACACAATGCTGTCTCTTTGGGATTACCTGATGGTTCTCACATTTCTGTGACCTCTCATGGGACAGTCATGTTGCAATCCAGACTTGTGTTGAAAAATGTTCTTTATGTACCTCAGTTTCAACACAACTTGCTATCTGTTTCTAAAGTCCTTGGTGATCAGAAATTAGTTTTCAGCTTTGATGATAAGCACTGTTGGTTACAGGACCCTTTAACTAAAGCAGTTGTCACTAGAGGATGGGAGAGTGCAGGCTTATACAGGATACAGAAGCAGATAAGCACCTGTCAGTATGTTCAGCCTCACTTCAATGGTAATTCTAGCTGTAATAAAATTGACAATGTTCATGTTCTTCATGCCAGATTGGGACATATGTCTCTCTCCAAAATGAGACATTTAGATTTTTGTAAAACTGAGAATGTATCTCAGCTTGATTGTGATGCTTGCAACATGACTAAGATTCATAGACTCAAGTTTGATAGGAGTGAATCTATGGCAGATCATCCATTCCAGTTGGTACACATGGACTTGTGGGGTCCTTACAAGACTCCCTCAATCTGTGGTGCCAAGTATTTCCTCACTATTCTTGATGATTGCTCAAGAACTACTTGGACCTATCTTCTTCAAGACAAGTTGCTTGTCTTAAGATGTGTTTCCAATTTTTTAAAATTGGTTGAGACTCAGTTTATGACGTCTGTTAAGTGTATTAGGACAGACAATGGTACAGAATTTACTCAGAGAGGTTGTGTTGAGTTGTTTAGTAACCTTGGTATTGTTCATCAGAAATCTGCTCCTGGAGTTCATGAGCAGAATGGGAGAGTGGAAAGAAAACATAGGCATTTAGTTGAAACTGCTAGAGCTATTAGAGTGTTTACTGGTCTTCCAATTAAGTTTTGGGGAGATTGTTTGCTAAGTGCTACATACCTGATCAACAAAATACCATCTGCTGTCCTTAAGTGGAAATCTCCTTTTGAGATTCTATTTCATCAGGCTCCTGCTTATGATCAGCTCAGAGTGGTTGGCTGTTTGTGCTATGCACTTCAGCCTAATGATCATAGGGACAAACTTAGTAGTGTGGGTAGAAGATGCATTTTTCTGGGATACCCACCAGGACAAAAAGCTTATAAGCTTTATGATCTAGACAGGCAGTGCATCATCATCAGCAGGCATGTGAAATTTGTGGAATCTGTCCTTCCATTTAGGAATTGCTCCCAGTATCAAGCTCCTAGAGTGCCTGCTTTCCCTTCTATCACCTTGGATGATTTCCCTGAAGGTGATCCCATCACTGCCACTCATATATCTCCTACTGAAGGGGAGTCACCTGTGAGTGATCATCTTCTTCCTGACCAGTCAAATGAAGTGGCTCCTGATAGTGCTAATTCACTATCCTCTCAGAATTCTGTTGCTCCTGATATTCACCTGGCCAGTCCTCCTATCCTTCCAAAAAGGACAGTCAGGCCTCCTCCTCGTTTTCATGACTATGTTTGCTCAGGTTTGCCATCTAGAAACTGCAGTTC
The DNA here is from genome assembly GCA_037127255.1 of Persicaria tinctoria. Classification (NCBI taxonomy): domain Eukaryota; kingdom Viridiplantae; phylum Streptophyta; class Magnoliopsida; order Caryophyllales; family Polygonaceae; genus Persicaria; species Persicaria tinctoria. The sequence goes on from JBANSL010000006.1 coordinate 19,869,090, forward strand.
AGATGAATCCATGTCCCAATCATTTGCTGTCTTTTCCACCACCAACTTAGCTCATCTATCCCCAGCCTACATTGAGTCATTTGTAAACATGTGTGCCTCTTTTGAACCAAACAGCTATGCTCAAGCCAAAGGAGTGGCTCATTGGGAACTAGCTATGAAAAATGAGCTCACTGCCTTAGAGAGCAACCACACATGGTCTCTCCTTCCTCTTCCTGATGGGAAGAAAGCCATTGGTTCAAAATGGATCTACAAAATCAAGTATAGGCCTGATGGATCCATTGAAAGATATAAATCCAGACTAGTTGCAAAAGGGTTTAATCAAGTCAAAGACAAAGATTATAAACAAACCTTTTCCCCTGTGGCTAAACTATCCACTGTGAGAGTCATCCTGGCTTTAGCTGCTGTCAGAGGTTGGGTGCTCCACCAACTTGATGTTAATAATGCTTTCCTCCATGGCTATTTGGAAGAGGAAGTGTACATGACTCCACCTTTGGGATATGAGGTTCAGAAAGGGTTGGTGTGCAAGCTGAACAGGTCTCTCTATGGACTCAAGCAAGCTAGTAGACAATGGAACCATGAACTCACTAAGTTCCTTACCAGTCTAGGATTTACTCAATCCAAGCATGACTACTCTCTCTTTGTGAAATCTCAGGGTTCATCTATGACAGTTGCTCTTGTTTATGTAGATGACATGCTACTTTTAGGCAACTCCTCTCAGGAAATCAGTGACACTAAGCAAGCTTTGCACACATCCTTTACCATCAAGGACTTGGGTATTGCTAGGTATTTCTTAGGCATGGAAATATCGAGATCATCATCTGGGATCCTGCTCAACCAAAGGAAATACATCCTTGACATTTTGAAGGATGCTCACATGGAAGGATGCAAGCCTGCATCTTTTCCTATGCAGCATGGCACAAAGCTTTCAGCTTCTGATGGTGAGCCTATGGACAATCCTGAGTGTTACAGAAGGATCATTGGCAGGCTCCTCTACCTCACACTTACTAGGCCAGACATATCATACTCTGTCCAACAGTTAAGTCAGTATCTCCAAAACCCTCTTACACCTCACTGGAATGCAGCTATGTATCTCTTAAGATACCTCAAGGGAAGCTTCAACCTGGCCCTTTCATTCCCTTCTTCGTCTTCCCTCAATCCAGTGGCATACAGTGATGCTGATTGGGGAAATTGTCGTGATACTGGCAGATCTTTAACTGGATTTTGTGTCTTTCTGGGTTCATCTTTGGTATCCTGGAAAACTAAGAAGCAAAAGGTTGTTTCAAAGTCTTCCACCGAGAGTGAATATAGGAGCATGTCAGCTGCTGCTAGTGAGCTGGTTTGGCTTCATGGGTTGCTATCTGATTTGAAGATTCCTGTCCAGCTTCCCATCACATTGAATTGTGACAATAAATCTGCCCAGGAACTAGCTGCTAATCCCATATTTCATGAGAGGACTAAGCATGTCCGCATAGATAGCCATTTTATCAGGGAAATGGTTCAAGCAAAGTTCATTCGCACAACACATGTGTCATCTGCCTTGCAAATTGCTGATGTGCTCACTAAAGCCTTGGGAGCCTCTCAGCACCAGTTCCTTACTTCCAAGCTTGGCCTAGTCTTACCCATAGCTAGTCAAGCTTGAGGGGGGTATGTGGAATATAGTAGATGTGGATCATCTTATTCATAACATTTTATACAATGCACATCTATTTTTCTGTAGAAGGGTAGATTCGTCATTTCACACCATAACAGAATTCCCCTTCCCTGTACAAATGGTGGTTGGCGCCATCAGTTGCTTCTGGTCAATTTGGTTGTAACAAACTGAGAGACAGAGAGCTTGAGCTCTTCTTCCTCAATCAACGAAATTCTGAAGTTTCATAGATTCTCTATTGTTCAAAATATCAATATAAGAGTATTGTGAAAATATGACTCATGTCATATACCATTTTAATGTTGCATTGATGTCAATTATATATGTTATTTTTCTTGTTTTCATGCCCATCTGTAATAAGCTCTTTCATCACAAAACAATCGCGTGAGTGTTAGCTATATAAACTGAAGTTTGTCAGTGTGGTAGGTACGTAGGGTTTTAGGATCAACAAAGGCCTGCTTCAATTAACTGTTGATGGCTAGGGTTTTTTCTATTTTGGATCATCAATGAAATATTTTGGAAAGTTCATCATTTTTCTCTGGATTTTGATCGTTCTTGAGCATTGCACTCATCTTGGATTGTTGTTCTTCACATGGTATCAGAGCACAGGATGTGGATTTGCAGCTGATTTTTCTTTCTCATTACGAGAACTTGATAACACTGCAAAATAGCGATAAAAAATAAAAGATCTAGTATAAAAAATTCGTCATTGCTAATTAGAGTTTTAATTATAATGAAATAGTTGAACTCGACAAGGGTAAATCCATTTTATGACTTTTTCATACCCTAAAAATATTAAATGATAACCTCATTAATTATCATTGCGTTTGAAAATATTTTTTTCAACTTAGCAGACAAAACCTTTAGAGAGAAAATATTCTCTTATCTTGTTGCACAAATATGAGTTGATAATCCTCATAGGCCATAGCAGAGAAAGCTCTTTCCAGTATAGTTTTTGCAACCGGTAACACGATGAGACGACATACCAGATCAAAAGCTTTGTGAATTCCTACATTGATCATCTTTTCAGAAACATCACTAATATCTTGCAAAGTAGAAAATCTAACATTTTCTCTCATTTACTTTCGTAATTTCTTACCTAATTGTCGAATGAGTAGTATAACATCTCATTTCAAAGATTTGTCAATTTAAATAAAATATAAAAGCATTGTGGGTTATTTAAATAAGATTTAAAGTAATTAATGTACGGAAAAGCTAAATACACCGCTAATTTTTACTGGATACACCGCTAATCTTTGCATCAAGTTGCGGAACTTGTTCCGCAACACGATGCAAAGCTCGCCTTGCGTCAGACCAAACACGCCCTAACCACCCCCCGCCAAACATTCCGCGACGGAATGCAAAACAGGGTACGCGGATGAATGCGGAATGTCTTGGAATGAAACCAAACGCAACATAAGGGAATACGAAAGGACTCCGCATCGAGTTACGTAATATGGTGTATTTGAAATTCAAAATGAGTTGTGCATCAGGGTGTGGAGAACCATAAGACGTTGTTTGGCAGACTTGTAAACAGTTCCCCCTAGTTCCGCAACCCTATGCGTAATAACACTGTATCAAACACCCTGTTTGCCCTGACGCCCGCCGATGTACGCAAGATGTTGCGTAGCGAGTTCCGCAGCTTGATGCAAAGATTAGCGGTGTATCGAACAACCCCCTTAATATACCTTCAATTTTCAAACACTCATAACCGTTTACTCGAATATCGGATTAATGCGTATTATATATCAAAACGAAGCTATCGACGAGGAGAATACATATAGGGGCTTCGTCGAATGAGGGTGGGGGCACGTGCCCCCACATGCCCCCGTTTGGATCCACCTTTTAGATCTAGGTGCCTTGGTTTTGGGAAATATAAAACGGTCTTAGTTTAAACCAATCTTAATCTTATACAAGGGGAATATGTGCTCGTAATTTCTCTTGACCATAACTTCAGCTAGCTAGCTACTTGACTCTAAAAGAATACGGAGTAATTAAATTGTAGCCTATACTGTAAATGAATTAACCAAAAAATATTTAAACCACAGTATATTCACAATAGTACCTTATATAAGTGCATTTAATTTGAAGTAAGTAAATGCTTGAATACGGAGGTAGGAAACAAAGGCCAGTACAGCAAATCAGACAAACAACCCATCACTTTCCCTTCCCAAATTCCACCATTAATTAACCCACAGTAAACCAACTTAATTAAGTAAGCTGTCATTTGGTATATTTGGCCAGCTAGCTTTCCATTGCAAGATGGAATTGTAGCTAGGGTTGTTATATCTTGAACTCGGCTTGGGATCGGTCCGAAAAAGCTTGATTCGAGCTCGTTCACTTATTTAAACAAGCGGAGCTTGAACAAAATTTTAAGCTCGGTTAAAAGCTCGGCTCGTTCGAATAAAGCTCGAATAGCTTGAATTCTATGAAATTTCTAAAATTTCCTTTAAGTTAACATGTTATAAACAAGTAGAACTATTTAAAGCTCGAAAAAAGCTCGGCTCGAGCTCGTTCATTTCCTAAACAACCTGAGCTTGAACAAAATAAAAAGCTCATTTAAAAATTAGGTTCGACTCGGTTCGAGCTCGTTTAACAAACGAACAAGTTTGAACATGTCAAGTTAGGCTCGTTCGGCTCGAATAACACCCCTAATTGTACCCTATCATCATTGTTAAAAGATTAAATGGGGGGGGGGGGGGATTACGGAGTAATTTTTACAGTAATAATTTTTAAAAATGATTTCTCTATTGAAATCTTTATTTTTTCCTCAATTTGGTTTATTCATATTTTATCAAAAAATATAACTAAGGTTAAAAATATGATTTTTTATATTTATCTATTTATCTATATATATATATATATATATATATATATATATATATATATATATATATATATACTAAAATTCATGCATAGCGTACGTCCCGCCAACAAAATTATTAAAATAAAATAATAATATAATTTTATAGAAATGCAAATAAAAACTTTTATCATGAAATAGCAAATTAATAGAAATACAAGTAAAAACTATCTATTTCATAGCTATACTTACAAAAAATATGGTGAAAATCATTATTTATATTGATTTATCGTTGTATTTTTTTTTTGTTATAATGAATTATTTATATCTACATGGATTTTGATTTTATATTTTCCATCAGATTTTATATTTTCCATAAGTTTTAATCATTATTATTAGTTAAATTCAGATTCTAATTCAGAATTGTACTCCGCCAGAATTTTGACCTATGAAACGATATTTTCCGCCAAAATTCCCCGTTTTGGTTGAAAAATCCGGTACAGTAAATAAGTGTTGCAACGAAGGGTAAAAACGGTAAAGAAGCAGTATAAAGTGTCGGAAGAAACTCGGTCATCGTTCAAAGCTTTCGGAAACCAAGGGAAGTGGGACCCTCTGACACGTAAGTGCAATCACCCAACTCCATCCATTTATTTTTAATTAGCTCCAAACTTCCACATTTACCCCCACCAATCAGCTTCGGCCTAGTTCTTCCCCGGTCACACCTCGCCAGCTCTGCCCCCGAGCCCGGGACCCAGCCACGCCCGGGGTATTTCCGGTATTTAATACAGTTGTGATGTGTGGAATGACTAATTTACCCCTGAATCGGTACCACTTCAAAAGGCCCGAAAAGCGGGAGCTAACGATAAAGCCCTTGAAGCTTCACCATCTCCTCCCTCCTCATACTCCGCCCAGGTATAAGAAACACACACAGACACAGTGTTGTTGGATGACGTCATCAATGGCAGTTCTGAGTCTTTGAACTACAATATTTATATATACAGAGAGAGACAGAGAGAGAATTAGAGTGTTGTGTTCGTAGAGGTGATTGAGTTAGAGAGGATCAGCGCTGATGATGACGACGGGGATAATCGATGACCGGAACATGGAGAAACAGATCGACAAGAACATGCGCGGCTGTATGTCAGGTTTCTTCAACATCTTCGACCGGAACCACGTCCTCTCTGGAAGGCGCCTTTATCCGAAACGCCTTCCTCATTCCGTTGTGAGTTTGTCTCTGCACCTTCTTCTGATTTTGGATTCTTATTTGATTGATCAAATCTGATCTGGTTTGTGCCGTTATTTGCAGGCTAGTGAATCTCCATCTGGATCCGTCTCCTCCGTCGGATCTCCGGCGGTGTCGAGGGAGTTTGAGAGACCGAAACCTCAAGAATTGGCCAAATCGGCGTCCTCGCCTGACCATCTGACGACACTTGCACCTGCAACTCCTCCACGGGCGACGGCACCGGATGCATTGACGAAATCGCCGGCTGCTGTATTGTCGTTTGAGTCGAAGGACGGGATCAAATCGCCGTGGAAGTTTACTCGGGAGACGCCGAGACTGTCGCTGGATAGCAGGCTGCATCCCAGGGGGATCAGGACATCGTCGGTCGCGGCAGGAGAGGTTCGGCGTGATGGCTCCATCGGGAGCGCTTGCGATGATGAGAGCGAGAGGCAGAGACGGTCGCCGAGCGTCGTGGCGAGGCTAATGGGACTGGAGCGGCTGCCTTCTTCCGAATCCGGTGGCAGCGATTTGCCGGAGAAGAAGGTGGAGCTGCGTAGATCTGCGTCCGAGTCCAGATCAAGGGATCTGCTGCATTGCCGTTTCACCGACGGCAACATTTTTCCAGCGAATCTACAGTATCAGTCGACTTCGGGATTCGCAACGCCAAATGCCAGAGAGAACAGCAATGGCGGTCGAAATTTCAGCAGCAGCAACAACAATGACAATTTCAGCGTTAACGGCAGGATGAACGGGAGCGCATTCGATCGAGATTACGCTTCTTGGAGCGCGAATCCCGAGCCGGCATTGAAGCCTCGAAGGATGATTACACAGCAGCAGCTGCGGAAGGGATTGTACGGTTTCGGCGATTTCTTCCCGGAGCCAAAGCCGGCCGTATCATCGATCTACGACGACATAGAGAAGAGGTTGAAGGTGAGAGGAATCGACGAGCCGTCGAAGGATCTAGAGACTCTGAAACACATACTCGAAGCTCTACAGCTCAAAGGACTACTCCACCACTCCAATCCTCCGACGGCGCCGGCTTCGCAAATCGGCAGGCGAAACTTCGTCTATGAGCAAAGATTTCCGTTCGAGGAATCTCCGATCGTCGTGATGAAGCCGACGAGATCACCAAGGACGGCTCCTCGCCGGAATCTGGCTGTCACTGGTGTCGACTCGTTCTCGTCGCTGAGTCCGAGAAGAGAGCGGGAAGAGATTCCCCGAACCACAAGGAGTTCACTAAGAAATCAGACTCCGACCTCACCAGGACGGAATGAGAATCGGAGCACGAGCCCGGCAGCTACGAGGAGGAAGACTACGGTGAACCTCGAACCGCAGAGAAAGGTTAAAGAAACCACAACAATGGAGCCACGAAGAGTCTCCCCTGTTCGGTCACCCAGAATGGGAAATCGTAGGATGGATCCGACGGCTAGCCAGCCTCCAAGGAGACGAAAACCGACGGTTGAGATTCGCTCAGGACGAGCGGAGGATGAATCGTCCACCGTTTCTGAGAGCAGTTTTAGCACCTCCTCTCACACCGATACAGAGGTAATTAAATCCTTAAAATCATCTAATTAAAGGTCTACTATTCCGCATTTTTCAGTTCCAAATCATGAATTCTTGAATCCAATACAGAGGTCGAAGATGGAGGAGAGCTACAAAGACGGAAAGAACTTGTTGGAGAGGTGCGATAAGCTACTTCACAGCATAGCGGAGATGACGTCAGCAACGACTGAGTTACAACCGAGTCCTGTCTCGGTCCTTGACTCGTCCTTCTACAAGGAGGAGTCGTCCCCATCCCCTGTTATGAAGCGTACCATTGATTTCAAAGGTATTGTTTCATTGCCTCTCTCGTTTGGTTGGTGCTTGCTTTGTCTTTTCTTCTTTTGCTTTTTGAGTATATTCCTTTTTTACACTTACATTGTTGGAGGGAAACCAAATAAATGGAAACATAACGACATGGGTGAATGAATTGTACAACCTACATTGCTACTTCCATAGCCCAACTTATCTGCGTCGATTACAAGTTCATAAAGGTGATCTTACATCTTTTGAATCTACTCATCAAGGTGCTGGGTGAATGGATGGTCAATTCAATAGCATTTCAGTTTTGTGTAACCTTTGAAGGGCAACCAATTTAGGAGAATTACTGTGCAATAGGACTGGCTGAACTGCCAACCATATGTTCAGGGGTGGGAGGTGGATATCATCAGTTGGTCAATTGTTTAAGGGGTTTCCACTGACAGCATTAACTAAAGATTCAATGGGGAGAACTATCTAATATCTCATCCGAACTAACCAATGGGGGGTAACTGGTGAGCGGATTTGTGTGTTAGGGCTGATAGTATCACGTGGGATGTTATATGTTTACTGTGCCCACTTTACTTAAATTAGTCATCGTCAATCATCACCATAGTAGTGTGTACTAGTAGTATAGTAGTATCCCCTCCTAAACTGCAAAATGTGCTATCACTATTCCATACCATCTATTTATCTATTCATGGAATAATTGCAAGAAATATGTCCAGCTTTCTAAATAATTGTCACCACTCACCAGCGTCGGACTTGTAGCAAATAATCAAATAGCACCCTCTCCTTTTTTTAACCCACGATTGTGCTTCGTGTCACCATCCTCGCCACGCAAATCGCAATCGAATTAAAAGTTTGTAATAGACTAATAGTTTTAAATTTTTTTATACTACTATATGCCTTCTTTCCTACGGAGTATAATATCTCTTGGAGCATGGATATATAGCAGTAGCACTGTTCTGCACTGACTGGTCTGGAGCTCTTATGTGGATTATGGGCCAAAAGAAGTACAATCACTTCTCTTATTTCTGTAGATTTTATTTCCTGCCCAAAATACGTATGAGATCTGCTAGCTAGGGATCTACAAGGATGTATCATATATACCCAGACTGTGGTCCCTCTCCCCTCCTCCCTTTTCATTTTGGGTTAAGATTCTCTTGCTTCTGGGATGAAGATTTCCATCCATTTGCAGGTAGTGGTTAGTCTCAATAAGTTTGATTTACCTTAGAGGAATAAAAACTGCAGGAAATTTATGAACAATCTAATACAATGCATCAAACGAACTGCTAAAAAATATATTCCATCCATCTCATAATTTTAGTCGTTTTAGACTAATTGAGTTGTACCAAAATAAAGGTCATTTAGATTTTCTAAGTAGGAGATAGTAATGATAATGTTGATTGAGGGATAGGTGCTTTATTAAAATTTGTGCGCAATCCTAAAATGACTTAAATTGTGAAGAGGGAATTGATATTGTCATTATTGTGTAATCCAGTATTAATTTTCAGGGGTAAGAAGGAATTGATATTGTGTGACCCAAAATTGTGCAGAAAAATGTCAGTGGTATGGACTATGGAGTAAATAATTGTGTCTATTTTGCTAACTTTTTAGTACCCACTTTAGCAAATTGCCATCTTAGAATGTGGTATAGTGGCCCATATCAACAGCTGGTCATGTTTTTTTGGCTGAAATTGCAATAAATGCAATTGATTGCATCTCTGAATTTAACTTCTGTATTGTCTAAAACAATCAGTGAAATGAATTCCCTTTCTTTCTAAATTGTTTCCCACCACATTTTTGTAGACCAGGAAGATGAGATATGGAGCCCATCAAGCTCAGCAGAGGCATTCATGTTAAAGTCGTCGGATACCGAAGACAATGCCGATGATCACCAGGACCCTGAGTTTGCGTACGTTTCAGAGATCATCAGGGCGTCGAACTGCCTCCCAGACGACTCTGACGTCTTCCTCTTGCTCGAGAAGCAACAGTCCATCAAGGGAAGGGATGCCTCAAAATCATCCAGGCTCCAGAGGCGGCTCATCTTCGACATCATCATCGAAATCCTTGACCGGAACAGGCAATTGCCGCCATGGAAATCAGCCTTTTCGGGACCCAGCTCGAGAGAGGTCTGGTCCGAGCTTCAGAGGATCCAAAAGAGGGGGGAAGAATCAGAGGACTTGTCCGAAGTCATTTGTGGAGTGATGAAGTTGGACCTAACCCGAGATTCGATCAATGGGTGGGGAGAGTGCCAATTTGAGATCTCCGAGGCCGTCCTCGACATCGAAAGGCTGATATTTAAGGATTTGATCGGTGAGACAATCGGTGACCTCGCAATATTTTCCGGGCCTCGACGGAAGCTTGTTTTCTAAGATGCTAAATAGGGGGAATGGAGAGAGCAAAGGAGACAAGGAAGAGGAAAAATTGAAACACAAAGAAGCGGTTGCTTTTGGCGCGCTTTTCCCACTGTATGTTGGTTGGAATTAGGGTATGATTTTTTCATTTAGGCTTTAAATTTTTACTATTTTTATTTTTACTATGGGGAAGGGGGTGGGGCCAAAATATATGGCTTTGTGGACTACTAAGATAAGATTGAAGAATGTAGCTAGGATAAGCTGAAAACCAGGCAAATCTAACGGCCAATTTGTTCGCCTATCTCTCTTTATTATTTTTTTATTTTTTTCTTTTATAGAAAAAAAAAAAGGAGGTGGATAAAGAAAGATTTGAGATGTGTGAAGGGAGGAGGTGGGGGACATTGAAATAAATAAAAACAAGAAGAGGTCATGTGAGGATGCATGTGTATGAACTGAAAAGGTGCAAAAAGAAAAAGGGACTTGTGTTAATACGGGTCATGTTCATTTGATGTGTTTGAGAAATGAAAAGTGGCCTTCACAAATGAAAGGAACCAATCAAATCAAATCAAATCAAATTGAGCCATTACAGGAAAACGAGTGTTTTTGTTTAACGTAATTGCATGTGTTTTTGTTTGTCCTCAGTTACTGAGGGTAATTGTTATTTTGTCATTTTAAAATAATACTACTGTACTATATTATCTTTATTTTTAATTGACTTTTTATTATTTATATACGTTTTTAAGGTTATAAAAACTAGAATATTTATTTATTTTTATATAATTTTGTAATAATATCATACTTATTACTACCTCCGTTTTTCAATATAAGTCATTTCAGATTTTATACGTTTTTATTAATTTAAAAAATGTGGTACAATATTAACTTTTTTATAAAAAATTTTTTAATAATTTGATACTTATTAGTAAAAAGTAGTGAATTATTTTAAAATTTTGATAAAAAAAGTTAATATTTACTATAAATTTTAGGTTCTTAAAAAACGTGCAAAATCCAAAAGAACTTATATTAAAAAAACGGTGGGAGTACTAAAAAGTATGAGATTATTAAAAAATTAATATTTTATATAGTTTTTATCATCATAAGAAAATGTGCGTAAATAGTAAATGACAAATAAAATATTAATTTATTTTATATAGTTTTTTGAAATCTTGTCTTTTCAATTTATATTTGAAGGTTAAAAATTATACTCTCTCCGTTAATTAAAACTTGACGTTATACTATTCACGCATGTTTTTTAGGTGTTAAAAATTATATAAAATATTAATTTTTATTTTTTTTTAAAAATAATTTCATGCTTAGTATGAATTTATAAAAAAAACAAATGTAAAAAAATATTAATATTTTATATAGTTTTTATCATTCTAAAAAAGCATGCATAGATAGTAAATGATGAGTTTTGATTAACAGGGAGAGTATAAACTAATAAATTTTTATTATTATTATTTTAACATTTTCATACTTACTAGTTACTAGTATTAGACCAACTTCAATGGTTTATCTGCATATATGTATACAAGGTGTGTAAAAATGTATATCATATTTTGATATTTTATTCCATTAGTTAAATGTGTATTTTATACATTTTTCTCTAACTATAAATATGTTTAAATTAAAAAGAAAAAGAAAAACTTCAAAATAAACAATAAAATGGCTCTTATTTTATTGAAAAGTGATAAAAGTTTTTGCATGGAGGGGGATTTCCAAGGGGGAGCTCGAGGACCCGCTTGAGAAGCATTCGAAGGCGTTCGAGGAGTGTCGGGTGAGCCATGTTATGAGACAAGCAATTCGAGTTGCTGATTTTTTTGCACATTTAAGGCCTTTAAGGCCGATTATCATGTCTAGTACGTTCTTTTCGTTTCCTAGCCCGGTGAACTTAAAACCTTGTTTATGGAGGACTTGAATTAATTTGAATGAAATAGGTGTTGCTCAAGTAAAAAAAATAAAAGTTTTGCACATGTGGGAGTGTACGTACGTTGTGCTTATAATTGAGCACTTTGTGTGCAAATGTGCACATTTTAAATAATTTGATTATAATTTATATCAAAATGTGCATATTTGAGAATTTACATTATACCATTGGAGTTAGTCTTATAATAATTACTTCCTCCATTTTTTAAAATTGAAACCTACTAATATTTTTTTCATAAACATGAAACCTACAATTCATACACGTTTTTTTAAAAAAGGTAAAACTTATATAAATATTAATTATTTATAATAAGTTAATATATATTATTCATAAGTACGAAATTATTTTTAAAAAAAATAATATTTTATAGTATAGTTTTTATATTCTTAAAAAACGTGTATAAATAGTAAAATATTAAAAAAAAAGGAGAGAGTACTATTTGTAAAATAAATAAATTTATTTATTTAAATGTGTGTTGAGTCGATAAGAAACCTTATAGATCGGAAGAGTGATTTACAGCAATGGCATGGGAACGGAAATGGGACTATGGTCTATGGGTGGATCGATCTAATGAGTAAGTGGGGTAAATGGGCAGCTGGTTTGCACCATTTCTTGTTCCTCCTAAACAGTGGAATTGGGTAAATCATAGCTCTATAACAATTAACAGCCCCACTTTAGGGTTTTAGCCTTCTTAAATACGGGTCTACTTTATTTGAAAAAACTATTACTATAGTTTTATTCATTCATATACCAATTGTGAATGACTGTTTTGTATGAATTAATAGTAGGAGTTTAGGGCCATAGCTAGGGAATAAAGCAAATAATTTAATAACTGGCCGCGCGGGTAAATTTTGTAATGAAGTTGAGTTGGAGAAGTAGGGATGTACAGTATTATTATATACGGAGTATGTATTTTTATATTGAATTAGTTAAGAAGGTGTTTACGAGATCCAAAGGCTACAATTTATATAGAAAGAGGTATAAAGGAATAATGTGTAGATGACAAACAAGTAAATGTAAAAATCAAGAGGCTGACAAAGCAAGCAAAGAGAAACAGAAATATATATGACCTATAAAATGGAATAAATACTAACACTATGATAGTATATACTTCCTCCGATCGGAAATGTTTGATGCTAAGACAGAAATGAACAAGATATAAAGAGAATTATGTCAATAATATTTGAGTCAATAACTTCAGAACAAAGGAAAAATTTGGCGACTATATGGTACGTGGTTCCTTCAGACGTCCAAAAATAAGAAAATATTTGGCAATGAAAACACAATGACAATCCAAAAGATGGAAAATATGAAAACAAGACAAACAATCATGAATTGGAAAAAAAAAACATTTGGATAAACCAAACATTAATGCTACCACAATAATGACAGGAACTAAAAAAAAAGACACTTGTGATGGAATAAACTACCCGAATGAACATTCAAAATAAATTTCAACGATAGTATACAATTCACTACTCTGGTTCTTTTGGAGCAGATTTCATCATTCGCGACCACACGGGGTCGTTGATTGGTTGCGGAGGTATGCAGCTTACACTCAGGTCACCGCTCATGACTGAAGTTATGGGACTTCTTTTGAACATCCCGATGGCGAATGACTTGTGTTTGTTCAGTATCCACATTAAAGGTGATAGCCTTACTGTGATCAACGCAATTAAGAGATATTGGTCCTACTCGTGGCTCGGACATGGCTCGGAGAAAGATCGAATTTGTTCATATTTGAAAACAAACTGAATTAGAACACCATTTCAAGCTTGAGCTTTAAATGATGCGATTTCATATAGCTTGATTTAATTTATTATTTTACCTCCTTTCTCCTAGTTATGAATGTATTTTCGCTTGTAATCGAACCCATTTCAAACCCAATCAAGCTTAGAAATTCGTGAGAAAAACGAGCTTGCATTGAGTTCTATGAACTCTCAGCAAGGGTTTGTTGTAGTTCACAACCGAGATCTTCCTAGATCTAGGTGTTTGGCGCCATGAGAGAATGAGAGAAGAGTTTGGGAATTTTCTGTGTATTTTCTTACTTCTAATCAAGCTACATTGCTCTACATTTATACATCACTTAACTATGGTCTAAACTAACCTCACTCTAACCTCACTAGTTAACCAATCTGTAACCAACTTCTAACAACCTTTACATTACACACACATTGCCCATATATCACCTACCCCCCCCCCCTCAAGGTGGGCGTGTATGGTGAAAGAAAAGCCCCAACTTGCAACATAAAAACAAATGCTGCTAAGCACTTAAGGGTTTCGTAAACACATCAGCAATCTGCAAATGAGTCGGAACAAACATAGTTGAGATCAACCCTTCAAGTACCAAATCACGAATGAAATGGCAGTCCACTCTAAGGTGTTTCGTTCGTTCATGAAACATCGGATTCAAAGCCAATTGCAATGCTGACTTGTTGTCACAACATAAGGGAATCGACATGTCAATCATCACTCCCAAATCATGCAAAATCCCAGTGAGCCTGACAATTTCACTCCCTGTTTGTGACATGCTTCCATACTCGCTTTTAGTCGATGATTTGGAAACCGTCTTCTGCTTCTTCGCCTTCCAGGATACTAAACAATCCCCTAGGAAGATGCAATATCCAGTAAGGGACCTGCTGGTGTCCCTGCATGATCCCCAATCAGCATCTGAGTATGCTCTAACATTCAAGGTGCTTGCACTTGGGTAAAATAAGGAACAACTATGAAACGTGCTCTTGAGATATCTCAAAAGAAATAATGCAGCTCTAAGATGAGGAGCCCGAGGTGAGGACATGAACTGAGTAAGTTGTTGAACTGTATAGGCAATGTCTGGTCTTGTCATAGTAAGAAATAACAACCTCCCCACAAGACGTATGTAAGACTCTGGATCTTCCAATATATCCCCATCATGTGCACTGAGATGCAAATTTCTTTGCATAGGAAACTTGGACGGCTTGCAATTCACCATCGAAGCATTTGATAGCAGATCCATCACATACTTTCTCTCGTTTAAAATGATTCCAGAATCAGACCTGGCGACCTGGCAATTTCCAGTCCTAGAAGTACCTAGCCATGCCCAAGTCCTAGATGGTGAAGGCCTTGTCTAAGGATGCCTTGACTGTGTTGATGAAATCGCCATCACTGCCTGTCAACAGCATATCATCGACATAAACTAAAGCCAAAGTGAATGACACCCCTACTGCTCTAGTGAACAATGACTAATCATGTCTGGACTCAGAAAATCCCAAGGAAACGAGATGCTTAGTAAGCTCTGCATTCCATTGCATGCTTGCCTGTTTTAAACCATATATGGAACGATTGAGCTTGCATACTTGGTCACTAGCAGCTTTGTCATAGCCAGGAGGTGGAGACATATAAACCTTTTCTTCCAAATATCCATGGAGGTATGCGTTATTTACATCCAATTGATGCAAATTCCACTGTCTTATAGAAGCTAATGCTAACAACACTCGGACTGTTGCAAACTTAGCAACTGGAGAGAACGTCTCCTTATAGTCCCTATCCTTGACTTGGTTGAACCCTTTGGCCACCAATCGAGCTTTATAGCGTTCCACCTGACCATCAACTCAAAATTTGATTTTAAAAACCCATTTACAACCTATTGCCCTCTTTCCATGTGGCAAAGAAGTGACAACCCAAGTGTTGTTGCGTTCAAGAGCATCCAGCTCTTGTGACATTGCAACTCTCCATTCATGTACCTGCTTTGCTTGAGCAAAGGATGAAGGTTCAACCACCTTTAAAACATTGAATAGAGCATGGATGTAATCTGGAGTGTGAATGAACAGATCTTGAGGTCTTACTACTGAGGACACATCAGATCTAGAAGAAGTATCATCTGAACCTTCTTCTGTAGCTCTAACCCTCGTAGGTAGGGCTGTTCATATTCGGTTTGAACCAAATTTTTTAGCCGAACCGAACCGACATAACCGGAACCTAACCGAACCGAGATGTTTCGGTTTAGGTTTTCGGTTCAGGGAATTTTCATTTTCGGGTTTAGGTTCGGTTTGGACTCGGTTCGGTTAAAACCGAAAAAACCGAAATTTAACCCAATAACAAAATAACCCTAGGTATGTAGTCTGTAGCCGCTCACATTCCTCGCAACAGTGTAACTTGCCTTCGCCATTTGGAAAAGCTGAATGAGAAAGAGAGAGGGTGGACGAAGAAGGAGAGAGGCCGCAGGCGACATAGAGAGGAGGGAGAGAGGGTGGCGACTAGTGAGGCAGCCAGCGACAGAGAGAGGGTGGTGAGGCGGAGGCGACAGAGAGAGGAAGGAACAACAAGCGGCTTTGAAATGGGAGGCTGGTGGCATCGGCCGGTGGAGGGAGCGAAAAGGAGAGGAGCCTGGAGGCTCGGTGGTGGTCCGGCGAGGCAAGAAAGGTGGTGATGCAGGTGAAGACGGAGATGGAGAAAACACACGAGGCGGGCCAGCGGGAGGGAGAGGGCAGCAATGGAGGCACGCTTGTGGTGGATCGGTGGCGCAGGGACGATGACGAGAAGAAAGAGAAGAGGACGACAAAGAAATTAGGGATTAAGCTCGATCTTCTTCCTCCTCAATTTAGCTGGTGTGATTTTTGGGATTGAACAGTTGGGATTTGGGGAGATTAGGGATTCAGACTTTTGAGGGGTTTTTTTGAGTTCGGTTTACTTAGGTTATTACCGAACCGAACCTAAACCAAACCGGTAAAAACCGAACCAAACCTATTAGTTTAGGTTCGGTTTTCGGTTTCCATTTTTTGGAGTTTCGGTTTTCGGTTCGGATCGGTTTGGCCAGGTTCGGATCAGTTTTGAGCCGATGAACAGCCCTACTCGTAGGCAGGCTATTGTACACAAAATCTTGCAACCTTGCTGGCCTTGTGATCCTTCTAGCAGGTCTGCCAGGCAACTGCTGGGGAATGAGTTGATTGATAACCCTGTCATCAAGCCCTCTTGTTGTGTGATCACTGTCATTTTTAGACTCAAAAGAGTCTGGAGCCACTTCCCCAGCTTCTTCTCCATGTCCGATGCTTTAATTCCTAATAGAGAGCCTAGTATTATCACTGCCTCTATCCAAACTATCCCCTATGCCATGGGTACAACCATCCCTAGCAACAACCTCAGTATCAGGCAATGCATCATCTCCAAACATAACTCTAGGTAACTGACCCTCGGTGGTGGCTTGCTCCTTCAAACCTTCACATGACTTCTTGAAAGGAAAAATATTTTCCTTGAAAATGACATCCCTACTCACAAATATTTTGTGAGTCTCCATATCATAGAGCTTATAAGCTTTGACTCCTGAAGGATAGCCTAAGAGCACACATTTCCTCCCAGTGGCATCTAACTTGGTCATATGCACCTTGGGGATATGAGCATAACATAAGCAACCAATTACTCTCAAAATGGAGTAATTTGGGGCCTTTTGGAACAGAACCTCATAAGGTGACTGCCACTGAAGCACTAATGATGGAATCAGGTTGATGAGGTAAGTAGCCCCTAGCACACATTCCCCCAAAAAATTCATAGGAAGCCCTGTATTCAACCTTATAGCTCTGGCAGGTTCAATAACATGCCTATGCTTCCGTTCCAGCCTCCCATTTTGTTGTGGGACATAAGGAACGGAGCACTGGTGAATGATGCCCTGTGAGCCTAACAACTCTTCCATGTATCTGTTGACAAATTCAGAACCATTGTCTGACCTGAAACACTTCACAGTGGTCCCAAATTGATTCTGAACATAAGCCAGAAATTTATGAATAATGCTTCCCACTTGCCCTTTGTCTCTCATGAGAAAAGTCCAAGTGAACCTTGAGTAATCATCAACCACTCCGAGGAAGTATTTTGCCCCACACAATGAAGCCACACCATGTGGTCCCCAAACATCTAAATGTACCAATTGGAAAGGCTGAGAAGCAACAGAAGAACTTCTAACAAAAGGTAGCTTATGCAGTTTAGACAAATGAGAAACTTCACAATCAAATGAATGTAAACCAGCACCAGTAACACAATTCAGATGCTTCATTTTGGAAATAGACACATGTCCTAATCGAGCATGCAACAAATTTATTGAGACATCTTTATTTATGGAAGCTGCAAACCTTCCATGGAGAGACACATCTTCATCAGTAGTGACCTTTTTGATGCCAGTAGACTGCACAGGTAGACACCTGAATCCAGCAAACTTGTATATCCCACCCACTCGAGCACCAGCTTCAATGATCTGATTAGTTAAAACGTCCTGCAACCAACAATTCCATTTGGAGAACACAAACAGAAAACCCCCATCATCCAACAGTTTAGATACAAACATTAAATTATATTTGAAATTTGGCATGAACAACACATTCTTAAGAGAAATGTTGTTGCTCATCCGAATATGGCCAGTGTATTGCACATATTGTGTTAAGCCATCAGGAAAGCCAATCACAATAGGTTTTGCAAGAGGATGCAATTCATCAAACATCTCCTTGTCACACACTATGTGATCAGACGCTCCTGAATCCACAATCCATGCATCTGTAACAACCACTCTTTTCTGGTGGTGTTTCATTGTTCATAACTGCAAAATTGATTGAGCTAGGACCAGGCATATCTGCATCACCTATACCTTTCCCTTTCATAGCTCTAATCACCTCTGCAGCCACAACATTGACCAGCTTCATATCCTGTAATCCACCAGCTTGATCTCCTCCCGTCAGAGGAGTCGAATCCATCACCATGTCCTGAACTGTAGCAACCATCTTCTCTTCCTTTGGGCGCTTTGGTCCATTGTACCAGTCCGGAAAACCTATTAGCTTGAAACAAGTTTCCTTAACATGTCCTCGTTCCTTACAATAGTTACAAAAGAGCTCCATCTTCTGTTTCATATACTCTTTCTTCTGTTCAGATCCTTTCCATGAGGTGTTAGTGGAAGACGAAGTCTGTCCAGTAGTGACCTGGTTGGATCCTCCTTTGCTGCCAGAGGTACCAGCTCCAGAACTGCTTGAATTTCCTTTGAAATTAAACCTCCAGATCCAGAGTTTCCAAGGTTCCTCGCATCAAGTACTTCAGGAGAAGTGAGATTTGCACCAGTGATTCTCTTCTGACGCTCGATCTATATCACCATGTGGAAAGCTCAATTAACAGATGGAAGTGGATCCATAGCGAGAATGTTGCTACGAATCCCTTCATAAGTGTCGGAGAGGCCCATGAGGAATTGCATTAACTTGGTGGTGGCCTCTCGATCTAGTAATTTCTTCAAAATCGCACAGGAACATGCCTTCAATCCTCCACACAGATAGATCGGAAATGGTTCTATCTCCTGTAATTCGTCCCAAGCCTTCTTCCTTTTTCCAAAATATTCAGACACCGAGAGATTTTCCTGTTTAATCTCACTTATTTCTTTCTTCAATTGGTAGATCAACGGAGCATTAGCTCCTGCAAACCTTTCACGAATCTCTTCCCAGAGTTCCTTCGCTGAATTGACATACACAAAGTGCTCGGCTAGATCTGACTTCATGGAATTGATAATCCAGCTAGTAACCATGAAGTCACATCTCAGCCAACGATCATAGTCGTCATGGATCTCGCAAGGTTTCTCCACCTTGTCGTTGATGAAGCCGAGCTTCATCTTCGCTCCCAGCGCCATCCTCACAGCCTGAGTCCAGCTATGGAAATTCCTTCCATTGAACTGTGTCGCTGCGAGCTGCATTCCAGGATGGTCTGAGTTAGACAAGAACAATGGATCCACATGGTTTGCTCCAAGGTTCATGCCTCCATTGAGTGTTGTTGAAGATTCAGGTGTGCTGTCGTCTGTAGCCAGATTTTCCGCCATTTCTCCAATTCAAAAACACTCACACGATTTCAAGCAATCGTGGATCGCTCTGATACCATATGAACTCTCAGCAAGGGTTTGCTGTAGTTCACAACCGAGATCTTCCTAGATCTAGGTGTTTGGCACCATGAGAGAATGAGAGAAGAGTTTGGGAATTTTTTGTGTATTTTCTTACTTCTGATCAAGCTACATTGCTCTACATATATACATCACTTAACTATGGTCTAAACTAACCTCACTCTAACCTCACTTGTTAACCAATCTGTAACCAACTTCTAACAACCTTTACATACACACACATTGCCCATATATCACCTATAAGTTCGAGCTTGAGCTTGTAGAAAAATTACGAGTCAAAGATGAATATTAAATAAGCTCGATTCTAAAATCAAGCATGGCTCGAGCATGACTCAATGAAAAACGAGTTGAACATGAGCATGGGGATCTCAATGGCAATGCTTATAGTCTTCTTACTCAAGGTTTTCAGTTATTTGTTTGGGTCATCACTTGAAGAATTCAAGTGAGCCTATTTTTTGGCCAATTGTACGTTATGTGTAATGTTGTTTTCTTGTTTCAAATAATGCAACACCATACAGCAAATTGTACGTTATGTGTAATGTTGTTTTCTTGTTTCAAATAATTTGACGTGTAGGGCAAATTAAGTATCAAATAATTTAGTTTTGGCCAATACACTTGAATTTGTTTGAATGTTTTCAAATTACCCTTCTGCTTAGTTGGCACTTGATTAGGAGGTATAGAATGATGTCCTCAATTAGGTGATCGATTGTGGAAAACTCTCTCCTTTGGATATTTAATGTTTGGGTATCCCACTTTGGTTTGAGGGCAAATTAAGTACCAAAATATATATAAGGATTGTGAAGCATTAATGACTTTTTTTTTTATTTGGTAAGAATTCGAGTTTAGACATATCTGAAACTCGAAAGTCGGACATGCCGGCAGATGGGACAACCATCTAAAAACAATAACATACAACAAAATAAAACAGTGCAAACTCAAGCATATAAACTCTACAAAAACGAAACTAAGCAGACCTAAACCAAACTGGAAGAGGACGAAGACGACGAACGAAGTCAAGCTCCACCATAAAGCAGAACCGTAGGTCATTGACTGGTTAGTAATCAGATGAGCATTTCAATCTCTCTCACTTGTAATTTTTTCAAGAGTTCAATATTGCATTGATTATCTCCTTCTATTTCAATATTTTGGAGATTTTTATTGAATATTTTTTTTGAGACCTTTAATATTATGTTTCATTTATACCAAAAAGAGACTACAGAAACTTAACCTTAGAAGGAATCCCAATAATATATGTTAAATTTTGATGTTATTCAAATGAAACAAATTAGTTTTATCCGCAATGTTATTGAATTTTTAAACAAAATTTGGCTTCAAAAGGTAAAAGTTAAGAATAGAGATAAAACAGAGATTCGATCTAATAGGCTAGTTGAAGGCTATTATTA
The DNA here is from genome assembly GCA_037127255.1 of Persicaria tinctoria. Taxonomy (NCBI): domain Eukaryota; kingdom Viridiplantae; phylum Streptophyta; class Magnoliopsida; order Caryophyllales; family Polygonaceae; genus Persicaria; species Persicaria tinctoria. The sequence continues at coordinate 19,890,141 of JBANSL010000006.1, forward strand.
GCCTATTAGATCTGTAAAGCGGTATAATCTGACTCAATGCATGTGCCTTGTTAACTAAACTGTTAATATTATAGGCTTCCCTACTTTCTTTCTTTTAAAAAAAAAATTTATTACGGAGTATTATTTATATTTCATAAAATCATCGTTTAAATAGAAAATTTCACAAAACTACTCATAAAATAGATATTTTTTTTCAAAGACCCTACCAATAAGCACTCATAAGATGATAATGTAACATAGTATCATTTAGACATTTTAAGGATAATCAGAGTTATGAGTATTTGTTTGAAAGAAAACTTAATTTATGTGTTGATTTTGTGAAGTTTCTTAATTTGTGGATGAATTGTGAAAAAAAAAGCCCTAATTTAAGGGCAGTCTCATGAAATTACCCTTTATGCGTCAGTGTCAGCACAGTGCATTACAACATGAGCTGTCATGAAGTATTTGGTACCAACATTGAGGACCTGCAAAATAAAGGTCTTCAAAAATCTTGATTCTGCTGTATAGGTTAAAAAGATTCAGAAGTACACCAGTAAAAAAACTAGGCCAGTCATATTCAGCTGTTATTTATACATACAATCAATAACCAATGCTGAGATCTTGCAAATGCACATCAGCACTGAATTGAGCCAAGATCTTGCATTTGTCCCAATATTGACTTGAAGTTGCCAAAATATATAGTAAATGAGGTTGAGATGGATGGGCGATGAACTCTTCTATCTTAAGCAAAGGTTTGAAGTTTCAAGCCTAAATTAATGAATTTGTTGGATTGTATATGTTACTAACCACAAGAGGTCTAGATGGGTAGGAAAGAATCTCTACTCTCTTAACCAGAGGATTTGTGTTCGAGTTTTGTGAATTAAATACCTTTTAAAATCGCGAAAAAAAAAAAAAAAGTATATATTTTACTCTCTATTATGCATAGTTGGTGTAAATGAGACACCAAAACACAAAAGGCAAATAATATTGTTTTCTTTCTACCTTCTACCTTTCAAGTTGGGTATGTCCCATGGTAGATTATATCAGCTGGCATGGATAAGGGGAGGTGAGAGTAAGGCCAAATACAAAATCTTCATAACATGAGCTCCTGAGATCAATTCAGTACTCTCTCGTCAGTCACTTATTGGTTTTTGTAGGAGCTAATTTAGTTTGGACACTTTCACATGGTAAAAAGGTCCATGGGAGGGTAAAGACCCTCTCAGTCTCTCCCCACATTGTAAAACATGTGGGCCAAAAGGCACCTTGTCTAAGACAATAAAAGCCCCACGATTTGTTTCCTTCAAATCATTAATTATAGATGGGGTATCCATGTGTCTCAATAGTACTTCATTAGCTTAGCTCATGTTTGTAGCATTTACATTTAATCTTCCTATAATGCAGCACCATACAGCAAAGATGTATATGTTAGTATTACTAAAGATTTGTAGGTGAAAAAAGCACTTAGTCACAAGTCATTTACAGTGAAAATCTCAACTGCCAACTATTAGTGCAAGATGAAAATCATTACTACCTCCATTTGTGTTAGGATGTCTGGAATCTAACTGGTTTATATTTGAGCTTTATTGATAGTCCTAATTTAGACAGAATTGAGTTTATCTATTTGTGTCTTATTGATAGATTTATCCTAGTAGGATTAGAATTATCTGAGGCTATGTAATCTCATATAGGCATACCTTAGAAGTATTCAACCCGATTCAACACTATAGTTTAAACCTGACTGAGTGACCAGTAACCATTAGGGGTTCGAGAGTAGGGCCCCCGACCAGAAGAAGTCCAAGGGGTTCGAGGTTGAAGCCCCAACTAGGAAGGTCAGGGTCCAAGGGACTAGCGGCGGTTTCGCTGAAACGGTATTCTATATATGTTTTCAAATTCATAGGTTTATCGTTTATTAGTTAGTGTGGGTGACACGTAAATCTTGTAATCCTCGTCCAGTTTCGGGAAACTTCTTAATGAAATCTCTCAGTGTGGATGTAGTCAATTTGGTGAACCACGATAAATTGTATGTGTCGATCTTGTTTGTTTGAATATCTGTTTTTTCGTCACAACAAACCATTTCTCTTAGGGAGAATTATAAATAAGTACTCTACCAAGGGACATACCCAAGTTGAAAGGATTTCTTTATGCTCCAAATTTTCTTCCTTTCATAAAGTCACCTCTTCATTAAATATATCATACTTTCTAAATCAGCTATGCTATTTTTTTTTGTTTTTAGACGCTTCTTTTCCTTTGACACCACACTAGACACATTTGTCCATCATGGACAACTTCATGAATTCTGGAATTTTTCCTAGCTTCTCTATAAGATATATGAAGTAACAAAGACAATTTTTCCTTAACCAAGAGAACATGAAGAACTCATGCATGGTTCTCCAACACAAGCACACCTCACCTTTTTGTCTTTCTCTTATATGATTTTTTCTTAATTCAATCATTTGGGATATAATTGTAAAATATGAGGTCATATGAGGCGCTAATTGATACAACTACGTGTTTTTTTATTCCTTCTATGATACCCAAAACTTCATTTCATAGCGGTTTCACGTTTCTGAATATAAAGAAACTCTGAAACTCCACAGAAACATCTCAGAAACATTTCTGAGAGGTCAGAAACTTTGAGCGTTTCGTTGACTAGAAAAGTCAGAAACCTTGATCATTTCCGTTTGGTCAAAAACGTTTCTCACTTGCCAGGTGGCGTTTCCATTAATTTCATAATTGAAAAAAATAAATAACCAAACTCTAAATCATGCTTCCCTTCCTCCCGTCTGAAACTCTCGTTTCCCTCTAGCCTTGCCGCCCCCTTCTCTTCCATTTTTTTTATCTTCCCTCCTCTCATCCCTCTAACGACTCTCTCTCGGTGTACTCTCTTGGTAAACTCTCGTTTGTTCAATGCTCTCTCCCTCTCGGCTCTAACTATGTCATCCTCAAATGCGAGTAGCGGTCCTAGCGGAAATCATAGTGTTGAATAAAGTCAACAAACCGACTCTGCAACTGATGGAGTCGAAGAGGAGTAAGGACGTTTAAAATGTTTGACATGTTTGTATTGATTTATGTTAAGAAGGAAATAAGATTGTATATCATAGTATTGAACATTTCAATTTGTAGCAATGTAGCCTAATTTTGCATTCTATGTGTATAACTTGGTGATATGTTTATTGCTCTTATTTAGATCTTTAAATGAACATATATTCATATTGCTGTTTCCTCGACATTTCTGTTTCCTACAAAATTTGGATTGTTGTTTTCCCATTTCCGTTTCCCTTCGAGTTCCCCAAATCGGATAAAAAAGTGAAACCGGGAGGGGGGCTCCCGACCATTGTAGATGCTCTAAAGGGATGGAGAAAGTAGGGGTTTAGAATACTCACATACAATTTTTCACCAATCAAACGGTTATTCACCGATTTTCGATGTCGACAATTTTTTTTATTATTATCTAAAAACGACTTGTCAACATTGACTTCTTGTGTTGGTAAAATTGGCAGACATTTTTTCGGTACAAAAAAAAGGTATCGACAAGCTATTTTAAGGCAAAAAATAATGACATTGGTAGTCGGTAAATGATAGCACATCTAACGAGAAATTGATCGTGCATATAATAAGTAAAAAAGAAATGTATATATGTTCCTAGACTGATATGGTGTGGCCTATCCCAACTCATTCATTCTATCACCCTTCTTCTTTTTTATATAAAAAAATATTGTGATCTTTGTGGCTAATCAACTTACTATTTGCAATGTTTCCTTCCTAATAGAAAAAAGTTGTAGGGACATAAGGAAACTAAAGGACATTACTCCTCCAATAATTTGGCCATTTGGGGCCTATGGTTATTCAAAAGTAAATGAACTAAATTGGTAGACAATAACACATTCTTTCCGGGCTTAACATGATCTATTGCAATTACATGTGGTATTGTCGTGTTTGGTAAAAGAAAACAAAGGAAAGCATGTAGATGTCTAGCTTCTAGTTGGGCCAGGTGGTGTATTTCCAGCCCAAATGTTAAGCCCACAAAATAATTGTCATAAATTCATAATTGCATGGTTAGTAAATAAAAGTGCTTGTCTTCTACCGTTCTATACAAGTCTAGTCCCATACATATTTTATATGCTGATACGATATTCTTAATTTAAGTCTCTTATCAATAAAGCATTTTAAAAATATGACAATGAATAAAATAAATTTGAATTGCAATGGAAAATTGAACAAAACATAAACGAAGAATTTGGAAGAAGAAAACACCATCAAAACTGCTAAATCTCCATTTCTATTGGAGCTCAATTGCATATCTGGGAAAATGTTTAGTTGTTCTAAGGGCATCCGCATCCATGTCGGTTTCTGATGCCTATTCATGTCGGTTTATAGGGTTTCTTAACCCCCATTTATCACTTTCTCTCTCCTTAAAAATCTCAACTTACTTTTTTACCTACATCAATACGAGTTTCCAGGGTTTCTTAACTTTATTTCTACCATCCATTATATATTACAATATGTTTAAAAGTAATACTATATATTATTTATAATTGTAATATATTCTGTAAAAAATAATATAATACTGATATTTACTGAAATGTTTTTTTTTGGAAAAAAATTTGTCTAAAGTGCAAATAATACACCGTAATTTGAAATGTAAACATTCTCACTGAAACGAAAAAACATCAAAACACAAGTGAAATGTAAATGAACTACAAGGAGAACATATCATCATTCATGAAATGAAAAACATCGAAATACATGGGATTAGACATGAAATCATAGAAGAAAATCTGATAATTCATTGATCCATTTCCAAACTTTTATCATATATGTTCAACCAAATCTTCCTTCAATTGATAGTGTGTAATCATATTCCGAAGTTGTGTTCGGTTTTCGATGTATTCATCCATTGAGGCTGGTCGTCGGTTGGAGTATGTAGTGTCATTACCATCCATTTGGTCAAACTGTGACAAATCGAAGGAAAGCCTGTAGTTATCTCGCTCGTCTTCCACTATCATATTATGCAAAATTACACAAGCTTGTAACACCCCTTCTTAGACCACTGAAGAGATGTTGCAGCGCCAGCAATTACTAAGACTTTAATGTCTTCGTAACCGCCTTAGACTTATAGAGACATGCAACCATGCTCCCATAAACAAGATGATATAAAGTAAATTATAATAGATATGAAATTAGCGGAAGACTTAAATAAAAATCAATGATCTAAAATAAAGTAACCTAAAGTAACGAGTCCAAATATAGTATCTAAATAGTTTGAATAATAGCAGCGGAAATAATGTTAAAAGAGTTACAACGGAAATACATAACCTTTAACACATAAAATTTTAGGAATTAGTACCTTAAACACAACACTAAAATTTGAAGAAAAAATATTAGACTTCTTTATTCTTCAACGCCTCAAGACCGTTTACCTAAACCTGCGGATTAGTGACTGAGGTATAGTATGCAAACCAGGGACCCCGGCCATCCAAGGGAAGAAAAATAGTACGGTTAGTCTTTTTACGACTAGCAAGTAGCAGAAAGTAAAATGTTCAAGACTCCGTCTACCACCCATTGACCATAAAAGGGTATTGGTGATTGTAGACTAAAATAAAAATGAGGAATTTATATTTATGTGGAACCTGACTTGTTTGATTAAATTAATATAAAATAATAGGATGATCCAAAGGACCGAGTGTTTGAATGGGATACGGATCCAAAGACCCTAAGGAATCATATTCTGAGTACGGAAAGAATATGATATAACATCACTGAAAATGGGTCACCTATTAGTAAGTAATGTACAACACAATAATAGTAGTAATACAACTATACACAATGTTATCGTTTACTTAGGACAAGTGATACCGGTCTCGGCCGCATATACTGGGCGGATGACCTACTACTCTTAGGTATATGTACTCATTCGAGAGATTTGCAACTTAGGTAGATGTACTCATTCGAGAGATTTGCAATTTCGAAGGGGCATCTCATAAGACGTTTATAGAGCAAGGTATAATCGAACATTGACCTGACTTTACCATTTTTCCATTATTTAAGACACACATCACAATAACAATAACAACAACAACAATAATGATAATAATACAAACGGTATAAGTACCAATCCACAATTACATTCTAGGTGACCACAAAAGGCGCATAATGTACACTTTAGATCTCTAAAGTGCATGAAATAATATAACTGACAAGCATGGATATTCAAAACTAATAATATACCTTGAATTGGTAAATAAAGAGCGGCCATTCCGGGGTTCGAACCGGGGACCTATGACTATTATCCACAAGTCCTTCCGGAATGGTTAAAACCAATAATATACCATACTTAACTAGCATGACGGAAACAAAATGGACAAATCATGCTTTTTAGGAAGTTCGAGCATTTAATTTAATTCTCTCAAATCATGGGATCAAACTATAATTACCCGAGTTGTCATGCTATGTAAGATTTAGGAGTTGATAAATAGCAACAAACTGAACTAACTTGCATATTTATCACAAGCTCATAGCATGGAATTTATAAAGGACACAAAAAGGCCATAATTGCGAAAAAGGCACGAAATTGCAGAAATGCACTAATTGAACTAAACTACTTGCCTTAATCCGACGAAATGGTTATTCGTGGTTGAGAAAAATAATTTGATATTGGACCTGAGATTTTACTGAATTTAAAAAGGGGTTAGTTACTTTTCATAAATCACGGAAACGGCCCCGTAACTTTTAAAAAGTGAAAACATACCCTTGATTTCTTTCAAAAGAAATCCAAATCTGTACCCAAAGAAATCTCAGGAGCCAAAACGAAGGCCAACTGCTTCAATACAGTAGATTGATTAGTATGAGCCCAAACACCTAATCGAAATACGGTAATTCGCGAGAAACGGGGCGGATCTTACCCGAACGGGACTCGAAAGTGTCCAAATTTCGAACCTAAGATCCCTTGGTACGGTATGAATCTGAAAAACAATGATTTATAAGAGTTAACAGGCCATGGGTCGAAAGAGAGAAAGAAAACGTATGAAGATCACGTTTTTCTGCTGTGCAGGAAAACTGCTCTCCAGTCAAGTTGGAGGCTTGGGTTCGAGCACCTCGGAGCAGATTTGAGTAAACGGGAAGATGTTTTCGATATACGGTACTGCAGGGTTTACTCCATAGTCAAATTAGATGGATTTTAGATCACGTTGGTGGTGGTGACGAAGCCTGGAAGTTGGCTTATCGATCACTTTCTGCAGAAACTTCCGACGTCGATTTGGACGTCTTTCCGGTGAGCTGCTGCTTCGGGGCTTGCACGGTCGCCTCCCGGGTGTTTGAGGAGCCCTGTGGTGGTGATCGTCGGCCTTGGTTTCACCGGAATCGTGGTCGAGGGTGATCGGAGATAGCGGTGGTTTGTGATTTTTGGCTGATGTTTATGGCTTTGCAGAGAAGGATGGAGAGGGTGTTAGGGTGCATGTGATACATAGAATGGGAGGCTGCAATATCTTCTTCAATATGACCTAATTGGATCCTCTAAAGATAGGGATTTTAGGTTGGAAAAATTTGGCTAAAATTGCTAGTTATCACTTACTTAAGATATAATTTTTGTTTAAAAAAAAAAACCTGATCTCACTTCTTCTCCCCGTAATGAGATTTTGCTTATATTGGGCCGGCCTGGAGTATTGTCTGCCTAAGCTCCTGAACATCCGGAATACAAATCCGCTTCCCAAACCATGGAAATACACTCGTATTTCCGTTTATTTAATTTTAGAATTTAATTAAATAAAAGTCGGAATTATTTCTTATTCCTATTATTTTAATGTGTCAAGTTCGCAAGATAGTTACTTCATTTTAGAATGTGAAATATGGGAAATTAAATTATTTAAATAAATTAAAGTTTCACAAATAATAATTATATACTCCCTCCGTTCGGCAAAACTTGTCATTTTAACTCTCTACACAATTTTTAATAAAACTAATGATTACACTCCTTTTTTACTAATTTACCCTAATTTATTACTCTACTTTTTACTTTATCAAAAACTACAACTCACAACACATCAATCAAATCAATGGCATTTTAGTAAAGTAGATGCAAAAATACTTAAAATGACAAGTTTTTCCGAACAAAAACAAAACTCTAAAACGATAAGTTTTGCCGAACGGAGGGAGTATTATCTATGGGTAAATTAGTGGACTAGTTATATATATATTATATACATATAATATATGTGTATTTAGGTCTATGTACATATACTACGTTATATATACACATGTACATACTTACCAACATAAATGGAAGCAGCCCACAACGGCCCAAGTCCACAACATGTGTAAAAATTACATGAGTTTAAGATCTAAGTAGAATAGGTTGATAAGGAAAAAACTCTATTTTGAGAGATAGGAAAAACCCCTTAGGGGTCCTCCTTCGGGGGCCTTTCCACCACCTCCCTAGTGGTCGGATTCCTCCGCTGCGAGTGAATCTTCCTCCACCGGGAGTTTTAACCCTCCTTCGGGAGCCCAAACCCACCCTCTCCGAGTGTCTCAAAAGCTTTTAGTGTTCCTGGTCGCCTTCGGCATCCCAATTAATCTCCTCTTTGGAGGTCGGGTATTCTCGCCCGTCCTTCGCCGGCAGGCTTCGCTTCGCCTCCTTCCTCCATCCTTCGGATCCCCTGCGGTGTCTCCTCCTGGTTTCGCCTTGAATCTTGCTTTGGGTGGGGGTCGGTTACAACCTATTCACTTCAAAATCCCTCTTTCGATCTTCGCCATTCTATTTTCGATTGATGGTTTCGAATTGCTTCCAATCTTTCAATTGCCTTAGGGCTTGTGTCGATTGGAGTCCTCTACCCCCATCCCTCCTCTCTCCAAGCCCAAATGGTGCACCCTTCCCATGTCAATCTAGTGTCCGATGCTCCTCTTCCTTACATCTGGCTATTGCCTCCTCTTCATCGTCATCTATCCCCATCTCTGGCTTCTTGGTGGCGGGACTCACCCTGTTGTCTCCCTCCTCCTCTGGTCGGTTGATCTCGGACCCAAGGTCTCGCCCGACGAACCTTTCTCAAACACTTCTGGAGTCTCCCTCCTAGTGTCGTCCCCTCTGCTGTCGTGGTGGGCCGGTCCTTGCTTCGGCGGCGCCGGCGGTTACTCTCTCCGTTTTCGGTGTCTTGCCCCTCTTCCCTCTAGGCGGTGGTCGTCGGCCGCTAGGGTTGTGTTTCATCCATTCTGCGGTCGCTTTCATCGTCTGATATCGCTTTCCTTGACGATGGGCCTGTAGTCTCTTTGGGCCCGGGCGGCGTTACTTTGGGCCCAATAATTTGCCTTGGGCCCAAAGTTGACCCGTTGAATTAAAGAATAATTTTAATAACGTGGTATGAAATGAATTAAAAAAAAGTTTTGAATTAATCTCATTGTCTAAAAAATGTAGTATAAAATGTTGTTGTTGTTATTATTGTTATTATGATGTGTCTTAAATAATGGAAAAGGGTAAAGTCAGTTCAAGGTTCGGTTATACCTTGCTCTATAAACGTTTCATGAGATGCCCCTTCGAAATTGCAAATCTCTCGAATGGGTACATCTACCTAAGGGTAGTAGGTCATCCGCCCAGTATATGCGGCCGATGCCGGTATCACTTGTCCTAAGTAAACGATAATGTTGTGTATATTGTGTTATTACTATTATTGTGTTTTACATTACTTACTAATAGGTGACCCACTTTCAGTGACGTTATATCATATTCTTTCCGTACTCGGAACATGATTCCCTAGGATCTCCGGATCCGCATCCCATTCAAACACTCGGTCCTTTTGGATCATCCTGTTATTTTATTTTATTTTAATCAAACGAGTCAGGTTCCACATAAATATTTACTCCTAATTCATGTTTTAGTCTACAATCACCAATACCCTTTTATGGTCAATGGGTGGTAGACGGAGTCTTGAACATTTTACTTTCTACTACTTGCTAGTCGTAAAAAGACTAACCGTCCTATTTTTCTCCTTTGGACGGTTGGGGTCCCTGGTCTGCATACTACACCTCAGTCGTCGATCCGCAGGTTTAGGTAAACGGTCTTGAGGCGCTGAAGAATAAAGGATTTCATTATTTTTCAGTTTTATTGTGTTTTTGAATTAAGGTACAAACTTTTAGAATTTATGGGATTTATTTTATTCATTCCGTTGCTACTATTTGAATATTATTTCCGTTGTCGTTATTTCATTATTTTGGTTATTGTATTTGGACCCCTTTGTTTTGGGTAACTTCATTTATTTCATAATACTATTTTATATTTAAGTCTTCCGCTGATTTAATATTGTATGTTATCATCTTGTTTATGGGAGCATGGTTGCATGTCCCTATAAGCCTAAGGCGGTTACAAAGACATTAAAGTCTGCGTAATTGCTGGCGCTGCAACATCTCTTCAGTGTATTAAGAAGGGGTGTTACAACCATAAGGAGTCATTCTCCTGGACAATAAAGCCTGGGGCGTTACCCTCAAAGAAGTTTGCACACAAACGCACCAATGCGGTATCTTCCACCTGCGCTACCTTAATCTTCTCTAGAAAATCTGACTGCACCTCCATCATACACAGCTGACCACGATTCTTCTCAAACCACACCTCAACACCTAACTTCAACAAATCCTAGCGCAAAACATGTCTCTCTGTCAAACATGCGATCATAGCCTCATGCTGAGACTTTCGTCTCAAAGCATCCGCTACAACATTGGCCTTCCCCGGATGATAGAGAAGTTCAATGTCATAGTCTTTGATGAGCTCCAGCCATCTCCTCTGATGCATATTGACTTTGTTCTGGGTGAAAACATACTTTAAACTCTTGTGGTCCGTGAAGATTTGGCAGTGAACACCGTAGAGGTAGTGTCGCCAAATCTTTAAAGCAAAGACCACAACAGCTAGATCCAGATCATGCACTGGATAGTTCTCCTCATACTGCTTAAGTTGCCTAGAAGCATATGCTATCACCCTGCCATCCTGCATAAGCACACAACTCAGACCTTGTTTGGACACATCACTGTACATAATGTATCATTCTCCATCTCCTGGAAGTTGTGCTCGCACTTCTCATTCCACACGAACTTCTGAGACTTTTTCAATAAAGAGGTGAGTGGCTGGGTAAGTTTAGAGAACCCTTCCACAAACCTCCTATAGTATCCAGCTAGTCCCATAAAGCTTCAGACTTCCTTCGCATTCTTCGGCTGAGCCCAATGCTTCACTGCTGAGATCTTCTGAGGATCTACCATCACTCCCTCCTCATATATGATATGACCTAGGAAGGTCACTTGCTTGATCCAAAAGTCACACTTGGACAACTTAGCATAAAGCTGATGTTGTCGCAACACTGACAATGCGGTCCACAGATGCTCCTAATGAGCTTCCTCACTCGGAGAGTAGATCAAAATATCATCGATAAACACCACCACAAACTTATCCAGATAGTCATGGAAACACATGTTCATCAACTCCATAAACACAGCTGGTGCATTGGTCAAACCAAAGGGCATCACTACGAACTCATAATGCCCATACCTAGTTCAGAAAGCAGTCTTCGGAATGTCCTCCTCACGAATCCGTAATTGATAATACCCAGAACGAAGATCAATGTTGAAGAACACCCGTGCTCCTAGCAACTGATCTAGCAAGTCATCAATTCGCGGCAGCGGGTACTTGTTCTTGATCATCACTTTATTCAACTCACGGTAGTCAATTCACAGCCGGAAGGATCCATCGTTCTTCTTCACAAATAATACTGTAGCCCCCCATGGCGACGCACTAGGCCTGATATAGCCCTTCTCCCACAACTCTTCCAACTGAGACTTCAGCTCCTTCATCTCAAGGGGTGACATACGATATGGAGCTTTGGAGAGTGGAGATGTCCCTGGTTCCAGATCAATTGTGAACTCAACAAAGCGCTTCGGTGGTAACTCGGTAATGTCATCAGGAAATACGTCGGGAAATTCCCGAATCACTGGAATATCGGAGAGTGTGACCGTCTCGGACTTAGAGTCCGATAAATAGCATAATAGGCCCATACAGCCTTGTCGCAGTAGCCTCGCTGCCTGCATCATGTTAATAATATGGCCGTTCTCAACGGAAACGCGCCCGCGGAATTTGCACACGCATGTGCCATCCGGTGATAACGTCACAATCCTCCGCTCTAAGTCAATCACCGCGCCATGTTGCCCTAACCAATCCATACCTAAGATGATATCCAGTGGCATAAGCGGAATCACCACTAAATCGGCGTCGAACTCTCGACCCCCAATCGTGATAGGAAATCTGCTCAACACCTTCTTTCCTATCATTGTCCCCCCATCAGGGAGTCCGACTACAAAAGGATCATTTAAAGGCACACTACCTAGCTTAAGCCTATCAACAAGCTTCTCAGCAATAAAGGAATAGGTAGCACCAGAATCAAATAAAATATCAATGGACTCGGTATGATGGTAAATAATACCTTGAGTCACTGGTGCGTTAGCATCTACCTACTGCCTCATCACATATAGGCGCTTCCCAGGGTTGGAAGGCCCAGCTGCATTGCTTCCCCTGTTCACAGTCGGTTGCGATCCCGTAGGAGCCCGAGTCCTCTGCTGAAAAGGCTGACTGTTGCGATGTTGCGGTGAAGGCTTAGGTTGTCCCTGATTCTGAGTCCTCGGTGCAGCAGCCGATGCCTGGTAAGAACGAGACTGCACCCCATTCGCGGTCTTGCAGAATCGTATCATATGGCTTGGCTTGTCACATTTCGAAGTTGTGTTCGGTTTTCGATGTATTCATCCATTGAGGCTGGTCGTCGGTTGGAGTATGTAGTGTCATTACCATCCATTTGGTCAAACTGTGACAAATCGAAGGAAAGACTGTAGTTATCTCGCTCGTCTTCCACTATCATATTATGCAAAATTACACAAGCTCTCATTATCCTCCCCACCAAAGTAATGTCCCATGCAAGTGCTGGATTTTTTATTATGGCAAATCGAGCTTGTAGGACCCCGAAAGCTCGCTCGACATCCTTTCGAGTAGCCTCTTGATATGTAACAAATAACTTAGCCCTTTCTCCTTGCGGAAGCTTGATAGATGGTATGAAAGTTGCCCAATTTGGGTAAATCCCGTCAACTAGGTAGTAGCTCATATTATATTGATTTCTGTTGACTTCAAAGCACACTGGTGGAGATATATCTTGCAACACATCATTGAATACAGGAGAACGATCAAGAACATTGATATCATTACACGTACTTGGGGTGCCAAAGAATGTGTGTCAGATCCATAGATCATACGATGCAACTGCCATTAACACGATGGTTGGTTTGTCATCTTTGCCTTCGAACTGACCTTTCCATACAGTTAGACAATTCTTCCATTCCCAATGCATACAATCGATGCTACCGATCATACCCGGGAACCCTCGTTGTGCACTTACATGAAGTTGGCGTTGTATGTCTATTGTGTTTGGCCTCCGGAGGTATGTATCACCAAAAGAAGCTATTACACCATCCACAAAGTTGGACAAGCATAGCCTTGTTGTACTTTCTCCTAGTCGGAGATATTCATCGACTACGTCTGCACCCACACCATATGCCAACATGCGCATAGCTGCGGTACATTTTTGTAGGGCAGATAACCCAAGTCTTCCCATGGCGTCGGGCTTCTTGATGAAATAATCGACATTGCTTGCTAGTTGGTTCACAATGCGTAAGAACAATGGTCGACGCATCCTGAACTGTCTTCTAAAAATAGCATCAGGATACATTAGAGGTGGGTTCTCTGAGAAATAATCTGCAACTAGCCGATCATGACCCTTCTCACACTCTCTATCTATGTAAACACGTGGCCGCCTTGGTATAGAACTTGAGGCCTCGACTCGTGACTTATTTTTTGTAGTTAACTACAACCACTTTGAGTAGGCCTTGTCAAGGTCATTAGAAGATGAGCCTGAATAATGGGTGAGAAACTCATGCATTTCTTGATGATCCATGAGAGATTTGTGTTTACAACGGTATGAAAATGAAAGGGATGGTAGTGAATGGAGTAATATAATTGAAAGGGACAATAGTGAATGGAGGGATGGTGTTGAATTTATAATACTTCAAATAGCATCTTGGCAAAGCATATTTGCAATGCCGTATTTTAAAAGAATCTTATCAAACATTGAAATAATAACCTCTTTCCTCTTCTCAAGAGCATCGAAAGAGTAAACTTTATCTTCTTCGCACAGAGCATCTTCTCAGAGCATCGAATGCATAACCTTTATCTTCTTTTTGCAGAGCATCTTAATTGAAGATTAAATGCAAAATAGTAATACAACGATGTGAAACACTTGAAAACATACACCATACAACAATGTGAAGATCCACTTCACTTAGGGAAATGAAACACTTGAAACCACATTACCAAACATACAAGTTCCATCGAAGCCTTGTCAATTGTCAGGAAACAACTCCTTCACGAGTCCGTCCCTGCATTTGATTTGCCAATCTTCAAGGTTAGGCTCCATTATCAGCTTGTTAAGCATCGCAAACTTTTGCGCAATAGTGTTATCACGAGCAGCTTTTGCCTTATCCCCTTCCATCTCCTTGTTTCTTTCTCCAGCTTGCTAAAAAAAAAACTGAACAACCTCTTTAGCCTCTTTGCTAGATTGATCACTTGAGCTCCCAATAACTTGCTTACCCTTTCTTTTTGTTGCTTTTATGCCTTCCGGCCGCACTGGAGCACTCTCGCTTCCAGAAACACTTGAAGGGGTGCCCGATCTTTCACTGGATGTGTAAACTCCAAATTCATTTACCTTGGTCCTCTTTGAACCTCCTCCACTACATGTAAAATTTAATGCAACCCACCTGTGGAATTTGGGCTCAGTATTGAGCTCACGCCATGCATGCTCAAACAAGAAGTCGTACCCAAGATCACTTTTGTAAATAGCGTGTGCGTTCCGCATGACATCACAATCATTTTCCCCACTAGTTTGACGATTTTTGGCACTCGAATAAGCACCAACGAATTTGACCACAGCTTAGGATAGTGTATACCATCTTGGTTTAACAGTGGAAACAATCCTCTTGGGTCAATCATCATCCCTGTTTGTGTTGTAGTATTTTGCAACTCTCTCCCATAATGCTCCTGTCGTTTGTTGAGTGTTTGTCCGAGCATCGGTGGTAGTGTTAATCCAACCACTAACGAGCAATAAATCTTCAGCTTGACTCCACTTGACTCGTACTCCTCTTTCACCAGTAGCTCTTCCGCAAGAGGCTCTCTCACGTCCATCTTTCCCACGAGCACCTCTAGCACGAGTGCCTCTCCTACGATTTCCTTGCTCTTGGGAACCCTCGAGTGGTGATTCTTGAATCTTGTCGAGGCTTGCTACTTCTTCAACTTGTGGCCATAAATTATTTCCAAAAGAGCTCCCATGAGATGTTGGGGTAATTGGTGATTGTGATGAATACATGTTCGGATAAGATAAATTTTGAATGTTTGGATTTGGAGAATCTCCCATACTCGTATACAAATTTCTGAAACTGTAAGGATGGTTTGGGTCATTTGGATCCATCTCAATAAGAAAAAAAATTGGAAAGAAATATGGAAGAGATGAAGCTGAAAAATGAGCTGATGGTAAGATAGATGGAGGAAGGAGAAGTTGAGTACACCTCTTCTATGCAAAGTCAAAAAAAAAATTGCATTCAATTAACTTAATAAAAAAATACATGCAATTCAATCTCCAACGGCAAAAACAAAAACAAATTCATGCAATGTCAGATTCAGAAGATCGTTCCACTCAAAAACCATCTTTTGTTCATACTCGCGGTCGCGACTTGCACCTTTCACCACCGCGAAGACGAACCCAGGTGAAGGTGTTCATCCTCGCGGTCGCGATGCTCATACTCGTCGTCGCGAGTTCGTGCCCACTCATGTCATTTGCTCGGTAAAACGCCTCGTTCTCCCTCGATTCTCATTCTTTTTCAATTCCGATTGTTGTCGCTTGTTCCTTACTCCTCTCTCTATCTTCTAAGGTCAAGAAGGAACTAATCTAACATATTTTGGAGTGGATTCGAGCTCTTTTCTTCCTTCTTCCTTGTTTTTTAGCAAGGTAAAGTTCTCCCTCTCAAATCCTCTCGTTTTGAAGCTAGATCTATGTAAAGCTCTCTTTTAACCAAGATCTATTCCTCCTAGGCCTTGTCGTAGCACAATCTCGTCGAATCGAAGTCCAAGGACCCTCTCCTCACAAGATTTCCAAATAGCCTCAAAGAGGTTAGGTAATCCCTCTTTCGCTCTCCCCTCTAGTCCTTGTTTGGAGTCTTTTGTGGTTCATAGTGTCGATTCTTGTGCTAGAAGTGTTTTAAAATAAGTTTGAACGAAAATTGATTTAAAACGAGCTAGAACGAGCAAAAACGAACAAGGGGTGTCCTGATGAACTCAGGACCCAAGGTTGAAGACAGCTCTCGCGACCGTGACCGCATGTTTCGCCGCCGTGAAATCCTTGTGTCGCGGCCAGCGAGGGGTGTCCTGATGCGGGATGAACGATGTTGACACTTTTTCCCTTTATCAAATAGTAATATAATCCAAACTCAAACACAAAACCAATAGATTAGGCAATCAATCACTTGATAAACCAAACTACGTACTACTAGTATAGCGATGAAGTCCGGAGTCCAACCCACAGGGAGAAGCGATTTCCTATTCAATAACTCTCAGCAAGCACTCTTATAACAAAGTAATGATTTGTAGCAAGTAACCAAGATGTAAAAGTAACCAGATTTATGATTGCAGAGCAGATTGATATCAAAGTAGAAAGAACATTTCACTTGTAATTCTCTAACAATGGTTGAAATTCATGATCATAGGATTGATTTATCAATTATTCATAAACATATTGACTAAAGTTGAGAGATATGCAAGGATACAATCGCCTTATTCAATATCACTAAAGAATAGCATTAAAGACTCAAGTAATCAGACCAATTGGCATATTGATTCAATGCTATTAAGACAAATAGGTGCAAGTCGAACTCATCCCTAATCGAATATCCACAACATAGATCAATTGAAATCATCCACTACAAAGACAAAGAAACATCACTATCTCAATACCTTTGTTTGCTATCAAGAAAACAACAACGAATTCATAGTGAAGATGCAATTCCTAACATGATGATCAATCATAGAAAGGAACACAAATATAATCAATAAGCACAAGATGATAACTATGAATATGAATAACTAAATAGAATCAAATCCTCACAATCCAAACGACCATGTCATCGAATCACATGCGAAACTATGAGTTTAGCAACTCATAGGCCAATTCTCTCTCTCTAATGGTGTTCATAGTCTCACACAATAGCCACACACTGCGAATAAACTGAAAATAAACCGAATAAAGACTCTTAAAGAGTCGGCCAGACCCTAGTGGAAATAGGGATAAAATAATAGGAAATAATGTCTTCGGATCCAAAATCGCAAACGCTGGAAACCGGCCCACGGCGGGCACCGTGCAAATGGCGGTAGGCGTCGCCTATGCAGTGACGGATTTCCCTCGATTGACTTCAATAACCTCCAATGTCGTGCTTCATTGCTCCTCTCTAGCTTCCTCCTTAAGCTCCAAAACATGTCTCTTAAGCTCCATATGCTCCAAAACATGTCTCTTAATCTCTTCCAAAGTCCCTTCAAGGTCGAAATGTAATTCTGCATAATAAACATTAAAAAGGCGTAGATTCCGAACTCGAATACTTCACAAGCAATATACAAAATTAGACCAAAACATAAGTAAAACCACTACTAATTGCAATAATATATAATGCCTATATGAAATATGCATTATCAAATTTCCCCACACTTAACTCTTGTTTGTCCTCAAGCAACCATAAGACAAAAACATCATCTACGCATCCCACGTGAAATTCTTTCATAACTTTACTCATCAAAAACAACATCATCAATAGTGCAAATATAATCAAGGAACATAAACGTCATAACATGTATATATGGGATCAAGCTGCTTGCATGCTCAAAAATACAACCTTACCAAGGAAAAAATGTGTATCTCTCACTCTCATGTGTTTAGGCATTAAACATACACTCACCTCAATTCCATATACAAGCATCAACTCAAATATTGACATTTATATCAAAAAACCTCCACCGGATACGTCAATGCAAAAATAAGGATATCAAGAGGACTTTCGCTCAATTGAAACCTTCATAGAAGATTCTATTCGGCGGGGTTGTAATGGGGATTGGTAAAGAAACACAAGGGCAAGGAATTATATTTGGTCATGTGATGCTATGAATTCAGGGAAAATAAGATTCCAATACTCTCAACATAACACAAACTAACTCAATAATACATCAAGCTCACAAATGCACAACATCTCCCAATATCATCATAAAACTCCAAAAATCATTCATCTCATCACATAAAAAATATCTCATCTCATCTCATCACATATCATGAAATCTCCAGCACTCAACCAATATAACTTCTAACCAACATAAATCCAATTCTTCCTCATTATGCAAAAATAAAATAACATGACTCTTTTATTTCTTTTTCTCTCTTTTTTCTTTCTTTTTTTCTTTCTTTTTCTTTTTTTTTTTTACTTACTTTTACCTCTAAGTGAATTTTATCCTCCCTAGGTCCAAACTCTTTATTTTTTTCCTTGAGCCGAAATACATGTAGACCAAATGCATAAAAATGAGGGAATAAATAAGCAGATAACATTACATCTTCTCAAAACCATAAACCATAACATTACACTTTAACTTCATTCTCCTCAATCTCCAAAATAGATTTCATAACCCACTCAAAATCTCAATTCCCCCTGGAATAAGGGTAAGGCTTATCATAGGCTAGGAATAATAATTTTTTAGAGCTATCAATAAAATAGGCTAAAGGTTCAAATTGGCTTCAAAGCAAGATATAACATAAGGTAGACATTGATAAATATGTGGCTAAAAGGTTGCCTCTATCATTTGAACTTATCAAGCAATGAACATGTATATAATCGGTCTTGCAAATAGATAATCATGGCAATACTCAATGATAAATGCATAGGAAGAGTAAATCACACACACACAAAAAAAAGCAAAAGGAATATAGATGTGTCCCTTATAAGGCCAAAAATATCTCATTAGGACAAATTTTTGTCAAATATCAAGCATGCTCCCAAACTTAGATCATACATGCTCAAATACATATGTCTAATCATATTTCACATAAAAACCAATTTTAAAGACAAGGCCAAATCATTCCGGAATTCCATAGGATTTATAAGATCATGGTAGTATAAAGTCAAATAGGACAAACTCAAATTAGATGGAAATCTTTGATAACGAAAAATGCAAAACAACAAAACAAGACTCACATTTTTTTTAGTTAATTTTTCCGACATTTTTCTTTTTTTTTTTCATTTTTGACATTTTCTATAACATAAAAGAAATAAAAAAAATAAAAAATATAAATTCAAACATGAACTAAGCTAACTAATTCACTTCGCTTCCCCCTCCCCACACTTACATGTTGCATTGTCCTCAATGCATAGAAACACAAAGGACTATAGGGTCGGTTATCTTCACAATATGTCGAGCTACTTAATCGGTTAGATGTAACATTATCTCAACATAGGCTTGTAAAGGCTCGGATTTTCAAATCCTAATTTTTTGGAAAAAGAGAATTAAAAATAAAATTAAATCGGTTTTAAAACTCGTTTAGCGGATTCCGATCGGAATATAAATTTAACGAAAAATTTCCGTCCTTTTACGTCGGAAATTGTTAATAATTATCGGATTGCGATATCCTAGTCGATTTTAAAAATCTAATTGATCGATAAAACGAGAGTCAGAGAAACTAACATTCGGAGACTAATTTCAGGGTTCGAGATTCGCGTATTCAAAATTTAATTACGGGTATTGGTTTAACTAAATTCACACTCCACCTCACACTCACCCACTCCCTCCTACCTTACCCTGCAACCCATCCCCTCCTGCTTATTTCATCGCCATCACCCACCTGCTCCATGCCTTCACCATTTCGCCATCACTCCCGCTCTTCATCCAATCCAATCCATCACCATCATAACCATCGTTCTTCATCACACCACCATTCCACTGCAGCTCGAGCGCCCAGCACCTCGAGCATCCCTCCTATGCGCGCCCTGTTCTTCGAAGCCGAGAGCTCCCGAGCTCCCTGTTTCCGTGAGCTAACTCGATTCTGACTTGGGTCGGGCTGTGGGCGAGTGTCGAGTGTGCGTGAGCTGAGTGCGGGACGATCGGATGGGCTCGAGAGCTCCGGCAAGCTCGAGAGCGTGTCCGAGAGGGCGACGCGAGCTTGAGAGCGCTGCAATGGAGCGAGGCCGGGAATGCGAGCGAGGAGCGAGCACAAGAGGCCGAGGTGAGGCGGAGCTGGGCGCTGGACGACACCGGAGACGGAGGCCCGGAGGTGGAGCTTGGCGCCGGCGGGAGCGAAGCCTCGGCGAAGCTTTTGGCGGGGCGGGAGTTCCAATTTGGAACGAAGAAGATGAAGAAGTTGTGGCACTTGTGGGTCCCCCTCCGTTTTATTTTATTTATTTATTTGTTTGGTTTAACCGGTTACGAGTATATAATTGCGGGTTCGGTTCGGTTCGGTACGGTTCGGGTTATCCGTTTATTATTTAAGTAATTAAAGGTAATTAAAATATATTATTATAATAGTAATTGAGGATTTAAA
The DNA here is from genome assembly GCA_037127255.1 of Persicaria tinctoria. Taxonomy (NCBI): domain Eukaryota; kingdom Viridiplantae; phylum Streptophyta; class Magnoliopsida; order Caryophyllales; family Polygonaceae; genus Persicaria; species Persicaria tinctoria. Next base: position 19,910,798 of record JBANSL010000006.1, read on the forward strand.
AGATAAATTATTATATTTTGGGAGAATTATAAGGGTTGATTTATTAAATAAAAATGGACGGGATTTTAGGAGATTTGAAAATAATTTATAAAAGTGTCAAATAAATGGTATTTAAAATATTATGTAATATTAATTGAGATTTAAAATATATTATTGGGACTTCAAGATTTATAAAGAGTTTGGAAAAGAATTTCAAGATTGGAAAGTAATCTAATAAATAAATTTAAAAAGGGAATTTGGCGAGTATTTTTCAAGGGTTGGAATACTTAACTATTTAACTGGGATTTGAAACGGTTCTGAAACTAACTTGGGAATAAGACTTATTCGATGACTAACTAGCATGATAATATGATCGTTTGACTAACAGTATGATATGTATGACTAATAGCATGACTTGTGGTGAATTATTATATGAGATTAAATATTGGATACTTATGACGATCTAGTAGGATTTTATATCACACAAATTATGTCTTATGATTTTGGATGAACTGTTGAGGTATATGCGGAAATGATGTATATGAACATGCGGAATTGGTTGAATGATTTATGGAGAACGGTGTGGTCTTGAGGAGCGGATGATGCGATGAAATGACTTTCATAACATGTTACTTGTTCTAGTGATTGATGTGTGCTTGAGTGCTTAATAGTTGGATGTAGACTTATGTATATTCCATTATGTACTAGGTGATACTCTGTGATTTTGACTATTGTGTGCTGGATTCTCCTGTTGTCGATCTGCTAGCCAGGTAAGTATCTCCGGGGCTTACTCAGTAACCAGTACCTCCTGCCTGATGTGTCATATAGTATGTAGGTGTTTCATATGCATAAGAGCATGCCATGTAGTATCATGCTTAGGAATTGCACTTACGAATGAGCATTCTTATTCTGTATGCGTTTGAATACAGAACGGCCGTTATCTGTGAGTCCTAGAGTCCTTGTTAGGGTCATAGGGCAGCCCAGTTTCATCGGGTGTTGTCCTCCTCGAGTTATATATATATCACGAGATACGAGATGAGCATGAGATGCGATATGATGATGAGATTTGATATGCTATAGTATCGAACTGGCCAGTCTCCACCCTATCTGGAAGAGGGGTGGTGGTAGAAGAGGGATATACCACTTGGTATTCTTTGTTAAGGCCTTACTTAATATTTTACATATATGAATTAGGAGCATGATAGTGTGGTTAAGATTTCAGTACTGCATGAAGGCATCCTTTATTCTAGGTATAGGCGTATTATATGTCCTCAGCGCGGTCAGAGGACCCGCGGGCGGACTCTTGGCCTGACTTGGTGGTATAGTTTCAGGTACCCGATACACTGCTTGATTTTGTGCTGTTATGACGGGGTCTATTCTTATGGCGGAGAGTGAGTGTTTGAAACCCGACTTCACCAGATTCATGCTTTTGGGATTTCTCCCTAATTGTACTCTGTTTTGACCCGGCTCTGCCGTGGCACTGGTTGTATCATTTTCAGAACTTATGCCATTTGCATGATAACGGATTTCCTGCGTTGTAGACTTAGGACAGGTACAGGGGTTTACCCCGGGGTCCCCAACGGACCTTCCGGATTTGGGTGCGAAATCCCACTTTAAACTGCACATCTTCGATTTCAAACCTTCAACCTGTACTCGGGGCGCAAGATCCTAACGAGGGGTTTCATCCCTCGAAACGTAACTCGGGAATCATAATCCCGGGCCGTTACAAAGGTGGTATCAGAGCTGAGGTTTTGCAATCCGAGTACAATAGGTTGAAGAGGTTTTGAAAATCGCCCAATGATTTCAAACGGTTTTGGAAAATGTTTTAAAAAGGGCAAAATGAATTTAATTGGACTTAAAACCTAAAATGAATAAAGGGGAAACAATCTCGTGGGTAAAGACTAAAGCGATAGACATCCTTTATGGATGTAGAACTCGGGGAACGGTAGGCAACATACTAGCTTTTATTTACAGATGGGCCTAGAAGACTCCAAGGAACACCACGGAGGTTGGAGTGTTGAGTTAGGAAGCCGTGAGGTTTTTGCCCCTCCGGTCAGCCGTCCCTCGAAGGACGGCATACATCGTCTCTATGCTTATGTTATATATACATATATGCAATTGGGCCTGAGGGCGATCCTCCTCGAAGAGGATCATATTAATCTTGTTGATTGCTTCCGTGTTGAGTGCTATTGTGCTTAGGATAGCGAACTAATCAGAATGCCTTAACTTGAACATGTAAATGACTGTATGTTTAAACGGGATAGCGGGAGAAAACCTTGTTCTTATGTAATCAGATTTTCTGTCTTGTCGGAATAGTTCTTCCATAGTACAACCCCCTTGATAATCCCGATTCCGTCGTCCGTCCCACCAAAGCACTTGGATGTGTTAGTAAGGGTCGAGAGTGTCTGTTCCCCTTGACTTGAGTCCTATTTGTATTCCAACCATAGATGTTCATCGAGTCTCATACCTAATGTCAACATTCTCTACGGGAAATTTGGGTCGGTCAACTAACTACATTCGGGGATTGTGTATAATGTGAGGGTTACTTGAGGTTGATTATCGGCAGTCTTCCGAGTTAGGAGTGCTTTGTCTTATGGAGTCATCCCTCTTGAGCCTCGTAATGGTCAACCGTGTCGCCTTGCCAAAAGAGTCTAAACATGAATTCTACCATCTTCCCTCGGAAACGGTGTGAATGTCCTTGTGTCCAGCGTGTCATACTAGCGTCCCGTGGGGAAACATGGTGGTGAGCCGGTGGTTGTCCTTAGAGAATTCTGTCAAGTTATAATGATAGCTTCCTTGTGATTTCATGACATGCTATATTGGTATAATTCAGCATGACTTGCCTCGTACCTTGCATGGTTGCATTTATGAGTGGATGTATGTGTCATATGTATTGAATTCCCATGATTATTGTCTTCCCATGAATTAGGCCCATGATAGTGTGGTCAACCCTCGTTATCATGTATGTTTAATATATGAGATGACAGTCCTAGCATGCTGAATTAATCTAATTAGACCATGTTGATTGTGTATATGTTTAATGAATGTTTCTAGTATCATGTAGGACTAATGTCTCCCCAATTATAGGCCCTCGTATGATCATGTGTCGTTCTTGTCATACTATGGGAATATGGATGTATATGATGTGATAGGTATATCCTAACGTGCTTGCCTTGGCCCCATGATATTACGACCTGCTTGTGTATCTAACTGAGTGATAAGTCATGTATATAATGTCCTTTGATGTTGTTAAAACTAATGCAACTTATGCCACACATGTCCCATATCCGTTCGTGCATGTATGTTCTTAGTATATCAAGCATGATTAATGAATGAAATGATAGGTTGCTAGCTTCTTCTGTGAACGTATAAAGTGGATGAGATGAACATGTTATGAATGCATAGATCGCTACTCCTTGAGATAGGTGCATGTTAGTGTGTAAGGATGTGATGGTATTCGTGATTATTATGTGTCTACGTACCACAATTATAACTTCATGGAATACCCTAAGGGCATCGTTGTAACTCTCGGGTTGGGATCTTGTCTCTTGTCTCTGGTCTCATTGTCCTTAGTCTTGGTCCTTGTCTAAACTCTTAAGGAAGTTGTGTTGTCCGTCCTTGTCTCTCCCCTATCGCCGTAACTTCTAACCCTTATGATCATTCGATGAACGCCGATATGCAAGAAAGAACTGAGAACCAAGTGGCACTGGAGCGGCGCAACGGAAGTGTGATGGATTCATGACCCCTAGGCCCCAGGAACAACGTCACTGATGGCAAAAAGGACAGATATACTGCAAGGATGACAGTCGCGAACAGGTTCCTCCCATCTTACACGAGGAAGATCATTCTTAATTCAAATCATGGATTCTTTTATACTAATCGGAATTGATGTTGTGTGATAGGCCTAGAACTGACATAATTGAATGTGTGATAACGAATGTGCTGAACTGGTAGCAATGATTGCCTGACTAACTGGTTTCTATGATAACGTGCCTTGATGCTTGGTATACTGACTTGTTGGTGAGTAGGTTATGGGTTATATGTGTGGTGGTGCTTCTTCTTGGGCATGAGTCGAGAGATTCTTCGGTAAGCTAGGTCGGAAAGTGACAGAGGGATTGAAGTCTTTTTTCTTGGTCATGAGATGAGCGAGAGGGTGGGCAGGATGGATGCATTAACTTAGGTAGAGCCGAGTGAGTTAGGACTCGTAGGAGGTAGTAGGTAGTGGGTTTCTCAGATGAGTTTCTAGGTAGGTCTTAGTTAGAGGTGGAAGTATAGACAAGTAGTGTGTGAGGGTATAGGTAGTTTGGATAGTTCTAGAGGTGGCTAGATAGGCTAGGAGTGGTCGAGGAGTTCTTGTAGTGGAAGTGCTATTAGACGAGTTGGTGCGCTAAGGGTAGTGTCTAGGTAGTCTAGGAGCAGAGTTTGGACAACGTAAGGATGATCGATTAAGGAACGCTTGAGGAATCGTAGAATTTGGGACTAGATGGTGTGTGCTGTGAGTGGGAGCGATTTTGGTAAGGGATGAGGTTGAGGAATTGCCAAGGAAGAGTAGTATGAGGTTGTTTGGGAAATTATCGATCGAGGATATTAGGTTGTTCACATCAGGGTTTTTCGTATGATGAGTATTTGGGGTTGTTTATATAGGGTTGGTAACGTTTGGGGAAATTATGAGTGAAGGATTTCTAGATCGTTGTTGGAGGATTTTGGCATAGGTAATGAATCGGGATTTTTGAGTGGAGGTTATTGTGTCTATTGAGGTATTTGAGGATGCGAGATGAATCTTCGAGGAAAGGCTGGTAGCTAGGCAAGGATGTAGTTGAGATTCCTAGTAAGACTGTGGGCTTAAGAATGAGATAGGGAGATTATGAGGATTTGGGAACTAGGCAAAGCAGAAGGTATTAAGGACACTAGAGGATAAGAGATTTTAGAAGGTTGGTGAAGTTGCGGTACATAGGAAATTCGGACGATGATGTTATAGGAATTCGGTGAAAATGATGATTGATAGATAAGAGTTTCAGTGGTTGAGATTTCGAAGTTTAAGGAAGCGTGATCTGAGGCAATTTGGGAAAACATACGGAGTTGAGGGGACTAGTCTAGGTAGAGTATGATGGGAAGAGGATCTAGAGTGGGTCGGCTTGAGGGTCATGGTGATTCGGGGTTGGGAGTACCACTAGTTGGGTTCTACGTTAGAATTGGTCAGGAGTGTCAGGGGTGAGATGGTCAGCATGAGTTGGGTTCTTAGAGGTGGATGGTTAGTGAGAGTGGTTAGTGGCGTGGGAAGTATGATTAAGTTAGCAAGGTGATTCGAGATGTCTCTTTAACAGATGATGGTCGGGCGGAGTCTTGAGAGCCTAGGAAGAGTAAGCGAGATTGTTACGAAGCGTCTAGATCGATTGTGAGGGAGGTTAAGTTAGGGACTTGGGATCTCTCTGAGAAGGCGAAGATGGGACCGTTAGAGGACCCCAAGGAGGAGGGTGCGCTTGATAAAGAGTCTTGGTACGTAGTTGGTCGAGTTGTTAAGCTTGTCGGATCATGAAACCGTGTGATTGGGAACTTCGAGAAATAGTTTAGATGGTCGAGTGGAAGGTAATACTTGAGATCGGGATGTCGAAATGGATTGGCCCTTAGATGGCATGATGGAATAGGAGTTGGGGATACCTAGTAGTGGTTTGGGTTGGCAGACCTTGGTGAATTTGATCTTAATGCAAGAGCTGATGGGTAGTGGTCGTGTCTTGTCATGATTGATAGTTATAGGCATGTTCTCTGAGGATGTGATCTAATGTACGCTTTACTTGGGGCCGAATGTGGTGCGAATTCTATGCTATAGACGATGTTGATTCTATGATGTATTGTCGTTGACAATAGTGAACTATTAGTACTAACATAGTTATCCCCTGAACTCGATGGAATGCTAGTGTACGGAAGTACTTGTTTGTCTCTAATGTGATGGCGCTTGGCAGTAGCATGAGTATGATGTGCTTACCTGATTGATATGATGTGCTTATCTATTTGATATGACGTGCTTATTTGATTGATATGATGTGATGAGCCTCGTTGAGGTGATGTTGTGCTAGATATGTTGGTATGCGACCATCCTTGATGTGTTATGTCCTACTATAAACGTGAGATATGATTGCTATTCTATATACGATGCATGATGATAGAAATGATAGAAGATGAATTATTGAAAGTTGATCCTGACTTGGAGCCTAGGAAGAAAATATGGGATTAGCCCTTAAAGTTGGATGGTAGGATGAACCGAGAAGTTGGAAATGATTTTTGACTAACGTCGAACTTGAAATTTTGAATGGTGTTTCAAAAGAGACTAACTTGGATTTTAAGAAACTAATTGGACCTAGTTTTCATAATAGCGTCCCACGAAGTGGATACAAGTATTTGAGTTATGATATGGCCAAGGAGTCGGAGTAACGATGTGGTAGGGGACCATATTACATTCTTACTACAGTCTATTGGGGATATTATGATCACGGCAACGGTACTGTGAGGATCTCATAGGGGCACTTATGAGGTGTTCACAGGATCAATGGCATGATCCTTGAACTCACCAATACTAAACTTCATCCCCTGTTTTAAAATAATTTTAGTCTCGGGGACGAGACATGTTTTTTAGAGGTGGATGATGTAAAGGCTCGGATTTTCAAATCCTAATTTTTCGGAAAAAGAGAATTAAAAATAAAATTAAATCGGTTTTAAAACTCGTTTAGTGGATTCCGATCGGAATATAAATTTAACGAAAAATTTCCGTCCTTTTACGTCGGAAATTGTTAATAATTATCGGATTGCGATATCCTAGTCGATTTTAAAAATCTAATTGATCGATAAAACGAGAGTCAGAGAAACTAACATTCGGAGACTAATTTCAGGGTTCGAGATTCGCGTATTCAAAATTTAATTACGGGTATTGGTTTAACTAAATTCACACTCCACCTCACACTCACCCACTCCCTCCTACCTTACCCTGCAACCCATCCCCTCCTGCTTATTTCATCGCCATCACCCACCTGCTCCATGCCTTCACCATTCCGCCATCACTCCCGCTCTTCATCCAATCCAATCCATCACCATCATAACCATCGTTCTTCATCACACCACCATTCCACTGCAGCTCGAGCGCCCAGCACCTCGAGCATCCCTCCTATGCGCGCCCTGTTCTTCGAAGCCGAGAGCTCCCGAGCTCCCTGTTTCCGTGAGCTAACCCGAGCACATATCTCCTTCCTCCTCCTTCAGCCAGCAGCAGCAGCCCTTGGCATCCATCGACGCCTCCGAGCCGCAGCCAACAACAAACGCAGCCCCGGTGCCCCCTAGCGTAACCACCGAGTCACCGACGTTCATTCGCCCCGTTCACGCGTGAAACAAACTTTCGGTAAGCCGTTCTCACTCGTTTTCGATCAGAATCGTCCTCGGGCTTCTCCATCACTCTCACCCATATCCCACGCAGGACCGACGAGCCATCGCGAGCCTCCGACGACGCTCAGACCTCCGATCGAGAACTCCGAAGTCGCAAACTTCCTCGGTGAGCTTCCACCTTTCCTCCCTCTGTTTTGATTCGATTCTGACTTGGGTCGGGCTGTGGGCGAGTGTCGAGTGTGCGTGAGCTGAGTGCGGGACGATCGGATGGGCTCGAGAGCTCCGGCAAGCTCGAGAGCGTGTCCGAGAGGGCGATGCGAGCTTGAGAGCGCTGCAATGGAGCGAGGCCGGGAATGCGAGCGAGGAGCGAGCACAAGAGGCCGAGGTGAGGCGGAGCTGGGCGCTGGACGACACCGGAGACGGAGGCCCGGAGGTGGAGCTTGGCGCCGGCGGGAGCGAAGCCTCGGCGAAGCTTTTGGCGGGGCGGGAGTTCCAATTTGGAACGAAGAAGATGAAGAAGTTGTGGCACTTGTGGGTCCCCCTCCGTTTTATTTTATTTATTTGTTTGTTTGGTTTAACCGATTACGAGTATATAATTGCGGGTTCGGTTCGGTTCGGTACGGTTCGGGTTATCCGTTTATTATTTAAGTAATTAAAGGTAATTAAAATATATTATTATAATAGTAATTGAGGATTTAAAAGATAAATTATTATATTTTGGGAGAATTATAAGGGTTGATTTATTAAATAAAAATGGACGGGATTTTAGGAGATTTGAAAATAATTTATAAAAGTGTCAAATAAATGGTATTTAAAATATTATGTAATATTAATTGAGATTTAAAATATATTATTGGGACTTCAAGATTTATAAAGAATTTGGAAAAGAATTTCAAGATTGGAAAGTAATCTAATAAATAAATTTAAAAAGGGAATTTGGCGAGTATTTTTCAAGGGTTGGAATACTTAACTATTTAACTGGGATTTGAAACGGTTCTGAAACTAACTTGGGAATAAGACTTATTCGATGACTAACTAGCATGATAATATGATCGTTTGACTAACAGTATGATATGTATGACTAATAGCATGACTTGTGGTGAATTATTATATGAGATTAAATATTGGATACTTATGACGATCTAGTAGGATTTTATATCACACAAATTATGTCTTATGATTTTGGATGAACTGTTGAGGTATATGCGGAAATGATGTATATGAACATGCAGAATTGGTTGAATGATTTATGGAGAACGGTGTGGTCTTGAGGAGCGGATGATGCGATGAAATGACTTTCATAACATGTTACTTGTTCTAGTGATTGATGTGTGCTTGAGTGCTTAATAGTTGGATGTAGACTTATGTATATTCCATTATGTACTAGGTGATACTCTGTGATTTTGACTATTGTGTGCTGGATTCTCCTGTTGTCGATCTGCTAGCCAGGTAAGTACCTCCGGGGCTTACTCAGTAACCAGTACCTCCTGCCTGATGTGTCATATAGTATGTAGGTGTTTCATATGCATAAGAGCATGCCATGTAGTATCATGCTTAGGAATTGCACTTACGAATGAGCATTCTTATTCTGTATGCGTTTGAATACAGAACGGCCGTTATCTGTGAGTCCTAGAGTCCTTGTTAGGGTCATAGGGCAGCCCAGTTTCATCGGGTGTTGTCCTCCTCGAGTTAATATATATATCACGAGATACGAGATGAGCATGAGATGCGATATGATGATGAGATTTGATATGCTATAGTATCGAACTGGCCAGTTTCCACCCTATCTGGAAGAGGGGTGGTGGTAGAAGAGGGATATACCACTTGGTATTCTTTGTTAAGGCCTTACTTAATATTTTACATATATGAATTAGGAGCATGATAGTGTGGTTAAGATTTCAGTACTGCATGAAGGCATCCTTTATTCTAGGTATAGGCGTATTATATGTCCTCAGCGCGGTCAGAGGATCCGCGGGCGGACTCTTGGCCTGACTTGGTGGTATAGTTTCAGGTACCCGATACACTGCTTGATTTTGTGCTGTTATGACGGGGTCTATTCTTATGGCGGAGAGTGAGTATTTGAAACCCGACTTCACCAGATTCATGCTTTTGGGATTTCTCCCTAATTGTACTCTGTTTGGACCCGGCTCTGCCGTGGCACTGGTTGTATCATTTTCAGAACTTATGCCATTTGCATGATAACGGATTTCCTGCGTTGTAGACTTAGGACAGGTACAGGGGTTTACCCCGGGGTCCCCAACGGACCTTCCGGATTTGGGTGCGAAATCCCACTTTAAACTGCACATCTTCGATTTCAAACCTTCAACCTGTACTCGGGGCGCAAGATCCTAATGAGGGGTTTCATCCCTCGATCGAGGATTTCAACATTTTGGGAAAACTTGCCTTTCAAAGGTCAAGATTTAACCGAAGATCCAAATCACAATTAGAAAAATACAAAACATAGAGAGTGATTTTGAAAAACGGTGGTACGTTAAATAGAGGAGGAATAGCACCAGACGATGAGCCATCTCTAGGTCCACCCAATGCTAGCTCTATTTCTGATTCCTCTCTCTGAAGCCAATAATGACACGTGAAGGTGGGAAAAAGGGCACCTAAGCTCCGATACCAATTTGTAGAAAACCAGATCTCGGACTTAACCTTCTAGACCAAAGATCAAGTTTAGAGATTTCGCGGAAACAGGGATACGAAACATAAAAGACGCAAGAACACAATATTTGTTTACGCAGTTCGACGAACCTACTCTACGGAGCCTCAAGAGGGAGAGACTTAACCTGATGAGACCCGAGGACCAGGATCAACCAAGGCTCGAGTTTTCTAACACTCTTTTTGTGGGGCTAATTTTGAGGATTTTTTGAAATTGAAAAAAAGGGATACGTGGAGTAAAATTCGCAGACCTCTCACCGTTGAATCCCCTACACTCGATCTCAACCCTCTCGGAATCGCACTCTGATGATCTCGACCTTTGACGCATTCACCTCTCACTAGGGTGTCACCCTCGGCCTCTCACCAAGAACTCGATCCTTAACCCGGAATGATAGGAAGCTATTAGTGGCTTAACTTTAACTCAACTCAATTTGAATTCATTTAAAAGGAAGGTTTTACAAGCAATATATATGATTTTTTTTTTTTGATTAGGAAATAATTCGAGAGTCAGGCATACCTGACAACTCGAGAGGCCGACGAAGTCGGCAGACGGTGAGACCGTCTATACATATATAAAAAGGTGCAACAACTACAAAGTGGGAGGCGTAATCCCGGACGAGCAAGCGAGCCACACCCGTACACGCTGGAGACAACGTAGACTAAAAACCGGTGCCAAGCATCCCCAGGCGGCGACACCATTGGCCAACGGTAAATCAAGAGCCAGTCCTGTGGGCAGTGAAGACGATCCTCCAAGGAATAGCCTGACGCGGAGTCGCCTCGATACACACCACCACGACCCTAGCCAACCACACCGGTTGTCAGAGCTCCAGCACGGAAGAGGAACGTCAAGCAACAGGGGTCATAACCCAGAACCATCCATGAAGATGCGCACCAATATTCCCATTCACACGAATGAGAATTTATTTAAACCCTAACGGGATTTTCAAACCCTTACGGGATTTATGCCCTTTCGGGAAGGTTCCAACCCTTTCGGGTAATTTTTATTTTATTTTATTTTATTTTATTTCCCACCTCAAAGCTTGGGCCCCAAGGACCCGAAGCTTGGGCCCCAAGGACCCGAAGCTTGGGCCCCAAGGACCAAGGAGGAGCGGGATGGTTCCAGCCATGGCAGCCTAGGCGAACGGCAGCCATGGCCCCAAGGACTAAGAAAATCGAAGGTACAAATCGTGGTTGCATGTCACAAAAAAAAAAAAAGACAAACTAAAGATCGAACCCTGGATATGCTCAACATGATAAATAAGAAGGCGAAACAAATCAAACACGAAGAAGAAAAACTCCCTGGTCTTCTCATCCATCATCCACATTCATCACTACCTTTCGTCCATCGAATTCGATTCTTTATCATACTAATCACCATCCCTATCATCAAAAGAAGACTTTGAAACCAAGTTCTGATCTTCAAAGAGCAATTTGGAAGGAGTTTGAACATCGGAACATCGACGTTCATACTCGGATTCACGGTTCTGCAACACTGGCGCCTGCCGCCCTATAACCGGCACCTGCCACCACCCTCGGTGCTCCAATACTTGTTTGTGCGACGATGGTAACCACCACCACACGATCAAGTAGGTTGCCTTCTCCGTCGCTTGTTATTTTATTTTTAATTAATTGTTCACTGCTAGGATTATGCAATTAGACATCAAGTATTTTAAATCTGTTAATAAAACATCCGATAAAACACCTGATTTCCTATCTCCAATTCAGCGCTGCTCTTTCCTAATCACCTTCAAGTCCTCCATCTCCGGCGACCTTCCTCCGACCTCCTCCTCTCCTCTCTGCTCCAGCCTACTTCCTCGCTCACCACCTCCATCCTCTTATCGTCTTCTTCAACCCCATCCCGACTCCGACCTCGCTTTTCTTCTCTCTAGATCTCGAAACTAACCCTCCCCCGCCCTACCCCCGAAATCCCTCTCCTCATCTCGTCGACCTTCCACCGCTCCGTGTTCCCTTCTTCCTTCCAGATTCAACCGCTTGTGTAGAGAATAAGAATTTGTCGTGCTCCTTTCTCCCGTTAACCTACCAATTCGCCTTCTTCCTTCCCTCTAGATCTCGTTCTAGGTTCGCTTCTTTCTCCCAAGAATCCCCTTTTTCCATTTTCCCCGCAGGATTTCTTAACCATCTGAAACAAACATCCCTTTGGAATTCATTCTACTTTTTCGTCTTCTGCATTTTCGTCGGAGGTCTCTGTGTGTTGCGGCTTACAGACGTGGTGGGTGGGATCGAATCGAATCAAATCATATCATCTGATTTGAGGGAAAAAACAACCAAAGATGTGGGAATCGATAATCCTAACGCTTGCAGCAACAGCCGGCAACAACATCGGGAAGGTTTTGCAGAAGAAAGGAACCCTCATTCTGCCCCCGCTTTCATTCAAGCTCAAGGCATGCATTTCTTTCTTATTGTCTTGTTTCAATCTCTAGTTTTACAACTTTATAGGCTTTTGAGTTATGTGTATAGGATACTTAGGTTTGTCTGTCGGCGTTAACTTATATGCTGTCGTTAACCCTAATCATTTTTATTTGATCCGGAAGTCTTTGTAGATCCGGATTTGTGGGATATAGACAAGTTATTTCTTGAGAGAAGATATTGCAGGAACTTGTTTCAGTGGAGGTATTCATTGTTAGATATATGTAAAGGAAGAAATTAGGGATGTGTTGTTGTTGTTGTTGTTGTTGTTGTTGTTGTATCTGGCCTCAAAATGACAAAACTTCTAGTGCTTCACCACCCTTGGGCAGTTTATGATGGATTGATGTACACAGATATGAGTAGGAATACAATGTATATCATGAAGCGAGTCACAAGTTTCTACCCCTGGTCCACTTCTTTTTGTTGCAGAGGTTGTTTGATCAACATGATTAGATAATAGTGAAACTGGATTGGAATAAATTTGCTACAGACTAATCCCTTTCATGTTAGTAATATCCATTTGAGCTGATATTGTTGTATATCTTGCTGTCTTAATATTTGGTTACAAAAGCTTATAGTCTAATTTGATCACCAATTCAGTTACCTAGTTTTCATATTAACTTGCCTCATTTTGTATTTTTTCTTTTGCCTGTGTTTGTGTGCAGGTGATAAAGGCATATGCTTTCAATAGAATATGGGCTCTGGGTTTTGCAATGGATATATTTGGGGCCATCTTGATGCTACGGGCATTGTCTCTTGCTCCTGTAAGTCGATCAACGGGCGACTTTGCTTCTTAGTAGGTCATGCAGATTTAGATGATTTTATATCAATATTGGATTGCTTCCTGATGCATATTGCTTTTGCTTTGGTAGCCACCTCTGTGAGAAACAAAGACGCTTCATGTTTAATCCATACACTGGTCTTATACTCTTCCTGACTACATTTTTGCTGTCCATGGGTGGAGCTTGTTGGTCATCCTACTTTGTTACATCACAATACTCATTGAACTTGAATTTTCTGACCTTTTGGATCAAGAGGGACTCCCAAGATGTATAATTTCCATTCTTCAAATCTCAAATTCTAAACAGCTGCCTTTGTCCAGTCATCTAAAGGCACCTCCAAATTCTAGACTTTTCCCAAGGCTGGTTTGAGCATAGATTGTGAATCATAGTTATCAAAGATCTTTCTAAGGATCTCGTTAGTCTTATATTTCTTTTCTAACGAGGGATCCATGCATGTTATAGGGGTATCAGCTTTCAACTTAATTTGCATGGGATTATCATCAACTTAATTTGCAGAATAGCATGGAATTTAAATAATACTATAAGATGACCCGTCTTTCTGCTGGGGATTTGTGCCCATGCTTAGTTGTTTATTGTAACATTTTCAGGTATCTGTAATCCAACCAGTTTCGGGATGTGGACTTGCTATACTTTCTGTCTTCTCCCACTTTTATTTGAAGGAGCTTATGAATGTTGTAGATTGGGTGGGGATTGTGCTTGCTGGAATTGGCACCATAGGTAATGAGATTGTAGAAGCTTTTCTCCCTTTTCTCCTTACGATACAATTTACTTCTGGACCCTGTTGTTGGTCAGAGACGAATTGTTTTAAGCAATGACGACATGGATGCCCGACAATTTCTGCTAGTATTCTTGATAACATGGTATTAGTGGCATACTTTTGTCGGCTCTACTAGTATTCTTGATATTCACGAGTTTTTTTTGTTTTTAAAATTGATGATTTATGTTTAAAATGTATTTTAATATCAGATATCCTCCTAATTTGGTGCTTTAAAATCCAAGGAATATTCTACTCTTGTAATTGTATCTTTGAGTTCAGACTTTCTTTTCAAAATTTGGTGGACTTGTGCATGTAATAAATCTATTAGTACTTCAGGAATTGGTGCTGGAGGAGAGGAGCAGGAGGCTTCTTCTATACCTATTTTTCGTTTACCTTGGCTGGCCGTTGCTGTTGCCATATTGTTTGTAGGTACCTCACTCTTAGCACCAACTGAAGTTCTCTTTTTATAGTTTCCTGATTTATTTTCTTAAACTCTTGAATTTCTTGTCAAGATTATGTTGTGATTTGAATCTTCTTATTTGTATTGCATTATTTGAAGCTATTTCTTGGTACATTTATGTCATGTCAAGTGATTTTTTTTTAATAATAGAAAGTAGTTAGGTCTGGCTAGGGCATCCTTACAGATGAGAACTTGCAATTCTATGTCGGAGTTAAAGTTAGCGTTAGGGGTTAAATGTCCTAGGTGGGCCAGTCTATCCGCAACGCTATTAACTTCCCTAAACACATGATGAAATCTATACCTATTAGTCTTTGCCAAAGACTAATAGACCTGTACTAATTCGTGGTTATTGGGTTATCATATTTCGGGATGAGTGCTACAGAAGTGTGGTTTATTTGCTCTAGTATTCTTCCGCTAAGGAAAAAACTCTTAACAACTTTAGTAACCGAAGCGCCCATAATATGCCAATATTTTTTTTTGTAGAAACTAGCCGGAAAACCGTTCGGTCCCAGGGATTTGTCGTTTGCAAGATCAAACATGAAATTCTTTATTTCATTGTTTGTGACTTGTCTAAGCCATTCATTTTCTAGAGGTGAGAGTTCAGAATTGATATGGTCCATGAGATGACTTGTGATGTGTGGTCTTCGTGGGTTTTCAAATCGCTTGACAAAATCTTCTTTGATAGCTTGCCTAATTTCGTGGTCTAAGGAGAGAGTGATATTTGCACTTGTCTGTATAGATTTAATTATGTTTTTGTTCTCCTTCCTATTGTTACTCGTTGGAAATATTTTGTGTTGACGTCAATAGCCCTAATATGAGCTCTTTTTGCTTGCTACCTGAGTAAGTTTTTTTGGAAGTTAATGAGGGTAGCACATTTTCTCATACGACGTTTTTGCTTTTCATCGGGTCGTAGTTGAAATAAAGCTGTTGTAATTCTTGTAGTTCTTTTTCGGTTGAGTTATACCACGTAATAATCCTGATTATACTAATGTCAGCATAGAGGATTTTGATCCTTAATTTTTGTCTTTATTGATTGAGAACACAATTTAGATTTATCTAATGATCTTATGACTGGTGTGCATACTCTATATATCTGAATAATTTGATATTGTGTGGCGGATAATGTTACCTGTAACTATATATGTGGTGTACAGGCCTTGTTGAATGGCATGCTTCAGATTTATAGACGCCAAAGGAGACAAGAGGAATTGGTATTTTGTCTTTCCTCTGCTTTATCCTCTACACTGATTATGTAAGTTGTTATTGCTAAGTGCTAACCTGTAATGAGTCTGTAACTTCTTCTAATTCTCTAACATTTTCCATTGCAGATGCAATCAGAGGTGGTTGAAGAAATAATTTATGGTTTGGAGTCTGGAATTTTATTTGGGTAATGAGCGTTACTGTTAATACCACTTAATGATACGTGTTCAATTTTATTTTTTGACCTTCCATTTTAGTTCAAATTTTATTTCAAGATAAAAAGTGCTGTAGAAAGTTATGAATCTTAATTTGAGAGTGAATACCATAACAAAAGACATGAAGCTTGTTGTTATTGGAAATAAGTGTCAAGTCAATTCTTGAGAAGTCTACGAAAAGTATTGTATATCCTTTGAATTGTTTACTTTGTAGTTGGTTATGATAGGACGGCGGATGTGTTATGATAGGCCAATAGACTGGGCAGCCTAAAGTATATATTCTATCATCTTTTCAACAAGCTTGTTGCTGCATTTCCCTAATAAACAGTTTGAAGGCCTAATGTAATGATATATATACATAATGCAGGATGGCATCTGTTGTATCAAAATTGGGATTTGTGCTTTTGGAACAGGGCTTTTCCAAAATGCTTATTCCTACTAGCATTTTGATAAGTGTCTCTTGCAGTGCCACTGGATTCTTTTACCAGGTATACTTGAAGCAAAAAATCAAACAATGTGAACCATTAAAATGGTTTCCATGCGTTTACTTCCATTCTCGCGTTTCCTGCTTATGCTACACTTCTTTGGACTTACGGATGATTGTTTAACAGACAAGGGGTCTAAAGCATGGTAGGGCAGTTGTAGTTTCCACTTGTGCTGCCATTGCATCGATTGTAACTGGGGTGCTTGCTGGAATGTTCGCACTAGGGGAGCACTTACCTTCAGCTCCTGGAGCACGTCTGTTGCTTCTGCTTGGATGGTAAATTTTACCTAAAGTCTTTTTTATACTGAAATTATTCACTGAATATATTAATATTCATATCTAATGACATGATTATTCAAATCTAAATAGTAATATTTTACAAACTAATAAAATTTACTGTACTATTTTATATTACTATTCATATCTAATGACATAATTGCTCCAATTCATCAAACATTAATATTCATATAGCTTAATTATTGAGATCTAAATTATTAAATATTCATATTTTATGTTTAATGGTTCCAAATTAAATATCATGGAACATCCTCTACACTTAAACTTGTAACCAACTAGTATTCATATTTAACTAGTCCTAAACGGGTTAATTCATAAATGTAAAGCACCTTTACAAAAGGATGGCCATACACCAGAACCATCGTAAGATACGAAAACGATCACATTCTCATGTAAATTAACATCAATTCCTATAATCCTATCGCCAGAAGCCATCCCCTATCATGTCTACTCCTCGGTTTCCCTTTCACTCTTATTCTCTCTATACACATCTTTATAATAGAGTGTGCACATACATCAATTCTCATACTCACCATCATGTACAGCTCGATTTCTCACTCCTCAAACTGTATAAACCGTCCCAATCATAACCAACAGCTTAGTCTGAAAAACCATGCTTTTCCTCCCAGGAGCATTTGCAACCCAGCTCATCGAGTTAGCAGTTTTGTTTACATCAATGCCCAATACGAGCCCATTTAAGCACTTTTTCTAACACATTTAGAGAAAGGGCACTCAAAAAATAAGTACTGAGTTGTCTCTTCCCGAACCGGTAAATATATAGATGTGGCCAGATTACAAAAGATATGAGACCAAACTAGGAGTCTCATGTAAAACGGGAAACTATATCCAAAATATTCCCTCTATACCCCATCCAAAATCTCAAAAGCTACTTGACCCTATGTATACACACAACCCACTCAAAACGGTCATTGGTCCCACGACCCTACAACGACTCTACGACCCAACTTTTCTGGGAGTGACTTGCACTTCCACTTCACAGAAATTCGGGTTTGACAACTAGTAATGATTGTGATGCACAAGCTTTAGGAACGAAAGGAACTCCACCAAAAATGGCTTTGTTCCGAGCAGCCCAAGTGAAATAGACCACCGCTTCAAGTGCTAAGAGCTTCACTTGAAACAGTTGCGTCTTCTGTATCTTCTGCGGCTCCTGAGGGAACCAATTAAGCCAATCTCCAAGACTTGCGAAACTGCCGCTAATACCCACCCAATCGAAAACAATGCGCCGCACTTCTTGAATCGCAGGACAACTGAACCACTAGTGCTCTTCACCCTTCCAATGTCTCATACGTCTTCCTTCCTGTATGAAGGCATTTCCCAACTGCGAGCCACTCAATGAATGCCCATTTCTTACAATTGCATTCTCCCAGGAAGGCATTTCCTAACTGCGAGCCACACAATGAATGCCCATTTCTTACATTGCATTCTCCATCCAAAGATAGATGGAATTGTAGCAGGTGTTAGGTGGAATTGTTGCAGGTCTTGGGTTTCTAATGTGTGTAATTCCTTTTCTTTTCTGTTTTTTTTTTTTCAAAAATACCATATGCCACCACCCGCAAGTTGGAAATGTTGGGTTTGTCGCCGATAAGCATCTCCATGATCCATCATATGGACTATTCGACCACTTTTGGGTATTTGAACAAGTTCATGCTAGGATCAAATAATTAAACGTCCAATTTAGGGTTTTGATAAGCAAAATTTGCTACTTTCTGAATTTGGAAAATCGAAAAATCAAAATCTTGTGCCAAGATGTTTTGAACCTATAACCGCCATCTAATTTCTCATTGTGAAATTGTTGGTTCTTAAGGGTTTATTGAAAATATTTTTATTAATATGGGAGTTTTGTGTAATTTTTGTATTATGTGGGTCATTTTATTAATTTAAGATGTTCATTTGGGGTAGAGAACACAACTATTGGTGATTTTATTAACCACAACAACCATTAAAGGATAAGATATTTAGTGCAATTTATCCCTTTTTAAAAAAAATCCTTCCAACTAACATTGGAGAGGGACTTTTCTGTATATTGCAGGCTGCTTATAACGCTAGGTGTCTTTTTGTTAGTAAGCTCATCGAGGCTGGTACGTTACCTTCCATGGCAGCAGAAGCGACCAAGGGGTGGTGCTGACAAATGGGCTGGATCAATTCGTGGGAGGGATCAAAATCAAAGTGCTATAATCCATACAAACACATTGCATAATCTGCTGGCATCAAAGGAGAAACCTTGAACAAGTATGAAAAATGCCATGTGTGCATATGTTGATTGATATTGTCTTCCTATGTACTCCATTTTCTGTTATTGCAGGCTAATAGTAGAGAATATCGTTCAGGGGGGTAAAATCTCTCATTGCACCTCATTTGTCATTTCGAAGTGAATGTGAACAAGGCATTGTATCGTTTTATCAGTTACAGCAAAAAAAAAAAAAAAAAAACTTTATAGCATGGTTTTTTATGTGGGTAAATTTGTTTTCTTCATTTTCTGAACTTTGAAGTTTCGATTATGGGATTGTGCTGATTGTTCCGTGATAGAAAACCATTGAAGATTAAAAAAGGTGCCTATCTATGTCTTCAGCCTAAGAGATTTACATAAAGTTTGAAATTTCACAAGGTGTGTACAAATGTCTTCCTACTCAGAGTTGGCAACTTCAATACATTTTTAGCGCATTGAAAGTGGTAGACATGCTAATCTTAGACGTTTGTGATCATGGAACATACGGAAGGAAGTGGTTTTTGTCTAACTGGTGTTAGGCTCTGGACTTAGGCCTGGATATTTAATTAAAATTTAATATTTATGATTTTAATTTAAAACTGTATAGTTTGCTATTATTTGTAATTATAATTACAATGATAGATTATATTATCTTAGTTAAAATATAAAAATTATATCAATATTAATATTAATGGTTGTTTTTTCGTCCTCTTGATTTACCTGGCATAGGTGTTGTCTAGTAGTCTTTAGTCTTTGCTAGGTAAAATTGTATTCTTCAAAATTATCTCTATGTATCCGCCATCGGTAAATCTGTTTTTATGGAGCATAAGATTTATTTTAGGCATAGGCATAGATACATTTGCACTATCTGATGCATTTTATGCCGTCTCATTGGTTCATCTAATAAAATATTATTATTGTTAGAATTAATATTGGTACAAATTTGAAGGACTTTAGAACACATAGCTATTTCATAGTTGCACTGCATTCGGTTGTGTAGATACCCTGTTTCCTTGGCGAATTGTTTGCTCTTTATGAAATATAATTGTTATTCCCCCATCAGATTAATAGGAGAACATTAGATTAGCCAACATCCCCATAGGAAAAATTAGACTAAGAATAATAAATAGATCTATCCAAAGATATAAAACTAATTATGATGAACTATTTAGATTTATACTTTAAATATAGTTACAATTATTATTGTACTACCAACAAGGCAACAAAGTCGAAATTATTTTGGCTGATAAAAAAAAAAGTCGAAATTATTTTTGTCATTGCTTTAAAACAAAATTCAAACTTTTTATTTTTCAGCAAACTAAATCATAATTTTTTCAATAATCAATAAACCCTTTAATTAGTTTAATTATTTCTTTTGTTAAACGGGCCCACTCGGACCGATTACTGGGGTCGTGTGCACGGGCGCACATACGCTAGTAGTCTAGCACACAAGCCGAGTGGGATTCCATTCTAAAACCAATTGGCAATAGAAGGAGTAGCTCACCGACTCATCCCACATCGGAAAGTTGAACCTATCAAGTCCTAGTATATGAGTCGCCGAGTCGATGAGCTACTCTTTCTATTGCCAATTGGTTTTAGAATGGAACCCCATTCGGCTTGTGTGTTAGGCTACTAGCACGCGCGCACACGACCCCCGGTTACAGGTCCGAGTCGGACTTTGATATCTTTTGCTATGCAATTTTTTTATTTGCTCATATCTTAATCCCGGAAATTGTTCCAATAGACTTGAATTAGAAAAAAAATCTACCACTAATAAATAGAATACTACCTTAATTATAAATTTATTTTAATCTTATTTATTTGTTGTTAATAGAATTTTAGCATTTTCTTATTATACAAAATTCATTTACACATTATAAAAGTTTTCTTCCTATTATTATTATTATTATTATTATTATCATGGGCAATTCTAGTAATAGTTGATCTTATTAGACTTATCGAGCAGGAAATGGGAAACCACACAATCCAATTCCAAACCAAAAACTAAAACGAAGCACACAACAATAACATAGAAGCATAAAATTACAAGCAACATTCACAAAGACTACAGATGAACTCATAATTTAGCAGCTAAATTATGTTAATCTAAACTGAGCTAGACAAGTTCCATGAGCATTCAAGTTAACAGAACTAACAAGTGAACTACCTAAAGATATCAAATCTTCGGTACTAGCACAAACATTGCATCACAGATTGAAGGGTACATACACTTACATTACCATGATTAAACATAACACACAAGATTCATTCCTTGGTAGATTTGTTGATGAGGGACTTGTGGATGTGAGGAATCACACCACCACCAGCAATGGTTCCTTTGATAAGGGTGTCAAGCTCCTCATCCCCTCTGATGGCGAGCTGAAGGTGCCTTGGGGTGATCCTCTTGACTTTGAGATCCTTGCTCGCGTTCCCAGCCAGTTCAAGCACCTCTGCTGTCAGGTACTCGAGGATCGCAGCAGAGTAGACAGCAGCTGTGGCTCCCACACGTCCATTAGCTGAGGCTCTTGATTTCAGATGTCGGTGGATACGACCAACAGGGAACTACAAACCATCCCAGAAAAGTTCAAAAAAATGCGAGAAGAACTGAATAAGATACCAAGTTAAATCGATGATAAGGGATAACATGTATGTGAATCACATAATTGTGGTATCTTCATGCTTAGAATGATAAAATATTAGGTACAACTTAGTCTTCAACACCAGTGTTACAGCTTACAAGGATGCAGAAACGTGAAACTAGACACGTTAAAGACCAATTCCAGTTGTATTACCAGATTTTTACAAAATGATATATGTATTTCTGAACTTCTCTAGGAAACACAAAACGAATAATGTTGCGCTTCTAGGCGTTGGGTAATAGAGTTCCCCACACATGACTTTTTTTCTGGATAAGCGAAAGGGCGTTAAACTTATGCAGGAGTTATTTTTCAGCCCAAAAAGAGTTAAAATGACGGGTTACAAAGGCTAATCCTCAGACTTAAGAAACACAGGTACACAACTAGTCAACCATCCAGAATCCAGAATCCAAATGTTAGGCAACCTCAGCTCCTTAACAGCAGCTTGTCAGCACAATTATATGTCTTGTTAGCACATATAATTATATAAACACCTCATAAACAATAAGCTCCTTCACAACACTATATCTGCGCAATTATGTGTTTTGTCAGCACATTTAAACACCTAACAAGCAATAAGCTCCTTAACCGCCCTATATATATCAGTGGAATTATGTGTCTTTCCAGGCACAGATAACACCTTCTAAAGCAACCAACACATCACAGCAAATGAACCTTAAGTTATACTGTAAGTGTAACGTATAACTCAAACCCTCTCAACACCATAATCAAAGTGTGAACTTTTATTGATTGGAACCAACTCCGTCATGTAAACAGTCCCAAGCTAACGAGATCAGCTATAAGCTAGAGCCCATAAAAACAGTACACAAGACTCGACACCACTGAGGAGATCAAGCATGTTTTCAAACATTGAAGCAGCTATTATAGATCCAGAAAAATTTACAGATCCGAAGCCCAAACGCATACCTGAAGACCGGCCCTGGAAGAACGTGTAACGGGCCTCTTCTTGTCCTTGTCCTTGCTAGCAGCTGTAGTCTTCCCGGCCACCAACCCCTTCCCTCCCTTCCCTGCCATTGCTCAACTTCTTCTCTGTTCATAAATAAATAAATAAAAAGCAAATTAAAATTAGAACTTGCTCATTAGCGGGGGAAATCGTTTAGCAACAAAAATTTCTTGTAAATCTCAAGAACGACAATCTATGGTCCAACATATGGAGGTAGAAATTGTGAAATTGTTGAGGGGATAAAACTCAAGTTGGGACGAAATTCGACCCCAAAACCCTCGAAATCTTGTGATTTCGTACGAATCTAGATGAGAAAAGACAACAACCTTCAGTCACCAAAGCAATAAATTTGGATTTTGTTAACCTGCATTAAACAGCAGATGTTAATAAAGAACAGGAAATGGTGAGAGAGAGAGACCTGAAAGATGAAAACCTCAACGAAGCAAAATCGAGTTTCCGATCTCTCACGGGGAATTAAAACCCAGCAAGATACATGGGGGTTGAAACGGCGTCGTTTGGGTGGAGATGGCGGTTACTTTTTTTGGAAGAGGAGGGAACGCCTTTGAATTTGTGCTTTTCAAAAACTTTCGCCGAAAGATGCAATTACCATACTACCCTTACAATATTAACAAAAAGGAAAAATGATAAAAAATAATATCAACTACCGATCGTAAACGAAAAATAATAAGAACTTTCAAAATTTCAAAATTATAAAATTATAGCCAAACTATTATGATACTTACCAAAAATAGTACATCGGCTAAATTTCCAGCTAAAGTGCGCAGTTGTACACCGGAAAGTACACAATGGCAACAAAAAAAAAATTACCAAAAATTTCTTCCCCTCAAAACAAATACACATTACTTGTGATGTGTAAAAAAAATTGCCAAGGTGTAATTATGGTGTACAACTGTCAACTGTGCAATTTTGCCAAAAAGTTAGTCGGTATATTATTTTTGGTAAATATCATAATAGTTTAGCTATAGTTTTACAATTTTGAAAGTTTTTACAGTATTATTTTTGGTTAACGATTGATAGTTGGTATTATTTTCAGTCATTCTTTTTAAAAAAATTGTTTAAAGAGTTATGCTGAATTTCCTATATTAAAAAAAATGAGTGAGACTCCTAACAAGATGATAAAAAGGTTATTGACAAGATAAAATTCATTAAATTGGACAACAAGCCCTTTTCGATTTCAACCACCCCATGCAAACTCATCCTCCGTCAAGAACACTCATGGATCGGCAACAACCTTTGGGATGTCAAGGTAACTCACGTCCGCAGACAGGCAAACAATGCAACAGATGCACTTGCACAATTGGCTTTTGATTCAACCTCTGTCTTTAAAGAGTTTTATTCTCCCCTTGATGTATTAGTTCCTATTTTGGAGCTTAATCTTGCAAACTCGGCTTAATTGCTTCCAATAAAATCACGGGCCTAGCCCGTCTTAAGGATCAAAAAAAAAAAACACTCATGGATCTCAAATCTCCTCCCTCTTCATAGCATTCTTGTCAATTTTGTTAGTTTCAAGTAAGATTTCGACCATTAGTTTGTATTGTATTTGACGAATCATTTTCAAATTGAAATTTTAATTTTTAGGGTTTCTAAAATTAGGTTTAAAGTTGATTGAAATCAACGTGTGCGGTGACTTTTTGGAGATGTCGAGGCTGAGCAAATGAAGCCCCTCATCAATTGCGGCGACAATGGATTGGCTTGCCCCCCTGCGATGAAACAACGACTCCATGACATCTGCTTCACATCGATTATCTTTGCGAAGACAGATCCACCTCGACCCCGTCGACTGCTACTACTTTCCTCATCGACCATGGTCCCTGGATTCTCGGCAATACTAATCAGAGAGTTGAGGATTGTATGCTTTGTTGAGGGATACTTACTTTTAGTCTCATTTACATCTCTCAACACGTCCCGCATGTGCAACTAGGAACTAATAACCCAAACAAGGATCAAAAGACGAGTCGTTAGGCTAACCGCTCTAATATCATATCAATGTCCGACTCGGACCGATGACTAGGGGTTGTGTGCACGAGTGCACTTGCGCTAGTAGCCTAACACACAGACCGAGTGAGGTTCCATTCAAAAACCAATTGGCAATAGAAGGGCTGAAGGAGTAGTCCACTGACTTATATACTAAGACTTGTTATGCTCAACTTTCGATGTGAGACTCTTTTGATCTCATTCACATCTCTCAACAATTAACAATATCTTCATTTAGGAATTTTTGAACTTAGGATATTGGAAACGTGTAAACTAAATACACCTCAAATCCTGCACGTCGGAATTGACGTGCAGGGTTGAAGTGGGTTAATTATTATTTTTAGTGTGCTAATTAATTGGAAAGACCTGCACGTTAATTCCAACGTGCACTTTTAATGGGGATTTACGGTGTATCTAACAACACCCTATTGGAAATTAATGTTTAAGGCAAGAAGGTAGCAAGCATGGTTATTAGGATCCCGATCCGGATTTTACGATCCTACGATTCTAGGCAAGGTTTTGATCCGAATCGGGCATATAGACTATTTCGTGTTATGATCTACCTAGGATCCTATGAGATCGTGTAGGATCTACCTAGGATTTACCGATCCTAGAAAAAATATCTGATCCTAGCAAAAATCATATTTGTGTAATTATGTTTGTTTTATTTGAATATTGGGCCTTCTGGATA
The DNA here is from genome assembly GCA_037127255.1 of Persicaria tinctoria. Classification (NCBI taxonomy): domain Eukaryota; kingdom Viridiplantae; phylum Streptophyta; class Magnoliopsida; order Caryophyllales; family Polygonaceae; genus Persicaria; species Persicaria tinctoria. Next base: position 19,935,965 of record JBANSL010000006.1, read on the forward strand.
CGATGGGGCCTTTTTTTTTTTTTTTTTGGCAGCCCGTCTCCTTAGAAATTGAAGACAGTAGAGTGAAGACGTTGAATTGAAACCCTAAGCCCTTTGTTTCGTTACTCAACTCGACAAATCCACGTCCGAGCGCTTGAAATTGTTCATGATGTGGTTAATTGTGATGATGACATTTAAAACTAGAGATGTCATTGGATATTTGGATGTGTGATTTATCCCTTTTATGTTTGTCATATTTTAAGACATTATTCTTGCCTGTTTGTCACCCTTGTCTCGATCTCACACTAGGATCCCGATCCTAAAAACCATGGTAGCGAGAGATCTCATTTGAAAATGCCATGGGAAATTAATGAAGGTTAGAGGGGTAAGGGCTTTTGTACAATTTTGATATAATTATCTTGTCAATAGTCGCTTTGACGTCTTGTTAATAGCCTTTCTTAAAAAATATATGTGTTGAAAAAGTTGGTTTTGGAGAATATGCTCTCGAGCTAAAAAAAGTATGAGAATGTCAAGTCGGGTAAAAATATAAATAAATTACGTATTATTCAAATATAATTAAAGTAATTAATGTGCGCTCAATTTTTAAAGTTTTATAGGGAGCATGTGTCCATTTTCTCTATGGATACTCTTGCTCCGTTCTTGGTTACAAGTTCAAGTAAAAAAAAAAGAGTGAATATATTGACAAGACAACGAAACGACTATTGGTAAAATGAAATCCACGAATTAAATTGTACAAAAAGTTCTTTTCAATTTAAGGAAAATATTTATATTTATTGTTCTATCCAAGAGACAAGGGAAAACCTAATCGAATTAATCCAAATAATCAATCATTTCTTATGTAAATACGAAAATTCTACAATCCACAATATTAGGATAAGATTGTATCCTTTGATGGAATTTATCAAATCTTCATAATATCTTATCATATCTTTGTAATATCTATCGTTGCATATCTCTATCCTTAGAGAGCAAGGAAACCATGTGTACAAATACCTTATTCAATCAATGAAAAAAGCAAGAAAACCTTTCATCACATCTTTACAATATTTACATGGTATCTGTCTACTCTTAACCCGCACAACCATGAACACACTAACATATATAAATCTCAATTTTGCACCACCATGAACACGAATTGAAACACTAAATTATTCAATTCAATATCATTCAGTCGATTCTAGTTTATGAATTAGGGTTTTAAATGGAGAATATTGAAAATCCAACCAATTTAACTTGAATACGGGGAAGATTTAAGATTGGAAGATGCAAAATTGAAAAAGAGTGAACCAAAATCTAGTTCTATTAAAAGATCGAGTCAGGGTGATGACGTCAAAATTAGAGGAATCATTGCAGGTCTGGGAAACATAAAGGCCATAAAAACTAGGAAACAGAAAGAGCAAAATAAATAAATAGAAGAATCTCATGCCCAACTAGAAACTAAATGAAACAACCGAAAGAGAAGAAGAATATTGACGGACCATACACCATAAATATATACAAGGTACACAAAGGAGAAAATAAGAATAAACAAGAATTAATTAATCCGGTTGATCTAGGAAAATTTTGACTAAAAAAACGAAGAAAGGCATATGAACAGAGAAAATAAAAAACAAAGCAAAATCTCATGACAATGGAAACGGTGCACAAAAATATGTGGATAGAGGAGTGCATTAGTGTTGGAAGCTTTGGCGCTCAAGCTTGGTTTTCTGAAGGCGATCGCAAATTCCGATCGAGGGAGATAACCTGATGATGATCAATGTCCATAAAGATTGTCAGTCGGTCTTGTCCATGAGAGATTGACATCCTTATCACCAATATTCACCTCATTCTTCTGTGTTTTGAGGTGGTAAAACCCGCTCATGTATTCCGTAAGGTCAATAGATGTGCGGATCGCCTTACAGACCTCTTTGAGAATGTTGGCTCTAAACGATAGAGACCTTTATGTGAGATCATGAGATTGATTGTAATGTCCTCCTTAGGGTTTCCATTCATTGATATAACATATATATAGGTTACAAAGGTATTGGGCCTTAATGGGCTTTTAGCCCACTATACAATATTAAGACCTATGTAATCTATCAAACCCCCGCAGTCGAAACTGGAGGGGGTCGTACAGTGAGACTGGAGCGAAAATCAATGAACAACTGTCTAGATAAACCCTTGGTGAAAATATTAGTGTACTGATATGAGGACGGGACATGGAGAACGCGAACATGTCCTATGGCAACCTTGTCCCTGACGAAGTGGAGATCAAACTCAATGTGCTTCGTGCGTTGATGTTGGACCGGGTTGCTAGCCAGATAGACTGCCGAAATGTTATCAGTGTAGACCAGAGTGGCCTTCATAAGAGGGCAACGGAGCTCAAGCAGGAGATTGCGGAGCCAAGAGCACTCAGAGACAACGTTGGCAACCCCCCTGTATTCGGCTTCAGCGCTGGAGCGAGACACGACGGACTGACGCTTGTCCGACCACGACACAAGGGTGTCATTGAGGAAGACACAGTAACCAGACGTGGAGCGACGCGTGTCAGGACAACCACCCCAATCCGCATCAGTGTATGCAACAAGGTCAAGCTTAGAGGAAAGAGTGATCGTGGTGCCGAGCTCGAGTGTGCCGCTGATGTACCGAATGATCCGCTTTAAGGCATGAAAGTGGGGTTCCCTGGGTGCATGCATAAACAAGCAGATCTGCTGAACGGCGTAACTGATATCAGGTCTGGTGAAGGTGAGATACTGAAGAGCACCAGCAAGGCTCCTGTATAATGTCGGATCATCAACCAAAGGACCAGAATGAGCGCTGAGCTTGTTGGATGTATCGACAGGGGTGGCGACCGGATTGCAGTTACTCATGTTAGCCCGAGCAACAATTTCAGCAGCATACTTACTCTCTGAGAGGAAAAGCCCAAACGCATGCCGCTGAACAGCAACCCCCAAGAAGTAAGACAACTGGCCCAAATCTGACATAGCGAATTCAGCACTTAGCCGTGAAATAATCGACGTCCGAAGAGCATCGGAAGAGGCGGTGAGAATGATGTCGTCAACATATAGTAGCAGAAATGCCATGTCGGAGCCTCTGCGATAGATGAACAGGAAAAAATCCGAGCGGCTGCCAATGAAACCCAAGCGGAGCAAATGAGAAGCAAAGCGCTGGAACCAAGCTCGTGGAGCCTGTTTCAGACCATACAGAGAGCGCTTCAGGAGACAGACGTGCTTAGGACGATCGGCATCAGTAAATCCCGGCGGCTGAAACATGTAGACTGTCTCATTCAGGTGACCATGCAGAAAAGCGTTCTTGACATCCAGCTGATGAATGGCCCATTTGCGCGACAGAGCTAAACTCAATACCACCCGGATAGTGGCAGGCTTGACCACGGGGCTGAAGGTCTCATCACAATCAATACCTACCTGCTGGGATCGACCGTTGACGACAAGACGTTCTTTATAGCGCTCCAACGTCCCATCAGAGCGGAACTTGTGACGGAAGAGCCACATACAGCGAACGACGTTCGCCGCTGGAGGGTGCGGGACAAGAACCCAAGTACCATTCTTTGTAAGGGCCTTGTATTCGTCGAGCATAGCCGCCTGCCAATTCGGGTCAAGGAGGGCTGCTTTGTGGGAGGTGGGGATGGGGGAGAGGGAGGTCTGGGAGCCGGGAAGGACAGGGGCGGCGGGTGCAGGTGCGGCGGGCGCCGCCAGGGGGGTACGAAGCGGCGGGTGCAGCAAAATGGGTTGCGGCGGGCGCCGCAAGGTGTGCAGCGGGCGCCGCCAGGGAGGGTAAACATGCGGCGGGTGCCGCATTTGGGGTTGCGACGGGCGCTGCAAGGACTGCGGCGGGCGCCGCACGTAGGGGAGACGAGGGTGTTTGGCGATGTGATGGACGGTGGATAGCGGGGTGATGGGCGGTGGTCATGGAGACGATCTGACGGGCTCCGAAGACTCCGGAGACGCTGCGGGTGTGTGGTCTTGTGGTGGGGGGTGGCGAGGGAGGTGGGGGAGGGGGAGACGCAGGAGCACCGGGAGAGCTCTGGGGAAGAATGAAGTGAGGGAATGGTGAATCAGACTCTGTCGACGACACAGGGGGTGTGGGAGATGCGAAGGGAAATCGCGACTCATCAAAGGTGACATGACGAGAGAGAATGATCCTGTGAGTCTTAATATCGAGGCAAATATAACCGCGATGATCGGACGGGTAGCCAAGAAAGACACAATGGGTAGAGCGAGGGTGAAGCTTGTGGGGGGCGGTGGATGCCTGATTAGGGAAGCACAAGCAACCAAATGTACGAAGGTGATCATATATGGGCAAAGTGCAATACAGTGCCTGAAACGGTGAGCGATGGTTGAGGGTGGTGGAAGGGAGAATGTTTAGGAGGTAGCATGTGGTGGCCAAGGCGTAAGGCCAATAAGGGAGGGGAATGGATGCGTGGAAAAGGAGAGTGCGCATTATATTGGTAATGGTTCGGATGATTCATTCGGCTTTGCCATTTTGTTGAGAGGTGTAGGGGCAGGACAAGCGATAGGAGATTCCATTGGTATTAAAGAAAGTGTGAAAATCTTTGTTGTCAAATTCGCGGCCATTGTCGCATTGGAAACACTTGACAGAGGTGTGAAACTGTGTTTTGATGTAAGCGTGGAATTTGGCAAAGATAGGGAGCACTTGAGATTTAAAGTGCAAAGGGAAAACCCATAAGAAATGTGTATAATCATCCAGAAACAAAAGGTAATACTTATGACCCTCCTTGCTAGGCACAGGAGATGTCCAAATATCACTATGAATAATATCAAAAGGTGCAAATGTAGTGTTTAAAGACCGTTGAAAAGGAAGTCTGGCATGCTTGCCTAACTGAAAAGACGAACATAAACTAGAGCGATGCTCTTTATTACACTGGACAAGACTCTTAGAACGAAGTAAATCTAAAACTGCAGGACTGGGATGACCAAGGCGTGCATGCCAAAGACTGGATGATGATGCCGAGAGGGCGACTGGACTTGACGGGCTGGATGGTGAGGGCGACGACACAGGATAGAGCTCCCCGGTGCTATTACATCTCAGGCGAGTAACCCCCGTAGTAAGATCCTTCACAGAGAAACCAAACGGATCAAACACAAGAGAAACATTATTGTCAGTGGTGAACCGACGGACAGAGATAAGGTTTTTGACAAGTTTGGGGGCAACAAGGACATTGTTGAGGTGCAAAGGGTTGGTAGGGGTTGGTAGTGTGGTGTGGCCAATGCCCGAAGTAGCAAGGCGACCACCGTTGCCGACGATAATAGAATGAGCAGGACCCTTAAAAGAAAGAGATGAGAGAGTACATGAGGAGTTCGTCATATGAGAGGTAGCGCCAGTGTCCATGTACCAAGCGCCGTCAGGGGGTGTCAGCTGCATGTAGGGCTGTGCATAACCGTGTATCCGACACGACACGACACGACAAAAAACACGACACGATAAGGGGGAAAGTGCCGATACGAACACGACACGATAACTACCGTGTATCCGACACGATAACACGACACGGTTTCGTGTCGGATACCCGTATAACACGACACGACACGATTAGTACAAAAAACACAAAAAAAAAAATGAAAACGAATGTGAAAATAAAATGGGCTGGGATTCGAACCCGGGTCCTGAGGTTCCCCAAGAAACGGAGGCAGGAGAGCTAACAACTGGGCTACCGGTGCTTTGTGTTACCTTAGGACAATTGTAATATTTGTATTATAACCATATATTAATATTTTAAAAAAAAAATCTTATCGTGTCGTGTCGGATACCCGATAAGGGGAAAATGCCGACACGAACACGACACGATTATAGTCGTGTTTTACCGTTTCGTGTCATAATCGTGTCGTATCGATATCGTTTCGTGTTTTTTCGTATCGTTTTGTTGCGGTTTCGTGTCGTGTCAACCGTGCCGTATATTTCTGCACAGCCCTAGCTGCATGGAGGAGAAGGCGTTGTGCACATCAGTCGGGTATGCCTGATCAGACGACGGGCGGGGAGCAGGACCCAACAAGCCCTGCTGACGGTTGGGATACGGGGCTGGTCCACGAAACGACGCACCGGGGTAGCCATAGGGCATCCAAGGAGGGTAGCCAGGGTTGGGGTACCAAGAGGGGTGGCGTTGATCGTAGTGCTGCGGGCGGCCATTGCTGCGGTCGCCGCCCCTTGGTCCCTGCTGGTCGTTGCTGCGGCCGGGCTGGATGGCAAGCTGCTCGATGATGTCACTGGATGAGACCAACGCCGTCTTGTCTTTGGCGGCGTCGGTTGTCTGACGTTGAAGGCGAGTCTCCTCCAGGATCAGTTGAGACCGGGTCTTCTCGAACGTAGGGAGAGGTTCTGTCTGTTGTATATGAGTAGCAGCAGCATTGTATTCGGAAGGGAGGCCCGAGAGTACCTGGAGGACGAGACGGGTGGCGCTGGGTTTGGAGTCGACGGCGTCGAGCTGATCGGCCAGGGTCTTGATGTGCTGACAGTAGGCAGATATCGATGGAAATGAAGAAAGCTTGCAACTTGAGAATTCGTGCTCGAGATAGACAGCACGGGTGGACTTGTTGTCTTGAAAGATATCCTGAAGTTTCTTCCAAGTATTCAAGGCGGAGTCTTTGGGGTCGAGTATGGTGGTTAATAGATCTTTTGAGATGGTGTTGAAGATCCATTGAAGGACAATGGTGTCGAGTTGAGCGAAGAGATCGTCATCTTCGCTTTCAGGGCGTTTGGCAGAGGAGTCAATGTGGTGGAGGACTTTATGAGCCTTAACATGGGTCGTGAAGAGGTGCGACCACATGGTGTAGGTACTGGATTCATGATCAAGAATGATAGGGATGCAATTTTTGATATTGGAGATGGTTAGGGCGGAATGGAATGGTGATTTGGTGGCGGTGGGTTCGGTAGTCATTGTGACGAGGATGATAGAGGGAGATAGGAGAGAGAGTGGGCGGCGGCAAGGGGATGGGGAGGCCGACGGTAGGAGGGGCGGCCGAGGTGGGTGGGCGGGATGACGGCGAGGAGAGAGAGACGGGAGGCTAGCGACGAGGAGAGAGAGAGGAGTGGCGGCTAGGGTTTAGAGAAAAATTTAGGGTCTTTGGATCTTAGGCTGTGATAACATGTGAGATCATGAGATTGATTGTAATGTCCTCCTTAGGGTTTCCATTCATTGATATAACATATATATAGGTTACAAAGGTATTGGGCCTTAATGGGCTTTTAGCCCACTATACAATATTAAGACCTATGTAATCTATCACTTTATATTTGCATTCAATGCCATTGGAGGGTGAATATGTACGTATGATGGTGCACAAACGAGTGTGTATTCACACGGTGGGGACCCCTAGTACTCTGTGGTCAGGGACGGACATAGGGATGGGCTGGGCTTTGCTGCAGCCCACCCCAAAATTTTGAAACTTATATAATTAGTATGAGTATGTATCACAAAGTCCATATAGTATAGTTGGTTGGTTGGGAACACTCAAAATAAGTGTCTTCTTGAACACCAGGGCTCAATTCCCCTTGTCTTACTTTAAATTTTATTTTCCATTTGAATGACTACCCCTGCAATTTTTCATCTGAATAACTAACCCTGATTTTTATTTTTTCATTTCAATGACTACCCCTGTGCCCATTCATTAGCTTTTTTTTAAAATCGATTTATTGTATATGTGATATTAATCACTCTTAAAAATTTGTCCATTGTATATTTTATTTTTCTCTTTATTAGTTTTTTTCTAGGTGTGTATATATGTGGTATACATGTGATATCAATAACTCTTAAAATTTTGATCATTGTATAAGGCAATTTTAGCCTACCCCGATTTTCATTCCTGGTTCCGTGCCTGTTTGTGGTATAAGTGGGCTTACACCGAGGCTCGTCTTTGAGTCTGTTTCCCTTTACAGTAGTCATGGATGTGGTATCGGGAGGTATCCAGGGTGGGATCCCGTGGTGCATGTTGTTTGTAGATGATGTTGTTCCGGTGGATGAGATGAGTGTAGGGGTTAACAGCAAGCTAGATCTATGGAGGGATAAGCTTGAGCAGAAGGGCTTCCGTTTGAGAAGGACGAAGACGGAGTGCGTGGTTTTCATATTGGGCGAGGAGGGAGAGGGAGAAGGAGACGTGGGTGTCATAATGGGTGGGGACCCAGTTTCGAAGAGAGACAATTTCAAGTATATGATATTTGTGATGTAGGGTGACGGTAGTGTACGTGGATATGGATGTCAAGCACCAGATTCAAGTAGATTGGCAGAAATGGAAGGTTGTGTCAGGAGTCTTATGTGACAAAAAAGTTCCACTCAAACTAAAAGGTAAGTTCTGCAAAGTGGTGGTGATACCAGCTTTATTATATGGGGCATAGTGTTGGGTGACAAATAAGGCACATGAACATGAACTTATGGTGGCTGAGATGGGGATGCTCAGGTGGATGTGTGGGTGTATCTCGCGCGACAGAATGAGAAACGAGGCTATCCGAGAAAGGGTAGGAGTGACTATAGTATTCAGGTTAGGTTGCAAGAATCGAGACTCTGATGACATGGACATGTTCAGAGGAGAGATCCAAGTGCGCTGATGCGTAGATGTAACAACTTGGCTATCAATAGTGTTCTTCGGGGGAGAGTGCGTCCAAAGAAGAGTTGGGGGAAAGTGATTACACATAATTTGACCGTTCTAGGACTCAATGAGGAGATGACACGAGATAAGGTGAAGTGGAGGAGTGCTATCCGAGTTGATGAATACTAGCCGGGTGTAGCATTCTCCCCCCCCCCCTCTCTCTCTCTCTCGCGCGCGCATGTGTCTTTCTGTTTCCTTATATTTCCTCTGTATGATGTTGTGGAGTCGTGTCCGTTTGTGATGTCTTGTCATGGGTCACTAGAAAATACTCTCTGTCGATGGCCCCACCCTATATCGTTGTGCTCACACTCCGGCGCAATCAGTCTCCGGCTCCATCGTTGGCCGCTATTGTCTTAACCCGTGCTCGGCCCCAAGAGCAGCCCGACCAACCCTCCGGCTCTGGCTCCATCAGGCCACCCTACGTCGTGCTGTATTTACAACCAAGAGGAATGATGTTGGATTCAACAACGGAGTGCGTAACTTTGATGTGAGTTCTTTATCCAACGACTCGTATGTAGTTGCTTCTCCTCTGTTTTTTCTGACCATTTAACTGTTGTTATTTGCAGGTTTTATACTTGAATTGTCCATAACACAATGACTTGAACATCAACTCATGTACAAATTTGCACCCAGGTATTACTTCTTTAGTGACTCTTTTGTTTATGATGGATATTGGGTCAATACTTGTAGCTTTTTTTTAAGCATTCTTTAACATTTCTGCTCTACAGATAAATTACTTCTCCAATGCCTCAACTTGGAAAGTGTTCATGCAGTCGGTTGCCTAGATGCACTAATAAGAGCCATTGAAATCCAGGTATACTGACTAAAAATCTGAATACTGGTTTATTTTCCACTTTGATTGTTGAAGGACATCTTTTAGGTCTTTCCAAAAGTAAACATTATTGCTTTGCATATGTATTTAGCTTATCTTCTCATTTTCTTAATTATTATTGATTGGTTCTTCCCAATGATTGAAGAAGTGTGTTATGGTGCTAATTTTCTGAGTAACTATGCTTAGTATGTGTCTTTTAGTTCTTAGTTATGCTCCGGTTCTGGTTGTTTTCATATCTTACAAAACTTGCTTCCAATCCTCCATTATCTTTGCATCAACTAGGTAGCTTTGTTCTTATCTATCGACCTTTGTAGCTTATCTATTTTCAATTTATTTTCATGCATTTGGTGCATTCTTTTGCTCTTAAGCACCAAATTGAAGATGAGCTCAACATATGTGCAATTCAATACAAGAAAACTACCCTACTTGAAAGTCCCTCATCATGCAAGCGTATGGCTGATGGATCCAAGAGGATCAGAGCTCCTGACTTTGTCTACGAGCAGGTATATAATCCTAAAAACACATAACATTATTGCCTTGTACTTGTGGCTACCATGAAAGCAACTATTGTGGGGATTATTACTTCTAACAGATGAGTGGGGATGTGAAAGGGCACGAAGTTTGCAAGCGAAGATGTACTATTACTGTTGACTGAAGTTCGCGTCATACACGGGGATGGTTAAATCATTGGTTTCGTGTCATTAAAGGTGGTCAGATCTGTGAAGCTATGTTCAATTCATGTAACTTAGCCTTACCAGCAAGGGAAGCAGGTTCCTCAAAACTCAAACCATAATTTCCTATATTGATCATGTAAAAAAACTGTAATAAAGAGAAGCTCTGTTGTATGACCATGTGCACTACTACCGAATTGAGAACACTGAATGTACCCAGATGACATCTCCTGAAATCCTCAACAGTTTGAATGATTTAGATGGGGAAACACTCTGATTTAATCCTTTTAAGCAGCGTGTATCAGTGTACAAGATTCATAATAAATGAACTGTCTTATGAACTTTTTAATTGAATGCCCACATTTTGATGGTATGACAGCTACTTGAGACCATGGTGAATAAAGTGGTGTTGATTGGAGAGAATATCTAGTAGAAGGCGACAATTAAGCGGTTAGGGTTAATAATCTAGTTGTTATGATTTAGGCCAAAACCGTATCTTTACTCAACCTCTCGTCGATTTTTGATCATATCCTATCAATGTGCCTATTTGGGATTGTCAAGGAAAATATTCATCCTATCAATTTGATAATATTATGGTTTAAGATATATATTGACAATCCTTTTGTAAATATGGTTAATAGTCCTAAAGATATGATTGACCGTATCTTTAGTGATTCTCCCCCGATTATAGCTTCAATCATGTCAAAGTAAACCTACAACATTGTCACTATGGACATTATTCATGTCATTGTGAACAAATAACTTTGTCATATTGGACATGCCTTTACTTTCTAGTTATGGTTTGGATAAAATCGTATCTTTATTATCTTCCCTTTTATAAACCCCATCTTATCATTATTAATTATCAGGTTTGTCATAAACAACCTATATTCTGTCAAAAACAAAATTTATTCTTGTCACTATTAATTCTCTTACTAAGGCAATTATTTTCATCCGACTAGTTTTATTATTTTTAAATTTATGAGAAAAAATATTAAAAACATTAGTATTTTAATATGTTTCATTTTTATATATTTTTTTACTTTTCTTTTAATTCATAATTCTCCTTTTAATTATTTTTACATTTAAATTTAAAGATAAAATCAGTTATTATTTTTTAGCACAAATGACCCACTTATCCTATTTTTGTTATTATCAGAAAACGAGTATGCCTTTGCAAGCCGAATACCGATTTGATATATTTCTACCAATCGGCCTAAAAAAATTGTAAAAGTCAGTGTATTACTACGTATAAAAAGAAAACCGGAGACTCGGAGAGTATTTTTCAGATTTCTTTCCTCGAAATACAAAACCGGAATTGTCCTCAAAGTCTCGAACAGTCTTTTGAGGGAGGGGGAGAGAGAGAGTTGGTATCATATTTTCCAACCCCAATTTTAATCTTCGATTAAGCCTTCCTCGTCTCCCATTTCGATCACTTCCTTGTTCCTTCCTAAATCCCAAGTCTGAATATCAAAACAAACCCTAATTGCGATTCTCACGTTCCCAAAGAGCTGATAATCGACTCAAATCTCGAGCTCCTAGAAACCCCAGATCTCTGAAATCTGGTCGATTTTGGAGCTGGTTGGTGCTCAATAGGATTTAATTCCTCAACAGTTGCTTCTTGATATTCCGTCCAGGTAGAGGAATTCGGATCCACTGGATCGAAGATGCCGGTGGCTGCTTCCGCTATATACTTCCTGAACCTCCGTGGCGATGTCCTTATCAATCGCCTCTATCGTGATGACGTCGGGTATTCCTTTTTCCCCTCTCTCTGCGTACAAACTAATATTTGGTTTCACATTTGCTGATATTAGATGTACAAGCCAAACTTTGCTTTGTTCATGTTAGTGTATGGGCTGAATTGAGCTGATTTAGGTTTTCTGTCGTAGTAGATTGCATATGGAATTCTTCTTTTGTCTTGATTTTTATGTAAGCACTAAGCGTGGTCTCTGTTGATTGGAAATGGTTTCAGAATATCTCACGATGGATTGTTGTGTGATATTTTTGTCTCGACTAGAGTCTAGCGAATGATCTTGCTTTTATGATTAGCCAGCATTTTGGCGTCTGTTTTATGAAGAATGGATGCTAGATGAGTATGCACCAAACTCTTCACATGTGGATGACTTGTGGACTGTATGCAGGCATAATTAGTTTTTAGGGCCTGTTTAGTATAATTCGAGCAATCGGCTTTGGAATACAGAATCAGGTAAGAAGTTAGAACAAAGAATTGGGTTGAATCATTCATAAAACTTTTGGATGGGGATTTAGGGCATCTTTAGGCAAGTATTCAACCTATAAGACATTAAAGGATAAAAAACCCAGCTTCATTCAACTTTGAGTAAAAATGAACCTCATAGTTGCACAAACACAAAATCCCTGTCATGGAGCGATTATTTGCTCCACTAGTTGGAAACTGTAAGCAATGATTCAGGGAGAAGGCAAGATATTCTACTGCATTAGGTTTGCGATGATGGTAAGGTCAACAACAACAGTGTGATCAATATTAGTGTGGTCAATATTAACGATGAAAACAATGCTCAGAGTTTGGTAGAAGGAGTGAAGTGTTAGAGACACAAGGAGAGAGTATGGTTTGAGTTAAACCCGGATGTGAGGTTTGAAAATGAGGTTTGGGACTCTTGGGGATGGGGGTATCGGTGGCGTGGATAATGCTTGGGATATTTGGTCTACAAACACAGCCTGATGGCCAATATTCTACTAGTTGGAGCGATTATTTGCTCCACTAGTTGGAAACTGTAAGCAATGATTCAGGGAGACGGCAAGATATTCTACTGCATTAGGTTTGCGATGATGGTAAGGTCAACAACAACAGCGTGGTCAATATTAGTGTGGTCAATATTAACGATGAAAACAATGCTCAGAGTTTGGTAGGAGTGAAGTGTTAGAGACACAAGGAGAGAGTATGGTTTGAGTTAAACCCGGATGTGAGGTTTGAAAATGAGGTTTGGGACTCTTGGGGATGGGGGTATCGGTGGCATGGATAATGCTTGGGATATTTGGTCTACAAACACAGCCTGATGGCCTGGATTCCTGATGATGAATGGGCTTTAGACGGGCTTTACAATTACAAGTTTGAGTCAGTATTAAGGTTTTTTTTTGCAGGCACCAAGAAAATGTGCTCATTATCAATGCTTTCTTATGCTCTGCGATAATATTTCCATATAGATTTGCATCAGTTTCTCTTGAAATCTGCAGCGCTATATAACTAGACTTTGATGGTTGTAGGTATAGAATTAAATTGTTTTCCACGAACAAAAGGACATTGACAAAGTGCTGGATATTTTTATTCCTTTGAAGTATATTTTTTTTAACCTTTTCCTTGTATCAATTGAGAAACCATTTTTCTCCCTGGGGTAACTTGCATAGATCTTTCTCCAAAAGGCTCTTTGTTATTACATCAACCTTAACTCGTATATGTCAATTTTAATTGCAAATGCTTCAAATGCCTGATTTATATCTGTCCGGTGGCTAGGGGTAACATGGTTGATGCCTTCCGGATGCATATTATGCAAACAAAGGAGCTTGGCACGTGCCCTGTGAGACAGATAGGAGGTTGCACTTTCCTGTACATGAGGATTAGCAATGTTTACATTGTTATTGTTGTTAGCAGCAATGCTAATGTTGCTTGTGCATTCAAGTTTGTGGTTGAGGTGATGACTACATACTTATATCTTAATGCATTTACCCTACAGAGATACAATTATACTATAATTTATATATTCTGCATAATGTACTCATTAGAATAGGTAATAATAGGAAATGTTTTATATTCCTATTAAGTAAAATATCTTGATCCATACTGTTTAGCGGAATTTCTTCACATATGCAGCTCTTTACGTTGCCAGATTTTTTTGGTAAACAATCCTTTGGAAGACTTAAAGAGCTGGAGGTCCTCTTGTCTTTCTGTGTTTTTTGTACTTATTTTCTAATGCATTTTGGGATATGTTCCTATCTGAATGAGGAAAGCAGTCTTTTGATATCATTTTTTAAATGTTCCTTTGCTACCCTGTCACTTGCGATTGCAGCACTTGCATGCAGATTATGCATCTCATGTTGCTATTATCTTCAACCTTTATTGTTCATCTGCTCTCAAGTAATATGTTCTTTCTTTTTGTTGTTTTAGGCTGTCAATCTATTTAAATCGTACTTTGGTGGACAATTTGACGAAGATGCAATCCGCAATAACTTTGTGCTCATTTATGAGCTCTTGGACGGTATGTAGTTAAAACTTAAAAGCTCTCTCTGAAAGAGTTTTCACGTTTGAATATCTTTTATCTATATTTGATAATAAAAAACCGTTAATTCTTTGGCTATGATTTGAGAAATAAGTGTAGAATTTATGATTCTCTGTTCTTTATTATGGAGTATCTTGTTGATTATTTGAATGCAGATTGTGTGGGATTTTTGACCAATCTCATTAATATCTTGATCAGGTTTTTGTTTCACTTTTAGGATTGGCAATCTTTTTTTTTTTAAAAATTCGCAGTCAAGGGGTTTGCATATGTTACTCGCTTGCTTTTTGTGAACATCTTGGAACATAGGATCCATTTGTTCCGAACTCCTGCCAATGCTTCATCCAGCCTTTTTAACGGGTTCTTGTTACATCTTCTAGCTTCAGTGTTGGCTTCATTTGCCTTCACTCTCTTTTTCCTACCTGCTTACGGGAAAACATTTACATACATGAATTTTTATGGTCTTCTTGTATTTTTATTGCTAGGAAATATTTGTTATTTGATCCACATATTAACTTCAAATTATCAATTATGTAGTATTACAGCACATAAAAAGAAAGATGTTTTTTATTATTTTTTTATAGAGGGGGTGGGGTGGGGGGTGGAATTATAGATTGCATATGACATAATGGTTTTAGCTGATTCCACTTTGGAAGTGCTGTCCTACATGTAAAGATGTTGCTTTATTTGTAGGTATTTCTATGTTGGGAATTATTGTATTTTCAACTGTGGTTTTGTAGTCATATAATTTTCTGTTTCCTTGAGGATTGAGCCAATCCTACTTTTACTTTTGCGTATTCTTATTCAATTGCACCGAGCTCACTTGGTTTATACTTTTTGCATTGTGTTGCATTCTGCATAGCTGGTGTGATATTTTAGATTCTGTTTTTAATTTGTCCAAGTATGGTGCATCACTCATGTGTATGTATGCTAAACATATAATACCTTTTCATTCTGTGCCGTTGCACTGCTTTGACTTTGGCTTTTTTGATTGCCTATTTTTCAGATTCAACCTAATTTCATAAGGAATGAATTTTTCATTATGTTCATTTTGATTTTGTTATCACGTTTGCTCCATGTTTCTTGGGTTTTAACAATATAGCTGAATCTGATGCACCACTTTTGTTCTTTGTGCTGAAAACTACAGAAATCATGGATTTTGGCTACCCCCAAAATCTTTCTCCTGAGATATTGAAGCTGTACATCACCCAAGAAGGAGTACGATCATCATTCTCATCTAAGGTTAGTTTGATAAGTTTCCAATAACTGTGATTGTATTGGGAGGAGTAAAAAAGTATTTATATTTTGTTTAATTTATTGGTATCTGATCAAAGATATGGATACATCTCATAAATTGTTTATACTTCTAACTGGATGTTTGTTTCTTCCTTTAAATAGCCTGCAGATAAGCCAGTCCCAAATGCAACCTTACAAGTTACAGGAGCTGTTGGATGGAGGAGAGAGGGCCTTGTCTACAAAAAGAATGAGGCATGTAACTCTTTGCACTGGTGTCTTTTTATATGTTATTTTAAATCTCTTTCTTCTCGTCTATTTGTTGCATCTCATCTATCAGGTTCCCTTCTGCTTTCCATTCTCAGTTTTTTGCTTCATTGCCTCGCACCAAGTGAACTGAAAGGGTCATATGCCTGAATTTGGACATTCTTTTCTTGCAGGTTTTCTTAGACATCGTGGAAAGTGTTAATCTTCTCATGTCTTCAAAAGGTGAGTGCATTTAGAGGATTGTTACTTTCTTCTCTGTTAGGAGCAATGACCAAGTACGATTGAGATTTGAGAATGTTGCTATATAATTTGGACTCTTGTTATTGGGGATACAGGTAGTGTTCTTCGCTGTGATGTTACTGGGAAGGTTCTAATGAAGTGCTTCCTCTCTGGAATGCCTGATTTAAAGTTAGGATTAAATGATAAGATTGGCCTTGAGAAAGAGTCACAGTTGAAGGCCCGTCCCGTAAAGAGGTAATTTCTTTTTCGGTATGCATAAACCATATTTTTTTTTGAAATTTCTTTTATTGTTATTCTTATAGTTCATTTCTTCAGGTCACTTGTTTTGTTATTTATTTTCTGTTAGGGCTTGCTTTTCCAATAATAGTGCAGCTAAAAAATGCTAGGTGGCTCCTAGGCGGTGGGGGCTCGCCTAGCTCCTATGTGGCCACCTAGACTGCCTAGGCCCTCCTAGGTGCCCACCTAGCTCTAGGCGGTAGGAGGCTGCCCAGCGCCTAGGCAGCTCCCTAGGCCGATTTTTAGAGCATTACCCAATATCAATAGTTATTGGTCATATAAGTCACTGATAAATAATTTTGTTGGCTTGTTGCCAGTTTTTGGTCACATGTCAGTTTTCATGCCTCTAAACAAAATAGAAAGAAAGATTGACAATCTTACTCACAATCAACTACAAAATTGCACATGATCCTCTTCTATGGTTTTCAGATTTGGTTATGAGGATCCAAATGTCAGTGTCATACCTAAGGCATTCTTCTTGAGTGCTATTATGTGGTAAAATTTATGGTAATTGTTGTGGAACAATGGATCTCAAACATTTGATGAAGTATAATGAATCCCATTTATTTATACTATAGATCTTGGTATCTTTGGAAAAAAGGTGTTCTTGCTTCCCCCCTCTTTTTTTTTTTACTCTGGTCAACCAAGCTTTTCTTATTGAGTTCATTCTATTTCGAGCACAATAAAGGGAAAGGAATATTGTATGTCTCCTGGTGCATAATGAATCCCATTTATAATATTTGCTAATGTTTTGCTGGTGTATTGCTACTTTTATTGCCGTTTATGCCAACTTTTGAGATACAAAGTCTTTCAATTGAGTGAAATTACACACTGAGAAGATAAATTACTTCCACCCTGTACACAGAGCATGAACTCACAGTTTTTTTTTGTTGGTGGGTGTTACCTACTAATGTTGTATGTAATTATGCGTAGCAGCACCAGATGTCAACGGTATATTAAGTTGACCTTTCTATATTATGCATATATTTTAAAACTTGTGCTTTTTTTTTTTGGCAGTGGGAAGTCAATCGAGCTTGATGATGTAACTTTCCATCAGTGTGTGAATTTAACTAGATTCAACTCTGAAAAGACCGTCAGCTTTGTGCCACCTGATGGTGAATTTGAATTGATGAAGTGAGCTCAGAATTCCTCTATTCAATTTCAGCCCCAGTTCTTGTCAATTTTGTGTTTGCATAGTAGTGATTTATCTTTGATTTTCACTATGTTTCATGAAAATCAGTACTGCTCATGTAAAGAATCATGTATTTCGCATGTTGGTTTGTAGAACTTGCGCTATAGCATATACTCATGAAAAACAAATCAGTAACAAAATGCAAGTATACATGCTATTTAGCATCATATAATAATTTTAAATTTCTTTCTAACTACTGATATGATTTGGATTAAGTTCTGCTTGAGAAGTTTTTGATGCATCATTTTATACAACATTTATTTGGTTTATTTTTCTCTGATTTTAATATTAAAAAATGATAGGTATCGTATCACTGAGGGTGTCAATCTCCCCTTCCGAGTATTGCCAACAATCAAGGAATTGGGTAGAACACGCATGGAAGTGAATGTCAAGGTTTTTTATTCACACCTTGAACATAGAACATGTAAAAAATAGCATGTTGCAATTATCTGATTTCTTTTCTTGTTCAGGTCAAGAGTGTTTTTGGTGCGAAGATGTTTGCACTTGGGGTTGTCATAAAGATTCCAGTCCCAAAGCAAACTGCAAAAACGAGTTTTCAAGTGACATCTGGAAGAGCAAAATACAATCCATCCATTGATTGTTTAGTCTGGAAGTGAGTTTCCTTTTAAATTTTAATCTCCTGCTTCTTCTTATGCTGATTTTTTCTATGAGAGTGGGACCTTCATTTTCCAAAGTATATGAAAGACTGGAAACCCTTCCTTTTGCAGACTATATCTTTCTTTTGGCGGCGTGCTTCTTTTTATTCATGATAAATTCCATGAGCTTTTTATCTTATAATATGACAAATAATGCATTTGAAATTGTTTTATTCTGCTATAATATGGTTTCTGATGTTCAAATCTTGAACTGTAGGATTAGAAAATTCCCAGGTCAGACTGAGCCAACTCTGAGTGCAGAAGTTGAGTTGATTTCGACAATGGGAGAGAAAAAATCTTGGACAAAACCACCAATCCAAATGGAGTTTCAGGTATCTTATTAGACTTTGGTATCTTTGGTGACTACCTCCATGGAATGCATGGTGTTTGTTCCAGGGTAACATGGTTCATGTTATGTGGTGCTTCTTGAAATGGATAGACTAACTTTTTCTTGTACTTGGTTTTTTAATGGTTCAGCCTAGATAATTAATGTTGGCCAGGGCCTTGATTTAAATAAATTGTTGTTGCATGCACCTATGCAGAAAACTCTAATCCAAAGGCTAATTCCGTGTCTCATTTGTCAGCATTAGTACATAGGATTTTCTAATACCAGTAATTCACAACTTATGGGTTCATTTGGTGCGCAATGTTATCTGTAATGTTTAAGTATGCATGTGCTGAACAAATCCTATGATTCCCATTGCTGACTTTCTGGTGTAATTCCCTTTACTGTTTGAATGGTGCCTCCCTAGACAATAATTCTTGAACAAGCCTTTTGCCCCCTTGGTGTGGACTGGCTTCCCCAGATTAGAACTCGGCTAGTAATGTTCTTAAAAAAGTGTAGTTGTCTTGATAATTTCTTTATGTTGATAAAAATTTAAGCTGAACTAACTGCCGAAAGAGTACTATCATAATTTGAAGATGTCATCAGCCTGTACTCCTTTCAAGAACATTTCCCATGTGGAGCATTCTTTTAAAACTATAGTAAGCCATGCTCACATGCTGGAGAGGGGGTGTCATGGCCCTCCCAGTCATTCGCTTAAAGTGGGCATGCATTACTCAGCTCACTCTACATCAAGTGTATTCAACTCAATACCATCTACTCAATAAAAGCCTGTCAACATTAACATTCAGTTTGGATAGTCATGGCACCTAGTTATCACAATTGTAGCTATACTCTTCAAAATGTTACAGCATGATTTGCTTGCAGATTAGTGCAGTTGAAAACCATTATAGACTTGTCATCATTCCTTTCAATCCAGATGGACAAGCAGTTGCTTTAATCATAATGTAAAATGTAAAATACTTGAATGCTTAATGCACAACTGTACCAATATAGTTTGTGCATATATTAATGTTTGTCTTTCAGCCTATATGACATATTCTGAGAGGGCCAGGTGGTGGATATTGTCCCATTTATCTTTTAAAACTTCTGTTACCCTTGATCTAGCTCATTTATTTCCTTTTTCTGATATGAAGGAATGGATATTATAGAGACTAAATTACTAAATTATTCCACGTTTTATAGGTCCCTATGTTCACAGCATCAGGTTTACGTGTTCGATTCCTTAAGGTATGAATAATGGGCTTCCTATCTGACATCTGTATTATATATTTTTCTTTCCAAAATATCTGAAAGGAACACAAACATATCAGGTTTGGGAGAGGAGTGGATACAACACAGTAGAGTGGGTTCGTTACATTACCAAGGCCGGTTCCTATGAGATCAGGTGCTAGAACTGCCATGAGCAGCTGCCAGATCGTTTGAGCAAGCACAGTACTAGAGCCCCGAATAAGTCGGTGGCTCAGTAACGTTTTCCAATATCAAGGCGTGCTTTGCCTTGGTTTCCAGGTGAAACTAAAATTGTTGCCACTCCGGAAATTTTTCCCGCACTTGGTTTGCGTCATATAGTTTGTCTTCCTTGCCCATGTTAATATGATTATTGATTGGTTGTGAGTGGTGCATTTCTGTTGTAAATCTTAGTCATTGTGGATTGGATTTATTGGGTACACATGTTTATTTCCCCCCCCCCCTTGCATAATGATGCTCCGGGCCTCCGGCGACATATGTAGCAGATTGATCAGGATGTTGCTTTTATCGTTAGAACATATCATATCTGAACCAACCCTCCCTCTGCATGATCCTTCTCTTATTTGTTGACTGCAAATCTTTGATGCTTTCAATACCTGAGAAGTCGTAGCTAGTGTTTGCAAGGGTGGTCACATCTAAGCCCCACCTTTCTTGCCTCGTACGAGGATGCTGGGTTGACGCGTCATATATTGCGTCCGGATGTAGCTGAAGATCACCCAAGTTAGCTATAGTTTACTCATCCCCCAAAATTGCAGAAAGTAGTGTACTCCACAGGCTTTAACCTGGTGAACTTGTGGTGTTGCAGGTTTTGGCAACAAGCTGTCAACATAATACGGAGTCAAAAATAAATCTGTTGTAACTTGTTAAGGTCCATAGCTTGCGGGCTAGTAGAGATCGTCTGCACTCTGCACGCTTATGTGTTTATTGTTTAGGAATATAAAAAAGAGAAAATTTGATATTTTGTACACTTGCAACCTTTTGATTAGGTAATTAACTACTTTAAATATTTTTTTAGGCGTTATAACTATCATTAAATGGTTTTAGGTCAATTAGATATCTCTCTTATTCTCCCCTCACCCTTCTCCTCTGACGGCGATAATCGCCCTCCCCCTTCTCGCCCTCCTCTCCCACCCGCTCTGTCTCCTCCTCCTCGTCGATTCTGAAGCCGGAAGAGTTCCTCCTCCTCGTCGATTATGAAGCCGGAAGAGAGGAAGAAGGAAGATGAAGATGCCATTGAGTGCGGCGGAGGCGCGACGAATGCAAGGGATCGGCGGTGTTGTGAAGGTTCCGATCTCAATGGCTCCCTCCTCCTCCCAGTCCCAGCCATGGAAGTGGAGCTCAAGCTCCGCCTCCCTGACGCGGCGTCTCTCCAATCTCTTTCCTCCCTCCTCTCCCCCTTCCACCTCCACACTCACCACCAGCGCAACCTCTTCTTCGATGGCGCCGCCTTCCAGATTGCCTCCCGGTGTGTAGTCTCTCTGAATTCGAACCCCGTCCTCGTAGACGGTGTCATCCGCGTGAAGGAGGATGAGGAGGATCTGGATCTTTCAATTGGATTGTCCATACGCGAGGATCCGTCCTTGATTGCATCGGATTCGGCGTCTAGGGTTTTGAGGAATGTGAGAGAGGAATTCGTGCTTGGTGGCATCAGTTCCGTGCTTGATTCCATTTGATTCAATTGGCTTGGCCATACACGAGGATCCATGCTTGATTCCATCGGATTCTTTCCCGGAGTCTTGGGAACGGCAAGTAAGAATAGCCCTGAAACTTCTGGAATCAAGTCATGAAATCAGTTCCTTGTGGCTATTCAACAGCAGACAGAGTGCGTCATTCTCAGAAGGTAAATTCATAAATCCTTCTATGATTTGAGTCAATGTAATGGCAACTTCTTGAATTCAGATAGGCTGAGTATTCAACTCAGTAAATCACATAAGGATTTGGAGCTTGAGAATAGTTGGATTGATCTCGAATTTTCTGAAATCTTGGTGTCTAAAGTTGCCCACCGGGTGTTTGTGGAAATGTCAAAATCTGCAGTAAAAAATGTCACTAGGTTTTCCCATCTTTGATTAAAAAGCAATGCCCGCCGTTCTTAATAACATCAAGTTTCAGTGTTGTAGTAATGTTGAAAGTTGGCAATGCCTATCCTGGATTTTGCATTTTGGTCATATTTCTGGACTTATGTTCCAGAAATAGTAGAGCTTCTTGTTGACAGTGTTAGGAATCCTGCATTCTTGGAATGGGAGGTTAATGAATTGGTATGTTTCTTTTGCTGCACCATGTCACTCCCTTGATTTGGCAGTTGTCCATTAAAACGATGCTGATTTTGTGCAGCTTCTTAAGTTAAAATCCGAGATAAGTGAGGCTTCTAACAATCCGCAAGCCTTGCTTTTGGAGGCTATTCATTCAACTGGCTTTTCAGGTGCTCTGGCAAATCCTCTCTTGGCTCCAGAATCTGCTCCAGGTAAGTTCTTCAATGCAGATTGCCCACTTGCTCAGGGAAGTCCTTTCAAGGCAAATATTCTAGAGTGTAAAGACATAAACTAATTCCTACATTAAAATTTTTTTGTGTGTTTCTGTTCGGTTTTATTTAGTTTCTGCAACAGTTAATTATGTGTGTTTCTGTTTGATACTGCTACTTTATTTTTGTTTGGTACATCTATTATATTTTTGTTTCTGTTTGGTACAACTAATATATTTGTGACAATGCCATATGTATTCTTTGTTCTTTTAGTTTAGTTTGTATAATCTGAAATCCATGTGGAGTTCTTTAAATATATACACATGAACTCCTTGTAATCTCTCTTTTAGTGTTTTTTTATAATTTGAAATCAATTCTGATTTTTGTTGCTACAGTGTTGCAGTCTTGATGTTGCCGCGTTCATGTTGTTGCTGCTGTTGTGCTGCGCTCTTGATGCCAAATTAGGCTCGAGCTCTTGATGCCTTGTATTGAAGTGTGATGATGACACTAGTTTTAGTTCTCTAATATAGTAATACCCTTTATTTGCTTCCATTTTCTTGTAAATAGTTTAGAAAAATAGCAAGGGTTTATAGTAAATAGTTTCAAAGTGTATGAAATAATACTCTCGTAAATACATATCAATCGCACAACGCTTGTGTATTTTGCTTGTATTTTTCAATCTTTATAGTATGTAGTGGTTAATTTGATGGAATGCCGAAATGTCTGTTTTACACAGCTTCTGAACTAGTGGTGGATGCTTTCGTGAAATGCTTTGTTTTGATTCCTAGGGAAGATTAAAAAGAAAAATAAAGGCTTGGCTTAATTGGTCGTGGTTGGTCTTGGGCTCTTGGTATGTCATTTTAAATTTTCATTGTGTAATCATTTGCACTTGTTTAGTGTGAGTAAACCAATCACTCAAATGTTGTTTTTGGTTAATGTAGTATTGGTGACAACACTGGGGTAGCAAGTGGTAAAAATGTCACCACAAGTAATTGCATCAATGAAATGTAATCACAAACGTGTCATCAGTGAATAAAAGTAGAATCGATGAAAATATATCGATATACAATTGATTAAATTAAAAAAAAAATTGCATCAAACGATTTGACTAAAAAAGTGGCATCAAATAATTACATTAGAAAAATGGCATCAAAACACTACTTTCAAAAAGTGGCATCCCATTAAAGAAAAAAATGTCATCAAAACACTACTTTGAAAAGATCTGGCACCACGGGAAAAAAATCATCAAAAAATTGACATAAAAGTGTCATTAGTAGTCAACCGTAAAAAAAATGGCATCAATGATCAACCTGGCATCATAGTAAACAAAAAAATGTCATCAAAGTTTGAAAAAAGTGGCATTCAAGAAGTGTTATCAAACCATTTCATTAGAAAAGTGGCATCAAAGTGAAAATAAAATGTCATAAAAAATGGCATCAAAACGGTGGCATCACAAAAATGTCATCACTTAAAAAAAAAAAAAAAAATCCACATGGGTTGGTCAACGTTGACCGGTCAATGGTCACAGTTGACCATTGACCAATTAATACCCCATTTGGAGAATGGACTACCTAATTTAATTTAACAAGTTTTTTAGTTAGTTAGCTAATTGAACTTTCTAAATAGCTTACTTACCTAAATCACCCTATAAAAAAAAGCTAATTATTTAAAGGGAAAGGTATATTACTATATTATTTGACAAATAAAGGAAAAACTAATTAAAATGGTGGGGGTTTGTAATAAAAATGCCCAACTTTTTTTTTATCAGCAAAATACCCAACTTTTGAGGGTAGTGGTTTTGTCACTTGTTTTTTCATGGGCGAAAATTGTTGACAACGCTGAAAATAAGTTTAAAAAGAGTTCAAATCAATGCTAAAGTCGTATAATTTTCCATTTCATGGAAAAAAAGAAAAGAAATGAGGGGTTTTGACTGGGCACACAAAATAAAATTTTGGTTTTATTAAGCCGAAATTTTGCTAATTTGGACATGCATATTTCTTTTAAGGGGCGATGATGGTGAGTTTCCAAGGAAAAAAAAGAAGGGTTTTAGGGAGATTGATAAAGAGAGCAGGTGCATCACTAGAGCTCATGTTTTGTAGACTATTTGTGAAAATAATTAGTTGGGTTTAATAACACTGAAATTTATTTTATTTTTTCGGCCTAACCCCTCTTTTTTTTTTCCCATAAAACCAAGAATTATACTAGGTTTTAGTACTTATTTGTAAATAGGTTATTTTAAAGAAAAAAAAAAACTTTTTTCCACGTATGTTAGTCTGTATTTTTGGTCCATGAAAAACCCGTGTCAATATGTTACCACTGCCCCTAAAGGTTGGTGTATTTTTATTACATTTAAAAGACGATAACATATTTTTACCATATCTCAAAGGGTGGGGGTATTTTAATTAGTTTTTCCTTATGTAAAATAGGAAAAATGACTAAAAATAGGACAAGTTATAGTCAATGTTAATACTAACTTTAGAAAGTATATATTAAAAATAATATGAACTATTTCATATCATATTAACTAGTTTCGATACGGAAAAAATTTCAGTTGATTTTTCGATTAATTTTTCAACGTGTTAATTGAATGTTTGAAATTTAATGATGTGAATATGTGATACCAAATAATTAAATGAATAAATATATTGTTTGAATATAAAAACTAATTATTACTATTATACTAGATTCTAAGGTTAATTACTCATCTATTTTGCATTATTTATCATAAAAATATTAATTATTATTGGTCAAGAATTACATTATTTATTAAGTAAAATCTTAAAGCAATATCTTTTAGATTAAAAAAGGAAAGAATTTAGTAGAATTTGATAGATGGAAAGATAGATTAGTACGTAGAATTATTTATGGAAAGATATCATATATATCTTGCATCAAAAGTACGCCAATATCCAAATAGATAGATTATTTGGAAATATATAAAGATTGATTTGTCCTAATTGTAACCCTATATATACATATAATCACCTGTTTATCCCCCAAACAATATTTAGTTTACAGGCTGAAATTTTGTAGGAATTCATTCATCAATGGGAGACTTGCCGCCATACCGTAATGTGTTTCTTCATCTACACTCCGGAGGACAACTAACGGAGAACAAAGGCGAAAGGGCGAAATCCGCAACCCACAAGTATGTAGGAGGCAAGCGCAAGATATGGAGCCTTACCTCCATCAAGATGACACATTGGCTTATCCGGAACCGATGCAAGCTAGATGTGCCTCATGGACGTGAGTTTCGCATCTTTTTTGAAGATCATCCGAGTAATGGCCCGCGCATTCTAAGGCAGATTGAGCGCCAAGAAGACGTCGATTATCTTAATCATCTCGCTTGCACAAAGGTGACCTCTCCAAAGGTGTATGTGGTGGTGAAAGATGATGAAAACTGAATTGAATTTAGATGTTACTTTCTTCAATTGGATGCAATCACATCGCTTCGTTTGATATCATCTTGCCAAATGCGGCCTCGATCAAGACTACTGAGACGTCATAAACAGCAGCGTCGTCAAGTTCTTTCTTAGGGATGGCCATCTATAAGGGATCTGATGGTTTTTTTTTTCACTTGGTACAATTTTTTTAATTTTATTTTCATAATTCTTGTCTATGATCGATTTGGAATAATTGTTAATTTGATGGATTACTGGGGCCATTGATGTTATGTATCATAATTGGTTGCTTATAATATACACAGTATAAGATTTACTTATGTTTTGATTCTCGCAGATTATTTAATCTCAGAGCGAAATTATTTATTTTTCAACACTAGTTATCTTTTCATCCTAAATGTTTAGGGGACGATGATGTCATTTGTTTTTTTACGGGTGAAAACTGTTGACAACGTGAAAAATAAGTTTCAAAGAAAAAAGAAGGGTTTTAAGAAGATCGATAAAGAGAGCCGGTGCATCACTAAAGCAGTGGCGGAGTCAGGAATCTCGGTCAAGGGGTGATAAAAAAAATATTGAAAAAACAATAAAATTGTGATTTTTTGAAATTTTAATCACGAAAAATTACTTTTAAAACAATATTGAAAGAAAAGGTTAAATGTATTATTTAAACATAAATATGACATTTTTTAAATGAAATAGTTTATAGAAACAAAAAATATAGAGATAATTTTTAATGAAATAGCCAAATAGGTGATAGAAACAAAAAATATAGAGAGAAATAAAAAAAGAATTACTTAATGATAGTAAAACAAACAATATTGAAAGAAAATGTTAAATGTATAATTTAAACATAAATATGACATTTTTAATGAAATAGTTTATAGAAACAAAAAATATAGAGAGAATTTTTAATGAAATATAATAGTTGATAGAAATAAAAAATATAGAGAGAAATAAAAAAGAATTAATTATATAGTAAAACAAATAAAAAGTGAAGGAGTTGAAATTTGAACTCTTGTTCTAAATTTCTGCTAGATAACACTCTTGTTCTAAATATCATTTAAATATGTTATATTACCTTAAAAATACTAATATATGCAAAAAAAATTGTATTTTTTTTCCGCCAAGGGGTGCTCGAGCACCCCCAAGCACTCCTGGCTCCGCCCCTGCACTACTAGAGTCCATGTTTTGTAGACTATCTGTGAAAATAATCAGTTGGGTTTAATAAAACTGAAATTTATTTTGTTTGTCCGGTCTAACCCCTCTTTTCCCTTATTCCTATAAAGCAAAGAATTATATTGGGTTTTAGTACTGATTTGTAAATAGGTTGATTAAAAAAAAACTTTTTCCACATATGCTACCTTGTCCGTATTTTCGGCCCATAAAAAACCCGTGATAATATGTTACCACTATTCCTAAAGATTGGTGTATTTTTATTACATTTAAATTGCGGATTTTTTTCTAAATATTTGCTCAAAAATAAATAATTAAAAAAATATATTCACACCTTCAAACTATTTACAAAAATATTCATTTTTGTCAGATAGACTAGAAAAACGCGGTTTCATACCGCATTTTATTAATACAAAAGGAAATTTGAAATTGGGAAAAAAGGAATAAAATTTAACGAAAGAAACGCGGTTTCTTTGATTAATTTATCCCGGATGAATACTATTTATATATATATATTCAATATTATTATTTTTTAAGTAGAAACGCGGTATGGTTCCGCGTCTCTGTACTTTTTTTTTTTTTTTTTTTTTTTTTTTTTTTGCAGGTTGAACCACGAAAGAGGAAGAGAGGAGGTTGGAGCAAGGCGGCCGAGCGCGAACCTGTCAGAGGCAACAACAGTGATGTCGGAGGCAAGGGCGACTATTGAGGCGACGAGAAAGGAGGGGAGCGGCACGCCCTCACCGATTTCAGCAACTCCTGACTTCGATTCGAGGTCCCAGTCTCCCACTCTCGACTCCGATTCCTGCTCAAGCGGGGTGTGTATTCGGACAATTGGGGGAGAAAGTAGGAGGATGGGGACGTCTCCGACACTGGTTGCCAATTGGGAGAGGAAGGAGGCCGACGGAGGAGCGGATTCGAACAATTGGAGAGGAAGAAGAGGGGTGACAGTTGGGGGAGAAAGAAGGAGAATGGGGCGGTGGTTATGGGTGCAAGAGGAGGAGGAGGAGAGAGACGAGGGCGGCGACATTAGAGGCTGACGGAGCCGATGTCGGAGGCGAGGCAGCGGCGCAGACCATGAAGGAGGAGAGCGGCGGCAATGGTGGGGCAACCGTCTGCGAACGAGGGTTCAGATCCTCCGTCTGCATCTCGTCCAAAATCAATCTGCAAAAAGAGAAGGAAAAAAAAAATACAATAGAGAGATGCGGTATGATTTCGCGTTTCTACTTAAAAGAAATATTAATAATATTGAATATATAAATATTATTCGTCCGGGAAAAAATTAATGAAAGAAACGCGGTTTGAGATCGCTTTTTTTTCCCTTAATTTTATTCCATTTTTTTTTTCCAATTTCAAATTTCCTATTGCACTAATAAAAACGCGGTATGAAATCGCGTTTTTTTGTCCGATTTGACCAAAATGAATATTATCGTAAATAGTTTGAAAGTGTGAATATTTTTGTAATTATTTATTTTTGAGTGAATATTCAGAAAAAAAAAATTCTAAAATGTGAGAACATATTTTTACCATATTCCAAAAGGTGGGGGTATTTTAATTAATTTTTCCTTATTTAAAATAGGAAAAATGACTAACAATAAGATGAATTATAACCTATTAACTAGTACTTTTCCCGAACCATGTTCGGGTTTTTTCGGTATATTTTCGACCGAACGTCAATTTTTAACCAATATACTTCTCACCTTGTTGTTCTTCGAATAGAGAAAGAGCAAACATCACTAATAAGTATGTTCATTTAAAAATTTCAACACAAAATTCCTATTGGATAAAAAAGCAAGCCCATAGTGATTTTCTAAGAGCCGACAATCATCATATAAGAATCATAACATAGTTTAGCAACAATTTCCCACCAAGCAGGAATCCCTTATTCCTACTAAGCCTTGGTCTACTCGCCCCGTCCTCTCCCATCTCCACAACCCTTGTCCTCCATCTCCACAACCCCGTCTAAATCTGTCGAAGACGTCGTCGCCGCCACCTTCGTCCGCCCCTGTCTAGATCTGTCAACGATCTCCGCTGCTATGGATCAGATTTAATGGTATAGTCATCCTTCGTCATCCAAATCTTCCTCCTGCCTCCTAGCAGCCGTCGTCCATCGTCATCTGCAGTCACCGTCATCATCTAGGTACCTCATGTACTTTCAATGCCTTTCAAAAGAACACATTTAAGTGGGAATATCGATATTTAAAAGTCATTTACAAACGAACACATGTAAGTATCAAGAACACATTACATTAAAAGAACACATTTAAGTGTGAACACATCACAACTTTGTATGAGTTCACTCTGCTACTCAATTGCCTGAATGAAGGAGTTCCGTCATTTGATTATGCAAAATCTCAATGGTATTGCTTACCCAACTTACATATGTACTAGACATCAATGACAGATGGCGGTAAGGGTGACTCTACTCAATTAGCGAATATGAGGAAGGCTACATCTGACAAGATAGCGAAAGAAGTCATGCCTTTATAGATTGTAGAAAAACCAGCTTTTAAGAAGCATTTTTAAATATGAGAGAAACTCCTTCGGACTTGCTAATGGAAATGAAGGCATGGAGCATTGATGCTATTAAGAAAGCACTGATGCAAATCTGTCAAGAGACATCATTTTATAGAAAAATTGCATCCACTTTTACTGATAATAAAGGAGCACCCAAGGAGAATCAAGGCCATTTTGTCAATAGATTCAATCATTAAGTAAAGTTTGGAGATTATGAATACCATTCATCACAAGGAGTTAAAAGCCCAACCAAGCAAAAAATAACTCAATTTGGAATCCCAGTAAATAAAACAGAAGCTTTAGAATAACATTCTCAATTCTAAACAGCACCAAAGCTTAATCGAATGTTATCGCACCAAACGACAAAGAAGACGATGAGTTAGGACTTTAAAAATGGTTTGACCTCTACCTTGATCTCGAATGCGACCCTTTGCACGTCAATTGCCCGAGATGAATGCAAGCTCCTCCAGATATTGATCTGCATTATAGAACAAACATAAAATCTTTCCTTCGGCATGTTTAAAACCAGAAGCTTAAACTGTAAAGCCAGAATCATAGAAATTTGAAAGGAAAGTAGTAAATTGGTGGAGAAATTAAAAGTTGAGAAGTGGGAAGAACACAACAGCCTTCAAGATTGCAAAACTAATTAATTCTCTTTTTAATTACTTTAGAAAGTATATATAAACATGTACACCTAGAAAAAAGCATAAGAATGCAATTAAACTTTTAAATTAAATTGTTGCAATTGTGAACTTGTTATTAGTCTTTTTAATCTCCAGAATAAATCATGAAAATTAGCCAAAAACTTGTATGGAAAATAACATAAAAACAATTCAGAAGAAAATGAAAGCGCAGACAGGATAATAACCATGGTCCATAGGCATAAATGCTTCTAAAGGAGTTTCTCTCATATTTAAAATACACTTATGAATCGAAAAAGAAAATCATTGCATAAACTTACAGATAGAATTCCATATGCCTATTAATTTCCAACCTTGTTAAATTGGAAGAGAGAAGGCAAATTAATATACTCCGTAGTTTAGACACCTAAAGGAGACACAAAGTAATGCATCCAGC
This sequence comes from Persicaria tinctoria, assembly GCA_037127255.1. Taxonomy (NCBI): domain Eukaryota; kingdom Viridiplantae; phylum Streptophyta; class Magnoliopsida; order Caryophyllales; family Polygonaceae; genus Persicaria; species Persicaria tinctoria. Next base: position 19,966,393 of record JBANSL010000006.1, read on the forward strand.
AGAAAGACAGAATTATCTGAGATTCCTTGAGAAAGAAATTAATATGATCAGAGCCAAGAAAGATAAGGTCAGTAAGTTGAAGACATCTGAAAATACTGCAATTAGTTAAGTGAATTGAAAAAGGGAAAAAGATTGATAATTCATCCAAGACGACGTAACTAAGGTAATTATAATGATAATTCATCCCAGATGACGCAACTAAGGTAATTATAATGTTCACTTACCTTCATCATCCACAATAAGATCCAGAGAAAAGTACTCGACAAAACATTGTGTGCTATCTCATGGCTTCCCTAGTTTTTGTCTGCAGGGCAATGAATGATTTTTGCTCACACACCATAACAATCTCAACCTATGCACTTAAAATAACATAAGAGATTTACATGGACTTGACTGATCTCTACTTCTTTTCCAATAGCTTCTCAATCAGATCAGCTGCAGTCTGAACGGTAATGCTTTGGGCACTCTCCTCTTCAACACTGATATCAAATTCTTCTTCAAACCCCATCACAATCTCAACCTGCCATGCAAATGGTAGCAATCATCAAATTGTTCAATGAAACAGTTTTCCAACACATGAAAGGAATGCACAATTTTGTAAATAAGTCGAGACTTTGATCTAGAAGAACAGTAATAGAGCAAGTGTATAAATTGGGTTACGGTGTCCAAAGAATCAGCTCTAAGTATACATGTTGAAACTAAAATTGACTATTGTTGAAACCGATCCTATTAATTTTTAATTTACCAGGAGTATGAAATAGATTAAGTAGGTGTTTTCAACTACTAAAAGTGTAAACAGTAATGCAGCTATGTGAATTACACCAATGACCTTAACATCCTAATGCACATGAAGAGTTCAGATATTGACCTTTGTCCAAAATCAATGGCCCTAACAGGATTTAAAAGACAGATTTGTACTTCAGGTAGTAGTGACAAATTCACCATGGACTTGCTTTTGAAAGGTCTCCATGTCCTAGCATATGATTAACAACGTAACTACGAACCCCTGTTTAGCTAGAACCACTATGAAACCGGCCTCGCAAATCATGGGAAAGAGCCTGCATGAATTCCTACAAAAGAGGAATATAAAAAGTTGGCATCTAACATATCTCACTGGGTCACCTCAAAGGAGAGCAACTCAGATTATTTTTTTAAAGTATTGAAACTGAATGCTTACATTGGCAAGGTCTTCATAAGCACACAATTCACCCACAAGCTCTTTTGAACCAGCTTCACGCCATGAAAAAGAGAGGCATGAAGCACAGCTCAAAATATGTTTTGAGGTGCACTTCCCGTGTAGATTCTTTGAGCTACCTCTTGAATGTCAACCTATAAATTCAAAATTGTGCATAAATTTCAGGTTCACACAAACATATGAACATTTGCTGATGTTATCTGCTTCCATTCTCAGTGTCATTCATTCATTGCAAAAGGCATAAGACAAAACTCATAAATGTATAATGAACATGAGAAGATAATATCCAATGAGTTAATCGACATTCCCCAAACATAAGGAAAATATGCATTTTTACATATGCAGCAAATAAACAAAAAAAAGAAAAGGAGAAAGGCAAGATCTAATGCAAAACAATACGCACCATGAATATTCTAAAAAATGTTTAAGACTACCAAGGACAAGATCTTGATAAATTTGTCCCACTAACCTCTGATATCTGTGTGATGAAAGTAGGATCGGGCTGTGTTGTGCATCACACTCCACATTTATGAATGAATCAGGCTGTCTAGAGTTACCAGAAAGAGCACATGAAACAATGGGCATCATTTGTTCAAACATATTTGAAAAGTCCATGGCACCACCTTAGCCTCATCCAGATCAAGCAAACATGTTAGAAATGTCTTCCCTAGTCACTTGTTGCGCAAGCTGATTTATTGTATTCCTTGCTTCTGATCTCTGGGTTAGTTGCTGAAACATGCCCCTCAGATCATCAGCTGAACCAACACCAGTTTGGCTAGCAATCCCAGACAAGATACCACTAAATGCAGGTGTATCAAGAACTTGTGAAGTTGTGACATTAAACCCATCATATCAGGCTGTCTTTTGGAACCTTGGTCCTGGATAATTGAGGCTTCCATACTCGGCGCAGGTGTTCGTGGCATCTGTCTTTTCACAGCTTAGTTTGAAGGGTTACTACTATTAGAAGATCTAAGTGATGCCAGAGACTGCAAAACCTGTTGCCCAGTTGCTATAGTACTTGGACTCTGATCTGGAGCAGTATTGTGCACGTTGGATGTTTGTGCTCGTCTCTAACATATTGAAAACACCATTTCTCTAGTAAGATATTATATCAACCAGTAAATGTGTAAAAGATCCCAAAAAATAAATGTAAAAATGAATTTATCTTGTTGACTAAAATTGACTATTTGCCAAAAATAACCAGACCCCTGCTTTCTAAATGATAGTATCAAACGACAATTCTAACCCAAGGGATATAGCCTTTCAAATGACAAAAGTTTAACTCATTCAATGCTTTACAATCGCAAGGCAAATATTGGATGAAAGTGAAGCAGAAGCAAAAAAGGAATGATGAAAAGCACTACTCCATGCAAGATCTTCCAATAGACCATAGGATTAAAGAATATTAGTGAGGAATAACAGTAGCTGAAAAGCTGAAACAAAATCCTAAAAGCCTACCCCGTCTTGACTTTTCATCCTTGGAAAGAATCTCAATATAGCAAGTATCCTTGAATGAAGTTATTACGAATATCTTTAACCATACTACAAAATCAAATAATGTTGTAACTTGTAAGCAAGTTTGCAAAATTCAGAACACGCCACAATCCACTAACCATACTAAAAAATCATTTTGCTAACACCAAATTAGAACTATCAAATTCAACTCTCAAACTGCAATTGTCTGATTCTCACACAAAATTAGAATAGTCAGATTTAACTATAAAAAGGCATAAACTTTAATTAATTGAATCAAAAGCTGTAAATTTTACATGCATCTCCATATTCATTAGGTAAGGACAAATCACAATGGGGTGGTTATAGGGAGCAGCTGGCTAGAGGCGATTGAGAGGGATCCGAAGGAGCAGCTAGCCTGAATACAAGGGCAATTATGGATTTGAATCCTCAATTTGGAAAGCTTTTTCTTGGAATGATAGAGAGGGATACAGTTTGTGAATTTGTGCTGCTAGATCTTTTGATGTGGAATGATTTGGTAATGTAGAGTCTATCAATGGTGGCGGCGGTTTCACAATCATCTGCTAATAGAAACATATTAGCTTAAAATCAAAGGGTTATGATATTGTTTAAATTTTCAAATACTCAAATGAGGACGTAAGTTAGAAGGATACAAGTTATAGGACAAAGTAAGAAACTTGGATGGACCATATATGGACATTGACAATGTTAAAATAGGAAGGATACCAAAGCTGCTATTCGGACTCAGCAAGCAGAGATAATCAACAGCAGCGCCCCCCAATGGTAGCCAATGATGAACATCTAATCGATTCCAAATTCGTGTAGGTCGATAAACATGTTATGTGTTGTAATTTAGGTCAAGACATGCGAACATTGAAGAATTAATTACCTCCAACAGAAAAATCACAAATGGAGGAAGTCCGGGGACGCGAGTAGACTCTTGGCAGTGGAAAGGGCGAATGGAGGCGGCGATGGTGGTCTCTGGTAGTGTTGCGGCTGTCGGCGGAGGAAGCCCGGTGGCCAGGCTCGGCGAGAGGAGGGCGGTGCTGCCGATTTAGAGTTCCGGCGCCGCCTCCGCTCCTCTCTACGCCGCCGTCAACTGTCGATGGGCAGCCCCTTAATCTCCTCTCTCTCTTCCCTCGACCCGTCTCCAATTTCAAGGAGAACGTGCGTCTGCTTCTTACCTCCTTCTCTGAGTAAAAGTAAGAAACGGTTGAAGGAGAACGTGGGATGTAAAATTGGGTTTTCAGGGTTGCTCAGAGATAAGTTAATTAGTGAACGTGAGTTAGAAAGGAGAAAATTGCTTCTTACTTTTACACAAAAGAAGGACATGTGGCTCGTTTTTTTACGAAGAGATTGCTTCTAAAATAATAAGTATAAGGGGTGGATACTAACTTTAGAAACTGTTAAAAATAATGTGAACTATTTCATATTAACTAGATCCGATGTTGAAAAAAATTCCTTTTTCAACGTGTTAATTGAATGTTTGAAATTTAATGATGTCATATCATATTATTAAATGTGTAAATATAATGTTTAAAATAAAAACTAATTATTAGTTTTATACTAGACTCTAAGGTTAATTACTCATCGCATTGTTTATCATAAAAATATTAATTATTAGTTGTCAAGAATTACGTTGTTTATTAAGTAAAATCTTAAAGTTATAATATATCATATCTTTTAGATTAAAAAAGGAAAGAATTTAGTAGAATTTATGGAAAGATATCAAATATATCTTGCATCAAAAGTACGTCAATATCCAAATAGATAGATTAATTGGAAATATATAAAGATTGAATTGTAACCCTATATATACATATAATCACCTGTTTATCTCCCCCAAACAATATTTAGTTCACAGGTTGAAAATTTGTAGGAATTCATTCATCAATGGGAGACTTGCCGCCATACCGTAATGTGTTTCTTCACCTACACACCGGAGGACAACTAACGGAGAACAAAGGCGAAAGGGCGAAATCCGCAACCCACAAGTATGTAGGAGGCAAGCGCAAGATATGGAGCCTTACCTCCATCAAGATGACACATTGGCTTATCCGGAACCGATGCAAGCTAGATGTGCCTCATGGACGCGAGTTTCACATCTTTTTTGAAGATCATCCGAGTAATGGCCCGCGCGTTCTAAGGCAGATTGAGCGCCAAGAAGACGTCGATTATCTTAATCACCTCGCTTGCACAAAGGTGACCTCTCCAAAGGTGTATGTGGTCGTGAAAGATGATGAAAACTAAATTGAATTTAGATGATACTTTGTTCAATTGGATGCAATCACATCGCTTCGTTTGATATCATCGCCAAACGCGGCCTCAAGACTACTGAGACGTCATAAACAGCAGCGTCGTTAAGTTCTTTCTTAGGCATGACAATCTATAAGGGATTTGATTGGTTTTTTTTTTTCCCACTTGGTACAATTCTTGTCTATGATCGATTTGGAATAATTGTTAATTTGATGGATTACTGGGGCCATTGATATGTTATGTATCATAATTGGTTGCTTATAATATACATTGAAGGTTCGATAATGTAAAAACACTGTAATAAGAAATACTCTAGAAGGGGGGTTGAATAGAGTATGCCCGTTTTTCGCAGAAAGTCTCAAGACTTTTGGAGCTTGTACTAAAACCTTTGAGATAAACCCGAATCACAAAGTTAAACAATTCGAACCAAGTGCGGAAATAAGGTAAAGCAATAAGTAAAGGACACGAGTAATTGTTTACGAGGTTCAGCACAACTTGGCCTACGTCCCCGCCTAGGGTTCTTCCACAACCCTAGGATTCAAAAGCTTTATTGATTCGCTTAGCTTAGGATCCTAATAGCTCACCGAGAAGCCTCTCTCCTATACAATTGCAATCTAGTCAACTCACGTTCCCTTGGAATCCTAGACCAATCTAGAAGAGCCCCACCTCTCTCAGCTATCTAGTACAATCCTCTTACTCTCACAAATCAATAGCCTAGTGTAACTTCCCGAGTTATAAACTCTCGAGTAACACTTTAAATGAATATATCCTATAAGCTCACAGTGATTCTCAAAGGCTTTGAAATAAACAACAAACTCTTTGAGCGCTTAGCAGAGAGACACTTTGGAAGACAGAATTGCTTGATGATTGAAAACTCGTGTAGCACTTCTTTTCTCTGTCTTCTTCTTTCTTTCCTTTATATAAGAGTGGAATAGCGCATGAGAATCTTCACCAACTGCTCTAGAATCAGGCTTGATCTTCAATCTTCTATATAAGGACACTTCGAAGCCATGATCCGTTTTTGAATAAGATCTCCTCATATGCGCCAAAGGAAAGAGATAATCTCGAATATACTTCCTGAAATGGTTAGTCCAACATATATATATATAATATAATGGAAGTATATAATAAGATAAAATAATATTCGGACAAATAATATAGGTTTTGTATTTCATCAACTGTTAATGCTCCAAGGCTTTTGACACAAAATATCCTGTCAAAGCCCTTGAAACATTTATTCCAATTTCCATCAAGGGAGGGAGTTATCAATCTCCCCCTTGATGAAAGACAAAACCTGTGCATCCCTGCAACTTAGTCAAACATAGATAATAAAATAGAAATCAGACTAAGTACCTGCAAGAGTTAGACAAATGTTGGATCAAAAATTTTAAAGCATGAAAACACTATCCAACCGAAAACCATAAATCAAAAACCAAGGTCTTCCAAGACCTTTAAGCAGAGGTTTTCAAAGTCTAAGCACCACAGATCATCTCCCCCTTTTTGTCTTTCAACAAAGGGCGGAGGTAAAAACAGTCACCAAAAAATTCACCAAGAGTTTTGAAAAAGTTTCCAACAAACCAGCAATGTATCAAGTTTCACGGGTGGGATAGGGTGGGTTAGGGTTTAGGCTTAGTCATCCGGAGCATCATCAGTGAGCCTCGTCCATAGTCCTTCCAACATCTTTGAAATCCCGCTCATCTCAGTCATCAACTCCTTCTGCAGCTCCTTAATATCCAGGCGAACCTCCTCCAAGCCCAACTCTAGGTTGTCCATGCGTTCATCGAAAGCTGGAGCAGTGGGAAAAGCTTTTGAAGGAGTGGCAAGACTCAAGGTCCCTTGGGGAGACCGAGTGATGCCAATCTTTTCAAGGCCTTTAGAGTCGAACTTACCCGTATGACGCAGCTGTTCTTCATTTTTGAGATCAATTCCAAAAGCTTTGAAGATAGGGGTCAAAATGGTAGCAAAGGGGAGGGGAGAGCCTTTTCGAGCTTTTCTGGCATGGGCCATGGTTCCAAGGATAGTGTTGGCCAAATCAAGATCAAGGCCATTAAGAATGCGGTAGAGCAGGACCATGGCATTGTCGGTTAGGAGTGAGCCAGAGTTGAGACGGGGTAAGAGGCATCTAACAATGATGTTAAAGATAATTTTTGCCTCAAGGGTTAGGGATGAGTGGGTGAGTTGTTTTGAGGTGCTGTTGGATGCTTCAGGTAGGAGATATTTGGCTCGGGCTAGGATGATGCAATTTTCTTTTGAGGGGTGGATTTCAGTGGGTGGAACTGGGGTAGGTAGGCCAAGGAAGTCCGCAACATCATTGGAGTTGAGAGAGATTCTAACCCCTTTGACAACAGACTCCAAAGACCAACCATCGGTGTCGTTTTTGGCTTTTAGGTTAATGTAGAAGAGTCGGGTAAGCTGGGGGTAGTAAACAGTCTCAAGGTTAAGAAGGGTCCAGGCTGGGGAATTTTTGAGGAGCTCAATGCAAGGTAACTTCAAAGCTTCAAATAACTCAACATCTAAAAAATCAGAACAACTAATCTTACGAGTTCGAAACTCGTCTACCCACTTACCAGCAGTCTCAGCATCTTGAAACCAAGAGGAGGGCAAGGATTGATTTACCTGGATATAGGTCGGGGGGTCTGCATTCTTTCTGCGCGCAGCTGTTGGAGTAGCTCTCTTGACAGGCGCTACAAGACTCTTGACAGTGCCCTTCCTGGTGCGCTTGGGGGATGGAGGCTTGACAACAGCAGGGGCTTTCCGCTTCTTCGGAGACGGGGGAGGAGGAGGAGAAGGAGAGGGAGATTCTTCCTCCTCTTCCTCAGACCCCGAGTCCTCACCGGACCCCGCTTCATCTTCTTCATGTTCCTCGTCCTCTCCAGATCCCTCTTGCTCTTCTTCTTCATCTTCTTCAGGTTCCTCCTCGGATGGAACCTCCTCGGCTTCGGCTTCCTTCCGAATCCGCTCAGCTTCTTCCTCGACCAGTTTCTTAGCAAGTTCGGCCTCCTCATCGACCTTTTTCTTCCTTAATGCCTCCTCCTCAGCTTCTTTGGCGGCATCTCTTTCCAGGAGGGCGTCTAGGTCATCTTCCTCCTCATCCTCGTCTGGTTCCTCAGCCAAGATCTTCCTCTTCCCTTTCTGTTTAGCACTGATCGGCTTCTTAGCAGAGCGCTTTTGAGAGCCCTTGGGAACAATGGCCGAGCTCTCGGCGATGGTGCTCTGGACGACCGTTGGGACGATAGCTTGAGGAGCGGGTTCAGGTGTGGGAGAGGTAGCAGGGGCCTGACGTCCCTTGGGGGTGGCGCCAAGTCGTTTGGGTGTGACAACTTTCTTGGTTTTGGGTGCCATGGAGGAAATCGGTTAGGGTTTTCTTAGAACATATGAGAGGTTGAAGAGGGAGAAGGTGAAGGGATTTGGATTAGCTTGAAAGTGTGAAGAAATCGGGTACAATATTGGGTTTAAGTAGAGGGAGTGATGGGACGGGTTTAGGGTTCCAAGGAAAGAAATCATTACATTGCCAATTTGAAAGGTTTTCAAATTCAAATTCAAATATCCATTAAAATCGGACAAGATAACCAAGAAATCTATTTCCAAAAATAAAAAATCTTTAACGGTTTAAGAAAATTACTAAATGGGCAATTTTTGAAATCCGATTAAAACAAATATAATTGATTAAATATCTAAAAAGATATTAACCAAAAATATATGATCCAATATATGTACTCCACCATTTAGTTCACACACCTTGACATGGTTGTCAAGGGTCTTGACACTAAGTAGAATTTATCTTTCGTAAAGGGAATGCTCCCCCTACGAAAGTGCATCCTTGTTAAGCATCCCAATTTCTCGTCTTATGAAGGTGAACCTGTCCTCTGCCAAAGGCTTAGTAAAAATGTCAGCCCATTGATAATCAGTAGAAATAAAAGATATGGACACATCACCTTTTTCAACATGATCTCTAATGAAATGATGCCTTACATCAATATGCTTGGTCCTTGAATGCTGAACCAGATTCTTAGTGATGGATATGGCACTTGTATTGTCACACTTAATTGGAATACCTTTAAGGTTAATGCCGAGATCTCGCATTTGTTGAGCTATCCAAAGGATTTGGGAGCAACAGGCTCCAGCTGCAATGTATTCGGCTTCTGCAGTGGATAGAGCAACTGAGTTTTGCTTCTTTGAGTGCCAACTGATCAAAGATGCTCCTAAGAATTGGCAACATCCTAATGTGCTCTTCCTATCCACCTAATAGCCTGCAAAATCTGCATCAGAATATCCAATTAAAGTGAAATCCTTTTGCTTTGGGTACCATAGTCCAAGTTCCTTAGTGCCATTGAGATATCGAAAGATCCTCTTCACAGCCACGAGGTGAGATTCTTTAGGATCAGCTTGAAACCTAGCACACATGCAAACACTAAACATGATGTCAGGTCTACTAGCTGTGAGATATAATAAAGATCCAATCATTCCTCGATACTCCTTTTGATTGACACTTATTCCAGTCTTGTCTTGATCTAGAGACAATGTTGAGCTCATGGGAGTCTTGGCTGCTTTGGATTGATCCATCTTGAACTTCTTCAAGAGATCCTTAGTGTACTTGCTTTGGTTGACAAAGATCCCTTTCTTGGATTGATGAACTTGTAATCCCAAAAAGAAGTTGAGTTCACCCATCAAGCTCATCTCAAATTCACTGCACATGATGTCAGAAAATTCCTTGCACAAGGATGTGTTAGTAGCACCAAATAATATATCATCGACATAAATTTGAATAACCAAAATGTCCTTTCCTTTGGTCTTGATAAAAAGAGTTTTGTCGATCAACCCCCTTTTAAAATCATTTTCTAAAAGATATTTAGACAAGCGCTCGTACCAAGCTCTTGGGGCTTGTTTCAAACCATAAAGCGCTTTGTCAAGTTTATAAACATGATTGGGGAATTATGAGCTTTCAAAACCTGGGGGTTGAGCAACATAAACTTGTTCCTCTAAGAAACCATTAAGAAAAGCACACTTGACATCCATTTGATATAACTTTATGCTCATAAAAGATGCAAATGCTAATAAAATACGAATGGCTTCAAGCCTGGCTACGGGAGCAAAGGTCTCCTCGTAGTCAATACCTTCCTCTTGATTGTAGCCTTGGGCGACAAGCCTTGCCTTGTTCCTCACAATCTTATCATTCTCATCCAGCTTGTTTCGAAATACCCATCGAGTGTCAATGACTGATTGATGCTTTGGTCTAGGCTTCAAAGTCCAGACTTTATTCCTTTCAAATTCATTAAGCTCACTTTGCATAGCAATGATCCAATCTGGCTCCTGAAGTGCCTTATCTACCTTATTTGGCTCAATAAGAGAAACAAACGCGTGAAAAGCACAAAGATCTTTAAGTTTAGAACGAGTTTGAACACTAGAAGTAGGGTCAGAAATGATATCCTTTAATGAGTGTGATGAGGAGTATTTGAATTTCCTTTTGCTAGTCTCAGCTCCTTGATTCGTCACACTGGTAGGATTGACTTGTAGTGCATCTGACTCCGTGGTCCTGTTAGGTTCAGTTACAGCAGTTTCTGACGTCTCAACACTGTTGGATTGGACACCAAGGGCTTTGGACGAATCTTCAACACCTTGGGCCAATTCTTCAGTGTTAAGAATCGGTTCCTGCATGTTCCTTTTCTCTGTGTTCATGGTAGCAGCATCATCACCTTCCTCGTTCTCTTCATGGATGTTAAGATCTATATCTGCAATACTTTCACTCAAAGCACCGTCATTGCATTCATCAAAAATAACATGTATACTTTCTTCAACAACCTGGGTCCTTTTATTGAAGATTCTATAAGCTTTGCTACTCGTGGAATAGCCAAGAAATATACCTTCATCACTACGCGCATCAAATTTCCCAAGGTTATCTTTTCCATTGTTATGAACAAAACAAGTACAACCAAAGGGTTTAAAATAAGATATAAGTGGTTTGCGGCCTTTGAAAAGTTCATAAGGAGTTTTCTTTAAGATAGAACGAATAAGAAAACGATTTAAAATGTAGTTAGCTGTGTTAACAACTTCAGCCCAATAGGTTTTAGGTAATGCATTTTCCAAAAGCATAGTCCTGGCCATATCCTCTAAGGTGCGGTTCTTGCGTTCCACAACCCCGTTTTGTTGAGGTGTCCTAGGAGCAGAAAAGTTGTGGGAGATGCCATATTTAGCACAAAACAAATCAAATTGAAGTTGATCAAACTCCCTACCATGATCACTCCGAATAGACACTATGGGCTCATTTCTTAAAGTTTGCAACTCCTTACAAAGTTTTGAAAACTCAAATAAGGCCTCTGATTTTTCTTTCAAAAATGCAACCCAAGTATATCTAGAAAAATCATCAACAACAACTAGCATGTACTTTTTACCATTGGGAGATTTGACTCGCATAGGACCACATAAATCCATAGGTAAAAGTTCAAGAGGTCTAGAAGAACTTACAACCTTTTTGGGTTTGAAGGAGCTACGTGTTTGTTTACCTCATGTGCATGCATTGCACATGTCAATACCTTTGAAGTCCATCTCAGGTAGCCCTCTTACAAGCCCTTTGGACACAAGCTTCTGTAGCGTATGTGGACTCACATGACCGAGTCTCCTGTGCCAGAGCTTTGGATCGTCCGTCAAAGCCTTTAGACAGGTTAAGCTTCCTTGTGCCACTTGATCAGCATTTACGAAGTATATATTGTTGTAACGATATGCAGTCAGAATAACTTCACCTGTATCTTCTCTGCACACTATACATCTTTTCTTGTTAAATCTGACATTGTTACCACTATCACATAATTGAGAAACGCTAAGCAGATTATACTTTAAACCATTAACAAGAGAGACATTTTTAATACTATGGTTGGAATTACTTCCAACACTACCAATACCAACGATGTCGCATTTCCCTTTGTCACCAAGAGTGATTGTTCTCGTGGATTGCTCCTTTAGATCATGAAAGAGAGAACTCTTCCTACTCATATGCCTTGAACATCCACTATCAATAATCCATTTGTGTTCTATCACCTTGGTGATCTCCTGCAAGACAAACATCAACCTTTGTGGCTAGACCAATAAGCAAATTTGGATCTATTGTTGGGCTAAACCATATTTGGTAAAATAGTGCCTTTTGGAACCCAAACTTGTGTTATCCGTTCTTTTCTCAAATGAACATGAAATGTATTACGAATAATATATGGATCCTTTATTCTATAAGTGCAGGTCTCTTTTACATGTCCCTTTCTAGCACAATGGTGACATATAGGAGAGGTTCTGCTTCCTTTTGCCTTTAGAAAAGTGGTAATGTGTTGCTTCTTTAAAAACTTTGGATTGTAACCAATACCACTTTTATTTAGAGAGCTTTGTTGCTCATCCAACATCTTATCGAGAGTGCGTTTGGATTTGGTAAAACTTATGAGGGCTGTCTGTTAGTCTAGAATCCTATTATTCAGGGAGATCTTCTCGTTCTCTAAGTCATGATGCTCATTTCTTAGAGAGGAGAGATCTTGCTTGAGTTCAGATTTCTCCGAGTCAAGCGTCTTGACTTTAATGTCAAGACCTGAATAAGAAGCTTCAAGACCTTTGACCCTCATAGACAGATCCTCAATAGTTCTTTCCTGGTCCACAGTTCTCTTAATAAGAATGTTAGTTTGAGCAATAAGCTTCTCTTCATTGGCAATCATATTAGAAAGGAATTCCGATAGTACCTCTTTTGGACTTGCCATAAGCTCTCTTACAGTAGCTTCAAGCTTTTCATCGTGGGATTCATCTTCTGAGGCCATAAGACAAATGTTGGCCTTCTCATCGTCGGAGTCAGAGTCGGAATCACTCCAAGTAGCCACCATGGCTTTCTTCTTCCATTTGTCACCTTTCTTGGGCTGGCTCTTTGTCTTTTGAGGGCAGTCCTTCACAAGATGATCTGTTTCACCACATTCAAAACAAGACAATGGTTTAGTCTTCTTTTCATACTTGTTGTATTGAGGCTTACCTCGAAATTTTGAAGACTCTGATCCATCCTTGTTGTTGAATTGCTTCTTTATTTTGAGAATTCTAGCAAGGCCTCTTGTGATAAGAGCAAAAGGATCATCCTCATCGTCATCCTCATCTTCGGAATCAGATCCATCCTTGGGCTTATCCTTCTTAGACTTGAGTGCCAAGTTCTTAGTGCTAGCTGGAAGTTCTCCATCGTCTTCATTAAGGATCATCTCATGCGTGATCAGCTTTCCAAGAAGGTCATCAAGGGGTAGAGTGGTGAGGTCCTGGGCTTCCTCTATAGCTGTTACTTTTGGACCCCATTTCTCCTTTGGAAGGCACCTCAGTATCTTCCTTACTTTCTCAACGTTGGTAAAGCTCTTGCCGAGAGAGTCAAGGTTGTTGGTGATTTCTGTGAATCGTGTGAACATGGCCTTGATTGACTCATCAGACTTCATCTTAAAGAGCTCATACTTTCGAAGGAAGATGCTGATCTTGGTGTCTTTCACTTGGCTCGTTCCTTCATAGGTGACGACCAACTTGTCCCAAATCTCTTTAGCTGACCTACAAGATGAAATACGGTTAAACTCATCAGTGCTAAGACCACAATAAAGTAAGTTAATAGCCCTGTAGTTCTTGGAGATGGTTTCAAGATCTGCTTGGTTGTATTCAGACTCCTTCTTTGCAACTTTGGTGTCATTTGGTCCATCCTTTTCTGGAATCTTCGGACCATTCTCTATAATGTTCCAAAGCTCTAGATCTTGGTCTATGATGAACATCTTCATCAAAGATCTCCAGTGGACAAAGTTGTTTCTACAAAGAGTGGTGGTCTGCTTGTGGACCTTCCCTGTGCAAATCCTCCGCTTGCTTCACCAGACATGATCGAAAACTCACAAGATTGTTAGATCAAAAACAGTGAGTAAAGCTCTGATACCAATTGAAGGTTCGATAATGTAAAAACAATGTAATAAGAAATACTCTAGAAGGGGGGTTGAATAGAGTATGCCCGTTTTTCGCAGAAAGTCTCAAGACTTTTGGAGCTTGTACTAAAACCTTTGAGATAAACCTGAATCACAAAGTTAAACAATTCGAACCAAGTGCGGAAATAAGGTAAAGCAATAAGTAAAGGACACGAGTAATTGTTTACGAGGTTCAGCACAACTTGGCCTACGTCCCCGCCTAGGGTTCTTCCACAACCCTAGGATTCAAAAGCTTTATTGATTCGCTTAGCTTAGGATCCTAATAGCTCACCGAGAAGCCTCTCTCCTATACAATTGCAATCTAGTCAACTCACGTTCCCTTGGAGTCCTAGACCAATCTAGAAGAGCCCCACCTCTCTCAGCTATCTAATACAATCCTCTTACTCTTACAAATCAATAGCCTAGTGCAACTTCCCGAGTTATAAACTCTCGAGTAACACTTTAAATGAATATATCCTATAAGCTCACAGTGACTCTCAAAGGCTTTGAAATAAGCAACAAACTCTTTGAGCGCTTAGCAGAGAGACACTTTGGAAGACAAAATTGCTTGATGATTGAAAACTCGTGTAGCACTTCTTTTCTCTGTCTTCTTCTTTCTTTCCTTTATATAAGAGTGGAATAGCGCCTGAGAATCTTCACCAACGGCTCTAGAATCAGGCTTGATCTTCAATCTTCTATATAAGGACACTTCGAAGCCATGTTCCGTTTTTGAATAAGATCTCCTCATATGCGCCAAAGGAAAGAGATAATCTCAAATATACTTCCTGAAATGGTTAGTCCAACATATATATATATATATATATATATATATATATATATATATATATATATATATATATATATATATATATATATATATATAATATAACGGAAGTATATAATAAGATAAAATAATATTCGGACAAATAATATAGGTTTTGTATTTCATCAACTGTTAATGCTCCAAGGCTTTTGACACAAAATATCCTGTCAAAGCCCTTGAAACATTTATTCCAATTTCCATCAAGGAGGGAGTTATCATACAGTATAAGATTTACTTATGTTTTGATTCTCGCAGATTATTTAATCTCAGAGCGAAATTATTTATTTTTCAACACTAGTTGTATAATTAATTATCTTTTCATCCTAAATGTTTAGGGGACGATGATGTCATTTGTTTTTTTACGGGTGAAAGCTGTTGATGTTGAATCGAGATTCGAGATAACGAAAGTGATTGAATGCGGAAGCGAGAGATACGAAAACAAGAAACTCAAAACAAACATGCAAGAGCAAGAACGAACACCAGATTTTACGAGGTTCGGCAAAGATATGCCTACGTCCTCGGGGCCTCAAGAACAGGCCGAATCCACTAGGTAATGTTCAATAGAGGGTTACAAACAAGCAATGCAAAAGTAAACCCTAGATCTATGCATTTACGAGTTTCAGAGACACAAGAGAAGAAGATCCCCCTGTGTGGGATGACCGGAGTTCGAAGATCTCTTCGAAACTCCCAAACCCTAGATCTCCAGACGTGAGACAAGCGGCAACCAAAGCCAGAAGCTTAGCCGCGCCACCACCAGGAGATCACTGAGATCAGCCAACGCCTTCGTCTTCACAACCACCGGGGAGGAACCAGAGACAAACCCTAGAAACCCTAGAAATCCCTTTGAGAGCGTTTGAGAGGAGACGGAGGAGAGAGAGAGCTGAACTGAGGATCCAGAAGCTGCTAGCGAGCTTAAATAGCTAGGGCTTCGGACCTCAAGTGGAGCAAAGGCCAAAACGCAGCGCATCACTCCAAATGGACAAGGTAGCCGGGCTTGCTCGCTGGAGAGATCTATTGGGCTTGGGAATGGGCCTAAAGCCCACATCCGGGTAAGCCTTCTATCTTTATGTCATACATATTATACATATATTATATATACTATAGGTTATACATTATCACTCCACAAATATGTACTAGACTCGTTAGAGGATCAAGTCGATCTCGACTCAATACGACTCAGTCGAGCCTAATCATATATTGTGCATCCATGTATATCGAAGCATATAATATATGTTATATGTATACTCATCATACACTCATACATGTTTACAAGCACATAACAATATTACATGTAACACATATGAAAGCAAGGCATAGGGAAATAAACATATAACATTACAACAAATCACCCTCTATTTTTCTAAGTCTTGCTCCAGGCAGACTATAGCCTAAACATAGTGGACTCAAAGCCATCCGTCATCAGCCCAGACATGCAAGGATCACCCATGGAAATCCTCCAAATGGAGGAAGTTCATGCAGAACACAAACTTTTCATAAGGAACAATTTTAGTGCCAAAATCTGCAGGATTAAGCTTACCATCAATTTTCTTAACATGTATGACATTATCTTGCACTTTCTCACGAATAAAATGGTATCTAACATCAATATGTTTAGTACGCTCATGGTACATGGGGTCCCTGCAGAGATAGAGTGCACTTTGACTGTCAATGTGTAAGACAGAGGTGTAGTGCTTCCTCTCTATCTCCTTAAGGATTCCTTGCAGCCAGATAGCCTCCTTGCAGGCCTCTGTAGCTGCTATGTACTCAGCTTCAGTGGATGAGAGAGCAACGATGGGTTGCTGCTGGGATTTCCAGGAAACACAATTACCTGCCCATGTATACACATAGGAAGTAATAGATTTCCTGGTATCCTTGTTAGAAGCATAATCAGCATCCACAAAGCCATGTAAGTTATAAGAGGAGGAGTGTTCAGCATATAACAAAGACAGGTTAGAAGTGCCAAGTAAATATCTCAACAAGTATTTCATAGACACCCAGTGTTTCTCAACAGGTTCAGACATGAACCTGCTAAGTGTGCTAATAGCAAATGCAAGATCAGGACGAGTACAAATCATAGAGTACATCACTGAACCTACAACAGCATCATAAGGAATGGATTTCATAATATTCAATTCAGCAACATACAACTTCCCTTTTATTTTAGTGAGATCAAGATGAGCACCTAAAGGAATGTTGTTAATCTTATCACCAGAAATATGAAATCTTTCAAGAACCTTATGCACATAGTCACACTGATGCAACCACAACTTCTTATGCTTCCTATCTCTTATAATAGACATGCCTAAAATCTTTTTAGCAATGCCTAAGTCTTTCATGTCAAAATGCTTTTGTAAGTTCTTTTTAATATCATGAATAGCATCAACAGATTTGGAAATCAACAAGATGTCGTCCACATACAAAAGCACATAAAGCACAAGACTCTTATTGACACCCTTAAAGTATAAACAGGTATCAAACTTGCTCCTTTTAAACCCTAGACTGAACCTCATGCACTTGTCAAACTTGATATTCCATTGTCTAGGTGACTGTTTTAAACCATAGATGGATTTATTTAACAAGCAAGCATGATTAGGATGCACATAATCAATGAAGCCCTTAGGCTGTCTCATATAAATTGTCTCATTCAAGTCACCATGAAGAAAAGCTGTCTTAACATCCATTTGTTCTAATTCAAAGTCATAAACAGCAGTCATGGCAAGCAACAGTCTCAAAGTTTTATATTTCACAACAGGAGCAAATATTTCATTGTAATCCTCACCCTCTCTTTGGGTAAAACCCTTAGCAACCAACCTAGCTTTGTATCTAGGGGGGTCAGACTTAGAAATGCCATCTTTCAGTTTATAGATCCATTTACAATCAATTAATCTAGCATTCACAGGTTTAGGCACCAAAGTCCAGGTTTTATTCACCCTCATAGATTCTATCTCATCATTCATAGCATGTTTCCATTTAGTAGAGTGAATACATTTCATAGCTTGTTCATAAGTTTCAGGAGTAAAAATCTTCACAACTTCAGAAACCAAGCAAGCAAACTCAACAATGTTATTAATGAACCTTTTATTTGGTATAACAGTCCTAGGACTCCTATCCCTAGTCAACTGCCAATTAGTCAAGTCATGCCCTTCAGTGGCTGAAGAACTAGAGGGACCAGAACCAGACACAGGCACAGAAGTGACAACAGCATCCTCATTCACAGAAATAGAAGAAGTAGAAGAGGAATTAGGTTCATTATTTGCTTCCCCGCCCAATTGGTGAGGTTGCACAACATCAATTTGCATATCATCAGAAACAGTAGCATCATTAGAAGTAGACAGAGAAGAATCATGAGCAGAGAGAGTAGAGGAAGAAGAGGGAGAAAAACCACTGTCAAACTCATCATCAGAATCATCATCATTGTGCTTAGGCACAAAGAATTGATCCTCTTGTACCTGCAAGTTAGAATCTGAGATAATAGGAGAAGCTTTCTTAAAATGAAATTCATGCTCATTGATAAAGACATTCCTACTCACAATAGTTTTATACACTCCAGGTTGGACAAGAAGCAACTTATAACCCTTAACCCCTTCAGGATAACCCAAAAGCACACATTTTTGGGACCTAGGATTAAGTTTACCTTGGTTAACATAAGAAAACACAGTGCAACCAAAAGGTTTAATGTGGTCTAAGTTAGGCTTTCTTTTAGTCCATAACAGAGGAAGGAGTCCTATTTAACAGATAAGCAGCAGTCACAACAGCTTCACCCCACAAACAATGTTTCAAACCAGAAGAGATAAGCATGCATCTAGCCTTTTCAAGGAGAGTCCTGTTCATCCTCTCAGCAGTACCATTCTGCTGGGGAGTTCCAGGAATGGTTAAGTGTCTCTTAATACCATTAAACTTGCAGTACTCATTGAACAAAGAATTACAGAACTCAAGGCCATTGTCAGTTTTTAAACATTTAACAGTAAGGCCAGTTTCATTTTCAACACCAACTTTCCAGTTTTTAAAGGTTCCAAAAGCCTCATCTTTTATTTTAAGCAAGTAGACCCAGACCTTCCTACTATAGTGATCAATAAGAGACATAAAATATCTCTTATGACCTACAGTAGGAACAGGAGAGGGTCCCCACAAATCAGAATGAATATATTCAAGAGGTGCAGCAGCAACATAAGAAGAATGCTTAAAACCTTTTCTAGAATGTTTGCCTAAGATACAGTTCTCACAGAGATCAATCATGCAAGGCTTGGAGTTGATAATGCCAGTTTTATGAAGGTGTTCTAAGCCTTTATTACCTATGTGACCAAGTCTATTATGCCACAACATAGTATCATGCAGAGACATAGTATGCACAGAGGCAGAAGCAGAATAATTCAAAACAGGAGTAGCCAACACTTCATAAAGACCTTTCTTTCTAAAGCATTTGATAACAGGCTTTCCATTTTTAGCAATAATCCTAACACCATTGGAACTGGACATATCATAGTGTAATTCTTCAAAAGCACTTTCAGATAGCAAGTTTCTCCTTAAATCAGGAACCCATTTAACATCCTTAATAATTCTAATCACATTATCAAGCATTTTTAAAGCAACAGATCCAACACCTTTAATTTTAAGGATAGAGTGATCACCAAACATAACAGTACCAGCATCAAAACATTTAAGCTCAAAGAACCATGATTTATGGAAGGTAGCATGCATAGTACACCCAGAATCCAAAATCCAAGTAGTAGAATCAGTGTCACTTAATAATGCAAGAACTTCATGAGTAACATAAGGATGGGATTCACAAATAGCAGACACATTAGGTTTCTTACCAGCTTTAATATCTCTTTTCTTTTTAAAACAATGTTTCTCAAGATGACTAGTTTTATTGCAGTAAGTACATAAAAGGTGAGATTTATCAGGTTTTTCACCACTGGATTTATCAGAAGACATAGAATCAGATTTATTGTCTTTATTTTCCTGTTGCTTAGGTTTCCTATTGCCTTTGTACTTAGACTTCACCATAAGAACCTCATCTTTGTTTTCAGGTTTAGGGTCAGTCTTATTTCCATTCACAGATTTAAACACTTTCAGATTTTCATTTTTCTGTATGATAGAGTCAATAAGCTCCTTTTGAGTCAACTTATTAGTACCATACTGAACAACATCAACAAAAGTAGTAAACTGTGCAGGCAAGGAATTAAGCAATAACACACATAATTGAGTCTCATCAACTTTGTCACCACATCTCTCCAGATCTTGGGTAATAGCCAAGAATCTGTCAAGATTTTCAGCAAGAGTGCAAGTAGTAGACATTTTATAATTGAAAAGTTTGTTGAAGAGATTTACCCTACTTGGTAGTGATTTTACCAAGTATAATTCTTCCAACCTTTTCCAAAGCTTTTCAGTAGTTGTGCAAGTAAGAACTTGCCTAGCCACTTCATCTGTGAGTCTCAACATAATCTCATTGTGTGCTACTTTATCAAGACGTTTTATATCCTTCTTTTTGTCTTCATCGACATCTTCTTCAGAGAGCACTTCATAGCAATTTTCTTTGATTAATATGGCCTTCATTTTTACCTGCCACATAGCAAAGTCAGTATTGCCATTGAAGGGTTTTAAACGATAGGATTCACCCATGTTTATAGTCAAGAATATAAAAAACTTAACAAAACACAGTAAATCACGCAAAAAAGATTCAAGAAAACCTTGAATCCAAGAGCAGAGCACAGAATCGCAAACACACAAGCCTAGATCTAAGCAAACAAGGCAGTGGTATGTCGTGTAGGGGGGGTGCTGCACCAGCGATGTCGCCTTTTAGGTCAGCCCGAGGCCCTACACCCGTAACCTATCCCTAGAACTCAAGAATGAGCCAGGAAATCGGAAATGCGACACTCAAGCTCTGATACCACTTGTTGAATCGAGATTCGAGATAACCAAAGTGATTGAATGCGGAAGCGAGAGATACGAAAACAAGAAACTCAAAACAAACATGCAAGAGCAAGAACGAACACCAGAGTTTACGAGGTTCGGCAAAGATATGCCTACGTCCTCGGGGCCTCAAGAACAGGCCGAATCCACTAGGTAATGTTCAATAGAGGGTTACAAACAAGCAATGCAAAAGTAAACCCTAGATCTATGCATTTACGAGTTTCAGAGACACAAGAGAAGAAGATCCCCTTGTGTGGGATGACCGGAGTTCGAAGATCTCTTCGAAACTCCCAAACCCTAGATCTCCAGACGTGAGACAAGCGGCAACCAAAGCCAGAAGCTTAGCCGCGCCACCACCAGGAGATCACTGAGATCAGCCAACGCCTTCGTCTTCACAACCGCCGGGGAGGAACCACAGACAAACCCTAGAAACCCTAGAAATCCCTTTGAGAGCGTTTGAGAGGAGACGGAGGAGAGAGAGAGCTGAACTGAGGATCCAGAAGCTGCTAGCGAGCTTAAATAGCTAGGGCTTCGGACCTCAAGTGGAGCAAAGGCTAAAACGCAGCGCATCACTCCAAATGGACAGGGTAGCCGGGCTTGCTCGCTGGAGAGATCTATTGGGCTTGGGAATGGGCCTAAAGCCCACATCCGGGTAAGCCTTCTATCTTTATGTCATACATATTATACATATATTATATATACTATAGGTTATACATTATCACTCCACAAATATGTACTAGACTCGTTAGAGGATCAAGTCGATCTCGACTCAATACGACTCAGTCGAGCCTAATCATATATTGTGCATCCATGTATATCCAAGCATATAATATATGTTATATGTATACTCATCATACACTAATACATGTTTACAAGCACATAACAATATTACATGTAACACATATGAAAGCAAGGCATAGGGAAATAAACATATAACATTACAACAGTTGACAACGTGAAAAATAAGTTAAAAAAAAATTCAAATCAATGCTAAAGTACTCCGGTATAATTCCAGGTTTCATGGAAAAACAAAGAAATGAAATTTTGGTTTATTAATTCGAAATTTTGCTAATTTGAACAACCATCACTTTTCTCTAAGGAGCGATGATGGTGAGTTTCAAAGGAAAAAGAAGGGTTTTAAGAAGATCGATAAAGAGCAGGTGCATCACTAGAGTCCACGTTTTGTAGGCTTCTAACCCCTCTTTTCCCTTTTTCCTATAAAACCAAGAATTATATTGTGTTTTAGAAATGATTTGTAAATAGGTTGATTAAAAAAAAAACTTTTTCCACGTATGCTACCTTGTCCGTATTTTCGGCCCATAAAAAACCAGTGATAATATGTTACCACTACTCCTAAAGATTGTTGTCTTTTTATTACATTTAAATTTTGGATTTTTCTTCTTCTAAATATTCACTCAAAAATAAATAATTACAAAATATTTACACTTTTAAACTATTTACGAAAATCTTCATTTTTTTCAGATAAAGCAGAAAAACGCGATTTCATACCGTGTTTTATTAATACAAAAGGAAATTTGAAATTGGGAAGCGTTTCTTTCATTAATTTATCCCGGATGAGTAATGTTAGGCTGAGAGGATGGGAGATGGGAGTATAAATGTAAAGGGGAGACCAGTGTGGAATTCATTCATATCATAATACATACACAGAGTCTGTTACTCATCTCTCTCTCTCGGCTAACTAACTAAGCTGGGATCTAACAAATTTGGTATCAGAGCTTGTTCATTCATCATCAATGGCGGAGGGAACTCGCTTCAAAGCTTCGGAGAAAGTGGAGTTTCAACTTCAACACCTACAACAGTTCACAGCGTCGTCTCACGACCAGCTATCAGAGGCCATGCGTCGCTAGGAGGACCAGCAGAAAGCAATCGAGGAATTGAAGGCGTCGACAACAGAAATTCAATCCAGAATGGAAGCCAAGATGGATCAGTTACATGCAACACGTAATTGAGCATAGCAAAGATGGCGGAGCAACTTCAGGCACAGACCGAACAGAGCTTCGCAAGATTAGTGGAGATCTTCAAGAATCAGTTGCCTCGAGGGTTTTCGACGCCAAATGTTGATCAAACAGAGAAATCCCCAGGCATCAACACGGGTGAAGGTCACGGAATTTACAAGATTCCTCCATTACGGAACGAGAATCACACGGACGCTCCGTGGATGGGCAATCGAACACCGAAACTGGATATTCCCCAATTCGATGGCAGAAAACCAAGAAGCTGGGTGAGGAAGTGTGAAAAGTACTTCACTATCTTTGGAATTCCGGAGAATCAGAAGATAGAAATTGCAGCTATGTATGTGCAGGATAGAGCGGATGTATGGTTGCAGGGCTATTTGATGCAACGTAGGGGAGTGCATTGGAAGAAAATGAGTGAGGCCTTAATCGATTCAGGGAGAAACAAGGGGTAGAAATTGTGGAAGAATTCAACAAGCTCTCGCAGGAGGATGGACTTGAAGAGCATAACGAGCAATTTTAGGAACTTCGCGCCGGGATGTTGACGTACAACCCCCACCTAACCGAGTCTTGCTTTGTGTCTAGCTACATCAGTGGCCTCAAGCTAGAAATCAAATCCTTGGTGAAGCTGGGAAGACCAAAGGGAATTGTAGAAGCACTAGATCTGGCAAGATTGCACGACGATGCAGTCTCGGCAATCATGAAAGCAAGCAAGAACTCTTGGAAAGGCAGCGCGGGAAGCTCCAATTGGCAAAACAGTTCTAGATCGGGAACTTGGAACCCTAAACTGGCGAGTATAGAAAAGGGGGGAGAAAAGACGGGCCATGAATTCTAACGAGTCCCAGGCCTGTGTTTTTGATGTGGTGATAAGTATTTCGTTGGCCACAAATGCAAGACTTCCTCAGTCAAATTCATCACAGCGGAAGAAGAGAGCAATGAAGAATCAGATCAACTGGATGACACAGTGGAACAGGAAGAAAGTTTCCAAGAATGCTTCACCCGCGCCATGTCCGGCAATGGGTCTGATACTTCAATCTTGGTCAAAGGCTATGTGGGAAAGCGCTTTGTCACCATTGTGATAGACAGTGGGAGCACGCACAGCTTCGTGGATCCTCAATTGGCTAAAGAGGCTGGGTTTAAGCTTCATCAATCCAACTTGATGGTTGTGGAAGGCATTAATAAGGAAAGACTGTGGTGCAGACAAGAATGTAAGGGATTCAAGTGGTCCATGCAAGGGGGTGAGTATGTCTTTCACATCAAGGCTCTAAGAATAGGTGAATTTGAGTTGCTTCTTGGTGTAAATTGGATGAAAAAGTACAGCCCTGTGGAATTTGACTACAATAGAATCCAGATTGCATTTGTCAAAGATGGTAAGAAAGTGCAGCTGCAAGGAAATGTCGACAGTAAAGGGGGAGCATCAGTTAAGCACATCTCGGCTAAGGAACTGTGTGCCTTGGTTGGATCACAAAACCATGAGTGTTTAGTACAGGTTGCCCAGATATTCCAGTTGAAAGGTTTAGAGAAGGAACCAACTCCAGAGATACAAGTTGTGTTGTCTCAGTTTGAGGATGTGTTTGCTATCCCTAAGGACAGGGCCGTGCGGATACTTTTGGGGGCCCTGTGCAAAAATAATTAGACCTTATTCATATATTGTGTTAATGATCTTTTTTTTATACATAAATTGCATTATGTAAATTGTTTTGTTATTATTAAAAAATATATACTTATGTTTTTATTTTAAAAAATGAACAATGATCTTATTTATATTTACAAAATGCACAAAAAGTTATCAAAATCCAAGGACTGTGAGGAGTATTGTAATTCAAAGTCAACTTTATGTACATTAAATTAATCTAAATAGGAATAATGTAAAAATTTGAAGCCTTTGAACATTCTTTTAAATATAAAATAGTTGTGAATGATTCTTTAAGAACGATAAATATTATTTTTTTTTAAAATTTATGACTTTGGTAATAAGTTCACTAATTTTTTATTATTATTTTGGGGGAAATTTCACTAATTTATGGGCTTTGTATGTTTTTTTAAAAGAGAAAGATACTATTTTTTTTAATGATTAAAAAAAAAAGGTGCAAATTCTTTGAAAAAATGGCCCCTTAATAAATTAAAAATGAAAAAAAAAAATTATACACTTAATATAGCACTAATATAATTGTTTATGATTTTATGAAAGAAAAAGAAGAGCAAATAATACAAATTTATGAAAGAAAAAGAAGAGCAAATAAAAATAAAAATTAAAAAAAAAAAGAGGAAGAGGGATGTTGTTGCTAGGACTCGAACGCTAGACCAACACGCAAAGGGGAGCGCAGCACACCAGTACAGCACATTAAACAATGTTATTCACTAATGGACTTTTTTTTATTTAACTAAAACTAAAACGTTATAGGGCCCTATAAAATTTGGGGGCCCTGTTCAGCCGAACCACCTGAACCTCCCTTAGCACGGGCCTGCCTAAGGAGCTGCCACCAGAAAGAGGGTTTGAGCACTCCATTCCACTACAGCAAGGGGCTCAACCCGTATGCTCCAGACCCTATAGGTACCCGTTTGGCCAGAAGGATGAGATAGAGAATCAAGTGAAAGAGATGCTGAATGCAGGACTGATCAGGCCGAGCGAGAGTCCGTTTGCATCTCCCACACTTCTTGTCAAGAAGAAGGACGGAACTTGGAGGTTTTGCATCGAATACATGCGTCTCAATGACATTACTGTCAAAGACAAGTTCCCTATTCAACAAATTGAAGAGCTCATTGATGAACTGAAAGGAGCAACTGTGTTCTCCAAGCTCGATCTGAGAGCGGGGTACCACCAGGTCAGAGTGAAGGAGGAAGACGTGAACAAGACGGCTTTCAGGACTCACAGTGGGCATTTTGAATTCAAGGTCATGCCATTTGGGTTGACGAATGCTCCAGCCACGTTTCAAGCACTGATGAATAGAGTTTTTGCTGAGTTTTTGAGGAAATTTGTGTTGGTTTTTTTCGATGACATTCTCATTTACAGCCAGAATTATCTTCAATATGTTGCTCACTTAGAGACAGTATTACTGGCATTGAGAGAAAACAAGCTGTTTGCCAAATTATCAAAGTGCAGCTTAATTTGCAGTCCCTCAAATTGAATACTTGGGACACATTATCTTGAGTGAGGGTGTAGCTACAGATTCAGCTAAGACTAAGGTGATTGCTAAATGGCCCCAACCCATGAATGTCAAGGAACTGAGGAGCTTCTTGGGGTTAGCTGGATACTACAGGAGGTTCATCCGAAATTATGGAGTAATTTGCATGCCCTTGACCGAATTACTCAAGAAGGAGGGGTTTGGGTGGTCAGATGACAGTGATAAAGATTTTGTCCTTATCAAATCTCCTTTGTCCTCACCTCCTATATTGGCACTGCCAGATTTTTCTTTACCCTTTCAAGTAGAAACAGACGCATGTGATGAGGGTATAGGAGGTGTGCTAATGCAACAACATAGGCCTATTGCTTTTCTCAGTAAAGCTCTTCACGGGTCACACTTGTTGATGTCAACCTATGAAAAAGAGCTACTGGCAGTTTTGTTGGCTGTAGAAAAATGGAGGCACTACCTTTAACCAAACCACTTTGTGATTATCACTGATCACCAGAGCTTACGCCATTTGCTTGATCAGAGGGTGTCCACTCACCTCCAAAAGAAAGCTATTCGTAAGCTACTGGGGCTATCTTACTCCATTCAGTACAGGAAAGGGCAATCCAATATGGTCGCTGATGCACTGTCAAGGAGGAAGCCAGTAAGAGGTCATTGCCATGCCTTGGTGATGATTCAACCACTATGGATGCAAGAGATTATCCAGAGTTACAAGGATGATCCTACCATAAAGAAATGGAGGGCTGAAGCAGCAGTAGATAGTGCTTCCCTATTCAAGCTGCAAGGTGACTTATTGAGATACAAAGGCAGATTGGTGGTGGGTACGAAGCAAGAACTCCGCCACCAGATTGTGTCGGCCTTCCATTCAGAGTCAATAGGTGGTCACTCAGGCATGATGGCAACATATCAGAGGGTCAAAGGGCTGTTCTATTGGGAAGGAGTGAAGGCTTTTGTAGAGCAGTTTATGAGGGAATGCGACACTTGCCAGCGTCATAAGCATCAGACAGTTGCTTATCCAGGGTTGCTGCAGCCTTTACCTACCCCTATCTTGCCTTGGCACTCAATCGGAATGGATTTTGTAGAGAGGCTGCCTAAGTCTAATGGGGTTGATGTGATCTTGGTGGTGGTAGATAGGCTCACCAAGCATAGTCACTTCTTGTTGTTGTCACACCCTTTTACTGCAAGTCAGGTAGCAAAGGTTTTCTCAGAAACCATTTATAGGCTTCATGGCCTGCCCCAGGACATAATTTCAGACAGGGACAAGGTCTTCACAAGCCATTTTTGGAAGGAATTGTTTGCATCTTTGGGTACCACACTCAAGCTCTCGACAACCTATCACCCTCAGACAGAGGGGCAGACTGAGAGGGTTAACCAATGTCTAGAAATGTACCTAAGATGCATGACATCGAACTCACCTAGGCAATGGTCAAAAAGGGTTCCATTGGCAGAATTTTGGTACAACACTTCATATCACACTGCCCTCAAGATGTCCCCTTTTCAAGCCCTGTATGGGTATGCACCTCCTATGATGGGAGCTGCATCTAGTAGCATCACCACTGCAGCCATTGAAGACTGATTCAAGGAAAGGGATCAGATGCTGTCAATAGCTAGGAGTGGGCTTGATATAGCTAAGGAACGAATGAAGTTTTTTGCTCATAAGCATCGCGCTGATCGCCAATTACAAGTGGGAGAATTGGTTTACCTCAAACTTCAACCTTACAGACAAACTACTGTGGCTCTAAGGAAGTGTTTGAAACTTAGTGCCAAATACTATGGGCCGTTTGAAGTGGTGGAGAGGATAGGAGCCACTGATTACAGATTGCTGCTACCAGCTACTTCACGACTGCACCCTGTATTCCACATGTCTCAACTCAAAAGGAAAGTGGGAGATGGCTCGGTGGTAGTGCAAGAACCACCTACAACCACTGAGGAAGGTGTTATCATCACAGCTCCAGAGGCAGTCCTGGACACGAGAATTCAGCACCTCACAAATGGTGAACCAGTGGTGGAATGGCTCATCAAATGGGTAAACTTACCTGCTGAGGAGGCGACTTGGGAAGTAGCAGGGCACATCATTCACCAATTTCCAGATTTTGCTTGAAATTGCATTAGATCACCTTGAGGACAAGGTGTCTTAAGAAGGGGGGTATTGTTAGGTGAATGGATGGGAGATGGGAGTATAAATGTAAAGGGGAGACCAGTGTGGAATTCATTCATATCATAATAGATACACACAGAGTCTGTTACTCCTCCCTCTCTCCCTCTCTCCCTCCCTCGGCTAACTAACTAAGCTGGGATCTAACAAATAATATTTATATATATTCAATATTATTATTTTTTTTAAGTAGAAACGCGGTATGGTTCCGCGTCTTTGTACTTTTTTTTTTGCAGGTTGATCCACGGAAGAGCAAGAGAGGAGGTTGGAGCAAGGCGGCCGAGCGCAAACCTGTCGGAGGCAACAATAGTGACGTCGGAGGCAAGGGCGACTATTGGGGCGACTAGAAAGAAGGGGAGCGGCGCGCCCTCACCGATTTCAGCAACTCTTGACTTCGATTCGAGGTCCCAATTTCCCACTCTCGACTCCGATTCCTGCTCAAGTAGGGTGTGTATTCGGACAATTGGGGGAGAAAGTAGGAGGATGGAGACGTCTCCGACACTGGTTGCCAATCGGGGGAGGAAGGAGGCCGACAGAGGAGCGGATTTGGACAATTGGAGAGGAAGAAGAGGGGTGACAGTTGGGGGAGAAAGAAGGAGAGAATGGGGCGGTGGTTATGGGTGCCAGAGAGACGAGGGCGATGACATCAGAGGCTGACGGAGCCGATGTCAGAGACCAGGGCAGCGGCGCAGACCATGAAAGAGGAGAGCGGCGGCAGCGGTGGTGCAACCGTTTGTGAACGAGGGTTCAGATCCTCCGTCTGCATCCCGTCCAAAATCAATCTGCAAAATTAAAAGAAAAGGAAAACAAAAACAAAAAAAAACAATAGAGAGATGCGGTATGGTTCCACGTTTCTACTTGAAAGAAATATTAATAATATTGAATATATAAATATTATTCATCCGGGATAAAATTAATGAAAGAAACGCGGTTTGAGATCGCGTTTTTTCCATTAATTTTATTCCATTTTTTTTTTCCAATTTCCAATTTCCTATTGCACTAATAAAACGCGGTACGAAACTGCATTTTTTGTCCGATCCGACAGAAATGAATATTTTCGTAAATAGTTTGAAATTGTGAATATTTTTGTAATTATTTATTTTTGAGTGAATATTCAGAAAAAAATTCTAAAATGTGAGAACATATTTTTACCATATTCTAAAAGGTGGGGGTATTTTAATTAACTTTTCCTTATTTAAAATAAGAAAAATGACTAAAAATAAGATGAATTATAACCAATATTAATACTAACTTTAGAAACTGTTAAAATAATGTGAACTATTTCATATTAACTAGTTCCTATGTTGAAAAAATTCCGGTTGATTTTTTGGTTACTTTTTCAACGTGTTAATTGAATGTTTGAAATTTAGTGATGTCATATCATATTATTAAATGTGTAAATATAATCGGAAACGTTATCTACACCGCTAATTTTTACTATTTCCACCACTAATCACCGCTAGGGATGCGGTGAGATAATGACTCTCTAATGGCGGTCAACGTACTACCGCTTATACATGGGGTTAATCACCGCTTCCCCATGCGGTACTAGCCTCCGTATAGATATATACCGCGTATACATGCGGTATGCTTCCCCGTTCCGTTCTAACCGCACCGCATACCCATGCAGTAGGTATCGGATAACCCGATTTGGGCGAAACTATTCGGAGCAGCTGAGGGGACCGATAGGAGCCGAATCACACCGCATGGGAA
The DNA here is from genome assembly GCA_037127255.1 of Persicaria tinctoria. NCBI lineage: Eukaryota > Viridiplantae > Streptophyta > Magnoliopsida > Caryophyllales > Polygonaceae > Persicaria > Persicaria tinctoria. Next base: position 19,995,961 of record JBANSL010000006.1, read on the forward strand.
TGCGGTATTTGCTGACACTAAGGGATATATCGTACAAGCCATGGGATGAACTTGTACAATCCATGGACATCTGCAATGTTATATTCTTCTACAGTGGAATGAACTTTTAATAAACGCCGTGATCTGGAAAAAATCATATGTTCAATTGAAAAGAAAAATTAATAAAAAGAAAGTGCGATATGGAGTTCGGTTGTGAAATGGAATAGACAAAGATACAACCCAATTGAACATATGAAGTTCGAGAAATGACATCAGAAAGTGGGAAATTCTAATACGGTAGGGGACGGCCACCATCACGATGACGGTAAGCTCTATATCTTGCAATCCTCGCTGCAAACTGCTCGTCCCAACCGTCGACAGTGCGATCGTGATTCCGTGTCCATGTGACGTAGACTGGAGGAAGAGGTGAATCAGGCAACAACCAAATCTGTGAATAAAAGGTTAATATTGATGTTAGAAAAGAGAAACAAAACAGTAACAAATTAATGAATATGAAATATGAAACGTACCGGAACGAAATGGTTACTGTTGCCGACTAAAGCTATTCCATCAAGCTCCTCATAGGTCGGTACTGACGGGCCACCGGTGGCGTACAGAGTTAGGCATAACATAGGCATCATTTGTGACAAAATCACCAAAGGACGCTGGTGAAGCGTGGCAAACACCTCGCCCATGATCGGAATCTCCATCCAATACGTAGCATCATGACACGTGCCGAAATAATTGACCCTCATGATGAGCTCCTGTAAGGCCGGATAGTAATGGTACCGATCTGAATGCACCTGCAACTCAACGGCCAGCTCTCGTCGAACTCGAGGCCATGCGTCTTGTCCCAAGTTGAGAAGACAAGCTAAAGACCTATACCCACAGTGACCATCACCTGCAACATTTGTGACGGCTCGTACGAAAGTAATCATGAATTCGTCGACGTTGTCAGTGCCCCAATTGAATTCTACTCGAGGTATATTCTGTGGTGGAAGCGCCGTAGGTGCTGGTGTTGGAATGTCACTTACAATCTCCGGAGCTGGCTCCGACGCCGATCGACCTCGACCTCGTCCACGTCCCCTTCCACGACCCCGTCCTCGGCCTCTGCCTACTCCTCGGCCCCTGGGAGGGTCGTCGATGGCAATGTCGTTGGACCCAGTGGCCTCCTCATTACCTTCCACGTCATCTGTTTCGTTTGATGCCGGTTGACCCCGACCTCGGCCTCGCCCTCGTGCGGATCCAGTGGTCGCATGTCTATCTGCCTGGCGTTGAGCCCGAGCACGCTCACGTTCCCAAGGTAGAGGGTTCGTCTGACAGGGGTGGCGAGTCCTCGGTCTCCCGGGCGGTCTACGGTCCTCCAGGTCAGGGGTGGTCAACGGTGTTTGGGACGGACGATCCCCGTCGTTGAATGCCGAAGCGATTCTCCAACGAGTATCCTCGTCCATAGCTCCGCTCTGGAACAAACTGATCATGCGCGACATGTCCACATCAGCTCTGCTGAGTGGAGTGTTATCCTGGACGTTGTCCACATGAGGCCTCTTGAAATCCAATTGCTTCCAAAAATTATGTATCTGGGATGGTCTGATGGGTATCTGGGTGTCTCGACAAGCTTGCATGTCATGTGTGCATGGAAGACCGTAGACGTCCCTCCAATAGGCATCTCTGCATGGTTGCGATGGTGGCTCGGCTTCCATCTTTGTGTAGATTTCGAACAACAAGTTGAAACATTCCTTCGACACAATATTCCGAATTCGATCGAAAATCCATAGGTCGTGGGAGTCTGTAGGCCAGGTGTTGTTCGCTCTCCCCAATGTATTCTTCACCTCCCAAATTTGATCCGACATCATGAGATCGATTGTGTTTATCACGTGAGTGAAATCACCGACTGCAGAGTTTAAGGTCTTTTTCAACACAGAATGAGCAGCCTCAACCCTAAAAGATAAGTGTGAATCGCAGTTGGAAATCGTTATACCTAAACAAATTACGGGTATAATGAATTTTAAATTGAAAATGTAGGCGCACCTGTTCGTCGTGGTCGTACCAAAATGCTGGATTGCGTCTGTCCATACACGAACTATCTGCTCCGAGTAATCTCGTAACCACGTCGCCTCCAAATACGGCATAAGCCCTTCAACATGCCCCCACTCTGCATGCATACCCCTCCACTCTAGTCGCCTCGTTGATTTCCATTATATATTATTTCAAGTGTTGCAAGAAATATAGAAAAACGTTGAAATAGGAAACACATGACACAAATAGCGTACGAACCGACTTGTTATTCAAACAATATTGTTACAACTACACGACAAACAAACTACTTCACAACCAACAATAACAACTTCATCACACTACCACAAACGAACGACTACACAACCAACAATAACAACAAGTTCATCAGACTGACACAGTGACGGCACGTTGCAGTAAAAGCGATGCCTCCAGAAGGCTGACTCTAAAGTTCACGCTGTTGTATACAAAACGAACATTGTTCAGAATAACATTGTTCAGAATTTCATTTGTACAATGTTCGCTTTGCATACAACAGAGTGAACTTCAGACGGCTCTATCTAGCATTGAATGTGCGGAGGATGTACACAAAAAGGGTTCCATTCCACCTCTGTTTATATAGAGACCGGACCCCTTTGGACACCGTATTGCCATGCGGTGATAAGCACCGCATGACAATCCGGTGAAAAGCACCGCATGTGTATGCGGTGACTCTGCATAACGTTCCAACATGGGCCGAGCGGGAGCAGATATGCTGTATGAGGGCTATAAATCATGGCGTCCACCAGGGTGCGGCAGGAACCACCACGCCTGTCCATCTAATCCCAAAATGGTAAACACTTTAGACACATATCGGCGAACGGCAGGTTATCTCGAGTACAATGTTACATTAATTCGTTGCATGGAGCCACGGTGGCCGGAGGAATGCAACTGCAGGCATCCAGCATATATTCCGGGAAATTCGTGCGTAATCCTACAGTGTCAATTCGAGACAGACACTGACATAGCATATCCGATCGAGTTTTCTTGTGCGCATTGTTATGACGACAGAGGATTTCCCGAATCGTATTACTTAGATGCAGAGGCGCGTATTGCGAATCATATTAGAAGATATTGTCGTTACGATGTTTACATGTTCGAGGTTGATGGCCTATATGAGCATGTTATACGGAAGCTGCGATCATTCAACGCAGGAGAAAGGCACTACGCGTTCAACCAAATGAATATTGTCATTTCCATTAATGATAGGTCATCGGACGAAGGTAGTGATTAGACATGCATTATCGATGTGCATCTGTTTTTTTTTCTTTCCTAGGCATTTGTTGTATTTTCATTCCTAATCAGTTCAACCGTATAATGAAATTCTGTATCCAATTCCGATCGGTGATTTATATGACATAGTTCACATGTGCCAACGAAAATAGGAATTAAGTCGAAAATAGGAAACCAATGTGACAAATGGCGTACGATCCGACTGATTATTCAAACAACATTGTTACAACTAGACGACCAACAAACTACTACACAACAAACAATAACAACAACTTCATTACACTGCAACAAACGTACGACCACACATAAGTCGGACAAACACAGAAATCCTAGATCTCGTCGGCATGCTTGTTGTTGATGTGCCTCTTAAGATGACCGTGCTGCAGGTTGTTAGTTACGGTGTACCGATGACCACAATGACGGCACGTTGCAGTGAAAGCGATGCCTCCAAGTGGCTCCTTCTTGTAGTGCCTGGTGAACATGTCTTCACGGGGGATTGGCCTTTGTTCGGACGACATTGTCGGTGGGGGTGTCTCCGGCGGTGGTGTGTTCCCCTTCGTCGATCACCCTATGTATAGACTTCATCACCCTTATTGCCATGGGGTACAAAACACCGTAGATACATGCGGTACTTTATACCGCATGTACAGGCGGTATTGTATACCGCCTCTACATGCGGTATTGAATACCGCATGTAAAAGCGGTACCTGCGACCTATATAATCCGGGGTCTCTGGCCACTTTCCACACACCTCAGGATGTCGGACAACAGCGGAGAAAGCTCAAGCAACGACATAATACGTCAAGGCACGATGGAAGAGTTTGAGGCGGTTCTATACACTGGTAGTCCGCGGTCAAAGACGGTGGAGGCGATGATAAAGAGACTACGTGATGAAAATCGGTCGCTCCTAGTCGAAAACCAACAAGCACGTTGGCAGATTGATATCCTGGAAAGTCAAGTTGCAGTTCTGGAAGAGGAAAAAAAAGCTCTTGTAATGAAGCTAGATCAAGCTACTGTGCGTAGCACTTGAGTATTATGGTCCTTTGTATTTCGTTCCTTGTAATTTTATAAAGTTCGTTTCGAATCATGATATAGAACGTTGGGTACGGAAATACTTTTCATCCTTGAAAACGAGGTGGAACTGTAACAAACCATAAAATCCACACAAACACATGACCTACGTAATCTGAAATGGGGTTACCAGCTACTCCACAAAAAACAATCCAAACTACTGCACAAAACAAATCCAAACTACCAACTACTACAGAAATAGTCATCTACCCGCACACAGAACAACCACATACATCATCACAGATGGCACTATCACGGTGGGGGAGGACGCCAAAATTGCTGATAGATGCGAGCCAGGTGTTCCGGAGTCAGCTCAACTCCAAGTTGCACGAGTCGCTCAATCTCCAACCCAGCCGCAAGATAGCGCTGCTCCATAATGGTCGGCGAGGGTGGCGACGGCGGGGGTGGCGGCGGTGGGATGATGGGCTGGTGTCGAGGAGTGTCAGGAAGTAGGTATGGATGACTATGGCGGTGAAACCACTCCAGATAGTCATCGGCCACGCCATATGGGTACTCTTCAGAGGTCCGTGGCAACTCCTCCATGGGGAAAAGATGATCGAACCTATGCGCCCAGTGGTTGTCAGCTGGGTGGAAGGTCGCCTCCTTCTTGCACTTGGCGGACTTCGGTCTGAGCACTACAGCAGGCCTGATTAGATCAGCGGGAATGTGCTGAACCCGACCAAACTATCGCAGCACACGGTCCGGCATATACGGCTCCTCCTCGAACAACCACCGAATGGTGCCCCTATATCTGGAAAGACGCAGATCTCCATCAAAATCCAAGTGTCTACCAAATGGCATGAACTCGATCTGCAATGGAATAGAAATCGTTATTACGACTACAATCTGGTATATAGTATGACAAATGTAAGTGCAGATATAAATTGTGTTCGTACCTCGTCGACTGTCATCTCATCCAGCCTCCGCCGCAGAACATCTAGTCGCTCGATGCGAGGCCTATCATCCCGGGTGACCGTACTGGAAAATGGTGTCGCCCCCAGGATGTACCTCACCTCGCGTCGCGGGTCCAGAGCTAGCCGCCGATCGACCGTCATGCCGGGCTTGAACACCGGAAAATGCAACCATATCCACACCTACAAAGGAACAATACTATCAGCAACATAGCCATTATAAGCTAGTTACGGAACTTCTAAAATAAATAATCACAGAACGAATGCCTTACCTCCAATAGTTTTGTACAACCGTCTATGTCTTTGGCCAACTCCCGGGTCGCCTCACCCAATCCCCGATATAAGCACGACAAGACCCCTGCAGCTAGAGAAAGATGCGACACCTGCTCTACGTCCATAAACCTACGGATCACCTCCGGACGCAATCTTAGCGTTAGCTCTCCTAGCAGATTGTAATACTACCCTCTCTCCCAAATTTCTCGACAACAAAGACTGTGTAGTTTAAAATATATATGTCAGAATGCTATCGCTCAATTACAATACTATATCGTATGATTGTCTAAATGTGACAACATTTTCGTAAGGTTTATTAATGATATCATCTTAATACTAACAATTCATAATAAAACATAAATATATACTTATTCGATTTCAATTTTCCTACACCTAATATTTGTCAGAATCCTATGGCTCGAATAAGATACTATATCGTATGACTGGCTAAATGTTGCAATATTTTCCAAAGATTTATAAAAGATTTCAACCTCATACTATCAATTCCTAAGAAAACATAAATATATACTTATTCGATATCAATTTCCCTACACCTAGTAACAATTTTAACATACCGTAGGGTGAGGCTGTGTCTCCAGCGGTGGCGGTAAATCTGTCGTCCTCCGCCTCTGTATAGTGGGCTCCGGCTACATTATATATAACAATGAAATGTTAATACTATTTCCTTCAAATTAACAAATAAAACAAATTGATTATTATAAACATTAAATGTTACCTGTAACGGATGTCTCCGAACATCACCGACATCATCAGCTACGGCTTTTCCACGGTTGTCCTTCACCATCTTAAAAACCCGGGTATAGAGTGGTGGTAGATATGGAGACGAGGAATGGACGGATCCAGAAGTCGGGCTCGGAATCAAAGAATGGAAGAAGATTCGAGTCGGCCTCGGAAAGAAAGAGATCGGAGAAGATTCGGTGTGTCGGAAAACTGGGCCCCTACGCCTATTTATAGTGGGACCCCCAAGATTCAGTACATGCGGTATCATTTGTTACCGTTGTATCAAGGGTAAAATCATACCGCATGGATATGCGGTATGATTTTTACCCAAATTTTAAAACGTACCGCATGGATAAGCGGTATTCTTAAAACCACCGGATACCTACGACCCAACCGGATAACTGTATTACGGACTCCGTTTAAACCTAGCCCACCGCACATACATGCGGTGTTTTCATACGGTCAAACTACATACCGCATGTACATGCGGTATGTTGGGCTAAAATTTTACTAATCCACCGCATCCCTATGCGGTGGATTTGCGGTGTAAATAGTAAAAATTAGCGGTGTAGATAACATACCCCAAATATAATGTTTAAAAATAAAAACTAATTATTAGTATTATACTAGATTCTAAGGTTAATTACTCATCTAATTGCATTATTTATCATAAAAGTATTAATTATTAGTTGTCAAGAATTACGTTGTTTATTAAGTAAAATCTTAAAGCTATAATATATCATATCTTTTAGATTAAAAAAGGAAAGAATTTAGTAGAATTTATGGAAAGATATCAAATATATCTTGCATCAAAAGTACGCCAATATCCAAATAGATAGATTAATTGGAAATATATAAAGATTGATTTGCCCTAATTGTAACCCTATATATACATATAATCACCTGTTTATCTCCCCCAAACAATATTTAGTTCACAGGTTGAAATTTGTTGGAATTCATCAATGGGAGACTTGCCGCCATACCGTAATGTTTTTCTTCATCTACATACCGGAGGACAACTAACGGAGAACAAAGGCGAAAGGGCAAAATCCGCAACCCACAAGTATGTAGGAGGCAAGCGCAAGATATGGAGCCTTGCCTCCATCAAGATGACACATTGGCTTATCCGGAACCGATGCAAGCTAGATGTGCCTCATGGACGCGAGTTTCGCATCTTTTTTGAAGATCATCCGAGTAATGGCCCGCGTGCTCTAAGGCAGATTGAGAGCCAAGAAGACGTCGATTATCTTAATCACCTCGCTTGCACAAAGTTGATCTCTCCAAAGGTGTATGTGGTTGTGAAAGATGATGAAAACTAAATTGAATTTAGATGTTACTTTCTTCAATTGGATGCAATCACATCGCTTCGTTTGATATCATCGGCAACCGCGGCCTCAAGACTACTGAGACGTCATAAACAGCAGCGTTGTTAAGTTCTTTCTTAGGGATGGCAATCTATAAGGGATTTGATGGGTTTTTTTTTCTCACTTGATACAATTTTTATTTTTATAATTCTTGTCTATGATCGATTTGGAATAATTGTTAATTTGATGGATTACTGGGGCCATTGATGTTATGTATCATAATTGGTTGCTTATAATATACGTACAGTATAAGATTTACTTATGTTTTGATTCTCGCAGATTATTTAATCTCAGAGCGAAATTATTTATTTTTCAACACTAGTTGTTTAATTAATTATCTTTTCATCCTAAATGTTTAGGGCACGATGATGTCATCATCAATATTTATGGAGAGAAGCAACGTTAATTAGTTATTGTTAATATTTTTGACTATGTTTTTAGTATTACTTAGGTTAAATAAGGTAATTAATTAGGAAAGTATCTTTTTTCAGATTTGAGAATTGAGTATGAAACCGAAAGTTTTAGAACAAGATGGAAGCCATTAAACCAAAACGAAGCTTTCAATTTCTGTTACTGGAATCTCAAAATCGTTACAGAGATTGGGGAAGAACATGGCTTTTATAGCCGAAAGGAATCACGTGATAGGCACGTGTGAATCTAACACCCTTATAATGAAAACCCGGTTTGTACAAAATAAATGGACTAAACCCGGTTTATATTATAACATCCCCCCTCAAACTGGCGAAGGGTGTTGAAGCTCCATTCCCAGTTTGCTCAAGAGTGATTTATGTTGTGCAGCAGGTAGGATCTTGGTCAAGACGTCGGCCAATTGATTATGGGTAGGGAGATAGGTGAGCTGTAGCAGTCCCTCCATTACTTTCTCCCTGGTAAAATGGCAATCGATTTCTATGTGCTTCGTACGCTCGTGGAAGACTGGATTCCGAGCTATTTGAATTGCCGATTTGTTATCACAATTGAGGGTGACATGCTTCAAATCTGACCCCCCAAGTTCTTGTAAAATGTTGACTAACCATGTAACTTCAGCTGCTGCTTGGCTCATAGCTCTATATTCTGCTTTCGAGAAGCTTCTGGAAACTGTGGCTTGCTTCTTTGATTTCCAAGTAATGGGATTGTCACCATAGAGAATCACATAGCCAGTGACTGATCTTCTTGAGATAGGGCATGATGCCCAAGCTGAATCAGAGAATGCCTGGAGCTTGACTGAAGAACCTTTCTGTAGCTTGATTCCATAGTGTGGAGTGCCTTTGACATATCTCAAAAGGTGACACAAAGCAGCTTGATGTGTTGCATCAGAAGATTGAAGAAATTGACTTAGCACCTGCACAGAGAATGAGATATTTGGACGTGTATTGGTTAAGTAACTCAGTTTACCAACTATGCTTCTGTAATGAGTAGGATCAGCAATTAGATTATTTAAATTAGGAGGCAAAAGTTTAAAATTTAGAGGTAAAGGTGTGACACAGCTCTTCTGATCATCAATGTTGGCTTCCTTGAGTATCTCTTGACAGAACTTCCTTTGACTAAGAATCAAGGAATCATGTGATTGGATTACTTGAATCCCGAGGAAGTAATTCAATTTTCCCAAGTCTTTGATGCTAAATAACTCATGAAGATGTTGCTTGAGTCCTGTTACTTGTGATAGATCTGATCTTGTTACAATTATGTCATCTACATATACTGCAACAATAGTTAGATGTCCATTTCGATCGGAAATAAACAGAGAAGGATCATGCTTAGACTGGATAAAATGAAACTCAATTAGAGTGGAATAAAGTTTGTTGAACCATTGCCTCGAAGCTTGTTTTAAGCCATATAATGACTTTTTAAGTAAACAAACTTTATTGGTAGGATTAAGAACCCCTTGAGGCATGTTCATATAAACTTCTTCATGTAAATCACCATGCAAAAAAGCATTATTTACATCTAATTGAAAAATATCCCAACCTTTGTTTAAAGCTAGGGAGAGAATAACCCTTACTGTTGACATTCTTACCACTGGTGAGAAGGTCTCATCATAGTCAATTCTATACTGTTGATTGTAGCCTTTTGCTACCAATCTGGCTTTGTATCTTTCTATAGAACCATCAGCTTTAAGTTTAATCTTATACACCCACTTGCATCCTATGGGTTTCTTTCCTGCAGGAAGATCCACTAAAATCCAGGTTTTGTTAGATTGTAATGCATCAATTTCTTTGTCCATTGCTTCAATCCAATTTGGACTCTTAGAAGCCTTTGCAAAAGTTTTGGGTTCAACCAAATCAGTTGAATGATGAACAGAAGTTGAATTGCACATAAACATAGAACTGTTAGTAGGCGAAAAAGAATCCTTAAAACCAGATAAAAATGGAAAAAATTTAAAGTTTGAGCCAAAATTGCATATATAATCTTGCAGATGAATGGGTTGCCTAGGAACTCTTGAAGATCTTCTTACACCATGTGAAGGTTGAGTTTGAGAAGAGCCTGTGGAAGAGTTGTTAGTTGAAGAAGAATTGTTTGAAGAACTAGCAATTGAACTTTGAGGATCAGTGTTGTCAGATAGGTCTCCAGGAAGTTCTACATTCTCATTAACAATTTCACTATTAGGCAAAAAAATAGAATCAGGACTGTCAATCAATATGTTAGGTAAAGGCAGACTCTTATCAAAATCAATTTTATGTAATGGAAATTGCAACTCATGGAACTTAACATCTCTGGAAATAAAAATCTTATGAGATTTTAAGTCCATGACTTTATAACCCTTAAGTACCATGAGGATAGCCCATGAAAATGCAGGGAGTACTTCTGGAATCAAACTTTGACCTGTTACACTTGTTAGTACTGACAAAACATAAACAACCAAAGGATCTTAACAAGGCATAATCTGGATCCTTACTGAACAGTATTTGATATGGAGTTCTGAATTGAATTGGAAATAGAGGGAACCTGTTGATTAAGTAAGTGGCAGTCAATACACACTCTCCCTAGTATTGAATAGGGAGGTTAGACTGAAATAGCAATGCCCTTGATGTTTCCAACAAGTGTTTGTGCTTCCTTTCCACCACTCCATTTTGTTGTGGAGTATAAGCACAAGTGGTTTGGTGTACTATTCCTTGCTGTGTGTAAAACTCATGTGCATTAAGACTACAAAACTCCATTCCATTGTCAGACCTAACAATCTTAACTTTAGCATCAAACTGTTTGGAGACAAAAGTAACAAAAGACTTCAATAGAGCAAAAGCATTACTCTTAGCTGCAATCAGATGTGTCCATGTTGCTCTAGAAAAATCATCCACAATAGTAAAAAAATAACGACAACCATTAGGAGTAGGAACCTTGTAAGGGCCCCAAATATCAACATGAATCAATTCAAAACAAGCTAAAGACTTTATTGAACTGTCAGGAAATGAACATCTATGTTGTCTAGCCATAGGACAGATTTTGCAGACATGGTGTTTACCAGTTTTTACAAGACTTTGCAGAAAAGGAAAATGAAACAATTGATCAAAGGGGACATTCCCAAGTCTACAATGCCATAGTTCTAATGAAACAGCTCGAGCATTGTTACACATAACAGTTTGGTCCAAATCTAACACAGAAGACAGGAAAGCTGGAGTATCTTTGTCATGAATTGTAACACTGTCCTTCAGAGATGTAAGATATAATCCCTTTGACACTTCACCAAGCCCCAGTGGCTTGTTCATTGAAGGGTCATGTATCAAACATTGAGATGGAGTAAACAACATATATGTCTTCAAATCATGCACAAACTTCCTCACAGATAACAAGTTATAAGCAAAATCAGGCACATGTAATACATCATGTAAGACAATCTTATTTTGCAACAGTATTGAACCAATGTGACAAATCTTAGACTGTTGGCCATTTGGAACTGTGATATAGCTAGGCATATCAAAAACTTTGTAAGACTTAAACATGGATAAAGTTGGACATATATGATGAGTAGCCCCACTATCAATTACTCAACTATGATCACTCCCAAAAACACTAAAACAAAACTTGGTACCTGCAACCATATTGGTATCTTCTCCATTACTTTGCTTGCTCAAGAATGCCAATATTTGATCATACTGGCCTTTAGTTAGAGAATGAGCAGCATCACAATCTTCTCCTTCCACAATCACATTCGAAGCAAACTTCCTTGATCTATCTCCTTTGAAGTTAGGAGGATATCCATGAAGTTTAAAGCATCTTTCCATTGAATGTCCAGCAATCTTACAATGGTCACATAAATAATTCCCCTTGCCTTTCTGATTTCCAACCTGATTTCCAGATTGCCTGTTACCTTGATTCCCATTTGAGTTGCTGTTCTTTTGATTAGGAAAGCGGCCATACTGAGAATTACCCTGAGAGCCATTGCCAGACTGATTGCCCTGCCTTTGATTAGCATTGAAAGCAGCAGTGGTATCATTGATTGAACTGGAGTTGTTAAGCCCTCTTTGTCCTTCCTCATCAATTAGCATTCGATACACATCAGCAATGTTTGGTGTAGGCTTTATCAACAGAATATTTGTCCTTATTCCATTGTAAGATTCAGGCAAGCCAATAAGAAAATGAATCACCTACTGTCTCGCAAAAGATCTGGATACAAGATTCTCAACCCCACAAGAAACACACACAGGTGCCTCTACCAAATCCATGTATTCATCCCATAATTTCTTGAATCTTGAAAAATAGGAAGTAATAGACGATCCATTTAGAGAAATATTAAACATCTCCTTTTGTACCTGATACATGCGAGTGCTATTCGGAGATCCAAACCTCATCTTCAATTCGTCCCAGATCTCTTTACCAAATCCATGTATGCAGCGACGCCAGAGAGCATAGCGAGGTGTTGTTTCTGCTGGAATCTGAAAAGTACCATCAACAAGACTAATTTTGTTCTTAGCAACCAAAGACACCTCAACGGCGCGCCTCCAGTGGTTGTAGTTAGTCTCACTTAGCAAGTGAGTTGACAGATTATAACTGGGATGATCCGAATGATGCAAGAACAGGACATCATTCGCATCCAACTGATTCGCTTCTTGATTATCCATGATCGATCAAGAATTTCGAAGTAAAAGCGGAAAGCAATCGAAAACCAGAAATCGAAAAACGAAACCTGACTGCAGATCTTTAGACGAGCTTCGATCGCTCTGATACCATTTCAGATTTGAGAATTGAGTATGAAACTGAAAGTTTTAGAACAAGATGGAAGCCATTAAACCAAAACGAAGCTTTCAATTTATGTTACTGGAATCTCAAAATCGTTACAGAGATTGGGGAAGAACATGGCTTTTATAGCCGAAAGGAATCACGTGATAGGCACGTGTGAATCTAACACCCTTATAATGAAAACCCGGTTTGTACAAAATAAATGGACTAAACCCGGTTTATATTATAACATCTTTTTTACTTTCTTAATTATCACATTTTTTATTTTATATCTTCCAGATAGGGCAAGTTTTATCTAATAAGATAAAGTTTGATAAAGTAATTCTTAGGCTCTAATTAAGCCGATCAAACACCAGGGTTGTGTATGGCTTGCATATAAGCAAGCTAAAAAGCGTGAAATTATTAGTTGTTAAAAAAATAAACAGGTTTAAATGGTGTATGGGAACAACAAATAAGCTTTAGTCAGTTAAAAAAAGGGTTTATAAATAAGCTTCCGATTGAAGCTTATTTTGAGGTTTATATTCCATAATTACTATTTTACCCCTTCTCTTTTATCTTATTTGGTTTGAAAGTACCACAATACCCCTAATAAAAACCAAATAAACTCCACTTTTTACAAATAAACTGTTTTTCTCCCCCATACGGAGTTTATATTTTTTCATAATTTTTTAACTACTTTTACCAACAGTTTATAAATTTTTACCCTGTTTATAATTTTAGTCAGTTTATTAACCCCGTCCCATACGAACCCCAGTTCTTAGGCTGTTTATAATATACTTCCATTCATTCAATAAAAAGTAGATTGAAGATATTGGGGAATCCATTGGCTAGCTAAAGGTTCCCCGATATTAATCCACCCGCTTCCAATTACTTACGATTCCAAATTAAATTTGGTTCAATTACCCTTGCAAATTGCCATCACGTTTGCGGTTTGCCTATTCTCGGTTTATCAATTAAGTATTGTCTCTTTTAAATCATGTCCAACTTCTCTAAAAAATTCTTCAAAATGGAGAATTATAAACCAATTATTATGTATTTTTTGAGCTGAATTTCAGCAGATTCTCCATTATGCAGTTTACTCAAAATATATATAGTTTTATCTAAATTTAGGAAATGATCTCCATTTTTTCTTTTCATTCTCTATTTCTGAGGGATGTAATGGAAAAGTTGTTGGACCAAGATCCATCCTAATATTCTCAAAAAATTCAATATGGAGAATATGGAGAAGTTGTTGGGTTGTTCTTACAAATGATTGTTGCATTTACATGAGGCCGAAATCGAGTCAGTGTTCAATTTGTATAGAGTTGCCGTGATTCACTTGTGTACCTTGATTTGAATTTAGTGAAGGCCGTTGTTAGATTAACCAAGTCACCACTTGACTAATTCCAAACAAGGCCTTCGACACCGTTGGAGATTCAAGTTGGCACTAGTCGGATCTGAGTTCATTTTTGATTGTGAGGACAATTCAAAGAGACAAAATACAAGGGCTAATATAAGATCGGGCCACACATTCAACCTAGGAATTTTGATTAAGCCCACGGATTAAGAATCGGGATTTTCCACGTATCAGACGATATATTATAATTGGTTGCTTTTATATATACATTGAAATAGTAAAAGTTTAGGTGGGGTTAGAGTCTCTTGGAGCACCATTCAAGAGCATCGTTTTGAGTGATGATACATGACAAGAGGAAAACCTGTCGTTGTTCTTGCCAAAGAATACTCAAACTCACAACTAGTATAGTGTGTAAGAAAGAGGTTGATCCACAGGGAAATCTACTCAATTCCAGTGCAAGTCTAATCGCTAATAGATAATATATATGGGGGGTTTTTGGTGTGAAAAAGATCCGCCTTTTATCAAAGCGGAAGCAAGCAAACAAAGTAAATTGATTGTAGAATGCAGTGGAGAAAAATAGGTTCACCTATAATTTATCACTTCGATTGATGAATTCGATCCTTGTTTCAGCCTCTAGTTCTTGTCTTTTCCTATCAATGTCCCTGTCCAGATCTTAGGTAGATTACTAGTCCTACGAGTCCTAGCAACCCTTATCTCTAAATAACCCTAACACGGTTAAGATTCAACCTATAACATTAAGATTATGAATTAACCAAGGTACACATAATATCAAGCTACGAGTCGATATTCAACATGTATTTAACTTCCTACACATCCAATTAGTCCTACGAGTCCTAAAGGGATATGATTGCCACTTGGGTTAAGGTTCGCTACGATGAATCTGCAAAACCCTAGCAATTGAATGAATCTACTCTGACTAGTTGATCAGGCCAGAGAGAATAAAACACATTCAAGCAATTAAGCACAAAGAAGTCAAAACATTGGAATAGGAATAAGAACTAGATTAAGAAACTCACAATTCAACAATCAAAGATCCAAACTGTAGGCGAAACCTCGAGAGTTTAGTTGCTCATGCTCAACGGCGCTCTCAACAATGGAATAAAGTGCATAAGGTCAAATGAAAGAATAACCTAAAATGTCTCTTAAAATCCTTTAGAAAGTCGGCCAAGAATATAATTAAAAACCCTAATTAAAGTCCAATCCTGAATCGGCGTTTCTGCGACGGCTGCGGGGCAGCCACCACAGGCCGCGGGGCGGCCAGGCGATCAGCGAAATCGTTCGTTAGAGCTTGGAGCCACGGGACGGCTAGCTTGGCCGCGAGGCGGCCTTACTGTTCACAGCGATTTTTCCTCTTCGAATTTGGTCTCGATGTCAACATGAAAGTTGTAGATCTCGGAAAGAGTTTTTCAACGCATGCTTATAATAGTCAATCGGACCATCGAGGCCTCTAGAAAGTGCGAAACAAGTTCAGCTTGTCTGGCGACAATTTCTGCTGACTTGTTCTTCACTTAGGCTCTCGAAATTCGACTCCGCTCCCGGGCTCTTCACTTTTCTTCCTCAACTTGAATCTTCCTTCATCCAAAAGTCTCCTCATTCCTCATCGGATCCACATTTATCTGAAATTAACCATAAACACGTGTAGATTCCGACTCTTCCAACATCACAAGTAAACATGTAATTGTAACTAAAATATGCAATATTCACAACTAAACTATGCTAAATGTAATCTATTATGCAATACTAATTGTAAGAGGGAAAATCCCGAAATCACGATGCAGGGGCAGTTCCGTCTTTTATCAATTACCGTCTATTCTATTGTGATGACCCACATAAATGTCTCGACCGTTTCATATATTTAATGTCTTGGCCGACATCAATACGGTAACGGTTTCTTTATTAAATATCAAAACCGTTTCAATTCCTTGTGATACGGGGTTAGCCGTAGGGTGGCCCGATCTTCGACAATCAAACTAGGAATAATAAGAACGGAAGCAAAGACTCGATTAACAAGAATAAAGACTCGAAATTGAAAACAAGACTCGACCGATAGTGGACTGATTCGAACTAAAATAGAACGAGATAAAGACCCCAGGCCTCCTAAGAGGGTAGGAACCAAATACCAACGACTATAAAGCCCGCCTCTACAACCTTACACAACCAAACGGACAACTTGGAGGCACAAGGAGGAGGCTCGTGAATACCAGGATCATCAAGTCTTGCGAAGTTGATGAACACAAGGCAAACCAAGCTAAAAACAACACATCGAAACCTATCCCACGCAGGGGAACTCGGTTCCTCCCTAGGAGAACTCTCCAAGTATGACTTTTTTCCAAAAATTCAATTCTAATTTTATTGAATTAATGAAACGTTTAAATAGAAAAATAACTAGGGTTTGGTTGGTTTCCTTAGACGCTAAGGATTGCTTGCCAAACTTAATCCTAACTACATAAAAATATCCTAATTAATAAAGATAAAACTAATTAGATATAATATCAATTAATTGAAAAGTCAACTAATAGATATTATTCTAATTTACATTATTCCTAAATAAACATAAGGATAAAATGATAAATTAAATATGGAAAGATAATTATTTTCGTCCGAACAGTGAACAGCTGCAAAGATGTTGATTTTCGGCCATGTTCTCGGTAAATTCTGGAAAAACCTTCAACAAAAACGTTGTAGATCTCTTCGTCCTCGTTCCGACAAGGTATGGCACGATCCAATCCGATCAATATGGACTCCAAACGACTCATTTTACTGAGATGTCGCAAAGCTGTCAAATCTGCTGAACGAATCCAAACTTGTTGATAAGCACCACTTATTTTCCCTTCATCACCTTGAAATAAATGTCTTGACCGTTTCATTTATTCTCGACTAATATAAATACGATAAGAAAATTCTTTCTAGAGGACGATAACTGACTTGAGCGTCGGAGGGTCCTACGAGGGAGACAAGCCCCGCCCCGACCTCGTTCATTCTTGTTTTCAGGCTAGGGTTCGGGTTGAGAGTATGATCAAGATCAATCAACTATGATGCAGATTTATGCTCTATCAATACACATTTCAAGATCATCAAGGAGGCGGATAGAGTGATATGGGTTAACGTCAAGTAGGCTATCTGATGCGTAACTATGTTGATCAATCTCACGGAAAATATGTGAGATGGACAATGTCTCGAATTAATGCAGTGAGGACATAATGTCTGATATCAAATTGATCGAAAACTCTGGCAATTAAGGGCGATTGTCGAAGGGTATGTAGATTCAAGGAAACAACCGGGTGAATCCAAAAACCAACACAAAAATTTATCGTTTGAAGCAACGAACAACTTTTCTAGGCACTCATCTGCGAAATGTGGCCCTAAGAATTGGGATGATCCATCACAGTAACTTAAATATATGGATTTAAGCGACCAATATAGCCATACATTGGTTGCTTCAATCAATTTAGGTAACCACCAACCCTCAAAGCCATGAACTTAAATATATGATATATGCTTGTTACTCAAGGTAACTCCATCAAAGACTCGGGTGACGAACACACAAAGGTCCTTCTCGTCGCTTATTCAATATGTTAATCTTTCATTTTACATCTCAAACGACGAATATATTTGGTCGCCTCAATACACGTGCATGATTTCAGGGGACATTATAAATCTTTAGGGATGAGAACATTGTGGTCGTCGCTTCAAGGTAATTGAAGTGACCAACATGTGTAAGATCATTGTATTAGTGCTCTTGGGATGACCTCCGTGTGATGACATCTCAGGCAACCAGGTGTCGTCGCGTGAACTCTAAGACGAATGTTTGTCCTTTTAGGCGACGAGTTAGGTTCGTCGCTTGAGTGATCGGAATAATTAACTAATTCTCTTATTCTCTTATATACTCATAAGAGAATAAGAGAATAACTTTTATGAGTATATAAGAGAATAATTAACTAATTGTCTTGTGCCAGAGTTTACCAGCTTCTCCGTCATAGATCAGCAGAGGTGGATTGGGGGAAGCTGATATGAGGTCGTCTGCAAAGCAAACAATGGGCTTTTATAGTATGGATGGATGCAATGAAAAAATTACAGGCGGGGGCAAAACTTAAACATTGGAAAGGCCCGGAAGCTGCGGAGTGTGTGCTATGTAGAAGTGCAGAAGAAACTGAAGATCATCTCTGGTTTAGCTGTCCTACAATCCAGGAGGTTCAGAACTTAATCTTTGAGTGGGTTGGGATTCATTGCAGATTCCCATCCATTGGGGACTGGCTGACTTGGTTTGCTCGTGAGACAGATAAAGTTCAAAAATCGCAGCTTTACCAAGCGAAATTGATGGTTTTTGAGGCCTTGGTATATTTCACCTAGAAGGGGAGGAATGGAGTTATATTCATACAAGAACAGTTTTAGCCCTCTGAATGTGCAGAAACTATCATTGCTAGCTGCAGGTCAAGAATTTCTGCAAGATGGAAACATAAGCCTCATGTGGAAAGACTTGGCATTCGGGGGAGATGAGAGGAGAGGATTGTATAGAGAGGCTGGGTTTAGTGGATTCGGTTAGGGGGTAGTGGTTTGGAGCCATCTGATGCTTCAGTTGTGCTCTCCTTTTGGGCTGGTATACTTAGATAATTTTTTGGGATAGGATACCAGTTTTTCTGTATGACCCCGGGTATGATCATACTCTTTTGTACATTTGGTTTAACCACCACATCTATATATTTACCGTTTCAGGATATATAAGAGAATAATGCTATTTTTTGTATGAAAAATAATATATGAGGGGTAATGATTAGATAAGTATAGGAGCTATGATTACTCCTTGTTCAAATAAACGTACGATTCAAAGGGAGTTAAAAAAACTCAAATTTGTATGAAAATTGGGAGAAGATGGTATAATGATTAATTTTTTTAATAAAAAACAATTTAGTGTAAATGTATAATGGTCCATAATGTATCATGAATTATAAATAAACTATATTCATTTCATTTTCATTTGCCTTTTCAAAATTTAAACCAAACAAGGCCTAAATGCTTGAACATTAATTTGCTACAATTTTCAACAACGGGAAAAGAAAAATGAGCTTTCCCGCTCACAATTTGAAATTTTGTTAATAATAAATACAATACATTGTATGATTGTATTAGTTACATTCGTGTTTTCCTAAAGAAAAATTAAATATATATTAGTTGTATACAGTATACACCATTCAGGTTCATTCATGAAAATAATTTCCAGTTGCGTGTATTTATTGCTGCTATTCTATCATTTAACGTGGACTACTATTGTTAAGAATTTTTTGTACATTATCACATGGTATATACTTTGTACTTCGTTTTTTTTTTTTATCTTTTTCTTTTCTATGCAATGGATTACTTTTAACGACAAAACAAAAGATCGAGTTACAAGTGAATTAAGGAATAGATTATTTAGGCCAAGAACACACATGATTCGATTAGAACTATTTGTTCTAATTATTTTTTTGTTTTCGGGGAAAAAAAAATTCTCCCAAGAGGAGTAAATCTAATATTTTGAAGGGATTCGACCATTGTTTCTTTAGAAAATCTTTCTTGGTTTGGAAAAATAAACTCTAAAATAATTTTAAAATATAATAAAATCTAAGAGTATTTTTTTCGAATCTAGATTCTTAATTAAAATATTTGCATAAAGACCGAGAGAAATCATTTTTTTAAAAGTTCGAGTTCATATATATGATTGACATCAGTCCCATATCCTCCAAAATATAATCACAGAAAAAAAAATTGATTATTCAAAGTTAATAAGATGAAATATTTATAAGTATATATAGGAATTAAAAAAAAACTTATTAAGTTGAGTTTGTCATTTTGTTTTGCGTTTTTTTATGTGTTGTATCATAACGGTTAGTACTCGAGTTACCAGACATGTATATTGTCAGATATCTTGAATCCTTTCCTTTTTTTAAAAAATAACTCATGTACTGATTCAAATCGTCCAACATAACGAGTTTTACGAAAGGAAAGTAAAGGCAATATACGACGAAAAGGAAATTAATGGCCAAATGCTAGCAAGGAAATCAACAACTAATGCCAACATTATTAGAATAATGATGAGGTTTGCTTGATAGTAAAGCTTCAAAGTAACTGATATAACTAATCACTCTCCATCTTAACAATTCAAGGGGAAAAACCATGCTCAAACACCTAAATATATATAGGTTTTCTACCAACATGGGAAGATAAATTGTCTCTTATGAAAAATATATGCACTCTTCTCGTTTGATTTTTAGAAATTTGTTTCTATGAAAATAGAAAAAATAAAACTATTAAAACAACTTGAAAATAAATAGATAATGGTTAATAGGCACAAAGTAGCTTTATAACATTTCAAAATATAAATGACATGTAAAATAAGTATCTATCAAAACGCATAAAAAAACAACACTAATTCACTCAGTATGCATGGGAGAATGCTATTTCTATATGTCATCTCTTATTTTAACTTTGTATCATCCCTTACATCAATTCAAAATAATCTCTCATATCCTTTCTAGATGTTCCTAGTTTTCAAAGAATGACTCAAATTTTGTCAAAATAGGCTACAAATATGTTGAAAACCCTTAAATTGTGCTTTATAAACACCATTTTTTGTAAAATAAAATTAATAAAAATAATCACTTGTTTAGAAAGAGACAAGGAGTGTTGAGCACTTAAACTCAAGGTAACTAAGGTTCACCATCTATCAACTAAGCTACACAAATTATTAATCATAATATCAATATTTTTTACTACTATATATTTATAAATAAATGAATAAATAAAATAAAAGTTTTGGGTTGTAATGGGTTTGGGCTTACTCAAGCCCACCCCTAAATCTAACCCTTTTTATATATAAATGTTTCTTTCACACCAAACCCTTTTTTTTAACATCAACTTATCTTTGTCATTTTATATCTTCACTTTGTAATCTCTATTTTTCTCAACTAGAGCATCTTTACTAGAGAGACATTCTTAGTTCGGTAAGTATCTCTTAAATCAAATCCTTTTTCTAATCCCAATTTTCTTTCATTTGTATAATTTCTTCTTGCATTTTTTAATATTTGTGACCTTAAATCCAATTGCTCTTTGCCTTTTGATTCTCAAGGTTTTTTGAGCTCTTCTCATCTTTCACTTGCAAATGGCGAAGCAAAGCAATACCTCAGAAGCTAGAAGGCCTCTTGAACAAGGTAATACATACTTGCATTATATTAATTCCCCATTTTTCAAATCCACTTTTTTTTAAAAAAAGTAACATGGGTTTGTTAAAACATTTTAATTACAATTTGAGCAAGGCTTTTCAATTTTGTTATTTCAAATTCAATTACACATTTGAGAAATAAATCCCCCCAAAACATGAACTTCTTGTTTTGGTGAAAAATGAATGGGTTAAATGACTTAAATCAAATTGCACTTTTTTCCCCTCTAGCATCTTGTACAATTGTTTTTTTTTTCCTTCCATTTTTTTAAAAATTTATTTTTAACTTAAAAAATGATAAATGAGGTTTTGGTTTTAAGTTCTTACAATGTTTATCTCCAAAAACATGAACTATGTAATTTGTTTATGTAGAATGAGCAATACATGATTTATTGTTGTACACTACAAGGTAAAATGGTCCATGGTTTATTGTTTTGAATTCCTATAAAATTATCATATGTAGTTGTTATGGTTCAATTTTATAAATCTGTTAAACTGGTAATGGCGCGCGAAAGAAAGGTCGTTAGAAAGAAAAGTTCTTGCTAAATACATCAATCTATTAAATTTGAACATGGCGCAAGAGAGAAAGACGGTTAATTTGTTAGATATTAGGATAGTAAATACGCGTACAAAAAGAAAATTTATATATTGAAAATTAAAATGATTGATTGATTAGTTGCGTAACATTTTTTTTCTTTATGATAAAAGAAAATTGTTACATTACTACATATGAAAATGATTGTTATGGTAACAAAGTATTACACACACATATATAGTAAGTTAGTAACAATACACATTTATTTTATTGCATAACAAGCCTTGTGTAAATTAGTATATACAATTTTCAATTGATAATGTGTGCATATTTTATATTTACTTGTTATGAACAAATTATATATAATTAGCATCAACAAACTTGGTAAGTTGTAGATTCATGTATATAAGAAAGACATACATGAATTTGAGCACGGTGCATATGCATGTATTGTTAAGACAATTAATATTATGCAAGTACTTAACATGTTTTAGAAAATCAATATATATATCCTTACTCATGTTTTATTTCATATTGTTTCTTTGACTTGTTTGATTTGATTTTGGTTGTTTGCAGGAGCATTCTATCTTTTTGGAAATTTGATTCGACCATATGGTAAGTGATTCCTACCCTCTACTATCCATCCATCCATATACATATAGACACTTGATATAAAATTTGGTACCATGAGATTTTTGCTACTTCACCCAAATGTCAAAAATGTTTACATGAACAATTACTAATTTGGTGTGTGCAGATATTCCAGAGTTTGTTGTAGATACCCAAGGATCTCAGTCATCACAACAAGCTACAATGAATAGGGTATGTAGACACATATTTTAATCGACCCCCTCTTTGATTTCTCGAAGTCGAACATATTGCTGAGAGAATGTGAAGAGACAAAGAGTCTCATATTGATAATACAAACAAACAAGCCTTAGTATATAAGCAAGTGGGCTACTCCTCCTATTGCCAATTGGTTGGGATCCTCTAGTCCCCAATCATGGTCCATTTGGTTGGGATCCTCAGGATCCTCGTTGATTGCCAATTGGTTTTTAGGATGGAACTCTGTCCTGAGTCCCAACGGACTTCAGTAGATATGCACAAACATGTATACATCTAACTATTGTATTTTGTTTATCATGTATTGATAAAATATCTAACTACTTAGCTTGATTCTTATAATAATTTAGGCTGACAAGGGCATCCAGGTCAATGAAGCCTCCATGGGTAAGATCTTTAACACTATTGATATACTATATATATTTGATTCTATTGTCTTCCTTCATACTATTACCTTGATTAGGGTTCATATTAACAAAATTTTGGCCTTTTTTTTTTCCTTTAACAAGATTCGAGAACAACAATAAATACAACGATATGATACTTTAAGTATCGGTGTCAAGATAAATTCTTTTTTTCTATTGCAATCAGAATGATCAAGTAATTATTGATAAAACACCAGTAAAATGGCATGATCAGTTTTTGAACTTTTGCTAAATGTTTTCTGTATATGTTTCTTTTAGTAACAAATGTTTTACTACTTGAATTGTGACAATTTAGTGACAGGTGGAGCGAAAGATGCAAACATTGTCGCCACTGTGAATGAAAATCCTAATCACATTAAGGCTCAAAATGATGATGGCGATGGAGAAGATGGTTCGGAAATCACACCATCAATGGAAATAGTCTTGGTAATTAAATATGTTACTATTTTCTTACATATAATATATATGACATTAAAAGTCCATTATCATTGAATTTGTTTGCTAACCATATCATGTTGATGTGCATAGGCCATTTGTGTTCCAGTAGTAATCTTATACTACCTCTGTCGCATAATTTAAGTCGTTTGACTTTTCAGCACGCTTTTTAATTGAATTTTTTTTAAAGTATTTTATCAAGCTTTTAACACATTAAAAAGTGTATCAAAAAAGTAAAACGATCTAAATTATGAAGTGATTTACTGGACAAAATTATACAACAATGATATATTCATGGTTGTTTTATTTGTTACTTTGTTGTATAAACTTATATGAAAGATGTTTTCAATGATCAGGAGGATATTAGGATAAAGGATAACTTGAATTTGGTGGGTAGATGTGTGTCCAAAGTCATCGATAACAAGCGCCACATGGGCTGGGTTGCAGCCTACGATACTCAAACTGACATGTTTACGGTATAACATACATTCATTTTCCCTCCTTGAATTGATATGTAAGAACTAAGAACACATTTATACAAGCTTTTGGGGGAAAATTTGATGGATTTGAGAATATTGTGAATGATGTGCAGGTGATGTATGAACATTCAATCGTTGAAGAAATGGATCCCGGGACACTAGAAGAGCATTTGCCTACAGTCTACGAGATTCAGAACTACTTCGCTGAAAGGCTTCATCGGTAAAGTACACTTATACACATAAACATGATCCAATCCTCTTGTAATTACATTATTGAAGACAAGGAGGATAACCCAGTTCAATAATGTTGATGTTTAAATGGTTATAATCGATATAGTGTGCATGAACACGTTGAACCTCAAGGAGCTAGGCCGGTGGCAACGATGGTTCAGGCCACCTCGAGGGGTCAGGATCAGAGAGTTGAAAGCTCACAGGAATCAGTTAAGAAACAAACGATTGAAAAAGTGAGTAAATTTTTTTTTTGCTTTACATATATACATTTTTATTGTAGTGCCTAACTTATAAGAAGTATATATAAATGTTTGTTTTATAGGTTTGATTTCAATGGAGAAGATGAATAAAAGTTGAGGCTTGAAGCTTTAATGGAGGAGGAGCTAAGGAGTGATTTACATCATTGGTGTTTTAATGGGTTATGTTTTGAATTTTTGATGGTTTCCTTTACAACTTGGATGATGTTTATTTTTGTAGACTGTGTTGCTCTCTTTGGATTTGAATTTGGGACGATGCTTTACATACAATTTATAGTCTTGCATATTTCTCTTTGAACTATACATCCTTGCTTTGATGTTGTCTTTTCGAGTACCGACATGAAATCAAATTTTACGTTCTTGTTAGACCTAAAATCGAGTTCAAGTTATGCTTAGCATGTGTTTAAGCCAATGTGGGTCAATATATACATAAAGTACTTAATGGTTTGGAATACGTGCATCCTATACACACTGTAAATTAATGATCAATTGGACGTTATTTTAACGTTGAATTGAACGTTGTACAACATTAGATTGGACGTTATTGAGTAGAAAAGTTGTCAGCGTTCGATGGCAAGTGATGGATTGGGTCGGGCTTGACAACAACGTCAGATTGAACGTTGCTAATACGGGCCAGATAGGACCTACCATAAAGTATTTTTTTTTTTAAAATTGATTAATAACATCCTTTTGGACGTTTTTTTTTGTGTGTGTGTGTGAGAGAGAGAGTTTGTGTAATATTTTCCATAGCAACGTCGGATCAATCTGACGTTGCTAGTTCGGTTCGACCCAACCCAATCTTTCACTTCACATCGAGCAATGTCGATAACTTCTCCACAAACACAACGTCCAATCCATCGTTTTGTACATCATCCTTAATTTTCAACGTTAATTAGCGACATGAATTTGCGGTCCATATAGGGTCACCCTTTGGAATATAGTGATCAATAGAGAGTGTGGTAAAGGAAACATTTTTTTTGTCACACGGTTGCCTTTTTTTTTTTTTTTAAAGATTTAACATCTTTCAAAGATTAATTATCATCTCGATTTACCTATTTTCTTGCCAAACATGCAAAACCGAAAACCTAGTTTTTCCAAACAGTACGCGCCTCATGCGCCATCTCCTTCCCACTTGTGCCGCCCTCGACCGGTCGCCGCTTTCAAGGGTCCAAACCCTAGCTCCCCGCCGGCCGCCACCAGCAATCTCGCCCAAACGCCTTCTCCCGGACATCCGAGCTCCGCCTTTGACCTGCACAACCAGGTCGTCAGGAGCACAATCTTCTCTTCTGTGAGCCGCTTCCAAATCAAATCAAAAAGAAAAGAGAGTAAGATATTAGTAATCCTCTCAAAATCCAATAAAAATTACCTGCTTTCTTCCCAAATCCTTTGCGTGTTGAGAGCAGGCTTGAGATCCAGTATCGAATTTGTGCAAAGATGGTACAAAAAATGGAAGGAAAAGCGCTCTTTTTTGAAGATTTCAAGTAAATCTCTAAACGGAATTCCGACTAGAAAGTCGAAGAAGGCGTTCCTCACTGCGGGTGCTTTGGTGGCTCGGTGGCTCTGTCGGTGGTTTGCCCTTGGTGCGCGGCGGGTCCTCTGGTGCCTTGTCCCTTGGCGTGGCTGGGTGTTCTCCGCCCTAGTCGTGTCGGATTCTTATTTTCGGAGGTACCCTTATCAAATTACCATTGATGGCTTGAAGGTTAGTCTCCTGTCTAGTCATGTACTCCCAATTCGGTTCGATTCGTACACATATGCTATTATCTATATAAACCCTTGTCGGGTACTGTCTGATTACTTTCAGTTTGATTATTCCGTTGCCTGCTATGCTTGTTATCGGAGCTTTGTTTGCTTTTGGTGTTACCTCTTGTCTCAATTGTCTGTGAGGGTTACTCGCTATAGTTCTTCTTTGCAAGACTGTACTTGCTTGCTCAATATATTTTATCATATTAATTAGTGGTTATCAACTCATCCTATTTTGTGATCATCAATTTGTGTTGCAAGAATTATTCTTACTAAGCTACTATTTTTCTAACCTGGTGTTGTTTGATTACCAATGGCACCTCAGCTTCATCATGACTTGTTGCCTACAAAGCTCATCCTTATCAAACCTTATTTCGTTCTGTTATTTGTTGTTTGGCAAATACTATCTACTGTGTGTCGGTTTTGGTTGTCCTTGCAGGATGTGGAGTGTTGCTTGCAAGTTGCAACACATGCGGACTATTTGTCCTTTGTTCACAACTCATTATTCTTGTGGGTTTGTTTTCGAAGATAAATTTCATTGCGCAACCACCACATGGCTCCAACACAAAATGGGGAGATCACATCCCTACAAATGAACAACTGGTTAAACTACCTTCTAATAATATGCCACTGTTGACTTGGCTATTTAGTCCCAACTGCTGTATGAATATATGTTCTCCTTTTATTAAGTTTTATTTGCATTACCTACTATGCTGTCATTATTTTAAGGTGGATCCTTTACTCCTTATTGATTCATCTGTATCGATCCTTGGTTTGAATAATCATTTAATTTGCAAAATTCACTTAGTTAACTTACTTTCCCTTACAAGGACATCTACCAAAGGCTTATGTTTGTCGGTGACCCCGACTATGAGTTTATTAACCACACGTAATTGCTTGTGGACAGCTATCATCCGATTTATTAGTTGGAATTCACCGTCTACTGGTTTCCTGATTCTATCTTGTTCCTTATTATTCGTACTTCATTCTACCTTTATTTACTTGTGCATCAACTGCATCCTCACGCTACCTTCTTGTGGCATTAACCATGCACCGTTACTTATCTTTTATACCAAATCTCCTTTAAATATTGTTTCATTATGAATATAACAACATGGAATTGTCGTGGGTTAGGTCATCGAAATTTGTGGACAGCTGTTGACACATTTTGTAAAACAAATTATATCAATGCTATAGCGCTACTAGAAACTAAGCCAAATGTTTCTCCTACAGACCATCTCTGGAAAAAAAAAATGGCTTTTGCAATATAGCATTTGCCCCAGCTACTGGTTTTGCAGGTGGTCTTTGCTTTATTTGGAAAGACATCGCCCCTGCGGAAGGGAATATCGAACTAATTCATATCGATGAACGATTTATACATATAAATTTCTACGATACTATCAAAGCAACTACAATTGCAGTTCTTATTACTTATGCTCCTCCTGACAACAGGGATAAAGAGGCATTCTGGCACTCACTTATAGGTTACATAACCTCGATTTCTATTCCTATTTGTATCATGGGAGATCTCAATGATATAACGTCTCCCTCTGAGAAGTTTGGTGGTGTAATACTGAATCCCTATCGATTTCGCCGTCTTTGTTCGATTATTACCGATCTATCTCTCTACGAGCTACCTACTATTGGAGGTAACTTTACTTGGCGTAAAAATCCCTCTGGGGATAATATGTCTAGGATTGACCGATGTCTTGTGCAGAATGATATTTTAATACAGTTTGACAACCTTTTTATTAAGAACCATGCTTTCACATCCTCTGATCACTGTCCGATTTCGGTTGACTTCAGACATGCGGTTACCGTCTTAAATCGACCTTTCAAGTTCGGACTTGCTTGGACTAAACACAGAGATTTTCAGAATATTGTAAAGCAGGCTTGGAGACTGGATCTCCCGGGCTCGTTTATGTTCAAACTTGTCCATAAAACGAAACTCCTTAAGGGACTGGCCAAGAAATGGCATAAGAAAACGTTTGGTAATATTCTTACTCAGATTACGGATTCCAATGCTCAATTAATAAGTCTTCAGCAAAGATTGTTATGTGACTGCTCATTCTCAACTCTTCAACTCCAGAAGCGTTTGTTGAACAAACATGAACGACTTCTCGATTTCCAGCGTTCTTACTGGAGTCAACGAGCTAAGGTTAAACATGTTAAATTGGCGGACATCAATTCCGGATACTACCATTGTGTTGCTTCTGTTAGAAGGAATAGGAAGGTTATAAAAACTCTAACTACCTCGGATGGGTTACATCTCACAGATTGCAGCCTAATAAAACAAGAATTTGAACGAAATTTCAAATCGCGATTTCGGTCATCAGTACCCCAATCTTTCAGTTTCGATTCTGATCTACACGTCATTCAATCTGAAGTTTCTGATGCAGCTAATGTGGCACTCGTGGCTCCTGTGTCAAATGCAGAGATTAAAACTGCAGTTTTCTCCATAGCGCCAGATAAATCTCCTGGCCCTGATGGTATGCCTGCAGGGTTCTACCAAAAGTACTAGCATATTGTCGGGCCATCTGTCGTCAAAGTTGTTAAGAGTTTCTTTGTTACAGGTAAGCTTTTAAAGCAGATTAATCATACTTTCATTTCTCTTATTCCTAAGACGGATGATCCAACTACTGTTAATCAGTATAGGCCGATTAGCCTATGTTCAACTGTTTATAAGATTATTGCGAAAATTCTTGCCTTACGGCTAGCTCCAATTGTGGATAGTCTTATTCACCCATTACAGGGTGCCTTTGCAAAAGGTCGTTCTATTCAGGATAACATCCTAATTGCACATGAAGCATTCCATTCCTTTCGTAAAAAGAAGGGCAATAGTGGATTGATGGCTATCAAGCTAGACATGGAACAAGCTTATGACAGAATTGAATGGTCCTTTTTATACAAAACTCTGCAAAAGTTTGGATTCCATCCTAAATTTGTGGCATGGATTAAGGAGTGTGTGTCTATGGTTTCTTTCTCCGTACTAGTTAATGATGGTCCCACAAACCAATTCTTCCCACAAAAGGGCCTCAGACAAGGAGATCCGCTTTCTCCATTTTTGTTTATTCTTGCGTCTGAACTTCTAGCGCGTTCGCTTCATACAGCGTCTACCATCGATAAGGATTTGGGTTTGAGTTTCTCTAAAAATGGCACTAAAATTTCATTTCTAGCTTTTGCCGATGATATCATTATCTTTGCTAAGGCTACAGATTCAGCTGCTCTCAAAGTTGCAACTATTGTTCAACGATATTGCTTGATATCAGGCAAGAAAGCAGGGCCGTTCCGTTAGGATTTGAGGCCTTGTGCAACTTACATGTTGAGGCTTTTTTTTAACTAGTTCAAATGGAAAAATAATCCACCAAATGCACTAACGTGCAAAAGAGATGTTCTCGTAGGAGACATTCTATCTTTTTAAATCCCAACTTAGTGATTACTAAGGTAGAAAGGTTCAAATCAATAACAAAAAAAAATGATCATCTAAGAAATTAAAAAGTAAAAACTAACAAAAAGTATAGTTAAAATTTGAGATTACCTATCAAAATCGTTGATTTTAAAGAGACGATTGCAATGGTTGAATAAGTTGAATTGATTTCCTTGTATTAAAGTTTTTTTTTCTTTTGATCTTTATATTCTTTGTGAGTTTGACGAGAAAAAAAAAAAGAAAACAAAAAATTGAACAACCCGCTGTAATTGTTCAGGTAAAAATATTGGAATGGGCCTAAAAAATGGAACCACTGTTGGGCCTAAAAAATTCCGAATTGGTTGCTTCTTGTAATTATTGTTTGGACCCTTATTGTTTTCAGGTAAAAAATTTCAGGATTTGCTCCCCGCAAGGAATCGAACTCCAACCCAACGGGTCCCAGTGGCTGCGCTTTACCAACTCTGCTACGGTGACAACTTGATTAACTTTCTGATTTATATATACATATATATATATACGAGGCCCCCGAAATTTTGAGGTCCTGTGCGATTGCACCATTCGCACACCCCATGGGCCGGCCCTGCCAGAAAGTAAACTTTCATAAATCAAATTTTCAAGTCTCCCCTAATGTTGGTCGAGCGATCACTATTTCTTCGATCTCTTCGAGATTAGGAATTTTGCACTCCACGACAATTGAAAAATATATTGGATGTCCTATTATTAATGGACGAGCTAATAAAGAAACTTTCAATCAAGTCGTTCTAAAAACTAAGGCACAACTTTCCAAATGGAAAGCTTCTTCGCTATCATCAGAAGGACGTAAGGTCCTAATTAAATCTAATCTCGGTGCTCAACCGACATTCCTGATGCAATCTTTTATGCTTCCCGTTTCTATCCTTGATGAATTGGATAAGGTCTACCGACAATTTTTCTGGAACAAACCAACGTCATCGACTCCTCTTATTAGTTGGGATAAAATCTGTTCAGACACCTTGGCAGGCGGTTTAGGGATCTACAAAGCCGAAACCATGAACACTGCATTACCAATGAAACTCCTCTGGAAAATCATTGTTGAACCGACTAATGTCTGGGTTCAGGTAATCAAAGAAAAATATCTTAAAGGTACTAAATTACTTTCTTACCAACAGAAGGGTGGAACCTCTTGGCAGTGGTCAAAACTGATGCCTATTCGGAAAGTTTTTGCAAAAGGACTTCGATGGGTGGTTGGCGATGGCCGTACGATTAACTTTTGGTCGGACTATTGGGCCTAAAAAGGTTTGCTCCTTGATCATCTGGTGCTTCCTCTTTCAGTTGATCAATTGTCTTGGAAGGTGAGTCGTTTTCTTACGGACTCCAATTGTTGGGATATCTCTGCTTTAACAAGAGATCTTGCGAGTGTTCTTCCTCAACATGTTATAGATGAGATTCTGGCTATTCATCTGCCAGTTCTACATATCACGGATAGACTGTATTGGGGTCCTAGCCCGTCTGGGTGGTTTACGACCAAGTCGGCTTCGACAATGATCCCGAATGGCTCCCAGCTGCATAATTTCCACTGTCCTTGGATTAGGAAGCTTGATGTCCCTCCGAAGATTAAGCACTTCCTTTGGAAGATTGCTCGAGATGGGTTGCCATCTAAGGAATGACTACAACGTTCGCATGTCTCTGTTCCTATGGCATGTATGTTCGGGGACTGCACTTTGGAATCGACCAACCATATTCTACTAGACTGTACAATGACAAAACAGGTTCTAGCTATTCTTAATATTTCTTTACCCGTTAATTTGAGCTGCAACTTTAATAACCATAGGAATGATATAGCTCTAGAAAGCATTCGTGACGATATTGGCCCTAAGCTAATGTCGAACCTTGCATTCTGCTGGTGGGCTCTCTGGACTCATAGGAACCACCTCGTTTTTAACCCTACGGATGCTCCAGACCTGAACCGTATTAAGGCCTTACTCCTAACGACACAACTAACTTGGATTCAAGCATCATATTTTAATTTAAAATTGGATGATTGGGATGATAACCCTAACAGAAGCCCTCCGCTTCATCATAGTTCTAGCGGCTATAAACCTAAAAACAAGAAAAGACATGTGATATGGGCTAAACCACCCCTCAATTATGTAAAACTAAATTTTGATGGTTCTAGGTTACTGTGTGGTAAGGCATCCTTTGGTTTTGTTATCCGTAACCCGGATGCTTCTGTCATCTCCCTTAGTGGGGGTCTATGTGGTGGTATGCCCCCTATCTATGCGGAAGCTCTTGGCCTACGTAATGGCTTGCTAAGAGCTGACTCTCTACGTTTGGATAATGTCTTTATAGAGGGGGACAATCTTACCATTGTTAAAGTTCTTTTGGGCGAATGGAGTTGCCCTTGGATCATCGAAATCCTGGTAACGGAGATTAGACTACTTTTGTGTAAATTTAATTCTATTTCAATTCGTCATATTTTCAGGAAAGCAAATACGGTTGCAGATTGGATTGCGCATCTGGCTTACTGTATCCCTGCCGACGAAGCTTTGGAGGCCAATGAAGAACTACGTGTTCTCGTCCGTAAGGACGCTCTAGGATTGAGTTAGACCGCCTGTGGTCTGCTATCCTAAATCTTTCCTTGTATTCAGAAAAAAAAAAAAATTTCATCTCGATTTACCTTGAGAAATTCCCCACAGTTATCTCCTTAAATTCATCCTCAATAGAAATTTAAGGGCAATGGCCTTCTTTGCTAAGGCGGAAACCACTTTAGATACCACGAAGTTGACAAAATAACTCTATATAGAGTTGATTAAATCTTAACCACTCAAATCTAAGTAAATGGTTTAGATTTAAATTAGTTTAGTTATTTCTAATTTATTTTTTAGGGTCGATAAATTCCTACATGTAATCTTTTCAAATTTACGGAGTTGAACTCCACGGGATCTTACTAGCCATTTGTTCTCCCATAATTGGATTTTGAACCCTGATAATTTTTTATAAATTTCTGATTAAGGTTTGTGTCAATGTTTTTATAAATTTCTGATTAAGGTTTGTGTCAATGTTTGGTTGGGTTTAACTAAAACTCTATAAATTCAAGGTTTTTTTTTTAGCAAGGGGTTTCGAGGTTTCGAGGTTATCAACTAATCTCAACTCTCCGACATTAGACGCGACATGTTATCTTGCAGGATAGATTGACAAAATTGAAGCACTTAGAGCATCTTCCCCCGTAAGCCATAATGGCTAGAGGAAATAGCCTACCAAAAGAGAATATTCTATAAAATATTCTCTTTTGGCCTATAATACGACTTTGTTGTTCCCACCGTAGGCCAATTTTGGTAGGCTAAATTTCCTATAAATACTAATATAATTTAGAACTTTTACATCTCATTTCCGTCACTTGATTCTATCTTTAATACATTAAGCAACATAATATTTATTTTTATTATAATTTTGATGAATCTATATTAAAAAAGATTAATGTCATCTTCTAAAAATATTATTTATGAAATGATAATTTAAATATGTCAAATATTATATTCATATCGAAGAACTCATGAATATCTTTACAATACTACAACTTTTATTTTTAATTAAAAATCATAACTATATAATATATAGATTTATAATTGTGTTATTTCTAGATTTACATAAATATTAAACACTTAAAATAAATCAATAAATAAATAAATTGCATTTGGCCTTCCAAAAGTGGAAGCCAAATTTAGCCTTTGTTTTGGAAATAGGTCAAAAACAAAAAGGCTAAAATGAGTTTTGGCCTAGGGTGGGAGTAAAATTAGGCCAAAACCCATTTTTTGGCTTACCATGGGAGATGCTCTTAGGGTTTGAATGAGAAAAGCCAATATTCAATTTATTCTCATTATTACTACTTCCACAACTTAAGCTATGCTTCTTGTGCAAGTGTCTCAATGCGATAAAAAGAGGGTAGGCCAGAGAAGGAAAATGACTGCTCAAATAAGGGCAGATTTCAGGGATTTAGTGAGCAACTCGAGCTCCTTCAGCCCTTCCTCCGGTGACTTTGCATCGCCTAATGCCTTCACCATTGCGCTACCGACAATCACCCCGTCAGCTCCCCAACCTGCCACCTGCAAATGGAAATATTGGTAGGATGTTAGTGGATCATAGGTAGACCAACAACTACAGTACAGAAGCATCGCGATTCAGATGTATTTATAGCACGAGTACTAGAGAGAGAATGACCTGTGCTACGTGCTCCGGTGTTGATATACCAAAACCAACTGCCACATGCTTCTTTGTTGCCGCCTGCCACAGTAGGAGAGTGATTGCTCATATCAGTCATGCTTAAGTTGCAGGATTGCAAATGGAAAACAATACAACTTTCGACTACGATTGAATCATTAAACACAAGCATAGCTTTGACAAGTGGTTGCTTTGGTATATACAACTTTTATAGCTTGTAGAAAAGTGCATTGAGGTAGAAGAACCTCTACAATGTCACAAGAATCAATCGCGGAAAGGTGTCAGGGAGCAAACCTGTTTAATGTCTTTTAGAAGCATTTCAACTTTATTGCTCACAGATGTGCGGGTGCCAGTAACTCCAACTGCACTCACCTGTTCATATATATGACCAAAAATTAAATTTCTCAAGCAAGGGTGAGGCATAATAAAGCAACCATTTTAATCATAATAACTGTTCTTAGGAACTTGAAAAATAGTCATGAGAATATGTGCTGTGTGCAAATGTGCAATATGAAAGACAAAATGCTTTGTTTATACTTTATATTGCTATTGAACAATAAAAAGGCGTTCAGTATTTCGTTTTCCAAAGTATATCTAGATTCTAAAGGGAAAAGTTTGGGATCTTACTAGATACACAAACCCTTCAGAGGCTTCAACAATGGCTTTCATTCGAGCAACAGGAGTAGTGGGCGTTGTGAGCAACACCTTGACCACATAAAAAGTAAAATCAATGTTATAATTTGTTATTACAGAATTGGAACAAACAAATATCACGAAGGCAAAGAAAGTAAGCAACTGATAACTTGGTGACTTTCTTCCTCCAAACATAACCCAACAGAAATCAATCTTTAGGGTGAGAATAAAAACATCAACAGTCAAAGAACTGCTAATAGAGAAACCTACCAATTCAATGTTTTTCTTGGCAGCTTCTCTTCTCAAGACTTCAGTCTCCTCCAAAGGAACATCAGGAACCACAAGTCCTGATAGCATTAAAAATAAAATAAAGGAAGAAAAAACCAATTTCAAGCATCAAAGCAATTATGACTATTGAACAAATAGACTAAATTTTCACAATTGCCTTAGAAGTATGTAATTCAAAAAGGAAAAAAAAAATATATGAACAGAGCTCAGAGTTACCATGTACACCAGCCTCCCTTATAGTGGACATGAAGTTTTCAACACCACGCTTGAGTATTGGGTTGTAATAACAAAACAACGCAACTGGGCATGATAGGTCCGGTAACACCTAGAGGGAAAGCAACATATATGATGAGAAGCATAGAAGACAGAAGCTTAAATACAAAGTCTAGACGGAAATGCAGAGAAACGGAAGATCTTCACCTTCGTCAGCATTGAAAGGACAGAATTAAGGTTGGTCCCTTTAGCTAATGCGCGTGTAGAAGCAGCCTGTAAAACAATAAAATTAGTTCAAGAATTGGAACTTGGAAAAATAGAGAACAATGCGAATTGTGTTGCTTACTTACCTGGATAACAGGACCATCTGCGAGCGGATCAGAGTAAGGTAAACCAAGTTCAATTATATCAGACCCACAAGTGTCAAGCAACTTCAAAGCTTCTGCTGTTACTGAAAGATCAGGGTCACCAGCTGTGATATAAGAGATAAGTGCGACCTATAAAAAAACACAAGAAAAAACTCATCAGGACAAAAATTTCTCAAGCACTTTATAGATGTGAATTCTAAAAACTCACAATTCTAGAATTTTTGAAACAAGCCAACCTTTTCTCAGCTTTATTGCTTAATAACAAACCAAAGCAGCACATGAGATCTTCTATTGACAACATATTGATATCAAGGTATGCAAAAGTGAATATTTGATGCACCACGGTGTCATTTCACCGAGGAAAGGATATAGGCAACACATGAGTGGCCTGTGGTTTTAAACAAATGAATCTAATTGACGAGTGCGCGCACACACACATATAGATTCTGTATAATGTACTAGAATTAAGAGTGGTCTTAATTTCGAATAGATATATGAAGAGTGGCCTTAATATGCAATATGCTGATAACATTAACGGGATGGGCCAGTAGCTAACGGGATGCTCAACTGAGATTTTGCCTAATTGTTCATGCACTACGGGATGCTCATCTCACATTAGTGTCTTGGTTTGTTAAATTAGATTTGTTCATGCACTTCAACTGAGATTTTTAATGCATTTTGCTACTGGCTAGCTACTGTAATGGGATTTTATGTACTTTAATTTGCTACTCTCTACTATAACTAATATTTTATAATGGGATTATGTATTTTAATTTGGAATTAATTGGATAGTTTTTAAATTTTTTTTTTTTACGAGGGACAAATCTCGTCCCGTGACGTGAGAGATAAAACCCGGTGGGATTTGAAAAAAAAAAATCAATCCCGACCCGATCCCGTCCCGTAAAAAATACGCGGGACGGGGCGCGGGATTACCCAGTCCTCTCCCGTCCCATGCCCACCCCTGCATTTAACTACTCGAATCACACTGGTGCATTTCCCTTTCTTATTTATTTATTCACCAGCACAAGTCTCAGGCACATTTCATCGAACACGTACGGTGGACTAAAGATTCAGTCTTCACATTACAGCGGTTGGGGAACGAAAGAAAAAACTCGGTCATCAATGCGATGAAACCCGAAAGTGAACAATAAAAAAACCAGGAAATACCCAAATTCCAAAAACAGATAAGATTACCTTGTTCTGCTCCTTCAATCGGGCAAAGGTTTCGGAGAGGCCAACGACTTTCGAAGTAGCGAGCGAGGCCATGATCTTGGTAGATCTGAAGCAAACCACCGATTGTTTATGGGAAGAAGGCGAAGGAGCGGTGATAAATGGCTTGTCGAAACAGCTGCGGCGCTGGAGAAAGCAAGTAGATCTGAGGGAGACAGCCATTACAGAGGATGTTGATAGCTTCTTCGAAAGGGGGTTTATTTTGCAGTGGGATCGCTCAGATCAGAGAGCCAATTGCTTTTTTAATTTTAATTTTTGCCGAATTAGGGAAAACAAAGAATGCAATGAATTGGGGAAAATGGGGTGATGTTTGGTGATTTGGCAGTGATTATCCAGATAGAACCCCTAGTGAAAAATCTCTTGATTTTGCATTTGTTCAAGGAAACAGATGAGTGTGCAGTGAAGGCTCTGATCTCATACCTGATTTGGTTTATTGATTTATAGATGTGGATTACCCCATAAAACTTACTATTTTTAAATAATGTTTTTCACATGTTTTCTTATGGCTAAATATTGGAGTAATATTTTTTCCATTAAAGGGGTCACATTTTGTACAGGATTTGATCCACACAAGATTTGCAATGCGGATCCTTCACAAATTTGTATTTTGATTGGTCCACGTTTTTTTAAAATATAAAATGCAGGAAAGAAAACTGTAGAGAGAACAAAAAGAAAAAAAACGTTTGCCCTCTTTTTCCACGTTGTTTCGTAGCTTCATGAAAGAGGCAATAGTGTCCTTCCCTGTTGCTTCAATCGACGATGGAGCAATGAAAGTCGCCACCTTGTTCGACGATGACGAATCTGGGAGGCGATGAAACCAGGAGGGAAGTCACCACCGCCTACGAAGCCGGGAGACG
Organism: Persicaria tinctoria; assembly: GCA_037127255.1. Lineage (NCBI taxonomy): Eukaryota > Viridiplantae > Streptophyta > Magnoliopsida > Caryophyllales > Polygonaceae > Persicaria > Persicaria tinctoria. The sequence continues at coordinate 20,033,464 of JBANSL010000006.1, forward strand.
AAGTCGCCACCGCCAAATCTGGAAGAGGCCGGGGAAGCTGACGATGACGAATCTGGGAGGAAAAGCCGATGAGGATGAAGAGGAAATCCGGGAGACGAAGCCGCCACCGCCAAACTTTGGATTTCAAAGTTTCCGGTAATCCAATTTATTTAATTTGCTAAAATTAGTCTAGATGGTTGATTTAGGTTTTAGGGTTCTAATGTTTAGATTTCATAGAAATTGCTTTTACCATTATTCAATTTAGGTTGTTAATTTCGCTGTTGCTTGAGTTGTTCGAACAATTAGAGATTTGTGTTTGTTCTCATGTTCATAGATGTCCAAACCGAGTAGCACATAGCTTAGCAAAAATTGATATGGCTGAATCTTCTATAATCTTTGGTGATGTTGGACTGTTGCCACCAAATGTAAATGCCTTGATTTGGGCAGAAGCTTCAAGCTAATGCAATTTGTTGTGTTTTGATCAAAAACAAATCGAAATCGATCTTAGAGTCCAATTTAATCTTCTCATATTCAATGTCTTTGTTTAACTAATTGCTTAGAATTTCTGAATAGGATTTGAAAAAGAAAGAAAAGGAGTTGCAGGCTAAGGAGTTTGAGGTTCAGGCCAAAGAGTTGCAGGCTAAATCGATCTCAGAAGCTTCAAGCTAATGTTTGGTATAGATTTTTGCAAGCACTGTTGTGTGTCTGTTTGTGCATGCTTCAGAACCGTTTGAGGTTCTGTCTTCTGGTGAAGCCTGCGATTAGCTATCATATGGTTAATTTTTCTCCATCTCGCTATAATAATTCTTGAGATCCTTCCATGATATCTGATTTGTGAACTATGATATTGCGATCTATAAGGTTTGCTGCATCAAGAGAATGTTTCCAACCTCTTAGCCTTGAAATCGATTATATGATACTTATGACTTGTTGAAGTTTCCTGTCAATGTTAGAAAAAGGGAAAGATTGCGTATGGTCATTACAACACCTTTGCTATTCTATTGGTGCTATTGTTTCTCCACTTTGTTTCAAGTTTAGTGTCCCAAATCTTGATCTCTACTATTCTTTTGATTTCCTGTCAAGTTGCAACTTAGCTTGGGTATTCTTGTTTTATTGGTGAACTTATAGAATTCAAATTGATTGTTTTAGTTCATCTAATATTACTTATTAGAGTGTTGTCATGATATCACTAATAAAGCTTGGCTTATTAGCTCAATCGGTAGAGTATTGTGCTTCGGCACAAAGATATGGGTTCGAATCCCATATAAGCCTCTATACTATATAGTATATAGATTAAGAGTAGTTGTGATTGTAGAAGGAAAATACCCGAATACATGAAAATTTGTCAAAAACCATGTCAGTTTAAAACATATCCAAACCTTATATGGTTACAAGTTTCCCTTCCAATAGGAGGAGGTCAGGAATCACATATCAATGTTGGAAACAGAATTGCTGGCTGGAAAAGATAAGTCTGCCTCTATATTAACAGGAGGAGGTCAGGCATCACTGCAGAGAAATAAGTGATGCAGCTGTTGAAGAAGCCAAAAGAAAAGAGAAGGCTCTGCAAGAAGAAAGATTGTGCCAGCAGAAAGTTAAGGCAGCAGAAGGGTTTGTAATGTTTCATATCATTTTTCACTAAACAAAACCCAAGGAAACATTCAAAAGGGTCCAGGCCAACAAGAGGTCAAACATCAATGAACATTAGACAGTTCAAATTTCTATATTGACTTTGGAAAAGAACACCTATGACAGCAAAAGGGTCCAGGCTAAAGCTTGTAACTCTAGATAGATCACTAACTACAAAATAAGTGCTCACAAGGTCTTTACAAAAAACATTCCTACAGGATAAAAAAAAAACCATGGCTCTCACCATTTTACTGCAGTTTAACTATCATTCTGTCACTTTTGCATCTCAAATGAACTACATATTAGAAATTAAAAGACATCAAGTGCTCAAAGTAACCAATTGAGGGCAAGTAATTGAAATTAAACAAGAGTACTGCTCAACAGAATGTCTTTAGCAAATAAAAAATGAAATAACGTTGAATGTGTACTACCATGTCCAATAAACCAATACCAATTAACCAAGAGTACATAATAACTAAATCAACTTATAGTAACTCACACACAGATTTTTTTTTATCAAACTCTAGATAGGTTTAACTGAGAATACATAATAACTAAATTAACTTATAGTAACAAATTCAGCTAGAAAACCCAAAGCCCATCGGTCTTCATGAAACACCAACTTCTAGCGAGTTCAATACACTCCAACATCATCTAGCAAGCCAACCTGCAACCTGAATATATGTTCAAACATCATTAGCACACAAAGTCGAAATGAAGACAATGTTAAAGAGGTAGAATGTTAGTTTCTGCATGTTCATTTTCACCTTAGTTTCCCCAGTACTCTTTGGCATATGGAAAGTGAGTGTTTGCTTCAGTTTGATGATAAGTTAGTGTTTGGCTAGGCTGAAACCGCAGATTAGTTTGAACAGGTTGTGAGTTGGCATTCATATTAAGTTGGCTATATTCCAAAGGAATAGATAAATTATATTGGGTTGATTCCCATGGATGAATAAGATATGGCGACTCTTGAGAAACACTTCCAGCCCAATGAACGATACGGTTCCCCTGCATAGTCTGCATTAATGAATGTAAACTATCAAGAACTATTTATACTAATAATATCTCAATGTAAAAGGAGATATGATAAGTTTGAGTGTATTACACCAGTAGGCTGGAGAGGGATCGTATATTGCTCCTTGTCATTTCCCATAGGACATTGTAGATCCTTATCGGGCAATTGGATATGCTGAGACTTCTTTTTCTTCCTTCTTGCTGCTTCAAGTGGACCCTTTGGTCTTTTACTTGATTGAGATCCAGATTTTTGCTTCGGTTTTATGCCTTTAACTTTCTCTGCAATTGCATTGCAATTTATAGGCATATTAGGACCAGAATCGTTTTCTGTGCCTAGGCGACCACTCTTTGAGCCAGATTGTTCATGCCTCTTGGCCGAGTTTTAGTGAAGGTCTCTTAACATCTGGCTTGAGTTAATATCCGGGTTTCTTAACAAATTAAGAAGATTTTCTTTCACAACGGTGTATCCTTCTTCAGATTCTGCAGCCCTTGTAAACAAGCGAGTAGATAGACGACACAAGTCCCTATAACGCCTTCCTGCTGCTGTTTTCAAATCTACTCCATTTGAACTATGACCAACAGCTCTAGCATTTGCTTTTTTGGCATCTTTTGTCCATCTTTTGAGAATGTACTAGCTTGTAACTTCCATGATACCTCGAAAAGTAAATACCTTTAGAATATGCCCACACAACAAGCCTGCAAACTCAAACTTCTTACAAGTGCAGCATGTAGTTTCATTTGCCTCGTCATAAGAAACTATGTACGTGTGATGCTTTTCAGAAGGCCTGATAAGATATTTCACGACCAATCCTGCCTCACTAATAATCTCAAGATGGCAATCATGAGCTTTACAAAGTTGTTCCTGAAACAATGTAAAAACCGTAGTTGTATAGATACCAGCAACATGCTTCAACATCTTGACAGGAAAAGACAACGCCACTCTACTTTGGTCAGCCTTAAAATCCTCCATAGTCTCACCATAACGACGATCATTAAGCAATATTTTGAAATGTTCAAAAAACCTTCTCAAGTCATGCTTATAGCTAACATATTGCTTGATGACTCGATTCATACTTTCACTTCGTTGTGTGGTAATCATGTCTGCACAAAACATATCCCGCCCATAAACTAGAGCCCACTTTTCTTTGATTTTGAACATCCTTTGTAGCCAAGTGTTATTTTGCAAATTATACTTTTCAAGCATTCGACTCCAAGCCTCCAAGAAGTCTTCCTCATGGTCATGCTCATAAATACAATTACTGAAATCTCTAGCAAATTCTTTGTACTATGAAAAAACACTACTCAAATGAGTTGCTGCATTTTGAAAGATATGCCATATACAAAGTCGATGATGAGTCTGTGCCCATTGAGAAGCCAGTGCACTTGACATTGCCTTTTTTTGATCGGTTAATATTGTCTTTGGTAGATTTCCACCCATAGCTCTAAAAAATGTGTCAAATAACCACACAAACGAACCTATTGTCTCAACATATAATAACGCAACTCCAAAGATGGTAGTTTGTCTGCGATGATTCACCCCAACAAATAAGGCAATAGGTCGATCATCCTTATGCTTCCGATATGTAGTATCAAAACAAATCACATCGCCAAAATCCTCAGAGTCGGCTATCATTGTTGCATCGGCCCAAAATATATTAGTTATCATATCATCTTCATTTGCATAAAAAAAGCCCGGATCTTCTACTTTCATCCTTTGCAAGTACTCTAGAACACCACCCGTGTCACCTGATCTCATTTCTACACTGCACTTAGATCGCAAATAATTTTTGTAGTCCACGTGACAAAATCCAAGATTTTCACGACCTCCGGCGTGCCTAGCCATGAACTCATACGCATTTTTTGGAGCAATACCAGAACCATCAGCCATATCAACTTCTAATGCTTGAGACATTGACACTTTTCTATCGGATCTAAACAAATGAGCTTTAGATGGTGATGCCAAATTATGATTATGCTCAGCAATGAAGTTAACACCGCGATATTTGCATGCTTGACGACAACTAATTTTCAACATAGCCGAACAACCGAATCTTGTCTCTGCACGGTGAGATTTGTAGGCATCATCTCGTTTATCTTTTCCACGTTTACCTTCACATGAGCAAACAAATGTTCTATCTAGCACTATCTTATTATGTATATGATGTATGCCCCTTCGAACAGAAAAGCCAACAGCCAATGCATAGGCATTGTAGAACTCATAAGCAACATCTTCACTTTCAAGCTCCATACCAATTGTGGGAATGCTTTCCCTCGATATTTTGCTATGAAACGATTCCACTGTTTCATTATCTACGCAAGAATCTGCAAGAGTGTTGTCTTGATCGAAATCCAAACGACGACAAGGCTGTGTTTCTTTCACAGTAGCATCCATACCAACTGAAATTAATATTATTAAGAACGTTATTAGTTATGGTTGAATCAATCTAAAATTTCATGTATATATATTATATAACAAAGCACACAATTTACCAAGAAAAAAAATGCCACAGAGCAGACTTGTAATTGACAACAGAATAGCAATTAGCAAATTAAAACAAGGATGCGGGAAGAAGACGATCAACAGACAACATTACAACTTACTGAAATTTATACTCCCTTACTACCATTTCCTTGTGATGAATCGCAACTATCAGACCGGTAAGACTAACTACAACAAAATAAGCATCTAAAGCATCAACTCGTGGACTGATTGAACAAACGAAGACAATTAGACCGATATTTGAAGATCGAATAAGACTACACGGATTGAACACATGAAGACAATTTCAAGTTCGAACAAGACTCCTCCATTGATCGATTACAGTATATTACTAGTCGATAAAAAAAAATTACCCTAATAAATTTGTATCAACAAATGACGGCACTGTACTGCAATTTTAATTCGCTGATTAACCTAACAATTACTAATCAGATTAATAATTATCAATGATTTTTTATTTAAAAAAATAAAAATGATTCCAGGTGGACCAATCAAAATTGTGAAACACGAAGTGATACAAATTTGTGAAGTAGAGGATCCGCGTTGCAAAATTTGGGGTTGTTTTCATTAACTTTAAATTGTCATAGGATTTTTTTTCTTGAAAATTAAATTGTGATAGGACATGTTTACGAGTACAAGTTTTGAAATGTTTATTTGTATTCTTAATTTAAGATATGTTTTGAAAGGTTTATGTTTAACAATAATAAGTTGTTGGGTCTATAAATAAACATTTATGATTAGTTCGAAATAAGAGTGTGTACATTTTTGTTAGATCTTATTTCAATACGTAGTATACTAAAAGTTTGTTTTTAAAACTATATAAGTTGCTCAAGTAGCGGACAACTTGTAAATTATTTGTTCAATCTAATATGTTTATATATATGTTTTTCTATTGCATTTTTATTTCTATTGGACTTACTTAGAGCTGATGCTAGTAGTAATAGTAATTAATGGTATTATTTTACAATATTTTACTAATTTTGTAATATCGGATTCTATTTCTCAAGTAGCTAGTAGTAATAATATGTTGGATAAAAATAAGAGCCTCTGGCTCTCTTTGGAGCGTTTGCCTCTGCCACCTCCACTAGACACTGCTCACCAGCCACCACCCGGCTTCCCCTCTGGCCACCGTTCCCCCGGTCACCACCTCGGCCCCGCCCAACAGCCTTTCCACCTCATCGGCCTCCGCCTCCCTTGGTTTCGACCACCGATTTGGTTACCGCGGCTCCGCTCTCGCCTCCTACCTCGGATCCGCCCTTGTTTCCGACCACCGTAGTGGCTCTCTCGGCTCCGCCATCCCACCGCCCTGATCGGCCCTTCTCCGCCTTCAATAGATTTGGCCTATGTTAGCAGTTAGCCTACCCTTGCCACCATCGGTTCCGCCCTCCTCCGCTTCCTCACGCTTGGATAGCCTTGCATCCGGCTCCTCCTTCGAGGTCTCCCTCAGATCTAGCCTCGGTTCTCGGCGGCTCCACTCAGCGATCCTTGGTTCATGCGTTGTAACAACCCCTTTTTAGGGGTTTTCCTTTCCATTCCGTCCTTCTTTTCCTTTGCCTTTGGATTGTTATTCAATTTCTTTGCCTTGTCTCATCTCATTCGCCTCTATTTTGACTACCTAGTAGTAGTCGCTATGATTTCGTTATCATCCTTGAGGGTTTGAAACCGGTTGGGAATTTTTATTGAGCAATGGTTTGGCTTGGGTTTGGATTTGCGGACTGGTGTATTGTGTTGTTCTTGTTGTGATGCAGGCCTCATGTGAGTGATATCTGAAGGCTCTTCTGAGTCCATAATCTAAGATGTCCGCTTGTATCCCCAGAATTCTCCGTGTGCGTCTTCCGTTGGCTGATTGTTTTGTTTGTCGTGTTGGTTTTGTTTTACGGTGTAGGATAGCTAGCACGTTTATTTTATTGTCGCTTTTTCATTATTGTTATTTGCTTGGTGTTATTTCCTTTATGTCGTTTGATTTTGTTATTTGATTTGGTTGTATACGATGGTTAGTCCATTTACCGGCTTGTTCGGTTTCCCAGTTTCTCTAGGCTTGTCTAGAGAACTGAATTCTTATCTTGCTTCAAAAAAAAAAAAAGTTGGATGAGCAAGGAAATGCTCTACCCCTTGTGATGGAACCTATGATGCTTGAAAAGGCCTCCAAGACCCCAATGCAGATTGCAAATGGTGGTTCTTTTGAACCTTTCTCGGCTGTCATTCACAGGCTGTGGGGCAAGAATATGACACTAGCAACATCAACATCATCCCTCCTTAGCTTTTTTTTTTAAGCGAACATCATACCTCCTAAAACCTCTAATATATGATGAGAATCATGTGAGCTGCACATCTCTCCTTGATCCACTGCACTTCCCTAATTATGAAGCTGAAATTGACGAGAAGATCCTCCCTCCCTTGCTTGCAATACCACATAGAGGAGGACCACTATTATAGAGTTTCCATAAAAAAATTCTTTAAATTTGGGCTACGTCTATCTTCCAGATCCATGTCGTGCTGATTGGGTTATTTCTGTTGTGTTTCGTAATGTGGTGGAGTGCATTGGCAGTGGTGAACCAACCAGACTAGCTTATCTTTTTTCTAGTAAAGTCTATTGTCAACCTGGTTCTCTAGGATGAATATTGCTTCAATCCTTTCGATGATTGATATTGGTAGGACGTATTTCATCTCAGTAATATTCCATTGTCTATTTTCATCAATGTATTTTTTTATTTTGTCATTTCTGCTAATTCGATCAGGTAGGAGGCATCTATTTTACAGCGTGTCTTCATCCAACCATCTATAAATCCAAAAGTTAATGATTTTTCCATTTCCTATTTACTAGATGAAACCTTTGCAAAATTCTTCTTTTATTTTCATTAGTTTTGTCCATTGCCACTAGGCCTATCCTTTTTCTTTATAGTTTAGAATATGTTCATCTTTCAAATACTTTTGTGAAATAGTTTATACTCAAAGATTTTGTTTGTTCCGCAATAATTTTACATAATAGTTTCATTTGTAGTGCAATGCAACGTTCATTTCTTTTACTTTGTGAATTCCTGCTTCACCGTTCTCTTTCCCAATTTGCAGACTTTGTCTCAACTGATGAGCGGTTACTTGTAGAATCAGTTAAAACATGAAAAGTTGGGTGCAAACAAACTTCAAATTCACAGTTGAGAAAATATAAAATTCAAAACTATCACATTTTGATTAGGTCACTTTCACATTTTGCGGCGAGGAAGAGTTGATTAACAAATTATCGCTTCAAACTATACTCATTTTGGTTATTTCTTGACTTGAAAAAGACGCCTAACTTAATTAGGGGTGATATACGAGCCGAACGAGCCGAGCTTGACATGTTCAAGCTTGGCTCGATAGAGAAACGAGCAGAGCCGAGCTCGAGCGTAAATTTTATACGAGCTTTCTTGGACGCTCAAGCTCGGCTCGAGAGCCCAATCTCCTGCTCGAGCTCGGCTTGAAAAGCTCGGTCGAATTGAACGAACAAGCTTTGGCTCGTTTGAGTTCGTTGTCCAAGCTCGTTCGTTCGGCTCGTTTCAGCTGTTTTGCTCGTCTCGTTTATGTTCATTTGACACATTTCAGCTGTTAGTTTACCAAGGCAACTGAATAAAATACATGAAACTGAAAGGAGGATCCAAGGATAATAATTAAAGAGGAGGATCCGAGGGATAACCAAGGATAAATTCGAAATACATGAAACCTGAATAACCAAAAGTTCAAAATACATGAAACTGAATAAATTTGAAATACAATAAAACTATAATTAAACCCGAAAACTTCAAATATTGATGGTTTTTTCGGAAAAAAAAATTAGCGTTCAACTTTCTGCCCCCTCAACGTAACTGCTTCAGAATCCGTCACTGAATACATAATAGGATTGTGGATCCCAGCCACGTATTGATTTAAACTTGACAGCTCCTTAGTCCTTATACACGATTCTTTGTTAGTTTGGATTTGAATTAGGGGTGTGTTGAATGCAATGGTTGTGAATTCCTCATTGTATTTGCTTAATTACGAGCCTACTTGCAACTCTCGATACTTGACTAACACACGAAGGAGTCAAGGAGATTATACTTTGGGGGGAAATGACCAATTTCTCGTCGCCCATTATGAATTATGATGATAGCTTGTTTGATTATATATTTTGGATCCATGCAATGCAAAAAGAGGCTTTCAACTTTGTAAGTGGTGTGAGACTGAGTGTGATTTTTGGATGTGCCTTTAAAGCATATCTCAAATCTAAAATTCTTGCCTTTCTCTTATCTCGAAAAATATAATTGGGCCATCTTCAATTAATAAAACGGGGAATATTAGGCTGTGTTTTCCTCACCTCTTTTTTAAGAGGCAGAGGGGGTTGAGGCTGGTGAAAATGTTCTACCTTGTGAGACAGTCCAAATCACCTGTAGCCCTAAACGTAGCAAATCCTGTAGCAATTTTTCAATTGGTCCACCTGAAATTAGTTTTAATATATAATTAATAATAAAATCAAATTAAATAAACCAACAAAATCTTCCACATTCCTTTTTTCCAGCTTCCTTCCATAACCGTTCTTCCTTCTCTGTTAAGCGTTGTCTCGAGAGGGGTAGGGGAGATGGAGGATCTAAATGAAGGTGGAAGTGGGGGGTGAAAAAACACAGCCTTAATCCCCGGCCTGACGGCCTCCTCTTTCCAAAGCGACAGCTTGGCTCCATCCATCAATATTTGCGGAGCCAAAACAGGTATAAACTATAGTTGTATATAATATATATCATTAATGGTTAATTCCAACATTAACTGGGCGTTAACCTTTGATAGTTGCTTTGAAAGGTATGCCGATTGGCCGTATTGTATCTTAGGTACTTTAATGATTAATTAGTTTTATAACCCACATTCTTCGCGGTTATTTTAATAAAATATATAAGTCAAGTTTTACTTTATTTTATTATTAAATTATGAATATGTACATATATCTTGATTTAGAGAGATTACAAATATCATTTATACTAAACAAATACTTAGTTGTTACTTGTTAAGATATTATAAAATAATTTTATTAAAAAATGTAAGATAAAAAATATTATTTGATTCAACAATCCAGGACATTGTGATACTTGTCTCTCTAAGAGCTTAAAGACTCGATATTTTTCGTAAACAATCCAACAGATTGCGAGTCTTTATCAAAATCTATATTTGCGAGTCTTTATCAAAATCTATATTAGAGCTTGAAGACTCTAATTTCATATTCTTATAAACTGTAGAAGAGTATATGATCTTATTTTCACCATTTGTACTCTCGCAGAAGTATATGGAATATGGGTTATTCGGAACTAATTTTTCATGGTCATAGCAATCACAAAGCACGACCTAGTGAACACAAGTCCACTTCCTAACAACCCTCTAAGCATGGTATGAAGCATGCTTCTCCCGTAGAGGAGGTTAAAGAGGTTATGGTTGAATGCACAACCAAAGTCATTGTTGGGCCATCATTAACTAGGAACAAAAAAGGACATGGCCTTCACACATTCTTCGAATATCCAAGCGATGAAACGACCACATAATCCAAATTTGGTCAAGATATGGAACAAGAAGTCTCATTCAACCATGTCGTATGTTTTTTCCATATCAAGATTTATTGTCATCTAGCCTTCTTTTCCCTTTCCCCCTTTGAAATAGTGCAAGATTTCGTGTGCAGTGAGAATATTGTCTTGAATGACTATATCCGATACAAATGCTCCTTGAAGCGGATTAATAATTAGGGAGAACTTTCTTCAGTCTATCAGTTATGATCTTAGCTATTAATTACTTTGTAAATGGTTGAGAAAAGAATAATCTGTCTAAAATGGTTATTCGTGTTCGGATTTTCACATTTTGGTATGAGAGAAATAAAAGTGTGATTTATTTGTCTAAGTATCTTTCCAGAACTGAAGAAGCCCTTAATTGCTCTAATAACATCGGGTCCTACAATTGTCCAATATTTTTGGTAGAACTATGCTATCATACCATCAGGTTCAGGTGACTTATTTTTCCCTATCGAGAACATGGCCTGCTTGATTTCATTGTTGGTAACATTCTTAACTAACATTTCTTCATTATCTGCAATTGTTATTTCCGTGTCAATGAATTGCAAGTACCCCTTCATTTTTTATTTTCTTGTCACTTGGTTATTTTATTTTATTTAAGCTTTTATTTATTTGTTATGTCTACTTATTTACTCTTAAATTGCTTAAAAATCCCCTCTCAACGGTGTCGGAGAAAATATGTGTATACCTAGATTCATCAAACTCTACTATAAACGTGATATATTAGGTTCATTGTTGGAGGTATTGTCGTATTTGAGAACTAGTATAATGGTTTTACTTAGATGTAACATAAGTTTAGTTGGGTGTTTTTTGGTCGAAATAAGTTCAGGGGCTTGCAAGTAGAAAGCTCCCATGAGACATTTAATTTACGACATTTTTTTTTGTAATATTTGAAAATATTTTAGGTATAGAACAAAAATAACTAAGATTTTTTTATTTTTATTTTTTATACTCCCTCCGTTAAGAAAAACATGTCGTTTTAGGAGTAAAATCTTGTTAAGAAAAACATGTCGTTTTAGGTATTTTGGTGTTCACTTTCCAAAACGACATGTTTTAATTAATGGGGGGAGTATATATAACAAGGAAACCATCTTTGGTGGTAAACCCCAAGCACGTGACTAGCCGACAAGAGCCACATATCAGATAAACCGGCTTGCGTCAATCGGCTCCGGCTCGACCCACTGGTAGGGAGCAAGACAAGCTTTAGATGGAAATTCCAAGAAAAGGGGCAGGCGGAGGGAGCAAGACAAACCTTAGATGAAAATTCCAAGAAAAGGGGCGGGCGGATGCAGGGATCGAACCCGGGACCTCCTTTCCACCCCCTTACTCCCTTCCACTAGGCCACCCCGACTGGGAAAAGAAATAAGGGCGTGTTTTCTCCAATTCTCCCCAGCACCACCTCCAACTTCATTTAAGGGGTGGATCTCCTCCATCTCCCCTACCTCATCTCACAAAGGTGAGATATTTTCCCTTACCTCCACCCCATTTCACCCACCTCCACCCCCTCCTAGGGATGGACCCCCATTTCACCCGATCCACCATGGGTGACTCATTTCCCCACCCATCACCCCAGCCATATCCACTTCACCCATATCCATCGGGTGATCGAGTGAAATGGGTGAAATATGGGTGAAATGTGGGTGATTTTTCCTAAATGCATGTAATTGAAGTCCAATCAATTTGGTAAAAAAAAAAGTGTATAAAATATGATAATCTTACACATTTAAGTCTTAAATAAGTCTTAAAAATATACAATAAGTCTTAAACAACACATGCCGGCCACAAGTCTTAAACACATATCATAAATCTAAAACATAAGGAAAATAAGTAGTCCGACTTGAATGCGAATCACCTTGGATGAACATCAACCACTAGACCACTATAGGTAAGCTTAGGGGTGGGCACAAATCCCGCAAATCCCGGTCTCGTCCCGCTCCCGGTGGGATTTGAAAAAAAAAATGAATCCCGTCCCGGTCCCGTCACGCAAAAATTATGCGGGACGAAGATTTCTTATCCCGCAAATCTCGTCCCGTCCCGCATATATATAATATAATATAATATATTATATTATATAATTTACACTTTCTGTAAGTACTATATATTTATCTATACATATATTATACTTTGTATAGATATATACATAATGTATATTACTATGTATACTAATGCAGTGTAGTATACTTTTTTTTTTTTGGTCGGTGTACACACTGTACTATATATGTAATACAATAGTGTTTATATGTATAGTATATAATATTATGTATAATTATATTTATACACAATATATATATTTTGTATATTTTTTTATATAAAATATATTTTTTTTATATAAAATATATATATTTTATATGGATCGGGTCGGCCGGTCGGGTGGTGGATCGGGTGCGGGTGGAGAAAAACTTCACCCCACCCGACCCACCACCCATATCCACTTCACCCACATCCACTTTCCACCCGTTTTTCTTGAGTTTTCACCCATTTTTTCAGGTCGGGTGATTCGGATTCGGATCGGATGCGGGTGAAATTGTCATCCCTACCCTTCCACCTCTTAAAAAAATAGGTTCATGAAACACGCCCTAACTAAGATATTCGATCGATATGATGGGTGTAAATATGAAATTTGAGTGGAAAAAAATCTTACTTAATTTGTTTTTACAAGAAATTTAAATAATTGAAAATATCTTTCTATATATATATATATATATATATATATATATATATATATATATATATATATTTATTAGGAAAAACTTCGGGTGGGCTGGCCCTACCCGGCAGCATCCTTGCGGATGAGGTCAAGAAGACCTGGATCATTTTTAATATCGACTCATCGGGCAGAGTGGCTAAGGTGTGCAACCTTATCCGCCACTCTATTGCCCATACGAGGAACATGAAAGAAATCTACTTCTTCCACAGTCGATAGCAGGACTTGAGTATCCGAAAGTATTAGTTCGATCTCCCAAGGGCAGTTAGTTTTCCTATTTAAGTGATCAATGATTATCTTGCTATCTCCTTCAATTTGGATCTTTTCTATATTGAGTTGCCGCACTTGTTGGATCCCTATCTTAAGAGCTAATGCTTCCGCTGTGAGCGGTTTTTGTTTGCCCAACCGTTGGTGGTATACAGAGATTGGGTGGCCTACCAAGTCCCTAATGATGGCGCCAGCAGAGCTGTCACCATTAGAAAGGGTTGATCCGTCGAAATTGAGCTTGAACGTGCCCCGGGGAGGCTTGCGCCAGGAAATTATTTTTTGTTTCCGACTTTTTTTAGGGTGGTACCGACGAGGAGGCCGGAAGTCCTCCTCGAAGTCAGCCTCAGCTGCAGATGTTTTATTCCAGTTATCTATATGAGATTTAATTAGTCGTAAGACTTTATCTTTTTGTGGGATTGCAGCATGCTGGAAAAGATGTTGATTTCTAATATACCACGTCGTCCACCACGAAAAAGCGAGGTTGGTCAGAGCAGAAGAATTTAGGCTCCTCCCTAGAAAAGATAGAATGGGCTTAATATCCCGGGACTGTGCAATCAAGCAAGCAATGTTTGATTGGACTTGGGACGGAAACTGGTGGATCGCTTGGATAAAGGGACATTCCATAAACAAATGGACCTCATCTTCTGGTGCCGCATTACACAGAGAGCATGTGGAAGGGACTGACGTACCCCTGTTGGCCAGCCTAGTAGCAGTTGGGAGCCCGTCCTGAGCTATTTTCCAAAGAAAGTTTATGACTTTCGGGGGGATATTACTCTTCCATATCCAGGCATTACTGTCCGGGATTGATGCTGACTGAGCTGTTATCAATTTATATGCACTGGCAGTAGTAAACCAGCCTTCCCTATCCGGCCACCAGTATAAGCGGTCTTGCAAAGTGGAGGCAGGAAGAGGGATATCTATAATCTCATTCACTACATCAATAGGGAGAACCTCTTGGAGTTTTTCTTTCTACCACTTCCCCCCCAAAATATAATCACTAACAGATTCGTCCTGATTGTAATTTTGAGGGCATTCTTCCCTGGCCGACAGAGAAGAGGTTGTGATCCAATTATCTGTCCAAAAATTAATTGATTGCCCATTTCCTACGGACCAAATAAGCCCTTTTTTAAATTTATCAATTAAGGCAGACAACTTGGACCACTGCCAAGAGCTAGACCCCGTGTTTTTGTAGTCAAAGATACTGGCAGAACGCAAATATTTATGTTTGATCAATGACACTCATACATTGCTAGGCTCGGCCAGAATTTTCCATAGTAGCTTCATCTGGAGAGCCACATTCATGTCGCTAGATTTCCGAATCCCCAGCCCCCCAAAAAGCTTCGGTTTGCAGATCCTGTCCCAACTAATCAGCGGTCGGTACTGAAGATCCTTATTCCAAAAGAACGAGCGGTTTATCTGGTCGAGTTCTTTGTGCAAAGCAGCGGGGAGCATGAAATTCTGCATAACATATAGCGGCTTAGCGGAGAGGTTGGAGTTGATAAGGGTGGCACGACCTTGTTGGGAGAGGGCATTAGCCCTCCATTTTGTCAATTGTTGTTTAGATTTACAGATGATATCTTCGAACGTGGTTTTGGTAACTCTTCCATTGATAATGGGACAACCTAAATACATTTCTAATGAATTGTCATTTGAAATATTGAGGCAGGCACGCAGCTCAAGGATCCTGTGGTCCGTAATACCTTTCGTGGCTTGGAAACTAGATTTGTGGTAATTGACCTTTTGGCCCGACACTTTGCAGTATGAATCAACTATCGTCTTTACTTTGTGCCCTGCCACCAAGCTACCTTTCGAGAAGATTATGATATCATCAGCAAAGGAAAGGAACAGGATCCGCGGGCCGTTATGTCCAATTGGGAACCCAATGTGTGTTTTATCTAGACTAGCTTCAGCAGCCAGTTTCCGAGCCAGAATCTCGGCCCCTAAAATAAATAGAAAGGGGGATAACGGATCCCCTTGACGAAGACCCCGAGTGGGATAAAACAGATCTGTGGGACCATTGTTGACTAATACCGAGAAAGAAACCGTCGTGATACATTCCATTACCCAAGAGATAAATGTGTCGTGGAAACCAAACCTTTGAAGCACCTTTTTTATGAAATTCCAGTCGACTCTATCATATGTTTTTTCCATATCTAGTCTTATTGCTAGCCATCCTTCCCGGCCCCTCTGACTTTTGTAAGAGTGGAAAATTTCATGGGCTATCAGGACATTGTCTTGAATAGCCCTGTCTGATACAAAAGCACCCTGAAGAGGATGTATAAGTTTACCAACAACTTTTTTCATTCTGTCAGTCAAGATTTTGGATATAATTTTGTAGACATTGGAACATAAGCTGATAGGGCGGTAGTGACCTGTGGTCGTGGGATCGTCTCTTTTAGGGAGGAGGGAGATAAAGATATGGTTTATTTGTCTAAGCATTTTTCCAGAGTGGAAAAACCCTTTGATCGCACAAATTATAGATTTACCTACAATATCCCAATATTTTTTATAGAATTCAGCTGTGAAACCATCAGGGCTCGGGGATTTGTTCCTCCCAAGGTTGAAAACCGCTGTTTTAATTTCCGTGTTAGATGGGATTTTTATGAGAAAATTGTTTTCCTCCGGTGATATGGAATGTTGTATAAGGTCCAGCAGCTCGCTGAGGAGCCTGTCATCTATTGGTTCTTTCTTGAATCTCTTCTCAAAATCCTTTTTTATCTCATTCTTAACATTCTCTTCGCCCACAACCACCGTGCCAGAGGATGAAGTGATGTTGCGAATTTGTTTCATATGCCTTCGACCTGTCGCCACTCGGTGAAAATAAGCCGAGTTGGAATCCGAGAGTTTGAGATGTTTGGTTTTTGCTCTTTGGCTCCAAAACGATTTTTGAAATAGTAGGAGCTTCTCTTTCTTAATGATCAGGCGTTTTTCC
This sequence comes from Persicaria tinctoria, assembly GCA_037127255.1. NCBI lineage: Eukaryota > Viridiplantae > Streptophyta > Magnoliopsida > Caryophyllales > Polygonaceae > Persicaria > Persicaria tinctoria. Next base: position 20,050,041 of record JBANSL010000006.1, read on the forward strand.
TTGCTTTGATTTGATTGCGGGTTAATCCCGGGACCAGCAGATTGGATATGTAGGAGCTCCGACTCTACCTCTTTCAATTGACGGAAGATGTTTCCGAAACTGGTTTTATTCCATTCTTTTGCCTTTTTCTTCGGGATTTTTTGTTTAAACATTAATTGGTACATGACAGAGCCAGGGCAATTAGCCCGCCAGGATTGCTTAACTATATTACGGAAATCTTTCCGAAGTAGCCAGGCATTTTCGAACTTGAAAGGTGGGGCTTTGAAGCTAGGATTAACCTCAAAGGAGATGGAAATTGGGCAATGATCCGAAGAGGAAAAGGCACCATTATGTGTGATCATGTTAGGAAAAACTTCAATAACCTGTTGGTGGACAAGCACCCGGTCAATCTTTTCACGGATATTGAAAATTTCCTCCGGGTTCTTCCTCCATGTGAACGGATTACCAAAGGTGGGCAGGTCTATAAATGAGCACTCGTTTTTGAACGAGATGAGTCGAGAAAACCTGGATGTCCGTGGAGAGGCCCCGCCTAATTTGTCAGTACTGCAGAGGATCTCATTAAGATCACCCTGAACAATGCACGGTATAGATGAGTCGTTGACAATTGTTTTTAACATTTCCCAAAACGGTTCTTTTTCACTTGGTGTCGGCGGTGCATAGACAAATAGGACTAAGATCGGAAACCCAGCAAGCAGGCTTTCCAACCTAAGGCCGATAATACGCGGTAGATGGACAACAATGGAGATATTAAAATTTAATAGCTGGTAAGATTTCCAAAGGACTCCTATTCCGCCAGATCGCCCGATAGCCGGTGACCAAACCCCTTCATCAAATCCAATATTTATCCACATCTTGTCGTCCGAAATGTTTTCCGTCTTAGTTTCCGCTAGTGCCATGATTTGAATATGTTCATTTTTACACATTGAATCAATCTCCGTCCAAAAAGTTCTTTTTCCTATCCCCCTGCAATTCCAAAAGCATATATTCATATATAACTATCGATGATAAAAGGACTCGTTTGCGGAGTCTTTAAACCAAGGTGATTTTGATGTATTATTATGCGAGGATCCACCCCGGGTATAGACCAGAGGTAAACATACCATATATAACATACACACCCCGGGCAAGTTAGATTACCCCAAACCATACGTAGAAAATAGATTTGAGATGTGGTGTATAACAAATAGATGGAACTGAACACACACATATAATTTCTATAAGGTATGTTATCCCACAGCATAAGAACATATATAAGAAACCATTCTATAACTACATTTATTCCAAGGGCCAAAAGCATGCAAAGCCCAACCCATACGGTGGAGCAAGCATCTTTAGTGTGAGGCAAGCAAGTAGCTGCCAGGAGATATAGCTGATCATTAATCAAAGCAATCAACTTCTTCCTAATCTGATTCAACACCACGCAGCTAGTGATGATATAGCTAGAGAGGACAATTCTGGTGTTAAATATTCTCAACAAGAGGCAAATTTCAGAATGTCCAATTGTAGAATAAAATGTTATGCATTTTAGTTTGACCGTGAGCAAGAGGAGATCCCCCCAATAAAATTGTAAGATCAATCCCATCCACATGGGCAATACCCATTCGGACACACCATGGTTTCCGCTATACATGACCCTTTCATTTTTGACACGCTTTTTAATGAGCGAATAACTCTACAAAATATTTTTTTTTAATTAATTTTTTTATATAATATGATACTTATTAGTACTAAGTATCATATTATATAAAAAAATTAATTAAAAAAACAATATTTTATAAAGTTTTTCGCTTATTAAAAAGCGTGCCGAAAAGGAAAAGGACATGTATTATGGAACGGAGGGAGTACTTAGCAATGATCTTACTGTAATATCACTTAAGTTTCCAGTAGAAAGGATAGGGTATAAGTCATACCAAATCATTTGCGACCATCCAAAGTGTTGTAAAGATAACTGCCACCCTGAAGGTTCGATAATGTAAAACAAAGTAATATAGAAATACTCTAGAAGGGGGGTTGAATAGAGTATGCCCGTTTTTCGCAGAAAGTCTCAAGACTTTTGGAGCTGGAACCAAAACCTTTGAGATATACCTGAGTCACAAAGTTAAACAATTCGAACCAAGTGCGGAAATAAGGTAAAGCAATAAAGTAAAGGACACGAGTAATTGTTTACGAGGTTCAGCACAACTGGCCTACGTCCCCGCCTAGGGTTCTTCCACAACCCTAGGATTCAAAGGCTTTATTGAATGCTTAGCTTAGGATCCTAATAGCTCACCGAGAAGCCTCTCTCCTATACAATTGCAATCTAGTCAACTCACGTTCCCTTGGAGTCCTAGACCAATCTAGAAGAGCCCCACCTCTCTCAGCTATCTAATACAATCCTCTAACTCTCGCAAATCAATAGCCTAGTGCAACTTCCCGAGTTATAAACTCTCGAGTAACACTTGTAATGAATATATCCTATAAGCTCACAGTGACTCTCAAAGGCTTTGAAATGAACAACAAACTATATGAGCGCTTTGCAGAGAGACACTTGGAAGACAGATCGCTTGAAAGAATTAAAGCTCGTGTGTAGCACTTGTGCTTCTGTCTTCTCCTTCCTTTCCTTTATATAATAGCATGAAGATAGCATGGAGCGTGAGAATCTTCATCACCAGATCTCCAACGGCTCTTTCCAATCAGGTTGATCTTGGATCTTCTATTTAAGGACACTTCGAAGCCATGATCCATTTTTGAACCGATCTTCTCAACGAGTAAAGGAAGGATGTAATCTTGTTTTATACTTCCTGAAATGGTTAGTCCAACGAATATATATAATATAAAGGAAGTATATAGTAAGATAAAATAATATACGAATAATAAGATAGGTTTTGTATTTCATCAACTGTTAACGCTCCAAGGCCTTTGACACAAAAAACCTGTCAAAGCCTTTGGAACATCTTTTCCGATTTTCATCAAGGGAGGGAGTTATCAATCTCCCCCTTGATGAAAGACAAAACCTGTGCATCCCTGCAACTTAGTCAAACAAATATATCATAATCAAGGACAGACTAAGTACCTGCAAGGGGTTAGACAAATGTTAGATCAAAATATTTTTAAAGTAAGAAAACATCCAACCGAAAACCAGAAATCAAAAGGCAAGGTCTTCCAAGACCTTTAATCAGAGGTTTTCAAGGTCTAACGATCATCTCCCCCTTTTTGTCTTTCAACAAAGGGCGGAGGTAAAACAGTCACCAAAAGTTTTGAAAATATTTCAAAAAACCAGCAAAGTAATAAGTTTCAGGGTGGGATAGGGTGGGTAAGGGTTAGGCTTGGTCAATCCAGAGCATCATCAGTGAGCCTCGTCCATAGTCCTTCCAGCAACGATGAAATCCCGCTCATCTTCGTCATCACCTCCGTCTGCAGCTCCTTAATATCCAGGCGAACTTCCTCCAAGCCCAACTCTAGGTTGTCCATGCGTTCATCGAAAGCTGGAGCAGTGGGAAAGGCTTTTGAAGGAGTGGCAAGACTCAAGGTCCCTTGGGGAGACCGAGTGATGCCAATCTTTTCAAGGCCTTTAGAGTCGAACATACCCGTATGACGCAGCTGTTCTTCATTTTTGAGATCAATTCCAAAAGCTTTGAAGATAGGGGTCAAAATGGTAGCAAAGGGGAGGGGAGAGCCTTTTCGAGCTTTTCTGGCATGGGCCATGGTTCCAAGGATAGTGTTGGCCAAATCAAGATCAAGGCCATTAAGAATGCGGTAGAGCAGGACCATGGCATTGTCGGTTAGGAGTGAGCCAGAGTTGAGACGGGGTAAGAGGCATCTAACAATGATGTTAAAGATAATTTTTGCCTCAAGGGTTAGGGATGAGTGGGTGAGTTGCTTAGAGGTGCTGTTGGCTGCTTCGGGTAGGAGATATTTGGCTCGGGATAGGATGATGCAGTTTTCTTTTGAGGGGTGGATTTCAGCTGGTGGAACAGGGGTAGGTAGGCCTAGGAGATCTGCAAAATCATTGGGGTTGAGAGAGATTCTACCCCCTTTGACAACAGTCTCCAAAGACCAACCATCAGTTTCGTTCTTGGCTTTGAGGTTAATGTAGAAGAGTCGGGTAAGTTCAGGGTAGTAAACAGTTTCTCGGTTAAGAAGAGTCCAGGCTGGGGAATTTTTGAGGAGCTCAATGCAGGGCATCTTCAAAGCTTCAAAGAAATTGAAATCTAAAAAATCTGAACAGCTAAGCTTACGAGTACGAAACTCGTCTACCCACTTACCAGCAGTCTCAGCATCTAAAAACCAAGAGGAGGGCAAGGATTGATTTACCTGGATATAGGCTGGGGGTTCAGCGTTCTTCCTGCGTGCAACAGTTGGAGCAGCTTTCTTGGCAGGCGCTACAAGACTCTTGACTGGGCCCTTCCTGGTACGCTTGGGGGAGGGAGGCTTGACGGGAGCAGGGGCTTTCCGCTTCTTCGGAGACGGGGGAGGAGGAGGAGAAGGAGAGGGAGTATCTTCCTCCTCTTCCTCAGACCCCGAGTCCTCACCGGACCCCGCTTCGTCACCTTCTGGTTCCTCATCCCCTTCAGAATCCTCGTGTTCTTCCTCTTCCTCTTCTTCTTCAGGATCCTCCTCGGACTGGGCCTCCTCGGCTTCGGCTTCCTTCCGAATCCGCTCAGCCTCTTCCTCAGCCAGTTTCTTAGCAAGCTCGGCCTCTTCATCGGCCTTTTTCTTCCTTAGAGCCTCCTCCTCAGCTTCCCTGGCAGCGTCTCTTTCCAGGGCTGCATCAAGGTCGTCTTCCTCTTCTTCCTCGTCGGGTTCCTCAGCCAAGATCTTTCTCTTCCCTTTCTGTTTAGCACTGATCGGTTTCTTCGCAGAGCGCTTTTGAGAGCCTTTGGGAACAATGGCCGAGCTCTCAGCAATGGTGCTCTAGACAGTGGTTGGGATTATGGCTTGAGTAGCCGGTTCTGGTGTGGGAGAAGTGGCAGTGGCCTGGCGTCCCTTGGGAGTGGCGCCAAGTCTTTTGGGAGTGACGGCTTTCTTGGTTTTGGGTGCCATGGAGGTAATTGGTTAGGGTTTCTTTGAGAGGTTGAAGATGAAGTAGTGGAAGGGTTTTGGGAAAAATCTGAGTGTGGATTGAAATTGGGTACAGAGTGAGTTTAAGTAGAGAGAGAGGGTGACGGATTGATGGGATGGGTTTAGGGTTCCAAGGAAAGAAATCATTACCTTGCCAAATTGAGGGATTTTCAAATTCAAATTTGAATTACCATAAAAATCGGACTAAACACAAACCAACTTAGTTCCATAATTAAAATATCTTAACGGTTAAGGAAAATATGAAAATAGGCAATTTTTGAAATCCGATTAAAACAAATATAATTGATTAAATATCTAAAAAGATATTAACCAAAAATATATGATCCGATATATGTACTCCACTGTTCAGTTAGCAGACCTTGACATAACTCTTAAAGGTCTTGACACTGAGTTGAGTTTATCTTTCGTAAAGGGAAAGCTCCCCCTACGAAAGTGCATCCTTGTCAAGCATCCCAATCTCTCGTCTAATGAAGGTGAACCTGTCCTCTGCCAAAGGCTTAGTAAAAATGTCAGCCCATTGATAATCAGTAGAAATAAAAGATATGGACACATCACCTTTTTCAACATGATCTCTAATGAAGTGATGTCTTACATCAATATGCTTGGTCCTTGAATGTTGAACATGATTCTTAGTGATGGATATGGCACTTGTATTGTCACACTTAATTGGGATATCCTTGAGGTTGATGCCAAGATCTCGCATTTGTTGAGCTATCCAAAGGATTTGGGAGCAACAAGCTCCAGCTGCAATGTATTCGGCTTCTGCAGTGGATAGAGCGACTGAATTTTGCTTCTTTGAGTGCCAACTGATCAAGGATGCTCCTAAGAATTGGCAACACCCTGATGTGCTCTTTCTATCCACCTTGTAGCCTGCAAAATCTGCATCAGAATATCCAATTAAAGTGAAATCCTTTTGCTTTGGGTACCATAGTCCAAGTTCCTTAGTGCCATTGAGATATCGAAAGATCCTCTTCACAGCCACGAGGTGAGATTCTTTGGGATCAGCTTGAAACCTAGCACACATGCAAACACTAAACATAATGTCAGGTCTACTAGCCGTGAGATATAATAAAGATCCAATCATTCCTCGATACTCCTTTTGATTGACACTTGTTCCAGTCTTGTCTTGATCTAGAGACAGTGTTGAGCTCATGGGAGTCTTGGCTGCTTTGGATTGATCCATCTTGAACTTCTTCAAGAGATCCTTAATGTACTTGCTTTGATTGACGAAGATTCCTTTCTTGGATTGATGAACTTGTAACCCCAAAAAGAAGTTTAGTTCACCCATTAAGCTCATCTCAAATTCACTGCACATAATGTCAGAAAATTCCTTGCACAAAGATGTGTTAGTAGCACCAAATAATATATCATCAACATAAATTTGAATAACCAAAATGTCCTTTCCTTTGGTTTTGATAAAAAGAGTCTTGTCGATCAACCCTCTTTTAAAATCATTTTCTAAAAGATATTTTGACAAGCGCTCGTACCAAGCTCTTGGGGCTTGTTTCAAACCATAAAGCGCCTTGTCAAGTTTATAAACATGATTGGGAAATTCTGAACTTTCAAAAGCTGGGGGTTGAGCAACATAAACTTCTTCTTCTAAGAAACCATTAAGAAAAGCACACTTGACATCCATTTGATATAACTTTATGCTCATGAAAGATGCAAATGCTAATAAAATGCGAATGACTTCAAGCCTGGCTACGGGAGCAAAGGTCTCCTCGTAGTCAATACCTTCCTCTTGATTGTAGCCTTGGGCAACAAGCCGTGCCTTGTTCCTCACAATCTTGCCATTCTCATCTAACTTGTTTCGAAACACCCATCGTGTGCCAATGACTGATTGATGCTTTGGTCTAGGCTTCAGAGTCCAGACTTTGTTCCTCTCAAATTCATTGAGTTCACTTTGCATAGCTATAATCCAGTCTGGCTCCTGAAGTGCCTCATTTACCTTCTTTGGCTCAATAAGAGAAACAAACGCGTTAAAAGCACAAAGATCTTTAAGTTTAGAACGAGTTTGAACACTAGAAGTAGGGTCAGAAATGATATCCTTTAATGAGTGTGATGAGGAGTATTTGAATTTCCTTTTGCTAGTCTCAGCTCCTTGATTCGTCACACCATCAGGATCAATTTGTGGTACATCTGACTCCGTGGTCCCGTTAGGTTCAGTTACAGCAGTTTCTGACGTCTCAACACTGTTGGATTGGACACCAAGGGCTTTGGACGCATCTTCAACACCTTGGGCCAATTCTTCAGTGTTAAGAAACGGTTCCTGCATGTTCTTCTTCTCTGTGTTCTTGATGGCAGTAACATCACCTTCCTCGTTCTCTTCATGGATATTAAGATCTATATCTGCAACACTTTCACTTAAAGCACCATCATTGCATTCATCAAAAATAACATGTATACTTTCTTCAACTACCTGGGTCCTTTTATTGAAGATTCTATAAGCTTTGCTACTCGTGGAATAGCCAAGAAATATACCTTCATCACTACACGCATCAAATTTCCCAAGGTTATCTTTTCCATTGTTATGAACAAAACAAGTACAGCCAAAGGGTTTAAAATAAGATATAAGTGGTTTGCGGCCTTTGAAAAGTTCATAAGGAGTTTTCTTTAAGATGGAACGAATAAGACAACGATTTAAAATGTAGTTAGCTGTGTTAACAGCTTCAGCCCAATAGGTTTTAGGTAATGCATTTTCTAAAAGCATAGTCCTGGCCATATCCTCTAAGGTGCGGTTCTTGCGTTCCACAACCCCGTTTTGTTGAGGTGTCCTAGGAGCAGAAAAGTTATGGGAGATGCCATATTTAGCACAAAACAAATCAAATTGAAGTTGATCAAACTCCCTACCATGATCACTCCGAATAGACACTATGGGCTCATTTCTTAAAGTTTGCAACTCCTTACAAAGTTTTGAAAACTCAAATAAGGCCTCTGATTTTTCTTTCAAAAAAGCAACCCAAGTATATCTTGAAAAATCATCGACAACAACTAGCATGTACTTTTTACCATTGGGAGATTTGACTCGCATAGGACCACATAAATCCATATGTAAAAGTTCAAGGGGTCTAGAAGAACTTACAACCTTTTTGGGTTTGAAGGAGCTACGTGTTTGTTTACCTCTTGTGCAAGCATTGCACATGTCAATACCTTTGAAGTCCATCTCAGGTAGCCCTCTTACAAGCCCTTTGGACACAAGCTTCTGTAGTGTATGTGGACTCACATGACCGAGTCTCCTGTGCCAAAGCTTTGGATCGTCCGTCAAGGCCTTTAAACAGGTTAAGCTTCCTTGTGCCACTTGATCAGTATTTACAGCGTATATGTTGTTGTAACGGTATGCAGTCAGAATAACTTCACCTGTATCATCTCTGCACACTATACATCTTTTCTTGTTAAATCTGACATTGTTACCACTATCACATAATTGAGAAACACTAAGCAAATTATACTTTAAACCATTAACAAGATAGACATTTTTAATACTATGGCTGGAATCACTTCCAACACTACCAATACCAACAATGTCGCATTTCCCTTTGTCACCAAGAGTGATTGTTCCCGTGGATTGCTCCTTTAGATCATGAAAGAGAGAACTCTTCCCACTCATATGCCTCGAGCAACCACTATCAATAATCCATTTGTGTTCTTTCACCTTGGTGATCTCCTGCAAAACAAACATCAACCTTTGTGGCTAGACCAATAAGCAAATTTGGATCCATTGTTGGGATAAACCATATTTGGTAAAATAGTGCCTTTTGGGACCCAAACTTGTGTTATCCGTTCTTTTCTCAAGTGAACAGGAAATGTATTGCGAATAATATAAGGATCCTTTCTTCTATAGGGGCATGTCTCTTTTACATGTCCCTTTCTAGCACAATGGTGACATATAGGAGAGGTTCTGCTTCCTTTAGCCTTTACAAAAGTGGTAATGTGTTGCTTCTTTAAAAATTTTGGATTGTAACCAATACCACTTTTGTTTAAAGAGCTTTGTTGCTCACCCAACATCTTATCGAGAGTGCCTTTGGATTTGGTAAAACTTATGAGGGCTGTCTGTTGGTCTAGAATCTTATTATTCAGGGAGATCTTCTCGTTCTCTAAGTCATGATGCTCATTTCTTAGAGAGGAGAGATCTTGCTTGAGTTCAGATTTCTCCGAGTCAAGCGTCTTGACTTTAATGTCAAGACCTGAATAAGAAGCTTCAAGACCTTTGACCCTCATAGACAGATCCTCAATGGTTCTTTCCTGGTCCACAGTTCTCTTAATAAGAATGTTAGTTTGGGCAATAAGCTTCTCTTCATTGGCAATCATATTTGAAAGGAATTCCGATAATACCTCTTTTGGACTTTCCATGAGTTTTCTTACAGTAGCTTCAAGCTTGTCATCATGGGATTCATTTTCTGAGGCCATAAGACAAATGTTGGCCTTCTCATCGTCAGAGTCAGAGTCGGAATCACTCCAAGTAGCTACCATAGCTTTCTTCTTCCATTTGTCACCTTTCTTGGGTTGGCTCTTTGTCTTTTGAGGGCAGTCCTTCACAAGATGATCTGTTTCACCACATTCAAAACAAGACAACGGTTTAGTCTTCTTTTCATATTTGTTGTATTGAGGCTTACCTCGAAATTTTGAAGACTCTAATCCATCCTTGTTGTTGAATTGCTTCTTCATTTTGAGAATTCTAGCAAGGCCTCTTGTGATAAGAGCAAAAGGATCATCCTCATCGTCATCTTCATCTTCGGATTCAGATCCATCCTTGGACTCATCCTTCTTAGACTTGAGTGCCAAATTCTTGGTGCTAGCTGGAAGTTCTCCATCGTCTTCATTAAGGATCATCTCATGCGTGATCAGCTTTCCAAGGAGGTCGTCAAGGGGTAGAGTGGTGAGGTCCTGAGCTTCCTCTATAGCTGTTACTTTTGGACCCCATTTCTCCTTTGGAAGGCACCTCAGTATCTTCCTTACTTTCTCAACGTTGGTAAAGCTCTTGCCGAGAGAGTCAAGGTTGTTGGTGATTTATGTGAATCGTGTGAACATGGCTTTGATTGACTCATCGGACTTCATCTTGAAGAGCTCATACTTTCGAAGGAAGATGCTGATCTTGGTGTCTTTTACTTGGCTCGTTCCTTCATAGGTGACGACCAACTTGTCCCAAATCTCTTTAGCTGACCTACACGAGGAAATACGGTTAAACTCATCAGTGCTAAGACCACAATAAAGTAGGTTGATAGCCCTGTAGTTTTTGGAGATGGTTTCAAGATCCGCTTGGTTGTAATCAGACTCCTTCTTTGCCACTTTGGTATCGTTTGGTCCTTCCTTCTCTGGAATCTTCGGACCATTCTCTATAATGTTCCAAAGTTCTAGATCTTGGTCAATGATGAACATCTTCATCAAAGATCTCCAGTGGACAAAGTTGTTTCCTACAAAGAGTGGCGGTCTGCTTGTGGACCTTCCCTGTGCAAATCCTCCGCTTGCTTCACCAGACATGATCGAAAACTCACAAGATTGTTAGATCAAAAACAGTGAGTAAAGCTCTGATACCAATTGAAGGTTCGATAATGTAAAACAAAGTAATATAGAAATACTCTAGAAGGGGGGTTGAATAGAGTATGCCCGTTTTTCGCAGAAAGTCTCAAGACTTTTGGAGCTGGAACCAAAACCTTTGAGATATACCTGAGTCACAAAGTTAAACAATTCGAACCAAGTGCGGAAATAAGGTAAAGCAATAAAGTAAAGGACACGAGTAATTGTTTACGAGGTTCAGCACAACTGGCCTACGTCCCCGCCTAGGGTTCTTCCACAACCCTAGGATTCAAAGGCTTTATTGAATGCTTAGCTTAGGATCCTAATAGCTCACCGAGAAGCCTCTCTCCTATACAATTGCAATCTAGTCAACTCACGTTCCCTTGGAGTCCTAGACCAATCTAGAAGAGCCCCACCTCTCTCAGCTATCTAATACAATCCTCTAACTCTCGCAAATCAATAGCCTAGTGCAACTTCCCGAGTTATAAACTCTCGAGTAACACTTGTAATGAATATATCCTATAAGCTCACAGTGACTCTCAAAGGCTTTGAAATGAACAACAAACTATATGAGCGCTTTGCAGAGAGACACTTGGAAGACAGATCGCTTGAAAGAATTAAAGCTCGTGTGTAGCACTTGTGCTTCTGTCTTCTCCTTCCTTTCCTTTATATAATAGCATGAAGATAGCATGGAGCGTGAGAATCTTCATCACCAGATCTCCAACGGCTCTTTCAAATCAGGTTGATCTTGGATCTTCTATTTAAGGACACTTCGAAGCCATGATCCATTTTTGAACCGATCTTCTCAACGAGTAAAGGAAGGATGTAATCTTGTTTTATACTTCCTGAAATGGTTAGTCCAACGAATATATATAATATAAAGGAAGTATATAGTAAGATAAAATAATATACGAATAATAAGATAGGTTTTGTATTTCATCAACTGTTAACGCTCCAAGGCCTTTGACACAAAAAACCTGTCAAAGCCTTTGGAACATCTTTTCCGATTTTCATCAAGGGAGGGAGTTATCACACCCAAATTCCAGATCACTGAAACTCCTATCAGTTACACACACCGGATTTAGCTTGGACTTAACCAGCCAATTAGTGAAAACCCATAGAAAAGGTGTGGGATCCATGTGATCCAAGAAAGCCAAGGTCAAGAAGACATGCAAATATCATAATCGAAGTATGCTAAATAGCCTGAATTAATATATTGAAAGTAAGCATTACAGGAAGACCAACAAGTGCTAGATTGAAAGAAGCCACACCCCAGAAGAACCTGTAGTCTTACAATAGTTGATAGGATAAAGCATACACAACACCTAATAAAGAAGCAGAGCAGGCGGCAAGATGCGAACCTAGTCCTCCCACCTACACTGCGAAGCTTAGACGAAATCTTGAACAAACCACCAGAGAGGCACCGAGTTAGCAAGCCGATATAGGAACCAAAAGGTGGGTGGCATCTGAACGGTGGTGGATTCAACACTCCAAAAGAGATTGCCCGGCTAAACCAAAATGGGCAATCGAGCCGATACAGGATGGGAGAACTAACCATGAAGACGTTTGTTGCTGCTTGCCGGCATGTCGGAGCAAGCAGTGTCGTCTTCATCAGTGCGTAATTTCCTCTTGCAGGAGGAGGACCTCGACATGGAGATGGAGCCCGGAGAATCCGATTGCACCTCCACACCACCAGCACTAGCCATAGCAGCAACAGAGGGAGCGACCATCAACATCTGGTTTGAAGCAGCAACGTCGGCTAAGCGCACCTCAGATGATGGGGCAAAGTCTTCGAGCATGCGGTCAAGGGCGTCATTGGTGAAATCAGCCGGCAGTGCCCTGCACTCATTCATCAGTTCTGGATCTTCATCGTAGTCTACCATTTCAAGATCAAACACCTCATAGAACGCAAAATCTGAAAGAGCGGGATCATAGCTCGGGGAGGCGTAGTTTTCCGAAGCCGAGATGTTATCCGTCGTGGCACCAAACACAAAACTCAACAAAAATACATATTTTAAAAAAAAATATTATTTCATCATCAAATTTCTTAGCACTTGATAATATTAGTGTTGGTTTTATTACTGAATTATAACGTACTAATACATATGAAAAGATTTACTCCTAATTTACACATTTGAAAATAATTATTTTTTATCTTTAAATTATAAACTTTTACTGATTTTTTATGAATTCAGAAAATAAGAGATTCCTCTTTAAATTATAAAAAATTATTTCAAGTATATTACTACATCCGTTCGACAAAACTTGTCGTTTACTAATCACGCACGTTTTTTTAGAATGATAAAAATTATATAAAATATTTTTTTTTCAACAATTTCGTAGTTATTATTAATAAGTACAAACTTGTTAAATTTTTTTTATAAAAAAATGAATATTTTACATAATTTTTATCATTCTAAAATTTTACATAATTTTTATCATTCTAAAATTTTACATAATTTTTATCATTCTAAAAAAACGTGCGTGAATAGTAAACGACAAGTTTTGTCGAACGGGTATTATACAAACAAATCAAGGGTTACTGTTGCCCTACCTAACCAATAATTTTTGCAACTAAAGTCAAATGGACCAACTTGAGGCAAGATAATCCTAATCTCCACTAATCAATACAGCAAGGAGTAATTTATTCACTGATGACAATTGGTTTTCAAAGTGGGACCCACCTGAAAATCTGGTCACAGGCACAGAGTGGAGAGCGCACTCCACTACAAAGCTTCAAAGTCCCAACTCTGAGCTTCAATAACCGTGCTCAGATTTTATTATTACTCCCTCCGTTCCATAATACATGTCCCTTTCCTTTTAGGCACGCTTTTTAATAAGCGGAAAACTCTATAAAATATAATTTTTTTAATTGATTTTTTTATAAGATATGATACTTATTACTAATGAGTATCATATTATATAAAAAAATTAATTAAAAAAATAATATTTTATAGAGTTTTTCGCTCATTAAAAAACGTGTCAAAAAAGAAAAGGACATGTATTATGGAACGGAGGGAGTATTATTTAATGCATCAATACCCACTTTTACTGTTCTCTCCCCTGACCCCTCTCTCTCTTTTTTTCTGTCTTGTGTTGGAGTTGTTTTCTTTCCTGCTACTGGGTTTGTTGAAACTCTCTCCCCTCTGTTGTTTGTTTTATCCCCATTTTCTACTGCATTTTTTTAAAGGAGATGAGATGAGCTGCTGTGATTCCCTTTTGGTCTCGTGAAGAGTCAATCAAAGTTAAAGCTGAAGTCTTTTGATTCACACCTTCTCCCAAAGTTCAAGGCCATGGATGAGAGAATCTAGGGTTTGGCTGGCAGAAAAAAAGAGGTTCAGCTCTCTTTCTCTCTCTCATTATCACCTCTTTTCTTTTAAATTTTCTTCCCTTTTTTTCTTCATTGTGAGCTGAAATTTGAATTCCTGAAGCTGATTTCTTTGTTGGTATGTCAAATCTTTGATCTTAATTTGTACATTTGAATCTGATCTTCTGGGTCTCACTGTGCTAATTTCCAGTCTGATTCCTCAAATGCCAAGAGCCCTTTAATATTATCTCATGTGGGCGTTTGATTTCTTTCACTGTTGAATGCGGCTTTTGATTCTTACTTACCTTTTTAGGGTTGTTAGAGATTAGATTCATTTGAGGTGCTGGTAGGCAAATTTTCCGGAGATGGAGAGGGTTGAAGTAGCTAACAAAGCAGCTGTGGAGAGCTGCCATGGTTTGCTGAATCTCTTGTCCCAGCCCCAAGATGAAGCTCAGCAGAGGGGTTTAGTGGCTAAAACTGACCAAGCAGTGGCCAAGTTCAGGAGGGTTGTGTCTCTTCTTAACAATGGTGTGGGTTTGGGCAATGCAAGGTTCAGGGTGAGGAAGTCTATAAGCCCCAGTTTCCCCCAAAGGATTTTCCTCGAGAGCCCGGTTTGTCGAATACCCGATGCACCGACTAAGCAGTCTCTCCAGTTTCTGAAAAGCAGCTTGGATGAGGGCAGGAGTCTGGAAAATGGTTCAGCAACTGGGAAGAGTTCTCTGTCCCTTTGTTTGGGAAGCAGCCCGTCTCTTGATTTGAGCTCGAACGGGAAATCCCCGCATCAGCTTGCAAATTACCAGTTGTTGCAGAAACAGCAGGAGCTTCTCCAACAGCATCAGCAGCAGCTGTTGCTGCAACAAAGGATGCAACTTCAACAGCAGCATTTAAAGCATCCATCTGAGATTTGGTACCCGAAGAGCAACAGTGGCGTGAATCTTAACTTTGACAGCTCTAATTGCACGCCGACAATGTCAACAACTACTAGGTCCTTTATATCGTCATTGAGTTTGGATGGTAGCGTAACGAACATGAGTGGAAATGGTTTTAGTTTAATCGGGGCAGCACAGTCGTCTGATCAGAATTCGAGCCAACACAGGAAGAGGTGCTCCGGAAAAGGGCATGATGGATCATTGAGATGTGGAAGCAGCGGAAGGTGTCATTGCTCTAAGAAGAGGTTAGACTTGAATACTCTGATCATTTCGTGATCCAATCTTCAATTTTCCTCCAAATCTCGCTCAATCTAACTCTGGTTATGTGTTTATCTTCTAACAATGCAGGAAACACAGGGTGAAAAGATCAATTAAGGTTCCTGCTATAAGTAACAAGGCCGCAGATATCCCACCAGATGAGTATTCATGGAGAAAGTATGGACAAAAGCCGATTAAGGGATCACCTCACCCGAGGTAATGAAAAACAGTTATCCTTCTCCCTTGTACTTGATCTTGATTTGTAGTTTATCCCTTTTATTAGTATGAATTCATGGCAAATTCTTGAAGGATTGACCCGTCTGATTAAAGGTTGATTTCATGCCAATTTCAACGGCTGCTTCTGTCGAGTTTATTCCTTCAATTCGAGATTCCTTGCCTTTTCCAACTTTGTTTGTCTGCATTAGGTGACATTTTTTGCTGGAATAGGTTCTTAGTGGACAAAGTGAGAAATGTCATCCATTTCAAAGGGAATGTAGTGCTTTATTCTGAATTGGTGGTACTACTACTTCCTTGGTTTTTAAATGGTAACTGTAGGGGATATTTTTGTGGCTTTGTAGCATCAATTTAGTCCTGTATATGGATTCTGCTTATCCTATCACCTCCCACTTTGATCAAATTTAACAGCTCTTGTCAACAATCATGGCAATAGTTTTAGTTGTTTTAGTCTGACTTAATTTCTTTGTCCAACAAACTCAATCTCCAATTAGGCGTCTTCTTGATTACAAACTGTCTCTTTCTGATTGAACGATCTTTCCGAGTTGGTAATTTCTCATTTGAGTATTGAGTCATTCTTCTGACTTTTAATATAGACTTATGACGATAACTTGCAAATTGCCAGTTGTTTTTAGTTAAGATTCAGGTCAAATGACCTTTATGAATCTGATGTTGTGGCTATTCTCATATATTGGGGTGATGTTTTCACAGGGGTTACTACAAGTGTAGCAGCATGAGGGGCTGTCCTGCGAGAAAGCATGTTGAAAGATGCTTAGAAGAGCCTTCAATGCTCATTGTTACATATGAAGGCGATCACAATCATCCCCGTCTCCCATCCCAATCAGCCAACACCTGATTTCGTCACAGAATTGCACTCTTGACGCCTCAGCTGTGCAACTTTGAGTCCCCTCTTAGCATTGGAAGAATTCTAGCCGTACTAGGAATGACTTTGAACTGTTCCTGTACATAATTTTCATGAAAGTCGATGCAGGAAAAGCGAATAGATGTTAATTAGTCTTTTGGGTTCGGTTTCTTTTCGGGTTTGGGCAATGGTACAGTCCAAGAATTCAATGAAGAAAATATTGGGGGTTTCATAATGTATTATTGACCCATCTTTTCCTGTCTTGTGATATCTATCTTGTCAAAAGTTAGGGGAAATGGTTGAATGTGTCAACTTTAAAGGAAGGTCTTTTATAGCCTTATGAATGTTGCATATTCTATTTTGCATGTGTTCTTCAATCTGCAAATTTGTTAGAAATGGAGAGTTTGTTATTGGGTCATTTGGATTTGTTACATCTACTGTTTGTGAAACTTCCTGATCGATAAATGCAACTTCCTTGAGTGTAGGCGTGTGATCAAATTTACCTACCTGTCTGTGGCTCATTTCCTGACATGGTACTATGGTAGGTAAGATTTTCATGTGGTTTTTGGCTAGGTTTTTTCCTTTCTACTAATTCATCTATTTTAAACTACGCATGGTTTTCATTTTCATAGATTTGTCATTGTTTGTAGATAAAAACGATTCTCACGGACTTCTCTTAACTATGATTGCAGCTCGGTGTCAGATCAAAAGATCAATTTAAAAAATGTGGTCTTCGAAACCATCTACAAAGTTTCGAACGCTAAAAAAACAAATGATTCAAGGTACGATCCACATAAATAACTAGATAACGCTACATGAATGCCTCGGCTGTCCCATTATTCATGAGCGAGTGAACATAACTGCGTTTGAAGAAACAATCTACAAAACTCGGCAAAAAGTCATAAAATAAAGGCGAAACTAATTAAAATAAGGGAAATTTCGGTTGGTACCCTCGTGGTTTTGCCTTTTCCGGTTGGTGACCACAAGTTTTTTAAATTCCGGATGGCACCCTCGAGTTTATATTTTTTTCCTGTCCATACCCTTTTCCCACTTTCCTGTTATGTTTTAAAGTTTTGGGGAAAAATTGTAAATTTCTTATTTTGAGAGGTAGAAATATAATAAAACCTTGTAGTGTTGATTCATCCCTTCGCCTTCACTCGTCCATGTCGATCACTCCCTGTATATGGAACATGTCATGTTTATCAATTTTAAGCTTTTATTTTCGACCTTCATTGAAGTTTGATGATGTTGGTCCAATTTGTTGCTTGTGTAGATGATGCCCAATTCCCCCCCCAATGAAGGGTTAGGGTTTTTGGTGATTTTGGTTGAAACCTTCCCCTAAATTTGACAATTGGAGCTTTGTAGTTCGAATTAAGGGTGGAGATCGGTAGATTTGGAGACTTTATCCTTAGATTATACAAATCCCTAATTCTATTTAGTCTTTAATTTGATTTAATATGGAGATTGTGATTTGAGAATTTTTTTGTTCTTGTTATTTGGGTCACTTTAACTTTACAGATGGGGGACGAGGGGTTTTAGATTTTGGTTGAAGTTGTTCCCAATTCACCAGTGTTGTGTTTGATATTGAATGTGGCTGGAGAGGCTAGCAGGAAGGGGATTGCCGCAGAGTCCTCGGGGGTCGGGAAGGAGGGATGGGAATTGGGAGAGGCGCTAGTGTTGGACGGGGCGATGGAGGGTGAGATTGGGGATAAGGGCGGCGGGGTAGATCAGTGGGTGATGAGGGGAGGGGAGTGGAGTGGCTAGCCGAGAGCCATGACTCGATCGAGGGGCGGTCGAAGGTGTGGTCATCGGGGATAGTGACGGGTCGAACATGGCGTCGAGAGAGATCTCAGGCATCGGCAACAGTGGCCACATTGGTGGGGATGATGGAGTTGTAATTTACTAATTTTCCCTCTCAAAATAAAAAATTCACAATTTTCCCCCAAAACTTTTAAAACATAATAGGAAAGTGGAAAAGGGGTATGGACAGGAAAAAATATAAACTCGAGGGTACCATCCGGAATTTAAAAAACTTGTGGTCACCAACCGGAAAAGACAAAACCACGAGGGTACCAACCGGAATTTCCCTTAAAATAACCCAACCTTTAAGAGGGTGTTAAAAATATATCTCTACCTTTTAAGTGTAAGATAAATATCCCGACCTTTATAGGTGGTGTTAAAATAATATCACAGTAATTTTTTCTAAAAAAAAATGATGACATGGCAAAAAATAATACTCCCTCTGTTAATTAAAACATGTCGTTTAGTATTCATACACGCTTTTTTAGAATAATAAAAACTATATAAAATATTGAATTTTTTAAAAATTTATTTTTATAAATTTAAACTTAATAGTAATAAGTATGAAATTGTTTAAAAATATTGTTAAAGAAGTTAATATTTTATATAGTTTTTAACACCTAAAAAAACGTGCGTGAATAATAAAACGTCAAGTTTTAATTAACGGAGGGAGTAATTTATAAAAGGAAAAACTAATAAAAAAGGGTGCCACTATATACACCGCAAATCCGGATTAAGGATTTGCACGTCCACTATTTCAGTCTTGCACGTCCTTAACAACGTGCAAGCACGTCCTTAAGGACGTGCAATACTTGCACGTTGTTAAGGACGTGCAAACCCTAGTTAGGGTTTTGCGTTTAGGGTTTAGGGTTAGGGTTTAGGTTTTCCGACGGTTTTGTAATGTTAATAATAAAATTGAAGTGTTTAGCTAGTGGATTTGAAGTATATGTAAAAAAAATGCCTTGCAGTATGTTCCACAAAGTATGGCAAGAAGCCACTTCCTTGGAAAGGAAAACATTGGGATTCACCTTAATCTTGGCGAAGATGGAAGATCTTGGAAAGTGAAACACTTACACAATGATAACATTTATTTCAGTAATATTTTAGGGTTGCACTTGCATATTAGTTTACATTCATAAGTTTAATAAAGTTGTGGAATACAATCTAGGACAATAGTAAAGGACGGCCGGCATCGGCACGCAAGGCTCTAAATCTCTCAATCTGAGCTTGAAACGGAGCATCCCATCCTTCGACACTCGGATGATGATGTTCGACCCATTTTAGTGGAGGCGGCGGAAGATGAGCGTTAGGACGCAACCAGATCTATGAGAACAAAAATTTAGAGTTAGAGTATTGACATATGTATGAAAAGCAGGAATAGGTAATAAAAAAGACGTTTGAAGTCGTACCGCGGCAAAATGGTCTTGGTTTCCGATGCAGGCTACACCAAGAGTTGCTGATTGGGGAGGGTTGTTAGCATATGTCGGCGAGATCATGGGGAGACATGTGAACGGATGATGCCAAGCTAGGACGACGAGAGGAATCTGATATACCGCCGCAAATACTAAACCCATGATGGGTAGCTCTATCCACCGTCTCCTATCACCATGTGTGGCTCCGACCCATCTCTGGTAGTCGACGAACTGCTGAAATGGGTACTCTCCCGTATAACAACCGACGTACAGATCGGCGTGATCCTCCAAGTGATTGCATAGTAACGTTTTGAGTTCCGGGAAAGCAGTCTCGCCGATCGGTGATGTCAAAGCCGCCAAAGCACGGTAGCCACAATGACCATCTCCAACAGTGTCCCTCACCGTCTCAATATGACCGAACATGAAGGGATCAACGTTGTTTTGACCCCAGTTGAACCCTCCGAACACATCATCACGTCCACGTCGAGCTGAGGTCGCTTGTGGACGAGGCCGAGCAGCATTTCGAGCATCACGCGCTTCTTCTCTCTCAAACCTTTCCCTTACCTCCTCGTATGGCAACGGGTTGGTTCTGCGCAGGGATGGGCTCGGGCTCTACCTGTGGGCCCCCCCGGCCCTGAGCCTGCCCCTCCTGACCGTCGTCAGCCTCCTCAACGACGTCAGGGATCACATCATCTCCAGACCCCAAGGAGATCGCCGCTGGTGTGGCGGAGGTCGAAGGCTCGGGCTCCTGTGTGCCGGATGTAGAAGCCTCTGGCACGGCTGAAGTAGATGCCTCCGGTATGGTCGGTGGAACCCGAGCAGGCGGTCTCCCCATGTCGGCCCGTCGCCCACCGACTACGTCGGTAATGCAGCTACTCAAAACCTCAGGGGGCTCTAAGGAAGGCTGCAACCCCATCGTCGCATCGCCGGAAGGATCCCAAGGTGGCATACCCGCCCAGAAGGTGTCGTTCTCGTCGACCGGGGGCGTCCCCATCGACGGTTGTAAGCGCTCTGCAGACGCGAGCAGATCGTCGACTGTATGGTCGGGGGGTGCCGTAGACTCATGTACCTGGCTTACCGCTGCCCGGTCGCCGAACCTAATAGGCCGAAGGGTACCATCATCCCTCATGAGCCTCCCTGCCTGTTATTATGATCCAGTTGAATATTAATGTCTTTTCAGTATATTTTAATATATTGCAATGTATTTTAATGTCTTTTGATGTATTTTAATATATTTTCATATGTTTTATTGTCGTTTATTCTATTGTAATGTTATTTAAGTATTACAATTATATTTTAATGTTTTTTATTGTATTCAATATAAATTTATTTTTATGTATTTGAATATATTTAAATATATTTTAATGTTAATTAAATACTTTTGTAGTATTATAATATATTTTAATGTTTTTTATTTTCTTTCAATATATATTTATTTTTATGTATTTGAATATATTTGAATATATTCAAATATATTTTAATGTTAATTAAATACTTTTGAAGTATTATAATATATTTTAATGTTTTTTATTTTCTTTCAATATATATTTATTTTTATGTATTTGAATATATTTTAATATATTCAAATATATTTTAATGTTAATTAAATACTTTTATTCACTTGTAATTATTTTCTATGTATTTGAATATATACTATCTATTACGAGTATATTCTATCAAATTACAACTATATTTTCTATCACACTATCTATTATATTCTATCAAATTACAACTATATTCTTTTCTATCACACTATATACTATAAAAAACATTATAATATATAAATAAATCAAAAAATATAGTTTCAATTATATTCTATCAAACAATATATATTATCAATCATATATTCTAAAAAATTCTATTATAAAACTATATTATCTATCTAATTATATTTTAAAACTCTAAAAATAAATCAAACAAAAATTAATTCAAATAACATACCGGTGGAGTCGGGATCGGGGACACCTCAATGGTCCGACGCTTCCGCGGCGGTAATAGACCGTCGTCCGCCTCCGCCACAGCTCCGCCTCCATCGCCGCCGCCAGTCGCCGCCCCACCACCACCGTCACCGCCGCCAGTCGCCGCCCCACCACCACCACCCTTCTCAGCCGCCAATGTCGCCAGCACCACTAGACCGGGAGCCACCGGCTCCACCGCCACCGCCTCCACCTCCATCGCCGTCGCCTTCGCCTCCAATGCCGCCACCGCCGCCTCGAGGTCTCCCTCTCTCTCTGTCTCCATCTCTATCGGTCTCTCTCTCTCTCTGGGTCGCTCTCTCTCTCTCTTTGCCGGCTCCAGCTCTCTCGCTCTCTCTCGCTCGATTTCAGACGAAGAAGACGATGAAGAAAGACGAAGAGGCACGTCCTCTTTCGTCTTTAAAGGACGGGCTTGCACGTCTTTAAGAACGTGCCCTAATGCACGTCCTTAAGGACGTGCAAGCCCGTCCCCAAGGACGTGCAGGCACGTCCGGATTTGGAAAAAAAAAAGATACACCCCACTTGCACGTCCTTAAGGACGTGGGGATTTGCGGTGTATATAGCCGAAACGTAAAAAAATCGTTCCGGCTATATACACCGCAAATCATGCACGTCCTTAAAGACGTGCAATATTAGACAAAAGGCTTGCACGTCCTTAAGGACGTGCAATATTATCCTTGTGATTTGCGCTGTATATAGCAACACCCTAAAAAAATTCAGCACTAATCTAATTTTTGTTAAACCGTGGGTTTTATGAATTCTTTTTCATAAACCAACGTTTTCTTAACCCTCATCATTTTTTATTAGTTTTTTCTCGTTATTTGTTAAAACCCACGGTTTAACAAAAATTAGATTAGTACTGAATTTTTTTATTAGTTTTTTCTTTTATAAATTATTATTTTTGCCATGTCATCATTTTTTTTAGAAAAAATTATTATGATATTATTTTAACACCACCTATAAAGGTCGGGATATTTATCTTACATTTGAAAGGTGGAGATATATTTTTAACACCCCCTTAAAGGTTGGATAAAATAAAAGGCCAACTCCATATCATAAGAAGGGAGAACAACACTTATAAGGTCAACCTAGTCAGTGAAACCGAATTACATTATGTGCAAGACTTTATGCTTTTTAATAGAATACGTAAATAACTCTGGTCAGATGGGATAAGGTCTATAGACAAAAGCGACTAGGAGGAACATGATTATACAAAACAAACGAAACTTCTTGGAAAATTCTACTAGAACCACATAATGTGGGTTCAGTTGATCAGAAAAAAAAAATCTTAAAGAAAGCCCACTCCTTAAAGATCACAAAAAACATCTCTTTGCCATGGGCAAAATTGATGAGATTAAAATATGAGTTTTGGAGAGGGTTAATATGTCAAGTAGGAGATGAAAAAATCATCAAATTTTGAAAAGAAACTTAGCTAGAAGAGAAACCACGGATGGGAAGGGAATAATCCAACACCATAGTCAATGAAGCTTAGAAGGTAGAAAGATATATTGACAACAACAACCAAATATGAAAAGTCTATTAACTTTTGGAAAAATAACTAGGAATAATATGAAATATCGCTTGTGAATAAAAAAAACATACGAACTTTATAAATTACTATGCTTGATATGAACTATCACATAATAAACCAATTTTAATACGAACATATTTCCGGTCCAAATCCAGGCCGTATTGCTGACGTGGCAATCGGAAAACAGTGAAAAATATAAAATAAAGTAAATGTGTTCCCTTTACTATTCATCTTCTTCCTACCTCTTTCACCATCTCACAAAACCTCAAAAACTCCACCACCACAACTTCTGGGCACCACCACCACATCCAAACAACCACACTACTAGTCCACCAATACTACAACCACTCCAAAGTCCAAATTGCTCGGGGATTTGGGGATGCTTGATTTTATGGGATTTGGGGTTTTGCGGTTGAGATTCACGGCTGGGCGGAGGGATGTGAAATCAATCTCGTCGTTCGCATCTAACCGCGCTGGTGTTGCTCTGGGAGGACCCGACGATGCCGATTGGTGGAGTTAGGATCTAGGCTTCGCGTTCAAAGCAATGTCCTTGTCGTCATCGCGGGTCTCGAATAGGGGAGATTTGTCATTTGTGGCGGCGGTTTGGAGTGGTTGTAGTGGTGGTGGACTAGTAGTGTGGTTGCTTGGGTGCATTGGTGGTACCCAGAAGTTGTGGTGACGAAGGTTTTGTGGTTGTGTGCCATGGTTGAAGGAGAGGCAGGGAGAAGATAAACAGTAAAATATTGGCAAAGGTCACCAAAAGAAAATCAGGCGTCACAACAAAAAATTTTGTGACCAGAAAAAATAAAATATCATCAAATTTTTTTAATCAACAGTAAATATTGTCTTTTTAATTTTTTAAAATTATAAAAATATGATTTTCAAAATAAAATTTTATAAATATATAAAATAGTTATTAATAATGTAAATATATTTTTTATACTTTTTTTAAGGTTTAATAAATGTAAAAATAATTTAGTGTCGTGGAGAGTGGATTAAGGTGTGATGTAGAAGATTCCATAGCTTATGGATAAGATGGATTATGAAATGTCTGACAACAACCTCTTTATCAGTGCTTGTAAACAACATCCTTGGAAAACAATTCAAGCCTAACAGAGGGATTAGACAATGTGACCCTTTAACCCCTTACATATTTATTCTAGTTATGGAAGGTCTCTCAAGAGAATTACACAAAGAAGCATTATTAGAAGATGCTCTAGTAGGGATTAAATTAACTAAAAATGGTACCCCCATACATTTCCTAACCTTTGCAGATGATACCCTAATATTTGCAAAGGCAGCACATACCAGCCTTAATACTATCCAAAACATGCTAAACAACTTTTCAATTTGTTTTGGAGCTAAGATTTGATTGGATAAGTACCGCTCTTTCTGCTTATGAGAGGGTAGAAGTCTTCCATTTGGAGAGTTGTTTTTTTAGATTTTGAACAACATCTTCAAAGAGACAATTTTTTATTCTCCCATTTAAAAGAGGGATACCTAAGTAATTCTCAAGTGTTCTCGTGATGGGAACCCCCATATGCTAGAGTTTGGGATACATTACCTAATACAAAATTTTCTTCTACCGAAAGGAATCCTAGAACAAAATGACCAGATCAACAGAAACTTCTTCTGGAATAAGCTTCAATCAGAAAGGTACACACCGCTTGTAAGTTGGGAAACATATGTAAAAGTAAATGCCAAGGAGGCATGGGCATTAGGAAAGCAGAAGATCTCAATATAAGCTTACAAATGAAGCTCCTTTGGAAGCTCTACACAAACGAGAACAATATATGGGTCCAGAACTCCAGATCATACACGAAAAGTACCTTCAAAAGGAAAATATTAGAAACCACTTCAATCATCTTACTTCTTGGCAGTTCGGTTGACTACTCTCCTTAAGAAACAAATTTGAACAAGGTCTCATCTGGTTAATTGGGAACGGATATAGCATAAATGTTTGGTCGCACCCCTGGGTCCCAAATCAAGATCTTGAACAATTTAGAGGGAACCATGATCCGGAAATGAAAGTATCCCAACTTTTTAACTTACAAAAACGGTGGAATACTCCACTAGTAAATATCCTCTTTCCCCCGGAAGTCTCTTGTAAAATTCTAGATATACAAATCCCAAATTGGGATACACCAGACAAACTTATCTGGAAGCTTAACCCAAGTGGAAACTTCACTACGAAATCGGTCAAACACATGACAAACAACGTAACTCAAACTTCAAAAGACCTTAACTGGATTTGGAAGTTAAATCTACCCCCTAGAATAAGAAACTTTATGTGGAAAATAATGGTAGATGGTCTTCCTACCACTCAAAGGCTTAACAAAACGTTAACCGAGTTTCCAGTCAGTGTAGTCTTTGTAATCAAGCGGAAGAAGATGTGGAACACTTGATGAGAAGTTGCCTATTCACTAGAAATATAATTGCCCATTTTGAGCTACAAACAGAAAAATACTTCCAACATTTGAATATAAATGAATCTCACCCTTTTAATATAGACGACATCCGACTTGAAAATAAGAATTTTAAGGAACTAGTCTTCATTTGACAAACTATTTGGGAAATCAGAAATGAAGTTATCTTTAGGAATAAAACTCCGGCGCCAATAGAAAATATCATTCGAAGAATCATTGCAAACATCTATGATTGGTCCCAAATTAAAAAAGAGAATTATAGGAATAAAGTAACAAACAGGAGATTTAAAGCTAAATGGAGCAGACCATCAGGGGCCGTCTACAAAATCAATGTGGATGACTCTGTTAATCCCACAAGCGTTTGCCATGTGGGAGGGGTTACTCGGGACTCACGGGGCCACGTCATTGACATGTTTTACAAGGAAACTATCAAAGCCTCAGTTATTCAAACTGAAGCTATCGCTATTCAAACAGGAATGGAGCAAGCAATTAGGAAAGGACTTCGAAGAGTAATAATAGAAGGGGACAACCTACAGCTCATCAAAGCCATCACAAGCAGGAATAATGTCAGATGAGAGATTATACATCACTAGTGGCGGAACCTAACATCTTTGGTCGGAGGGGCCACAATATATATTTAGATTTTTTTATTTGTTTTATACCAATTACACAATAATTTTGAAAAAAAAAACTATTTTAAAAAGAAGTTATGGAGATTTGAACCCCCAACTTGTTGATTAAAATAATAATCATTTACCAACTAAACTAGACTAATTAGTTGTTGAAGTGCTCTTTTACTATTTACGTATCATAAAAATATATTACATATAACATTAATTTTTTCCTGCCCGGGGGGGGTCATGGCCACCTCCCAGCTCCCGCCTACACTGAGTTCCGCCACTGTACATCACATTGGGAAGATCAAGCAACTAGATTCTACTTTTGACCTTGTTGAATACATACACTGCTACCGAGAAGCGAATCAAGTAGCCGACTTCATAGCTTGAAAGGGTATCATTAGTAATAGCTCTACTATCCCTTTTAATATGGGAAGTTTGTACCATCATCCTTAAGGATGATCAAATAGCCAGTTGTAATCGCTCCTAATTCTTGCATACTGTAAAAAAAAAAAAGGTGCGATGTAGAGGATTTGGACGGCTAATTATAAATTATGTAGTTCAAAACTGAGGATAAGATGCATCTTACCGCTTGTAATTTGTGTATCACAATTATTTGTATAATTTTACTTTAAAAAAAGGTACAAAATATATATATATATATTTTATACATTTATATGTGTCTATAAAATTTTGTAATGGAAAAAATGTTATAAAATATATAATTAAAAAATTGATAATATTAGTTTATAATATTTATATATTTATAAAAAAAATAAGAAATTTATAAACATATAAATATAGTCTATGAAATTAAAAAATATATAATTAATTTTTTTTTTAAAAAAAAATCATACTCCAATTTTTTTTTTTTATCTACGAAGTGATGTAAAGTGTGAATGTGTGATGCATATCATTTCAACCGCTAACTATATAGGAATGAAAAATTGAAGCACTAGAAAATGAATAAATAAAAACAAATCAGCTACCAATTGCAAGCCTTTGAAACCAAGGTATCGAAAGAACGAGGCTCCGCACTACCAACATGAATTGCAAGCTCGGGAAGTAGATTGTTGACGGACATCTGCACACACGCTTCTTCGCTCAATTTCTCTGAGCATTGTAGTCTAAAACTTCTCCATCTTGCGATGAAGTCATTAGCTGACTCATTTGACCTCTGTTGGGTGTTTGCCAAGTCCATGATGGAGACTCTGGCTTTCGAGCTCACAAATTGAGCCAAGAATTCTTTTTGTAAGTCATCCCATGTATGGATAGACTCTGGCTGAAGCTGTGTGTACCAGGTGAAGGCTGACCCTCGTAATGACTGGACAAACTGCCTGATCAATAGAGGATCACTTAAGGCGGTTTCTCCGCACGCTGAGTAAAAGTGGGCCAAGTGCTCACGAGGTGACCCGTTAATCCCATCGAATTTGTCAAAGTTTGGCCTCTGATAATTCGGAGGGAAAGGGATGGCGTCAAACTCAGCAGGATAAGGCTTCCTGTAGCCAATCACAGGCGGACTCTGAGAAATCTTGAATTCCCGAATCCCTTGTGCAATCCATTCTTTTATTTCCTGAGGGGAGATAGAGGTACTGCTTTCTCCCGTGTTGGGAATCTCTTGCCTGTTCTCCGAATTCCGCTCTTGCCTGTTCTCCGAATTTCGCTCTTGGAGCTGATCCATGAGCAATTTAATTTGAGCGTCTCTCTCCTCTAGCTTCTTTTGTAGTTCCTGGAGCTGCTCTTCGGTGCTTGTTGCTCCAGTTACTAAAACTGGCATGCTCTCCACTTCCTCTTCAGAGTCGTTAGATGATCCACCTTCGCTTACGACAACCGGAAAATCCTCCTCTTGAAATAGAGAAGTAGAATCTCCATATAACGGGGAACCCTGCTTTTCTTCTTGAATCATTTCTTGGTTCGACGATTGGGTTGTCTTTCCAGCATATGACTCGGCCTTAGACATAGACCTTGTCACCCGTCGTTCACATTTTTGGTGTGGAAGTGACGTTGATTTCAGACCCTTTCCTTTCCCCTGGGCCTGAGAAACCTTCGACGTCTCCCTTTGAGGGTTAGAAGGCCTTGGTACCTCAACTTCCGGGACCTTGGCTTTTTTAGCTTTCACATTTGAGGACATTCCCTCTGATTCCCCATCGGAATAAGAGGTGAACAGAACTTGAGCTACATTGTCCACGTTCACAGGAATTGACCCAATCAAGACTTGTCTTGAGCTGGCCAGCAGGTCCTTAGCAGCACTCCACAATGTTGCGTTGGCTAGTTCCAAAGCAGGGGAACGAGCCAATTTGCGAAGAGCTCCGGTTTTTCCGCGTTGGGAGCCACACTTACGCCCCCTCTTCCTGCGAGGTTTGTTCTTCTTCTTTGCCTCATTCACGGCTGGCTTTGAAACCTTCACTGAGTTACCACTTCTCTTGATAACTCGAATGATTGGCCCACGAGCAGTCTCAGGGGTGGGCTCATTTCCGTCGGCTACATCTTCCTGGATGGCCTCAAAGCTATTGTTAGTTGCGATCTCAACCATGATGGATTCCCTGGTCACATTAAATTGAACCTTGAATGACCTCCTTCTCACCCAGCGACCGCCCTCCACGAGGAAAGTTGCTGGCAGTTCGTTGAAGTTGATCATAACTCTTGGTGCCATTTCCTGATAACAAAAAAAAAAGGCAAACATTAGTATCAACACAACTAAGAGATGAAAAGGCAAAAAGGGTCCCACTGGGCGTGCCAAAAATATGTTGAACAAAAATGCGCGAATAATTGTAAAACATATTTTATTTAATTTTTAGAATTTGAGTTCGACCCCTTTTGGTTATTCTCTTGATTCGAAGTCGTATCGACACCAAGACTTAAGTGGTTTTGGTGATTTGGGCTGCACCCGAATTTTTTAATGGGTTGCCTACGTATCTCTTGGAAGAGAATCAAGCCTTACGTAGTTCAGAGTGTTTATATTGATTTGATATTTGGGTTTTGGTGATTGAGCCCGACGAGCTTGAGCTTTATATCGGGTGTCCTACGTACCCGTTTGGAACGGGATCAAATCACCCGTAGTTCTTTTGAGAACCAATTATTTAATTTGTTTGGACTTTGACCTCGTATTCATTTAGAAGTGAATTTAGAGGTTGACGACTGTACCCGATATATATTTTTAGGATTTAATATCGGGTTACCTACGTAGCCGATATAAGGCGTCAAGTCTTTACGTAGTTCTCTTTAAGAACCGTTTGGATTTGGGAAAATTTGACTTAGGGTTTTGACTCCGTTTTCTTTTTCCTCGTTTAGAAGTCAATTTCGAGATTGACCCACTAGAATAAATTGGCAACGAAATTTTACGAGTTTAACTTTATGATTTCGTTAAACCCGATTTCTAATTTATATCAATAATAATTTCATATTCTAGTGGGTGTATCCCACAATTATATGTTTAAAACTTAGGCCGAAGCATGTATACACATATATAGGTATATTATTTGAATGCTTATTTCTTTGTTTCACATTTTTTTTTATTTTCTTTCGAAACGTGGCCCATCTTTGCATAGCCTCATCAGCAAATAGGCTCCCTTTTGTATTTGGTAAGACCGAGCCCGATCCGTTTCAATTTTTTAATGGTCAGCCCAAACCCCAATCAAATCCCTTTTAGTTTGTTTTCCTTGCTCGACATGAACGACGCCCAACAGTCCCAAAATCTCACGGCCTCCGGCAGTGGTGAAGCGACTTGCTGCTACGCATCAGCTTGAGGAAATTCCGGCTTGAGCGAAGGAGGGAGACACGACTCCGGTGCCCTCAAGACGCAGCTGTCGGTGCACGAATTCAGGTCTTCCGATCCCGGGTATTTCCGAACAGGTATGTTTTAGGGTTTTTTTTTTTAATTCTGAATTCCAACCCTCAAAATTCGGTGTTTGATTCGAGCTTTAGGCGACTTCTGGCCTAAATTTCAGATTCTCACACGAATCCCTTTTCAATTTAGTGTTTAATTTTTACATTCGACTGATTTTCCCCAAATTATGATTTTAGGGTTTTTTTTTTGTTGGTTTGGGTAATTGCAAGAGGAGGAATCCGAGGTGCGGGCTGGTGCAATCCAACAAAACCGTAGGCTGCTCGTGCTCGATCGTTTGGAAGCCGCGCAGCATCTTGGGCGTGTCTTGCGGCGCTGGGAGCGAACGACCGCTCTAGTATTTAGGTAAGCCAATCTAACTCCCTCTTGTATTAGGACTTAGTTTTATGCATACGGGCTGAGTTGTGTGTGCTGCTCTTCTCTTTACTTAATTTTGAGTGAACTTTCATAGGCTTGGGTTGCAATTTTGTAGCAATGGGAAGGAAGATTTTTTTTCTGGCAATGTGCCTTTTTTTTTTGTCTGACAGAGTAGTTCCAATCAGTTGTTGTGCCAGTTTATATAGACAGGAACCCCTGACTGCCTTAGAACAGTTTAGACTTGAGAATTTTATCTTGTGTGAAACTAAAATTTTTTTTTCTTTGCTTTCGATTTCGTTATTATTCCCATGTCTTGGATGCATTGGAGTTGTTTCCTTGTGTTGTTTGAAGCCTGTTGCAATGATTTTTCTTGTTGTTGACTGTTGCAATTTGTATGCCTTTGTTTTGGGTCTCTATCAAGATATGACGCTTGATAGAGATCACTGGAGGAGGCGAATTCGGGTTTCTGATGTCTAGTAGGCGTTGAGTCTTATTGTCCATGCTTTGCAGCCTTCCTTTCTGCTTGCTAACACTTACTTTTCTACTATCTGTCCTCTTTCCTTGGGATTTATGCGTCCTATTGTTTTGGGTCTATCGGAAACACTCTCTCGACTTGATCGGGGAATGAGTGCGTACATCCTGACCCCCCAGACCCTGCTTTATCGCGGGATATACTGGGTTGTTGTTGTTGTTGTATGATCGAACAATTTGGCTAGTTTAGGAGAAAGAAAAAAAAAGCAGCGTTTCGCCGTGCTTTTAGGCCAATTTTTGTCCAGACTTGAGAGTCAGAAATTTGTTTGCTTTCTTTCTTTTTCCCAACTTCATGGCTGCAGTGATTTTTTCCTTCCTTTGCCTTGCGGTTTGTATGTATGAATTAGTCGACTTGGCCAGTCAAAATCCAGCAGCGTTTCGCCCCTTTTTAGGGCGATTTGCTGATTCCGAAACCCAGGCCGCAAGCGAAAGCCAGTGACTTTGCAAGGGCGGGGTTTCGTGAATCGATCTTGATTTGATGGGTTCGCCTTATGTGCAATTGAACTGACTCGATCTGCTGCGTTGAATTTGTCTCCTTTTGTTTGCTTGAGACTTGTTTTCTGTGAACCTGTTGGCATGTTTAGAAGAATTGGGCAGCACTTTGCCCTCTTTTAGGGTTGTTTGCTGATCCCGAAACCCAGGCCGCAAGCAAAAGCCAGTGACTTTGCAAGGACGGGGTTTCGTGGATCGATTTCAGCGGCACTTCGACTTTGTTTGAGACAATTTGCTGACTCCGGAACCCAGGCCGCAAGCGAAAGCCAGTGACTTTGCAAGGGCGGGGTTCCTAGAGTCGATAGGAACCAATGTAGAGGGCTACCTTGTTGCTTTCTCCTCTGCTTTGCTGGTGTGTGTTTGCTTTTTTGTCTTCTCTGCAGTAGCTTTTTTTTTGTCTTTTTGTGCTTTGTGCAGCCGTCTGCCCCTTCTTGTAGCTGAAAATCAGACCTCTTCTTATAGGGGAGAATCATGTAGAGCTCAACCCTACTTTCCTTCCCCTTTTATTATTATTATGTGTACTCTTGAGGATACTCTTGCCATTCCCAATACTCACGTACAGCTGCTGCATTCACTTTAGGAATTTAGGATAATATTCTTCCCCTTTTCCTTTCTAGAGAATATAATATCCTATTAGGACTGATTTCATAGCCCATTAAACGCCGCATTCTCTCCTTTCTTTTATTCTTTGTTTATTTATTTATTCACTGATTTTTTTTTTATTACAGTATTATTTTTTGATTGCTTCACTCCTTTTCAGCACTGTTATGGGCTGGATTTCTTTGCTTGGACATATGCATCGGGCCTTGACTTTAAAATGCCCAATACAATACATTTTTTTCTGTGTGTTATTTTTGTGAAGCTATTCAGTTAACGTTGGTTTATTCTTTTGCAGCTGAATAATTTCAATCGACCACTAGCTTCCGAGGATGGGCCCGTCATCATCTGCTGCTGAACCGGTGAGAGGCCATGAACTGATCTTGATTTTTTTTATGTATCGACCACATCACATGTACTCAATAATCGACCACATGTACTCAACGGTCGACCTTTGTAACTTTCGAGACTTATTGCTTGCAAAGTTTATATTAATTGACAATCATTTTTACAGTATAATGTGTTCATCACCTTTTAGTGTATTTGCTTTCGAAGTGCATTTGGATTTTTTTTTCTTCCAAAATTTACCTCGAAACATAAGGCTCGCATCGTCAGTATGTTGATCCCTACGGATGAAGGAGAGACCTCTTGTCACCAAAGTGTTACTGTTGTTGCAGTCATTGGGTTTGGAGGATTAGGGAAGACCGCTTTAGCTCAATTTGCGTATAACGATGAGAGAGTGAAACAAGGTTTTGAGGTGCACCTCTGGGCTTGTATAAATTACCTATCTGATCTAGAGCAAGTCTTGAAGGAAATCTTAGCTTCTAAAGTGGGGAAAAACCAGGTGAAACTTAGTCTACAGATGTTGCAAGAGAAGCTAAGAGAGATTATTGAAAGAGAAGTTTTTGCTTGTTTTGGATGATGTTTGGGATGAAAATTCAGAAAATTGGCAAGATTTGGAAACCATCCTTCGATGTGGCAATAGTGGTAGTAAGGTTTTGGTAACAACGCGCTCCCATAAAGTTGCTAAATGTTTACATGCCTCGGAACCTTACTTTGACTTAAGGGGGTTGTCAGAAGAGAGTGCATGGTCTTTGCTTGTGAAAAAGGCTCTTCAAGAAAAGGATTCAAGTGCGCATCCAGAACTAAAGCCAATAGGGAAGAAGATTATAAGGAAATGTGGAAATGTCCCGCTTGCAATAGTTATTGTTGGAGGCCTTTTACACCAAAAAGGGAGAGATGAAGGAACTTGGACAAAGTTTTACGACAACGAACTCAAAGAAGTTCTTTCAGATGGTGATGACAGTGGTATCAAACAAGTCTTGATGGTTAGCTATAAAGATTTGAATCCAAATCTGAAGCTTTGCTTTTCTTATTGTTCCCTCTTTCCTAAGGACTACAAATTTGATAAAGATGACCTAGTTCGTCTATGGCTAGCTCAAGTTATTCTTAAGCCTTTGGGTGACAATGAACGAAGCTTAGAGGAAGTGGGGGAGACATACTTTTTTAACTTAGTTGATAGATGCTTCTTTCAAGAGGTAAAGTATGAGCGTGCAGGCAAATATGAGTATGTTGGAAATAAAGAGTACAAATGCACTGCTAAAATGCATGATTTGTTACATGATATGGCACTCACTATTGCTAAAACAGAGAATTTATTTCTTGATAAAGTTCCTGAAAATAAAATGGAAACAGACGGTGTTCGTCACATCTCTATATATTTTGGCCTGGAAGATTCTTTTGACAGTTGTAATCTCGTTTCCGACCCAAAGACAGTGAGAACTCTTCTTCTATTGGACTTCAGAAAGCAACTTAGCAAAAGCTCCTTCAACTCGTTGTTGAAAACTTTTACAATGATACGCACGTTGGATCTATAGGACAACTCGTTGTTGAAAACTCCTTCAACTCCTTCATATTTGGGAGTTGATGAGGTACCGGAGTCTATAGGACAATTGATTCACTTGAGGTATCTTGAGCTTTCAGGAAACAACAAGCTAAAACATCTCCCAAATTCAATTTTCAAGCTTCACCATTTGATGTTTTTATTGCTCGAGGGTTGCAAACTCCTTGAGAAGTTGCCTCAAGGAATAGAAAAATTGGTGAGCTTGAGACAGCTGCATATAAATGGATGTGCTAGGTTGGATTCTTTGCCTCCAGGATTGAAAGAATTGAGGTCGCTTGTTAGTCTGGATCGACTCATTGTGCATCGTCGTGATGGGGGTTTAGGATACTTGAAAAGCCTGGACAACCTGGCTGGGGTTTTGCGAATTGAGCTTCCAGAAGAAGGGTGGTTAAATGCAGTTGAAGATGCGAAAAATGCAAATATGGCAAGGAAGAATAAACTATATGAGATGGTTGTAGAATGGAAGCAAAGTTCAGCTAGTTCGAGTGAGCAATGAATGTCGAAAGATGAAGCTAAATCAGTGTTAGAAGCCCTTCGACCGCATGAAAAACTCGAGTATTTGAAAATTGTCAACTATGGTGGTGAGATGCTTACAAGCTGGGTTTGGAGGCTCAAGTATATCAAGCAGCTCTGTCTTGAACATTGTGATCAGGTGGAGTATTTAGAGTAGGGGTGGGCACAAATCCCGCAAATCCCGGTCCCGTCCCGGGCCCGGGACGGGCCCGTCCCGATCCCGGTGGGATTTCGAAAAAAAATAGTGAATCCCGTCCCGGTCCCGTCCCGCAAAAATTATACGGGACGGGACGCGGGACGACCCGTCCCAATCCCGTCCCGTCCCGCATATATAATAATAATAATAATAATAATAATTATTATTATTCTTATTATTATTGTAACACTACATATATAATATATTATGTTATACATTACGGAGTATATATGTATTAAAGTATATTCTGTAGTACATGTATTATGTTATACAGTACGGAGTATATATGGATTACCGCAGTACATGTATATTTTTCACACTTTTTTTTTGGTAAACATATACTGTATATGTTATACAATGTATACTGTAATGCTATACAATGTATACTGGATTGGTGTGGCATCTGTGTATATATACTCCATAATACACACACGTATATTATACATTTATGTATGTGTGTATATAGCAAAAACCGCTAAATATAAAAAAAAATTATAGATCTATACGTTTTACGTCTTTGAAAATTGTTAAATATACAACAAAATTTTGATTTTTTCATAATCTTTTTAATTATTTGAGGGACAAGGCCCGTCCCGTCCCGGTCCTGTCCTGTCCCGTGAGGGACAAGGCCCGCGTGGGACTAAAAAAAAAAGAGCAAATCCCGTCCCGGTCCCGTCCCGCAAAAATTACGCGGGACGGGACGCGGAACGACCTCCGTCCCGTCCCGTCCCGTCCCGCGCCCACCCCTAATTTAGAGGATGGAATAGAAGGTAATTTGTGTTAAAGATAATTAAGTTAATTATTAGGATAATTCTTTTATTTTGAAATTTAAATTCTAGTTGAGATTATCTCGGAGTTGATCTGTTCATTCTGCTCCAAATCTCCTGTATATATTGAAAGCACTCCTCAATAAGAAAGTATTGAATTTTCTGTCAACTTTACTCTCTTTTATGGTATCAGCCGAAAGATCCTCCCACAACAATACTCAATCATTCTCCATGGCAGCAGATTTTGCAACCCAAATTCCCAATCCACATGAACCTACTCATCCCTTTACCGTTGTTATTATGTCCAATATCATCAAACTTGATCCCACTAATTTTCTGCCATGGAAAGTTCAAATACAAGACCTCAGC
This sequence comes from Persicaria tinctoria, assembly GCA_037127255.1. NCBI lineage: Eukaryota > Viridiplantae > Streptophyta > Magnoliopsida > Caryophyllales > Polygonaceae > Persicaria > Persicaria tinctoria. The sequence goes on from JBANSL010000006.1 coordinate 20,085,537, forward strand.
CGACCTCCTGGCATCCCTCAAAGCTCCTGTTGCCAATGAGGATTTAACAGATTATGTCCTCCGAGGTCTTGATGATCCATACAAGCCGGTGATACATGCCATCAATGCTAGGGACACGGCAATTTCTTTTGAAGAACTCCATGAGAAGCTCATTAACCATGAATTGAGTCTCAAACAGGAGGCGAAGGTGAGCGTTGGTCCTGCAGCAGCCTTTAATGTCCAACCGAAGCCAGGAAAGGGTAAAGGTAAGCAACATCTATCCCAGCCGGCATGGCAATCCTCCAATATGCCTCAAAACAACCCTTCCCGTCAGCCATGGCAACCCAACAAGCCCTATACTCCTGCTCCTGCAGTTGGCAGTAAACCCTTTCGGGGGCGCTGCCAATGGTGCAAAGAGATAGGTCATGTCCTAACTCAATGCCCAGTGTTTCGTAACCTTCACCCAAACGTGCCCTTACCATCTTCTGCTCGTTTCCCAGCAACCCCACCCCAGGCTAATGTTGCAGCCAACTCCATGAATCAGAACTGGCTCGTTGACAGCGGTGCTTCCCACCATGTTACAAATGATCTCAATAATCTAGCTATCCACTACCCATACAATGGCCCTGACGAAATGTTTGTCGGCGATGGCACAGGTTTAACGATTTCTCATTCTGGCAAAATGACTTTACCTTCTAATTCTCAAGTGTTCTCCCTTGATAATGTTCTTTGTGTTCCTTCCATGTCCAAAAATATTCTGTCAGTTTCAAAACTCACAAAAAATAGTCCTTATGCAGTCGTGTTCTTATCTGATTTCTTTTTTATACAGGACATCAGGTCCAAGGACATCATAATTAAAGGTCCCTGCGTCGATGGCATCTACTTATGGCCGAAGCCTTCTCCAAATATCAATTCTTTACAAAAGTCAAGCTCGTCTTTTCTTCATCATCGTCTTGGTCATCCTTCCACCGCAGTCTTTAAATTTCTAGCAAAGAGTTTCAATTTAAGTTCTTTTCAATTCAAACAAGAAGATTGTACTTCGTGCAATATCAATAAAATTCATAAGCTTCCATTTTATGAATCTACCATTATGTCTACTTCTGCTCTAGAGGTTATTTATTCTGATGTTTGGAGTTCTCCAGTCACTTCTTATGATGGTTTTCGATACTATGTCATCTTTTTTGATCATCATACTCGTTATAGTTGGATTTTTCCTCTCAAGAATAAATCAGACACAAAACCTACATTCATTAAATACAGGGCTTTGGTTGAAAACTTCTTCAAATTGAAAATCAAAATCTTATTTACTGATAATGGGGTGAATTTCTTAGCCTTCGTGATTACCTTGCTTCAGAGGGCATTACACACTACACATCCCCACCACACACGCCGGAGCATAATGGCATGTCGGAACGCAAGCACCGGCATGTTGTTGAAACTGGCTTGTCTCTGTTAACTCACTCAGGAATGCCTTTAGATCACTGGCCCCTTGCTTTGATCACAGCCACCTATTTGATCAATAGGCTTCCTACACTTGTCCTACAAAATGAGTCTCCTTTCTTTAGATTGGTAAATGTCATGCCAGATTACAACAAATTGCGGAGTTTTGGTTGCCTGTGCTTTCCATGGTTACGCCCCTATAATGCCCACAAACTTCAACCCAAGTCCATTGCCTGTGTATTTGTTGGCTACTCATCCACCCAAAGTGCCTACCAATGTATGGATCCGACTACACGTCGAATTTATACATCCCGTCATGTCCGATTTGTCGAGCATGAATTCCCGTACAAAAATCTACCCACACAAACAAAGTTGCCTTCTAAAATAGGACCGGAATGGAGTACCCTTTCTATTCCTATTTTACAGGCCCAACCATCACCTGTAACTAATTTTCCCATTATTTCACCTCCTAATTCAAATGTAAATAATTCAAACTCCCTCTCTCCCCAAGTCAACGGGCCCCAAATTCAACCACCAAATCTCCCTCTACCAGATCCTAACTTACCAAATCTCCCTCTACCAAATCCTAACTTACCAAATCTCCATGATCACCATCCATTCCAACGGGATCAGCCGGTGGCCCCAACCCAACAAACTAATCCAAACCCACCACCTCAGCCTGAACCACCGTCAACCACTCAAAACCCAAAACAACTTCCTCTTGCACCTTCTAAACCCAATCCTATAGCGGTTCGTCCAGGGGCAGTGACTCGTTCACAAAACAACAAACTTAAACCCATTAAAAAGCTCAATCTCCACACTAACAAGTTGCCATCCCATCCAGTCGAACCCCAAACCATCACCCAAGCCCTCAAGAGCCCTCAATGGAGGAATGCTATGCAAGTTGAATATGGTGCTCTTTGCTCTAATAAAACCTGGGATTTGGTTCCACCTTCTCCATCCTACAACCAAGTAGGTTGCAAATGGGTGTTCCGAACAAAGTATCGTCCCGATGGTCAAGTTGATAGATTGAAGGCGCGCCTCGTTGCAAAGGGTTTCCATCAAAGGTCAGGTTTGGACTATCAAGAGACGTTCAGTCCGGTGGTCAAGCCGGTTACAGTAAGAATTGTTCTCACTATGGCTGTCTCTAATGGGTGGCGACTCCAGCAACTTGATATAAACAATGCTTTTCTCCAAGGCACCTTGTATGAGGATGTTTACATGACCCAACCTCCGGGATTCGTCGACAGTGATCATCCAACACATTTGTGCAAGCCGCGGAAAGCTATATATGGGCTTAAACAGGCGCCACGAGCATGGTACAATGAACTTAAAACCTTCCTTCTCCAAGCCGGTTTTGTCAATTCCATTGCAGATGCGTCCTTGTTTATATACCGTCGAGACCAACACCTTCTCTACCAGTTGGTTTACGTTGATGATATAATCATCACCGGCAACACTTCATTGGTCATTGATCATTTGATAGCTAATCTGGCTGCTAAATTCTCATTGAAGGATCTAGGGGCCCTCTCATATTTCCTTGGTGTAGAGGTAATTCCTACTTCAACTGGGATTTTTCTTTCCCAACGCAAATATATTTTGGATCTCCTTCAAAAGGCAGGTATGGATGCAAGTAAAGCAGCTACAACACCCATGTCCAATGTGCCGCTGCTCAAAAGTGGAGGGGTTTCGTTGCCGGCCCCCACTGATTACCGTGTGCTTGTAGGCAGTCTACAATATTTAGGCTTAACCAGGCCATATATTGCCTTTACAGTGAGCAAGCTATCCCAATATATGCAGGCCCCAACCTCTGATCACTGGTTGGCTCTCAAACGCCTCATACGGTACTTGTCAGGTACAACGCATCTTGGTGTCAACATCTCCTCCCATTCATCTCCTATCATTCATGCCTTTTCGGATGCTGATTGGGCGGGGGATAAAGATGATTACATCTCAACAACTGGATATATAATCTATCTTGGTTGTACACCAGTCTCCTGGAGTTCTCGCAAGCAAAGATCAGTTGCTCGATCATCCACCGAAGCAGAATACAAGGCTCTGGCAGATACAGCATCTGAGGTACTTTGGGTTCTTCATTTGCTACAAGAATTGGATGTCCGTTTACCCCAGCAACCAGTGATATATTGTGATAATCTCGGAGCAACATATCTCAGTTCAAATCCGGTATTTCATTCGCGAATGAAACATATTGCTCTAGCTTATCATTTTGTAAGGGAGCACGTCCGTAGGGGTACCCTCCGAGTTAGCCATGTCTCAACGGTTGATCAACTTGCGGATGTCTTGACAAAACCATTGCTACGTCCGCGGTTTGAAGATCTGATTTCCAAGCTTCAACTAACTGCAAGTTCGTCTAGCTTGAGGGGGAATGTTAAAGATAATTAAGTTAATTATTAGGATAATTCTTTTATTTTGAAATTTAAATTCTAGTTGAGATTATCTCGGAGTTGATCTGTTCATTCTGCTCCAAATCTCCTGTATATATTGAAAGCACTCCTCAATAAGAAAGTATTGAATTTTCTGTCAACTTTACTCTCTTTTAATTTGTGCTTGCCATTCTTAAAACTTCTTAGGATTTCGTCAATGAGAAATCTAAGAGGTTGGTGGAGGCACGAAATAGCTCAAGGGGAAAATTGTCCTCATCTTTCTGCCGTCTCAGTCATTTATATACCTGGTTGCCCAAAGTTGAAGGGACAAATGCCTGTATTCAAGGGAACTGAATATTTGTCACTAAACGGAGTTAATGCGGAGGTGGTGACAGAGTTATTGCTTCCGAATTGCTCTCCATTTGAAAACAATAGCAAGCTATTGGAATTAAAACTTAACGGCATTGAAGGTTTGATTTCCTTGCAAGAGGGATGGATAAAGCACCTTGCTGCACTCCAGAGATTAGACATTATCCAATGTGGGGATCTAAAGTGGGTGTCTCGTCGTGGGCTAGCACATCTAACTGCCCTCAAAAGTCTCTCCTTAGGGTGTGTTGAAATAGGTGAAGAAGATGATAAGGATGACAAGATGGAAAGTGAAGCAGGGATGCCATGGAAGGCCTTGCTGGGACTTGAGGAATTGGAACTTAGATTTGAGTACAGGACAATTCAATTGCCCAAATACGGGGTTCAATACCTTCATTCCCTGCGAAAGTTGGATTTAGGGGAATGCGCCGAGTTATATTTGAGTCGGAATACACTTTTGGTCAATATGAAACTTGTAGAGTTGTGTTTTTCCTTTGTGGAATATGTGATCGAGGTTGAAGAGGACAGGATGATGGCGGTGGAACCACAACATATACAACTTAGAAAGCTCAGCATCTGGAGTCGGGTAAGCATGGCATTCTACTCATAGAACATTTGTTTAATATGTGTTTTAGATTGAATATTAATATTAATGGGGCGTTAATAAAATGCGAGAGGGAGTACAGGTGGATGCAAAGTGGGTGGATGATATCCCCTGGTTTTCCCTTTCTTCATCCCTTACAGAGTTACAACTTTGGCTCATGATGGAAGAAAGGGAGCAATTACCTGACGGAATCCAACATCTCACCTCGCAATATTTGAGTATTGGGGAGTGTGAGAAATGGAGAGCACTCCCTGTTTGGATTCCCAAACTCACCTCTCTCATCGACCTTTATATTTGGGGATGCTCAGCAGAATTGGAAAGGAGATGCACAAGAGAAACGGGTGAGGATTGGCATTTGATCAGCCACATCCCTAGCATAAGCATAAGCATCACCACAAGGTAATTCTACCATATAATAATTGCAGACATTTACTTGTCGCTTGTTGTAATCATCTTCATCTTCATTTGCTTACTTAGGCGGCGTTTGAATAATGAATCGAATGATGATGATGAAGAAAAAGAAGAGGGAAGCAGCAAAATGGGATGTTGTGGCCACCTCTCTCTCTTCAAATGAAAGCCCAGATTCCAGTTGTAAATCGATCAACCCTAGGCATGCTTGCTTTTTGGAATCCGTTTTTAAATCTGGTGTCCAGATTTAAAAATGAAATTTTGCAGGCTAAAGAGAAATTTATATTGTTTTAGCTTCTTGAAACAAGGTATCAATTCTAATCTTTCTTACTTGTTATAAATTTATATTGTTATAATCAACAGTTACTTGTGTTAGAATTTTTTTCTATTTGGTTCATGCTGTTGTTGTTGAAAGCTAAAGAGAAAAGTACTAGAGGGAAGGAAGAAAACCTTGCTTTTGCGCAAACAATGTGTAAATTGAAGAAACTATTTGGATGGTATGAATCAAATAACCTTTGAGCTTGATTATTCATGAATTGCTTGATCGATCTAGATCTTAGCATGGTTCAACTAACTGCAGTTGTCTTTTACTATGTTTATACACCCGATACATAGGACATATGCTGATAATGTCGAATTGGATAATGTATCGAGTGATGCTTAGCCTGAGTGATCTTTTCCCACCAAAACCATGCTTGTCAATTATTGATCACTTTGTCGACTGGGAAGAGTTCTCTGTCTCTTTGTTTGGGAAGCAGGCCGTCTCTCTAGCTGAGCTCTAATGGGAAACCCCCGCATCAACTTGCGAATTACAAAAACTACAAGAGCTTCCTCAGTCCATCAAATCAAGGTTCCTGCTATAACTAGTAACAAGGCCGCAGATATCCCACCAGATGAGTATTCTTGGAGAGAGTATGGACAAAAGTCGATTAAGGGTTCACCTCACCTGAGGTATTGAAAAAAAGCTCTCATTTTTCCGTGTACTTGCTCATGATTCGTTGTTTATCCCTTTCATTAGGATGAATTCGTGGCAAATTCTTGGAGGACTCTGATTAAAGGTTGATTTTTTTGCCAGTTTTAGCTGGTGCTTTTGTCGAGTTTATTCCTTCAATTTGAGATTCCATGCCTTTGACAAAAAAAAAAAAAAAAGTTTTGTTTGTGAATAGCGGACTCTTCCCCAGGTTTGTGAATTTTTCATCTCATCATGGCTCATCATCTTATATTTTGGGGGAAAAAAGTTTCATATATTACCATATAGTTCATTGGCAATTGCACAACTAAAAAAGGTTAAATGTCTACCTACCTACCTACCTACCTATCTACCTACCTACCTACCTAGCTAGCTATCTATCTATCTATCTATCTATCTATCTATCTATCTATCTATCTATCTATCTAGCTATCTATCTATCTATCTATCTAGCTATCTAGCTATCTAGCTATCTATCTATCTATCTATCTATCTAGCTATCTAGCTATCTAGCTATCTAGCTATCTATCTAGCTATCTAGATATCTATCTAGCTATCTAGATATCTATCTAGCTATCTAGATATCTATCTAGCTATCTATCTATCTAGCTATCTATCTATCTATCTATCTATCTATCTAACTACCTATCTACCTATCTACTTATCTACCTATCTATCTACCTATCTATCTATCTATCTAGCTATCTATCTATCTATCTATCTAACTATCTAACTACCTATCTACCTATCTACTTATTTACCTATCTATCTACCTACCTATCTATCTACCTATCTAGCTATCTATCTATCTATCTATCTATCTACCTATCTATCTACCTACCTATCTATCTACCTACCTATCTACCTACCTACCTATCTACCTATCTATCTATCTACCTACCTATCTACCTACCTACCTATCTACCTACCTACCTATCTACCTACCTATCTATCTATCTATCTACCTACCTACCTACCTACCTACCTACCTACCTACCTACCTATCTACCCATCTACCTAACTACCTATCTACCTACCTACCTACCTATCTATCTACCTACCTATACCTACCTACCTACCTACCTACCTACCTACCTACCTACCTACCTACCTACCTACCTACCTATCAACTTATCTTTTTAAAACAAGTTTTTATAAATCATTCTGCATTTTAGATCAAATTCAATATAATATATGAGGAGTTCATCAATTACGGGAACAGAATTAATCCAGAAAATTCCGTGGCCACGAGGTCGCTCCAGCGGTCTCTGTTTTAGTATTTTGAACTAGTATTCGGTACCCGCCCGTTGTGCGGCTTCTTAATAATAAATAATATGTAATTACATCACCAAATTTAATGATGTATTTATATTTAAATATCTTATATTCAATTTGATCTAAAAGGTAAAATAATCGACTAAAATTTTACGACATGGTATATTTTATATAGAATGATATACAGATTTATCTTCTCAAAGTTTATCATAAAATTAAGATGGTGCATATTTATATTTAAATATATTGGATTCAATTTGATGTAAAAATGTAGAATAATATATTGACCAAAATTTGATGGTAAAAGGTAAAATAATTGAACAAAATTTTACAACATGGTATATATATTTTATATAGCATTAGTCTTGTTATAATTCATATTAATTTAAATAATAATAAAACAGATTAGAGAAGAGAATATACAACATCTTCATACTTCAGTAAAGCTATATCATCATTTCTAACTTATTTTTAATTTGTGTATTCGTATGAATTTGTATTTTGTAATTATATTTCATAACCCATGCCATAAGGATATGTAGTAGAAAGACCATTTATTATAATTGATTAATTATATGTTTTTCTAAACCAAATTAACAATCACTCTATCATTCTAAATTATTCATTTATTTATTTTGTTAAAAATTATTATAGATATATGTGCAACCTCTTTTCTTTGCACGAACTATTTTTTTCAGTTTATTGAATGGAAAGTCAACCGCTAAAAAAATATATAAAATATCCTCCCTAGCAACATGCTATAATATTTAAGCATGGAATAAAAATAACCTAATTAAGATATAAGGTTATATTGAATAGATTATTTGGTCTAAAAAAAAAATAAGTTTTCTACCTAACTATATTGGCTAAATGAACTAAATTAAAAGTATGTTTGGTTGAAATCTTTAGATCTTTTCATAACAATAAACTAAATTAAGAGTATGTTTAGTTCAGATCAATATGCAACATTCTCTCTCTCGCCACACACACACACACACACACACACATAGGGAAAGGTTCCAATGAAATGGATAATAGTCATAATACAGTGTAACGGTGAAACGAATGAATATTGGGTCATATTCATATGAATATTATGTTATATGAATATTATGTTGTGTGAATATGAATATGATTTCAATATGGGTATATGAATATGTTATTATTTATATCCACATAATATAAAGTGAAGAACACCATATTCATATCCACTTCACATATTCATATCCACATAATGCCATATTCATATTAATATAACATAATATTCATTCGTTTCACCGTTTCATCGTAATCTTTATTTCATTGGAACTCTTGCCTATATATATATATATATATATATATATATATATATATATATATATATATATATATATATATATATATTGATATTGATTGATTTAAAGGGGGTAAAAACTATATAGATTATTAATTTTTTTTTCCAAAATTTAATGCTTATTAATTAAATTATTGTAGATAAAAGAAAATATACAATTTGGTTCAACATGTAGATTATTTTAAAATCAATAATAAATAGATTACAAATCTTGTTGATATAAATAAATACTTAGTTGTTTTATTACCAAATAATTTAAAAAATGTAAAATAGAGTTTAAAATATATTATTTTATTTAATTACATATTTTTATATTAATTAAGGGGATCTATTGGTTTTTTTTTACAAACTACAGAAAAATCTATAATGTCATTTAATATTAACATATACTACGTATTTTTGTAGAAATATATATTAGTTAATTAGAGTATTCAATGCCAAGCGTGAAAGAATTTCAAAAAATTATATATAATAGTAAATATATATTTTTAGTTCAGATTAGGCACAAGGGTAATAGAAATAATCAATATAGTATAAAAAATTGTAGGATAGATACAGATCAAAGACACGTTATTTTATAACACTTTATTCCAATTTTTTGTTCCAATTAAATTGTAACCATAGATAAATATAAATTTTATCCTTAATTGACCCAAAAGGTTTTATCCTTTATGATAAGTTTTCTAACTTAGCCAAAATTACTACATTTTGAACTATACATTTTTATAAACAACGGGAAGATAAGTTTTATCCTTTTGTTTTAAAAAAATTTGAGAACCAAAATTTAACGGTGCTATCTATATATTTTATAAGGATTTCTTTTGTAATGTATTATAAATATTCAATTTAAATATTTTCATACCTATTATAATGTTACACAATTTTTTTTTTGAGAAACACACAGTTATTATATTCACTTTAAATATTTTGACATGGATTAATCATGATAAAAACTCTAACTTGATCTCTTGATGAAGATGGCACGAAAAGGTTGAATTTAGGTGCAAGGATTTCAAGCACAAAATTTCCATCATACATTAAGTAATACTGAGTCCAATTACCTAAGAATATATACTTATAATTTGGTATAATTAATTAACAACACCATCGGAAAAAAAAGGTTAGTTAGATATAAGGCTGTGAATATTTATATAAAAACCTAATTAAGATATAAGTTATATTGGATAGATTATTTGATCTAAAAAGATAAGTTTTTAGCTAATTATATTCGTTTATTAATTGATGTGGCCCAGAAATATAATACCGCTTTAATCCACAAAACGCCACGCGAGCAAAAATAATCCCGTTTAATCCAGAAAATTCCGCGGTTGCGAGGTCGCTCCAACGGTCTCTGTTTTAGTATTGGTCAAGGTTTTTTGATTACCTTATCCCACGCCAATCGTTTACCTGTAACTATTCAATACCCTTATGAAAAATTGATCACATCAGAACGTTTTCGTGGTCGAATCCACTTTGAATTCGATAAATGCATTGCTTGTGAAGTATGTGTTCGTGTATGTCCTATAGATCTACCTGTTGTAGATTGGAAATTGGAAACAGATATTCGAAAGAAACGGTTACTTAATTACAGTATTGATTTCGGAATCTGTATATTTTGCGGTAATTGCGTTGAGTATTGCCCAACAAATTGTTTATCAATGACTGAAGAATATGAGCTTTCTACGTATGATCGTCATGAATTAAATTATAATCAAATTGCTTTAGGCCGTTTACCAATTTCAATAATTGACGATTACACAATTCGAACGATCTTGAATTGGCCTCAATTAAATAAAAAAGAAATACCTTGATTCATTTTTTTATTACTAAGTTTTTTATTCTTAGTTATTTACAAAGAAAAATAACTAAACATAAAAACTATTGATCTGAGTGGTTCATGAAAATGGAGGATTTCCTTGGAAATTTTTTTTAATGTAATGTTTTCAACTATATATATGTTAAATATATAATTTATATTATGCTTTAATCATATGCATGTATATTACAAAAAAAAAAAACGTTAATTTTAAATTATATTTCCATCTTCTTCATTTTTTTTTCTTTCAAAAGATATTTATTTCTATCTTAGAAGTTTCATAATTATCTTTTTATTTCTAATAAGGAGCCATCAACATTCACAAAATGACGTAAAAAAATCTTCCATCTAATTTGATATATATATACTCCATATGTAAATATGTTTATCATTAGCTTCATTACTAAAAATATTTTACGTACTACTAAGGTAAGTTTTCTAAACGATGTACTAAATATTCAGATAGTGATCCATTTTATTAAGTAAACACCATTAAAAGGGTGACTTTTTGTAATTTTGAATTTAATGGGTGGTTAAGTGAAAACACCCATATTTAAGGGGTGGTTTTATGTAATTTCCCCTATTTTATTATATTATATTTTACCTTTGTATGATTAGAAAATATTTGATAGGATTTTGTAATTTGATAAGATTTTATGTAGTACCTATTTCCAATAAATGATAGTAGGTATTAATAAAGAAAAGAAATATAAATTATGTAAAATTTTGGAGAAACAAAAATTCAATTTTATATTTTCTCCTTGGGATGTATGGAGTATATCAATTTTAAATTGATCAAAGAAGTATCCAAGTTCCAAGCTAATTAATGAAGATCAATCCTGATGGTAAAAAATTAGAATCAAATTTGTTTGTTTGGATCAATCAAGGATTAGGCAATGGTAACACAAAAAATAAAAAAATTGCCGGCAATATTTATAAAAATCATAAGGTTATATTGATAGATTATTTGATCTAGAAAGATTAAAATGGTATTAAGATATAAAGTTATATTGGATAGATTATTTGATTTAAAAAGATGAGTTTTTTACCTAACTATATTGGCTTATTTATTGACGTGGCCCAGAAAAATAATACAACTTTAATCCAGAAAATGCCACGTAAGCGAAAATAATCCTGTTTAATCTAGAAAATTCTGTGGCAGCGAGGTCGCTTCAGCGGTCTCTGTTTTAGTATTTTATATATAGATATATAGATATAGATATAGATTTTTGATTGTGTTTAATTGAAGTTTATCTTTTTTCAAGTATTTAGTTGAAATCATTTTTTTCAAGTATCTATATATAAATGCCGTCAAATTTTTGTCAACCATTCAACCTTTTATTTAAAAATCAATATAATATATTTGAATATAGTTTATCAAATGAAATCTTTAATTGTTGGAGTACGGAGTATATAATAAGATATCTATATATCCATATATCTATGATATTCTAGAGAGAGTTAAAAAAAAAAAAAACAATAGATCTACCCAAAATATATATCTATATTTAATATTTATATATCTAAAACGTGTGATTGAAAATCTTGTGCGGAGGTTTCGTAAAACTTATTCCGTACGTATTATATTCACTAATTGACATGATTCTTAATTAAAAAGGTATAGCTTATGGGATAAAATTTTACAGAATAAGATTATACCTATTATTTATTTAAGTTATGATTCATAAAATGGTATTGTTACAAGTTTTTTAATATTTTTCAGAGTTTAGATTATAATATAATAATACAAATTAGTACGAATATATAAATTAAAAATAAGTTCAAAACAATGATATAGCTTTATTGAAGCGTCAAGATGTTGTATATTCTCTTCTTTAATCTATTTTTTTATTATTAAAATTAATACGAATTATAACAACACTAATGCTATATAAAATATATATACCATGTCGTAAAATTTTGTTCAATTATTTTACCTTTTACCATCAAATTTTGGTCAATATATTATTCTACATTTTACATCAAATTTTGGTAAAATATACGGAGTATATCTTACGCCTAACCATCGTATTAGTACATTTTTTTTTATGAAAATTGGCTACCCTACCAGCCATCATTTAGACGGCGGATTCTTTTGAAAAAAAAGGAAGATGGAAATATAATTTAAAATTAATGTTTTTTTTAAATAACATGCATGTGATTAAAACCTAATATAAATTACATATTTAATTATTTTTACTACATAGATTTATCATTTTTACCCTTAATCATACATGGTATTATGATAAATATTTATCTTTTCATTTTTTAAGTTGTTACGAAGTAATTTATTTATACATGCTAATCATATATTGATTTTAAATGAAAAGAATGTTAGTTTAGTTTATGATTAATTGAAAACTTCAAGAATAAAGATTTATTGAAATAATGTTAATCTTTATAATTAAATAAAAATTAATAGTTTAAACATAAATTAATGAGTAATAAAATATTTTTTTTAAGAAACCGCGCAAAGTCGCGGACCACGATACTAGTACTATAATGTAGTCGGAACAAGAAGGGATAATTGGAAGGAATTGCATACTAAGCAAATTGTTCAATTATTGTTCAACTGAGCGCTTGCTTTTCGGAATCTGGTTTCCAGATCAGGATTTCTGCAGGCCAACAACACCATAAGTGCACCTTCTAGGTGATCCAAATCTTCTTATTATATCATATCATTTTCTATGGAGTTTGTTCCTGAATGCTTTTGATACCCAAATAGCACAGTTGTTACAGGAACAACAGGAGCTTCTTCTGCAGCATCTCTGCAACGAACGAATGCAGCTTCAACAATAGCATCTAAAACATCCAGCTGAGATTTTGTACTCGAAGAGCAACAGTGGCTTGAATCTAAACTTTGACAACTATAATTGCACGCCGACTATGTCTACGAGTACGACTACAAGGTCCGTCACATTTCAGTTATGGTTCTGTTATAATTTGGTATGTAGTTTGCTAACCTAGCTCATTGCTTGTGATGATCAACTATTTTGGAAATCTAACCTTTGTGAGGTCAGCTATTGATCCATACATTGTCTGATGCTGCTGCTAGATGTTCAATTCGGATGTTAAAGGGGAGGACTGGAATTCTCTTAGATATTGTATGGTATTGTTCAAACAGCTTGTGACTTTCTATATTGGATGGTATGAATCAAATGGTTAAATCTTTGAGCTTGATTATTTATTCACGAATTGGTTGACTGATCTAGATCTTAGATTCAAATAATTGTACTCTTCTTTTTACCAGGTTTATACCTGAAAGCATGTGAAGAAAGATGGCTACAGTCTCCGTATGGCTGACTTCATGGATGCATAAAATATAGGAGAGGCGTCTTTCGAGCTGCACTTGCACCTATTAGTGTATTGTGGAAAGATGGGAAATATAACCATCCCATATTGATTAGAAAGGGAATCCAAGCCTTGAATATAACCCAGTGGGCTACCCCACCTAACACCAATTGGTTTTAGGATGGAACACACTCAGCTTGTGTGCTCGGCTTAGTTGGTGCGCGTGATGCGCTTGAGCGTGCGTGACCCCACGCCGTATATTGCCTGAATGGAGCAAAGTCTCAATGTTTTTGTTGTGCTTTACACATTAACAGCTTGTTGGAAACAATCGATTACCTTTTATGCTTTCAAACTTCTTTTTAAAATCTGTGTTCTTTTAATCGACACATTCCTTATATTATTTAGATGCCATGACATTAGAATTTTGCATAATTCAAATGTTAACATATCAGAGAAATGTATCTTAATATGCCTACTGAAGAGGTCATTTGTTAATCGGTCTATAAAAAGACCTTTAATTTGAAGGAAAAGAAGAAAGAAAGGATTGGAATTATCTTGAATTTCATAAGGTAGATAACATATATACCTAGCTGCGACATATATACCTAGCTGAGACGTGGAAGCACCAGAAGCTGTCATTGCTCTAAGAAGAGGTTAAACTTGAATAGTCTGATCATTTCGTGATCCAATCTTCAATTTTCCTCCAAATCTCACTCAATCTAACTCTGGTTATGTGTTTATCTTCTAACAATGCAGGAAACACAGGGTGAAGAGATCAATTAAGGTTCCTGCTATAAGTAACAAGGCCGCAGATATCCCACCAGATGAGTATTCATGGAGAAAGTATGGACAAAAGCCGATTAAGGGATCACCTCACCCGAGGTAATGAAAAACAGTTATCCTTCTCCCTTGTAGTTGATCTTGATTTGTAGTTTATCCCTTTTATTAGTATGAATTCATGGCAAATTCTTGAAGGATTGACCCGTCTGATTAAAGGTTGATTTCATGCCAATTTCAACGGCTGCTTCTGTCGAGTTTATTCCTTCAATTCGAGATTCCTTGCCTTTTCCAACTTTGTTTGTCTGCATTAGGTGACATTTTTTGCTGGAATAGGTTCTTAGTGGACAAAGTGGGAAATGTCATCCATTTCAAAGGGAATGTAGTGCTTTATTCTGAATTGGTGGTACTACTACTTCCTTGGTTTTTAAATGGTAGCTGTAGGGGATATTTTTGTGGCTTTGTAGCATCAATTTAGTCCTGTATATGGATTCTGCTTATCCTATCACCTCCCACTTTGATCAAATTTAACAACTCTTGTCAACAATCATGGCAATAGTTTTAGTTGTTTTAGTCTGACTTAATTTCTTTGTCAAACAAACTCAATCTCCAATTAGGCGTGTGATCAAATTTACCTACCTGTTTGTGGCTCAGTTCCTGACATGGTACTATGGTAGGTAAGATTTTCATGTGGTTTTTGGCTAGGTTTTTTCCCTTCTATTAATTCATCTATTTTAAACTTCACATGGTTTTCATTTTCATAGATTTGTCATTGTTTTTAGATAAAAACGATTCTCACGGACTTCTCTTAACTATGATTACAGCTCCGTGTCGGATCAAAAGATCAATTTAAAAAATGCGGTCTTCGAAACCATATACAAAGTTTCGAACGCTAAAAAAACAAATGATTCAAGGTACGATCCACATAAATAACTAGATAACGTTACATGAATGCCTCGGCTGTCCCATTATTAATGGGTGAGTGAACATAGCTGCATTTGAAGAAACAATCTACAAAATTCTGCAAAAAGTCATAAAATAAAAGGCCAACTCCATATCAAAAGAAGGGAGAACAATACTTATAAGGTCAACCTAGTTAGTGAAACCGAATTATATTATGCAAGACTTTATACTTTCTAATAGAATACGTAAAGAACTTTGGTCAGATGGGATAAGGTCTATAGACAAAAGCGACTTAGGGGAACATGATTATACAAAACTGATGATCAACTAAAAGTGATCGACTAAATGAATCTGAACATGAATTAGATGATGATGAAGCAAGAAGTTAGTTTGGGTTTGGTAGCCATGGAAGAGAGAAACTTCTAAGCTCAATTAGACCATCGTCTTCTTGATTGCAACTGAATACAGAGCTCTCCTTTATAAAGGGAGAGGGGAGTTCGGTACATGAGATGTGATTGCCTGCAATGCATACATACAAAGATATCATGTACCCTCACTTATCTCTATTACAACACTCCCCCTTAAGCTATCAGGTAGAGAAGAGATTCTCAACTCCTAGCTTGGATAGAAGAGCTTTCAATCTATTTACAACAAGAATTTTAGTAAAGAGATCAGCCGGTACGTTGCTCTGCAGTAGCAATGTAGCTGGTGATGATTTGATTCCGTTGCACCATATCTCGGACTAGATGACAATTCGCCTCTATGTGCTTAGTCCGTTCGTGAAAGACCGGGTTCCTAGCGATATGTAACGCAACTTGATTGTCACAGAATAGCTCCACTGGAGTAGTAAATGGGACTGTAAGATCTTGTACCAATCGAATAAGCCACGTAAGTTCACAACATGTAGCTGCCATCGCACGGTATTCAGATTCAGTTGTAGACATAGCCACGAAAGAGTGTTTCTTCGTGCGCCAAGACACCAGAGACGAACCCAGAAAAATACAAAAACCAGTGAGTGACCGACGAGTCATTGGACATGATTGCCGGTCCGCATCGCAGAAGGCCCGAAGCTTCAAATTGCTTGAGCGACCTAGACAGAGACCCTAACCAGGAGTGGCCTTAAGATATCTAAGAAGATGCTTGACAGATGTCCAGTGATGCACAAACTGGCTTTGAACTTGAACCGAATACACAATATCTGGTCGGGTAATCGTAAGATAGATCAGTTTCCCAACTAGACGCCTATACTTGAGAGGATCAGGCAATAGCTCCCCCTCACTTGATAGTTTCTGGTGAACATTAAGAGGAGTCAGCAAGGGCTTAGAATTTTCCATACCTGCCTCTGAGAGAAAATCAAGCGTGTACTTGCGTTGATTGAGATGAAAACCATCACTTGATCTGTCCACTTCAATTCCAAGAAAATAACGAAGAGGACCCATATCTTTGATTTGGAAATTGTTGTGGAGATGAGCTTTAAGAGACACAATGGCCTCAGGGTCATTCCCATTGATTATCATGTCATCGACATAGACTAACAAGGCTGTGAAAGAGGCACCCTTATGTCGAATGAACAAAGAATAATCCGAATATGACTGCGCGAACCCAGCTGCTAATACAACTTGAGAGAACTTCAGAAAACACTGGCATGGTGCTTGTTTCAGACCGTAGAGCGACTTCCTGAGCTTGCACACTAATGCCAGAGGGGAGGAAGAGCTAGACCTTGAAGAAGAACGAGTTCTGTATTGCTTAAGAAACTGATATTCAGGAGGCAGGGTCATGAAGACTTCCTCATCAAGATCCCCATGAAGAAATGCATTAGTAACATCCATTTGAGTCACTGGCTAATCTCTAGCTGCAGCAACAACAAGCAATGCCCTTACTGCAATCATTTTTGCTATCGGAGCAAACATTTCACTATAATCGATTCCTTCCAATTGTGTGAAACCTTGAGCAACCAGCCTTGCCTTGTATTTATCCAAGGTTCCATCGGCCTTAAACTTCAATTTAAACAACCACTTGCAAGTGACAAGGGATTTATTTTCTAGTTGGGGAACCAAATCCCAAGTACCATTCCTCTCAAGCGCCTCAAATTCAACAATCATGGCTTCACACCAAGCAAGGTCATGTATGGCTTTCTTCATTGATCTAGGTTCATAATAAGGAACAACTTTGGTAACAAAAGACTGATAGGACAAGAAGCAGTTTGTGTATGAAAGAAAAGCAAAGATGGGATAAGGATGAACTTGTAACGAAGCTGAAGTTGCAGTTGTTAGACCAGTGATAACCTATCCTACATAACCCTTCATCCAAGAAGGTGGATTGTGAGCTCTGGTGGAATGTCTGGTTGGGACAGGTGCAAGATCAAACGAAAGAGGCACAAGTGACGGAGAGTAATCACCTAGAGACTGATTTGAAACACTTGAGGGGTCATGAGACAACGTAGATGGAGATGATTTGGTTGACAAAGGCTCAGAGGTAGAAGATGTTGTCTCATAGGACAAAGAATCTGTAGTGCCAGGTGAAGATGTATGCTCAGAGGCAGACATATCAAGATGCTATTGTGAAGAAGATACAATCTCATTATCAATTGAAGAGGGTATGTAATCATAAGGAAAATTATGGTCAAGGGGATCAGAAAGTATGGACAAAAGCCAATTAAGGGATCACCTCCCTTAATTGGCTTGGGACAATGGTACAGTCCAAGAATGTGTCAACTTTAAAGGAAGGATTAGGTCTTTTATAGCCTTATTTATGAATGTTGCATATTCTATTTTGCCTGTGTTCTTCAATCTGCAAAGTTGCTAGAAATGGAGAGTTTGTTTTGGGTCATTTGGATTTGTTGCTCTTTGACTGGTTTAGGTGGTTCAACTCACTGGACCCTACTATTGCAGGTTATATTTGATACTTTTACATCTACTGTTTGTGGAACTTCCTGGTAAGTGGAACTTCCTTGAGTGTAGGCGTGTGATCAAATTTACCTACCGGTTTGTGGCTCATTTCCTAATAAGTGCAACTTCCTCATTGCTCATTTGCTCAATCTATGTATGATTCACATAAATAACTAGATAACATTACATGAATACCTCGGTTGTCCCATTATTCATGGGTGAGTGAACATAATTGCATTTGAAGAAACAATCTAAAAAACTAGGCAAAAAGTCATAAAATAAAAAGCCAACTCCATATCATAAGAAAGGAGAACAACACTTATAACTTATAAGGTCAACCTAGTCACTGAAACCGAATTACATTATACAAAACTTTATGTTTCCTAATAGAATACGTAAAGAACTCTAATCAGATGGGATAAGTCATAAGGTCTATAGACAAAAATCACAAAAGCGACTAGTAGGAATATGATTACACAAAACAAAAAATGAAACTTCTCGGAAAATTATACTAGAACCACTTAAATATGTGGGTTTAGTTGATAACAAAAAATCTTAAATAAAGCCCCCTCCTTAAAGATCACAAAAAAGCCAATGTCTCTTGGCAATGAGCAAATTTGATGAGAATAAAATATGAGTTTTGGAGAGGGTTAATATGTCAAGTAGGAGATGAAAAAACCATCGAATTCCGAAAAGAAACTTAGCTAGAAGAGAAACCACAGATGAGAAGAGAATAATCCAACATCATAATCAAGTTGAGAAGGTAGAAGGATATATTGACAACAACAACGAAATAGGAAGAGTCTAATGACTCTTTAATATCGCCTCAGCGGAGGTGGTTAACAAGATTATAAACAACTACGTATCAGAGAAATGACATAGAAGATAGACTACATTGAAAACAAAATAAAGACGGATGGTTCACCACAATAATTGCCCTAGCGCATATCACAAAACAAAATATAGAAGAAACCAGATGCGTTGCGTGTATCTGAAATATCAACAGATTCTCAAAAGTTAAGAATTTTCTATAAAAGCTTGTACTGAATGAAATCCGAACAAATATCAAACTGGCAAACAAAGGAATCGATGTACTACTAAATTATTCTTTATATAGGTGACCTCAATCCATATCTTTATCAAATGCAATAATACACTAGAACAGATTAAATTAAAAAATAAATTTGAATATTAAAGAAACTTTTCAAAACACCGATAACTAATAAAACGATCAAGCTAACGATGATAATCTTGGTAGGTTGGTATATATTTTGAACATTTCATAATCTTGTTTTTCATTTGCAACCGGTTAATAAGCATAGTTAATGATAGCAGTGGCGGATCCCGAAGTGTTTAGTTGAGGGGGCAAAGAAATGATTTGTAATTTTTTTTCAAAAAAATCATCAATATTTGAAGTTTTCGAGTTAAATTATAGTATTAAATTATGAAGTTTAACAAATGATGAGTATGATAGAAGTGTATTAATTTGGTAAATGATTTGAAAAATAATTTATATCGCTTTAGTCTTGAATTTCATTTTTGATTGGGGGGGGGGGGGCGATTGTCACCCTTGGTCTTTTAAAGGATTCGCCCCTGAATGATAGGGTGGCTCAAAATGGACCCGACCCGACCTAGAAAACACGGGGTCGGGTTGACCCGACCCCGTGTCAACCCGACCCCGCTTTGGGCCGCCGCTTTGGGCCACCCTGATGGCTCTGCACAAGGCTCGGCTAGAGGAGCCTACTCGACCTGCTGTCAATTAGAAATCCAGGATCCCTGGGTTGTCGGCTCTCGCGCCAATTCTCATGTTACTAGCGATCTTGGTGGTATTCAATCTTACACCAATTATGATGGTTCTGACAACTTAGTTGTCGGTAATGGTATGACACTCTGGCCTATCTCTCACTTTGGTCAATCAATTCTACCCGTGAAGCATGTTGCATCTCCATTAAAACTCATTAATGTTCTTTGTGTTCCTACCATTACTAGAAATTTATTAAGTGTTTCTCGCCTTACCAATGATAATCCTGTTTACTTTGAATTTCATTCAAATGCTTGTCTTGTGAAGAATCTGCAGGGCCAAACCCTACTAAGAGAAACCGTTGAAAATGGGCTTTATCGTCTCCTTCGTCTATCCAAGTCTGTCTTATCTAGCTTGAGTCGTCCAGTAGTGTTTGTGGGGGAGCGCACCTCCTTGACTATTGGCATCATCGCTTTGCCCATCCCCATGAGTCCGTTCTTCGTCGCGCGTCTTATATCGAGTCAGCAATTCAGCATCTTCAAGTGTCTTCCAATAAATTGGCTCCTGTCTGTGGCTCCTGCCAACTCGGAAAGAGTCACCACCTTCATCTCCCACGTCGGTCCTCCACGATAGCCAAACCTTTTGATCTTATTCATTTTGATGTTTAGGTTCCTTCCCCTTTCTTATCTACTACAGGAAACTCTTTTTATTTAAGTTTTATAGATGATTACTCAAAGTTTGTTTGGATTTATTTCTTGTCATCTAAATCTCAGGTATTTTCTATTTTTGAGATGTTTATCAAGCTTATTCAAACACAATTTTCCACTACCATCAAAGCCTTTCAAACTGATTTTTTTTAGGAGGGGGGAGTATCTCAATGTCTCTACAATATTGCTACAAAAACTTGGGATTATCCACACAGTGTCATGTCCATACACTCCTCAACAAAATGGGTCATCCGAATGACAAAACCGTGTCATTGTTGAAAAGGGGCTCGCCCTACTCGCTCACAATAGTTTGCTTCAAAAGTTTTGGGAACAAGCCTTTCATACATCAGTTTATCTATCCAACCGTATGATCACTCCTAACTTAGCCTACAAATCTCTCTTTCAAATGCTCTAAGGGAACTCTCCCGACTACACCTTGTTGAAATCTTTTGGATGTCACTGCTATCCTTTTTTGAGACCTTACAACCACTCCAAATTAGACTTTCGATCTCTGCCGTGCATCTTCTTAGATATAGCTCCAAACATAAAGGCTATCTATGCTATCATGTTCCCACAGGTCGTTCTTACATCTCACGGTTTGTTGTCTTTGATGAGTCACAATTTCCCTTTCCCACGGATTCATCCCCACCCACATCCGACCATGTGTCCGTCCCCTCCCCCACCCCCGCTTGTCCTCTTTCAGCAAGCGGCGTATGTGTCCCTTGAACCCTCCTTGTCGAGTACCACCGCCCTTAGTCCTCCTCCATCATCTCCTCTTCGGCTGTCCCCCCAGTCATCACCTCCCTGCTGCCCTCCCCTGCATCGTCTGTCTCCCCATATTCCTCGCCCGCAGATTCCTTTGCAGATTCAACACCCTCACCCAGCAACCCCTTACATCCGTCAGTCCCTACTGTAGCCTCGACTAACCCTCCTCCTGCCATCTCTTCTTGGTTCCAGCCTTCAGACAAATCCACTCACCCTATGGCCACTCGTGCATCCACCAATGATCTCAAACCCAAAAACCTTTTACTCCACTAAATACTCCCTCCCTAGCTACTGCCCTTACCACCATTTTTGAACCAAAGTTCTTTCACCAATCCACAAAATGTCCTCAATGGTAGCATGCTATGTAGTTGGAATATGATGCCTTAACGAGGAATGGGACTTGGGACTAGTCCCTCGGCCCCCTGGTGCTAATATTGTTGGTTGTAAGTGGATTTACAGGGTCAAGCACAAGTCTGATGGTACAATTGATCGCAACAAGGCTCACTTAGCAGCAAAGGGGTTCAGTCAAGAAGCAGGTGTTAATTTCTTTGACACCTTCTGTCCAGTGGTCAAACCAACTACAATTTGTCTTGTTATGAGCTTAGCTCTATCTAAGTCGTGGCCTTTGCGTCAGGTCGACATCAACAATGCGTTTCTCAATGGTGATTTGCTGAGACAGTCTACATGTCTCAACCATAGGGGTTCGTTGCATCTGACCATCCTACTCATGCGTGCCGGCTACGCAATGCCTTGTATGGTCTCAAACAAGCACCTCGTGTGTGGTTTCAGCAACTCAAAGATGCTGTCATTCATCACGACTTCAAAGGTTGTGTTTCTGACTCCTCCTAGTTCATCAAGCAGCATGGTCCGAATGTTGTCTATGTACTCGTCTATGTTGATGATCTTATCATCACAAGGTCTCATACTTCTTTCATTGATAAGTTTGTTACCAGTCTTAATTGTGCTTTTTCTTTGAAAGAACTTGGTCCCTTAAGCTATTTTTGGGGAATTGAGGTTCATCGCACACCCTCTACTATTCATCTCGGCTAGCAGAAGTACATCACTGACATTCTGGACAGGTGTGGCATGACTGGTGCCAAACCTATCTCTAGCCCTACCGAGCTTGGCTCTCACTTAGTTAGGGCCAGCGACCCGTATTCATTCTTATCCACATCTATATCGTCGCAGTGTTGGTGGCCTGCAGTATGTCACTATCACGAGACCTGAAATCTCTTATGCAGTTAATCGGGTGTGTCAGTTCATGCATGATCCTCCAGAGTTGCACTGGTCTGTTGTCAAATGGATTCTTTGGTATCTCAAAGGGTCCCTCACGACTGGTCTCCATCTCAGCAAGGCGTCTGATGATCGTCTTGTCGCATTCTCAGATGCTGGTTGGGCTTCAGATCCCGATGACTGCCGTTCCCAGCATGGGTTCACTATCTTCTTTGGTGGCAACCTCATCAGTTAGGCGTCCAAGAAGCAAAATGTGGTTGCCCACTTCAGTACTGAGGCCAAATATAGGGCAATCACCTTTACTTCTGTTGAGTTGTTATGGCTTCAACAATTACTTTAGGAAATGGCAATTCTGGTGCATTGGCCTCCCATTGTGCTATGCGACAATCTTAGTGCTACTTTTCTCTTAGCGAATCCTGTCTTTCATCAGCGTTCCAAAAACATCAAGATTAATTGATTATCATTTTGTTCGAGAACAAGTGGCATTTGGTGATCTTACTGTTCATCATGTTCGCTCTCTTGATCAACTTGCGAATATCTTCACCAAGGTGGTTGGCAATAATAAGTTTCATGCCCTCAGTTCCAATCTTCATGTCCGCTCCCGATCATGAGCTTGTGGGGGCCTGTTGGAGATTTACCCTAATCATATCTTGTATATTATTAATATATCTTTTATCTTTTCCCTGTAGATAAGATTTGGTAGATATTTAGATTTACCCTAGTTCTCTCCTTGTAATTATTTATACTCTCTCTCAAGAGAAGGAATATTGAATCAATATTCTTTCACAAATCATATTATCTTACAAACAAGAAGAACAATATGCAAGGCTCGATCAAGAAAGTTGTCGATTCAGAGCTCCCGCTTGGCGGTGTAAGCAAAAATCGAAAGGATCCGGGGAATGATAAGATGAAAAGGAAGAAGAAAGCGAGTTCCAGTGGCTTCATAGCCGAAGAACTGGTTGGCTGCTACATTTGGGCCTGAATCGATCGAGCTCTAATTTAGATACGGTATAGAGGATTTAAAAGGATACTTGTTGTGATCTCATATACAAGTTAGAGCACAAGCACGAAATCTCAGATGTGGTTCGAGTTAAACTTTACATCCGCAGAGTCTCATGTGGGAGAGGCTCATACTCGAATCCACTAGTTTTGTTAGTGATTACATATAAGGTTGTTGACAAGAGGGTTTCTCGACCAAATAAATTTCTAGTCAAGACCCCGCTATAGGAAGTGGAGTCAGGTTCGTCCTCAGGAGAGATGTCAGTGGTTCTAGTTTAGTTGTTTCGGGGTTCGGGGAGTAGCGAGAAAAGGTGTAAAAGGTTGTTGTCGACGTCGACTCAGACGTGGTCGATGTACATCGAAGGATGGAGAGGGGATGGTGATCGATGTCGGGTAACTGGGTAGAAGAGAAATAAAGGAAAATATGAAAGCAAACAAATAAAGGTGTAAACTTCCAAGGTTAAGGAGCATCACAAAAATAAACATATGTGTAAATCACGAATCACATGAAAGATGCATGTTTTTCATCAAACAACTTTCGTCATTAACAAATAGGGATATAGAGACTCTCACATAAATCCTAAGTGTTACTATCCTTTTCATAATTAGGTATCCAAATTCATAATAAATCCACTCTCGCTTCAATTTCATAAATATGGAATTCGTCCACTATTCTCGTAGAGGATTTAAGCACATAGGATAGAAGATGAAAATCACATAAAGAACATAACTTTAGCGTACTTACATGGCTATCGTCGATCGAGCTCACCCCAACCCTAGAAGTTGGACGACTACTCGTGCTTCATCACTGCAACTCCATAATTGACATAAAGAAACTAACTTGAATTGAAACCTTCTCGGCCTCTCTCTCTCTCTCTCTCTCTCTCTCTCTCTCTCTCTCTCTCTCTCTCTCTCTCTCTCTCTCTCTCTCTCTCTCTCTCTCTCTCTCTCTCTCTCTCTCTCTCTCGGGTTACACAATTGCTTGTGTGCTTGGATGATTAAATCTTAGCCCCCAAGGGATTTATTTGTAATAATCTTTGCTAGACAAGGAAAGAAATATATATCTAATTTCCTAAGATAAAATGTTCGAACATACAATAATATAAAACAAATGAAAGTTCCCAAGGTTAAAATAGAGTTTAACCCATAAGGATAAATGTTCAACAAGGAAGGGTAAAAGATCTTGACTTCATTGCTAAGCAATCCTTCTCAAATCCAGACTCGTCAAACGCGTCTAAGCACTATGATGTTTCACTCGACATCGAGTCAAGTCACTCAACATTGAGTGGCTTCATGTGTCTTGAGTGAACTCCACTTGATTTCGGGTGATTTTTGTGGTGCCGAGTACCTTCCTTTCCTCTTGGCTCTAAGTGTGGCTTGTGGACTCGACGTCGAGTCATCTTCAGTAGATGTTGAGTGGATCATTAGTAGCTTTCCTTTCTGCAACACTTGGCCAATTTCTGACTTCACTCCAGTAGATGTCAAGTCAGTCCAGTAGACATCGAGTGAATTGTCAGTCTGGTCCCTTCTTCTCCAAATTGCTCCAAAATGTCTCCGATTCATGCAAAATTAAACAGAAACTTGGGTAGACCTTCGTAACCCGTGAATAATAAAAAACTAAACAAATCTCAAACTTTCTGAACCCAAAACTGTAAAATATAGACAAAAATCGGAATAAAAGTATGTATGAAACATGGCAAAATATATAGGCGCACATCATTTGCATGCGCATACTCTATGATACATATCGAAGCATAACAAACAGATACAAGGTGTACACAAGCGTAGAAAGCAATCCAGAAGGGAATATACAAAGAACTCCATCAAATCTGGTGTCGGAGACTAGATCTATAGCCAGAAACTACTAGAAGAGCAAGGAACTCGTCGCCTTGAACTTCGTTGTCGTCTTTAACCTCAGATCTAGAGTCCTTGAAGAAAGATATGCTCTAGATCGAAAACCTTCGTCACCGATTGTCGGAGATAAGGCATGCTGAGAAAACCCTGGTTGCATCGCTTCGATCGCACTCTCTCACACTCACACACACCTTGCAGAGTTCGATCTGAATGAGCAAAACCCTAGAAGGTTATGCTTATATAGGTAAGCTTGGATCAAACATTGTGTTTCGCTTAAAACGTAGCAACCCGAGCTTGAGCTGAAGAGTTGGGCCAAGTGTTTTGGCTTGTCCAGCCCAATTACACATAAACATACAAATATAATAACATAATAATATGCATAAATATAAATGTATAATATAAGGATGTATGTGATGTTATGCTAGTTTGCCTAAGTATTAATAAGCCTAACATATTTAGGCTTACATATAGGGGTGTGCATCGGTCTAAAACCGAATCGAACCGGGCCTAACCGAACAGAACCGAAACCGAAAATCTCAAAATTTCAAACCGAAAGCCGAACCGAAAGCATTAGGTTCGGTTATTTACCGGTTTGGTTTGTGTTCGGATCGGTTTTAACCTAATTGAACCGAATTTTCATTAAAAAAAATTTAAAGTATACAAAAATATATATATATATATATATATATATATATATATATAATATGTGTATATATTCCAAAATACTTTAAAGTATACAAATTTTAAAGTTTTAACAAATACAGTTTTATATACATATAAAATATATTACAAATATACATACACATGCAAATATACAATTACAAATATACATACACATGCAAATATATTCCAAAATATATGTACATATTCCAAAATACTTTAAAGTATACATAGTTTTAAAGTTTTAACAAAAAACAGTGTATATATACATATACAATTACAAATATACATACACATGCAAATATATATACAAATACATTTATGTAGTGTATAAAAAAAATTCGGTTTAACACAAACTGAACCGAAACCGAACACAAACCGAACCGAAATCGAAAAATGAAAATTCTCGAACCGAAAGTCAAACCGAAAAACTTCAGCTAGGTTCGGTTTGTGTTGGTTCGGCCCAAAAATTCGGTTTGGGCCGAATCATGCACACCCCTACTTACATAGTGTGTGTGTGTGAGTATATAACCCAAACGCAAAGAAATGGAGGGTTGTTGTGATAATTAGCCATTATTGTTTCTTTTTTTTAATGAAAATGGTGGGGGCCATAGGCTGAATTTGCATTACCTTCCAACGGAGCGCGTGAATGGGTGCGTGAATGGAGTGCCACACGCATATTTTGATGAATTGTGGGTTTGGGTGAGTTAGTGGCCTGATGAAAGTTTTTTTATTTTTGTATTTATTTTATTTATTTTAAAGAAGAAACCTCAGTGGATAGATACACCGTATCAATGGAAATCCATTATTATCTATGAATAATCTATCAATACAATCGAACAATATCAAAATATCATCGAATAATTCAGCGATACCATCGAATAGTGAACTAATTGTCGGGGAAATTGCCATAAGTATTAATGGCTAATATTCGGGTATATTGATGGATTATTCGGTGGTATATCTTGATTATTTGATGGTATCGCTTGATTATTCGATTGTATAGCTTAATTATTCGATGATGTTACAATATTATTCGGTTACTTATGTCATTTTAAGAAATAACTAAAAATTATTTGATGGCATCGCTGGATTATTTGATGGTATCCCATGATTATTCGATGGTATCGATGTATTTTTCATTCATATAACCCCAACAGCTAATATTCGGGTTTATTGATGGATTATTTGGTGGTATCGCTTGATTATTCGATGGTATCGTGATTGTATCGCTTAATTATTCGATGGCGTTACAATATTATTGGGATACTTATGTCATTTTACCAAATAACTAAAAATTATTCGATATATGGTATCGCTGGATTATTCGATGGTATCACATGATTATTCAATGGTATCGATGTATTTTTCATTCATGTGATGTGACCGTCAACGTAAAAAAAATCATCTCATTAAGCACAAAATCAGGTCATACAAATGAATAATTCAACTTTTCCCCTGAATACCTCTGAGATTGAAGAATGAACGGGTAGTTTAGGTCTCAATTCTCCAATTGGACTAATTATTAGGCAAAACCCCTTTCAATTGAATAACCCTCATCGGACAATATCAAACAATCAATTTCATACCTGTAGATGCCCTAATTTCCTAGAAACGACAAGTCTCCTCCACCGACTATGGCGACCACGGAGAGGCTAATCCGGTAAAAATTGAAACATATTATCATCTTCCTTAAGAGAAAGATTGAGAATTCGACTTACTGTTGTAGAAGTCATTATTGCTCCTCCACCGACTATGACCTATTTGAAGAAGAAGAAGAAGACATTATTTCTCCTCCTGCCTGAGACAAGAACAATCGATCGTCATCACCATTCTTTCCCACTTCGCCGAGCAGAATCGCCATCGGGGAGGAGGGAGGTCGACGAGCAGGATCTGAAAGAAGGGAGGAGGAAAGAGGTCGACGAGAAGGATCGCCATCGCTTCCCCCTAGCTTTGTCGTCCGCTCTCGCCATCGCCATCGCCCGCTCCGCTCTGCCATCGCCGACCACCATCGACTTCGTCCGCCGCCATCTCAGACGCTCTGCACCTTCGCATCCACACTCCGGTAGACGCTTCATCCCACTACGCCAGATTCACTCTCGCTCGACAGACCTAAAAAGGCTCGTCGCCTGAATCATGTTCGGGCGACCAAATTACTAAGGCCCGTCGCCTGAACGTTGGGAGGCCCAAACCGCCTCCAACCCATGTTCAGCCGAACAGAAAACCTCAATGTTCGTCGGTTGAACTGTACTCAGGCGACGGAACAAATCCAGGCGACGAACATTTCTCAAGATCGGTCGCCCAAACAGGTATCTGAATGACGGCTGTCAGAATGGGCCTTTGTCGCGACGGAAATTCTATTGGTTCGTCGCATGAGCGTTGTTCGGGCCTTTGCAGCGACGGGAGTTCCGGTGGTCCGTCGCCTGAATGTTGGACTTATTGAAAAGTAGAGTAATAAAGTCCGGTTGGTAGGGGGTAATTAAATACTGTTCATTCAGGAGACGAACTTTTAAATATTTTCGTCGCCTGAAAAGTGGGGTAGTTGACCCCATATTTATTGCTATTCACTCAGGAGACGGAGGTGTATATATGTCCGTCGCCTGAATGTGTTTTCCGTAACAACCAAATAAATCGGTTGTACTGTACAATAATTACCCTCTCACCTTCATCCTTTCTCCCACAATAACCCTAGAGGGCTCGAAAATTTTCCCCCATTTCACACCTCCATTGAAGGTATGTATAAATTTTAAATTTTTTTGTTTTTTTTATTGAATATATGCATATACATTGTTTGTTTGGATATTTGATGATGAGCTTGTCTTTTTTAATCGAGTTTGGATGGTAAAAAAGTTGTTTCAATGGAGTTTATGAGGAGAAAAAGTTGTGTATGTATATATGGAGTTGAAATTGAGGTTAAATGGAGGTTAAATTGAGTTTGTGTTATGAATTGATGATGAGAATGGAATTGAGGTTAAATGGAGGTTAAATTGAGTTTGTGTTATGAATTGATGATGAGAATGGAATTGAGGTTAAATGGAGGTTAAATTGAGTTTGTGTTATGAATTGATGATGAGAATGGAATTGAGTTGAAATTGTGTATGTATATATGGTGTAGAATTACATAGATGATGAGAATGGAATTGAGTTGAAATTGTGTATGTATATATTGTGTATGAGAATGCATCCTTAGACTACATTCAGGAGACAAAATAATTATATTTCCGTCTCCTGAAACTATCTAGGCGACGACACATAAAGAAAAAAGTCCGTCGCCTGAATGCTTTCCATAGCCCTATGGACCGCTCACGAGACAAAGTAATTCTATGTCCGTCTCCTGAAACTATCTAGGCGACGACACAAAAAGAAAAAATTCCGTCGCCTGAATGCTTTCATAGCCCTATGGGCCTCTCAGGAGACAAAATAATGTTATTTCCGTCTCCTGAAACTATCTAGGCGACGACAAATAAAGAAAAAAGTCGGTCGCCTGAATGCTTTCATAGCCCTATGGACCGACTCAGGCGACGAACTTATGACACTAAACTCGTCGCCTGAGTCTTAATGGGCGGGCCTGGATGGCCCTTGGCCTCTGACAACATCATCAGTCGACGAACAATTTTTCCGTCGCCTGAGTTAACTCCGCCGACGAACATACAGATGGTCGTCGACTGAATGGTGGAAGGATGAAAGTCACCCGACCACAACTCAGGCGACGGAAGTTCGTCGCCTGAGTCGTCAGAGGGCGAAAAACACCTTTCAGGCGACGACTTCGGTCCGTCGCCCGAAAGTCCATCTGGCGTAGTGTCCTCCAGACTCCAGCGAAAAAGATGGCGCTAGTCACTTCATCCTCCCGACTGCGGCGGTAGTCTCTTTTCTTTTTAATTAGTTTGTTGGGGAATTGAAATTATAGATTAGGTTTCACGCGCTACCAATTATGAGTGGGATTTTTTTAAAAAATTTTCTTTACAAAATTACCCCCTTACATGGCAGAATCTTGACCTTTAATTTCCTTTAGATCAACGGTTCAGATTTGTTCATATGATACACTCGTTAAGGGCTGAGTACATATGATATATATATATATATATATATATATATATATATATATATATATATATATATATATATATATATATATATATATATATTCGTGCGAATTATACGAATAATATTTCACATTTCAACGAATAATGTTTCACATTTCAACGAATAATGTTTCACATTTCACTGAATAATGTTTCACATTTCACCGAATAATGTTTAGTTGCGTGGTTATACTCGTGCGATGAATATTTTTTATGTTGTTCGTCAAACCAAATACTTCATAATCTAACGAATAATGAATCATATTTCGCCGAATAATTGACCAATCCATTACCACTAAGGCCCCGTTTGGTATGAATGTAGTAATCAGAATGAGAATGGAAATCGGAATCGGAATCAAAAATTGGAATCAGTCATTACCGAAGCATGTTGTTTGGTATAATGCCGAAATCAACCATTAAAAAATCAATCTTAAAATACACCAATTTTAACCTACACAATTCAAAATTACTCAAGTCTAATACCTCAAATTAGGCATAAAACCCACATAAATCATACAAAACCCAATTAAAAAATCAAGATCTAAAAAGGATTACTGGGCAGTGGGCACTAGCGGTGACGAGGGACAGGCGGCGGCGGCAATGCACAGCAATTGCAACGAGGGAGGGCTGTTGCGCAGAGAGAGAGAGAGAGAGATGGGCGGTTGCCGGTTGCAGTGAGAGGAAGAGGACAACGGAGGACGACAAAGGACGACGCAGAGGGAGGACTGTAGCGTCGGAGGGAGATCTGAACGGAGGATGAGGACGACGGCGACCGAGGACAGCAACGACGGTAGATCTAGACCGCGGTGGCAGTGGCAACGTCGGCGACTCAGAGCGGTGGCGGTGGGCCGGTGGCAGGGGTCGACATCGACAAATCCGGCGGCTGGGAAGATGAGGGAATAGGATGGAGGCCGGAAGAGGATGAAGTCAGAGGATTGGGAATCCCCTACCTTTCCTCAGGGGATGAATTGGGCTCAAAATTGGGGATGGTAGATTCCCAGTAATGATTCCCATTCCGACTTTTAGCAATATCAAACAACAAAACTTGGAATCAGTCATTCCCATTACCTTTTTTTATTCCCAGTAATGGGTACCAAACACCCCCTAATAACCAAAAATCGCTACATATCTGTGAATAATTAATCAAATCATACCTCTTGAAAACACGACTCTAAATTCGATACATACGTCATACATGTGAATAATTCTTTATTTTTTCTCAAATAATACGGAAATTAGATGTCAATTAAACAATAAATTTTAATCCTAAATCGAATTTCCAGACTACCCCTAACCACCACCACCCCCTCCAACCCACCGTCTCTTTCTTTTGTTTCAATTTGAATTCATCTTTCGCCACCATCGCTTCGTCCAATCGCCGCCATCTCTTCGTCCAATCGCTCCCTCCAGCAACTCGATTCGCCACCATCGTCCCTCCACACACACACGCACGCACGCACGCACGCACGCACGCACGCACGCACGCACGCACACACGCACGCACACACACACGCACCCACACACACGCGCACGCGCGCACACGCGCACACACGCGCACACACGCGCACACACACACACATATATTGTGTGTGTGAGCATTGCTTATTATGTAAGATGTGAACAATTTTTAACCGGCCATTAGATTGCTCTCAATAGATGGTTGAGATTGATCAACAATTTAATTAAAATTTTAATATATATATATATATTGTGTGTGTGAGCATTGCTTATTATGTAAGATGTGAGCAATTTTTAACCGGCCATTAGATTGCTCTCAATAGATGGTTGAGATGGATCAACAATTTAATTAAAATGTATTAAAAGGGGATGGGGCCTGCCGTCAATTAACACTTGCTCTCCAAATGGCGTTTGAATGCCACCGTTAATTGTTACCAGTGATATTTAAAAATAATCACTCAACTTAAAAAGGAAAGATATATATATACACACTATATTTTTTTTATTGAAAAATTAGGCTGTCGAAACAATTTTTATTATTTCTATATTTAGTGTAATTAGTTTTTGTTTATTCGTATGCATATGAATCAATATTCATGTGTATGTGAATTATTATTCGTACATATAATATTCATGAGTCACATTGCAACCCCCTTGTTCATCAGATGTTGTGTCTTGCTAGCAACTCCATGATCTTGCGAGATGTCATCCCCACCCCTTATCCAGTGTAACAGCAACAACATTGACAACATCAACCGTGCACAACATTGACAACATCAACAAACTAGCAATGTTACAATGCTCAAGAATACACAGATTGATCCACCAAAAGAAATTGCCATGCCAGTTCAGGTGCCGAAAACACCCATTAAAAGAAAATGTGTGGTGATAGTTGCACAGTTATCTTCAATATGGAACTTGTACAGAAGTTTCACTCTTGCTATAAATATTTATGAATAAAAGATGTTATCTATATCAAGGTTCAAGGGCACTAATTGACAGGCATTACAATAAAACGCAACATATAGTTTGTACACATCAAAACATAGCTTTGGTACATCAGATCGATCAAAGGAAATCTTGCATACATGACATGAACTTATATTAACTTGTCATTCAAATCATGGATACATGACATGAACTTATATTAACATAGCTTTGGTAGCAATTGAAACGAAATCGGACAAATCTGATGAGCGATTAAGTAGTACCTGCAGCTTTAAGAAGGAGAACTGATGCTGGGGGAGTTTTGAGTATGAAAGTAAATCACTAAAGCTCTTATCCTGTCATCCCAAAGCAAGAAATCAAAATTGTGACTGAAAATTGAAATCCAGGACCATCAGGAAGAATGAATCAAAACCCTAATTTACACTATAGAAATCAAAACCCCAAATCAACAACTTCTATCTATGTATCCCTAAATTAGGTTTAATAGATGGAAAATCAGGGAGATGCCAAAACCTTAACCCTATAATTTTCACTTACAATCGATCAACAACTGCCTTCGACTCATAGCTGCCTCTATTGACCTTAGTAATTGCCTTCAATTTCGTAGGAGTTGTGCA
Source organism: Persicaria tinctoria (assembly GCA_037127255.1). Lineage (NCBI taxonomy): Eukaryota > Viridiplantae > Streptophyta > Magnoliopsida > Caryophyllales > Polygonaceae > Persicaria > Persicaria tinctoria. Next base: position 20,119,035 of record JBANSL010000006.1, read on the forward strand.
CCACTAGCCTCAAAATCTACCAGATCTGGAGAAATTTCCTAGCGACAGGATCGACCGCAACAATGGCATCCGGGTTTGGGGCCGCCATGGGAGACAAATGGGAGGAAGAAGGACCAAGATGACTGCGCTCAAGCCCTCCCGTCGACCCCGGAGGCATATCGCCTAGAGCCGCGAACCCCGCCTCCAACGACGGCGTCTTCCCTCATCCTTCCCTTCCTCTCTCACTGTTGCGCGCTTTTCTCTCTCCAACCGGTTGCAGGCTGTGAGAAACCGGTTACTTTGCAAATTTGTTTTTTTGGGGGTTAACCCCCGCAATCCAACCGGGTATTTAGGTTAGTTTTATAAATAGCCCCACAATTATAAATTTCAACCAAGCAAGTGTACCTCACGCCTCATATTAGTGTGTGTGATAATTAATGGTGGGCCCAACCGATTTTTTTTTTTTTTAAAAATAATAAATTGAGGTTTAATCTCATCCATTAATTGTGAGAAACATCTAATGGCTAGATATTGCTCACATTTTACACCATAAGCTTTGCTCACCTAGGATCTATCCTCTCTCTCTCTCTCTCTCTCTCTCTCTATATATATATATATATATATATATATATATATATATATATATATATATATATATATATATAGAATAGGGATCATGTGTACACAAGCCTTATTGTGTATCATGTACACAAATCTCGGCCTTTGGATCAAACTAAATCAAAGGCTCACAATAATCAATATAAAGAAAAGAGAAAAGAAAAGAAAAGGGGGAGATGTGAATAGTGACGGGGGAAGTAATTTTTTGGCCTTTTTAGTTATTTTCGGCCATTTTAAAAAAATAATTTTATTTTTTTTGATGTAATTTATTTTTATCTACCTATAGACACCCACTTTGCATATGTTTTGCGAAAAAAAAAAATTACGATAACAATTGAGCTTAAGAGGTTTCATTTTGTTTGTGCCCAGTTTTATTATTCGGTGGAATTGGTGGGTTTTTTGATATTATTCATTGAATTATATATGTTTATTAAGTGGAATGTAGTGTTTTTTTTGGTAGTTCGAAATCATTTGGATCCACATCGAGCTTAAGGGTTTTTGTATTACTCATGCCCATATTGATCATTCGGTAGAATTGGTGATTTTTTTCTTATTATTATTTGAATTATGAATATTTACTCAATGGAATGTGTGTTTTTTTTTTACCAATTTCTTTGAATATGCTACCGAATAATTAATAGTATATATTACCATGGATATAGCTTTATTATTTAATAGTATATATTACCATCGAATAATATTACCGAATAATATTGTAACACCATCGAATAATTAAGCTATACCATTGAATAATAAAGCAATACCATCACATAATCCGTCAGTACGATCGAATAATATAGTGATACCATCGAATAATCAAAATGACTAACCTACAAAACAGATTCATACGACTGAATAATCCTTCATATACTAGTGCATAATAATTCATACTCAATTGCATAATCATCTATGGGAATCAACAGCTCAGATTCTTATATGGGAATCAACGGCTCAGATTTGTGTACATGATACACCTTAAGGGCTGAGTACACCGGAACCAACCCCTATATTACCGAGTTTAAGAATGGACTTTACGTACACTTGTCTTTTCTTGATCGAATTTGTTAATACAACTTGTTTAGGATTTTGTTTTGCTCTCAATTTGTTGATCACAAGGGTTGATTTCTGATCATACTTCACAACATCAAGGCTACGAGTTGACAACTAGTGAGTAAAACTAGTTGATTATGTTACTTGATTGCAATTTTGTAATTAGTAAGTCATTGGTTTTTTGTGACGGCCAGCTAAACTAGATCAGATATAACACCTATATTGAGGACTGAAATTCTCTGTCCTTATATTTGCTCCCGTTCTCCAATTCATCCTCCTCACAATTCTTAATTAAAAAAAATAAAGAAAAATAAAAAATTGATTGAAAAAAGAGTTTTTGTGAGAGGGGAGAAGGAAGGGGACGAGATTAAGGACAGAGGATTTGGACCCCTATATTGAGTTGAGTACACAATATATGAGTTCATTCTGTTAGCAGTTTATGGAATTTTCTTTTTGAGAACCTTTCATTTAAACTTGTTTGGGTTTTCTGGGTCATTTTTCATTAATCAACAATCTCGAGTTACAAAGACAGTTAAAAAGGTTTTTGAGTTTTTTTTTTGGATTAAGTAAAAATTCGAGATCAGACAAGACTAATTCTCGAAAGGCCGGCGGATTGGTAGGTGAAAATCGCCTAAATATACAATGCAAATAGAAAACAAGCGTAACGAAGCAAACAAAAATAAAACCCTACAATAAGACGAACTAAGAAGAACCACTTCTAGAAAGTTGAGGATGCTTGAATTGGTGCGGGATGAACGTCGTTGGCTTTTTCGTCCTTTTCCAAATATCAATAATATCATAACTCAAAACTCAAACCAATAGATTAGTAAATCAATAGATTGATAAACCAACAAACTAGTATAACGATGAAGTCCGGAGTCGAACCCATGCCACAGAGAGAACAGTTGTTATGCAATTTTTCTAACAATGATTCTTATGGCAAAAGCAATGATTTGTAGCAAATTGATAACAAAGTAAAGTAAAGAGATCGATATGATTGCAAAGTATTGATAATAATACAAAGAAGATATTTCACCTGTAATTATTCTTGACAATGGTTGAGGTTCAAAATCCTAGAATTGATTCAATAGATATTTCTAAGCATATATGTCGACTTGACTAAGGTTGATAGATATGCAAAGATACAATTTTCTTATTCAATATCACTAAAGAATAACATTAAACACTCAAGTTCTAAGACCAATTGACATATCGATTCATTGCAAATAGAACCCAACGACGCAACCCTATTCGGCCCTAACACATCTATCGACATAGATCAATCGAAATCATCCACTAAAAAGACATAGAAATATCACTAATTCAATGGCTTTGTTTGCTATCTAGAAAACAACAACGAATTCATAGCATAGATGCAATTCCTAACATGGTGATCAATCATAGAAAGGAACACAAATATAATCAATAAGAACAAGATGATGAATATACTCATAAATAACTAATTGAAATCAAATCCTCACAATTCATTCAAATATGTCTTTGAATCACAGGCGAAATTATGAGTTTAACAACTCGTAAGCCAAATAACTTTATTCTCTCTAATTGTGTTCATTGTCTAACCTTAATGCCACACACCACACGACTAATATTTTTGAAATAAAACCTAAATAGAGTTGTGCAAACCCTAAGAAATATAATAATAATATAATAATAGTATCTCCAGGCTTAAATCGGCTTCGCTGAACATGGGGTAACGACGGGCGCCGGTCCCAACAGTGACCACTTCCTTCCTTTAGCCTCGACGTTGTGCTTCCTTATTTCTTTGTAGATCCTTCCTTAGCCTTTATATGCTCCAAAACATGTCCTTTAAGCCCCTCCAAGATCTCATCCAAGGTCGGAATGTAAAACTGCAAAATAAACACTAAAAACACGTAGATTCCGAAAACTCGAATACTTCACAAGAAAGATATGAAACTAGATATGCAAAACTCCTATCTAAATGCAATAAGAAATACCTATAATGCTTATATGAAATATGCATTATCAACGCTGACGAAGAAACGAAGCCAAGCCCCACTGAACAGTAGCACCGTAGGCCAGCGGTACAACAAGAATCTATCTCCTGTGGGTAGTTCAGACGAAACTCCAGGGAAGCTCATTCCCAGATAACGACCCTAACCAGCTCCGACTCCGAGCTTAACGACCTCAACCAAGCAGAAGAACTTCGAGAGAAGCCGGATGTAGAGTCACATGCCGCTCATTCAAAGACTCCAATAAAAATGTTTTCCAGACCCACACGGGATTTAGTCGACCATTTCAGAAATTTAAATCAAACCCTTTCAGAATTTTAAGTACACCCGAACCACCCTCTATATATAGAAATATCGCATAACCTTACCATATGCAAATATAATATACTTTTATCCATCTTTTTTTCAATTAGTTACATATTCCATTTTTTAATCAATGAGTTCAACTGAAAACATTGAATTAATAGTAATACTAAAATTAATGTATAATTTAAATAAAAATGGATTTTGATGGGGTGACACGCCACGTACCACATATTTAATTATAGCTTTTTATCTTTAATATATGCTACATTTTTTTAACCAACGAGATTAATTCAAAACATTGAATTTTTATATATTCTATACCTATATGTAAATCTTTATAGACTATATTAACTCAAAAGTATGAGAATATCACATGTTATATTTTATCTCCTTCATTTAAGCGATTTCCATAAAATTATCTTTAGATAAATCATTTAAACAGTGTTACAATGATATTATTATTATTTTTCTTTCCAAGGAGACCATTTTAAAATATCTATATCTATATGTACGTCTTAAATGAATTTTTTTTATGAGGTGCCAAGTTTTATTAATATCTTATTTAATTTTATAATATTAATTTATTATAAATTTATTCAAAAGACAGCGTAATGACGCGAAGATTATCCTAGTTCCTATATTATTCATCTTTTTTTTTTTCATGACGAGAAAACCCACCTTTGGTGGTAAACCCGAACATGTGACCCACCCGACACGAGCCATAAACTAGGTAAACTGACTTGCACCGACAGGCTAGACCCACTAGTAGAGAGTAAGACAAACCTTGGATTTTCACCCAAGAAAAGGGGCGAATATGTAGGGATCAAACCCGAGATCTCCTTACTGTTCCTTGCTCCACACCACTAGGCCACCCCAACTGGTAAGGGTAAACTTTTTATAATAACCAGCTCCAGTGCTTTGCAGCCCTATACCCCAGAATCCAACTTTGGCTTAACTCTACGGATTAGAATACACCGCTTGAGTTTTTTTTTTGAAAGTTCAGTTACACTTGCATAGAGTGAGACTCGAACCCGGGACCTTCCTCTAGATCGAATACCTTATTTATTGCCACTAGCTACGACAAGAGGTCTTTGGTATTATTTATCGATCTCTTTTCCTTTACATATTTCCTTTAGCTTTCAAGGGTAGAGATTAGAGAAAGGAACTAGATAGGGCCACCTATAGGGACCACTCTTACTCAACGTCAACCCACTAATCATGCAACCCAAGTTCTCCACAACACTTTCCTACTCCTTGAATTTATAAATAAAGAGCGGTTATATCCGGAGTTCGAATTGGGGGATCTTTGGATACTACTCGCAAGTCTTTTCTAGTGAGCTATTCCGGAATGGTTTCCTACTCCAATCCTACAACATTAAATTATTTGTGCATTTATTAAATCCTATTTTTTTAAAAAAAAATTATATTTATATTCCTAACATTTATTTTTATATATTTATAAAATTTTATTATAAAAAATCATCTTTTAAAAATTTTAATAACTGTATTTTGTAAAATATTGCCTTTTAAAAATTTTAAAATTACAAAACATGATTTTTCAAAATAAAATTTTATAAATATATAAAATAGATATTAATAATATAAATATAGTTTTTATAATTTTTAAAAAATTAAATGAATGTAAAAATAATTTAGTGTTGTAGCCTTGTAGGGAGTGGAGCAGGGTGTGAATGTGTGATGTAGAGGATAGGACTGCTAATTATGCACGTAGTCAATCAAGAGCTCCTACTTCATACCCTATACTACCTCCGTTCCATAATACACGGGCTTTTCTTTTTTGACACGTTTTTTAAGGAGCGAAAAACTCTATGAAATATTATTTTTTTAATCAAATTTTTTATATAATTTGATACTTATTAGTAATAAGTATCAAATGATATAAAAAATTTGATTAAAAAAATAATATTTCATAGAGTTTTTCGCTCCTTAAAAAACGTGCCGAAAACTAAAAACCCATGTATTTTGGAACGGAGGGAGTATCATTCCCTACAACACAAAATTATTTTTGTTTAAAATACATCTTTTAAAAAATTTTAAAAATTATATTCACATTTTAAACAACTATATTTATATGTTTAGAAACTTTTATTTTAAAAAATTATGGGTTAAAATTTTGTTAAAATATAATTTGCAAAAAATTGTCTTTTTTAATTTTTAAAAAAATATAAAACATATTTTTTCAAAATAAAAGTTTGTTTAAAAGTTGAATATAATTTTTAATTTTTTTTGAAAGACATATTTTAAATAAAAATAATTTTGTGATGTAGGGAGTGGTGTAGGGTGTGAAGTAGAGGATCCTTGTTAGTATGTAGTGTGGAACTACGGATAAATAAGATGCATCGTACCGCTTGTAATTTGTGTGTCACACAATTATTTGTATTATTTTACTTTAAAAGAAAGTTAAAAAATATATTTATATTTTATACACTTATATTTATGTGTCTATAAAATTTTATTATGAAAAAATAGGTTTTAAAATATATAATTAAAAAATTGATAATATTTATATTTTTATAAAAAAAAATAAAAATTGATAAGTATACAAATATAAGTGTATGAAATTAAAAAATTATTTTTTTTAAAAATAAAATAAAATTATACTCCAAATAACTGAACCACTAGAAAATGAATAAATCAAACGTGTTCGCTATATACATCTCAAATTATGCACGTCCTTATGATTAAAATTGGTTAATTAATTTTTTTAAAACGCTAATTAGTCAGAAGGAAGGACGTGCATTTTTTACCTTTGGATTTGCGGTGTATCTATCAACCCCCTAAATCAAAACAAATCAGCTGCCAATTGATCAAATTGATTAGAACGGGAAAGAGACGTCATTAACAAACCAATAATGTGGGCATTGTGGAACAAATCCCCAACAGATAAATACATACCCTTGATCAGTTGGGACACAATATGCAAAAGCAAGTCATTAGGAGGTCTTGGCATTAGGAAGGGCGAGGAATTAAACATTGCTCTTCAAATGAAGCTCTTATGGAAAATTTATAAGAATGAAGATAGTATATGAGTTCAAATTATAAAGGAGAAATAACTCCAACAAGAAAGCATAAGAAATTTTCAAAAAAAAGAAACATCTTGACAATTTGGAAAACTCCTCACCTTAAGGGCTAAATTTGAGGAAGGTCTTCTCTGGATTGTTGGTAATGGTTCGGCCATCAATGTGTGTGATAGATTACATAGGTCTCCTATTGTATAGTGGGCTGAAAGCCCGTTAAGGCCCAGTACCTTGTAACCTATATATATGTTATATCAATGAATGGAAACCCTCAAGGAGGACATTACAATCAATCTCATGATCACACATGGTATCAGAGCCGGGTTCGGCTAGTTTCGGTCTTCGGATTGGTGGGGTCGTTGGCTGGCCTTGTTGACATGTCGCGGGCATTGGTTCCCATATAAGCGCATGTGGCAAGTGCAACTTGTTGGCTAAAAATGCCGTTGCACTTGAGGGGGCGTGTTGAAATAGTGGTTGTCCCACATCGGTAGTTTAGAGAATTCTTGAACAACATATAAGGTTGGTGGGCTACTCCTCTCATTGCCAATTGGTTTTGAGATGGAACCCCGTTCGGGTTTATGTGTTGTTCGAGTCTCCCGTATGTGGCCCCGCACACACGACCTCCCTCCAGCTTGTCTTGACCCTCCAGACTTCCGTTTCAGCGTTCTTTAAACACTACTTTCGCACCTTTTGATATTATTCATAGTGATATTTGGACATCTCCTGTGCCTAGCAAGGAGGGTCATAAGTATTACCTTTTGTTTCTGGATGATTTTACACACTTCTTATGGGTTTTCCCTTTGCACTTTAAATCTCAAGTGTTCCCTATCTTTGCCAAATTCCATGCTTACATTAAAACACAGTTTCACACCTCTGTCAAGTGTTTCCAATGCGACAATGGCCGTGAATTTGACAATAAAGATTTCCACACTTTCTTTAATACCAATGGGATCTCCTATCGCTTATCCTGCCCCTACACCTCGCAACAAAATGGCAAAGCCGAACGAATCATCCGCACCATCACCAATATGATGCGCACTCTTCTCTTCCACGCATCCATTCCCCTCCCTTATTGGCCTTACGCCTTGGCCACCACATGCTACCTCCTCAACATTCTCCCTTCTACCACCCTCAACCATCGCTCACCGTTTCAGGCACTGTATTCTGCTTTGCCCATATATGATCACCTTCGTACATTTGGTTGCTTATGCTTTCCCAATCAAGCATCCACCGCCCCCCATAAGCTTCACCCTCGCTCTACCCCTTGTGTCTTTCTTGGCTACCCGTCTGATCATCGCGGTTATATTTGCCTTGATATCAAGACTCACAGGATCATTCTCTCTCGCCATGTCACCTTTGATGAGTCGCGATTTCCCTTCGCATCTCCCACACCCCCTGTGTCGTCGTCAGAGTCTGAGTCACCATTTCCTCACTTCATTCTTCCCCAGAGCTCTCCCGGTGCTCCTGCGTCTCCCCCTCCCCCACCTCCCTCGCCACCCCCCACAACCAGACCTCACACCCGCAGCGTCTCCGGTGTCTTTAGACCCCGACAGATCGTCTCCATGACCACCGACCATCACCCCGCCATACACCCCACATCCCCTACGCCAACATCCCTGACCCAAGATGGCGCGCCCACGCCCCAAGCAGGCGCGCCCGCGCCCCAACCTGACGCGCCCGCGCCCCGCCCTGGCGCGCCCGCGTCCCCGGCTGGCGTGCCCGCGTCCTTCGCCTCTCCTGCCCCCATCCTTCCCGACTCCCTTTCCCCCTCTGCCTCCACTTAGACCTCCCTCTCCCCCGTTCCCACCTCCCACAAAACAGCCCTCCTAGACCCGAATTGGCAGGCGGCTATGCTCGACGAATACAGGGCCCTTACGAAGAATGGTACTTGGGTTCTTGTTCCTCGCCCTCCTGAGGCGAACGTCATTCGTTGTATGTGGCTCTTCCGTCACAAGTTCCGCTCTGATGGGACATTGGAGCGCTACAAGGCCCGTCTGGTGGTGAACGGTAGATCTCAGCAGGCAGGTATTGATTGTGATGAGACCTTCAGCCCTGTGGTCAAGCCTGCCACTATCCGAGTGGTCCTGAGTCTGTCTCTGTCGCGCAACTGGGGCATCCATCAACTGGATGTCAAGAACGCCTTTCTGCATAGTCATCTGAATGAGACGGTTTACATGTTTCAGCCTCCGGGGTTTGCTGATGCTGAGCGTCCAAAGCATGTCTGTCTCCTCAAGCGCTCTCTGTATGGTCTGAAACAGGCTCCACGGGCATGGTTCCAGCGGTTTGCCTCTCATCTGCTCCGCTTGGGTTTCACTGGCAGCCGATCGGATACGTCTCTGTTTATCTATCGCAGAGGCTCGGACTTGGCTTTCCTGCTGCTCTATGTCGACGACATCATTCCCACCGCCTCTTCTGATGCTCTTCGAACGTCCATCATCTCGAGATTGAGTGCCGAATTCGCCATGTCTGATCTGGGTCCGCTGTCTTACTTCTTGGGAGTTGCCGTTTAGCGGCATGCGTCTGGTCTGTTTCTCTCACAGAGTAAGTATGCTGCTGAGATTGTTGCTCGTGCTAAGATGGTCAACTGCAATCCCGTCGCAACCCCAGTCGATACATCCAACAAGCTCAGTGCTCATTCGGGTCCTTTGGTTGATGATCCAACACTGTATAGGAGCCTCGCTGGTGCTCTTCAGTATCTCACTTTCACCAGGCCTGATATCAGTTACGCCGTCCAGCAGATCTGCTTGTTCATGCATGCCCCTAGGGAACCCCATTTTCAGGCTTTGAAGCGGATCATTCGGTACATCAGCGGCACCCTCGAGCTCGGCACCACCATCACTCCTTCCTCTAAGCTTGATCTTGTGGCATACACTGATGCGGATTGGGGTGGTTGTCCAGACACACGTCGCTCCACGTCTGGTTACTGTGTCTTCCTCAATGACACTCTTGTGTCTTGGTCAGCCAAACGTCAGTCCGTCGTGTCTCGCTCCAGCGCTGAAGCCGAATACAGGGGTGTTGCCAACGTTGTCTCTGAGTGCTCTTGGCTCTGCAATCTCCTGCTTGAGCTACGATGCCCCTTACAGAAGGCCACTCTGGTCTACACTCCGCCGTCTACCTGGCTAGCAACCCAGTCCAACATCAACGCACGAAGCACATTGAGCTTGATCTCCACTTCGTCAGGGACAAGGTTGCCATTGGACATGTCCGCGTTCTACATGTCCCGTCCTCTTATCAGTACGCTGATATATTCACCAAGGGTTTACCTAGACAGTTATTCATTGATTTTCGTTCCAGTCTCACTGTACGGACCCCTCCCGTTTCGACTGCGGGGGTTTGATAGATTACATAGGTCTCCTATTGTATAGTGGGCTGAAAGCCCGTTAAGGCCCAATACCTTGTAACCTATATATATGTTATATCAATGAATGGAAACCCTCAAGAAGGACATTACAATCAATCTCATGATCACACAGTGTGGGAAGACCACTGAATCCCTTCGATTAGCCTCAAGGATTTCAGATGATCAAACGACCCTTACATGACAGTTGAATCTCTTATCAATGACAGGAAGCTATGGAAGGAAGAAATGTTAAGAAAAATTTTCCCCCGAGGGATCATTGACAGGATTCTAAAGGTAAAAATCCCCCAGTGGCAGACTCAAGATAATCTGATCTGGAGGCCCGATCCGGAAGGGAAGTTCTCTACTAGATCAGTGAAGAAAATTCTGGGGACACAACCCCAAGACTATACATCACAAAGCTGGATTTGGAAGCTCAAGCTCCCTCCCCGAATCAAAAACTTACTTTGGAAGATCAAAATTGATGGCCTCCCTACGACCACCAGTCTAAACAGGTATGTCAATAGAGTTCCAAGTCAATGCTCTCTTTGTGATCAAGCAGATGAAGATGCAGCCCACCTTTTCACTAAGTGTGCGTTTACGAGGGAAGTAATAGCTCAATACGAACAGAAATCAGGTTTGTACTTTCAGGACCTTAATATCCAAGGTCCCTTGCATGAAAATTTGGAAAGAATCAGGAATACTAACAACAGGTTTATAAATCTAGCTTTTATTTGGCAATCAATTTGGGATGTTAGGAATGACAAAATTTTCAGATCTAAAGATCCAACATGAGTATCCATTATGATACAGAAGGTTAGCCAGAGCATAACCGACTGGATCAACGGAGGACATGACAACACCAAAGTGCAAACAAGATCAACAAGGAGGGTGAGAGCCAAATGGACAAGACCACCTAGAACTATCTACAAAATTAATGTAGATGGTTCTTTTACCCTTTCTGGCAAAAGTCAGGTTGGGGGGATCATTCGTGATTCTGAAGGACAGATCATCGATATTTTTTCTCAAGAAGCTAATGTTGGTTCAGCAATCCAAACAGAAGCCTCTGCAATGATTTTAGGTCTTCAAAGAGCAAGACAGAAGGGACTAAGAAAGATTATATTGGAAAGTGACAATCAGATACTGGTAAAAGCAGTCAAGAGAGAGCAACCGCCCAAATGGGAAGTTCTATATCAAATAGAAGAAATCCAAAGGCTTGCAGCTGACTTCTCCTCAGCAGAAATCCGACATATATTCAGGGAAGCAAACAATACTGCGGATTATATAGCTAAAAGAGGTGTAATTTGTAATTTAAATTCTATCCCCTATCATAGGGATCTTTGTAACATCATCCGTCAGGATGATCCGGGAGTTAGGTTGTTGTATTAGCAGCAGCTCTCAATGTTTGCCTACTGTAATATATATATATATATATATATATATATATATATATATATATATATATATATATATATATATATATATATATATATATATATATATATATGTGGGCATTGTGGGGTTTAGGTACGTATTAATGCGATGGATGGATTTTTCCTTCAACTTGGCTTGAATTCACATGAGCAGTGAGAAAGTAATTGCCACAGTGAAGATTGGGTTCTTCACAGTAATTTGAAATCTGAAATTCATGGTGATAATGTGGCTTGTCCGAGCTCTTTAATTTTTTAATGCCACCCAATTCAAGGCTTGAATTCACATTGGGGATGGTTGGCTTTCTGCCGGTTCACTAAAAGCAATATCCCACTCCCTCTTCACCTCCCATTTGCATTACGCATTACCAATTATTCTCCCATTTGCATTCTCTCTCCAACTCAAACCATGGCCGAGGCTTTTGCTTTGACCTCCATTGCTAAATCTGCCCTCCAACTCTTCTCCTCCCTTGCTCAAGATGAGGCGGTCCTCCTCTGGCACTCCGGCGACGACCTTCAAAAGCTCAGGGGTACCATTGAGACCATCAGCTGCTTCCTCCAAGATGCCCAGGAAAGGGAATCCAAGGACCTTGCTGTGCATCACTGCCTATCGAAGCTGAGGAAAGTGATGTATGATGCCGACGACTTCTTTGATGCGTTGACTTTTCGCCTCTTGCGCAATAAGACTGAGTCCGCCAATGCTTTCACAAAAGAGGTACGCCTTTTCTTCTCCAAATCAAACCAGCTGGGTTTCATTGTTAAGACGGCTCATAAGGTCAAGTCCCTTAGGAAGTCTGTAGATGCGATCGCGAATGATATGCAGAAGTTCAGTTTCATACAGCATCCACTGCCTCCTGTTGTTCAATCATTTACAAGAAAGAAAACTCATTCTTTTGTGCATCAAGAAGATATACTTGGAAGAGATGAAGATAAGGCTCACATCATCAGTATGTTGATCCCTACTGATGAAGGAGAGACCTCTGGTCGCAGAAGTGTTTCTGTTGTCGCAGTCATTGGGTTTGGAGGATTGGGGAAGACCGCTTTAGCTCAGTTTGTGTTTAACGATGAAAGAGTGAAACAAGGTTTTGAGGTGCACCTCTGGGCTTGTATAAATTACCTGTCGAATCTAGAGCAAGTCTTGAAGGAAATCTTAGCTTCTAAAGTGGGGAAAAACCAGCTTGACCTTAGTCTACAGATGTTGCAAGAGAAGCTAAGAGGGATTATTAGAGGAAAGAAGTTTTTGCTTGTTTTGGATGATGTTTGGGATGAAAATTCAGAAAATTGGCAAGATTTGGAAACCATCCTTCGATGTGGCAATAGTGGTAGTAAGGTTTTGGTAACAACACGCTCCCATAAAGTTGCTAAATGTTTACATGCCTCAGAACCTTACTTTGACTTAAGGGGGCTGTCGGATGAGAGTGCATGGTCTTTGCTTGTGAAAAGGGCTCTTCAAGAAAAGGATCCGAGTGCGCATCCAGAACTAGAGGCAATAGGGAAGAAGATTATAAGGAAATGTGGAAACGTCCCGCTTGCAATAGCTATTGTTGGAGGCCTTTTACACCAAAAAGGGAGAGATGAAGGAACTTGGACAAAGTTTTATGACATCGAACTCAAAGAAGTTCTTTCAGATGGTGGTGATAGTGGTATCAAACAAGTCTTGATGGTTAGCTATAAAGATCTGCATCCAAATCTGAAGCTTTGCTTTGCTTATTGCTCCCTGTTTCCTAAGGACTACAAATTTGATAAAGATGACCTAGTTCGTCTATGGCTAGCTCAAGGTATTCTTAAGCCTTTGGGTGACAATGAACGAAGCTTAGAGGAAGTGGGGGAGACATACTTTTTTAACTTAGTTGATAGATGCTTCTTTCAGGAGGTAAAGTATGAGCGTGCAGACAAATATGAGTATGCTGGAAATAAAGAGTACAAATGCACGGCTAAAATGCATGATTTGTTACATGATATGGCAACAATTATTGCTAACAAAGAGAATTTATTTCTTGATAAAGTTCTTGAAAATAAAGGGGAAACGGAAGGTGTTCGTCACATTTGTATATATTTTGCTCTGGAAGATTCTTTTGACAGTTGTAATCTTGTTTCCGGCCCAGAGAAAGTGAGAACTCTTATTCTATTCGACTTCGATAAGCAACTTAGCAAAAGCTCCTTCAACTCGTTGTTGAAAACTTTTACAATGATACGCACATTAGATCTATCATATTTGGGAGTTGATGAGGTACCAGAGTCTATAGGACAGTTGATTCACTTGAGGTATCTTGAGCTTTCAGGAAACATGAAGCTAAAACATCTCCCAGTTTCAATTTGCAAGCTTCACCATTTGATGTTTTTTTTGCTCGAGGGTTGCGAACTCCTTGAGAAGTTGCCTCAAGGAATAGAAAAATTGGTGAGTTTGAGACAACTGCACATAAATGGATGTGATAGGTTGGATTCTTTGCCCCCAGGATTGAAAAAATTGAGGTCGCTTGTTAGTTTGGATCGACTTATTGTGCATCATCGTGATGGGGGTTTAGGATACTTGAAAAGCCTGGACAACTTGGCTGGGGTTTTGCGAATTGAGCTTCCAGAAGAGGGGTGGTTAAATGCAGCCGATGATGCGAAAAATGCAAATATGGCAAGGAAGAATAAACTAAATGAGATGGTTATAGAATGGAAGCAAAGTTCAGCTAGTTCGAGTGAGCAAAGAATGTCGAAAGATGAAGCAAAATCAGTGTTAGAGGCTCTTCAACCAAATGAAAAACTCGAGTATTTGAAGATTGTCAACTATGGTGGTGAGATGCTTACAAGCTGGGTTTGGAGGCTCAAGTATATCACGCAGCTCAGTCTTGAAGGTTGTGATGAGGTGGAGTATTTAGAGGATGGAATACAAGGTAATTTGTGCTTCCCATCATTAAAACTTCTTAGGATTAGGTCAATGAGAAATCTAAAAGGATGGTGGAGGCACGAAACAGCTCAAGGGACAAATCGTCCTCATCTTTCTGCTGTCTCATCCATTTATATATTTGATTGCCGAAAGCTGAAGGGACAAATGCCTGTATTCAAGGGAATTGAATATTTGTCATTAAGGGGAGTTAATGCGGAGGTGGTGGCAGAGTTATTGCTTCCGAATTGCTCTCCATTTGAAAACAATAGCAAGCTATTGGAATTAAGACTGGAAAACATTGAAGGTCTGATTTCATTGCAGGAGAGATGGATAAAGCACCTTACTGCACTCCAGAGTTTAACCATTGCGAATTGCTGGGATCTAAAGTGGGTGTCTCCTCGTGGGCTATCACATCTAACCGTCCTCAAAAGTCTCTCCTTATATAATGGTGAAATAGGTGAAGAAGATGATGAAGATGACAAGATGGGAAGTGAAGCAGGGATGCCATGGAAGGCCTTGCTGGGACTTGAGGAATTGAATCTTGGATTTGGGAACAGGACAATTCAATTGCCCAAATACGGGATTCAATACCTTCATTCCCTGCGAAATTTGGATTTATGGCAATGCGCGGAGTTATATTTGAGTTGGAATACACTTTTGTTCAACATGAAACTTGTAGAGTTGCGTTTTTCCTTTGTGGAATATGTGATCGTGGTTGAAGAGGACATGATGATTGCGGCGGAACCACAACATATCCAACTCAGAACACTCAGCATCATGAGTCGGGTAAGCATGCCATTCTACTCATATAACATTTGTTTAATATGTGTTATAGATTGAATATTAACGGGGCGTTAATAAAGCGGAGTACAGGGGGATGCAAAGTGGGTGGATGATATCCCCTGGTTTTCCCTTTCTTCATCCCTTACACAGTTACAACTTTGGGGAATGATGAAAGAAAGGGAGCAATTACCTGACGGAATCCAACATCTCACCTCCTTGCAATATCTGACTATTTGGAAATGTGAGAAATTGAGAGCACTCCCTGTTTGGATTCCCAAACTCACCTCTCTCATCAACCTTCATATTTTGGACTGCTCGGCAGAATTGGAAAGGAGATGCGGAAGAGAAACGGGTGAGGATTGGCCTTTGATCTGCCACCTCCCTCGCATAACAATCATCCCAAGGTAATTATATCATACGTAGTATAATTCCACATATACTATGCATAAGTTTCAATGGATAAGCATTAAGCACAAAAAGAGTTAGGGGAGTGATTGCAATGATTGCAATTGCAATCACTCCCCTTAATCACTTATCCCCTTTTTCAACATTACATTTAAATACTTTTCTCCATTGTTACAAAAAAAATGAGTTTCAATTCTCTTAACTTGCACCTTTAAAACTTATACGAAAGTATTTTTATCTTTTATTAGACCAATTCGATACGAAATTGAAATGTAATGGATACATAATTGATGCTCAACAGATTTCCTTGAAAAGTAATTCAGCATCTTCAAGAGGATCTTTCTTGGATGTTGCCTACCCTTCATTTCAACAACCACCCCTCCAAAAGGCCACAAATATTAAAATAACATAATTTAATGTAATAAAGATTCCAAGAAGGGCTGTTGAACCCACTGATTTGATCAGGTCAAAAGAATGTATATCATTCCAAATTGGCCTTTGGAGATCTGCAGGACTCCAACTATCAATCTAAAAGACAATTGAAAATGTAATTTTATTTTTATTTCATTTCAGGTTATTATGTATATATACATACAACTAATTTCTTAGATGCTATTCTCTGTGCAAAGCAATTGTTACAGACTACAACAGCTGCTAAGTTACAGGGGTGAAAAAACCCTTATCTAACAATGTTAATATTTCAACACTCAGGCAGATCAGGACTCTCCATATAGCAAATCTCTAAAGGGTTATATGGGATTGTGTTTAGCCCGCGTTACGAACCTTTAACTTTGGACTTTGTGGAGAGCTGAAGGCGTGCTCTATGGTGAAAGAGAACCTCTATCGGCTTTTGTCCGAATCGAATGATTCTGATGAAGAAAAAGAAGAGGGAAGCAGCAAACTGGGATGTTGTGGCCACCTCTCTCTCTCCAAATGCAATCGCAGATTCCGCTTGTAAATCGATCAACCCTAAGCATGCTTGCTTTTTGGAATCCGTTTTTAAATCTGCTGTCAAGATTTAAAAATGAAATTTTGCAAGCCTCCAACACAATAAGTGCGCCTTCTAGGTTATCCAAATGTTCTTACTATCTCAACATTTTTTTTCAATTTTAATGGATTAGTCATTTTTGTCTTCTTCTTTCAGCATTCTCTTCAAATGATCATCCTATATGCTGGATAAGTCATTCAGGCACTGTTGGAAAAGAGTTGGTTCGACGACTTGAGAAGCTAAAGTACGCTTGCTCATTTGAACTATCCTTGAAAGGGTTAAGAAAACATTGTTGCTAAAAATCTCATCTTTTGCCAACAAAACACTATTGTATATTGATGACTTTGTCAATATTGTCCTCCTGTTTAGACTTGGATTACTTGGGTGATTTTTAAATGCCAAAGAACTTCTGTTTCCGTTTATTTTATGTTTGTAAAGTTTAGATGATACTTCTATTTCTTGGTCAATTTAACTAAATTTTTATAAAGATGACTGATTTAGGATACCTTTCTTGTCATTAAAAAGTATATATCTGATGTAATTAAAACTAGCTGCAAAGATGACCGATTTAGGTATGTTTCACATGAATGAAAAGTTACCTTCTCATTTGAACAAATCTTCTGGACTAAATTCTGATAATGGTCTCGCTCTATGCTCTATAGAAAATGAACTGCGGATAGTGCAAATTTCTATTTGGAGAAATTTCAAGGTGGGGTGAAGAGCGGGATGCTGTTGTCCTGGCTATGGCAATTGCTTTATGGTTCCTGTCAGGCTGCTCCAAGGCATTTTGAATTTCCACTGTGAAAATTCAAATACCGTAAGCGCACCTTCCAGGTGATCCAAATGTACTTATTATATCAAAGCATTTTTTATGGAGTTTCTTCTTGAATGATTTTGATTAGTCACTTTGAGACATGGTTTCTCTTTATACGTACACTGGGATAAAATTCATCAGCGCCTCCTCCACCTTGGAATTGGATTTTCAGGAACTGGATAGCATTTGGATCAACAACTAGAGTAGCAAAAGTGAGCTTGATGCTTAGCCTGAACCATTCATTTGGATAATCCCTTTGTTTGGGATGAGTTCTCTGTCCCTTTGTTTGGGAAACAGGCCGTCTCTCTAGCTGAGCTCAAATGGGAAACCCCTGCATCAGCTTGTGAATTACAGAAACTACAGGAGCTTCTTCAGTCGATTAATCAAGGTTCCTGCTATAATTAGTATCAAGGCCGCAAATATCCCACCAGATGAGTATTCATGGAGAAAGTATGGAAAAAAGCCGATTAAGGGTTCATCTCACCCGAGGTATTGAACAACAAATCTCATTTTCTGTATATCTGCTCTTGATTCGTTGTTTATCCCTTTCATTAGGATGAATTCATGGCAAATTCTTGGAGGACTCTGTCTGATTAAAGGTTGATTTTGTGCCAATTTCAGCTGGTGCTTTTGTCGAGTTTATTCCTTCAATTTGAGATTCCATGCCTTTGACAAATACGTGCCAACTGGAATCTTGTTGCTTCTCCAACTCATGGTCTTGAATCCTATAGGATTGTGAATCAGAATTTTTTATCTCATCATGGCTCATCAGCTTGTATTTTGGGTGAAAAACAAGTTTCATTTATTACCATATAGTTCATTGTCAAATGCACAACTGAAAAACGGTTCAACAGATAATGTAGGCGGAACAAGAAGGGATAATTGGAAGGAATTGCATACTACAGGAGATAGTTCAACTATTTTGTTGAGAAAGGTACCT
Organism: Persicaria tinctoria; assembly: GCA_037127255.1. NCBI lineage: Eukaryota > Viridiplantae > Streptophyta > Magnoliopsida > Caryophyllales > Polygonaceae > Persicaria > Persicaria tinctoria. The sequence goes on from JBANSL010000006.1 coordinate 20,137,589, forward strand.
TGAAAAAGTACTGTCATGGGTTCAGTTTTGTTTCTGTTTTAATTTTGTATATAGTTTGCCAACGTGGTTAATTGCTTGGGAAATTCAACCATTGCAAGGTCAACTATTGAGCCTTACATTGTCTCACACCGCTGCAGTTCAAAGCTTAAGAAAAAAGCTTCAACAACAGCATCTAAAACATCCAGCTGAGATTTTGTATTTGAAGAGCAACAGTGACGTGAATATAAGGAACATGAGTAGCAACGGGTTTAGTTTAATCGGGGCAGAGCAGTCATCTGATCAGAATTTGGGCCAACATAAAAAGAGGTTAGACTTAATACTCTGATCTACTCGTGATCCAATCTTCAATTTTTCTACAGATCTCACCAAATCTAACACTCATGTGTTTATCTCTATCAATGGAGAAAGCACAGTGTGAAGAGATATCTCATCATGGCTCATTGCTTGTGACAATCAACTATTTTGGAAATTGAACCATTACGAGTTCGGCTATTGAACCATTGCAAATTCGCTAACCTGGGCGTTGTTCAGTGCTGAAGCTAACCGGAAGAATTGGAATTATCTAAGATCTTGTATGATATGAGCCTCTCACTAGTGGAATAGAAGACAGCCTAGTTATTGCACAAACAGCTCGGGGCTTTCTTATATTGGATGGTATGAATCAAATGGTTAAGTCTTTGAGGTTGATTATTTATTCACTAATTGTTTGACAGATCTAGATCTTCCTCTTATACTAGGTTTGTTATACTCTCAATACGCTGTACATGGTGAGTACTCGAAAACATTGGAAGAAATTGTCAAAGAGAGATTCAAGGATTTTGTGAGCGTCATTCTGTAAACAACTTATTACGCGTACAGATCCACACCTTTGCAGAAGAAACTGACAGGAAATGAACATGAAGAGAGAATTGGCCCACCGGATTTGCTAATTGTAAGATATTTACATTGCTTTGTTGCCTAATTCTATTATTAACTAGTAATGTTGTTGGTTGATTTCATTCTCTATTCCAATTTCCGATTGCTTAATTACTGTAGGAATTAATATTCGATCTGTTATACTGTAGATTGTTTGTTACTATTGCATTGAGCCCAAGTTTCTGTATAGTCATTCAACAATTTTCTTTAACGGAATTCATCTTTGATCTGTTATACTGTAGGTGACTAGGCGTGGGTGATCCTGGAAATGTCAACTATCCCAAGGGGTTTCATTACATTGGAAAGTCAACAAGTGCTGACAAGGGAGCCAACTTCAAAGGCTACTTGGTGTGTATGTTGATTTCAAGACCCTTGAGAGGTGTCTGGAGATGGTTAACCTGATGGTTCATTGATCACCAGCCCAATTTGATGCCACCTGCTGGCTTCTTTGCAACAGTACGAGAGAGCTAGCAACAGCTACACGGGAGAAGTTTCTTGTTTGAAGCTGAAGGTGTGAGCCTCAAAATCAGTAGCACAAAAGTGAGGAGGGAGAAAGGAGAAAGAGGGAGAAAAGTTGCGAGAAAGTGAGTGGATTTTTCTTGTCTCATTCGGATTCTTTCACCTCTTGATTTCAGTAAGCCAACTTGTATTTTATTGGTGATTCTCATCCTTGTAAAATCTCTAATCTTATTGCAAGTGGTGTTTTTACCAATTCGATTGAAATTGATGGTGGTCTCCTTGTGTGAGATTTGCAAGTGGTGAACACTTGTACTCGTTTTGTTGATTAGTGGATTTTGGTGCTCGTGGTAGGCGACAATGGTTTTTTATCATTCGGGTTAGAGAGGATTTTCCACTTAAATCTCGTGTGCTCTTGCTTGTGTGATTATTTGTATATTTATCTATCTTTGTGTTGCTTGATTGTTTGATTTCGGGATTGGTTATTTATTACTATCAGTTTATTGTTGGTTTGCTGACTAATTGTTGCTGATCTTCTTATTACTCAAATTTGCTTCCAAAGTGTGGCTGGAAAGTGGTTTACAACCAAACAACAGGATATGTACTGCTGACTTCTGTGGAGCTTGAATGGCAACTAACAATACAACCCAGGAGCTCCACTGTCACAAGATTGCTGTTTGTGGAGCTTTACCCCGGAGCTCCATTAACAGCTTAATTATTGGATAATTGGAGTAGTTAATCTCATGGCCAATTACTTGTAAATCTATTTGATGCCATTACATTTGAATTTTGCATAATTCCAAGTTACAATGTTAACCTCTATTTCATCGCTCCAATTGAATTAGGGGAAGAAACCCAACGGAGAAATGTATCTAAAATTTGTCTAAAAAGGCCAACTTTAATTGGTAGAAAAACAGAAGACAGGGATTGAAATTCTCTTCGATTACAACATATTGCTCTTAATTTGCTGCTTCTACTGAATTTTTATCCATCAAAGGGAGTACAACTTCCAAGTGATCTGAAATAAAACTAGGTAAAATATAATGTTCTATGAGAATTAACGAGAGCGACCAATTAGCAAGGGAGCCGGCTGTGGCATTAGCCTTGCGACGGATGTTGTTGATCCTCGCCGAGTCCTTGATCATTCGCGGGCATTGGTCAGCAAGATGGAAGTCAGCATGGGGTGTGGGGGATTTAGCACTAATCAAACTGTAAGCCATCACAGTATCAGTCTCTACAGTCCTGCTAGCCAAATATCACCCAAAGTTCAGCCGTGAGTGCTGTGCAATTGCCGCACATGAACGTGTCTGCTCTTAGGACCTCACCTACTGATCCTCGGATTATTCCACCACCAGCAGCAGCCCCTAGGTTCCCTTTTGAGACCCTATTCCTCATCACCGCACCGTGGGCAAGTAGAGTAGTCCGAGAGCTGTCGACGGACCCTGTTGGCATTGCATAATGTTGTTATGCGCTACAAGATAGACAAAGGCCCTCACACGTTGTTGTGCCTAGTGCCCCAGTAGAACCTATCCCGAGCTTCAAGATCATCCAGCACTCTGATGGCCTACAGTTTCAGTAGGTAGGCCGAGGTTTGAGAGGAGTGATAACCTCCCTGTTCCAATTGTCCGTCTCCCAGAGTTCAGCGACGAGGATCGAATGAATGATGTTCCTAGTTCTAAATTATAATGCCAGCTATCTCTGTACTGTACTAATTGATAGGACTAGTTACATTGTTTCCATGCCCATATTGTACACAATTTGTAAATCAGTTCTTTTTAGCCTATCTTAAACAGAAACTTCAATTCATCTTCTGCAGAAAATACATACAGTAAAACAGTACAAAATTATGTTGTTGATAAAATTCATGTATGTATCTAGAAAAGAATACAGCAGAGGTTTCCAATTTCATCATCTAATTCAAAGGGAGATTCAAATGCAAATCAACAACTCATCTTTGTCACTCAATTTGATTTCAATCCCAATCCTCTTCACTCAATTGATCATCAAAAACATCCTTGGGAGGTCTAACAACCATCACCACCGCCCCCAAACTCTGTGCCATCCCCATCTTCTTCAAATCCGAGCCCCTCTTCACCTTCATATCGCCGGAGGCAACCACCACCAGATAAAACCCGTCATCTTCCTCCACCTCCTTGTTTTTCCGATCAGCCACCACCAGTATTGTCTCCTCCTTGTACCACGTGTTGGCCCTCCACGGCAGCACGGTTGAATCCGGGAATTCCACCACCAAGCCACCACCACTCCGGCCAAGCGCCACCGCAGGCGCCCACCCCGGCAGCACCACCCACCGTTTCCACGCCTTGTCTGACTCAATCACTCCGAATTCCCCATCAGTCCTGCACTCAAATGGCGCACTCAGGATCCCGGAATCCTTATCCGCTGCCTTGCAAGCCGGCAACACCACCACCGTGCTCGCTTCCGCCACCTCCCCCACCATCAACCTCACCACCGGAACCTTAATCGGTTCGTCCTCCTCCAAATTCGCATCCCCATCCTTCTTCCCCTCCAATTCCTCCAAAACCCTAGCCCTAGCCCTATCCGATTCCACCACCTCCAATGCGGAATTGAGCGCCGACTTGCTCTCCGACGAGCCCGGTTCGTACTCCTTAGACAGCCGGAAGTACATGTATGAGAGGCAGTCGGCCGGGAGCTCGTAATCGAAGGACTCCCAGCCGGGCTCGCCGCGGCGTAAAGGGAATTCCTTGATGGCTTTGGCGAGGATACGGGCGCCCTTCCCGTCGATGCGGCTAAAGACGATGTATTTAGCGGCGGCGGCGCGCTGGGAGGCGCTGAGGAGTCGGATCTGGTAGAGGAGCTCGGCGCCGGAGGTGTCGAAGTAGGAGAGGAGGTCGTCGTCGAGCTGGTGGGAGGCAGGGGAATCAGGGTCGGCAAGGGAGGCGCGGACCTGAGCGGCTACGACGAGGCGGTTCTGTTCGACGCCGGTGATGCCAGTGAGCTCCTCGACGGTGGGAGGGGTGAAGCCCTCGTGGAAGAGGGCGGTGATGAGGGGGGCGTACTCGAACCAGGAGCCCAGGCGATTGGCAAGGACATCGATGCGGCTGGCGGTGTCGAGAGAGCGGAACTTGGGAGGGAGGGGGTTAGGGGGAGGGCGGAAGGGCTGGTATAGGGTCTGAGGCTGGACGGTTTGGCGGTAATTATTAGGGATGATGAGCTGGGGAGGTGGGGAGTTGGAGGATGATGGGGAGTTTGGGAGGATGAGCCTGGAAGGTTGGTTGTCGGAGGCGGAGATTGGTTTGAGTTTGGCCGGAGAGTGGTGGTGGGGGGCGGCGAAGAGGTGCTTGGGTTGGTGGTGGTGGTGAGATAAAGACAGGGGCTTGGGAGTGAAGGACGACGAAAGCATGGTGGAAGATGAACCTGCAACTCTGCAAGATGAGGTTTGCTAAGCTGCTGCTTGTTTGCCTACTGGCTTCTGCCTTATCTCTCTCTCAGCTGATCAACTCTGATCTTTGTTCGTTGTTGGAAAATGAGTATCCAAATTCCCAAAATGGGTTGGGTTGACCCGTTTCAGCCCGTGGGTCTTTTTGACAAGGAAGATTTTTTTTTTCCCACTTAGGAAAGGGGTCATCAATCCAAGTATCCAACCAGCACTGGATATTCCTCAAGCTTTGAATTGAAGCTCAACTACTTTTTGGTATATTCATATCATATGATATCACCATTTTATCAATCTACCATCTAAATTACCCACTGAACACTTAAAAGAAATCCAATAACACTTTCATCAAGAGTATTGTCTAATTCGGTTCAATTAAATCTAGTTCAAGTGAAATCCGACTCACACAAAACTTCATTAGACCCTAGAATAACTCACACAAACCTAAAATTAGTGTGTTTTAAGTCATTTTAACAGAGAAGCAAAAGGAGAAGCAAATTTCTATATGGCCTGACATACATATAAGTATTTCAAAATGTCTAGTCCCACAAAATAATGAGTTCGAGTTGTCCTAACATATGCAGCAAATAAGTACTACAAACGAGTTGCAACAGAAGAGGATATTGAAGGAGGCAACTGACTGGAGAGATTGTACCCACTCAATAGGTGAACTGAAACTGCTAAACTCAATGTAAAGCCTCAGAAATACACAACTGACATTGATTCATGGTGCTATTGACATTGCAAATCCTTCACTGCATTTCAACTCTCATTCCATCTGACCTTTGAGAGATGATTGGGTGAAATTATGTTTCCCTCCAAACTCACCTCTTCATCTCCCTGTGAGTGTCTCCTCCCAGCCACCATCCGAATCTTCCAACCCCCTGTAACAAGACACCAGCAATCCCCAATCAAATGTGTTTCCTCCTCATCCTCAAACCTCAATGACCAAATCTCACTCCGCCAGACAAGGCAAATCCACGCCCGCTTCCTCAAAACCCATTTCCAAGACGCCCACCAACTCCCCTCCCATTCGTTTCCACTCCATTTAAGCACTCTTGCCCGCTACAATTTCCTCATAACAGCTTACAATAGGAACGGCCGTCCTTGGGAGGCGCTGAAAGTGTATGTCCAGATGAGGAAGATGGGCGCTGAAGTGGACGGCTTTACCGTTCCATCGGTCCTCAAGGCCTGTGGTCTGGTCGCTTCTTGGCATCTCGGGAGAGAGGTTCATGGGTTTGCATTGAAAACCGGCCTCGATTGCGATGTGTTTGTGAACAACGCCTTGATTCAGATGTACAGTGAGTGCGGGCGGATAGGATCTGCACGCGAGGTGTTCGATAAAATGCCTGACAGAGATGGGGTTTCTTGGAGTACAATGATTGGGGGCTATGGGAGATGCAGGATGTTTGGACAAGCATGGGGCATTGTCAGCGAAATGAATCGTCTCCTGGTGAAGCCTAGTGAGATTGTGATGATAAACATGGCTAATCTCGTTGGAGATAAGGCGGATGGGAATGCAGCGAAAGCTATGCACTCCTATGTTATTAAGCACCATGAAGGGGGTGAGGAGCGCCTAGATGTTAAGTTGACAACTGCTCTCTTAGATATGCACGCAAAGTGCGGAAACTTGGATTCAGCAAGACAACTCTTCAATGGATTGCCACAAAAGGGCATTGTTTCATGGACCGCGATTATAGCGGGCCACATCCGCTGCAGTCGGTTGAAAGAGGGGGTTGATCTTTTCGCTGAGATGATAACCGGAGGCATTTTTCCGAATGCAATTACCATGCTGAGCATGATAGTAGAATGTGGATTGGTTGGAGGTCTGGGTTTGGGTGTGCAGCTACATGGCTATGTTTTGAGAACCGGGTTCGCCATGTCCTTACAGATTTCAACTGCACTTGTTGACATGTATGGAAAATGTGGTGATATCCAAGCTGCAAGAACCATCTTTGATGGCATGAAGGATAAAGATGTCACGACGTGGACTGTTATGATTTCCTCTTATGCGCGAGCCAGTTGTGCTGATGACGCCATTGGACTATTCGTCAAAATGAGGAATAGTGGAGTGAAGCCCAACCAATCTACCATGGTTAGCCTCCTTTCGCTTTGTGCAGAATCTGGGGCACTTGATCTTGGAAGGTGGATTCATACTTGTATAGAAAAAGAAAGAGTAGAGATAGATATGATCCTGAATACTGCTCTTGTGGACATGTATGCCAAATGCGGTGAGATGGATGGTGCTCATAAGCTCTTCACTGAAGCCACCGAGAGAGATACGTGCATGTGGAATGCCTTGATGGCTGGATACGGGATGCATGGTTTCGGAGAGAGAGCTATGGAGCACTTCAACAAGATGGAAAGGCTCAATGTCCTGCCAAATGATATAACTTTCATTGGCTTGCTTCACGCTTGCAGCCACGCAGGGATGGTGAAAGAAGGGAAGGAGGTTTTCCGCAAAATGGTTGATGTCTATGGCTTGGCTCCCAAAATCGAGCATTATGGATGTATGGTGGACCTCCTGGGACGATCTGGGCTGCTCTCCGAAGCTCGTGACATTATTGAAAGCATGCCCATGAAACCTAATGCAGTCGTCTGGGGGGCATTGCTTGCTGCTTGCAAGCAGCACAGAGAGCCAGAGTTGGCAGAGTTGGCGTCCAGAAAGCTTCTTGAAATGGACACAGGAAACTCTGGCTACAATGTGCTTATGTCTAACATCTATGCATTATCGGAGAGGTGGAGTGATGTTGCAGGAGTTAGAACTGCAATGAGAAACCGAGGGTTGAAGAAAGAACCTGGGTTCAGCTCCATCGAGGTGAATGGTTCAGTGCATGAATTCATGATGGGAGATCAGAGACACCCAGAGCGTGAAAAGATAGAATTTATGCTGCTTGAGATTATCAGAAGGCTCAAGGAGGCTGGCTACAAGCCAGACACATCTGTAGTGCTTTTAAATGTGGATGAGGAGGAGAAAGAGACCTCCCTTGCTTACCACAGTGAAAAGATTGCCATGGCGTTTGGCCTCATCAGCACTGCTCCTGGCACCCCAATACGAATCGTCAAGAATCTAAGGGTATGTGAGGACTGCCACAATGCCACGAAGCTCCTGTCCAAGATCTATATGAGAGAGATAACAGTTAGGGATAGAAACCGCTTTCATCATTTCAAGGGCGGGACGTGCTCATGTGGTGATTACTGGTAGGAAGATTGGAAGAATTGGTTGACATACAATTGTTAAAATTCTAATTGTATACATATTTGTCACAGTCGATTGCACCTTGAATCAAACATGCAATTAGTTTAGTACAACCATATGCAAACAAAGCAATCAACCAAGCCACTGTTGGGTACGACGATCTCCATTGCCCCCAACAGCACGCCGAATGCTGATCTTCTCATTAGCATATTTCTCTTGCAACCACTCGAAACCATTCACATCCAGCTTACCAGACACTGATTTCCCTTGCTTCCGTCGAACATGTTGTTCATGTATAGATGCCCAAAGTTTTCCTATGGCTTCCCTTTGTCGGAGGGTGAATCTTGACACATTGTCAGATGCATGCTTTCCAAGTATGTCTATTACGGTTTGACACCTGCAAGGACATGGTACTGAATTACTGATCCCGGCCAAAATAGAGATAACCATCTAAAATAAACAGAAACAACTGAGAACTAGAATAAAGTGAATTGTACGCCAAGTCGTATAGAAACCAACCATGGAAGTTTGTAGCGCTTTGCTGCTATCTCCAGACAAATAATCAGAGCTTCTCTTTTCAACTTGAGGAACCTCTTTGTCTCTTCTTCATCTTTGCTGATTTTGGATATTGTAGTATCCTTCCCCTTTGTTTTCTCATCTTTCCCTGCTTTCCTAGACAATAGATCATCAAGCCCAAACGGATCAGATTCCTCTGTGCTAATCGCCCCCAATGACGGAACTGAAGATGAATCTGGATTTTCAATCTGAACATTTTCTGTTGCTGATTCAGCATTCAGAGCTGCAGCTTCCTCAATATCATCTTCTTCAGTTGCAATAGGGAGACTGGATATCAGATCTTTTACACGACTTGCAGCTTTTGAGAACTGCAATGCAATCAAAACAATCATAAGAAGAAAGCGCCACATGATAAAGCCACTTATAAATGAAATTGAAGACTTAACCGAGTTCAGTACAGAGAAAACAAATTTTGCATCAATTACAGGTAACATTAACATCCAATTTAGGGGGAAATGCTTCTGATGAGATGTCAATATGTGCATTTAGGCAAAACCAAGCAAAGAGTTTGGACGATAATGTTAAGTTGGAGAACTAACCACAAAACTGTCGTCTGTATGTAAATCATTTCCAATGACTGCCCTGATTGTCCATGCTGATAAGTCATTTTGTTGCTTCTTGTTCAGGAACTACAAGAAAAGGAGATACATGACATTTTTTATCCAGTCGAATACTATTAATATTTTCAAATCAGGAATTACATACATAAGGGAAAAATTCAAGAAAACTGACATCAGATACATCTTGGGCTGCTGAGAACAGTGCGTGATAATCTGACCGCACAGAAGTATCATTGCAAGACACAGTTGGTGACATTGCGGTTTCCAGTATAGCAAAGAAGTGATCACTATTTACTGGCTTCACACTTTTTGCTTCAATTAGCTGTATGGCCAGCTTTGATGCTTTGCTGAACTTTGATGCAGCCTTAATATGGGAAGCTATCTTCTTCATAGCTTCTATAACTTGCATCTCAGAAGCATCTGTCGTGGTTTTAAACCTTAGGCGCTTCCCAGCACCACCATCTGACAATCATAACAATGCTTCAGAATCTTCAAATCATAATACTCTGTATCTTTTTTCATAAAGGTACAGTATACCAATGTACATTTCCAAGACCATAGAGGCTATTTCAGAGGCAAATCCAGGCAAGTTCTAAATCAAGTTAATGATTTCACATCCAATAAACAGATAATATCCTAAACTCAGGTGGGTTTAGCAGAAGCCTACGGAAATTTCAATGCCCATCTCGGGCATGGATGGGTAAAAAAATCCCTCCCTTCCTCCTTTGAAATCGCCATTAATTTATGAGATTCCTTCTCTCCGATTCACTATTTCTTTATATATAAATAAATGATACTATCTTGGTTGATTATCCCTTTCCTTTCCCCAATGTTGGACGAAACCGGTCCTCAATGGTAGTAATCTAGCACTTGCTGGCAGTGGCCAGGGAAAAATGGGAAATTATTAGCAAGACGAGATCGATCGAAAAATGGGAAATTATTAGCTAATTAGAACTGGAATCATCTAGGAAAGACGAGTCGCACAGTAGCAGTCTCTGTAACCCTAAAACTCCCTTAACCTAAATCAAACTCAAAGTGCATAGAAGATCAACTAGGTTCATACTACTCAGATGTAAGCAGGAAAAGCAAGAAGCCGGAATTGAAAAGGCAGCAAAGATTCAGCCATTTCACGTCTAAAGAAACAAAATTCAAATCGGGGAAATTACCAACAGGAGTGGACGCATCTTGAGGGGGTTTAGGTCTCTTAAGGGCGCTCTTAAGAGCGGGCTTTGGCGGCGGAGGAAGAGGAGTGGGGTGGTGATTGTGGTCATGGATTTTCACAGATTTCTTCGTTGTAGTCGTCGTCGTCGTCTTCTCCGGTCGTTGCTCGTCTGGAGGAGGAGGAGGAGGGTTGGATGGAGGTGGCAAGTCTCCAAATAAGCTTTCTCCCATTCTCTCGCTCTAGCTCGCTGGAATCTGGAGAGATCGAAAATCAGATAATGAATCTTTCGGCCGCCCTGATTGCAAGTTCCTTCATTTCTTTCTGAGATTTTGTGTGATGCGTCACGTCATACTCGGGTGGTGGATACCCGGTTCACAACAAAGAACAAACTAGCTGTTGTGAAGTGTTGTTAGCTGGTAAGAATGACACGATCAGTGAGTTATGAGTTCGAACCACGTCCTCAATATTCTAGTGGCCTAAGTATCTATCTATGAACCTAAAAAAAAAACCTAGCTGTCAGCACAAAAAATCCAACAGGACTAACATGAGGTGAAAATATGGCAAGAGTAAGTAGCAATTGAGTCCTCTCTATTTATGTTTCGTCGAGGTAATCAGCTTGAATATTTGCTATCATATGTCGATGATATTATCTTTACTGCATCTTTGGAGACTATTCAAGCTGCAATTATTAATCAACTCTGATAGATAGCATGATTCTAGGAACTGATTTATTGTTCCGGTTTTGTCTCCGGTTGTTAGGATATGATATGTGTATCTTGTAATCTGTGTACTCTATATAAACTGATGAATACAGCAGCATCAATCCACGATTAGGATTAATTATTCTCTCACATGGTATAGAGCCACTAATCCTCCTCTCAATTTTTTTTTTCCATTCCCTACCGAACACGATGTCATCCTATGATTCTGATGAAACTCAAGTCCCACACTCATCATCTCCCTCTCAAACTGCCATAGCCACTGCTCAAGCCCTTCATGTGGCAAGTATCAAAACTCACGTCCCTATTCAGCTTGATCTCCCCTCCTCCAACTACAACAAATGGAGAGAATTATTCCTTGTCACTCTTGGCAAATTTGCTCTCAAATCTCATGTTGATGGCACCTCTTCGTCATCAACCGATGAAAAATGGCTCATGCTCGACTATATTGTGCTTTCATGGATCTATGGATCCATATCCATGGACATCTTCGACATCGTCATGAAGCCCAATGCCTCCGCTCGCGCCATCTGGATTGCCATCGAAAATCTCTTCCGTGATAACAAGAAAAGTCGAGCCATCCATCTCGAAGCTGAATTTCGAAATCTTGCTCAAGGGTCAATGACAATCTCAGAATATTGTGAGAAGTTGAAGACCTTGGCCGATGGCCTTGCTGATGTGGACAATCCCGTCTCAGATGAAACACTAGTCCTCCAAACCATTTGAGGCCTCAATAATGATTTCTCAACCATGGCTGCCATTATACCACTGCAATCTCCATTCCCCTCCTTTCAACAAACCCGTAGCATCCTTCTCCTCGAAGAATCTCGCCGAGCTCATACCGCCCCACTCGCCACAGCCCTACACACAACCATTACCCCTCCATCTCCATCTCCACCATCCACAAACACAACGCCGCCACCGCCCAATCCGCAAACACCACAAAATCCAACTCAGCCTCAACACGACCCCCCAAGTCCCAACAATTCCAATTATGGTCGTGGCCGAGGCGGGCGTCGTGGACGTGGACGCGGCCGCGGAGGTGGTCGAGGCTGGTTCACTCCATCTCGGGTCCCAAACTGGCAGCAACAACAGCATTGGACTCCCTCCTGGAATTCCAATTGGGGTTCTGGAATTCTTGGTGCAGGCCCTCGTCCGACCATCAATCAATTCCCGAACTCTCAAGCCATGTTTGCTGCTCAATCGGGCCTTCCTGCGTGGGATCAACAAGGACTCATTAATGCTATGGACAACATGTCTTTCCGCTCGAACACCGGCAACAATTGGTATATGGATTCCGGTGCCTCCTCGCACATGACGTCTAATGCAGGTACTCTCTCTCCCATTTTTAATCCTGACATCTTTTCTAACTCCAAAATCATTGTGGGTAATGGACAATCCCTCCCCATCACAAATATTGGCCATGCTACTATATCTCGTACACCCCCTTTAAAACTTCAAAACGTTCTTGTCACCCCCAATCTCATCAAAAATCTTATATCTGTTCGGAAATTTACTACTGATAATCAATGTTCGGTTGAATTTGATCCTTTTGGCTTCTCTGTGAAGGACCTTCCAACCAAGATCGAGATCCAACGGTGCAATAGTCAAGGAGACCTCTATCCCTTTCTTCCACAAAATCAATCTGTCTGCACGCATTTCGCCCTCTCAGCTCGTTCACCATCTGTTCAGTTATGGCATCGCAGACTCGGTCATCCCGGAGCTCATGTCTTCAATAAATTAGTGTCTTTCAATTTTATCAGTTGTAATAGGGATCATTCTGATCTCTGTCATGCCTGTCAGTTAGACAAGCACTCTAGATTACCATTTTTTCTATCTACTTCTAAATCCAGCTCCCCGTTTGAAATTGTTCATTGTGATCTTTGGACATCTCCTATTACTAGTGTCTCTGGATTCAAGTATTATTTGGTTATTTTAGATGATTTTTCTCAATATATTTGGACTTTTCCACTTCGTTACAAATCAGAAACCTTTGATATGTTCAGTCAATTCCACTCTTATGTGAATAATAATCAATTTCATTGTTCCATTAAACATCTCCAATGTGATCATGGGAAGGAATTTGATAATAATCAATTTCATTCTTTCTTCCAAAAACATGGAATTCTCTTTCGTTTTTCATGTCCTCATACCTCCCAACAAAATGGCAAAGCGGAACGAATGATTCGCACCATCAACAATGTCATCCGCACTCTACTGTTTCAAGCTCGTCTTCCCCCAAAATTCTGGGTTGAGTCGCTACACACAGCCACCTACCTCCTTAATCTCCTACCAACAAAAACACATGCAAGCTATGTCCCCCCCTCATACATCTCTTTTTCATCAAACTCCATCCTACCACCATCTTCGAGTTTTCGGTTGCTTATGTTACCCAAACATCTCAGCCACCATCCCACACAAATTAGCTCCCCGACCAACTCCTTGTGTCTTCCTTGGCTATGCTCAAAATCACCGAGGTTATCAATGCCTTGATCTATCCTCCAACAAAGTCCTGATTTCCCGACATGTGATATTTGATGAGATGACTTTCCCTTACCCAAACCATTCCCCATCACCTGTTGACTATGATTTTCTTCAGTTCACAACGGAACAGTCCACAAATCCACCCGTGATTCCCTCACCAAATCCCCCTATACGTGGATATGACTCCCCACCAAATCAGCCTTCTCCAAGGCTCCCTGCCAATCCACCTTCCCCACAACCTAATATTCCTAATTCTCCTCCCCAAGATATTTCTATCTTAACTCCTAATCCCCCACTACCCGCACCTTTATCTCCGGATATCAATAACCAAAATCCCACCTTAAATGCTCACCCGATGCGCACTCGCGCAAAATCAGGAATCACTAAGCCTAATCCCATTTACAATCTCCTCTCCAGTGTCTCTCCTATTCCCACCACATACAAGAAAGCCATCCAAGACCCACATTGGTTTAAATCAATGAAGGAAGAATACGATGCTTTGATTAAAAATAGGACTTGGGATCTTGTACCAAGACCGAAACATGCTAATGTTGTCACAGGTAAATGGCTTTTTCGGCACAAGTTTGGTGCTGATGGCAAGTTGTCTCGCTACAAGTCTCGGTGGGTGGCTCGCGGTTATTCCCAGGAGCCCGGTATCGACTTTGATGAGACGTTCTCACCCGTCGTGAAGCCAACAACGGTTCGATCGGTCCTCACTCTTGCTTTAGCCCGGAGTTGGCCGATTCACCAACTTGACGTCACAAACGCCTTTTTACATGGCACACTTGGTGAGCTCGTCTATTGCCAACAACCACCCGGTTTTGTTAATCACCGGTACCCGGAGCATGTTTGCCGACTCAACAAGGCTCTGTATGGGTTAAAAAAAGCCCCGAGGGCTTGGTTTCAACGCTTTGCAAGCTACCTCTTTCGCCTTGGTTTCAGAGGAAGCAAAGTTGATCCCTCCTTGTTCATCTACAAAGTGGGTCTCCACCAAGCGCACCTACTTGTGTATGTTGATGATATTGTTTTGACGGCTTCTTCTCATGCTTTTCTTGACACCATCATCAAAGAACTGAGTCGAGAGTTCGCAATCAAGGATCTCGGTGAGTTACATTATTTTTTGGGCATTGCTGTCACGAAGAATACTGAAGGCCTCCATCTCAATCAAGAAAAATATGCCAATGAAATCTTACAAAAGGCCGGTATGGTCGACTGCAACCCCAGCAAAACTCTGGTCGATGTCCACACCAAATTAGGCCAATCTTCTGGTGAGCCTCTTTCAGATCCAACACAGTACAGGTCTCTTGTTGGGGCACTACAGTATCTCACTTTTACAAGACCCGATATCAGTTATGCAGTCCAGCAATGTTGCCTTTACATGCATGGTCCACGAGCTCAACATTTGCTAGCCTTAAAACGGATTCTCAGGTATGTCAAGGGTACACCGACTCTCGGTCTCCAGCTGTATTCCGGCTCGATTGATCAGCTCACCGCTTATTCTGATGCCGATTGGGCTGGTTGTCCGGACACGAGACGCTCCACCTCCGGCTACTGCTTATATCTTGGTAATTCCTTGATATCTTGGTCCTCAAAGCGTCAACAAACAGTTGCTCGATCGAGTGCAGAAGCCGAATATCGTGTTGTCGCCAATGCAGTGGCTGAATCATGTTGGCTTCGCATCTTGTTGGGTGAGCTTAATTCACCAATCACCCGGGCAACAATTGTTTTTTGTGATAACGTAAGTGTTGTCTATCTCTCTTCTAATCCGGTGCAACATCAACGGACAAAACACATCGAGATTGACATCCACTTTGTTCGGGAAAAGGTTGCTTTAGGGTCAGTTCGGGTCCTCCACGTCCCATCCTCTCTTCAGTTTGCTGATGTCCTAACAAAAGGGTTGCCTACTCCACTGTTCCAAGAATTTCGCTCCAGTCTCTGCGTCCAAGAATCTCCCGCACCGACTGCGGGGGACTGATAGATAGCATGATTCTAGGAACTGATTTATTGTTCCGGTTTTGTCTCCGGTTGTTAGGATATGATATGTGTATCTTGTAATCTTTGTACTCTATATAAACTGATGAATACAGCAGCAGCAATCCACGATTGGGATTAATTATTCTCTCACAAACTCAGTAAGGAGTTTGTTATGTCTGATTTCAAGCCTCTCAGCTTCTTTTTGGGAGTCTCTGTATCTCGATCTGCATCTAGTTTGATTCTCTCACATAAGAAATATGCCAAGGAGATTATTGTCAAGGGCTAACATGTCTAATTATAAGTCTGTTGCAACGCCTGTTGAGACCACTGAAAAAGATTACGTGGGTCAGCTTGTGTCTGAACCGACTTTGTACCGTAGCTAGCCTAACCGTTGCTTTACAATACTTGACATTTACTCGCCCTGATATTAGCTTTGTTGTTAAGCAGGTTTGTTAATTTATTTATGCATAACCCCAATAAAAGATTACGTAGTTGATTGTAATCTCAGTTGAGTTGAATCTCAACGAGAGGATGTATATATATACCAATAATTACACCAAGAGGATCTTTACATAATAATAACAATATATCGAAATCATAACTAAAATATTCTATCGCTAATACCCCCCCCCCCCCCAAGCTCATGGAGGGGCACGAACATGGAGCTTGGACCGAAGAAGCTCAAACTGTTGGTTACTCAGGGCTTTAGTGAAGATGTTAGCCGTTTGATCCTTTGAACTAATATGACGAACACTTAGCTCATTTCCCAGACAAAATGAAAGTCAACGGGAATGTGCTTCGACTTGCTTGTGAGGACCGGATTTCTGGTGAGGAGTATGGCACTGAGACTGTCGCAGAGGATAATCGGGACAACACAGAGTCGTTGCCGAAGATCATGCATAAGTTGTTGAATCCAAGCAAGCTCGACGACTGTAGCAGCAATGGCACGATACTCAGCTTCTGTACTCGATCGATCCACTACCTTATGTTTCTGAGAAGTCCAGCTGATTAGGGAGTTGCCAAAGTAGATGGAGAAACCATACTGGGACCGACAGTCATCCGAGTCTGAAATCCAGCCGACATCGGTGAAAGCTGTGATGGCAAAGTTGGTGGAAGGACGGAGATGAAACGTGAAGTCCATAGTACCTTTAAGATACCGAAGGATGCACTTTACAACCCCCCAATGAGTTGTAGTGGGGCGATGCATATACTGACAAGCTCGATTCACAGCATAGAAGATCTCCGGACGGGTGATGACGACGTACTGAAGGGCCCCTACAATGATGCGGTAGAGAGTGGGGTCGGACATGGGATCTCCCGAGGTGGATAGGCGAGAGTGAGGCTCAGCTGGGCTAACAATGGGTCTAGCGTTGTCCATGTTGGAGCGAGTGAGAAGCTCTCGGATGTACTTTTGCTGAGACAGAAGTAAACCATCTGAATGACGATGCACTTCAATGCCCAAAATATAGCGAAGGGACCCAAGATACTTAAGGGAAAACACATGATCAAGGCTGGAAGTAAAGTGTCGAATCACCTCAGAAGAGTTGCATGTGACGATAATGTCGTCAACGTAGACCAACACATAAATGATGCACCCTACAGACATGTGGACGTACAAAGAGCAATCAGACTAGCATGCCCTGAAGTGGGAGCGGATGAGAAAGGTCTTTAGCTTGCTGAACTACGCCCGAGGGGGCTGTTTGAGACCATATAGAGCCTTATGAAGGCGACACACATGGGAAGGGCGTTGAGGATCAACGAAGCCGGGTGGTTGTTCCATGAAGACTTCCTCAGTAAGGTCTCCATTCAGAAACGCATTGTTGTTGTCAAGTTGGCGAATTGTCCAACCGTGAGATACGGAAATGACGAGGACCAAACGTATAGTGGTAGGCCGAACAACGGGACTGAAAGTATCAAAATAGTCCACTCCTTCCTCTTGATTGTAGCCCTTGGCAACTAGACGCGCTTTGAAGCGATCAATGGAGTCATCGACTTTCCTCACATGGCTACCGTCGGGCTCACCCCGACCCTAGAAATGGGTGGACTACTCAACACCTTCTCTCCTCTCGCCACAAGCTCTCTCTCTCTCTCTCTCTCTCTCATACTTACTTGTTTTAATTGAAACTAGAATTGAATGAATAGTAATCAGCCCCTAATGCTCTATTTACAGGCTTCATTCCCTCTCTAATTAGGAAAGAATATATACTATATCTAAATCTAATTCTATCTATCTTTTATCTAAAGATTAAATAATGGAAATAAATAATTAAATCAACTAGGACTATATCTAATGTGGATAAAATATCTTCTCTCTTGACTTGATAGATCTTGATAGAATTTCATCTCGAAAATATCCTCATTGGACTCGGGATAGAAACTTAAGAAGATTCGGATAGCTCGACGTCGGCCACTGGGGGTTCCTCGATATCAAGTAGAATTGCTCGATATCGACTAGCATTTTCTCGTCTTCTGCTCAGCAACTCGATTCCGGCCTCCAGGACAGCACATCGACTTGACTTTTTCTCGATATCAAGAAGATTTCCTCGATATCGACCAAGGCTTGGTCCATCTTCAGCTTCTTCGTCGATATCGGCTCCAAGACATGAAAATCGACTAAGTGGTTACTCGATATCGGGTAGATTTCCTCGATATCGACTTGCATGTTCAGCTCCCAGCTTCCTTGTCGATTTCTGGGGTCTTCACTCGATTTGAGCTTGGTCGACTTCGACCAATTTGGTCGATGTCGAGTAACATTCAGCACTCAACATTTTGCTTTGTTCTTGAAACGCACTTTCCCGAGTCCTCGTTCGTCGGATTGACGCATATAACCAGTCGTTGGAAAGCTCTTTTCTAGGGCTACAACTCTCATGAAGACTTCAAAGCTTGATTCGAAATGATGAATGGTGAAAAATGGCGTTTTCTCCAGCTGCACCATTCTTAGCTTCTTCATGGGTTTCCTTTAAGCTCCAAAGTGCGTCCGATTTCTGCGAAATATAACAAAAACTTGTGTAGATTCCATAATTTGGCAAATAAGCATAAACTACATAGATTATGTACTATTCTAGCCGAAATGCATGAAATGCATGCAGAAATCGATATAAAAGTAAGTGTAAAATATGGCAAATTAGGCTCACAACAACCCACTTGCAACCGACGACATTATGATTATTGTTTCGTGGAACAAGGGACCACGTACCTGTACGAGTGAGGGCATCGAATTCGGATTTCATTGTGGAGAGCTAGTGGGAGTGCTTTGCAGCTTGGTGGAAGGTTTTCGGGTCATTGTCGGGTAGAGGATCCGAGGAGAGGGTGTGTTTGGAGTTAAGGAGGGCTCGTCGTTCAAGATGACCGACACGGGCACGAGTCTCCATAGGATGAGGAGAGGTATCTGATGGCCTGAGGTGAGGGAAGCGAGGTGGAGGAGGGGTGACGGGTTGGGGACTAGTGTCCGGGGAGGAGGGCGATGAAGCCGCTGAGGAGGATGGAGTTGAGGAGGGGTTGGATGTCGACGAGGAGGAGGTTGCCGAGGGAATGGGTGATGCCTCGGAATCGTTGATAATCGGCTCCACACGTGGCTCTAGAGACACCGCTGCAGGTGATGAAGGGGGAGTGGGTGACATACTGCGGCTGTTGAAGAGCCTTAATGTGAGTATCTAACTGTGTTTGAACCATAGCTTGAAAGAGTTTGAAGTATTGGACAACCTAAGATTTGTGAGACATAAAATATATCCAAGTATATCGAGTGCAATCATCCACAAATAGAACGAAGTAACAACAACCATTTATTGATAACTTAGGAGCAGAGCCCCAAACATCGGAATAGACAAGTTCAAATGGAGATGTTTTTGACACATGAGAAGATAAAATGAGAAGACGAGAACTATTTCCCAAAGAACAAGCTAGACACACAATCAGGCGTGGAAAGTTTATTAGACATAGGTAAACGAAATTTAGAATAGATTTGATGAAACACGGACGGACTTGGATGACCTAGACGATGATGCCAGTGAAAAGAGGAGGTGCGTTCCCCAACTAGGGCGACAGAGGGACGGACAGACGAAGCAGCGGGAAGCTGATAGAGCTCATTATCAACGATTCCTTTGAGCATTACTTTTCCCTGCAAATCTTTCAATAAACAATGAGTAGGATATAGTTCAAGGAAAGCATTGTTATCCTTAGCGAGGCGAGTAATGCTAATTAGGTTTTTCTTCATGTAGGGAACAATAAACACATTAGAGAGCTTGATAGGTTTCGTGACAGATGGGAAAGAGGTGTGACCAATATGAGAGATTGGGAGTGTTTTACCGTTACCCAGGGCTAGCTGGTCTCCACCATTATAATCCGAATCGATGGACACCTTGTTGAGGTCACTCGTGATGTGATCCGTGGCTCTAAAGTCGAAGTACCAAGAGGGGTCGGTGATGGCCGAAGGAGAGACCATATAAGCTGCTGGCTCAGATTGAGAAGGCTTGTTGAACTTTTCCGGCGGATGGCGCGATGGAAAAGCCCAAATATGCAAGCGATTGAAGCAATACTTTGCTGCGTGACTCGTTCGATCACAGATTTGGCAAGGGATGCGAGGACGAGAGAAAGAGCCAGCATCACTGCGATCCGTGGGAGGACGATCAGTAGGTCGGTTCTAAGAGGGACAACCACTGTTGCGATCGGAAGGTGTTGTAGGAGGAAATTGAGATTGCAAATAAAATAAAAATAAAGCAAACCGATTGGATCCCAACAAATAATGTTCAAGACTCCCTCCCGATGCAGCAAAAGTAAGCCAGGTTCGATCCTCGAGGAAGCTGGTCAGCGAATCCTAGGCAGCGGAGGAATCTCACGGCAGAAGTCGACCACAGGTTGCTCGATCTCGAGTAAAGTTACTCGATAGAAGATCGGACAATTCGAAACAGAGCAGGCAGCAGACACTGGTTTTACTCGATATCGAGTAAATTTCCTCGATGTCGAGGAAAACTTTGGTCGATCTTGGGTACCTGTAGTTCAGAAGCTACAGCGATCTTGTGGATCGAATATCAGTAGTCGATGTCGACCAGTTTTGGTCGAGATCGAGGAAGGCAGAAACTTTAAACGAAAGAAAATAAAGAACAAGGCTTTGCGAAACTCAAAATAAACTATGTGAAAGAAAACTTCCAAGATTAGGGTTTGCAACAACGATAACCAAATATGCATAAGGCAAGATAAATAAATAATCATGCAATCGCATCGAAGGATCAAGCTTTCGCCTTTTCCAACAATTAAGAAACTCTTTCAAGAAACCCTAATTGTATCTACCGATTTTATGTTTACAATCCAAGTTGTTAGCATGGATCTCCATTGAATTGGTAATAAACACATAACAGATAGTAGATGCTCAAAGCACGACAAAGATCAAATCTTTACCTCAAACTTGCATGGCTATCGTCGGCCTCACCCCAACCCTTTGGTCCCCCATATAGCGATTGGGACCCCCTGCGTAAGCTACCTCTTCGTGGTTTTCTGCCATCCTCACCTGCTCTGTGTGTGGGCACTCAGTAGTAGTGTGCCGTTGTGATCCGCATTCGATGCAGGGTTGGTTGATAGAAAGATAGTTGACTTGCTTGATAAGCTTGTGATTTTGATCTCTGTAGTACTGCTCCCTCACATCTGGGTCAATCTTCTTAGAATGCTCATAGAGGGACATAGATGGGGTTGGCCTGGCATATGCGTTCTCCTCGTAGTTTATTGGAGTCCCATACTTGTCATCGTAGTTGGTCAGCTTGTCGAGGGCAGCCCATGCGTGAGCTGGCGGCATTGTTAAATACTCATAATGAGTATACGTGCTGATCCTATCCTTAGCAGCCAGGTCAAGAGAATTGACGAAGATCTCCTGAACGATGCAGGGTTGTTGTCCATGTGTAGGGCAGGATCGTAGTAGATCCTTATACCGTTCACATGCCTTTTCTAGCGGCTCTCTAGGCTGCAATTTGAAAGCTATAATCTTTTGGAGAAGGAGCGCTATCTTAGCAGGAGGAAAGAATTTGTTGAGAAATTCCTACTTTACTTCAGCCCATATTGTGAGGGATCGTGGACGGAGACCCTCAAGCCACTTCAATGCTGGACCAGCCAGAGACCAACGGAAAGCCTTCATCAAGACATATTCCAAAGTGGTACCTTCAGCAAGAGTACGGCACATGTCAGTAAAGTTGATAATATGTTGAAGCGGACATTCATTAAATCTACCAAAGAAAGCATTATTTTTAATTTCAATAAGGAAAGGAGTGCGAATTTCAAAGTTATTCTCAGGGATTAAAATAATCGATTCAGGCACGAAGAGAGTCGGGTGCATGTAATCCTCTGTTGTGGTTGAGTACTGGGCAAGCTCAGCTTCCCACTTGCCTCCTTCGCGCTGCCTCTTGTTCCCTCTTTGTTCTCTCAGTGGCGAGAGCAGTATCTTTGGTGGCTAGTTCCCTCTGAAGCCTCTATATCAGTTGTTCCTGTGTTTCTGTGACCGACATGGCTCTTTTTAGTTTAGCGTGGACGCATATAAGGCGTTCCGGATCGTCTAAGCCGTCAAACTCAGGTGGTTGACCAGAACGGCGCATACACCTGTGAAATAACTCAAAGCAAACGTGATATCTAACTACCTAAGGCGCGAATGATTGTTTTCCCTGCAACGGCGCCAATTTGTTGTAGTAGGAAATCGAGAGTGCAAATAAAATAAAAATAAAGCAAACCGATTGGATCCCAGCAAATAATGTTCAAGACTCCCTCCCGATGCAGCAAAAGTAAGTCAGGTTCGATCCTCGAGGAAGCTGGTCAGCGGATCCTAGGCAGCGGAGGAATCTCACGGCAGAAGTCGACCACAGGTTGCTCGATCTCAAGTAAAGTTACTCGATAGAAGATCGGACAAGTTGAAACAGAGCAGGTAGCAACACTGGTTTTACTCGATATCGAGTAAATTTTCTCGATGTCGAGGAAAACTTTGGTCGATCTTGGGTACCTGCGGTTCAGAAGCTACGGCGATCTTGTGGATCGAATATCAGTAGTCGACGTCGACCAGTTTTGGTCGAGATCGAGGAAGGCAGAAACTTTAGACGAAAGAAAATAAAGAACAAGGCTTTGCGAAACTCGAAATAAACTATGTGAAAGAAAATTTCCAAGATTAGGGTTTGCGACAACGATAACCAAATATGCATAAGGCAAGATAAATAAATAATCATGCAATCGCATCGAAGGATCAAGCTTTCGCCTTTTCCAACAATTAAGAAACTCTTTCAAGAAACCCTAACTGTATCTACCGATTTTATGTTTACAATCCAAGTTGTTAGCATGGATCTCCATTGAATGGGTAATAAACACATAACAGATAGTAGATGCTCAAAACACGACAAAGATCAAATCTTTACCTCAAACTTCCATGGCTATCGTCGGGCTCACCCCAACCCTAGAAGTAGGTGGACTACTCGCGCCTAATCGCAATCACAGACATCGTTGATTGAAAAGAAATAACTTGCATAAACTATATTCAAAGTCTTCACAATCCCGGCTCTCCAAATTTCGTTGAATGCCAAAACCCTAAAACCTTTGAACTCCTAAACTTCTCTGTGGAACTATTTCTCTGAAATTGAATTATATGAATTGAAAATCAGCCCCATGGGCTTTATTTATAGGCTTCCAATCCTTGCTAATCAAGGAAGGAAAGTATATCTAATATCCTAAAGATAGAATTAAATAAAGATAAAACATTAATTCTAAAGGGAAATAATTAAATATCTAAAATATCTTCTTGTGGTAGATATATCTCTCTTCTTGGATAAATCCTTGATAAAACTTGATAGACTTGGATAGATTCGGATCTCAACAGCCCAACTCGACTCGGACAGTCCAACAGCGTCACGCGGCCTAGAGCACTTTTGCTCGATATCGAGTAATTTACTCGACATCGAGGAACTTTGGTTGTCGACTTGGCTGGCCTGGCTTTCTCCCCCGACTTGGCTCGGACATGTGGTCTTGGTTTTGTCAATATCGAGGAATTTCCTCGACATCGAGGAATTTCCTCGACATCGAGGAAATATTGCTCGAGTTGTCTTGGTCTTCTTCTCGGCTTCTCGATCAGCTTCTCCTCGTATCCTCGATAAGGTGTTGGTGCTGGTTTGGTCGATATCGAGGAATTTCCTCGACATCGAGTAAAAACTGCAACTCGAGTTGGCTTATTCCTCAGCTTTCTCGATCAGGCTTGGCTTCACACATCTTTGTCGATATCGAGGAGTTTTCCTCGACATCGAGTAACTCTTGCTTTCCGATTTCTCTTCTTGGTTTTTGTCCCGGAATGGCTCCAAATTCTGTAATATTAAACCAAAACTTATGTAGACCTCTATTTCTTGCAAATAAGCATACATTACATAAATTCAACGTATTCCCAGCCTGAAATATGCAAAGTATATAAAATATGGAGCTAAAATGTGCATTTTAACATGGCTATTTTAGTGGACATCAGAAGGCCTGTACTGACCAGAAGATGAGCCCTCCGCGCGTGTGTTTCCATAGTTGGCCATCGGCAGAGGAGTTGTTGTCACAAGCTGACGACTTTCATTCAGTAGCCGCTCCTCTTCGTGAAGCATAAAGCCAAGCAGATCGAGAGGAGTTAGGCGTGGCCACAGGTTACGGGTTAACCCGTGACCCGACGGGTCGTACGAGTCAAAGACCTGGCGGGTCCGAGTTGACGGGTATGCGGGTGGGGACAGGTAGCGGGTTAGGGTTAGGGACGGCGGTTTTGTAACCCGGTGACCCGCCGGGTCGACCCTTCAAAATATTTTTTTTTGAAAATTTTATTTTTAATAAAATAAATTTATAATTATTATGTAAATTATTCTTAGAATAACTCACAATAATACATAAACTAATATGCAATGTGCAATGTGAGACAAATGAACCCCATCCTTCTCCTTTTATAGACTTGGAAGTCTTCCTTCATTCCCCTCATTTCCAATGTGGGACAAAGGCTTCGTCCCACATCGAAAATATGGAATTAGAATGAGAAGGCATGGGGCTATATATATATGTATCCCACTACCCAATTTCTTCCACTTCACTTGTTTTCTACATTTCCTACATTGGAAGTGAAGTTGGAAATGAAGTTTGAGAAATATATTCTCATATTATTTCCTCTTACATCACACAATGAAATTATTATGGATGAAGGAATTAATATGGAGATGGAGATATAATCTTTCGATAAAATCTTCACATATCATTTATTTATTTATTTTAATAGTCATTTTTTTAAAAAAATGATTTTTTTTAAAAATAATGTAACTCGTCGGGTCAACGGGGCGACCTGAACCCGTCAACCCGTGAGATCCTCGGGTTATGGTTCGGGTCGGCCAACCCCGACCCTTGACCTGGCGGGTCCCACCCGTGGCCACGCCTAGGAGGAGTAATGGTATCAGCCCTCAAATTGACAGTATCGCGGAAAGGCTTGTAGGAAGCGTCCAATCCCTGCATGATGCAGGCGATGAGATCGGCGTCCGAAAGCATCAAGGGCGTCGAGGACATTCGATCGCCAGACAGAGTAATTTATCCTCTCCAATTTGAAAGAGAACTGGGGAAATTGGAGACCCACAGAGGTATTGGAGCCAATGGCGACGGAGAGAAGATTGGCGGAAGAGTTGGTGTTTGTGGTGGCGGGAGTGGTGAGCAGGGTGGAGGTCGATGAAACTCGGTACTGGCCATGGCGGAAATTTTTTTAGGTTTTTTGTGAAACTACAACAATAAAGGCCTAATGTAGCGGTTGAAAACCGCCACATTAGGCCCAAAAACCGCCACAAAAGGTCTATTTTGCATTAGGTCTATTGTGGCGGTTTTACTACCTATTGTGGCGGTTTATTATGAACTCTTAAAACGCCACAATAGATAGGAAAACCGCCACAAATTAATATCTATTGTGGCAGTTTTTACAAACCTATTGTAGTGGTTTTTTACTTATTGTGGCGGTTGTTTTACTCTATTGTGGCGGTTTTTTATTTACCAAAATAAAAAAAAAAAGTTTTTTAGCCCGAATTCTCTGTACCCGGGCTAAAAAGTCCAACAGATTTTTTTAAAAAAAATTAGTAGAATGCACCCTATTTTTGGGTGAATCCTACCTTCATCCTCATCATTACCCGTCCAAACACACCCGATAAAATCCCAAAACTTATTAACTATACAACTCTTGCCCACTATAACGAATATGCATCATAAATGAGAAATGGAAAAGAAAAGGCATCAAATTTCAGTACAGCTCTCCAAATCTTCTCGATTACAATAGGAAAAAAAAATGATCAGAAATCAGACGAAAGGTAGGAAGCAATATTCGCTATTAAAAAATGTTCAACCTCTACAATCACACCTAGAAATAGGTCACACCCATGAACAAATTAAAAGAATTCAATCAAGGAAAATCAGGCCAAAATAGGCAAATCAAATAACCTGCATTTGTTGATAATTTTCCTGTTCTTCCTTGCCTAAATCGATTTTCTTCCTCAATGCATCAGCCTCTAATTCTCTCTCTAAGCAAATTCTTCAAATTCTCAGCCTCATCCTTCGCTTTGTGGGCAGCCTCCCGCAATTTCTGGAAGTAAAAGAATTATTCTTTGCTGTCAAATTAAATCATTATAGATATCTTTGTAAAAAAAATCAATCATAATAAGTAATGCAGAGCAACTATATCAGCAGCTCCCCCCCAATACCAAGTGAAAAACTGAGATATGCATAGATGAAAGTGAGAGTTGACCTTGTATTCCTCCAAGTTGTATTTGTTTTACTCTCTCGGTTGCATATTGCTTTCCTGTAGTAAGTTCATTTCTCTAACCTGGAATATTATATCAACACAAAGTAGTAAGCAAAAAACTAGAAACAATCTGACAAAAGGAAGGAAAAAAGGGGGAAAACATGTTTACACGGCAGCAAAAATATTAAGAAAGATAAAACTAAGGGGATGAGAAAGAAATGACAAATAATAAAGAGAACTGGATGTTAAAATCATTACCTGAAATTGTAAGGACTTGAAAAATCTTCCTCTGTGAAAAACTAAATTCCTTGCATTGGCACGTTCCTCGCCCGGCATTGCTTGCGCTGCCTCCGCCTCTTTCAAAGCTCTCTCCAACTACATTAAGATTGCAAAAAGTAATGCAGAGCAACTATTTTTTCCTTGTGTAGTATCTTAATCATTAAATTACAAACCCTTCTAAGACTGAATAATATCACCAATCTAGGATCAGTTAATTCAGTTACAAAATACCTTCTTCACAATACAAGAATCGAAGGGGGTATTGGCAGACTAGGGGGTAAACAAATCATCATTCCTTCTTTACCTATCAAACATTAAACACCGAAGCACATACTTGAGATGGTAGTTGCAACTTTTCCTGTTTGAGCAGAGAAATCTCAGTTTCTGCTTGTTCATAACCCCACTGCAGTTAGAGAAGCTCCTATAGAAGAATAAGGATAATTCCAACGAGTGGGATACATACTATTTCTTTTGAGCATCGAAGATAACTAATGACATTTTCCAATCCTTAATCACTTTCGGATTAGCTAATGGATCAGTTATTCCAGCCTTATGACGATCCTGTCCAGCTGACTTCATGCGTGTTGCATCAAGTCGGGCGTGTAGAATTTTGTTCTGTTAAAGGTGACAAGTGAAAAATATACAAGGGTAAGACTTAAAACGTATAAAAGGAAAGGGCTGGTTATTGTTGTACTTTTAGGTCGAAAAAGTCTGAGCATCTCATAAAACTAAACCCACAAAGATTAATATTGAACATGAAGAGAGAGCCCAGGATCAATTGAGAAGTTTCATGTGACTAAGAACATATGCTGAAACTATTTGATAGGATTCAACATCTACAAACTATCCATATACATATATATCATATGACATGTTCCTAGGTCCCAATTCCTATCACTGTATTACAAATTCAGATTTCAAAGATACCAAAGATTGAACCAAATGGAAGTGGAGTATATAGTTAAGCTACATATCTAAAGCAAGATTTAACATGATCTGTGATAATAAATTAAACAAAGAAATTCACAGAAAACCTGTAGTTGCAGCCTACAAGGTTACAAAAAAAAATGGTGAAATGATTCCTACGACATAAGGGGAACCAAATGACCAAAGAACAGAAAACACAAAAGGAATTTCCAAAGGGGAAGTAATTCCTTCCAATCTTTTCCCTTTCCATTCAAGTAGAATTTGACATTAAGCACAACTACATTAAAAAACTTATTAAAAACTATGTTACGACCTGATTTATTTTATAAAAATTATGTAATAACCTTAAATCAGTTTTGGAGATTCTCCAAGTGGTAGAACTCAAAAATCTTTAACCAGTAATTCATGAAAATTGCTCAAAGTAGGTGTCGCAGAATCTGTGCACTGTTTCTATTAAATTCATCACATATTACTGGGACCTTTAAAAATTTCGAAACTAGTGCCAAAAGTTTCTAAACTTCCCAAAATTACTTCTCTCAAAAGCCCTAATCCAGATTCAAATCCCACAATTCCCAGTATCAAAACAACACGACGTCTTGAAGCTGACATATTTAGAACACTCTTCAATTAGGTTTTAACAAAGACTTTAATAACTAATCAAGAAGAAAACATCCAACCTTAATCATCAAAGTTGTTAAAAAATCCTATAACTCAGATTATCACCTAATTAAATCTAAAAAACACACATATATCGCAATCCCAAGATCACCCTAACATAAACAAGGTCAAGGCAAGGCAACAACAGATCATACTCAACATCAGCAGTAGCATTAGAGTATGATATATCAAACTAATAAAAATCCAATTACAACTGCAGCAGATCAAACTCGTGCCCTTGCTATGGCAGCTGCCAGTGGTAGCAACAGATGTCACAACAACAACAACAACTCATACTAAACAATTATACATACCGTATTGAATTTTTGGCTTAGAAGTGAAAGATCATTGGCATCACAGCCTAATTTGACCATTTCAGCCCATGAATTCTTGATGATGTACTTGTAAAAGTTTTTACTTGTTTCCTGCAAGCACCAGGTGATAATCCTTACTTAATGCGCTATATATAAAAGTTGAACCTATATATAACTATATAAGACATTTAACTTGCATAGAGAACAGATGAGTCTACTTTCTAGGTCTTCTCCATGAAAACAAATTTATATTACTTCTCAAGGTTTGCTTGTCTCTAAATTTAGATTAAGAATTCAACTGATTTATAAGAAATGAATTAGAACTCGATAATTCTACTACATGGCATCAAAGTCCACAGTCCACACAACTCTACTTTCTTGATAAAAAAAATTCTGGATGATAAGATAAATGATAAATCATATTAATCTCTTAAGATGTCGGCCCAAAAGATAGCCTCCCATGAGTATTAGGTACTGAAGTCTAGCCCAACTCTAGACATCATGCTGCTAAAGACAAACTCCACAACTACCATTTTAGCCTTGTAATATTGTATGACAAAAAGGCTACTATAATCCCTCATTAATTTGCATTGCAATGAAATCATCAAATGATTATCTCATCATACACATGCCATTCCTAAGTTTAACAACTCAAGCTTTACACATGGATTGAAAATGACCAAAAATATATTGAGTATACCATTAAATAAATCACATAATAAAATAATAAACATAGCTTAAAAATCATGGAGTACCTGCACATAAAGGCAAATACTCAAGTAAATAAACATATCTCACTTGTGGAACCCAATCTCATACGATGAGAACTCTTCCATTTCTAGTCACACGGTCCTGGAAACCTCAATGAAGCTTCTCTAATCTCTCGCCATCCACGTGTCTCTTACTAGGCTCCTTCACTTTCAATACGAAACTAGCACAACTTATATCTAGCCCAACTGTCAGCACCTCCATCTGCTCATTAGTTCTTTTAGGGCATGGAAATATTTCATCCTTGTGATTAATCAAGTTCTCCACTAGCATATATCATATCAATAAGAGCACCTTGAATGAGATGTCAACAATGCCTAGAGCATACATGCTCGCAACCTCCACAGATCATAAGAGTGGGAAAAGAGATTGAAGGACATCCCAAATTGTACACAATCGGCTACCCGATCATAATCAACCAAATCAAATTTTCTAAGCTTCCTAAATTCTACAATTCTACATAACATCCCACAATAAAGTGAAAAACAAAACAAATTTCATAGAAAAGAGTGGAAAATCGAAGCCTCAAATTACTTAATTTCAAAACCCTAATTTTCTCATGAAACAAAACCCCAAATTGAAGGTCGGGTGTGTGACTGAGTGTAGAGAATCTTACCTAACGATCACCACATGGTCCGGTCGATCTCCCTCTGCCTTTGCTTCTAGTCCGAGGCCTCCCTCCGCCTTTGCCTCTTGTCCCAGTTCTCCCGACTCTCCCTTCACCCTCTTTGAAGAAGCATCTTCAATCAGCAGTATTCTCCCTCCGCCTTCACGTCTGGTTGCAATTTCCGCTTCGCTTTTGCCTCTATTTGCAGGTCTCCCACCCTCCACCTACGATCAACAATTCCTCGAGGCACTCTTCGTCATTGACTGTGGTCGACTGGTCGTAAGTTTCCCTTCTCTGTGCAGGTTTCGATAATAATAATAATAACGGAAATTTCGCCAGGTAACCTGGAGTATTGCAAATTTCGCGAGGTATACAACTTTTTTACATAATTCGCGTGGTACCCTTGAGATTTTAACCTATTTCGCCTCGTGCCCTTCTCGGTTAACTTTAACTTTTTCGAGGTAATTCCGTTAGTTTGCTAAAAAAAAAAGAAAGAAAGAAAGGCGAGACCTGGCGAAGAGAGCGAGGAGACCAGACAGAGAGTGAGGAGACCGCGCGATACAACACCCTCTGCGCGCTCGGACCTGCTGGCTGCCTCTGCGCGCTCAGACTCGGACATGTTGCTGCACCCAGCGAGAACGGTTAGAGTTTTGGTGTTCTTATAATTAGGGTTTGGTGTTCTTGTTTTGGTTGAATTTGATGCATTTGGGGGTTTTTGTGATGTCAAATTTAGGGTTTAGGTTGAAATTGATAGATTTCGAATTCGAAATTTCGTTTCTCAATTTAGGGTTTAAGTCTAAATTCATTCATAAATAGTTGTGATCATGATGTTGCTGAATAGGTTGAAGATCTCAACGTTGCCATTCATATGCCGGCCTACTGTAATTCTATAGTCAAAGGTAGAGCAATGTCTTTTGTCATGGTAGTTGATAAATTGTGGAGATTGACTGAAAAAAATGTTGGTTCTTTAACAATTTTTTTTTGTTCATGCATGTGCATGAATTCATAGAAGAGTAAGAGCAAAACTTCTTGCTTTGTTGTGTAGCTAACTTTCTAGCCTATTAGCTCAATTGGTAGAGCTATGTGATTAGACACGAAGATGTGGGTTCAAATCCCACATAGGCTATCTTGATATTAAGTTGTTGTCATTTTTGAAAATATTTTCACACACAAATCATATTGAAAAGAATTGGAGAATTTCAAACATGATTATTTGTGTAGGCACCTCTGTTTTCGACTATTTGTCATCACTTTCACTTGTAAAAATTAGTTTTAATCAGGAGCAGTTAATAATAGATTATATCATCTTTAATGATTGTTGAATCTTGAGATGTGCTTTGGTGCTTTTGTCGTACATCTATAAATTAGACTGGAAATTGCATAGAGTGGAGTGCCATGCCCTTTCTAAGCTTGAAGAGGAGAAGAAAAAAGCCCTTCCTCCTTCAATACGGCTGATGGTGAAACTTTACTTGAAAAGCAAGCTGCAACTGGAGAAGGTAGATCAGTTCATCATTTTTTTGTTTTTATTCGTGAATCGTGAGACAAGATGTGTTGGCTTGTATCAGCTTTGGTATTCTTACTTTTCTTTTCCTTCTTTTCATCAGTGTTTACATACAAATAGATATAGCATTATTTTATTTTTTTATTTCAGTAGAATGAACTATTCAGTATGGAATTAGCCAGTTTATGTTGATCACGGACAAAATTCAAACTTTTTCTGTTGGCAGATTCTTCCCACTACTATGACAGACAACTATCACCTGGTGGAGACTATGGTGTCGCGTATCCTTTCATTCATATTAGACACTTGCGTTGTACATGTGTTCATTTTTCCCACTGAATTAATGTATTGTTCTGCTTAACAATTCCTTACATTCAGACATGCCTGATATCAAGGAAAAACAACTAATTTTATATGCACAGATGGCCAACCTAGTAAGTGGTATACTGTGTTTATTATGAGTACACATTATTGTTGATTTCATTGGGTATGGCTTTAGCTTTTTGGTTATTATTTTGCTCACTGGTTATAGATTATTAAGTAGAGCAGTTCGTAAACAATTAGGAACTAAGATCTACTGATTGATGAAGTAATAGTGATGTTTGAGAGTGGTCGATTCCCACATAGGCTGATATTGCCTCTTACACAAATAAGTTAGTGAAACCATTCATTCTCAATCTAACTATTTACAAAACAAAATACACTTAATCCTGGTGCACAGAAGCTAAATAACCCACTTATTTTCTTGAGAAAAGACATCAAACAAATTATCTAATTTTTAATATCTAAAGGTGCATACACAAATAACCTATGTGGGATTTGAACCCACATCTTTGTGCATAAGCACACCGCTCTACCATTTGAGCTAATAGGTTATATCTACCAAATAACCAACAATTCAAACAAAAATTACCTACGCAAAAATTGAAAACCATTATAAAGAGATGATATAAAGTTAAGTAGTTACAACCTTACACTGAATGAATGTGTTTCACTGAATGAATGTGTTTAGAATGCAGCCTTCTTCAGGTTCACATTATTTTATTAATTTGATGACTTTCATATAACATGTTTATGTCAATATGCTAATTTGATTTGTCTTACATATACATAATTTCTACTCTGTAATGTGAACATGTTTGTTCCAACTGAGATTTCACGGCATTTTATAGTGCTCAATTAAATGAATATACAAACTCACCTATTTGCCACAGTGATCAATCTTTAACAAAGTTGTTATGGATTCTTGCATAATCAATCAACATAGGCAACATATTCAATGAGTACAAGCACACATCAACAATTTCACAACCAATTCCCAAAACTCAACAGGCCTGCACTTACCTAGCGGAAATCTAAGTCAGACAACTTCGATTCGAATATTGAATTGGCAATTGTGAGAGCACGAGCAGTGGAAAGAGTATATTGAATTGGCAATTCGACATTTCGACCTATTCACAAACTTGTTGTCATATTCAATTGAATTAAGTCCTTTTGCCATATTCAAAGCCCTAATTTCTACTCTGATTTCATAGTGAAGTGAGATGAACCTCTACAAAAACCCTAAATCGAAATTTCGAATTCGAAATCTATCAATTTCAACCTAAACCCTAAATTTGACATCACAAAAACCCCCAAATGCATCAAATTCAACCAAAACAAGAACACCAAACCCTAGTTATAAGAACACCAAAACTCTAACCTTTCTCGCTGGGTGCAACAACAGGTCCGAGTCCGAGCGCGCAGAGGCAGCCAGCAGGTCCGAGCGCGCAGAGGGTGCAGCAGAAGGTCCGAGCCGAGTCCAGGTTCGAGCCGAGCCCAAGTCTGAGCGCGCAGAGGGTACTGTATCGCGCGGTCTCCTCGCTCTCTTCGCGTCGCTCTTTCCTCGCTCTCTGTCTAGTCTCCTCGCTCAGTTCGCCAGGTCTCGCCTTTTTTTTTTTTTTTAGCAAACTAACGGAATTAAATCGAAAAGGGTAAAGTTAACCGAGAAGGGTACGAGGCGAAATAGGTTAAAACCTCAGGGGTACCACGCGAATTATGTAAAAAAGTTTTATACCCCGCGAAATTCGCAATACCCTAGGGGTACCTAGCGAAATTTCCGTAATAATAAAGGGTTTTCAACAAGCGCTTTGTACTTTGGAAAGGCAAAAAAAAGTGCTTTTTGGAAACCGCCACGATAGATCAAATAACCACCACAATAGAGATATAAAAACCGCCACAATAGGTACTATGATGAATTGATGATCCAAGCTCAAAACCGCCACAATAGAGATATTAAAACCGCCACAATAGGTACTATAATAAAATCATACTCAAAACCGTCACTTGAACCGCCACAATAGATTAAACCCGCTTCACTATATCAGCCGCCGCAATAAACCGCTTCACTATATCTATGGTATCCAGAGCATGCTCTGGATACCATAGAATATTTTTGTTATGATTTCGATATATTGTTATTATTCTGTAAAGATCCTCTTTGTGTAAGTATTGGTATATATATACATCCTCCCGTTGAGATTCAACTCAACTGAGATTACAATCAACTACGTAATCTTTTATGGTATCAGAGTGGTTAGCTTAACGGGCGTCGGTCCGAATTGGACTTTGATATGGTTTTAGAGCGGTTAGACTAACGACCCGTCTTTCGATCGTGGTCTGGGTTATCAGTGGTCCAAGTGTCAACTAGATGGTCATTCCTAGTTGCACTTGCGGGGGCGTATTGAGATGTGAATGAGACCAAAAGTGTCCCACATCGGAAAGTTGAACATATCAAGCCCTAGTATATGAGTAAGTGGGATACTTCTTCTATTGTCAATTGGTTTTAGAATGGAACCCCACTCGACCTGTGTGCTAGGCTAATAGCGCATGTGCGCCTGTGCACACGACCCCCAGTCATCGGTCCAAATTGGACTTTGATATGGTATCAGAGCAGTTAGCCTAACGAACGTCGTTCTGAATTGGACTTTGATACCCAAGAAGCTAGTCTCACTTTGCCGCTCTTAAGCGCATTATGATGTATGTTTAGGGTGCTACTTCTCTTGGCATTTACCCCATCAGCTTCACCTCTCTCCATGGTTGCATACATGGATGCTGATTGAGTTGGCTGTCCGGACACCGGGAGGTCTACGTCAGGATATTGTGTGTTCCTCAACGACTCTCTTGTTTCTTGGTTATCCAAGAGACAACATGTTGTCTCCCGCTCTAGTGCTGAAGCGGAGTATCGTGGTGTTGCCAATGTTGTCGCTGAGTGCTCCTGACTTCGTAACTTATTACTTGAGCTACATTTTCCGCTCAGGCAAGCGTCTATTGTGTATACAGACAACGTAGACGCTACTTACCTTGCTCACAACCCGGTTCACCATCAGATAACCAAGCATGCATGTTGAGATTGACATCCACTTTGTTCGTGGAGTAGGGATGGCAACGGGGCGGGTCGTCCCCGTTTTTAAAAATTCCCCACGTCCCCGTCCCCGTACCCGTTCGGGAATAAAAAATGTCCTCCGTCCCCATCGGGGAATCCCTGTCCCCGCTTATTTTTCCCCATTTGCATTCCCCACGAGTTTCCCCGTCGGGTTCCCCATTTAAAACTCATGGTTTTCATCTATTTAATAGAAAACTATAAGATATTATTAAAGTTATGTAAAAAAAATGATATTAATATTATATATAATATCTTATAAATGTAAATTATAAGATAGATATTAAAAAATAAAAGAAAAATTATTTAAACATATGTAAGATCTAATAAAAATGAGGATTTCATACTCCCCATCGGGGATCCCCGATGGGGGCGGGGCGAGGCGGGGATCGGGGTGGGGACTAGTGTTCCCATCCCCGTCCCCGCGCGGGGAATCACTTTGGCCTCATCCCCATCCCCGTCCCCGTTCCCATTTAATTTGCCCATCCCCGTCCCCACGACGGGGATTCCCCGTGGGGATCGGGGAGGCCCCGCCACATTGTCATCCCTATTCGTGAGAAGGTTGTCATGGGTCATGTGTGTATCTTATATGTCCCGTCCCCATTTCAGTGTGCTGATATCTTCACTTAGGGTTTGCCTCACCAATTATTTCTTTATTTTAGATCCAGTGTTACTATATCTACTGCCCTCCTGTTTCAACCGAGGGAGTATGATAGATGTAATATATAATCCCATAGGTCCCATTGTAATTAGGTCATGATATATATATATATATATATATATATATATATATATATATATATATATTCTAATAATAGCGAAGGCGACCCCAACGGGAATTGTTCACCTGACATTATGGGAAGCCAATCAGGCCGCTGACCGACTCTCTCATATCGACTTTGACTTCTGTAGCGTGTTCGTCCCTATTGACGCTGCACTTTGTTCTATGACTTCTATCATCCACAAGGATGCTCTTGGCTGACTTACTACCCTAGTTTCTGCCAAATTATTTCCAGTATAAAAAAATACTCTTTCTGTTAATTAAAATTTTATCATTCACTATTAATGCACGCTTTTTTAGAATGATAAAAATTATATAAAATATTAATTTATTTACATTTATTTTTATAAATTCATAGTTAATACGGAGTAGTAAAAAATACGAAATTATTTAAAAAATATATTTAAAAAGTTAATATTTTATATAGTTTTTAACACCTTAAAAAGTGTACATAAATAATAAAATGTCAAATTTTAATTAATGGATGAGTAAAAAAGATGTACACGTTGAGATTTATGTGTGGGCTACTGGCCGGGCCGGGTTGCGATCATGGATCGTACCAGGACCAGAAGATAAATCCCCTTCTGTGATTTTTGGAACCATACGATTATTATTATTCTGTCAAGTTGATGTGTATGATGAAAAATTTAATAATCTGAAAAATTAAATGGACATGTTTTTAGTATGTGAAAAATGACAGTTTTTATTCAATGTATATCTTGTGCCTCGTAACCGTCCGATGACTTTGTCTCACAAAATTATTTTATTTTAAAATTAATATTTAAATATATATTGTGTGTATATGCTTATTATAACATATTTTTAAAAAAAATTCTCAAAAAATTACATTATAAAAATTATAATAATTACTAAAAATAAGCTTGTGTCAAATAGACCCAAAATAGAGTGCCCATTTAACTTCCCAAAAGCTCTCAAAGGCTTGCCAAACAGAGCCTTGTGTAGTGTTCATGACAAACCATAGGATTTTCTTCTTACAAATGACGCTCTATAGTTTAAATCTTTTTCGATGGTATAATTAAATTGAATTGGGACCATACATATTCTCATCAAATAGAAAAAGAGAGACGCATAAATAAGAAATGTTTTGAAATAATTAAATAAATACGGAGTACGTATGAATTAGGTATAGACAATTTTGCCCTTTCCATACAGACTCTGGAGCTTATAAATAGCCTAGTCTAACGGCATCAGCTTAATCACAAAAATATAAACACCAATCAGAGAAAAATGAAGGGTTTGATGGAGAAGAAGAAGTTGTTTGCAATATCTTGCATTCTCCTGCTTGCTCTCACTGCTATTCAATCAGTTGCTGCTGCGAATTCTGACCAAAAAACAATTGCTGATGCGAATCGCTGCCCAGGTTCCATCAAATTTATATTCCTAAATCATAAGATATATGTATATAGTTTTGCTTGAAAATAAGTAAATAGAGTAATTGGATGGAATGGAATGCAGGAAAGCAGAGATGGCCAGAGGTGGTGGGAATGAGAGGGAGGAGGGCGGCAGCCATCATAGAGAGACAGAACAGGTTTGTGACAGCCAAGTTGGTGCCTCCAACCATACCGACTAGAGACTTCCGCTGCGACCGTGTCTTCGTTTATTTAAATAAACTCAATGGAGTTGTTACTCGCGTTCCTGGTGTTGGTTAACAACAAACTACCTACCTTCCAAATTGCAATATATATATATATATATATATATTTGCAAGATGCTAGCTTCCGTGTACGTACGTTGAGGCCGGCCTGTTATAAAATAAACGGACGTTGCAATGTATTATGTATACATGTAAAGTTTTAAATAAGTAATGTAATGAATAAATTGCAGTAAAACTATTGTGTTTAGTAGTACTCTTCTAGTTGTATATATGTGTGAAAGGGGCGCGGATCATCAGTTAACCTTTTCCCCGAAAGATTTTTTGCATATATTAAATTACACACATGAATCCTGATAAGAACTTTAGCTTAGGAGCGCGCGGTCACAAGGGGCACCTTCGAAATGGAAGTCGGGGTGGAAACTGGAATCGAACACCAAACCTCCGCGACTTCATACAGACTACCTACCAGCTAAGCAACAACATCTTCTTGTCATATTGTCACCTCCTTTACTATATATCCAGTATATATATATATATATATATATATTTTTTTTAATTTTTCCAGGGGGCTCGAGCCACCGCATGCCCCCCCTGCCTCCGCCCCTGCTTACACAAAAGCTTAATCCAGTGTGTATGGTCTTCACTATTCGTTATATTTTGGTTTGGTTTTCACCTTATTTTTCGACGTGGGACTCTACCCACAACCCAACAAATATGTATACTAAAAATACCCAAAAAAAGTTCAAAAAGCGAGAGTTGGAATTAAGAGTTGAATTTTTGGCAACAAACATAGGAATTACTAATTAGGAACTAGCTCATTGCCCCACTCAGGCAACCAATATAGATATGATAGTCATCACTGGAATTCGATTTTCAGTTGAATGTCCCATATATTGAGGCGACTAACATTTGAAGTTCGTCGCTGTTAGGTTCATCTCTCTTAACCTATGTATAATTTTAAGTGTTATATTTGGATGTATTTTTATGTAAGGTTGATGGTATTGGTTTTGGGCCAATCTGGTCCAAAACTGATCTCAATGCAACTCTCCATGGGCTTAAGCCCACTCGGATGCATTCAGTCTCTCTTACTGAGCTTGAGCAACGGCGTCGTTCAACTTAAGCTCTCCTTTATATGGGTTTCCAAAACCCTAATCTGAGGGTTGAGAGAGGTGTTGCTTACTGTAGCTCTGTTCTTGTCTCCGAAGGCGATTTATAGGGTTTCCATCCCCTTCCGGCCTTTGTGAGCATAGATCGAGCTCCCTTCCATTCAAATACACTAAGTGACATTGTGTTGAGAGAGATTTGTAGCCTCTTTGCCCTCTAGGTTTTGACCTTGGTGGCTGGTGTCCTCGTTGAGGCTAATCGTCGCTACAATCTCTACTTTCTCTTTTGCTTTGGTTTTGTTTGGTTGTAATCTTCCTTCATTATCATTGCTTAAGTTTCTGTTTATGTATTCTGGTGTTTTGGATCGATTGATTCTCTTCAAATTGGTATCAGAGCTTTCAGGTTTTAAGGGGTTTTCTCATTTTAAAATCGGATTTGTTGAAGCTTTTGAGTTCCTAGTTCTCTTAGGCTCCAGATCTGGTATATTCTTCGATTTTCTGTTGAAGCTTAGAGGGTTCTTCATCCTTCTAAGTAGGGGTGTGCATGATTCGGTCCAAACCGAATTTTTGGGCCGAACCAACACAAACCGAACCAAACCTAACCGAACCGAAGTTTTTCGGTTCGAGAATTTTCATTTTTCGGTTTCGGTTCGGTTTAGGTTCGGTTTGTGTTAAACCGAATTTTTTTATACACTACATAAATACATTGTATATATATTTGTATACTTTATATATATACACACATACTATAAATATTTGTAATTTTGTATACAATGTATATATAATTGTACTGTATTTGTATAAACATTGTATATATTTGTAATTTTATATACAATGTATATATATATTGGTACAAATACAGTATGTATATAACATACTGCATTTGGAATACGTGTATATATTAATTTGTATAGATACAATGTGTATATATGTACAAATACATACATATTTGTACAAATACAGTATGTATATAAACATTCAATATATACACGTACTGTATTTGTATACAATGTTTATACACACACATATATTTGTAATTTTATATACAATGTTTATATATATTTGTATACTGTATTTGTATATTTTTTTATTGGAATATGTGTATATATACTATATTATATATATATTCGTATACTTTTAATTTTTTTTTATAGAAATTCGGTTCGATTATGTTAAAACCGAACCGAACACAAACCAAACCGTCAAATAACCGAACCGAACCTAATGCTTTCGGTTCCAAAATTTGAGATTTTCGGTTACGGATCGGTTCGGTTCGGCCCGGTTCGGTTAGGTTTTAGACCGATGCACATCCCTACTTCTAAGCTCCAGATCTACGAAGATGAAGCGTCACTTGTCCCCAATCTCTATATCTGTTGAAGTTTCTGGAGCTTGCACCCCTTAAGCCTCGAGATCTTTCAAGATCTGAGAGCTCTTCTGATAGAAACTCTAGATCTGAGGTTTTGAGAGGACATACCCTCATCGCTCGTCTCTGATTCTGTTGAAGTTCCTGGAGCTAGCTCTCCTAAGGCTCTGGATCTCAAGGATCTAGTAAGCTCTTCTGAAAGGAACTCCAGATCTAGGGTTTTGAGGACTTATTCCATCGGAAATCTCAATCTGATAAACCATCTCAGATTTGAACAAAAACCTTCGGAAATATTTGAGTTTAGAAGATTATACTCTTCAGAACTCTCCTTGAAAGCTCTTACTTTTGCTTCCGCTAGCACTTTACGAGATTCAAACTCTTAGCTTGATAGTTGTAGGGTTTGAGTGTTCACCTCTCTTCAACATTTACTGATTTAGTCTTTCACTTGTTGCAGGAACTTCGATTCATCATGTCTGATAACTCCTATCGCATTAAACCATTTGATGGCACTACTGACTTTGCCATTTGGCAAGTTAAGATGAAAGCTATCTTGATAAAGGAAAAATGTTGAAAAGCAGTTGCTAATGAGCTTCCTACAGATATGACTGCTGAGGCTAAGAAAGAACTTGATCTCATTGCACACAGTGAGATCATGATTCGAATATCAGATGAGGTAGCTAGACAGGTAGTAACTTGTGATACTTCTGTGTCTTTATGGAAAGCTTTGAAAGATCTTTATCAGGTTAAAACTCTGTCTAGTATAATATCTTTGCTGTGTCGTATTTTCAATTTTATAATGGAGGCTTCTGTGTCTTTGGATGATAATCTGGATAGATTTCTTAGGATGACACAAGAGCTTGAACGTTGTGATGATAAAATTGATGATACTCACCAAGCTGTTATTCTGCTTAATGCTTTGCCATCTCAGTTTGATACTTTTAAGGATGTTATACAGTTTAGTAATGAGTCATTGACTAAGAAAAGAATTGTTGAGGCTATTGCTCAGAAAAATGAAGTTATCAAAGTGTTCAAAGTGAAAGGTGATAAATCTGGTTCTAAAACTGATGCGCTTTTTACTAAGGGAAACTCTAAGAATAGAAAGAGGAATAAGAAAAATGAAAAGGATAAGGTTCCTGAACATGGTAAGAAACATTGTACTTACTGCAAGAAAAATAACCATGTCATTGCTGAATGTTATAAGAAAAGATATGATGAAGAAAAGAAATCTAAAAATGGTACAACTGCTGTGCTTGATTCCTCTGTGTTCTATTCTTCAAAATTGCTTATGGTTGCCTGTGATAGCCCCTTTGATTCTTGGCTTATGGACTCTGGTTGTACTATGCATGTTACACCTGATACATGTTTTTGATTATCTTGATGAGTCTGCTAAA
Organism: Persicaria tinctoria; assembly: GCA_037127255.1. Classification (NCBI taxonomy): domain Eukaryota; kingdom Viridiplantae; phylum Streptophyta; class Magnoliopsida; order Caryophyllales; family Polygonaceae; genus Persicaria; species Persicaria tinctoria. Next base: position 20,178,517 of record JBANSL010000006.1, read on the forward strand.
GGTGAGGTTAGACTTGATGATTTATCTGCTTTTAAGATTAAAGGCATAAGAAATGTTCCCTTTAAAATGCATGATGGTGTTATTAGAACCCTCCAACAGGTCAGGTGGGTACCTGACTTAAATAGGAATCTGTTATCTATTTCTGTGTTTGATGACTTGAACTGTGATATTAATACTAAAAATGGAATTAAAACTGTCTCTATGAATGGTAGGATTCTCATTAAAGGTATTAAGAAAGGTGGCTTATATCATGTTATTGGAAATCTTGTTCTTTGTGCTACATCTTTGTCTGCTGAGAGCTCTGCTTCTATGAATTTGCATAAAACTATGTTGTGGCACTCTAGACTTGGTCATATTGGCAACAAAGGGCTCAATCATTTGTTCAGACAGGGTATGGTTGAAGGTAAACCCTCTGAGCTTAAACACTGTGAGAACTGTTTGTTTGGTAAGCATTCTAAATCTGTGTTTGGTAGCTCAAAGCTTATTGCCCTTAAGCCCTTAGACTATGTTCACGCAGACCTATGGGGACCTGCCCAGGTGGATACAATAGGTGGAAGGAAGTATTTCCTTTCACTTATTGACCATTATTCCAGGAAGGTGTGGGTGCACATTCTTAGGGCTAAGAGTGACACCTCTGATGCTTTTAAACTTTGGAAAACAAAAGTTGAGGGTCACACCACCTTTAAACTTAAATGTCTTAGAGCTGATATTGGTCTTGAGTTTTGCAACAAAGATTTTGATGGTTTTTGTCATACACATGGTATTATAAGGCACCTCACAGTTCCAGGTAATCCACAGCAGAATGGTACAACAGAGAGAATGAATAGGACCTTGCTTGAAAAGGCAAGGTGCCTTCTCATTAGCTCTGGTCTGAAACCTTCATTGTGGGGGGAGGCAGTCACTACTGCAGCCTACCTGATTAACAGATCCCCTTCTTCTACTATTGGTTTCAAAACTCCACAGGAATTATGGAGTGGAATCAAGCCTAACATAGCACATTTGAAGACTTTTGGATGCACTGCCTTTGTTCACCAGAACACTAGCAAGTTCCAACCAAGGTCTGCCAAATGTGTTATGATTGGCTAACTAGAGGGGGTCAAAGCCTATAAGTTACTTGTTATCCAACCAGAAGGGTACAAAGTAATTCTTAGCAGAGATGTCATTTTCATTGAAACTGAATTTCATTTCAAAAAATCTTCTAACATTGATTCTGAGAATGCAGGTGTTCAGTTCTATGATTCAAATGCTCAAGAAGCAAATTTGGATGATGAATTTGATATCACTGTCCCCATTGGAAGCAACTCCACTTATCATGGTAATGTTGAGCAAAATATTGCTCCCTCGAGTACTGATGACAGCCCTCACCAATCAGGTGGGGAGGTAAGCAACTGAAACTCCAGATCTACTTCTACCCCTTCTGACTCCTCTAGTTCTGAAAATTATGAAAATGCCTTGTCTGAAAATGAATCTGAGCATGATATTGAACATGATGTTTCTGATTCTTCCTCTGATTCTTCTGAGCATGATGTTTCTGATTCTTCTTATGATTCTGAGCATGTTTCTGAAAATTTTGACGAGGTGCCTGATTTGTCTAATTATGAGCTTACTAGAGATAGATCTCCTAGAGTGAAAATTCCCAATAAGAAATATTTCACAAATGAGATTGAGTTTGCTTTTGTGATTGCCGAGGTTGTTGATGCTTATACTCATGAATTGTTTGAACATATTCTTAAATGTAAACATTCTGATAAGTGATTGCTTGCTATGAAAGAGGAAATAAATTCCATGACAGCCAATAAAACCTGGAAACTAGTTCCAAAGCCTAAAAATGCTAGGTTGATTGGTTGTAAATGGGTTTATAAGCTCAAAAACAGTGTGGAACCTGGTGGCCAACCTACCTACAAGGCTAGGTTGGTAGCCAAAGGATTCACACAGAAAGAAGGGATTGATTATAATGATGTTTTTGCTCCTGTTGTGAAGTATAAAACTCTGAGACTTTTGCTTGCTATTGCTGCTGTTTATGACTATGAAATTGATCAAATGGATATTAAGACTGCCTTTTTGCATGGTGAGCTTGATGAGATGATTTATATGAGACAACCCAAGGGTTTTGAGGATCACTCTAAGCCTAATCATGTTTTCTTGTTAAAGAAATCTTTGTGTGGCTTGAAGCAATCACCTAGGCAGTGGAATAAGAAATTTGATAATTGCATGCTTGGCTTTAGAATGAGCAGTTATGATCCATGTTTATATTCCATACATGTGAAAACTGAATCTCTCTTATATGTCTTGCTGTATGTTGATGATATTCTCATTATATGCAAGTCCAGAGCAAAGGTACTTGATGTTAAGGAATCTCTCAAGAAATCTTTTGACATGAAAGATTTGGGCCCTGCTCAGAAAATTCTTGGCATAAAGATTTCTCGAGATAGATCCAAACATCAAATATTTTTGTCTCAAAAGGATTATCTTGTGAAAGTCCTTAATAGGTTCAAGATTTCTAATGTCAAGCCTGCTCCTATGCCCTTAGGAGGTCACCTAGATCTTACCAAGACCAGGATGCCCCTTGGGAAGGAGGAGGAAGACTATATGAGATTTGTTCCTTATGATGCAGCTGTTGGGTCAATTATGTATGCTATGATCTACACCAGACCTGACCTTGCTTTTGCAGTGAGTGTGGTGAGCAGGTATATGTCTAACCCTGCAGAGAAACACTGGGTGTCCATGAAATATCTCCTAAGATACATTGTTGGTACCTTTGATATTGGTTTGGTTTATGGTTTGCATACTTCACCCTCTGAGTTGTTTGGCTTTGCGGACTCTGACTATGCTAGCAATAAAGATAACAGGAAATCCACCACCTCTTTCTTTTATTCTTGGTGTGGGAACTGTATTTCTTGGAAGGCTCAGTTGCTGCCTATTGTAGCTCTGTCTTCTACAGAAGATGAGTACATAGCAGCAAATGAAGCCTCCAAGGAAGCAATCTGGCTCCAGAACATTATGAAAGAGGTGGATAGGAAAAACCACAAATCCGTATTGCACACAGATAGCCAGAGTGCACTTTAGTTGTGCAAAGATCCTGTCTATCATGAGAGGACTAAGCACATTGATGTTCGTTACCACTTCATACGTGTGTTGGTATCCAAAAATCTATTTATTGTTAAGAAGATTGATGGAAAGTTTAATCATGCAGACTTTGGTACTAAGATTGTGACCACTGATAAGTTTCTCTTTTGTAGGGAGTTCTTGCACGTGATCAAATCCAACTGACGCTGAGAAGGGTATGAAATAGCCGATGATAGACAAAGGTGTAAATCCAGTCCACATTTCAACAAGGAAGATTTACGATATGTGTAAACTCAGAATTAGGAGGGTAAATTGTTAGGTTCATCTCTCTTAACCTATGTATAATTCTAAGTGTTACATTTGGATGTATTTTTATGTAAGGTTGATCGATGGTATTGGTTTTAGGCCAATTTGGCCCAAAACTGATCTCAACTGTCCATGGGCTTAAGCCCACTCAGATGCATTCAGTCTCTCTTGTTGAGCTTGAGCAACGACGTCGTTCAACTTAAGCTCTCCTTTATATGGATTTCCAAAACCCTAATCCGAGGGTTGAGAGAGGTGTTGCTTACTGTAGCTCTGTTCTTGTCTCCGAAGGCGATTTCTAGGGTTTCCATCCCCTTCCGGCCTTTGTGAGTATAGATCAAGCTCCCTTCCATCCAAATACACTCAGTGAAATTGTGTTGAGAGAGATTTGTAGCCTCTTTGCCCTCTAGGTTTTGACCTTGGTGGCTGGTGTCCTCGTTAAGGCTAATCGTCGTTACAATCTTTACTTTCTCTTTTGCTTTGGTTTTGTTTGGTTGTAATCTTCCTTCATTATCATTGCTTATGTTTCTGTTTATATATTCTGGTGTTTTGGATCGATTCTCTTCAGTCGCTTCGCACATTGGATTTGGGGGTGGGAGGTGCAATAGTCATCGCTTGACCTTGGATTGTAATGCAATAAGCTGAATGCCCCATCGTTCGACCTTATTTTTTACGTTTGTTGCTTGAAACATATATACTTACGTGATCGACCAACATAATCTTGTAGTCGTTTCTATATTATGAGATCAGAATTGTTAATGTGTCTTGAATCATCGTTGATCGATGACGCATTGGGGGGTCCGGGGGCTAGGGGGCAACGCCACCCCGCCTTTATGTTATGCGATGTTTATTGTAAACAGGTCTATCGTCTGTCTGTTTTGGACTTTCAGTCCATTGTCTGTTTAGGGTTTCATGAGTCTCTTCTTATACTTCTGAAACGCCGATCCCTTGTAACCCTACTATGTTTATTGTCTGTTTTGGACTTTCAGTCCATTGTCTGTTTTGGACTTTCAGTCCATTGTCTGTTTAGTCCATTGTCTGGTTCTTTGCCCGTGGACGTAGGTAACATACCGTTGCCAAACCACGTAAATCTCTGTGTCTTTCTTCGCTATTTTCATTCTCGTGATAACAATAATGAGAGAACCCTGGTAGCCACAAAAGCAATTAGAAATTATATACTAGTACAGAAAAGACGTTTTACGGGGGTTATTTAACAAGGTATACGGGGGTTTTACGCCTCCTTTTATATCGCTCGCTGAGAAATGTCTCTCGGATGTTTTATAAAAACTCCCGAGATATAATTCTCGGTCAGGGGTTTTTTAAAAAACTCCCGAGAGACCGCTGACCCCCTGGCAGGTAGCTCACTTGTAACTCTCTCAGGAGTTTTTTTTGAAAAAACTCCCGATAGTGTTACTGGGTAACCGGAATTATTTATAACTCTATCAGGAGTTTTATTTAAAAACCGCCGATAAATATTTTATATATATAAAAAAAATATCCAGCTTTATATTACATTCACTACCGTGCTTTCCTCTTTCGAATGAATATAAAAAATACCATTATCTTAATTGCAAGAACATAAACACCACAATATCAACATAAATTCATCCATATAACCACTAGACAGATAAATTTCAAATAACTTAGCTATTATAATATATACACTTGAGAGTAATTTACACTTTGCAACAACATTGTACAAAATCTAGAGTAATGAGGACCATGATAGTAAATTACAAAGTAAAAACCGAGCTAGATTCCCTTGCTAAGCATAAGCATAAGTATCTGACCATTTTTTCCGAGTGGTTGAATGTAAATACGACCTTCGCAGAACCTACACAAAAGGATTAGCAAATCAGTGAAAAGAAAGCTTTTAAAGTTGTATGATCAATAAAAAGAATTGAAGGCTCATATACAAAATTGCATCCAATGATAAAGTATAAGCAGGTCTATACGGACATGAATATCAACATGAAGGTCCATGAGAATCTTTACCACTGCTGGAGAGGAAATCACTACACGATAAGCTGAAGTCATTATTAGATCCAGGAACCATGCATAACTAATAACTTTGAAAACCTACATGGTATACCAATGATTACAAACACAAGTAGAAGACACAAAAAGCACTCAAGAAAATATCAATCCATACTCCATGGTTGAAATGAAGTGATCTCAGCGTGTACATTAATGTAACTATTTCCAATTCCCAAAATTCCAGAGAAGATGATATATATTCCCAGAAGAGAAGTAATGTATAGTCATTAATAACAAAGAGGTTAGCAAAAAAAAAAAATTGTAGAAATTGGGTATGACATATTAATATATATGAATTTACCTGCCAAATGCTAATAATGGAGGGAGGCAGAGGTGTTTTAATGACATATTCCTCGTTTCCATTTATATAACAGACTTGTTAAAATAATAATGTTCACTTCAAGCGGCACCTGATCGAAAGGGAACCTGCAGTAGACAAATACATCAGAACTTGGGCATAAAGTACATACTAGGTTCACCGATTCAACATGAAACAACTGTTCATAATTAAGATTGAGCTAGAAGTCACAAACTACATAAAGCATATGAAACTGAAATTATAGAAGAAGCAGAGGAACCAATATAAAATACACTAATTCACAAACACGGACTAAGCCGAACAGGTTTTCATATTAGTAGGTATATATTGCGACAAATATTAGCAGCAAAGCAAATGAATTTTTGAACTTGAGCATAAATCACTAAGCTAATGAGAAAGAATCCCATGACAAATATAAGTATATAACAAATGTAAAGTAATCCAACTTAATAGATAGCATTGCATTCCCAAAATAACCTGAAATTTCAAAATTCTACCAAACGGTACTGTTCAACAGACTGGGTGATCGATTGCAAATTTTATATCACTAGTGTATCAGGATACATAAATGCTTGCGAGATTAAATTAAATGAACATGCCTTCCCCTTTTCAAGTAAAGTTCGAATATTAGCTCACATCAACTAGCTTTACCCATTCAATTAATAATACTCATTCATGATCAGATTGCTTTTCTCATTCATGATTGGGTTGCCGATTATTTAAACTCCTGGTGACATCATATTGTTTGATAAGTTTACTTTTCTCACTGCAGCATGGGTGTGATTTTAACTATTAAGTCCCTAACATTGTCCTATGCAAGGTCAAGGAAAATATCACCTTAGCACAAAATCTTCAACACTAGAGCTATTAATTGAGTGTTCAAGAATTAACTACTGAGGGCTACTATCTGAAAACAAAAAAAGCTCTCTATAACTGAGATATCGCCCTGAGCTAAAATGCCAAGATCACAATTTTCTCCTGCCCAGAGTTGATATTATTGTTTAAATACTAATCAAAACAAAGTAAGAATTCCTTTATTCACTGTTTAACTCCGAGAAACGAACCAACGTAATACGGAGTATGGAATTTTCGCTTACCAATAGATTTATGCAAATCCCTAAAATAGTCAAGAGAAATACCTCGGCATCAGAGTGGAGCATATGACGAACGTCAAAGCGGACATTATCCTTAATGAGCTGAAACTGAAGGATTCAATCTCCATAGGAATCGTTTGCTCCACAAGAAACCCTAAGTAAACAGAAATCGGATGAAATCTCCCAAATCAAAATGCACAGTCGAAAATTAGAATAGAATACCCTAACTGTAGAAGGTAGCTCACTTGAAACTGAAGGATTCGATCTCCATAGGAATCGTTTGCTCCATAGGAAACCCTAAGTAAACAGAAATCGGATGAAATCTCCCAAATCAGAATGCACAGTCGAAAATTAGAATAGAATACCCTAACTGTAGAATGTAGGGAGGTGATATACCTGATTCGAGCGCCTTGTTGCGTAGCAGCGTCAAAAATCATGCTTTCTCCTAGCAAAAGGAAGAATCGATTGAAAGAGACAGCATGTGGTGGAGATAGTCGTGAAGGGAAGAGAAATTAATAGAGAAGAAAAAGATCCATGGCTGATCGAGTATGAGAGAGGAAGAGAGAAAATTCACAAATTATGGAGATTGAAAAGTTTGATTTTCGCCAAAGTTCATCTACAGTCAATAGATAGATCGAGCAAGACGTTTAGGCTGAATTGATTGAGGGTTAGGGTTTTATCCCTTTTACTGATTACTGATGTTTTGCGGGTGTTTTACAAAAAAAATCCTGAGTGAAGATGAAGGTTCTCAGGAGTTTTATAAAAACTCCCGATAAATTATATCTTCTTATATAAAAATAAAAGTAAAAATATTTAACCTAGACCGCACACCTTAGCCACTGCCACTCTAGTATGGGAGCCAACTTTTTTGACCTAGATCTTATCGACCTCATCCGAAAGGATGCCTTCGGTTAGCGTTCTTGATTGAGCGCATCCGAATTCGTACCTAATAAAAAAAGCAATGAGAAATTATTAGTTCGTCCCCCTATTGCTATTGGGGAAACCAATTTCGTCACCCTTCGGTTTGCATATATTTATTATTTTTAAGGTAATATAACATCTTTAAATGATATTTGAACCAAGAGTTTTATCTAGCTCAAGTGGTAAAGAAAGGAATAATGATAAAAAGGTAATATAACAATTTTTCAATATCAATTTTCATTAATCAACATATTAAATTGCATAGAAAACATAAAACGACACTTATTTTGGATCGGAAGGGAGTATTTCATTAAAAAAAAATGTCATATTTATGTTTAAATTATACATTTAACCTTTTTTTCAATATTGTTTTGAAAGTAATTTTTCGTTATTTTTTTCTATATTTTTTGTTTCTTTTCTATTTTTTTGGTTACTCTCAATTATTTAAATACCAAAAATCATTAAAAAAAATTACAATTTTAGTGTTTTTTCAATATTTTTTTTAACAAAGTCTTCTTCAAAAGTATACACACAAAAAAAAACATTTCACGAATTTTTTTTAGCACTCCCCTGACCGAAATTCTAACTTCGCCACTGCCTGATCGAATGCATGGTTTTGTAGTGATGAGTCCTCTGTTCGTTGCCTAAAAGTGGTTGCCACGACGGTAAAAAAAAAAGTAGTTTAGTCACTCGAATGTCATTCTAGTGTAATTTTTGCAAGTTTATCTTATTTTATTAATTGTACCATCAGATATATCACATGAAAATAATACTGTATAAATGACAATACAATTTATAAATATATTACTATTCACAATTCATCACAATAATAACCTATTTATGTGTCCCTCTAAAAAATTAAGAGCTAAGTATAGCTCAGTTTTGTTGAGTCTTCAAGCTACTTAATTGGATGAAGCTCAATATTAATGGAGTTTCTAACGATAATTCTGATATTGTTGGGGTGATGGTTTGTTTTGTAATCAAAGGTGATTGCTACCGCTCCCTCCAATACAAAATTTTTGGAGTTGTAAAAATATTATGGTAAACAAAACTAAATGACAGATTGACAGATACATATATATTTTTGAAATATCCCTAAAAGAATTTCAAGCAAATTATACCATCAAAATTGAATATATAAAAATATTTAAACATGTATCATTAATATAAAATATATATATATATATATATATATATATATATATATATATATATATATATATATATATATATATAATTTATTAAAATATCGTACCAAAATGTGAGATAGCTACAAATCCAGAAACCAGGCTTCACCTATTAAACATTTCAAATTATATGAACACGTTTATTAAATGACATTTTTAAAATTTTCACAAAAAGAAAACGACACTGTAAATTGTCATCATTGAAAATGGATCGACAATTCAATATTTGTGGGGAGATATATGACAAAATAATGTCGGGGACGAAGTCTATAAACGACCTCGTTAATTTAAGGTTGAAAATTTTGTCCACCATAAAAAAAAAATATTAAAGTATTTTATATTAATGGTATTTAGTTTTGGATTTCGGGTACACTACGCCAACTTGTTGTTCAGGCTAAGAATCCTACCCCTCGCCAAATTGTTATTCAGGCGACGAAATTCCATCACATCGAGCTCATCTCGTGTATTCGAACGGCGGGTATATGTATCTTCGTCGCCTGAAATCTATTTAAGCGGCCCGCCGATTGTATTCAGGCGAGTATTTATTAGATTTTAGGCGACAAACAATGTACGTTCATTGCTGAAACATGTGCGAACCAATATTCTTCATCGCTTTAGCTCTCTTGTGACCATTTTAATTTACTTCTATCGCCCCAATATAATCTGTAACTTTTCAAAAAATTAACTTATTTGAGGCGACGAATTACACTACTACGTTCGTCGCCATAGATTCAGAGAGACCAGATCATTTGACATATGTTTGTCGCCCGAATGTAAGATGTGATTTAGAAGTGCTTTGAGGCGATGAGTGAAACAACTAAGTTCGTCGCCTTAGAATCTAAGCGACTAGATAGCTTGACTTATGTTCGTCGCCCCAATGTAAGATGTGCTTTAATTTTTTTTTTTTAATGTGATTTGAGGCGACGATCGAGTGAAACAACTAAGTTCGTCCCTTTAGATTCGAAGCGACTAGATAACTCAACATATGCTCATCACCCCAATGAAAAGGTGTGATTTTGTAAAAAATAGAAGTGATTTGTGGTGACGAGTTAAAATACTAAATTCGTCCCTGTAGATTCGAAGTGACTAGATCACTTGACATGTTTTCGTCGTCCCAAGGTACAATGTAATTTTTTTAAAAATAAAACTGATTTGAGGCGGCGGGTTACATACTAATTTCTTCGCCTGCATGTATTGTTTTTTTTTATATAAAAAACAAGCAATGAGTTAGTGTGCATTTATTCGTCGCCAAAGTGTGCTTGTCCCAAAAGATATAACCAGACTACATCTCAACATGGGACAAATGGATATGCATCTCATCTATATATAGTAACTCAGTCATTGCAACAATTTCTACACGGACATAGGAAATGTGTAATCCCATTTGCATTGTCTCATAATGTGTTCACAAATTTATAAATTACGTGAAGGAAGTCATTGTGAGCGTGAGGGAGTTGCATCCAACGCTTATCAAGAATTTTCCAATAATTATCAACCTATATACACACACTCATTCTCAATTACAATCTCACACGAAAACTATATTCTAAATCTCAATGTCATTCAAATTACAAACTACATTCATATTCTCAATGTCATTCAAATAACAAACTCAATCTCATTCAAATCACAAACAACATTCTCATTCTCAATTTCATTCAAATCACAAACTACATCCTCATTTTGAATCTCATTCAAATGACAAACTATAAATCCCATTCTCAATCACATTCAAATCATCATTCTCAATTTCAATGTCTAATTAACCATCTTCTCATCACCATCTTTCAATCCCTAACATCACATATACCTATCAAACAATCAAATTCAGTCATATATACCTTAAATACAAAGAGCGGAATCAACTTGAAATCCACTTGCATGTGCATAGATGAATCTTGAGAAAATTAGGAATTGACAAGGGAGTTGAAATTGTGGAGAAATAGGGAAAAGAAGGTGATTGTGGAGAAGGTTTGAAATGGTGGACATGGGTATGAACTTCGGCGGTACGTACACTATAGTAAATTCGACAGTTGAAAAAAAGTTAACTCAAATGACATACTTGTGACAGGAGGAAAACTTGTCGTTGATCCTACCAAACAAAACTAAAACTTTAAACTAGTATAGTGAATAAGCACGAGGTCGATCTCACATGGAAATTTTCTATTTGAGTGTGATTCAATCGCCAATTGAGCAACCAATGGGGGGTTTTAAGAGTGCAAAAGATCCGTCTTTTATTAAAGCGGAATAATGAAAGCAATAATAAAGGAACTTGATTCAAACAATATTGAGAAGTAGTCACACCCACTATTATCCACTTTATTTAGTTAAATTGATCATTTTAACTTCCTCTCGTCCTTTTAGGTTTTCGATGAATGTCCTTGTCCCAACCTAATAAATATAGTTTCTAGTCTAACCAGTCTCAGAAACCCTTATCTCATGAGCAATCTCTAAAGAATGATTTAACCCAATCATAGCTTTAAGTTTAGAGATTAATTAACCAAGGTATTTGCACTAAAGAGGAATTTCACAACACATCCAACTTCTTCCCCATCCAATTAGTTCAACCAACTCTAAAGGGATAAGTTTGCCACTTGGGTTAAGGTTCACAACCAGGAATCTACAAAATCATATCAATTGAATTGATTCTAACAAGTTGGTCATACAAGATAGAACAAAGCAATCAAACATTAAGCGCAAAGAAGTCAAAACATTCAATATAGGAAATAAGGAATGAGATTCAGAAACTCACAACTCAATTCAAATAAAGCTTCAAATTATAGATAGAACAAAGGGAGTTTAGTTGCTCATTGTGAACATTGCTCTCTCTCAATTGTCTGTTGAACGGTGAATAGGATAGTATAGATAGTAGAATTAGGGTTATTCCCACGACTTATATATAAAACCAAAGTCGGCCCACTAATAAAATTAGGTTTAGATAAAAATAAAATAACCCCGGTTCTCTGACGACAAATACGGAGGCCGTGTGACAGATGTCGCGGCCGCTTCATGTGCTTCCTCTGACTCTTCTGGCTGGGTGAATGCGGCGACGGCTGCTGCTTGCATGCCGCGACCGCGGCATGTGGATATCGTGGCCTCTTTTTCCCTCTGCATAAGACTTCTAGCTTCTCTTCTCCTTTTATTTCTTCAATCTTGCACTTTGTATCTTCGACTCCAAGATCACTGCATCCTTTTCTGATGTTCGAATTGCTAATTCTGCAAAATAAACCACAAATTTGTGCAGAATCCGAACTCTTCCAAAATAATCATAGAATGCAATTTAACTCCAAAATATGCACCAAATGCATCATAACTAGCCTAAAAATGCTTATAATGTCTATCTAAAATATGCATTATCAACTTGATTCTATGTCGAACGTCGCTTAAAAGAACGTACAATAGCAGATATTATAGATCTACCCCTTATTCAGGCGAGGAACTTAATTAGTTCTATGTCAGCCTCCTTATTGCACAGTAATAAATAGGCCATGGAGGTCCATATTTGGTACTCATTCAAGTGAACAACATAAAATTAATGCTCCTCGCTTGAGAAGTGCACTAAATGAGTACGTATTCATGCGACGAACAATGATCCTTTTTTCGTCGCTTGTAAGTTACTTCTGACTGCACATACAATTGGGTACTCCGTTAGGGCGACCAACTTTATTTACATGTTCGTTGCCCGAAGTCGGTCAAATTTTTTGACAATCTTATAGGCGAAATGTTTATTAAAGTTTGTTGAATTGCCTCACGTATATTGAAGCGACAAATTTTGAAATTAGTTGGTCATTCAAAGTTGATCAGGGATGGGTCGTTCCTCCAATCTTGGAAGATTTAAGCGACCATAAGAGAGCCTAATTAAAGGTGTTAGTTATCTCCTTCCCTGTAACAATCAATGTTTTCTGTACTGGTCGATTCATTCTCAATCTTGCTTCCACTTACATCTTTTTCTTCTTCATTGAATCATCTTGATTCACATTCACACATATAGAGCTTCCTTTCTTTTACTGGTCCTTGATTTATTTTTACTTTTATGATTGTGAGTTGTTATTCATGAGCTACTTGGGTATATTTGAGGGTTTCTAAATCTGAGGTTGCTGTAGTGAAGAAATTTTATGTTATGATTGGAACTCGGTTTCATGGAAAGATATGCCGGTTTCACTCATATATATAATATATGGCATTGAGTTACCTTAATTACTTTGATGAGCAAAGGGTTCTATTTGAAACCAAATGTATCTACACTGCAGGAATTCAACATATTTTAAACTAGAATACTTAGTTGATCAAGAAACATACAAATTAGAGTAAAAGAAGCATATACGAACATGCATACCGCACTAATTACGAGTACAAAGCAACATCAAGGATATTTAAAACGATCATACTGTTGGACAATAATTCATATTTCAAATATATGAAAATGTGGTTTGGGCTAAATAGTGGAATGTTCCGGAAGAATGTGGAATGTAGCGGAAGTCCCCGGAACATGGTGGAATATTCTAGAAGCATATGGAAGAGTATGGAAGATTCCGGAAGTGTGTGGAACCTTATGGAAGGTTCCGGAACCGTGAAAAGTCTAGGTGTGCCTAGACTTGTGTAGAGTTCTCCGGAATCTTGGAGAACCTTAGGAAGATGTATGGAAGAGTCTAGAATGATAGGGATGATTCTAGTGTTGGAGTATTCTAGAGATGTTCTAGATGTCATGGCCTATAAATAGGCTTAGGGGTGTGTGAGTGAAGAGTGAGTCTCCTCAAGTTGTGTAGTGTGTGAAGTTGTGAGTCGAGTGAATCCTCACAAGTGTAGTGTGAGTGAGTTGGTCAAGAGTGGTGAGTGTTAGTGAGAGTCTTGTATCGAGTGAGGTGTACAAAATACTTTTGTACATTAATACAAGTCCTCTTTTGTAAGAAGAGCTTGTCCATCCGAGTCGCACACGTGATCGAGTGATTAGCTACCCCGGTTTTTCCCCAACAGTGGTATCAGAGCCGAAGGTTGCGAAGGGCGTCGGAGTCGAAGAATCGGTGTAGCATTTGTTGGTGGAAGGATTCCGTGTAGACGAGATGGCATCGAGTGTGATGAAGACGTTCGAGATCCCACTCTTTGATGGTAAGACCAACTTCACGATGTGGCAGAGTACGATTCAAGACGTAATGGTGCAGCAAGGTCTTGATCAAGCCCTTGAGGAGGAGAAACCCACATCCATGAGCGAGAGAGAGTGGAGCAGACTCCAGAAGAAGGCGGTGAGTACCATCCGGTTGGCGCTTGCTCCCGAGATCAAGTCTAGTGTGATGAAGGAGACCTCGCCAAAGGCATTGTGGGAGAAGCTCGAGAGCATTTATGCGTCGAAGTCGTTGATGAACCGGTTGTGTCTGAAGATGGAGTTATACTCGCTCAGGATGGAGGAAGGAGGTAATCTTCATGACCACATTAACTTATTTAATCAACTAGTATGCCAGTTGATGAATGCAGACGATAATATTAAGGATGAAGAGCAAGCATTATTGTTGCTAGCGTCATTACCGAGGTCCTACAAGCCTTTGGTGCAGACGTTGCTTGTAGGAAGGACGACTCTCACTCTAGAGGAGGTAACGGCTGCGTTACGAGAGAGTGAGAGGATGACGAAGAATGACGCTCTCAACAATGGAGGGGATCGCATACTAGTTGCGGAGAATCGAGAGCGAGGGAGGAGCCAGTCGAGGGGGAATGATCGTCAGAGGTGGAGATCCGGATCACGTCCACGTCATGACCCGGATAATGTAGAGTTGAGGAACGGTGACCCGAAATGGAGATCCCAGTCATATCAACGGCGAGATTTTAGTGATGTGGAGTGTTATTATTGCGGGGAGAAGGGTCACATACAAGTGAGGTGTCCGCAATTCAGGGAGGACGTGAAGATGTTGAGAAAGACGTCGTTGCGGAAGAATGATGAGTGCTCCCAAACGAATGTGGTCAGTGCGGTTGATAGTGAAGTTGGTGGTTGTGAGGAGGTGTACTTAGCAACGAGTGAAGAGGTTGCTAAGTCAGAGTGGGTGATGGACAATGCAGCGTCGATGCATATTTGCAGGGATCAAGCGTTATTTGACACCTTGAAGACTAATGGAGAGTTTGGCCTTTGCAACCTAGCGAGCAGAGAGAAGTTGGGAGTTGAAGGCATCGGGAGCGTGAGGATGAGGCTCCATGATGGTACACGCCAGACTCTTCATAATGTGAGGTATGTGCCTTCAAGTAAGGTTAATTTATTGTCATTGGGTAGGATGACTTCGGAGGGATATGAGTATGTTGGCACGAAGAGCTGGTGCAAGGTGTTTAAGGGGAGACGCTTGATCATGCAAGGGATGAAGAATGGGAAGAACATTTGTTTCTTCGAAGGACAAGTCGTGCAGAGGAGAGATCACGACAAGGAGATCAAGGTGCAGAGGAAAGTGCGGTTTAAGGATGAGGCGGAGATATTTGAAATATGAATTAAGGGAGGAATTGTTGGACAATAATTCATATTTCAAATATATGAAAATGTGGTTTGGGCTAAATAGTGGAATGTTCCGGAAGAATGTGGAATGTAGCGGAAGTCCCCGGAACATGGTGGAATATTCTAGAAGCATATGGAAGAGTATGGAAGATTCCGGAAGTGTGTGGAACCTTATGGAAGGTTCCGGAACCGTGAAAAGTCTAGGTGTGCCTAGACTTGTGTAGAGTTCTCCGGAATCTTGGAGAACCTTAGGAAGATGTATGGAAGAGTCTAGAATGATAGGGATGATTCTAGTGTTGGAGTATTCTAGAGATGTTCTAGATGCTCCTTGTAAGGGATGTCATGGCCTATAAATAGGCTTAGGGGTGTGTGAGTGAAGAGTGAGTCTCCTCAAGTTGTGTAGTGTGTGAAGTTGTGAGTCGAGTGAATCCTCACAAGTGTAGTGTGAGTGAGTTGGTCAAGAGTGGTGAGTGTTAGTGAGAGTCTTGTATCGAGTGAGGTGTACAAAATACTTTTGTACATTAATACAAGTCCTCTTTTGTAAGAAGAGCTTGTCCATCCGAGTCGCACACGTGATCGAGTGATTAGCTACCCCGGTTTTTCCCCAACACATACATATAAATTAGAGCAAACGAGCTAACCGGTGTAAGGAGCTCTGTCGACGTGTCCCAAGTGACCCTTGATGCCAATGAAAACACGGTTACAAAGAAAGCTGAAAGGCACTGCGGCATTGTATGGAATCACAATGGGGTCATATGCTGAGTTCTCCTTCTTTATCCGAGCCGCTGCTTCACACCCAGGAATTCCAACCAGCTCTGGCCAAGTCTTATGGTCTACATTGATATATATAGAATTCACCACAACATATAATCAATTAATTAATTTTGTAACCAAAAATGTTGCACCAAAAACAATGAAGACTCATCACGTACCGGGGCAACCAGCTAACGGGCCAGCTGCAATTGGGGTAAAGCTTAGGGCGAGCAGCACAAGAACAAGGCACGAAATGGCTACAGTGTTTGTGTTTTTCCTTTGAACCAAAGCCATATCGATAGATTTTGCGTATGTATATGAATTTTCAGGGGTTGTAAATATATTTGCTTTTGTGGTCTGGTGGCTGGTGGGGATTTAAATGTCAAGTGGGACTCTATTTATAGGCACAAATTAAGAGCAGCAGCACCGGTCGATAGGACAAGTTGCGTAAACAAGAAGATATTTGTAGATCTTGTATGCATATCGTGAGTAGGATAACAGCTGCCTAATTAATTAGAGAACATTTGATCTTGTGTTGGATTGCAAGAAAAAAAATAATATCAACCAATTAACATTATTTTTGAGTAATGAGAGAAAACCATGATATTCGACTATCTTTACTAATAAGATAGGTATCTAACTTGAACTTAGGATTAAAATGTGAATTATATTTCAACACCTCCTTTTAATTTACATTTCCTTCATACCAATCTTCTCCACAAAGAAATGATGTTTGGCACCACTCAAGGCCTTCATAAACAGGTCCGCATCTTGCTCGATCATTTGTTCTTGAACCTAGGCTAAACACAGAACCTAAGGTACTCTTTCTATCATCCAAGCACACAACCCATTCACTATCAGTATGACCTTTCAACTTGAAGCTCTCTACTACTCTGTCATAAGAGTGCCAGCTACATATACTTGAGGATTCTCTTTGTTGCTCCCAAGTGTTGCTTAGTTGGACTATGCATATAAACTACCTAGAGACCACACTTCACACAATACAATAGCAGGCCTTGTATGACTAATGCAATTCACTCCACCAACAAGACTCTTGTACAACTTCTCATCAGCCTTTTCTATACCATCATCCCTCTGTAATTTGTCATTAGTGTTCATAGGTGTATGAACCACCTCACACTTTTCCATTTTGAATTTCTTTAACAGATCTTGTGCATACTTCTCTTGGAACAGAAATATCCCATCTTTTCCTTGCTTGACCTCCAGAGCCAAGAGGTACTTAAACAGATTGAGATATGTCATATCAAATTCTCTCATCATGGTTGCCTTGAACTCACTTAGCATCTTTGATGAAGAGCTGAAATATATGATATCATCCGCATATAAACAAACCACAATGAACTCACCCTTGTTCTTCCTCTTAACATACAAGGTTGGTTCATTTTCACTCCTTTCAAAGCTACTCTCTAAAAAGAATGGGTCAATTTTGCTATACCAAGCTCTTGGAGCTTGCTTTAGGCCATACAATGTCTTTTATAGATTGTATACTTACTCCTCCTCTCTAGCTTTAACAAATCCCCGAGGCTGTTAAATATGAATCTCTTCTTGCAATTCTCCATTTAGAAAAGTTGATTTCACATATATCAAGCTGAAAAATAGGCCATTTGTATTGTGCAACCAGAGCAAGAACTACTCTTGTTGTTTCAAGCCTTGCAACAGATGAGATTGTCTCCTCATAATCAATCCATTCTTTTTGTGCATAAACTTTTGCCACCAGTCTTGCCTTATGCTTCTGCACACTCCCATTTGTATTGTACTTGGTCCTGAATACCAATTTCAGACCAATTTTATTCTTTCCTTGAGGAAGTTCTACTGAATACTGTTATGTTTTCTTTTTCCGTTCAGTTCAGATGAAAATGCTCCAATTCCACTGAATAATTTGTAACATTCTACCGAATAATGTTTAGTATTTTTATTCATCCATTTCAAATAAAATAAACCTCAATTCCCTAAACAAAACTTACAATTTATACGAAATACTTCAAATTTCACCACATAATATATGTTTCACATTCCCCTAAACAATACTCACATTTCACCGAATAATGCTTCAAATTTCACGGAATAATGTTTCACATTTCACCGAATAATATGTGTGCACAAGGTATAACCTAAGACTTGTGCACAAATGATTCATACACTATATATACACACACGATGTTTCTATCCTATACCCGGGCATAGGATAATAGTCCCAAATGAGAATTATTTTTCATATTTAATTAAATTAATTTAGTTTTTTCTTTTAATTAGATTCCTAGGGCCCACCATGTTTTTTTTGTAGGGAATCTTCCATCTTTTATGTTCTTATCTTATGCCCTAAAGGTATAGGATAAAACACACACGGAGTATATATCCAACTAATCTAAGTTTGATTGGGAAAACAGAAACACCGATCCATAACTGTAGGGCTAGGTTGTAAAAGTAAATCAGTTCAATGGACAGTGCACTTAAATAAAAACTCACTAGCTGTACCAAGCCTCCAAGACTTGTGAATGAGAGTTGTATGTACAGTACAGACACACGTTTGTTAATAATCGAACACTTGCTTAGTTAAGATATTTTAAATGAAAAATCAAGAGAAGTAGCTTATTGACTCATATGTTAGTACTATTTTAGTTCATTCTTTTAACGTAAAACTCTTTTGTTCTTTTCACATCTCAATAAGTATACTGACGATTATTCACAAGAGTGCGTACGTACTTACTTACTTCTTGTGGCAGATCAATCACGTAAGAAAAATACACGTTTAAATTGAGAAGTGGGCTACTGGCCGGGTTACGATGATGTATCGTACCAGGACCAGATAAGATGATCTTTGGAACCATATGGGTATTAATTCTATTTATTCTGTCAAGTTGTTTTGTACTACATATACCGACAATTTAACAATCTGACAAATAAATGGACATGTACGGTTTTTAAATGTGTACAATTTAAATTAACAAGTTTTTTGTGTGAAGACATAAAGGACAAATTCCAAATAAATACTACAGTATTTAATTGAAATTTGTAGGATAGCAATGGGGTTCGATCAAGTTTGTCCTATATTTCGTGTGGTAATTTTGGGTTTTGTAATTTTTTTGCTTCATATCTAATCTAAGGTTATGATCATATGAGTACGTCAAGCAGTTTTAGATAGAACAAAAGGAGTTTAGTGGCGCGCTCATGGTGAACATCGCTCTGTCGCTCCATTGTCTGTTGAACGGTGAATAGAATAGTGGGGTGATTACTAGAATGTCCTAATTTTTGGACCTTATAAGGAAAAATGCTCCCACCTCCTCCAAATTAGCAAAATGTCCACCGCCCCCCTGGCCCCTGTGCCCCCTGTGCCCCCCCTCCCGCCTCA
Organism: Persicaria tinctoria; assembly: GCA_037127255.1. Taxonomy (NCBI): domain Eukaryota; kingdom Viridiplantae; phylum Streptophyta; class Magnoliopsida; order Caryophyllales; family Polygonaceae; genus Persicaria; species Persicaria tinctoria. The sequence goes on from JBANSL010000006.1 coordinate 20,198,033, forward strand.
TTAATTTTTTTTTTTTTTTTTTTTTTTTTTTTTTTTTCCGCGTTTCCAAAGTTGCTGAAACGGAATTGCTGAAACTTCTTTTTCAGCACATACGGTTTCAGCAATCCCTGTTTTAGTTTTTTTTTCCCCGTGTTGTTGAAACGGAATTGCTGAAACTCATGTTTCAGCACATACGGTTTCAGCAACCCTTGTTTTTTTCAGTTTTTTTTTTGTTTTTTTTTTCCAATTTTTTTTTTGCGCTGCTGAAACCGCCTGTGCTGATGCTGAAACAGGAGTTTCAGCGCATGCAGCTTCAGGCTTTCAGCAACCCCTATTTCAGTTTTTTTATTTTACCGCATTGCTGAAACAGGGGGTTGCTGTTTCAGCACATACGATTTCAGCAACCCCCTGTATCAATGTTTTTTTTACCACATTGCTGGCTGAAACGGAGTTATTGAAACCCCTGTTTCAGCACATTCGGTTTCAGCAACCCCTATTTTCAATGGGGAAAAAAATATGTTGAAATTGCATAAACAACATTTGATATCCGACTTTGACACCAACAGTGAATTAATTTATAAGAATTAACTTTCGCGTTTCAGCATAACGAATTTTGCTAATAAAAATTAATTTCAGCATTTCAGATCCCACAAAAAAAAATTGTTGAAATTGCCAATATCGAAACTCTAACAAAGCAAACTCAATCACATAGCAAACTAACCATAAATTATTGTAATTGCTGAAATTATAAAATTGAACACCAAAAATGCTACAGAACTCATAAAAGATGGAAGAATAAAGAGAAAACATACGTGTTCTGCTTATAATTCTTCAGTAATACTAACACACTTTCAAATAGATCAAGTTCAACATTAATTCTCTCTTTTCTTTACCACTGATTTCAAAAGGATGTGGTGACAAGTGGAGACTCATCTATAGATCAAAGTATGGAACTTAATCGATCACATATTGATTGGGAGTTATAATATACAAAAGGATGTATAGAAAAGGCAAATGCATCAAAACAAAGGGTATATACAAATTCATCAATAGGACACAACTTTTATAAGTAGCTAGCATTTATTATACACACACTGAGATGAATTGATGGATATATCCATCGATCAAACTTGTAATTATCAATTATGGATGGATGGAGTTGGTGTTTATCAAAAAAAAACACCAGAGCACGTACAGAAACAGAAACAACATTTTGGCATTATACACACAAGCAAGATCCGTATTAACAGCGGGTTTGTTCCCTGGTCTCTTGGTGGTTAGGAGGAAAGACATGCCTGTAGCAGCAAGCAGCAGAGCCCCTAATGTCACAGGGACAGTTATTTACAATCATCTTGGCTGATGACCCCTTGTTTCCTGCAACCAAAGTATTAACCCAAGATAGTTAATTAGCTTCATACCTAATCGGGTGCTCTGCTCTGCACAGCAGGAATCGATGCTCATTTGAAGCCTTTGCTCACGGAAATGCTTTGGTCCCATTTCAGCAATAGCGCCCCAATTTCAGCACAGCCAGCATGGAAAACTCAAATCAGATTAGGTATGAGGGAGAACTTGCTGAAACATGATTGTAAAAGTGCTGAAAATGAAACTCTAGGGCTTCCATGGACAGAGGGAAGGTCCTCGCCGGCTTGGAGAATCCACCACAGATCGCCATCCTTGCTGAAACCGAGCAGATCTGGCGAGATCCAACCATCCTCCCCGCAATCGATTGCGTCGGAGGCGGCGAAAAAGGCGAGGGCATGGGAGACGAAGTGCTTCTCATCGGGAACTTCCATGGCTTCCAGATCTGGAGAGGGATCTGGAGAGAGAAGGGGAATCGGATGTCGCCGTCACCGTCGAGGACACAATCAAGGCCGAAGGTGATTCGATCCCGGATCTGGCGTTCCGCGCCGCTGAATCTGAAATAACGGAGGAGCTTCCATCGACTAGGTGGAGGATAGCGAGAGATTTGGCTGACGGTTGCAACAGTGGCCAACGATGTGGAGGGAGGGAAAGAGGCGGTGGCGTCGGAGGCCGGAAGTGGCCAACGGTGTGGAGGGAGGAGGAGGCCGGAGGTGGAAGACGAAGGAGAGCGTAGAGGGAGACGATCCCCGATTGTTTTGTTAACAGATGAGCGAGGTTTAGGGTAGGGGGGGCACGATTTTGGGCCGTGGCCTTTTTCTTAATTTGACGGAGGTGGGAGACAATTAATTAGTTTGACCCAAAATTTGCGCCTTCGGCGCAAATTTTCTCTAGAATAGTAGATATTATAATTAGGGTTATTCCCACGACTTATAAAACCAAAGTCGGCCTTCCACTAATAAAATTAGGTTTAGATAAAAATAAAATAACCCCGGTTCTCTGACGACAAATCTGTCCCGCGGCCGCTGCATGTGCTTCTTTTGACTCTTCTGGCTGGGTGAATGCACCGACGGCCGCTGCATGTGGATTTCGTGGCCTCTTTTGCCCGCTGCATCAGACTTCCAGCTTCTCTTCTCCATGTATTTCTTCAATCTTGCACTTTGTATCTTTGACTCCAAAATCATTGCACCTTTTCTAATGTTCGAATTGCTAATCTACAAAATAAACCACAAATGTGTACAGAATTCAAACTCTTCCAAAATAATCATAGAATGCAATTTAACTCCAAAACATGCACCAAATGCATCATAACTAGTCTAAAAATGCCTATAATGGCTATCTAAAATATGCATTATCAACTTGGTTCTATGTCGGACATCGCCTAAAAGAACGTACACTAATAGATATTATAGATCTACCCCTTATTCAGACGATGAACTTAGTTCTATGTCAGCCTCCTTATTGCACTGTAATAAATAGGCCAGTTGGAGGTCCATATTTGGTACTCATTCAAGTGTGAAGAATATAAAATTAATGCTCCTCGCTTGAGAAGTGCATTAAATGAGTACGTATTCAGGCGACGAACAATGATCCTCTTATCGTCGCTTATAAGTTACTTCTGACACATACAATTGGGTACTCTGTTAGGGCAACCAACTTTATTTACACGTTCGTTGCCCGAAGTCGGTCAGAAATTTTGACAATCTTCTAGGCGAAAAGTTTATTAAAGTTTGTTGAATTGCTTCACGTATATTGAAGCGACAAATTTTGAAATTAGTTGGTCATTCAAAGTTGATCAAGGATGGGTTCCAATCTTGGAAGATTTAGGCGACCATAAGAGAGCCTTAAGGATGGGTTTTCTGTAATGATTCATTCTCAATATATATTGCTTCCACTCAGGTAGGGCTGATACATGAGCCGAGTAGCTCGGGATCGACTCGGGCTCGGCTCGGTAAAAACTCGACTCGGGATCGCTCGAATGTATATATGAGCCGAGTTCGAGCCTATGCCTGAGCTCGAATCGAGCTCGAGCCGAGCTCGAGCTCGAGCTCGAGTAGCTCGCCGGCTCGGTACCCAAAGGTAGTGAAATATTGTCCGTTCCTCTCCAAAGCGACCTCTCTCGCCTAGGGTTTTATGTACCCCAACACTACCACACTCCTCTCTCGCCTTTCTCACTCCTCTTGCTCGCCGCCTCCTTCAATCTCAAATCTGGATCTGGCCGGAGGAAGACGTCGTCCTCCACTGCCCCTCGCCTTCACTCATCAGCCTCCCATCGCCTCCCCTCCGGTTCCCAGAGGCTCGTCGATTCCCGCTGCCGCGCCACCGTCGGCACCGTCTCCAACCCTAGCAACGGCGCCAGGAAGCTCCACAAAGCTGGCCAGAATCGGTGGCGCGGCTGGAGGTCGGAGGTCCGTGGAGTGGCGAAGAATCCCGTCGATCACCCTCACGGCGGTGGAGAGGGCAAGAGCAAAGGGAACCATTCCCAGACTCCGTGGGGGAAGCCGACGAAGAGCGACTACAAGACTGCGTCGCCTAGGAAGAGGAATAGGGCTTATACTATCTGACATCTCTTTGTTAGAGGAATTCTTACACCTCTTTTACCTCTTTGATTTTGCAGATCTAATTTGGATTTTGCTGTTCATTTGATGCTTCGATTTTGCAGATCTGATTTTGCAATTGACTCACCAGCGGGGCAGCGGCGCAACCTTCATCCCGAACCGACGAACTGCTCTTTCTCCTCCCCTCCCCTGTGTTTCCATTTATCCTGCGTCGGTAACCGGTGAGTGCTTCCTCCGCACTTTCCTCTACTCTTTCTCCTCCCCTCCCCGGTGGTTTTTGCTGTTTCCTTTTTGTTCAAAGTCTGAATGTACTGGATTCAGTTTGATTTGTGGATCTGTTGGTTCATTAGATTTTTCAGCTTGGTGCTTAATGTTATGGTGTGTTCTATTAGTATTTGTCTCACTTTAAAACGAAGGTGTTCATGGATTCAGACTCTACTATGGTACTGATCTTGATATGCATTTTAAAATTAGGATGCCTTTGTTATGGTTTTGTGCTAAATTGTTTTACTGAATTTGGTACTGATCTTGAGATCACGATGCCTTTGTTATGGATTCAAACTCTACTATGGTACTGATCTTCAGATCCATTTCAGACTTTCAGTAAAATTGTTTTAGTGAATTTTTTATTGCTGTTTTATTGGTTTTCAGTTTGTTTTGTGGTTTGCTAAGGGAGATTGCTGAGTTGCTGTGTTGATGTTGCTGGAATCTTGCTGCTGCTGCTGTAATGTTGCTGCTGCTGTAGCTGGATTGCTGCTATAATGTTGCTGTTTCCCTCAAGATGGTGTGGAATGTTGCTGCTAGAATGTTGCTCACTTTAATTGGGTTTTGTTTTCTGAATTAATTCTGAATCTTTGAATGTTGCCGGAATGTTGCTCACTTTGTTGATGTAATGTTTGAATTTTAATTGCTGAATTTTAATTTCTGTTTGATGGGTTAATTGTTGAACTTTAATGTTGCTCGCATTAGTTTCTGAATTAAACCGAGCTCATCGAGCCCGAGTTCGAGCTCGTAACGAGCCCAATCGAGCCTATCGAGCTCGAGCTCGAGTTCGGGCTCGAGGACAAACGAGCTCATCGAGCCGAGCTCGAGTTCTTCACCAAGCTCGCGAGCCGAGCTTGAGCACATATATATACTCGAATAGAATTTGAGCTCGAGCTCGAGCTCGGCTCGTTTATAAACGAGCCGAGCTTGAACAACTAGTACTCGAGCTCGTAGGCTCGTATATCAGCCCTACACTCAGGGGGGCGGAGCCAGAAAAAATCCGAGGGGGGCTCAACTAAATTTTCGGGATTTTTTTTTTAAAGATATATATAAGATACAATTTTTGCTATAAGAATTATAGTATAAAACACACTAAATGTATGATTTAAATAGCTATTTTGAATTTCAATTCCTAAAATGAAAGTATAAGGATTTGAACTCAAGACCTTATCATTCTATTATTCAACCCATATCAACTAAGCTAAGCAAACTTATTGATTCAATACTCTTTTTAACTATTTTTAACCCTTAAATTATCAAAAATTACAAAAAAAATAAAATAAAAAAAAAATTTTGTTTTCCCCCGACCCGGGGGGGCTCGAGCCACCTCATGCCCCCCTCCCTCCGCCCCTGCTTCCACTTACATCGATCTTCTTCTTAGTTGATCAAGAAACGTACAAATTAGAGTAAAAGAAGCATATACGAACATGCATAATTACGAGTACAAAGCAACATCAAGGATATATATAATTTAAAACGTTCATATATATAAATTAGAGCAATTAGGTCAACCGACAACTTATTGATATATTACTCATAGCCATGGATATATGTCACCCATGGATGATGCCAATTATGACCTAATCAGCTCGATCGATAGGGCCGGTTTATATACCTAACCGGTGCGAGGAGCGCGGTCAACTTGTCCCAAGTAACTCTTGATGCCAATGAAAACACGGTTACAAACAAAGTTGAAAGGCACTACGGCATCGTATGGAATCACAATCGGGTCATATGCTGAGTTCTCCTTCTTTATCCGAGCCGCTGCTTCACACCCAGGAACTCCAACCAGCTCTGGCCAGCTCTTTTGTTCTACATATATACATATATAGATCGAATTCACCACAACATAATCATATCAATTAATTTTGTAACCAAAAATGCTGCAACAAAAACAATGAAGACTCACGTACCGGGGCAACCTGGTAACGCATCTGCAAGTGGGCTAAAGCTTAGGGCAAACAGGACAAGAACAAGGCACCAAATGGCTACAAAGTTTGTGTTTTTCCTTTGAGCCAAAGCCATATCGATAGATTTTGCGTTATGTATATGAATTTTCAGGAGTTGTAAATATATTTGCTTTGTGGTCTGGCGGGGATTTAAATGTCAGATGGAACTCTATTTATAGGCACAATTTTTTATTTTATTTTATTTTTTGCAATTAGGATGAACTAATCATGATTGGTACTATTCCATCACCCACCTCGCGAGTAAATAATTTCACTCGCTCCATATTCATCACACGTAAATCTTTTCACCCACACCGTGCGGGTGAAAATAATGTAATTATGATTTATTTTAAGAAAATTGAATGTTGAATAAAAGGTTTAACTGTCACTTACAAATATTAGAAATATGAGTTCGTGGAAATCAAATACATGTCATGCATACATCACAATAACAAGTTACAAAACGAAACTAGAATATATGAAAATGGAACTAAAAAATAATGCTTCCCTAGCATCCCAACCCAGCGATACTTGCCCCTTTCACCGTTTATATTCAAATAAATTAATTGTAGTATCGATGCTACCATTCACCTAAATTTAATTGGTTTACCTTGTCATGGGCTAATTAGCCTGTCTTGCGGCTTGCCGTTTGGCTTACCCGACTCGAGTGCTTTGCATGCTATAGTGCTCGGCCCGTTGAGGATTAGTCGATAACCTCGGAACCTCCATGTCATAGAAAAAAAAAACATGTCAACTCTAAGCAATGACTTAGATTTCACAAATCATAACATTGGTCTATAAATTCTCATGCCTTCTCAAATCTCAATAAATGACTTGCTCCTTCCCTCCTTAATTGTTTACTCCTCTCCCAAAGAGATCTTGCACTGCAAATGACACGGTAGGAAGGCGTGGAAGGCTCGCGCCGGAGACTTGGAATTCACGGAGATAAAGAGAAAATTCTCTAAACTAATATTTGATTAACATATGAAAAAGATTGATTATGGCTAGACCTGTTAAAACGTGACCCGACCTGAGAACCCGACTCGACCCGACCCGTAAAACGTGGGTTTTGGCGTAAATATTTCAACCCGAACCCGTTCAACCCGCAAATTTCTGGGTCGGGTTGGGTCGACCTGTGTGTCACCCGTTGGGTCAAGCTTTAAGATAATAAAACATAAATAAATTATAATTTAACCTAATATTGAAATTTATTACTAATAATAATTAGGATTGAATATTATATTTTTCATTATCAACTTTACTTTATAGTTTAACATTACAATTTGTTCTGTATATAAAATTACATATTACTATTGTAGCAACATTAATTTTTTTTTCAATAATATAAATATTATTAGGATAATATAACAATTTTAGATTTAGGAACTATGTAAATAGTCATTAAAAATACTTCATCTATTTACTTTTAAATGTCGTTTACTATTCATGTATGGTTTTAAGGATGATAATAGTTATATAAAATATCAATTTATATATTATATATAATTTCATACTTCAAAAACTAAAAAGAATGAAATTATAACAAGTAATGATTTTTTATTGATATTTTACATAATTTTATCATTTTAAAATAATGTGTATAAATAGTAAATGACATTTAAAAAATTATGGATAAATAACGCTCTTGACCCGTTGGGTCGACCCGAACCCGTTAAATATGGGTCTGGGTTGAGCATTTCACGACCCGTAACCCGAAATGACCTGACCCGGAATGGACCCGAACCCGAGACGACCTGACCCAAACCCGACCCGCCCGACCTGTTTGACAGGTCTAGTTATGGCTCATGATTACAATTTCTTAAATAGAAGAAAAACCCTAGTTACTAACTTGTGTGTCAAGGATGGTTAAAAAGATAAAATATGAAAATAAAGATATAAATTCTTAATTTATCTAAAAAAACCTATAAAATAGAATATTCTAATTAAAAGATAAAAATCCTAACTAAAAGATAAAAGTGCTCTTCAATTAGCAATAATTTATACATAAACTCACATATTTCTCGACCATAGAAATGCAATCATCAAGATACTACGTAGTAATTAATTAAAGACAACCAAGATCATCATATATAAGCACTTCAAAACCAATGAAAGACTCGTCTGGTTCAAATTTTAGAAAGTTAAAGGAAAAGGAAATTAATGTAGTTCATTTATAGTCTAACATTGTTAAAAAAAAATTAGTCATTACCCTTTCATACAAACTTTTCATACAAAATTGGTTTTTCCTTCTTATTTCAATCACTCATTTGTATAAAAGATAACAATATTCTCTATATTCCTCTAATCATTAACCTTCTATCTTATTTTTCATACAATAAATAGCATATTTCTTCTCTTATCTAGATATGTTTTTCTATACAAAATTTGTTTCCATTCCATTTACTTTACATACTTGTACCAAACGAGCCCTAAATGTGTCAGATGATCATTCATTTCACATAGCAATAGAGAACACACATATACATATTGAGATATATTAGGATATTTTCATATCTTGTTGTTAGATATATCTTTACTTTATATCTTTATCGTATCTTATCTAATTATGATAGAATTTCTCCTCTACATGTATTATTTAATCAAGTTCAATCAATGAGAAAACACAGATTATACATATCCAACTAATCCAAGTTTGTTGAGAAAATATGATGAGTTGTGGCCTATGGGATAAGGATTCCACATTGATTAAAAATTGAATCCAAGCCTTGCATATAAGCCGATAGGCTACCCCACCTAACACCAATTGGTTTTAAGATGAAACTCCACTCGGCTTGTGTCTGTACTTTACAATTTGTACATTTGTACAGTAAAGACACACGTTTGTTAATAATCGAACACAAGCTTAGTTAAGATTTTAAATGAAAAATCAGGAGAAGTAGCCTATTGACTTATATATGTTATACTATTTTAGTTCATTCTTTTAACGTAAAATTATTTTAGTGTTTTCACATCTCAATAAAATAGTATACTGACGATTATTCACAAGTGCGTGCTTCTTGTGGCAGATCGATCACGTAAGAAAAATACACGTTTAAATTGAGAAGTGGGCTACTGGCCGGGTTACGATGATGTATCGTACCAGGACCAGATAAGATGATCTTTGGAACCATATGGGTATTAATTCTATTTATTCTGTCAAGTTGTTTTGTACTACATATACCAACAATTTAACAATCTGACAAATAAATGGACATGTACATTTTTTAAATGTGTATAATTAAATTAAGAAGTTTTTTGTGTGTAGACATAAAGGACAAATTCCAAATAAATACTATTTAATTGAAATTTGCAGGATAGCACTGGGGTTCGATCATGTTTGTCCTATATTTCGTGTGGTAATTTTGTGTTTTGTAAATTTTTCGCTTCATATCTAAGGTTATGATATTAGTACGTCAAAGTAGTTTTAGTTCGTCTTGAGATCAATTTGAGGGGAAAAAAAAAAAGAATTTGACTCGACCTCATTCATTAATTAAATAAGACAAGTATGGGCACATTCTTTGAAGCTCGATATACACGGCCATATTAGACGTACCATTTAAGAAATGTCATATCTTCTGAGCTAGACTCAGCTAGCTAAAAGTAAACTCGAGATCATTCATTAACTAAGTGAACAATAGTTATTTGCACTGTGACCATTGACCTTAATATTGCAACGGTCAAAATCTACACATATATAGCTTCAGAAACGTTACCAACTTAATATATATATATATATATATAGGAAAGCTTTAAAATGTAAAAACTCCTTAATGTGTGAAATCCGCTTAACGTGTAAAATTTATTTTTTTAATTAATTAGAACGCGCGCGCTCAGGTTTCTCTCTCGGCCTCCCGCTACCCTGCCCGCACCCACCTCCGGCCACGTCGTCGAGCCACCTCCGACCACCAGCAACCAGCCGCCCTCGAGCCCACCCCGGTGCGCAACCCCCGAGCCCTGGACTGGCCTGGTTCGAGCCCAGACGCGCCCAGACGCGCCCACCTCTCGCAGCACCGTCGAGCCACCAGCGGCTTCGGTTGTCGGCCTCCCACGCCACCCACGAGCCACCTCCGGCCACCAGCCCCGGCCAGCTCGAACCCCCTCCCTCAGGCGCACCCCCCGAGCCCGGAAGCCCCATGGTTCGAGCCCAGCCGAGCTCACACCGAGCCCATCTCTCCCGACAGACCTGTTCGACGTTTTTGGCTCAATATACCTTCGAAAACCCGATTTTCTCTTTGTTTCAACACGAATTTGGTATGATTTCTAACCCTAAACTTGTTTATTACAAATATTTAGATTGTTTGAATGATTTAGGTTGAGATTGAAAATCTAGGGTTTGATTTAGGAGCGGAATTTGGGGCTTTTTGCCAAAAGCCAAATTGATTGAAATTGATGATATGGTTGTGTTGTTGGGTTGATTTTGAGCTAATTTCATGTTCATATCATTGTCAAATTGTTTATGGATCATGAGCTAATTGAATTTTAGAATTTTAGATTGCGATATGTTTTAGAATTTGAGGCTTTTTGCCAAAAGCCAAATTGATTGAAATTGATGATATGGTTGTGTTGTTGGGTTGATTTTGAGCTAATTTCATGTTCATATCATTGTCAAATTGTTTATGGATCATGAGCTAATTGAATTTTAGAATTTTATATTTCGATATGTTTTAGAATTTGGGGCTTTTTGCCAAAAGCAAAATTGACTTAAATTGATGATATGGTTGTGTTGTTGGATTGATTTGGAGCTAATTTCATGTTCATAGCATTGTCAAATTGTTTATGGATCATGATCTAATTGAAGTTTGGAATTTTATATTGCGATATGCTTTAGAATTTGGGGTTTTTTGCCAACAACCAAATTGACTGAAATTGATGATATGGTTGTGTTGTTGGGTTGATTTGGAGCTAATTTCGTGTTTATAGCATTGTCAAATTGTTTGTGAATCATGAGCTAATTGAATTTTAGAATTTTATTGCAATATGCTTTAGGTCGATTAGGTTCTTCTATTTTAGCATAAAAATCATAATTTATCCTATTAGCTCAATTGGTAGAGCAATGTGCGTTTGCACAAAAGATGTGGGTTCAAATCCCACATAGGTTACATAATAGACAAGAGCGCAACAATCGCAAATTGTTAATCATGCACATTATAATCTAAGTTATGCACTTTTTAACCTTAATTATGCACATTTTAATCTTATTTATTCACTTTAATTTTAAAAGCTTATACGTTAAAAAATCGATTTCAAACTTACATCTATCAACCTAAATTATCCGAGAGGTGAACCCAAACTCTCAAAAGTAAAAAAAAAACAAAATTAAAACATCGATTTCAAAAGCACATCTTTTGACTTATTAATGCACATTATGATCTTACATTTGCACAATTGTATTCTTAATCTGCACAATTGTATCTTACTTTTGCACAATTGTAGTTTAAATTTGCACAATTGTATCCTACTTTAAATTTGCACAATTAAAGTTGCACAAATGCACTTTACAGTTGCACAAATGCACTTCACAGTTGCACAAATTCACTCCACAGTTCCACAAATGCACTTCACAGTTGCACAAAAGGTATCGAAAACGGGAAAAAGTGCATTTACCCATAAAATTAGACATATTTACCAATTTACCCATAAATTAAACATATTTCAATTATAAATTTTTATAATTGAAATAGGCACATTTACCTATTTACCCCATAATGAATTATTTGTCTGCACAAAATAAACTTATATTTGCACAATCCGAGAAGGGGGGGCAAGGGGGGCACACACATGGGCAAGGGGGGGCAGACATTCTACTAATGAAATTAGGCCCATTAGTAATTAAATTAGGCCCATTAGCTAATTTTACGCGATAAGCAAAACTTTACACGTTAAGGAGTTTTTACATTTGAAGTAAACCCTATATATATATATATATATATATATATATATAGGTCTGGTAAAAGCAAATCTTGTAACAAATCGAATTTTCAACTACTTTTACCAACCGTTTATAAATTTTACCATGTATATAATCTTAGTCAGTTTATTAACGTCCTATACGAACCCCATATCTTGATGGATTCCAAATTATTATAATACTAGTATAACACACGTCCCATACACACGAGAATATGTTCACTCTATTTAAAAAAGAATAAATGACTCAAAATAATATCAACCATGAGATGTGAACTAAAAATAATACGAACTAAAAAAAGTCTCAAAATAATACAAACCATCCACCTATAAACAAAAAATAATACAAACTTTTGAAACTAAATTAGGATAAGATTCAAAATAAAATTTTATTTATCAAAATTATAAAAAAAAATCTATAATTATTCATACTTTGCACAAATCTACCTTTTATATTTTAAATACATCAAACCCACTATTAGGTTGATCAACTTTGTATAATACAATCCCAATTTTTAGAAATTACAAAAAAATACATGAATTCTATGATATGATTCTATTTTTTTTTCTAAATTATAGATAAAGTGGATGTGATTTTATTTAATTTCAAAATAAAAAGTGGTTTTTTGTAAAGTTGAGTAAATAAATAGTGGTTTTGGTGTTTTTTTTTTTAAAAAAAAGGATGCGTTTGTGCAAAGTGTGATTATAAATATACACATATTTTTGTAATTTTTGTAAATAATGTTTTGTTTTGATTCTTCTCCTAGTGCAACTTCAAAAGTTTGTATTATTTTTGGTTCATAGGTGGATAGCTTGTGTTATTTTGAGACTTTTTTTAGTTCGTATTATTTTTTGTTCATATGTGATAGTTGATATTATTTTGAGTCATTTTTACTTTAACAATACATCAATTATCTGTAAAGATCAATTTAAAAATATAACAATAAAAATAATAAATTTGAATTAGAATGAGAGAATTAGACTAACAAAGACGATTTTTTTAATTGCTTAAAATAAATCTATTTCAAAATTTTTAATTTTGGGTGGGAAAACTCTACAACTAATCATTGTAAATACTATTTTTATTAAGAGATGTTTTTAATTAGATAATATTATGTAGATATTAATATATATAGAGAGAGAGAGAGTATGGATCTTTTGTTCACAATCCTTACGGTGTACCTTGTACACAAATCTGGATCGTTGATCTTTATGAAATAAATGGTCATGATTTTGCCACGTAATTGGGTTAGTTTTTAAAAGAAAATTAAAAAAGGAAGCCCAAATTCTTATATTGAGGGATGTGAAGCGCGTGTAACCCATTCCATAAAACCCTTGCCCCGCCTCTCACCTCTATCCATCCCCTACCTCTGAAATCCCTCCGCATCTCGCCTCCATTCCTTCCTCCACATCTCGAGCAGGTGGTCGGGCTTCGTCTTCATTCGTTTCGACTTTCAATGGAGGCGAGTCGGAGGCGCGGCGCGACGCGACGGGAAGGGGGCGATTGAAGAGGGCGGCGTTGGGTGATGGCGGTGCTAGGATCGGCTCCGGGAAGGGGGCGATTGAAGAGGGCGGCGAAGGGCGGCGTTGGGTGATGGCGGTGATTGAAGGCGGTGCTAGGATCGGATCCTCCTCCCCTCTTGCTCATATCCGGGCGTTGCTAGGGTCGGATCCTCCTCCCTCTGGCTCAGATCCGGGCGGTTCAATAACCTTCTTTCTTCGGTTCTCCGTTTCAATTCACCTCCATTCTCCTTTCTGTCCTCCTTTTCGATGTGGGGGTGGTTTGTATTTGTGTTAGGGGTCGGTGAAAGAGAGAGAGAGAGAGTATGGATCATATGTCGCTGCTAGAAACACGCGAGATTTCTACGAATCCTTGGCCTCGGAATATTTCGATGGTAATTTCGTGACTCTTACCCTCGATTTTACATCCGAAACTTATTTCCGATGCCATATTAGCCTCGAAATATTCCCGATGCTAACTTTCGAGGCCAATTGGCAACAAACACAAATTCGATACTTTCTTTGAGTCCATATAGCAACGACAAATATTCAGGGCCATGTCCGAGGCCAAATTCGAGAGCAAATTCGAGGCCAACTTCGAGGCTATAATCCACCAACTTCATTTAATGCTACACCGGAATTTCACATCCGCATTTATTTCTCACCATCCCCTTTACTCTTTACACAACCCATTTTCATCCGTATATTCAAATAACTCACCAATCCAAACACTCTCTTCTATCTTTTGCCAATACTCTCTTCTATCTTTTGATTCTCTTGCCCTCAAATAAGTGAGATTTGAAGCTTTTGTTTGTTTGAGGTTTATGAAAATCGGTTAATCACATTAATCAGTAAGTATATCATCCTATTTTTTTAATGTTTAATCATATATTTTCATGTATATATGTGTGTGTGTGTGTGATTTATTATGTTTCTTAATTAAATCAATATTGTTAAGTAGCTGGATCTAACTTAAAATGAAGTGTTGAGTAATATTATGTGATATGATTGAATTTCAAAACTTCAAAATAATATCTTGAATTAAAATTATGAAAAAAGGAAGAAAACGAAATGTGTGGAAAAATGATTGGTGAATAGCCTCGAAAGTAAGAACTTGAAGGTATATTCAAAGCCAGTATACCCTCGAATATAGCCTCGAATTCTTTGTTTCGAGGCTATGTGTTCTAGTTTAGGGCTTCGAGGGCAAATCTGAGGGAAATTTTGAGGGAAATGCTAATTTTTATGCAAAAATCAAGGCTTTTTAAACTTAATTAAACCATAGTTTTGGGTAACTCTAAGACTAATTTTATTGTTATTTAATTCAAAACTCTCAAGTCATTTTCGTTATATAATTTTGCAATTTTTGGTAATTTTTTTAGAGGCCAAATGGATAATCGCAATTGGATGTACAATGAACGTGTATCAAGTGAGGGTGAATGGAATCAAGAATTTATTGATGGTGTTGATAATTTCATTAGATTTGCAACATCACAAGTGCAGTTGATGGATGGGGAGAAGATCAGATGCCCCTGTGTGACGTGCAAGAATGGAAAATTTAAGACCGAGGATATCGTTCGTTGTCATCTGCTTCGAACGGGTTTTGTTGAAAACTATTACGAGTGGACTGCACATGGAGAGATGTCGTTGGCCCACATAATGCCTCGTTCAGAGGAACCGTCGAGCTCTAGTGTGAATGGCTTGAACTTCTTTGGGATCGAAATGCATATGTTTGAGCATTTGAATCCTTCACAGAGAATGGTTTTTGATGCAGCCGGGCCCAACTTTATTCCTCCTCCCAAATCATTCAATTTTGGAACTTTAATAGATCGTAATGATCATGTAAGTTGTCCGACAGAGTTGTACGAGAATCCCGTGGAACTTGGAGAAGAAAGAAGTAGACCACACTCAACTTTTTTTGGGCATAGAAATGAAGATATTTCGTTGCTATCGAATCGATTCTTCGATGTGCTAAGGGAAGCAAATGAGCCATTGTATCCAGGTTGTTCCACTTCCTTATTATCAATGGTGGCTAAATTGTTGAGGCATAAGACCGAGCAAAATGTGTCTCAAGCAGGGTTCAATCAACTTCTTCAAGATGTGGGAGATGGGTATCCGTCAAACCACAACCTTCCCCGAAGCTTTTATGAGAGTAAGAGGTTGCTTCGAGATTTGGGATTGCCGGAGAAGAGGATACACATGTGTCCTAACGGGTGTATGCTATTTTGGAAAGATGATGCTAGTGCCGTTGAGTGCAAATTTTGTAAGAGCCCAAGGTATAAGCAGCGACTGACAAAGAAAGGGAAACCAGTCCCATTGAAAGTATTTATATACTTGCCCTTAATCCCACGCCTGCAACGATTATATGCCATGGATGACACCTCCTCACACATGCGTTGGCATGCCAAGCATCAACCCATGGATGGAGCTATGAGCCACCCTTCTGGCGCAGAGGCTTGGAAGCATCTTGATCGTACCTTTCCTAACTTTGCATCAGAGGTACGTAATGTGAGATTAGGTTTATGCTCGGATGGGTTTGCTCCTTTTAATCAGACTGGTAGAAAATAATCTGCATGACCAGTGATTGTTACCCCATATAATCTGCCACCAAGTATGTGTATGCAATCTCCCTATTTGTTTTTAGTTGGCATCATTCCAGGTCTAGAGAACCCGAAGAGGCTAATAGACATTTGCTTACAGCCTTTAATCGATGAGCTACTAGTGTTATGGAATGAAGGTGTCTCGACATTTGACGCACATGCAAAGGAAAACTTCATAATGCATGCGGCTCTTATGTGGACCGTGAGTGACTTTCCTGCACTTGGGATGTTGGGTGGATGGAGTACACATGGAAATTTAGCATGTCCTCATTGAATGGAGCAAACAGGAGCCTTTCGACTACAACATGGAAAAAAGGCTACATGGTTTGATGAGCATAGACGTTTTTTGCCAGAAGATCACCCCTTCAGGATGGATTGCACAAGCTTTTACAAAGGGAGGATTGAGACTAGAGGACCTCCTTCGTACTTATCTGGTCACCAGGTGTGGGAGCGTGTTAAGAATATTCCAACTGCCATGGAGTCTCCTTTGATTTTACCAGATGGTTACGGTGATCATAAGTTCACAAAGCAGAGTATTTTCTGGAGTCTTCCTTATTGAAAATATCTTCTGCTTCGTCACAACCTCGACGTCATGCATATCGAAAAGAATGTATTTGACAATGTGTTTAATACGGTGATGGATGTCAAGGATAAGACAAAGGATAACTTGAAAGCAAGGCAAGATCTTCGATTGTATTGTAATCGACCAGAGCTTGAAGTGGAGGATAATCATAAGGGTCCAAAACCCAAAGCGTTGTACACCTTGAGTAGAGAGAAGCGAATAGAGTTTTTGAAGTGGCTCAAGGGTTTGAGGTTTCCAGATGGATATGTTTCTAATATTGGTCGGTGTGTGCATTCACAAGACGGTAGGCTCATCGGGATGAAGAGTCATGATTGTCATGTATTTATGCAAAGACTTATACCAATAGCTTTTAAGGAGCTTCTCCCAGTGGGAGTGTCGGGGCCATTGACAGAGTTGAGCTTGTTCTTCCAATCCTTATGCTCACCTACATTGGAGGAGGAACAAGTTGGGTTTTGGAGCGTGATGCTCCCCTTATATTGTGTCAATTGGAGAGGATATTTCCACCCTCTTTTGTTGATAGCATGGAACATCTCATTGTGCACTTAGGATATGAGGCCAGATTGGCGGGTCCTGTACAATATCGATGGATATATCCATTTGAAAGAGACTTGGGCAAGTTGAAAAAGAAAATGAGGAATCCAAAGCATGTAGAGGCATCGATAGTTGAGACATATTTGTTGGAAGATATCACAAACTTCACTAAGCATTATCCTGATTCTGAAGATCCATATAAGAGAAGAAGGGCAGCTAGGAACGAGATCACAAACTTCACTAAGCATTATCCTGATTCAAGGAATCGTCTTCAATTTAAGTGATTGTGAAACTGAACAGGTAAACATATTGTGCTTGGTTGCCCATTGTGTGTTGATGTTCTTGGGTTTGCACCGTTTAATTGATAATAGAAAGTTTAGAAACATCCAATCAACTGAAAATAAAAAGGAAGAATAGGAAGAAAAAAAAATTTAGTAACTACTAATAAATTACTAGACTTAAAATTCTTTATCTCACTGGTTTTGCAACAGAAGTTGGCAGATTGGAGGAGATGGCTTGCTTGCTCGCTCAAGTCACATATGCGATTGAACTTTCTGTTGCCTAATTGTTGCTGATGTAAATGGTAGTTGTAATTGGGTCAATTTAGTTGGACAAAATCTTAATTTCTTCTTCTATAATTACTTAAATTACACAAAAGCTGTTTGGCAGGTCATTTAGTAGCGGTAGTGACATAGCGTAGTGCTAATTAACATACATATTTGAGAAGTGGGTTTCGGTCAGAGTTTGAGAAGTGGGTTTCCTATATCTGATTTCAGTAAAGAAGGCAACACATGTAAAATGACATATTTAAACATGACAAATTTTGTAATGCCATCTAAGTAAATATGTATGTAATGCCATCTACGTAAATATGCATGTAATGCTTTGTAAAATGACATATTTAAACATGACAAATTTAAACACAGCATAAAAATGAATTGGAAGTAAATATGTATGTAATGCCATGTAAGTAAATATGTATGTTAATTTTAAGTAAATCTTTTTCTTTGGATCACTAAATACTCTTAACTATGTAAAATGAGCTCTTACTCTTATTGGCTATTGCATTATTCAAAGTTTAGATAAGTTGTCAATGAAATGATTAAGTTTCATTATATGAGCTCTTATTTCGTATTGCATTTATCTAATTGTTTCCATATCAATGAGTGTAGGAATATTGCTAAAATGGTTAAACGTGGAACACGACCAATTAGGCCTACATGTCTCCTCTTTTCCACACCTCCTGGACAAGCTGACCAAGCTCCAACCCTTGCTCCTACAGCTGCTCCTATAGTTGCTCCAATCTCTGCTCCTACAGCAGCTCCCACAGCTCCAATCTCTGCTCCTACAGCAGCTCCCACAGCTCCTCCTAGAGCTGCAACAGCGCCTCCTAGAGCTGCAACAGCGCCTACAGCTCCTCCTAGAGCTATAACAGCTCCTATAGCTCCTACAGTTCCTACAGCTCCTTCATTGTCAAATGAGCAACCTTCTATCGAAATGGAGGTGGATGAAGAAGAGTGTGAAGTGGATGAGGATGAAGAAACTACAACCCAAACTCCATCCCAAAGTCTTAACCAGGAGGAAGCTAGTGGATCTACTTCCTCGGGCAGTAAAAGGATGCTTGTAGGACTTGCTAGGAATAATGTCCGGTTAATGTTTAAATTTAAAACCTATTGACCTTATTTATAAATTATTCATCTGCTAATTGTCTCTTATTTGTTGTTTCTTATTTGTAGTGATTTTGAGCCCCGTCAGCCAGCATTTGGAAAAATGGTAGACATCGTCCATGGTCACTACACTGGAATTTGGACAAGCTTGAACAAGGTTCCTGCCACTCAGAAGGAGTTGTGGTTTAAAGAATTTGAGGTACAAACTGAAATAGATATTTATGGTTTTTTAAATTTTATGACATGTCCTTTTATTTAATTTATTAATTATATTCATATTAATTAGGTTATTAATGCATTTTCTTCTTTTGTGCAGAAGAGCTTTTATTGGACTGTTTCTACTAACCAAATGAAGAAGACATTTGTTCATCAAGCTGCTGATCACATTCGCAATGTTTTCAAGGCATGTCGTTCAAGAGGTACAGTACCAAGCTTTATCGGTGTGAAACAATGGCAAGCAATGGAGAAGCTTAGAAAAACCGACAAAAATATGTTGCACCAAGCTGAGGTTAACAAGAAGACTAAGGCATCACAAAGGGCAAAAGAATCTGGGGTTTATCGAGGTGGTTCTCGCAAACTGACAAAGCATCTCGAGGAATCGGTAAGTATCTTAATCTATTTACTCTTTTTATTGACTCAAACTAAATTGCATTTTTATGTACTCAAATTAAATACTTGTCTTTGTATTTTTATCGACTCAAACTAAAAACCAATTTGCCTTTGTCTTTGTATTTGTAGAGAAAGGATGGTACAAAGCCAATGATATCAGATATGGTGCGCAAACTTTTTACAACATCAAATGGAGAATGGACTGGGTCTCGACCAAAAGCATATGTGGTTAGTTTTTTCTTTGATTGATATGTTCTTTTGAACAAAGTCAATTTGTATTTTTGATTAGTTTCCTTCCTCTTGTAGTCTTGATTAGTTACTGCAGTTTTGTTTGCAATTGAACTTGCACTTTTGTGGGTTTTTTTATCCGTTTGCAATTCAATCCTATTGTTACGTACAACTGTTGTGCTACTGTTTTGTTCAGTTTTGTTGCTGTTTTATTTTGCCTAGATGCAGCTGATATTCTGTGAACCTTATTATCATTTTGTAGTTGTTGTTATTTTGCCATTGTTACGTATATTTGCTGTTCTGTAAAGTTATATACAGCTGCTGTTTTGTACAGTTATGTACAATTGATGTTTTGTATAGTTATGTACATCTGCTGTTAACCCCATTGTTATGTACAGCTGCTGTTGTACTGCTTTATTTTGCTTAGATGTTCTGTTCAGCTTTGTTGTTGCTGTTATACTATTTTGCTACTGTTCTGTTAAGCTTTTAATTCGGTTTTGTCAATAGCTTATTTGTTATAGTTTGTTTACAATTTAGCTTCCAATTGAATTATACAAGTCTTTTTTTTTTTTGCTTAAATGATTTTGTTCATCATTTTCTTAGGAGGAGTTTGAACGCTTAGTTGCTAAAGAGTTTCCTTCCTCTTCCTCCGAGGATGCTTGCAATGGTGAATCTAGACAGAAGCTGACAGAGGAACGTGAGAAAAAATATGGTATGATGCATGTGAAGGAGCCAACCATGGAAGGATTTATGGTTTAGGTGAAGAGGGTGCAGCCCTCATTCGCAATGGAATGGTAAACACTCGTATCCCTAACAAGAATACCTCAAATTCATCACAATCATTTGAAGAGTCTCAAGTTCAACCACTTAAGGAGGAGATGAAAGTGATTCAATCAACATTGCAAGAGTTCATGCAACAACAAAACCAACAGAAAGAATTCATGCAACAAATCATGCAACAATTGGGTCAACTTCAAGGAAGTCAAGTCATGTTGTCAAATGGTTCAAGCTCCAATCCCGCTCCCTAACTAGTTGTTGCTATTGCGTCTAGCTACTGTTTTTTGCAGCCATATGAGATGATTATTTTGTGCACTTTTGCTCATCTCATGTCATATACTATGGCACATGGAAGTAGCATTTTAGTTGGGAATTAACAGGTTATGTTTTTTGCATATTTAGGAATGCTAATGGGTATATGTGAATGTCAGATTAGGTAATTACTCATGTGAAGTAACTTGGCTGAGTTTGTGACTTTGGAGGTATATTTTGTGGATTGGAATTGCCTACTACTTTATGGTTAGACTACTCTTTTATGGTTGTATGAATTTTGTCTACTTTGAATGATCAAAGGCTTAGTTTAAGATTTTCTTTTTATATGATGAATATTAGGTACAAAGAAAAGTGTGAGTAAATATGTGGCTAGATTCGGGGGCAAAACAACTTCGTATTTAGCCTCGGGTTTAACAATGAATTTTGGAAAATAAAGATATATTTTTAATAAAAATTTTGAGGTTGTTTTCTTATTTTTCGAGGTTAAATTCAATAGCTCATTACCCTCGAAGTTTACCTTCGAATAAATTCGTGGTAACATTCGATACAGTTTAACCTCGAAACATTGGACTTCAAATAATGTCTAGCAATTTATTTGATCCTAAATTCGAGGTTAAAGGCTTGAAATTAGCCTCTAAAAGGCTCCAAAAGGCTCGCTTTTTTTGCCATGGAAATTTCCCTCAAAAATAATATTCGAGGCTATTTAACCCCGAATAATAATTTCGAGGTCAATTATTCGAAACTAAATTTAGCCTCACGTTTTTTGGGTCGGATTTTATTTTAAGGTTAAATCCGAGGGTAACAGTTTTTGAGGTTAATTTTGATGTTACCTCCGTGGCTAAATTCGTAGCAATGACGCGTGTTTCTAGCAGTGTGTACTCACCCCTTATTGTGTATCAAGTACACAAATCTAGGCCATTCATTTACTTGATCGGATGGCTGTGAAAAATTGGGCATTTTCTGTTTTTTTTTTTAATTTAAAAAACGTGGGGCCACATTGGTTATTGTGTTAATTGCCCATAATGAAGCGCGTGTATCCACCCACCATCCATCAGTTTGCCATCACGCTTATAGGAAAGAGAAGAGTCGTTTGAACTTCTATATTTTTTAGGAGAGGAAGTGAAGAATCGTTTCATCGTCATCGCTTCAAAGCTTTCACTTCAATGGATTCAGGTATAGACTATAGTTCTATTGAATTTGAAATTAACTTTCGTTTTGTGGTTGATGAAGTCAATCGTCGTTTGTCTAGGGTTGAGGGAGAGAATCGTTGTTTGATCGTTGTATTCTGTAGTTCAAGAAGCAATTAGATAGTGCTTAATTTTAATCTGTAATGAAGTTTCGATACTTGAATAATGGATTCAGCATGTCAACTCTCCCCCCTCTCGTTGTATATCTGTCCGAGTTGTTCTTCTGGTACTGTGCGATTGTGTGTTCTGGTACCGTGACGGGAGATTGGGTGATTTTGTAACGTGAGATGGGGCGTTTGAGGTGTATTCTCGTATTGTACTGATCGATGCTATGGAATTTTTGATTGAGTAGGTACCGTGAGATTGGGTGAATAGGGAGATTGGTGTTTAATTATGGTACTCCCGATTGTTTGAGTAGTTACTGTGAGATTGTCTGATTTTTCGATGACTTAGCATTGAGTATTCAGGGGTACAATCATTTTTTTTTTGTTCCCTATATGTATTGTCATTAGATTTTTGTGGGATAACACGTATTGACCAATTATAAATATTTATTTTCGTTGATTTAGATGGTGACAATGGACGCGATTGGGATGTCGACAATATTGACGGGAAGGATGAGATTGATGCTATGGAATTTTTGTTTGAGCATGCAACAACGGATGATTGGCAAGTCGGTTTCGATCAAGCACAGTCCCCTGGTAAAACGAAATATTGGGTTCTTACTTGTGCTGAATCAGTAAAACCATCGCAGGGGAAGAGGTTTCCAACTGTTGAAGCAGGGAAGCAGTTTTATAAGAAGTATGCTGCTCTAGTTGGATTTGACGTGAAAATGGCTGGATCACGGGATGCTGATGACGGGATTGTATTGCATCGATACTTGAGGTGCAATAGGTCAGGTTTTGCTCAATCAAAAAACCTACAAGGAAAGCGGAAAAGACTATCTAACCGGGTAGGATGCAGGGCTCACATCTATCTAAAGTTTAAAAGGCTTGATGGTTATGAAATAATTGGCACGGAGGATCGTCATAACCACGAATTAATGCAGCAGGGGTCTAATCAGTTTCTAAAGACACATCGAAAGTTAGATTTCGGCCATCAACGATTCATGGTCAATTGTGCTAGGGAAATTTTGGGTCCGGCTATGGCTCATCGCTTAATGAAGGAAGCAAGGCAAGGTGCTAGCCATGGAGGTCCAATGATTCAAGATTTGAAGAACTTTAAGCGCGATGTCATGGCGTATATCTCAGGAGCTGATGCCCAAATGGTTATTGATAGGTTTTTGTTGAAGAAACAATCGTCATCTACATTCTTCTTCGACCACGCTGTAAACGAGAAAAATTAGTTGGTTATGTTGTTCTGGTGTGATCCTATTGCCAGGGCAAATTACGCTGCATTTGGTGATGTGGTGTCATTCGACTCGACGTATCGATCGAACAAGTAAGATGATATACCCCCTATAGAAAGTAGTTTAATTTCATGACACAAATTTGTTGGTGATGTTTATTAACCAATTGTTATTGTGTACCATACAGGTACAGTATGGTGTTTGCACCATTTACGGGCATGGATAATAACTGCAAATCTGTTACATTCGGGGCTGGTTTATTATTGCACGAGGACAAGCCCTCATACAAGTGGTTGTTCGAGAGGTTCCAAACGGCAATGGGCAAGGACCCCCCGGTGATTGTGACCGATCAGGATCCATCCATGAGGGAGGTCATACCCGTTGGGTTTCCGAATACGCGTCATCGTTTTTGCATGTGGCATATAATGATGAAAGTACCAAAGGAGGTAAATATTTGTTCATACAACTCCTTTCAATTAGCTCTTGATAATATCAAATAATCTCGAGATACCATCGTATAATCTCTTAATACTATCGAATAATTGCAGGATACCATCGTATAATCTGTACATACTATTGAAGTTTCTCATAATACTATCATCATTATCTCGACATACGTACATAGTATTCATCTTTTTTGTATGTACATTTATTACATGTCCCAAGAGAAGTTTGTAGTATTAAGGAGTTCCGCCAGCAGATTAACAAATGTGTGTGGAGCTACGAGATCACCGTTGCAGAGTTCGAGGAAATGTGGAATGCAATGATAGTGGAGTTCTCACTAGATAAAAACAGTTGGCTCGCTCTTATGTATAAGGTGAGGGCCAATTGGATCCCAACGTATTTCAGAAACATGCAGCATCAGTGTATACGCTGAAGGTGTTCTCTAAGGTCCAAAAACAGATCTCTGATTCAGTGACATATTGCAATGTTATCAATGAGGTAGTTGATGGTCAAGGGAAAACACATGTTGTGGAAGAGGAAGATGTTGGTACCTTTCAAGTGTCATATGACTTGGTAAGCCAAATTTCTACTTGTAAATGCAATACCTTCAACCGTATTGGTATCCCTTGCGAACATATATTTGCAACATACAAGTACATGGGTTTTAAGAAAATACCGGATGCGATGGTTAAAGCAAGGTGGACAAAGCAAGCAAGAGCATTGGCAAATGCTTTTCTTGATGATGAAGTACTAAAACAATCAGCAGAGATGGAAGCAAGAAAGGCTCTTGTCAACAGGACGTGGGGTAGCATATACTCTACCGTTGGCCTTGTCGAGGATGATATGGATCTTATAAAACGGGTTTTATGAAACTTATGGTAGACAGGAAGCCATATTACATGGAGAAGGCTGCTGAGTCTTCAGCTACTATTCCGGACAAAACGGGTTTTGTTGAGAAGTATGTTGGGGTGAAGCCGCCCAAGGAAGTCACTATTGAACCCCCACCCCAAGAAAAGAACAAAGACCATCGATTGAAGGGGTCACTAGAGAAAGTGACTGAGAAGACTTCTAAGTCGACTTTGAGGAAGTGTGGAAGATGTGGGAATATGGCTTACCATGATAAGAGAAATTGCAAGGTCAAACTGTCCGGCAAAGGAAAGGAGAAAGTTGGGGAAGGAGAGGAAGTTGAGGAAGAAGAGGAATTTATGGAGGCATCGACTGATGAAGATTCCGACGACGGTAGTCAGTGATCGTGAATAATGTTTTGGATGGTGGATTATATTTTGCTAGTGTCCTTTATTAAGTGGTATAAGAACACTTTAGGGTAAGGGTATTCGATGGTATACTACGATTATGCAATTGCATCTTAACATTAAGCTATGGTATCATGCATTTTTTAAAACCACTATTGATTATATTTTCAGTACTATTTCTCCGAGTTGTATGAAGGGTATTCGATGGTATACTACGATTATTCAATTGCATCTAAAGATTATGCTATGGTATCGTATGGATTTTTCGACGGTATTAATTATTCCGAGTTGTATGAGTTACAGCATTATAATCGGAGAACACACTCAACAACTTCATGAATTGCAAATAACACTTACCCATCATTACAAAGCTTCATTACAAAATAGCAAACTAGCAAAATTTGGCAAACTACTATCGATTGCCCATCATTCTGTATAGTTTAAAGCTTCATACTTACCCATCATTACAAACTAGCAAAAATTGGCAAACTACTATCGAGTGCCCCATAAACCTAATGAATTGTTCGCGGGAATGGTACCGTTGAAGTCCCCTACTGAATATACTTGGTCTACATTATAAAACTCAACATGCCATAATAGATACAAAACCCAACAGGCAAATGTAGCCGACCAAAACGATAATAGATATAAAACCTAACCAGGCAATCTTAGAGAACAACTATTGCCCGATTTATCACCCACAACGCTCTCGTAGTTGATGTACGTTGCCCCCTTCTGGAATGCATTCATGACTTTGTCTTTCTCGTTGTTCAAATGTGAAGTCAGCAAGCAATGCACATATTTCGACCGCAAAGAGTTTATGTTCTTCCGACTTCCACCTTTCAACCCGCATTTCCAGGACAAGTCCCCCTTGTAGGTCTCCATGTGCCTCATCGCATATAATCCAGAATTCTTGCCTCCCTTATTCACCATCCACTCCAACTTCAAAACCTTAGGGCAGTTAACTTTATTGGTTTTGTTGCATAGTGCGATTTGTCCATCTTCACGGAGGAGGTAGACCAAACGTTTGCGCTGCATCACAAATGTATTCGTGCATTAGAGTCTATATTATACCATAAATAATCTTATAAATCTTCTACTATCATAATACTATCAAATAATCTCGAGTTACCATTGCATAATTTCACAATACTACCGAATAATCTCGAGATATCATCGAATAACTGACTCCACATACATACTTACC
This sequence comes from Persicaria tinctoria, assembly GCA_037127255.1. NCBI lineage: Eukaryota > Viridiplantae > Streptophyta > Magnoliopsida > Caryophyllales > Polygonaceae > Persicaria > Persicaria tinctoria. The sequence continues at coordinate 20,224,253 of JBANSL010000006.1, forward strand.
AGCCTCAAGAACACATATAGGTAGCTTTTATCATATTCAGTCCCCCTTGTCTTCGAGCTATCTAGTATCTCTACAGTGCCTCTTTTGAGATGGAAGCATATCACATAGTATTCCCCTTTGTCATATATGGGGAACATTATCTCCGTATATATCGCTACTGATTACCAAATATACGAATAAAATGCAGGTGTATATCAATTGTGTATATATATACGATTGAATGATGTTATATACACATACCATATCCAGGTCGCAAGCGTTCAATTTCCCGTTTGGAACTGCCTCGTAGAATCTCATAAAGAACTTCGTTTCCAAGTCTTCATCCATATCCTCACCTGGTGGTATGTCTATGACTGTACCGTACTACAATATAAAAGTTCTAACATACATTAACATTTACGTTTATATGGAATTGAACATTTCGGAGGGAAGGCGTATTAATTATTCGAGAGTTTACCGTCACACTTGGTGGAAGGAAGTATATATAAGGGGAATTGGGACTTCGCCTTGACTCTTCATGATTCAACCTTAATGCCCACACATCGAGCACGCGAATTGGTATGGTGTCCTCTAGCAGCGCCATCATATCTTTACTCGTCAACGTAAAGTTTATCCACATAGTGCCTTCTCCCTTAGAGTGCGCGAACAAGATTTTCCTTTGGAACATCCATTCAATATCATATAATATTCATATATATACTAATATATTTAACAACATATAACCTAGTACTCACTCATTCTGTATTTCCTTTAGTATGTTTACCACCATATTCTGTTTTTTTGTGTCTTTCTGCTCGGGGTCAACATGTCTGCGCACGTATGGGCTGATCTCAGTGATTGACGGTTTAACCCCCCTCCGTGGCCTAGGTGTGGCGAAGTCCGTTACAGCTGACGTAAGTGGAATCAATCTAACAGGCCTGTCAGCTCTTCCCCCTTCCTTCTCCTACAAAAAAAACGGCAATATAATCGAATAACCCTTTCTATTTGATCGAATAATGTACATTTTATAGCATGAATATCTGAATTACCTTATTGGTTGGAGGGTTCACCCCTCGCCATGTTTTGGGTTGTGGCATTTCAGTTCCACTTGTATGTTGGACTTCTTTACCCTGTCAAACGCCCAACCACCAACCACAACATTATTTCATTTCAAATATCCAATACCAGTTTACCTATTATATAGCATGACTATATAAAGTACCTTAATGGTAGGAGGGTTTACACCTTTCCATGTTTTGGGGGGTTGCATATCAGATTCAATTGTAACCGTGACTTCTTTACCCTTAACCTGCCAAACGATCAAGCATTACACACCGATCCACGACTTCCTGGCTAATAATATTACAGCAGGAACCACCATCAATAATAACAGTGCAAATCTTACCTCCGATGGTGCAACGAGTGTTGAACAAGTTCTCCCGTTGAGAGGTGTCAATCTCTAGCTTCTCATTGGCACTCAAAGTCCTCTTAACCACGAAGTTCTCACCAACTGATGCCCTGGCAACAAGCTCCTCATCCTCATCCACAACTGGTAGCTTGTAAGGGTCATCGAGGCCTTCCACCTCACTCACCACTTCTCCGATCGAGTTAAGAGAACCTTTCGTGGGTTGGGGCATTCTCTAGCATAATGCCCAATCTCATAGCACTTGTAACACTTGACCTCTCGAGGCCTGCTGGACTCTAGTCTAGGAGGTGGAGGTGTGAGGTTAGGGATGACAAGACTAGGGCTTGGGTTAGCTGGAGGTCCAACGGTGGAGGGGGAAGTAGGACTAGGGTTAGGCGGTTGAGGACGGTAACTTCGGGGTTGTTCTGAAGGAGATTCAGCTCCCATCCAACGCCTTATTGAGGACCCTATAGACCTTCTTTTGAGGAAGTTCTCATGGAAATGTGTGGCATGATGGAGAGCATCAATCACATGGGTGCGTCGCAGTTGCAACACAATCTCAGTCACATCATAGTTCAGACCTGCAAGAAACTTAGCAAGAATGTAAGAGTCCTCATACCTTGTGCCCGATCGCTGCAACAGGGCGCGCAATTCCTTATAGTAATCGTCTGGGGATCGAAGACCCTACTTCAATTTCTCTATCTTCAGTAACAACTGTTTCCCATGATCTGCCGGAATAAAGCGAGCTCGCATCAAACATGTCAGCTCTCCCCAAGTCGTCACTGGTGGAGCTCGAGTGTAGGCCCGATCTGCTAGTACTCCTTGCCACCAAGAGAGGGCATAATCAGTAAAGTGGATGACAGCGAGCTCCACTTGCTCCTCCTCTAGATAACGATGGAAACGGAAGACTTGTTCAACTTTGACCTCCCAATCCTGATACGCCTCTAGCCCTGTAGCACCAGTAAAAATAGGAATGCTTACCTTGACCCCATGGGTCCGACGTTGACGGCCATCCTCTTGGCGACGCCTAGCATGACGGTCCTCTCTAGCTTGAGTCCGCTCTGAAAATATGGATGCATCTAATCTCTCATCATCTGACCGTGGATTGTTGCGATGATGGCGATGTCCGTCCTGTGTCCTCTTCCGCCATCTTGGTTCCTCTGGCGGTGTTGCTGTCCGTCATGGCTACCATGATCACTCGGTACATCTCTCTGGGCTAGCGGTAATCGTCGTAGTATCTCTGCAATGCTTAGCTCCATTCTGTCCATACGGTGAGTTAGCTCTTGGACAGCTGGGTCAACTCTGCCTCCTTCCCTGTTCACCGAACATTGTGACATCACCACAGACAATCAAACAAACTTCTCAAGTTAGCAAAACAGAAACCTCTCTCTCACTTTAGTGGACGCTCACACTCTCTCACACACTCCGCTCGTGTGTTTAAAGTGTTTGCCTCACTATAATGTATTCCAGAAAATAAAGAGACTCGAGAACCTACAAAATGAGCAAACAACAGATATAATAGCAGTTAGTAGCAATAGATATCCTCGGTGTTTGGCTCTCCGCTCCTTACTCTGGATGGTTCTCTCCTCTCACTCACCTTTTTCAACACTACTCAGTGTTGCTCTCACCTCTCCTTTTTCTGTTGCAGCAGGCAACACTCTCAACTCTCCTTTTCCCAATGCAAGGGCAAGACACTCAAGAACCTGAATAACCGCTACGGCAACTAGCACCAACAATAGCAAGCACAATAAGCCTAACGAGCAACCTTCGAGCACTTCAACAAGGGTCTTTCGACGAGTATTTACCAAAACCCGCTATGGTCCTTAGGCAATGCAAAACAAGTGATCTAGCCCGAATAAAAATTGAGATTGCAATGTAAGAAGAAACGAAGTAATATTGTGAAGCTCTGATGGCAATAGCTAGTTCACCAAAAGATTTCCACTGAACAAGCCAATGTGGGGTTTGAATGTGTTCACCTGCTTGCTTACACCAACTTGGTTTTTCTTTTTTTTTTCTTTTTAACAAGCTGCTTCTTTTTCTATATAGGCACGAATTCAATGTTCACCTGTTTTTTTTTAAGCTAATTATGTCCCTCAAAACGTTTAATTAAAAGGGAGCAGCTCAAAGATCATGTGAGTGCGGCAAACTTCGATTCGTAACGCTTCTAGGCCACTCAAGCAACAAGAAATCACTCACTGATTGTTTCATTTGGAATCGATAGATGGTCAACAAGAACAAACAGAAGACAATGCAGTGGGAACAATAACAAGCACACAAGATACATGGGGCTTAATCAAACATATTTTGCCAAAACTAAGGATTAACCGAAGAGAAAGTAATTCGTACCTCGAAAGCTTGAGGAACCCTTGTTTTTGCTCTGATACCCCTTGACGTGCTCGAGCCCGGGTTCGAGCAAAAAGGACTGGCGACGAGAGTTCCGAGAAGTCGGGAAGTTGTTAGCAGCTTCTGGAGCAACATATTAGTCGACAAAGAATGCCGATTTTCCGTCGATTGGCTCGGCTTCTGGGGACGTGCAAGTACTACTTTTGTAGATCTTGAAGTCCCAGTCGTGGATTGGGGCAGATCTCGTCAATCGAAGGTCAGACGAAGCAGGAAATCGCGTTTTACCGAGACGTCATCTGTGTAGAAACGATTCCGAACGGGACTTGTTTGAGAGGGATTAAAGGGATGTTTGGAGTGACGTTTTGGGGATGTTTGAGGGTGATGATGGGGTTGTAAAAGGCCTTAGAATGGTGGTTGAAGGTTCGATAATGTAAAACAAAGTAATATAAAGATACTCTAGAAGGGGGGTTGAATAGAGTATGCCGGTTTTTCGCAGATAGTCTCAAGACTTTTGAAGCTCGTGCAAAACCCTTTGAAATTGGGCTTAGTCTTTTCTTTGAAAACCTGAATCACAAAGTTAAACAATTCGAACCAAGTGCGGAAATAAGGTAAAGCAGTAAATAAAGGACGCAAAGAGTTGTTTACGAGGTTCGACACGAACTTGGCCTACGTCCCCGCCTAGGGTTCTTCCACAACCCTAGGATTCAACCGGCTTTTATTGATTCACAAGACATAGGATTCTAATAGCTCACCGAGAAGCCTCTCTCCTATACAATTGCAATCTAGACAACTCACGTTCCCTTAGAGTCCTAGACCAATCTAGAAGAGCCCCACCTCTCTATGCTATCTAGTACAATCCTCTTACACTTAGTGAATCAATCGCCTAGTGTCCACTTCCTGAGTTACAAACTCTCGAGTATAACACTATCACGAAATATATCCTATAAGCTCACTGTGTAACTCTCAAATGCTTTGAAATGAAATAACCGACTCTTAAGAACTAGCAGAGAGCACACAAAGAAGACAGATTTCGCTTGAGGGCTTGAGTGTATGAATGCTTGTGTTCAACGAATGTGTCGATGTCTTCTCTTCTTCCTTTTCTTTATAGAGAACAAATCGACGTCAAGGATCTCCACCAACGGCTATATCAGATCATGGCCTAAAATGAATTCTTCACAATCTTCTATCTTTGGAAACTTCTAAAGCCATGATCACGATTTGATTCTTCTCAGCTTTGAGTGCTTAAGGACGGATATAATTCAAAAATACTTCCTGAAAAGTTAGTGAATATATAATAATATTTGGAAGCATATAATATATAATATTATTCGAGCATATATTATAGATAAACAGGTTTTGTGTTTCATCAACACAGCTATAGTTTCAAAACCTTTGACACAGACAGACTGTCAAAGCCTTTGACACAGACAGACTGTCAAAGCCTTTGACACTAATTCCGATTTTCATCAAGGGAGTGGAGTTATCAGTGGTAAAGTAGGGGATGTGGATTGAGGGATATGTGATGCAAGATCGATCTCGGCCTCGTACTCCGAGCTCTCTCCAACACTCGATCTTCTGCACTCTCGGCCTCGCACTCCGAGTGTTTCCGACCCTTTGATTATGTCGTCTCTCACTAGGGAATCGCTCTTAGCATCTCACCAAGAGGTTTTATCCGACATCTCACCAAGATAAATTTTGTTTCTTAACTCGAAACGAAGGAAGCACAGAGCTCATATTTTTCTCAAATTCAACTTGTCTAAAACCAATGTCAAGCTTACATATTTATAGGACTTGTATGAAAGCTAGGAAATTAAAACAAACCAAAAGAAAAAGAAAAATACAAATACAAATACAAATACCAAAAGGCACTAGTACGTGTGTGGCAAAATGGCAATTGAATTGTCCGAACAAGGCTCCATTTAGAATCATTCATACTTAACTTGTAGCAAATTCAGACTTAGCTTGGCATCGATCCCCTCTAATTAAGTCTTGGTCGGCGCCAATTCAGACTTAACTTGTAGCAAAGTAACCGAGTGTGATGGTGACTCCTCAAAGATAAGAATCGATTGACCAAGTAGGCGAGCTCGAGCTCTTGTCAGCGGTGGGGTAGCTCGAGGTAAAAGTGGCTCCTCTTCCATCCCCTCATAGTTAGCATCTTCAATAGCATCCATCGGATATCCATCCCTAACATCTAGATCACCATCTCCATCATTAGATAATCTAGCTCCGTCGAGGGTCACATCAGCTAGACACCGCGCCAAATCGAAGAACCCACATGATTGAGTTCACCGTGGTCTGACTACCATCCATCTACAATGCTATTATGGGTCGTGTAAGTCTATTCAAATTCCAAATAGCATGCTCCATATATCATTTTAGCGTCAAGTTTCCATGCGCTGACGGAAAGGTGGGCGAAGCACGAGGACAGGAGGCCGAAAGTAGGGTCTGTTACTTATCCTCACTAAGAAATGGCCATAACCGAATATTTGCAATTGAAGAAAGGGCTCGGGGATCTTTGAAGGAAGAGACCCACGACGAGCATGAACAGGAGGCCACATCTGAGCGACAACAGGCGGATTTAGAGGTTCGACCAGAGAAAATAGCTGATAAAATCGTGGAAAAAAAAGTTGCTTTCTTTCCTTTCCCAAACAAATCCGAAATCTTATACCACAACCATAGCTTGACTGGCCCCGCTTTAGAGCACCTTAAGGATTTGCTACAAGGATCGAGAGACGTTTTTGCCTGGTCGCCACAAGATTTAAAAGGGCTTCCCCGAGAGATCGCGGAACATTCCCTGAGACTCAATCACGAGGCAAAACCAATCTGCCAAAGAAAAAGAAAGATGGTCGCTAAAAAATCAGAGGCAGCAAAACAAGAGGTACACAAGCTTCTTCAAGCAGGGTTTATTCGCGAAATTAATGACTCAACTTGGCTGTCGAATGTGGTATTAGTCAGAAAAAGCAGCGGCAAGTGGAGAATGTGCGTAGATTTCAAATATTTGAACAAAGCATACCCAAAGGATAGTTATCCTTTACCATCCATCGGCGAGTTGGTAGACACCACGACAAGACATGCCACCTTAAGCTTTCTAGACGCATATTCCGATTACAACCAGATCAAAATGAGCCCTCGCGACGAAAAAAGCATTGCTTTCATCACCAACCAGTGAAATTTCTGTTATAAGGTGATGCCATTTCGGCTCAAAAATGCGGGGGTCACTTTTCAGTGAATAATAGAAAAAGTATTTGCCTCCCAGATCGGAAGAAATGTTGCGGTTTACATCGATGATATTATTATCAAAAGCGTAGCAATGGAGGACCATTGCAAAGATTTGCAAGAAACCATCGATACACTGAGAAGAAATCGTGTCTGCTTGAATCCGGAAAAGTGCGTTTTTGGAGTTGATTGCGGGAAATTCCTAGGTTTCATGATAAGCCATAGGGGAATAGATGTTAATCCTTCAAAAGTAAAAACCATCATCGACATGGCTCCTCCAAAGACGTTGAACGACATCCAAAAGCTGAATGGATCTGTTAACTACCTGAGCAGATTATGTTCACGATTAGCTGATCATTCGCTCCCCTTCTTTGAACAGCTAAAAGAGAAAGGTCCGGTCGAGTGGACTACCACTTTGGATAAGGCTTTCAAGAGTATGAAAGATTACCTGACAGCTTTGCCAACTTTGCACTTTCCACGCGAGCACGAAACCTTACAGTTATACCTCGCTGTTGGATCCACCACCATCAATAACAGCTTTAAGGACTTAAACACTTTAAGGACTGCATTCTTTTCAATAACAACTTCAATAATTTTATCCTTAGTTATCTCTTCTTTTCTATACTGAATAATATCCTTAAAGTTGTCAAATTGTGAAGGCAATGAGTTTAACAGAATAATAGCTTGATGAGTATCCTTTATCTTGTCATCAAATTTTTCTATCTCCTGTGTCGTCTTCGGAAATTTATCCAAGTTTTCATGCACAGTGAGACCAACACTCATTTTAAATGTAAACAACCTACATAGCAGAGAAATCTTCCTAGGCAAATAAGTTTTCAAGTAGGTATCCTCAAGCGTTTTCCAGAGAGTTTTAGGATCGGAAATCATTACCACTTGTTGAGCTACCTCATCAGACAATCTGATAACTATTTCAGAATAGGCCTGCTAGCTCTTGGAGCTCCTTCTTGTCTGCATTAGACATTCCAGGAGGAAACTCCTCGGTGACAACCTTGAAGCACTTCTCCTTCATCAGTAGGGCCTTCATCTTGAACTGCCACATGGAGAAGTCCATAGTTCCATCGAAGGCCTTGATTTTTAAGGAGTTTTCAGCCATTTTTGTATCTACAGCAGAGGAAATACAAAAAATTAGAAACTCACAACTTAGAAACGCTAAACTAAAGTGAAACGCAGCGAAAACGATAACAGAAACAAGAGCTAGGGTTTGGTTTTCGGAGCCAGAACCTGGAGCTCTTATACCAATTTGTTAAACCCCTTACCCGTCGACTATCAATTCGAGTTCTAGACTAGATAAACGATTGTAAATCTAAAGAACACAAGGATTTGTTAACGTGGTTCAGTTTTCCAACTTCGTGGGGTCTCAAGAGGGAAGATTCGGTCCCGAGAATACCACTAACTCGAACAAAGATACAAGATCTAGTTACAAGTTTGGATATCGGACGAGAAACACTTAATGAGCTAGCAACTAAACACAGAGAAACGAAAGAGGTAAGGGTTCATAGATTTGAAAGGGTAAGAGCCCCCTTTCACAACTCTTCAATCCATATGAAGATGATGCAAACTCCAGGTGACAGGGAATTAAGCCCTCCATGGATGAGCAAGGCTCTTCCTTCTTCATCTCGCTCTTTCTCACTCTAGGTTTAGGGCTTTGCCGTCGAAGCCTCTCTCTCATTGCTCCAGATTGTGAACAGGAGCATATATATATAGAGGAGGGTGTGAGTACCTTAGGGTTACAACGTCTCAAAGGGATTCAAAATGAAAGGAGACAGACCATGGGCTCGGATGCCACTCACGTACAAGAGACTGTCATCCGAGTAATGGGTCTGCCCACAATCCAGAACCCTTAGAACCTGTAACGCCAAACATAGCCAACACACACAAACATGCAATAGGTTAGTCTTCAAGAACCTTGGTGCACCTAGAGTCCGAACCAAGATGGTCTTGGGGTCCCTTAGGCGTGTCCAAAGGCTCGAGACCTCACCTATATTCCTAGCTAGCTCATTTAGTGTTTCTTCAAGTCCATTATATCCAAAATACTTTCCATCCTAGATCTAGGGAAATACAAAGACAAAACTTAGGATTACATTGTATAACACCTACAAATCTAGCTTTGTCTGCGGGCTTCAGATTGCGACGTGTTTGTCTCGACTAATTCCTTCGCGGACCAATATCCAGGGTCTTTTCCCTTCTTAAGTGGGACGTTATGAGTTTCTCTTAGAGGTTTGATTAAAATTGATCAACCTGTTGATGACCTGTCACCACGCATCGAAGTAGGGTTTCGTCAGCTACAAGCGAACCTGTGACTCATATCTAGAAAGAAAGATGATGATTCTGGTCGATGGCTTTGCACCATCTCATTCTCAGTGTGTGGGTGACAACGGTGACAAGGAGGCCGGCCTAGCATGTTCCAGTGAGGACGAGCGACAGATCAAGAGTCCCGCCTAGCATGTTCCAGTGAGGACGAGCGATAGATCAGGAGAGAAATATATTAACGATGAGATCCGAGTGGAGATTGGGAAAGAACGAGAGGAGAGAGAGATCTAGAAGCCATAGGTGGAGAAAAGAGTTTTACTTTTTTTTACCGATTTTAAGGAATGTTTGCTACAACAAATTTTGGGGTTTCGGGTATTTTTTTATTAAAATATAAAGTTATACCATTTTCTATGCCTTAAGTCGTCGAAAACGTCTGCCATGACATTTTTGTGTGTCGGTAACTTTCGACGCCTAACTGTGTCGAAAATTATAGATACATAGATAAAGCGTCTAGATATATATAAGCATCAAAAATGATAGTATGATTTTGTAGTAGTGAATCTATTCATAATGAATCTGCAGTATTGTGTATTTAATTACAATCCTTTGGAAGTGTAACACTGACATTAATTACGCTCCACAGCATCAAGCTGTCGATGAAACGACGCGTTTTTGAGCAGGAGCCAAAGAAGCCGCACCCATCCTTACAACATGGTCAGGGAACACCATGTGACGATGGCCGAGTCCGGCAGGTCCGGCTACATTCATCTCCTGGAGCCTCACGGTGCACTTCCCTCCCTTGGTGCCCCCGGGGACCCACGTGCAAGGGCTCGAGCCCGAAGACGGCGTCGGCCTCCGCGGCAATGACTCTAGCAACAGCCCCTCAGTGGCTTTAATCCATTGATCTCCGTCGAGTGTTCTTGTGGCTTCTAGTGGCTCAACAAGCAGCTGCAATAAAACTAATATTATGCATAAAATGCCCCCAAAACTTCTGTTTTGGACAGAACCCATCATTTTGTTTTGTAGACCAAAATCAACCCCCCCCCCCCCCCCCCCCCCCCCAAAAAAAAAAAACTTTTTTTTTTTTTAAAGGTTTCGTTTGTAAGATTTTAATTGAGGGGTGAAGCTAGATTGGAAACTTGGTGGTGGAGGGGATTGAATAGGTGGATGGAGGTATATATATATATACACAGTACTATATATTATTAGGGGAATGGTGCAAGTGTTGACTTTAATTGAAGTGGGTTTAAAGATAATAATTTGATTGGGTTTTGACTGATTAAAAAATTAGAGAGAATTTAAACCGGCGGGTTTTGAAGTTGGAAGAGGTCAAAAACACGGTAAGTTTGAATCTTGAATTCCTTCTTTGGAAAATCCACAGTGGATGTCATGAAAAGGGGGCATATGTTAAGTTTGGCTTCTTTGGAAAATCCACAGTGCTTCTATATATGATTGAAACATGAATGTGTTGGTTTAAAGGAAGTAGAGGTTTTCACTTCTATATACACCATAAATTTTGGAAATTTTATAGTGACGAATTGAACTTTTGCAAGCTCCTTAGATGTAGAAAGGCACATGTGTTTTTTCTTCTTGTAGACTACTAACCCATCAAATTCTTAATACTTAGTCCCTCCGATCATAACTGTTAGAAGAGAAGGCTTACTTGCTCTAGTTCTGTCATCGTCTTCATTTACTAGTGTCGTCATTTTACTCTCTGGTTATTTCTAAGTATAATCTTCTTGATGGTTTTGTTTTATTCTTGATTTTTTGTTCCCATTCATTGTATTTTTTTCTGTTGTCTATTCTTACGGCCTCTCAATTCAACGGCCTCTGGTGCACCAAATACCTTTTCGTTTTATTTAACAATTACAGTATTCTTCTTTTTCTTTTTCTTTTTTTTTTAATGATTTGACACATTGAGTAGAAAAATAGTTTATGTACTTGCTTTCAATAATGAGACAGTGGGCATTATCTTCTAGTATTTCATAGGATGAATGATACAGATGTGAATTTGATTTTGTAACTCAGTACATACATGTGTATTAATATTCTATGTTTCAAATTCAAATGGTGTGAATAATTAAGATATCAATCTCGCTAGCCATGACCCTTGAAAGTTAGAAATTCAAGGCACACCTTGTGAGAAATTGTTTGTTATATGTTGCACACTTCTTATTGATGTTGATAGTCTTTCATTTTCAAGGACTTTCTGCACTTATTTCCGCTGCTCATTCCTCAAATTCAACATTTGGCATTGCCTGCTTTGATCAGGCACAACACCATCAACTTTAAAAAAAAAAATATGATGTAGGATCAAACCCATGCCCTAATAAATGGATACCCACATTGTATATGTAAGTGGTGGGATTCGAACCCAGCCTTGAAGAAAAAGGCAGTGTATCTTGGCACTCTCTGCAAAGTTGTATTGTAACATGAAGTAAATGGACATGATAAAATTTATATATAAAAATTACTTTCATTGAACAAGCCAGACTACAACCATCCAGATAACACAGGTTTCCTGGGAAATTTAAAAACAGGTGAGATCCAAGGTACAGCAATACAACCAAGGACTCGATCATGCGACTCGAGAGGAGGGGCATGGATTTCCTACATAAAGAAATACATTCTATAGACTAATAGAATCACATGGACAGTGAAGCTAGAAGCTGCTCCTTGAGATGCTCAGCAGCCGCCCCACTCTGCGTCCTAATCGAGAATGTGTGAACCACCTTGTCATCCGTGGCAGAGATTGTGGCCTCTTGGACATTGATCTGGTGTTCCCTCATTGCCTGCACAATCTTAGATACCGGGTGGGCTTCCAGAGGACAGCCCACCTGTACAACTGCACCATCTTGCCGGGCCTGGAAGTCCATATCCGCTGGATCCACTTGCTTGTCTTTCATCTCCTTCTCGGTCTCAAGCATCCGGATCTTCATCTGCATGTCGGTGATGTAAGATATCGCATCCCCTAGGAGAGATGCCTTGTCCATCTTGGAGATATTGGGGACAACTGCTCTGAGCGCATAGAACCGTTGGTTGAGCTTCTCACGCCTCTGTCTCTCAGCTTCTACGTGGTTCAAAGGCTCTTCTCTTCCGTTGGCAGGCTTTCTACCCCGCTTCCTTGGCTTAGGTTCATCCGGGTTGATCTGCAACTCCTCATTAGCCCTTTCCAAACCGAAATTCAGCTCCTGTAACAATTTTGTGTCCTTGTCTTCATTTTGACACCCGTTAGAAGTCGACCCATACTGGTGGTGCTTGCTGTTACCATCCACTTCAGCAATCCCACCCATGGAGTTATTTGAGCCACCTTTCCCTTTTGATTCATATGATTCCGGGGACAAACCAGCATCGCCTTCCACCTTCGGTGCAAAACTTATGCTAACAGATCGTGGTTTCGGGCCACCACTACCAAGACTGAGGTCATGCCCGAAAATCTTGGGAAACGCCTTGGCTTGTTCAGTGTGTGACTGTAACGCCCCAAATACTCCCTTCACCAACTGTGGAGTGCTCTGTTCTTCTTTAACCGATTTAACAGACCCCAATTCCACAACACCATTCTTCACCGGCACAAACACAACCGCCTGAATCTCCGCTAACTTTGCCAAGTACGCCCTAGATTCATACTGACCCAAACAACCTTTACCATCAGCCCCTGCCCAAACAGGCCTCCCACTAGTCAATGCTAACGCGGGACCTGAGGATGAGTCCAGCGGAAACCAATAGTACATTGAAGTAAGGTACAACATCTCGACATCGGGGACCTTATCCAATGCAGCAACAAAGCTATCCTCCAGTGACCCACCAAAGCAACCATGTAACCTCTGAAGAACACGTTTCTTTGCCTCATCCTTCCTCTTGTCACCACTTCCCTCCACCGAGTTTCGGCCTCCATTGCCTATCACAGAAGCCGGGTCTTGGCAATGACCATTCCCCCAAATCAAGGCCGGCATGCCAGTTCTGGAGCTGGCCAATTGCCAATAGATTGCATAGCTCCAATAAGAGCCCTCCACAACCTTGCACAGCCCTTGTTGAACATTCAAATCGTCATCAGAGCTATCGAATTCCGACAGAGACTTTTCAGAAGCGGAAGATGTCAAGAACGCGGTGGCATCAGCGCCCAAAACAGCTTCCACCATAGCCTTCTCCACGTCATTCAACCACAACTGATCGCCCATTTTGCCTCCCGATTTCTCGCTACACCACTATATATCCCACAAATTCCCCTCCCCTTAAGCTAATTAACAATCTGATTATCACTCAAAATGACTAAAATCCGAAAGGGAAACGACTCAGCAACAACAAATTGACTTCTGCGTAAAGAATTAAACACGGGAAGCTGTTACCTACTATCTTCCTGGAAAACGGAGGAATTCGATGAAGAAGAACTATGAATTCGACAGAGTAGAAGACGAATTTCAGCTGAGGATCTGATTTTCCCGTTGATTTTACAAGAGTGCTGATGATCTAGAAACTAGGGTTTGGTGTTTCCATTGTATCTTCATCAATTTTAGCCCCTTTTGAACATGAAAGGATATTTATTTGGAGTATGCAATGTAACACGAGGTGAAAGTGGGCAGCGTCGGGAGTAAGGAATAAAGAAAGTACTACACGAGTACACGTCGCCAACCTTGTGGTTCTATTAATTATCCTCTTTTGCTTTATTCATTTAGGCAAATTTTGTCACATACGAGTAGATGGTTAGAGATCTACAACTGATTTTTCATCTTGAAGATTTTAAAAATCTTAAACAATTTTAATGTGTTATAAAATTATTTGTATTTATTTTTTCGCATGGATAAATCATAAAAGGATGTTGGATAAACTCTTAAAAAAAACCTAAATGTCTTTATAAACTTTTATATAAAGGGTCATTTGAAACCTCAAATAAGCACATCATTTTCTCCTCTCGTCTCTCTAGCTCTTTCTCCTACCCTCTCTTTTATTTCGGTTTATCACACATTCACTTGTTATCGGTACAAATTTGCTACAAAAGATAAAATCTTATAGTAAGATATGTTCCAAGTGAGGAGAGGACAACGGACCTGAAAGAGCTATGTGGCATGGACTAACGCCTCTTAAGACATTGGGTCTTACAAATAGTATCAGAGTCGACTCCGGATTCGAAGGTGCCCGACGGTATGCTCGGGTACTCTCCTCCCGGAGGACAGGCCCAAGGCAGTCTCTTGCACCTGACGGGGTCATCAGTGCTTTAAGTGAGGAAGATTGTAACATCTGTCCCACATCGGATATTATAAGGATTATATCCATGTAACACGAGCTCTTCCTTTTCGAGCTAGGTGGCATGGACGCTCAAACCTACTCATGAAACATGTCCATCTTTGCACTTATCACCATGGGCGCTAAAACCTACTCAAACATGTCCATCTTTGCACTTATCGTGATGAAGCTGGAGATCATGGGGCGGCTCTTCTCCAGCGACATCGACCTCGACCGCGATTTCTTTATCTACACCTACCACTTCAACTCGCGCGACTGTCCTCGATCTCGCCCACCAGATGTTGCCCTCTACAACTACCATTGTGTTAGTACATCTGAAGACACCAATCATGCTTTACCCATCTATAGGAAATTAAATAATTGCAGAGGAAGCATTCAAAGCTTTCTCCTTTTCCTTATTTTCCTCTCCATTTGCCTTTAGATTCGGAGTCAGGACTCCATTACTTTCTCTATTGAGGATACGAATCGGTTTGGTGGGAGCTTTGACACTCCCTTTCGAACTTCCAGCACCTCTGCCACCGGACCTACCCATGTCGGCGAAGAAGAAAGAGACCGACGGGGGAAACCGCCCCAAAGGGTCGGGGAGAAACGCAAACCCTCACACACTCTCTTTCAAAATTGCAGCTGGTATTACCTTGTGAAGGGTCTCCAATTCTCCATTGTCACCCTGAATATGGCTATTGGCAGGGGGAGGGTGAGAAATGCAGGAGAGAATCAAAGCGACAGGGATCCAATTCCCATCTATGTCTCACAAACACGAACACCAGCCCGAGTCCTTTTCGGTCGTTGTCTCTCAAAATTCCTAAAGTTAAGAACCCCACCTACGTAAAAGATCTCCGGCCGATATCTTGCTGCAATACGTTCATGAAGGTGGTGAGCAAGGTTCTGGTTGGTCGGATAAAACCCTTGTTGGCTGATCTCATTGGAGATAATCAAGGTGCTTTTATTCCGGGGCGATCTCTTGCTCACAACTGTGTTGTAGCTCTTGAGATTGTTAAAGGGTATGGTACTCAGAGAATTTCCCCACGATGCACAATGAAAGTTGATTTACAGAAAGCATATGATTATGTCAGATGTGACTTTGTAAGGTTCGCGTTGGAGGAGATGGACTTTCCGGGGAAGCTGATTGATGTGATTATGTGTTGTGTTTCTTCCACCTCTTTTTCCATCTTGATTAATGGCACTCCTGATGGATTTTTTAGGGGGAAGAGAGGGCTCCGTCAGGAAGATCCGCTATCTCCGTACCTTTTTGTGATTTGTATGGAGATGCTAAACAGAATGATCATGGAGGCTGGAGATAACCCAAATTTCAACTTCCACCCCCGCTGTGAGAGGTTACAGATTACTAGTTTGGCTTTCGCAGATGACCTGCTACTGTTCTGTCGGGCTGACCCGATTTTTGTGAGCATTCTTCAGAATTATCTTGACAAATTTTTTGAGGCGTCTGGGCTGAGGATCAATACCGCAAAGAGCACCTTGTTTGTGAGGGGTATGTCTGCTGAGAATGCGGCAGAATTGTCTGATCAGATGGGATATCAGATTAGCCAGTTCCCTGTTTCATACCTTGGCACCCCGTTGCATTCGAGGCGTGTTCAAGTGGATGAATACAGTGGGTTGTTTGAGAAAGTGGAGAGCAGATTGAATGTCTGGGTCACAAAACACATATCGTACGCAGAGAGGATCCAACTTATAATATCTGTACTGGAAGGGGTGTTTGGGTTTTGGGGCCAAACTGCAATTCTCCCTAAGACAGTGGTGCATGCTCTGAATGGGAATTGTCGTCGATTCCTTTGGCATGGGAATTCGACTGGGACTAGGAGTTTCTGGGTATAAAGCAGATTGAAGCTCTGAATAGAAGCAGATTTGTTAGCCTCCTTGGAGATGTAATACTCGACAAAGAGAGCATATGGACTAGGTGGGTGAAGGATGCTTACCTTTTGCATGATGATATATGGAGTATTAGGCCGAAGGTGCATGACTCCTGGCTTTGGAAGGAGGTTCTAACCATTCGGGATGAGATGTGCAGGGCTGGTATTCTGGGGCATGATCTTGACACGAGACCGATCCTGAATGGAAAGGGTAGTATGGATGGTCGCAAAATCTATGAAGCTATTCGAAAGAGAGCCCAGCTTGTTGATTGGGGTGGGATGCTCTGGAATGGTGCTCACTCCAAGAAATGGTCCTTCGTGGTATGGGTGGCAGTCCACAATAGGTTGCAGACCGGACGGATTGTTAAGCATTGGCGGGGTCTTGATGTTGTTGTGTGTCCGCTCTGCAAGCTAGCAGAGGAGTCTGAGCATCACTTGTGGTTCGAGTGCCAGAAGATCTTGATTTCCAGAGATATTGTCTGGTCTTGGATTGGGCTGCCGAGAAGACCAGGTGGGATTGAGGAGTGGCTGGCATGGTTTGCCAGTGAGAGCCCTACGGTACAAAAATCTCCAGTTTTCGTGGAAAACTGTTGGTTTTCTGTGCATTTATCTACTTCACATGGTTAGGGAGAAACGAAGTAGAGTTTGGGGGAGAGGCTTGTTTGCCGGTTGCTTGGGCTCATCGCGCGAGTAATGAAAAATTGTAAGTCCAGAATACCCTTGAGATGCAAGTGCAAGTCATCCAGGGATAGAAGATGGGTGAACAAAGTCACAAAATATCTAGGTAATTTAGGGAGTGTGGGGTGCAGTGGTGATACAGTGGTAGGGGGTATACCGTAGGAGACACGCTTTTGTATCTTTTGTGCATGGCGAAAGCCACCTTTGGCAAGGCTATTTTGTCTTGCCCCTTTTGTTATTACGCATTACTTTCGATTTACCACTTCAGGAAATTAAACAGTTTTAAGAAATCACAGTTGGTACTCTTCTTCGTCGTCTTCGCAAGCATCCAAGGCAGAGTCGTGATCCATGTTGTCGAAAGTTGTCTTCTTCGTCGTGGTTCAAATCGATCTCGTTGAAGAGGTCGCTCTTCACTCCAGAGACAGATCTGATAGCGTAGGCTTGCAAGCGCCCTGACCAGCTTTTTCCTTTTCTCCACCCCATAATCTAGTGTCCGAATGGCCGAATCCGGCGGCAGGTACTCCAACCCCATCAATCGCGCCACCAATGATGGCGCCACAGAATGCGAGTTATCCTCTTTAAGGGGATTGTTCTTCATGAACGCAAATCGTAGATCTGAAATTTTTGGGTTTTTCTCCTCATTCATGTTCTTCATTAGGGGTTCTCACTATCGATCCGAGGGTTGACAGAGATCTGAACTGCTACCATGGTGGCGGAGCTCTGAACTGCTACCGTGGTGGCAGAGATCCGGGAGAGACAGAGTCGAGCCTGGCCTCAAGGGCAGAGGAGGAAGAAAGGGAGGCTAAGTGGGCAGAGGAAGAAGGAGGTGTAGGCAACCTACAATTGCAACCCATCTTTGCTCAATAGATACAAAACACCCATGTTTTAGCGCCTAGTGCAACAACTCTTGGTGCAACAACAATCTCCCGTTTGACTTGTGGTGGTTGTGATTTGGTAGCAGTGGGTGGCAATGTAGTTTTTTTACCCGCACGTGAGGGCGTTTTTATGAAGAAAAAATGAGATTATTAAAAAATTAACATTTTATATGACTTTTTATCATCATCTTAAGAAAACGTGTATGAATAGTAAATTACTTATAAAAGTAAACGAAGGGAGTATATTTGTAAATAGAAAAAAAAGTTATAAAAAGCTTAAGGGTGAATAGGTGTTGAAAATATAATTCCAAACACTAATTAAATTAAAATTTTATTTTTATCTCATTTAAAACAATAATATTAAGAAGGGCTGGATGACCCTTAAACTTTATACAGTATGGAAAAAGCTTATGGTAAAATCATCTGGAGATATATTGAAGCCGTCCTCAAAAAATTTGGGTTTCACTCAACTTTGATAAATTGGGTGATGAAATGTATCACAACTTCAACTTTTTCGGTCCTCGTGAACAACTGTTTGGGTGAAGAGTTCAAACCTTAAAAAGGAATCCGTCAAAGTGATCCGCTAGCCCCTTACATATTTGTAAATTGTCATGGAAAATTTAGCAAGAAAACTCAAAGAAGAGGCATTGCTAGAAGACGCTCTTGTGGAGATCAAACTCATGTCTAATGGGAACGTCGTTGTTCCACACTTTCTCATGAGATGTCTATTCCGCTGATGAGTTTATGCATATGTCTCCTTGATATCGAAACGTCAGTCTCTTGACTTTCTCATGTTCTCGACATTCGCAGTCTTCACTTGGTATTCTTCAACTATCTCGCTGCTGATTTTGTTTGTTGAGATCTTTTGTAACTGGGTTTTTCTTCTTGTAATTGTTTTGTCTTGTTCTATCATGACGGTTAACTCATCCGACGTTAACCAATTTCCTTCGGCCTCTCGATTTTCCAGATTTCTCTCGTCCTATGTAATTTCGAATTATTTCATTTAAAAAAAAAGGGGCGGTTTGGTGTAATATACCCAAAAATGAAATAAAATTCCCAGACAGAAAAAGGTTGCAACTTTCAAGGTAGTGCTGCACTGATGCAGTATCGCAAAATCGCAACTGCATACGCTTTGCAGAGAGAAAATGGCGAGCCAGAGGCCATGGAAGGTGGAGTACGCCAAGTCCTCGAGGTCTTCTTGCCGCACTTGCAAATCCTCCATCTCCAAGGAGACTCTTCGTCTTGGCAAGATGGTCCAGTCCAAGCACTTCGACGGCCTCATGCCCGTAATGACTATTGAAAACCCTCACTTTCTCTCTCTATCAATCTTCCGTTCATTTGCGAATTTCATCTCTCGAAGCATTGCATTTTCTACTGCATTGTTGTTCTTTCTCATAATTGCGATCGCTCTTCTGTTTCTGTTTGTCCTTTTTTTTTGTTCTTTACCGTAGCTGTCTCCGTTGATGCCGAAAAGGGGCTTTTTGAGGATGTAATTTTCTCGTGTGGTTACTTTATTGTGAAAATTCGACGATCTTGGTTGCGAATTTCGTGTCTTTGTGGTTGGAATTAGGGTTTTACTTGTTCGGATTTCTCAAAATCCTGTTGTTTATCCTAATGCTGATGATATTACTGATCTCATGCACTAATTTCTTGTTTTTTGTTCTACACATTCTATGAATCAATGGATATGGCTTTGTAGGTTGCTTTTTAGTTAGTTACTGAAATAACCTTTAAAATAGCATCATCAAAGGGCGGGAAAGAACTTGATACATCTCCTCTAAAGCCTTTGCAACTTTGAATATGTCTGGTTCTAGTAACAAGAGTGATGTGAATTATGAATCCACTATTCACAATCGGTTAGTTAAACTGTTAAAGGGCATACACGGTTATTTAAGGGTGGTGACATGTTACTGTTAAGATTGACAGACTTAGTGGTGTTATTATTGCAAATGTTTGCTTTTCATATGGCTAGTTTATCTCCTTTTTTTCTAGTTTGTTATATGATACTTCTGTTATGGTTTTACCTTTTTGTATTTCGAATACAAATTTCAAGTTTATTATTGGAGACTACCTGATTGAGTCCATGCAGTAGACAATTTGAAAATAATTTTCCGCTGGTTTGAAATTTCTCCCCAAAATCCTAATCAAATTTATATACAGCTTTTGATCTTTGTGTGTGGCAGCTGCTTTTGTATTCTAATTCTGCTTTTCCCCTTACACAGATGTGGAGCCATGCTGACTGCATCATGTTGAAAGCAAACCAGATTAAATCGTAAGCCCTGGCATACTCATTTTCTCATCGTAGTTGATGAATGTGGGAACGGTTGTCTTCTTTTACTTTGTACCAAATCCCTTATCAGCTATCAAGGGGGTTGCTGTACTATGATGCAGCATTTGACTGCTGACTGAACTTGTTTATTGATGCTCTCAGCATTGACGATGTTGGAGGAATTGAATCTCTTCGATGGGAGGATCAACAAAAGATCAGAAAATATATAGAGGGTAGTGGAAAGGCTGGTTTAGTGGTCACACAGACGCAGCCCATGGTCCATGGAGTGGAGGTTTCAAAAGCTTCCCGTGCTGCTTGCAAGAAATGCAGTCAAAAGATAATGAAAGGAGAGGTAACAGTGGGATCTGAAAAGATCATTATGTCGTATTAACTTTATCTAGTAAGATACGAATCTCAATGTATTTTTTCTGATCCTGTTTTTATTGTCCAGTCCAAATGTCTCCCATCTTATATTTCCTTTCCATATTCTTATGGATAATTTCACAGCTCTTTTGCTAACTATTCAACTTACAGTCTGTTATTCTATTATCAGGTGCGTATATCTGCCAAACCTGAGGGTCAAGGAGCCAGGGGATTGGCATGGCACCATGCAAATTGTTTCATGGAGTTGTTCCCTAAAGTTGAAGTGGAAAAGTTGCCTGGGTGGGTTGACATTCCAGCTTCTGATCAAGCCACTGTCCATTCTCTTGCTAAAGGAAAATCTGCAGCAGGCAGTGGTAGAACTTGACATTCAGCATTGTTATTTTCTACTTGTGTTTGAAGCTTTGCTTTTTGAAGCATCTACATTGTTCTAAATTTATTTTCTTCTTCAGGGTCTGAAAATAAAGTCCAGGAACCAATGGGTGCTTCTAAACGGAAAAAGATGCTTGATAGTGATCAAAATACCAAGATTGCTAAAATTGATCCTGATGGTTCAGTGAGGAAGGGAGTGTCTGAAAGGAATACTGTCAATGCGGCGCTTGAGAGCTCGAGAAAAGTGGAGGTAGAGAAAAAACTGGAGGAGCAAACGAACAAATTGTGGGCTCTAAAAGACGATCTTAAGAACCACGTTGGAACAGCTGAAATGCGAAAGATGCTCGAAGCTAATGATCAGGACTCCACAGGATCAGAGCTTGTCTTGAGGGACTGCTGGTAAGTTCAACTAAGGTGCATTAGAAATGAAAATTTACAAACAGATTTTTTTTTCTTTCCATATCCACTATTTTATCATGCTAATCTTATGCACCCATTTCTTTTGTATCACTTTTACTTTTACTTTAATGTAAGGATTTTTTTTAAAGATGCAAATGTTAGTTGGTTGCTGCTGAAATGAGGATCTGACACATGTCATACTCCTTGTTTAAGTGCTGATGGGATGCTTTTTGGAGCACTCAAGAAATGTCCAATGTGTTCTGGCTGTCTCCGTTACTCTCGAGGTGGAGGTGTGTACGTTTGCAGAGGCTTTCTGTCAGAATGGAGCAAATGTTCTTACGCTACTACTCAACCTGAACGTGTTAAAGGCAAGTGGAAGATCCCAGAAGGGACAGAAAATGAGTACCTTTGCAAGGTATTTTTACAATGGGCTGGCCAAAAGGAAAATAACACATTGCTTATTAATGTGGATCACAACTTAGTTTTAATTGACTGGTTTACAGTGGTTCAAGTCACAAACGGCTTCTAAACCAGCTCAGATAGTATCAGCTGCACAGTCCAATGTGACTTCTGGAAGTCAAGTTTCTAACCAGCGTACTCAGTCTGCTAATGATAAGTTAGGAGATCTAAGAGTTGCTATTTGTGGGTCTAAAAAAGAGTCTGTGGTATGTTTTTATACTCGAGACTTTTCAATCTCTTACTTACCAATTTACCATCACAGTCACGTTGACTAATCTTGATTTTGGACTCCACTTGTACCTTTCTAATTTTTTTGTTCAATTCTTGTATCTGTAATATCATAGTGCTTTGTTTATTGATTGGTCATTATATCTTTCATTAATCATTGTGCATATTTTTTTTTTCTCAACAGAAAGAGCTCAAGAACCAGATTGAGGCAGAAGGTGGTCAAGTTCATCCCAAGATCAAGACAGGTCTTGTAACATGTGGATTTAAGTTTGATACTCTATCTCCCAATAAAGAGCTGAAAACATTATTTAAATCCGGAATTAAGTTTCATTGCTTGCCTGTTTCTATGCAGACACTAATTGCTTGGTTCTACTCACGGGCGAAGATTTGACTGAGACAGATCTTGAGATTAGGAAGGCTAGGTAAACCAGTCGAGACATCTTTATTATATTTCATCAGGAAATATCATTTTCTATATATTAAACGCAGTTAAACCAAACGCTTGCAGGAGGATGAAAATACCTATTGTAAGAGAAGATTATCTAGTTGATTGTATTGCGAAAGAGAAAAAGCTTCCATTTGATCTATACAAAATGGAAGCAATTGGTGAATCTTCCAGCATGACCACCATCAAAGTGAAAGGCCGAAGTGCTGTCCATGAGGCATCTGGACTGCAAGATTATGGTCATATTCTCGAGGATGGCCCAAACATCTATAACACAACCTTGAACATGTCTGACCTATCCACTGGTGTTAACAGGTTTGTTATGCTTTCGTTCAGAATCTACATTGTAAGACCTAGGAACATTTTGCCTTTATAGGGACGGGGGGGGGGGGGGGGGGGGGGTTGCTCACTGCTCAGAAACCTTTTTCAGATGTCACCTTTACTCCCTGTTCAGCTGCTCTAGAATCCTTTCATCTTTTCTTGCATATTTTTGTCAAAATATGATGCAGTCTGATGCATAATTCTGCTTTCCGCCTTTTGTCCAAAGCTTATTTTTTTCGTCTCTAAGCATCTTTTTGTGCCCTATAATGTTATTTGCTAATAGATTATGATTTCTTGTGATCTGTGAAGTTACTACATCCTTCAAATAATTGAAGAAGATAAGGGGAAAGAGTGCCATGTGTTTCGTAAATGGGGTCGGGTTGGTGAGCCGAGAATTGGAGGGGAGAAAATGGAGACGATGTCAAAACAGGGTGCAATTGAAGAATTCAAAAGGTTGTTCGTGGAAAAGACTGGAAATCAGTGGGAGGCATGGGTGCAGCGGCAAAACATTCAAAAGCGTCCTGGAAGATACTTTCCGTTGGATATTGTACCTCTCATACTATACCTTCAGTTTTGTCTGCCTGTTGATAGTTCACTTCTCATTCTCACACTCTATATCATTTGCTTTTAAAAGGATTATGGGACCAGCAAGCAGGTCACCAGGAAACATGCTAATGATGATAATTGCCAACTTGCTCCTGCATTAGCAGAGTTGATTAAGATGCTCTTCAATGTGGAGGCATACAGGTTGAATGCATATTTTTTTTTTGTATATGCCTTATTCCTGATTGTACTACTTCATGCTTGCATTTATGACTGTTGTAACTTGGCAGAGCTGCTATGATGGAATTTGAGATAAATTTGTCAGAGATGCCGCTGGGAAAGCTGAGTAAAAGCAACATCGAGAGAGGTAACCACTTGATGGGTTGGTATATTAGTTTGTTCTTGTTTTTCTAATTTGCCAGTTGTAATTTGTAGGTTATCAAGCTTTGACCCAGTTACAGAATTTATTGAACAATGATGCTCTTGATCCATCTATGAGAGAAAGCCTAATCGTTGATGCCAGTAATAAGTTTTTCACCATAATACCATCCCTTCATCCACATGTAATTCGAGATGATGATGATTTCAAGTCAAAGGTAAACATCATTTTTTGGGTGCTCACTGTCCCTATGCTTAAGCACATTGGTTTTTATATGTAAGGTTCTTAGGGACAACTTATTTCAAATAATATCGCTAGGAAGGGATTTAACCATATCAGGAGAATAATTGTATACAATGATTTGCAAATACCTCTGTCCTGAGCATAACATGTGTAGTAAATAATTAAGTGAAAGCTTCAGTGTGCGTCCTCCAGATTTTAGTGGCCTGGAGCACCTTCCTAGTGTAGTCACATCTAAACCAAAGATGCTCCCTTGTTTTCTAATTTGGTAGTACAAAATACACCCGTCTTTAACAATCAACTGCATCTGTGAAATTTTGTGAACAATGTGGAGTCTGCCTGCAGTTGGGGATACAAGCGAACCAAGAGATGACTGAGTTTCTTGGCATGTTAAGACCTTCCCGAACTATTTGCCCCAAACACTTTGCTTCCAAGGGCTTTGAACAGCTTGTAAGCTATACCTGTAGAAAAGGTCCTTCTTGACTTTAAGATGTGAATATTTGATGTAACATTTTGTGAGTATAGAGTGGTAGACATCCAAGATATCATCTTTGACATAGAGCAGTGTCTGCCATCCCCGACTAAGCTGTAGGCCTGCTCTCGACAGGCCAAGTTAAACTTCGATCAAAATGCTTGTTTGCATTCTGTTTTAGGCGTGCTCGTCAAAATTTATAGAGCTTTAGGTGGGTAAATAACACTTTTGATCTTGTGTACTAGTAGTGGCCATGTTTGAAAAATCTAGATGAAATAAATTATGAATTAAATGTTAGCTAGCTTATATAATATAATTGCCTAATTGACTCATGAATTCCTAGAGATTGAGCATCTTCACAATGCTTTTGAGTTGTGTAGGTAAAAATGTTGGAAGCTCTCCAGGACATTGAAATAGCCTCCAAACTTGTGGGTTTTGATGCCAGTAATGACGACTCCCTTGATGAGAACTATAAAAAGCTCCGTTGTGATATTTCTCCACTGCCTCATGATAGTGACGATTATAGATTGATTGAGAAGTATCTTATGTCTACTCATGCCCCTACTCATACGGTGAGTCAATCTTCAAATAACCAATTTCTGCTGTCTGCTTTATTCCATATTGAAAGAATTGTTGCACATGGTGTCAATTTTTAAAATAATCTTGGGAAACATCATTAGGATTGGGAGCTTGAGCTGGAAGAAGTCTTCTCCCTTGAGAGACAAGGAGAGTTGGATAAATTCGCTCCTCACCGTGAAAAACTTGGCAACAGAATGCTCCTTTGGCATGGTACGTTTCAAATTCAAACCTTGCTTCACGACATCTTTCATACTGTTGCTTTTATGATCCTATTAATAAAATATGCATCTTCTAAATAGAGTTTGTTAAGGTCTGGCTGAAATTGATTTTTCCTTTTTTCTTGCCAAGGTTCTCGTCTGACCAATTTTGTGGGTATCCTCAGCCAAGGATTGAGAATAGCTCCGCCTGAAGCTCCTCCCACCGGCTATATGGTCTTTCGTCCATATTCTTTTCCCTTTTTTTTTGGTGTTATTTTTGCCATAGTATTCTGTTCCATACTTGAGCGTTGTTTGTAGAGATTCTGATTACTAGTGATTGAAATACTTCTCCATGCAGTTTGGAAAGGGGGTTTACTTTGCTGATATGGTCAGTAAGAGTGCTCAGTATTGCTTTACTGACAAGCAAAATCCTGTGGGGTTGATGCTATTGAGTGAAGTCGCACTTGGTGAAATTTATGAGCTGAAGAAGGCCAAGGTAACTACAACAAGTTGATGTTTCCATTCAGTAGATATCAGGTTATGAAGGCTAGCCGGGTTTTTTCCCCAAAAGGAATTACCCTATATTTAGAATTGCTGAATGTATTGTGTTTACGATTTACTCTGGACGTCCTATTTCTCTCGTAAGTACATCCTCTGCTTTAGCCTGGAGTTGCTGATGCTGCCAAATCTTGTTTTCAGTCCATGGACAAGCCTCCCAGGGGGAAGCATTCCACGAAAGGGCTTGGCAAGAAGATACCTCTAGAATCGGAATATGTCAATTGGAAAGATGGAGTGGTTGTTCCATGTGGAAAGCCAGTTGATTCGAAAGTGAAAGCATCAGAACTCATGTACAATGAGTACATTGTCTACAATACTGCTCAAGTAAGTGAAGACTGCCTCTTAGTATATTTGACGTTTCCTCTAACAAAGCAATTCTTATTAGCCGTTTCGCCTTTGCATGTGTGTCTCTCGCAGTTGCTTCAATTGTCATATCAAAATTATTATAAAGAAAAAGTTAGGCAGGCCAATTCACTATGGTTAAAACTGTTAAATGTACATGTAGGGGCCGTAGGGCATATCAAGGGGCATTGTGCTTGCTTTCGAAAATTTGCAAATGGCTGATATATCATACTCCCTCCGTATCGCAATACTTGTTGTTTTAGACTAGTAAAGTAAAGGTGTATCAAAAAACTTGTTTTAGCTATAATTATTATCTTTAGGTAATGATTGCTCTTTTTATAGGTAATAATTGTTGCTTTTAGGTGTTTTAACCAATAAAAGTAAAGTAAATATAGGTTTTGTTAATAAGCTTGCATAGAGCTAAAACAACAAGTATTGCGATACGGAGGGAGTATATGGAAACTCCTTAAAAGTATGTTGGATAAATTTTTACCTGCTCTTCTTGGAATCTTGGACAGGTTAAGATGCAGTTCTTGTTGAAGGTCCGATTTAAGCACAAGAGATGAGGCCTTGATGCAGTAGCAGTAATTTTTTGGCTTTAGGTATGTGTATATAACTTCTAGGTCTGGTCAGTTGAGATTGCCTTTTGGTTCAAACTCAGTCCCATTATGGTTTGCTAGGATTGCAAACCATTCGTTTCTAGTATGCATCTGCATCTGCACCTGATCCGGTGATCTCATTTTGGGGTTGTATGGAGATCACCCTAGTAAATGATCAAATCCCTTGGATTTTATTTCTGCTATGTGTACAAAAGATCTTGTTTGTTGCCATTAAAAAACCATTAGCATTCTCCCATCAACTCAGACATGCCAATTAGGTTGAGCAAGCTGGGTTTCGGTTATTTTTCAGGTTAGGTAGCGTTTGATTTTTCGACGATGGATACCCGACCTATGTACATGCAGGGCTCTGATCGCAAAAGACGATAAGAAAGACTGAATGAAGAATATCATCAACATTCAAAGAACGAACAAGAAAACCACTGCACTTGGCTTCAAAAGCTTCAACTCCAGTTGGACGCCATAATCATAAATCCTGTACTTCTGTACTTCTGGATAAGCCTTACCAACAGGTCAAATCCTGGTAGGGGGGACTTCAACCGATGTTGGGTGCATTGGGTCGGATTTTAGGGATGGGTCACTTCCTTGAACAATTTAAGCAGTTTTTCATTTAGAGTCCATTCTTCGACAGCAGTCCCGTGATAACACGAACGATGCCTAATGACACAACAGTTCGAAAGATACTCATTCGAGTATACAACAACAACCCAGTGTATCCCGCGATAAAGCGGGGTTTTGGGGGTCGGGATGTACGCACTCTTTCCCCGAATTAGTCAAGATAGTATTTTCGGAAGACTCAGAACAATTAAGCATAGGAAACACAACCTCCCAAGTCACCTAGTAGGAGATTAGGTAATAGATAGCAGATAGATAGAAAACAGATATGTAGATAACCGATAGAAAGCAGAAAGAAAGGCAGAAATGAAGCAAAAAAGAAATGTCCTAGCACCCATCCTGAGGATTCTAAACATCCGGAGCCCAAATACATCTCCTCCAGTGGTCCCTATCCGAAGCCATATCCTCCGAAAAGTTCAGCGCATTGAGATCCTGTCGAATAACCTCCATCAAGCTCCTTTTTCGGTCTACCTCTCCCTCTGCACCAAGCTCCAAGCTCTCACACCTTTGAACAAGCGCTGATATTTGCCTCCTACGAACGTGCCCAAACCACCGCATTCAAGTATAGAAGGAAATAAACAGAGAACCCAGAAAGGTAGTGAAAAAACACCCAATCTCGGTTGGAAGGTGCCAAGAGAAATACAAGAGGCAGCCAAATTTAGGCTTCAAGGATTCCCACTATCCTCTCTTTTTCATTCTTTGAAAGAGGGAGGGAATCGAGAAAACAAGCAAAACTTTTACAGGCACTTATAGTATTACTATGACAATTGACAACAACCACACAAAATGTAAGCAAAACTAACACACTTTGATTGCTTAAAGACTAGAAAGCACCTCACAATTTACAAAACAAAGCAGGTCATACAATTGCCCGGAAACCAGAAGCCATGTTAGATGACTGTTTCCGTTTGCAGTATCTGCACAAGGGACCATAACACATCCATCCTGTGCATGTTTCTGTTGTTCTGCCCCTGCAATATATATCGTCGATAATTTCAGTCCTCCAACATACTACATCCGTTCGGAAAAACTTGACACTTTACTATTCATGCACGCTTTTTTAGGAGATAAAAACTATATAAAATATCGAGTTTTTTTAATAATTTTTTTAACAACTTCGTAGTTATTATTAATAAGTACAAACTTGTTAAAAAAAATTTATAAAAAAATGAATATTTTATATAGTTTTTATCATTGTAAAAAAGCGTGCATGAATAGTAAACGACAAGTTTTGCCGAACGGAGGGAGTAATATATATGCACTAGCACCAATAAAGATGCATGTGTTGTTTCACTATGTATCTTTCACTGTGTGTTTTTCGCAACAACTCAGTGCTTCTTAGGTTGAGCAAAGTCCAAAAAGGCAACCAAAGATCACCAGTTTAAAATTCTTGCAAGTTCGCAACTTCATGTAATAAGTGATTCATTGTGATCTCACTTAACTTGATGCAGGTTTGCAATGTAAAATAAGGTGTCAAGAATGAAGCAATATATCTCCTAATTAGTGTTTACCTCGACCACAAATCGCATCCATGTTTTGTCTCCATGGCCCTCGGTCTTGCCCTTCAAGATAGTTAGGCCTAGGCCCCTTATAACCTCAGCTATTTGAAGAAAATGGCCACAATCCTCACATGACATCTGCAAGTTTGATGGGAAAGGGACTGTTGAAATTTCCAAAAGTATGGAGTTCTATTGAACAAATCTTTACAATCACATTTTGCTTTTCGTGTCTTGTACAAAAGATAATCTAATGCAGAAAAGGCTTACCTCAATCAGCATTTGCCCATTCATATTGAGATTTTCCACCACAATCGGGCAAATCTTCATATGGCCGCCTACCTCCACTGCCCAGCTTGCGCCCTGCTCATAACTAGAGCTCCCGTCTTTATTGACCTGCACACACAATAAAAATACAAATCTATAGCTGTTTTGGGATATTTGGAGGATATAGTTGAGGTCAAAAGTGGGACGACAATGTTGCATCATGATAGCAATCAAAGGATCAGAGTAAGATTTCTAATTAATTTTTCTGGATCAGAACTGTTGGACCTTACCCTTGATCTCACACAACTATTAAGCTTGTCAGAGTGTTTGGAAATGCCTTGGAGAAAGAGCATATGCTTGATTGTGCGCTCCAACAACGAGTCAATACTGCACTGCAAAAAATACACCAGCAAATCTAAGCACACACGTTCTCAAGTAAATGTTCATGCAGATCAACCTCCAAAACAGCAAAAAGATTACCTTTGATCCATTTGGAACTAATTCTCGCAACTCCTTAATACGATCCTGAATCAATTGTCTATCCCTTGGCCGAGGGCGGCAGCTTTCACCAGGTCTTGCTCTTTTCTTGTTTCCTTTTGCTGGCTCAGTTGGTTTCAGGGATTGCCCTTTGCATAAGCTGGGACTCGACAATGAAAACCCATTTGAAGTCCTCATGCCAAAGGACTCAGATGAATTCATGCAGTGCTGCATACTATTCTCAAGAATGGAAGAGCAATCCATTGAGTAACATGCTGAACCAACTGTTTGGCTAGTATTGCTGGAAGGCTCGGGCATCTTTTCAGTAGTCAATAAAGAGTCAGCAGATGTAGCAAATGACTTTACACGCTTGAAAGTGCCGTCTTTTTTGCAAAAGTTAGCTACCACAGCTTCTAGAAGATGATCTGAGCCCGTTTCTGATGTAAGCATGCTATGCTCCATTCCATCTGCTATGTCAGAAGCTGTTACAGGTTCTAGTTTCTCAGTTTCCCACCATGAAGGACAGTTTTTTTCCAGAAAGGCTGGTCCGAGAGCCTCATGAAGCTCATAACCAGCAGAGAGCTTATAAGATGGTGTCAGGGACTCGAGATAACTATCATCAGCTCGGAATTCCAGGTTCTTTCCTACATCCCTTTGTAATTTTTGATCGAAAGATTGTGAAGATGATGAATTGTTGCACTTGACATCATACTTACACTTACTAGTAGAGAGTATAGCATCATACAGATGTTGGTTTTCTGCCATATTACATTGAGAAATTGAAGTAACCTTCTGGACAGTGTTGTCATTTACTGCCTTCAGTTCTTGCTGTTTATATGCTGAGTGAACCATTTTGGCATCCCCAACAACATCTGAAATGGACGAATCTAGTCCACTGTTCCTTGCCAATCCAGAAGCCTCAGAGACATGAAGAGGTAATGTATCACCTTGTTTTTGGAGACGCCCAAATGTGTTTCCCCCCATTACAGTTTTTGCAGGGTCAACCAGACATCCATGCACAATATTTGCACTCAAAGGCATGCCTATGCCTGGCTGGGAGGGAAGGAAATAGAAGTTAGATACTTAGCTTTCTACAAATGCAAGTACACAGAGGAATTATCCAAGATAAAGAGAATAGGAAGAAAAAAATCCACACCATATGCAGCATTGTTTGGAGGCTTTGTTGCATCGGGTTAGAGACATGATTTGCCGAGGAATCTTGGATCGTTGAAAATGCATCTCTGAGACGGGTCACCAGCTTAAAATCCTCATTCACCTATTGCAAAACGGAGAAGTAATTAATATCAAAAAAAAAAAAAAATCAACACAAGGAGATTTTCCAAAATGCCAGCATCCTTCTTAAGGTTTATATCTAAATAGATTCACACACATACGCACATGCATGCACAAGAATTTTTTTTTCCCTTTGAAAGTCTCATCCTATGATATAGATAAATATACTTCATTGTTTCTTAAATGGTGTTCAGCCCTCTTCACTGTTTTCTTGAAATGCTTATCTATGGAATGGTAAAATCCAGAACATCAATCATGGTCAGGCAATCAGGCTAACACATCAAGGAATTCTAGCATCACCAAGGACATAACACTATCACATATTCTTGATATATTCTCTATTTTCTCAAGGCTTTGGAAAGTTAGAAGCATAACTCTCGGGTCTTGTTTCAATAATGCTCTCTCACACATAATCCAAAAAGCATGCAGATCTAACAGAAGTTGATAAACTTTTATCAATTAGTTTATTGTGAAATTCCCAAGTAAGCAATCAGAGAAAATTTGTTCGGAGAACAATTTACCCTCAAAAGACAATCTCCTCTATCATGTAAAAATGACAAACTAAGATCTCATTCAAGAAGAAAGATTTGAGTGAATGTCAGAAATTTGTATCCATGCTCCTTTTGCAGGTAGCATAAGTTAAAACAACAAAAAAATATGCAAAAGTAAACCAAAAAAGGTAATCAGTCAAGCATAACTGACTTTATTCATGGAGCCAAGCTGCAGAACACCATGGGGAAGTACAGCTGCAACAGCAATGGTCTGACAAGAAAGCCACAAAAAACCCATCAGAGGCCACTACAACAAAAGGCAGGTAAAAAACATGTCAACAGTAACTAGTAAAACTAATTAATGTAAGTTCGTCCTTGAAATTCATACAAGGCAACTTTGATACAGAGAAGCAAATGTCAAGATGCAGATGCAACTTCAATTGCCAAGGCATACCTGAATCCCAGCTAAAAACTGTGCTTGCCACCCATCAGAGTGCTGAAAAGAGGAAAACTAAACCATGAAAATCATATCAAGAAAATGAATGAATCAAAATCTGTTGAATAGGCTCCAAATATGTCCTTTTCTCCTTAAAGAATTAATCAGGAGATGTCACCTCAGATGATGATAATGAATTCGCTGCATGTTCATCCGCAAAAATCCATTGATGCTTCCCTGTAACAGCGGTCTGCCCAATAATCCTGTCAACCGGCATCTGAGTTTAGTCCAACCACACAACTGATATTTTAAGTCCCACAAGTTTTCACAAAATCCAAGAAATATTTAGGGCCAGTATAAACGTAAATTTGCAGATAATAGAATTTATAAGAAGTGCGAGGCAATCTCCACCACTAGATCAGCTATCTTAGTAAAAGCAGACTAATTCGAACATTCATGGATGAATCATACCCCTCGCCTATAGAATATACATAATACGGCATTTTTGCGACAGCCAACCCAAGAGCATCATGGGGGAAATGACCATCACGCAATCTTCCAAGCGCTTCACTGTACTGGCCCTCACAAAGAACGCGCTTCGGATTATTCTGGTAGTATGCATCTTCCCAGGTGAGGACCCTGCGTTACATAAACTGAAGCACATGAATCGAATGGTTATCACATCTTTTAAAAAATTTCTACATCTACAAACATTCTTGTCCAAGTCATTCAGTTCATCTGACTTTGCACCCGAAACAAGCATCTCTTTAGTCTTTACAAATCAAATTTACACTAGAACAACAGAAACTTATCATAGCTCAACACTCTCACACTTCATCCAAGCAGCAGTCCTATCCTTTTTGAGCAAAGTACTGTCTATCTTAACTATAAACATCAGTAAATATCAAGAAAAGCCATCCCAAGTTTTAAACCTGACATAAACAAGAAGCAAATGCTATTTACTTCCCGTTACAATAGCTAAAAAGAAACACTTACATCCCAGCACGGTGTTGGAGCTTCCAAAACACAGCATAATTCCACTCTGTATTCAAGCAAATGCTCCGAAGTAATTGTTGCAGGTGAGTAGCCATGATCACCAAGCTTAGCAAATGCAAAAAAATCCAAAATCTTCCCCACCCCTAGAGCTAAAAGAAACAAACTTCTCACACCCTCCAGTTGATGCTTTTGTCTGTCAAATGCAAACATCCAAGAAAATAGAAACCCCCTCCTAACAATCACCAATTCCCAAAACCTAACTTCCTCTGTATGATCCTCTGCCTGCCTGTTTCCTCCTTAACCCAGCTCTCCGTTTTATCGGTGGATCTCCTGTTGGCAGCAGCAAGCAATCTATCCCCATTTGCACTCAGAAACCCTCCTTAAAAACACACCCAAAATCACAATCCTCAACAACAAAATTCAGCAATAAAGAAAGTCACTCAACTCACTTCCAGAAAATAGAGAATTCTCACTGCCGCATTTCATCAAACAGGTTGCCATCATTTTTACCCCACAAAAAAACCCAACTAAGAAATCCACCAAAAAACTCAAATTTTCAGTGACAGTTGCAGAAAAAATTGCCTTTTCCAAGTTCAACTAATATCCGATCCCATCGATAATGCAAAACAATTTACAAATTCGAAATAGGACACAAATTATCTCCAGCTTTGCTTTGCCCAAGAACCCTAGAAATATTAACTGGACCGGAAATCAAAGGGAACTCTTGGGAGCACAAAAGAACAGAGTGAAAAGGGTTTTTGTTTCTTACTGATTCAACTACACTCGAAGCTCAGACACCGACGCTGAATTCCATTTCTATTACCCCAAATGGAAATCAATCTACAGAGGAACAAAAAGGGAAACCCTGTCAAGAATTCAATGAAGTGTGAATGAAGTCTGAAAATTTGTGTGGCTTTTTCCCTTTGATCAATCTTTATGGGGGAGGGAGAGAGAGAGAATTGAAATACAGTAAATAATAAATAAATAAAGTGCAGCTTTTTCACTTTAGTTTCCTGTGGCTGTAGTGTGGAATATGAAGCGGTCAATGCTAAACTACGCCGGCTGCACAGAGCGCACCGTTTTTCTTATCCTACGCACCTTGCGCACGGTAGACCGCACCATATCTTGTTTGATCATATGCGATTATCCTTGAAATGTATGATGTGATTGGGGAGGTAGAAGGAGAGAATGGATTGGTTTAGATTATATAAATGGATGAATTTGATCAAATCTACAACAAGGCAATGAGTAGTAATAGTTAGTTGATTTATTTTATTTAAATTTTTTTGAAATAGTAAAATGATTTTGTTTATGGTATTCTTTAAATGGCCAACAAAATCATTTCAAAGTGAAAATTTGCTTCTTATCTTTGCACCACTCTTTCTTACAGTGTCAATCATTTTAAAGCTCAACATCTATACAAAATAAAAATGGGAAATTTGCATTAAATAATCCTAACTTTGAGAATTATTGTGAAATAAAATATTACCTATAAGGTCTTTTTTTTTGGTCGAAAACTATAACTTGTAAGGTTGTAGAATATGGTATTAACTATTTGATAAGATATAAATAATATAATAGCGTGACAATGAGTTTTTATAATAATCAAAACTCATCTATTGTGTTACTTCTTTATTACACAGGTATAAAACGAGGAGTAGTCTTTTCCCTAATAGAAATAATGAGTGATAATGTATTCATAGGAGGGTCTAAAAGTATGTGAAAACCCAACGGAAATGAAAGTATAACAGAGGTTAGAGAGTTGTCTATTAGGACTAGGAGTTGTAAAAGAGTCACTATAGTAAACTAAATATTAGTCATGTTGCTGACAGGGACGGATTTAGGGGTGGACTGGTGTGTGTTGCAGCCCACCCCATTTTACTAGTGATGTATATAATATAGGTATGTATGTGGATATATTGTTTCATTGGCACACAATACATTTTACTATGTACATTTAAATTTGAGTCTATTTTTCATTTGACCAACAAAATAATGCACACAAAAGAAAGTTTGAAACCTCCTTATTATAAGGCTTTTGTTTTTCACTATTTTCCTTGAATGATTTTACTCTGGAAAAAGGTGTGGCCTCCTACACACAATACATTTTACTTACCCACACCCTAATTTGTCATCACACCCTAATTTGTCATCATCCGAATGTCAATATCCAAAGGAAATCCTCTAAACATTTGGATCTTTTCCCATTTCTTTGTACCCTAATTTTAAGTGTATTTATGATTGATACATTCAACTTATAAATTCGTTATCAACGCCACTCGTACATTACATATTATAGCCGTAAACAAGTATTTTATCGATACCTCGATAAAACAATTTAGACAAGCCCTAAAACATATGATCCTACCATACAACAATTGGACAAATGAATTCTATAGAAGCTAGGGTTACCCTATCACAAAAAAAAAGTGGTAGAAGAACCTACATTAATTGAGAAATGGTAATGATGGACTATATATGTTAGATGGCTCTATTTAATTTCATCCATATGTTTTTTCACATGGGAAGTGTTTGATGCATTTTGAGGACATAGGGATCAAAGAGTTCTCCAAATTGTACCATACCTACTCAACAACATCCTTTAAATATCATGATTTCCCCTCCCATAGTGAGATCTCTTTGTCATAATGACCATTGAGTTGTAATCATTTTTTTTTCCTCATATCATCTCAACTTTTTACCCTTTCCCTAGCTCTTATCTTTTTTAGAGCAAATGATTTTGTAACAAGTTAAATAAATTGCAATGAAGGAGTAAAAAACAAAATAATAGATGTGGTAAAAAGGAAAAGAAAATGAAATGATCACCATTCAATGATAGTTCTTTATAATTGCCTAACAAATGTGTGCTTTAATCAAGGAGGTTAAATTGGTCGGGAGTAATAGGTTGTCATTCACCTATATATAGCATACTAGTAGTAAACATCAATCATAATTTAAATCATTTTGCCCTAATTAATTCTTCATTTTTTTTGAAAAATCAAACTTAGATTCTGAAATTCACCCACAATTAATTTAGTGACATTTTAGCTAAATACTGTATTTAATTGTAAACTCCACAAGCTGAAGTTGCTGAATTTAAGAAATTTTAATTTATTATGCCCCTAATTATATTAGTCATTTCCATTTCCCATAAATGAGGAAAAAAAACAATTGAATAATGTACAAGATTTATAAATAATGTGTATAGATATATAACATATATAATAATTGGTATGAAACAACATGACTTGTTGATCATGATCATATGTGTGTCTTTAACCAGGTCAACCATGAACTTTTTATATGTATTGATGGTAAATGTTTGATTTATTTCTTCTACTTTTACTATTGTATACTTTATATATGTTTAGTAGAGAGACAAGGTCTATATAGAATAGAGAGGCCAAAAGGAATAAATGACCTTGGGGTTTCTTAATGGCCAATTTCAAACTTTGTTGGGTTATTCATGAAGAATAAGCAGCCTATGTATGGCAATGATCAAAAGTTGGGTCACAAAATTAATAAAATATTTACAAGATTGATTCTTCCTTTTCCAACTTTTTTAGTTTTTACACCCACTTTCACTTCATTTTGGCATAAAAATCTTATTCGAATATCTAAAGTGTGTTAGAGCTCGCAAATAAGGTTTATAAGCACCTAATATCCGTGCATAATATACTAAGATCTACTTTTAAGGTTGTATAATCGTAATTATATATTACTCCAAAATATGATAAGTTTAAGATGAAATTAATGGTAGTAAGTATAGTATACGTACATTTGATAATATATATTACAAAATTAGTCGCACAGATGCTTTTAAATTTTGCAAATCTAGCACATATTCTCTCAAATTTGTAAAAATGTACAAGTTAAGGTGAAGAGAGTAACTTGTTAGGTTGCACTCTATCATAGATATGTGCCCTTTTTGATGACGATGGTTTGGGATTTGGTTGCCTGCTTGTGGTTTGGGGTTTCGAGTTTTTTCGATCATAGTGGTAGAATTGGGAGACAAGTCGTATATCAGGTCTTCTCCTCTTCTTCGATTGGGAGTTTGCCAACAGTGGGGAAATTGGAAGGTGAGTCATAGCTCGATCAATTCTTCTTGTTACAACGGATTGAAAAGAATAATAAAAACATGCGAATTATGTGGTTCACCAACAATATGTTGACTAATCCACGATAGAAGAAGATCAAATTTTATTAGAAGGAAAATAGAGTTTCTAAAGAATACAGAATATGAGATATTTCAAGAGTTTATATCAACCCTGTGAAGATCGAGTGAGACTAGAATTGACCTCAAACCTGCAAACTAGATAAACAAACATTGCTAGATGACCGCCCCCTTGGAACCTGATGGCCAAGGGGCAGGGACCCCCCCCCCCCCCCCCCCGGATGATTATTGGTCAATTGTTTGATTCAAGGCACATTTAACACTTCGATCTCTTCTTCTTCTTTTTAGATCCGGAAGTCTCTTTAATTGGAGATGTCCGTAGGTACTCGTTTTTTATGCTTCAATTCGTGGCTTGACAAATCTGACAAATCTGAATTTTCAAGTGATAAACTACAAATCCTCATGTTCTCCAAATCCTCCATGATCATATAGGCTATATTTTTGGATGTATATATGTTAAGACCTAGTTGTTGGTGAGTTTCTTTTAAGTGAATGCATATGTCACTTAACTTCTTTTTGGGGGCAATGTATTGTTGCCCCTTAACTAAATCGTGTCTAGTAAATATCATTCCAAGGTATTGTCATGCACACTTTAAATCCTGGACAATGCTATTGTAATCTTAATTAGTTAAAATCTATTAACTCATAACAATGTGTTAAAATACATATAAATGTAAGTTCGAATCATATATAGACTATCAAAACCTATAATATATGAACAAATTGTAAGAAAGGGAGAAAGCAACGACGATACTATCTTTAGGTGATCAACAGACAGTGATATTAAGAGGTGAAAACTAATAGAATATGTGACAAAAGAAATCTTTCATGTGGTCAGAAATTTCGAAATTTAATATTTATCGATTATTTTAATTAAATGGGTTTTTTAAAGCAATGTATCCTATTTATATATACATATCCATATATGAGGTAAGTGTTATGTAATGTAAGACTGCAAAAAAAAAAAAAAATCCAAGTAATTGAAATTTCAAAGTCCACCAAACCCCTCTTATGTCTCATGATATAGACGTTCATCACTTTCACTCCCAAATGAAAGAAAAGCAAAGAGATATAAATGGAGCCAAAATCACCTCAGCTAGATTTTGCAGCGTTGCTTTTACCAACAATTTAACTTGTTAGTCTCCTATTGCAATCATAATTGTCCAAGCTTCATCACCAAGTAGTCAACATAGGCAGCCAATAATTTTTAAACAAACCATTTCAGATTTATTATTTAAAAAAAAAAAAAAAAACTCTTGGTGTGTTAAATTTGAAATGTCTTGTTTCTAGATCGATACTCCCTTTTTCCATATTGATAAGTATATGCCACCAATTTGTTGGCTTGATGAGCACTACATGTCCTAATTATATATAAAGCTTTGCAGTTAACAAACTAGCTAGAAATTCCTTTTTTTTTTGTAGATTTTTTGGTGATGGAATGTACAAATTAGTCAACCCACTTTGCCAAATTGCTAATATAAAT
Source organism: Persicaria tinctoria (assembly GCA_037127255.1). Classification (NCBI taxonomy): domain Eukaryota; kingdom Viridiplantae; phylum Streptophyta; class Magnoliopsida; order Caryophyllales; family Polygonaceae; genus Persicaria; species Persicaria tinctoria. Next base: position 20,262,658 of record JBANSL010000006.1, read on the forward strand.
GAGCATAGAATGATACTAGCTTCAAGCTAGCAACTTTCATAGCAAATCGAACATAATAGTAAAATACTGGATTGTCGAAAATGCTGCTGGACGAAATCAGAAGGAGAAGAGGATTCAAACAGAAATCAGAAATAAGAAATCAAATAAGAAATCAAACAGAAATCAGACGAAGAAGAAGTGGAGAAGATAAAATTGAAATCACATACCTGGACGAAGGAGAAGAGGATTCACCAGCCTTCAACAGTTGAGAAAACCCTAGTAGAGGCGGCAATCTATTTGCCTGGAAACAAGCTACAGTGGTGGAGGCAATAAATTGTCTATGGGGAGGAGTGCATACATTTAATTATAGAGAAGAATCCTCTTCCCACAAATTTACAGATTTTTTCCCATTTTTCACTCTTTTCTCTATTTTGCAGATTGGTTTACATAATCTGTTGGGGCCAAAATATGGGTTTTTTTCTCTAAATTCCATCTTTTCTCTATTTTACCACATCTCTTGGGGTTGCTCTTAGCTCCTCAATTCCACATTCCTTTTAATTCTTCTCCCTTCTAAACACATGAAAAACATAGAATTGTGGAGTATCAGGTAATATGGAAAAATATGGTGTAACGGTGAAACGAATTAATATTGTGTTATATTAATATGAATACTGCATTTTATAAATATCAATACTCCCTCCATTTGTTTTTAAGTAACTTTTTCAAGTCATGCATGTATTTTAGAAAGTTAAAAATTATATAAAATATTAATTTTTTAATCATATTATACATATTACTAATAAGTATGAAATTATTTTTAAAAAATAAATATTTTTTATATTTTTTATCACCTTAAAAAACGTGCATGAATAGTAAAAAGTCAGTTAAAAGTGAATGGAGGGAGTATATATGCGCCCCATTTTATAAACTAGGGAATATTCACAACGTCAGCGATTACTCGAACTTTAAAGGTTTTCGTAACCACCTTAGGCTCATATGTATGGACATGCAACCATGCTCCCACAAATAAGATGATATAACAAATAAATAACATGTAAAATAACTTTTTTTTTTTGGAAGCAGGGTAAGAGTTAGGAGATCCGCCGACGACCCGACTTCTTTCCTAGCGCGTCTGAGCGGACGAGAACACGGAGTTCTGAATCAGCAGCGAAGCTATCCTCGGCAGGGTAGCTGTGAGCCAGACGAGCAATCCTGTCAGCTACAACATTGGAATCCCTGAAGATATGACGAATAGCAACATTAGAAAATGAGCGGAGAATAGTAGTAGTATCATCCAGAACCAAGTCAACATTCCAGGGGCAGGACCAGTCCCCCAGCATAGCCTTCACAACGGCTAGACAGTCTCCCTCAATTAACAGGTTATCGAGACCCAAATGAAGGGCCTTAATCACACCCTTGTGCAGCCCCAAAGCTTCTGAGAATACAGCTGAAGTGTTGTTGCAAGGACCAGAACCGAAGGCCACTACAATTCCATCGTGATCTCGAATAACGAAACCAAATGAACCTTTTTCCGAAGGGAGATAGGAGCCGTCAAAATTAAGTTTATAGTGCCCTGGTGGGGGTTTTTTCCATCTATCTGATTTCTGTGCCTTTCTAAGGTGGATGCTGGTTAGGCTATCGTTGTTTGTCTGGTTCGGTGTACTTTTTGGTGTTATATTGTCATAGTGTGAATCTCCCAAAGCATTCCAGGACACAGTAGTAGCTCTGGAGAAAATGGCAATAGCCTGAGCGGAAACAGAGCCTATATGTTGAAACACGAGTTGGTTGCGGAAGTACCAGATTGACCACCACACGGTGGCTATCAAAGTGAAATTATTCTTTCCCTGAGATAAAAAAATCTCATTCAAAAGTGTGTTTGGTTTAAGGTCAGTGTGGCCAACAGGTATCGTAGGCCAACGGATACCTGCTGCAGAAAAAACATCCCGAGTCATCTGACAATCGCAAATGATATGATTGGTTGACTCCACCGAAGAGCCACATAAGGCGCATCCCGAGGGAACAGAGACATGTGACCGCTGTAGCCTTTCCGAGGTTGGTAGACCGTCTCGCGCAATTTTCCAGAGAAAATGGCTGATCTTATAGGGGATGTCAGCCTTCCAAATCCATTGGCAATCAAAATGAGAATCATCAATATGCTTCTGTCCAAGAGAGACAACCGAGCTGGTGGAGAAAAGGCCGTCCCTACTAGGACCCCAGAAGAGCCTATCAGGAAAGGGGTTTTCGGTCAAATGAATGGAAGAAATTCTAGTAATGATATCCGTGTCCATAATACCATGCAGATCGGCAAAAAGTTTCCCGGTATCCCATTTTTTATCGGAATTAATGAAGCGTGCCACAGGCCAGGCCAGTGTAGAGGCATCGATCGACTGTCGGACCAGTTTTGAGAGAGGGGAATTGCACATCCAGTTATCCTCCCAGAAGTTAACTGACTGTCCGTCCCCTATAGACCAGTTTAGACCTGTCTTGAAATTTGGCCGGAGGTTCATCATTTTTGACCATTGCCAAGAGGTGTTCCCTTTTTTCACATACTTGAGGAGTGTCTCGGTTTTTAAATATTTTGCTGTAACGACTCGAACCCAGATGTTATCTGGTTGTGCCAAGATTTTCCACAACAGTTTCATCTGTAACGCTATGTTCATTGTTTCGGCTTTGTGAAGCCCTAAACCCCCGGATAAGGTATCTGAACATATTTTGTCCCAACTCACAAGCGGAGTGAAGTTGTCTTGTTTATTCCAAAAGAAGCGTCTATAGATCTTGTCCAGCTCGTGGAGGATCGACGTAGGCAGCATAAACGCTTGCATAATGAATAGTGGTTGTGCACTTAAATTAGACATGATGAGGACTTTTCGGCCCTCTGCCGAAAGAGAAGAAGCTTTCCACTTGGATAATTGTTGTTTGGTTTTAATAATAATATCAGCAAAGGTATCTGCATTAACCCTACCATTAATAATTGGGCATCCAAGATATTTTTCAAGATTGTTTGCCTAGGGAATACCCAGAGTGGCGGCGACAGTATGAACTGCAGCCGGGGCGGTGTTTGGTGAAACTTGGAAGCTCGATTTGTGCATGTTTACCTTTTGCCCTGAAATCGAGCAGAAACGCTGGATGATGTTCGAGAGGTTACTGCATGTCGTTTGGTTGGCCTTCCCGAACAACAAGATATCGTCCGCGAAAGCTAAAAAGGGGATTTTGACTCCCCTTTGGCCGATAGTGTAGCCTGCATCCTTTGTAAGGATTGAGTTTCGTTGGAGAGTTCTAGCCAGAACCTCCGCCGTGAGAATAAAAAGGAAAGGGGATAACGGGTCCCCTTGTCGAAGTCCCCTAGTCGGGATAAAAGGAGTGGAAGGTTCGTCGTTTACTAGCACAGAGTACGACACAGTTTGAACACATTCCTTAATCCAAAGAATAAATTGTTCTGAGAAGCCAAAACGGTTCAGAACCTGGAACAAGAAGGGCCATTCGACTCTGTCATAGGCTTTCTCCATGTCCAGTTTAACTGCCATGTAGCCTTTTTTTGCCTTGGAGAGCCTAAATGAATGAAAAATCTCGTGTGCGATTAGAATATTGTCCTGGATACTCCTGCCCTTGGTGAAGGCACTCTGTAAGGGGTGGATGAGTTTTTCGAAAACTTTGGATAACCTATCGGTTAGAATCTTGGAAATGATCTTGTAGACTGTAGAGCAAAGGCTAATAGGTCTAAAATGGTTAATTGTTTCCGGGTTATCCTTTTTCTGGATTAATGTTATGAATGTGTGGTTTATCTGTCGCAACATTTTCCCACTTGAGAAGAATGCCTTGACTGCTTTTATAACTGAGGGTCCAACAATGTGCCAATAAGTTTGGTAAAAACCAGCCGGCAGGCCATCTAGTCCTGGCGCTTTGTCTGCTTTGATAGCGAATAGGGCGCATTTGATCTCGTCATTCGAGATTGGCGCCGTTAGCAGTTGGTTTCGTTGTGGGGAGATTTTACTGTCGATCACACTGAGGTCCAAGTCAAGGGACATGTCGTGATTGTAAGAAGATTTGAATCGATCCTTGAAGCTATTTGTGAATTCGGTTCTGATTAAGTCATAATCCGTAAGGTTTGCACCTGAGTCCGTTGTAAGGAATTTGATTAGTTTTCTCCCTCTCTTGGCAGAGGCTACCCGGTGGAAGTATCTAGAGTTTGTATCATTTAGTCTACTATGTTTTGTTTTGGCTCGTTGGCTCCAGTACCGGCGTTGAAAGTCCAGCATTCTTTCTCTCTTATTTAATAGTCTCTTGTGTAGAGCAGCATTAGCAACATTATGGTTGGCAATTAATGATTTCTGCAGAAGCAGGATTTTCGCATCTGTATCAAAAATCTGTTTGTGGATATTGTGGAAGGTTTTCTTGTGCCAACGTTTGGCTAAGTTTTTTAGCATTGTAGTTTTTTTTGCCAGTTTGAACATAAGGGACCCTGCAGGGTCGAATCTCCAAGCCTATCGCACTATATTTGTGAATTCAGGTTTGGAAGTCCAGGCCAACTCAAACCGGAAAGGTTTTTTTACTAATGTGCGATGGTGATCTGAAGTCAATAGAGATCGGCGCGTGGTCTGACGAGGTAAACAGGTGGATTTTCACCCGGACGCCGTCAAAGCCAGAGATAATCTCATTTTGAACTAAAAGGCGGTCTAGTTTAGCATAACTATTGTTTGGGGCATCCGTCTTCCTTTTTTGCCATGTATAGGACCCCCCGTAGGTTGGGACCTCTAGCAGCAAGAGTGAGTTTTTAATCTCGTGTAGTCGTATAAAACGGTGAGGTCTCGGGTAGACACCTCCCAATTTGTCGTCTGGGACCGCAATTTCATTTAAGTCACCAAGGAGACAGAAAGGAATAAGTAACTGGGAGGTATAGTGTATGATAAATTCCCAAAAAGAGTCTTTTGAGTTGTAGTCTGGCGGCGCATAAACAATAAGGAATGCAGTCGTGGAACTCGTTCTTCGGTCGTGGTAGTTGAAATGTATTAATCTGTGATGGACAGAAATAAGATCAACCATACCCTCCGAACCCGGAAGGTCCTTCCATAACAGGCAGATGCCTCCCCGGAAGCCCCTAGCCGGGTCGAAAGCAATATTGTTAAACCCACACTTTTTCCAAACATTCTCCGGTGGGATCTTGTTTGTTTTCGTCTCGAGCAGAGCTAAAACATTGATGTAATTATTTCGACAGAAAAGTTCTGTGTCCGTCCAGAAGTTCCTTCTCTTAATCCCCCTACAATTCCAGGAGCAAATATTCATGGAAAACCTATTTTGTTTTGTTGCCCGTTGGTACTCTGTAATTTGATCGGTTGTTTGTCCGGTTTAATGTCGTTTGTGGATATTGTGATATCGGTTTGTTTATAACATTTAGTTTTTGTTGAAAATTGACCAAGCCAAGGAAGCAACCCGGAAAACCCCGGGCTTGAGCTCGCGGAGACAAGGTAATTTGGGAAAGTGGTAAGTCTGTACAAAAGACCTATTGGGCAGTAATGTATAAAAAGAATGCGGATGAACCTGCTAGTTGAAACCCAAACAATGGATGTAGAAATCTTGTACAACAGCCAACGAATACAAAGTAAATAGCATGTAGCATAAAATGCGAGTGTGCTAATACAAATTAACCCACTCGTGTAAGAGTAAATTAATTTCTGTTGAGCCTTGCAAAGCATTACAATGATTGGGGTGGTTGTATGAGACATTGCCTTGTAAGGCTGATCATAGGCCTTGGCCATGAGTTTTGAGGCTTGTAAGCCATAGTGTGTAGCAGCATGAGCTCCTAGGAGTAGTTGTAGGCAAGTGGCAACGATGGAAGCAGCACCGAGACGCGCAAATGGAGGCACCCGACGCCAAACGAAAGCCAAGCACGCAGCGTCAAAGGGGATGTACCTGCAAACACAAAGCACACGACAACGAGGAAAGAGCAATCGGAAGCTAGAGCCATGCCAACATACAAGAACTGATAAATTTATATATAGCAAAAAGGCATTATGGAGAAAACAACTAGAGAATGCCTTGTAAGGCTGATCATAGGCCTTGGCCATGATTTTTGGGACTTGTAAGCCATGATGGGTGGCAGCATGAGCTCCTAGGAGAAGCTGCAGGCAGATGGTAGCGAAGGAACCAGCTCCGAGAAGCGCAACTGGAGGCACCCGACACCAAACGAGAGCAGAACAAGCAGCGATCAAGGGGTTGTACCTGCAAACATGAAGCACACGACAGCGAGGAGAGAGCAACCGGAAGCGAGAAACAAGCCAACATACAAGAACTGAGAAATTTATATATAGCAAAAAGGCATTATGGAGAAAACAAGTAGAGAAGGGGATAAGTCCCTTAGAAAGCCTAGCACAACATGCATGGGGGAGACCAAGGTCTCCACCAACCCGAGTGGCCGACGGGAATAGAGCAAACAGACCCAACTCCAACAACGGAGCTCGAAAACCATAGAAATCGCACCCAAAAACCAAGACCACAACACAGTCGAAGCAAAAGCAACGAACAAAACAACCCAAAAAATTAGCATGATGTGCAAACATTATGAAACTACGTCTTGCGCTTCTTCAGGTGGGAGGAGACCGCATCTTCACCGTGGTTCTGACCACTGTCATTCCCCGAATCGGTTGCACCCCCCGGAGATCCAATGTCAAGATTCGCAAGCCTGCGAGACATCGATCGAGAGGACTTAGTGGAGCGCTTTGACTGTTGAGTCTCCACCGAGGAGGTTTGAGCAGTGACAGGCATGGCACACACCTCAGGGGGCACCACACCGAGCCCAACAATATCCATCATTGGTGAGATGCCAGAGGGGGATGCCGTCACAACCGGAGGAGGGTCAGTGGGCAGCGCCGACGGAGCAGCCCAACCCAAAGCTTCATCATCAGAAGGCGGTAGCCCATCCTCAGCAGATGCAGGGGGGACCACAGGAGGCACGGAGGTGGCCAAAGTAACCGGGGAGTCCTGACCCGAGATGGGAGGAGCCGACGAAACAAAACTAACCACCACCGAGCCTAACCCGGTCATATACAGCTTGTGACTCTTTTTTGAAAAGGCCGGAGCAACCTTCGATCCTTTCGGGCCAATTTTGATCCAATCTGCATCATCGGAAGAACCCATACCCTCACCGGGAGGGAGGATCATAATAGTAGTAACAACTTTCTTAACCACCTGATCGGGGCAATCGTCATAGCCATGAGCAAAACTCCCACAGCCCCCACATCCCCGCGGGAAATCCTCGTAGAACAGACGTAGGCTAAGGGGACCAGACACAGTGGGCACCACAATACCCCCAACCAACCTGTTGTGCAGGCTGATAGAGGCAGCAAAGCGAGTATAGCAAACACGGATCTTCTGATGAGTAAACTTATCAAGACGAATAAAAGTACCCGCATTGAACTGGGCAAGGATGTCGATAATCGCCTCTCGGCACATAAACTCCACAGGGAGGTTTGGGATACGAACCCAGACATCCACATGGGTGATTTCAGTGGTTAAGGGGCTGAAGGAGGGAGTCCAATGAAGGAGAACGAGAATGAAACCAAAGAAATGGTATGGACGACCATCCCACACTCTATTAAGATCAATGAGACTGTTGAAGCGAATCTCAAACCAACCGCAAGTACGGTCGACGATGGTCGAAGACCGAGCACAGAAGCGCCATTCACTACGCAGCTTAGGGAGAAGCTCTTCAAACTTAATTGTTCCGCCGAAGAGAGTACCGAGCAGGATGTGCTGGTTCGCCACGAGGGACTTCTCCCTGATATCCGCCATTCTAGTAAAGAAGGCAGAGTGATCCACAACAGTAGGATCATCGACCACCAACGGGGCCTTTCCCTTGGCCTCAGCAGAGAGACGATTGTGGTGGGGTGGATCCGTCGTAGGAGAGGACCCCTCGTCCGGCAACTTGGCTTTCCCCTTTGCCTCCGCAGAAAGGCGAGGAGCGGGCGTATCCTCCGGGTTAGGATTTTCAGTGGAGGTCATATCAGTATCAGTGGCGATAGACCCCGGAGCGGTCGGAGTAGCAGGTGTGTTAGGTTCTTGTGTTTCTTTGAGAGCATCGAGAAAGGATTTGGAAGGATCCATATCCAGGGAGTTCAGCCAGGGATTTTTGCAACACAGAGAGAGAGAATGTATGAAATGGGTGATAGTAACAAAAGTGGGGCGATGAACCCTAAGGCACATGGTGAATGTGCTTAAATAGGCCAAGTGCTGGTAAGCAAAGTATCTGAGAGTTTGTATTGGAGTGGAGAGAGCGGGACTTACAGTGAGGCGCCCGCAATTGCAGAGGATGAGAAGGATCGGCTGACAAGATCCCAGAGAGAACAGCCAAGCCAGCCATCGCAGAGGGGAGATCCAACCGTCAGAAAGATCCAGACCCCACTCAAAACTCATAAGTGTCGGGTTGTAGAGCCAGGAGAGCTTGCAAGTGGACCGCTGTCTGGCCGGCGAAGACCAATCCGGAGGCTCCACCTCCTCCTTGTTTGCATGGCTAAGGTTTTCTCCAAAGGGAGAGATTTTGGAAGCGGTGGAGAAGAAATTTGGGGACCACACTTGCAAGAACCCACATGGTTCCACGACAGATGAGACTGGAGAGAGCGGGGCTGGGCGCTGGTGCTTGCTGATCGTGACGGGGGACTCGGTGTAGCCATGGCGGCGGCTGTAGCACTCCGGGTAGAGAGAAGGTTGGCGCGTATAGGCGCGTACAATAGGGTTTGAAGGGTTTTGGGCTTGGGCCATTTTTTGTTTGTGGTGTTTTACATGTAAAATAACTTGATTGACATAGCAGAAGAGTTGGAAATAAAGAAAAACTTTTATTCAAATCTCCTCCAAGATTGAGGATTTAAATTAAAATATCCAAAAACTCTTTCCATTTAAGATAATACAACGGAAGCTAATAGCATCCATTTGAGTGTCGATAGGTGTGTTTGCATCCACTCTAGGGCTTTTGAGTTGTGTATTTTATATATTTTTTGGCTCTTTTGTTTAGTTTTGAGGAATCGGTGTCTATCGCGTGCGAGTTTATTGTGATTACAGGTGATTCGGAGTGGTTTTTATAACATCCATTTAAGTCATATTTTAGGGTTGGATTTGCATATTAATTTATGTTATTTTTCATTCATATTTATCATATTTTATACTTTATTTATTTTATTTTGTATTTTTAAAGTCGACAGTATTTCTTTTTAATACAGTATATAGCAGGCATGTTCGAGTGAAATTAATGATGATCCGAAGCTAATTCAAAGGATGTTAATCAAGAAGGGTGATACGAGTCAAATGCAAAAGTATGGGAGCGTTTTAGAAACAGCTCAAGACGTCAAGCCTTACTAGCTTAGCTGGTAAGGATGACATGTAGTGATCAATAGATCACGAGTTCGAATCCCCCCTCCCCTATATTATAATGGCCTAAGTGCCTACCTATGAAACCAAAAAAAAAAAAAAACAACTCAAAGACACGGTCAATGAGTTGGATCGGAGCTCACATGGCCGTGAATAGTTATGGTTAATTAGTAACTCTAAATAGGAGTATTGTGGGCTTTAATGAGCTACCCATAAAGCTTGGCTCGGCCCACCTTCATTTAGCCTGATGATGTCAAATTACATACATGCTAGTGGACCTTTTCGAATGTGGAGGGCCGGCTTCTGTTTCCAAATGCCAGGGTACGTCACTTGCCTTGTTTTGTCACTCCTCCGACCATTGCCCCCTGCTCTTAGAGTTGGACCCGGAAGTCAAGATGTGTAAAGACAAGTTCTCGGAGCTGATCGAGGAAAAATGGAAACATGATTGGCCTGCTCCGGAGGGGCTGGACTCGTTGCGTATTGATCTGTCTAAATGGAATGTTGAGGTTTTCGGCAAAATCCAAGATAGGAAGAGCTATCTCATGCATGCCCTCGACTCTGCTCAACGGAAATCGGCGAGAAGCCACTCGGAAGTTGATCGGGAACGGGAAGCCAAGTTACTTCAGGAGCTTGATATCATTCTTGAGCAAGAGGAGGTTTTATGGCTCTAAAAATCTAGGGAAAAATGGCTCGCCATCGGAGACAGAAACATGAGCTTTTTCCAACGCTACTACTTGATAGAGTTAAGAAAAGCTGATAATTTGTTATTAGGGATTCATCCCAATATATAATACAAGGATAGATATGCTTAAGTCTTAAGGAAAATCTAAATTATATCTATCCTAATATAAAAGGATATCAATCCAACATAAGGATAGAATATGCAAAACAAAGATCGATATCCTAACTATAATGATCTAACTATCCTTAGCATGCCCCCACAGCTCGACGATGGGACGGAAAGGCCAAGCTTGGGAACCAAAGTCTGGAACTTTGATCGCGATAACAGCTTAGTAAGCACATTAGCCAGCTGATCATTAGGCAACGCGAAGCAGACCATTCTGAACAAGTTCCCGAACAAAATGAAAGGCAAGGCCAATATGCTTCATTCGTGAGTGAAATACTGGGTTGGAGCTAAGGCTCTTGGCACTCGGATTATCACAGTACAACACCGGTTGACACGACAGGTGGACACCGAGCTCATCAAGAAGAGAGGTGATCCAAACGAGCTGAACACATGATTCAGCCAACGCACGGTATTCAACTTCAGTGGAGGAGCGGGTAACTGATTTATGCTTCCGAGAGGACCACGAGATGGGTGTGGAACCAAGGTACATGAAGTAACCTGTAGTAGACGTGTAGTCATCCTTATTGCCTGCCAAATCGGCATCAGTGAAACCATGTAGGGCAAGAGGAAGGTGGCGACTGATAGCAATCCCATGAGAACTAGTGCCTTGAAGATATCTGAGAAGACGCTTCAGAGCACCCCAATGAGCGGTAGTCGGTTCATGCATGAATTGAGAGAGCTTGTTGACAACAAAGCATATATTCAGGCGAGTGAGGGACAAATATTGCAAGGTACCAACTGCTGCTCAAAAATCAGTTGGAGAATCTAGAATAGTACCCGAGGTCTTCTGAAGTGTAGAGGAGGAGCCGAGGAGCACATAGGTGTTGAAATGGGATTAGCATCAGCCATATTCATGCGCTAAAGGAAGACCTTAACACTACCATTATTCGGAGGAAACGAAATAGAATTGAAGGTCTTAAAGTGGGTGATGGTAGCTGGATAGAGGAGAGTAAGGAGGTTAAGGCGCTTGCTCTTTAGTACTTCAAGGGCATGTTCACGTGTGACATAGTTGGCCGACAAGAAAGGGAGTGTTCGAGTTGCTTCCCTCACATTGAGTTCGAAGAGCGGCGTGATCCCTCTAACATTGCTTCCGAGGAAGAAATTTGGAAGGCTGTTATTCTGTTAAGGATATGGGGGCTTACAAGTCTCCTGGAATTGATGGTTTTCAGCCTTTATTTTTTCAGAGATGCTGGAAGACGGTTGGGAGCTCGGTGGTGGAATTCGTAAGTGATTTCTTCATAACCGCTAGGCTTCCCTTGGGAGTCAATGACACGCTTATCGCCCTTCTTCCAAAGGTAGACAAGCCCGAATCTATTCAACAGTTCAAACCTATCAGTCTCTGCAAGGTCATCTACAAAGTGATCACCAAGATTTTATCAAGCTGGCCGGCTGCAGCCACTTATGTGTCGTCTTGTGGGGCCTACACAAGGGAGCTTCGTTCCAGGTCGATTCATCAATAACAACATTGTTATTGCTCAGGAGATCATACATTCTATGAAGAGGAAGCAAGATAAAAAAGGTTGGATGTGTCTCAAGCTCGATTTGGAAAAAACCTATGACCAGCTAAATTGGGATTTCATTGAGGACACTCTTAGGTGTGCTGGGCTTTAGGAGATATGGGTTTGTTGGATCATGGAGTGTGTTAGAACCCCCCAAGAATGTAGGTGCTGTGGAATGGGGAAGTCTCTGAACAGTTATCCCCCTCTCGGGGCATTCGGCATAGAGATCCTATCTATCCATACATTTTTATACTATATATGGAAAGGCTTAACCATTTGATCTCGGAGGCTGTTGATAACGGATTGTGGAAATCCATCAGTATCGCTATAGGGGGTCCAAAACTCTCCCAATTTGTTCTTCGCTGATATATCATTCTCTTCGCTGAGGCGTCGAGTAAACAGATTAGAGTTGTCCTTGACTGCCTTGACATGTTTTGTGGAGCCCCGGGGCTGCGTGTAAGCCTGCAGAAGTCTAGGGTCTTTGTTTCTAAGAATGTTAAAGTGGAACTCAAAGAGAAGATCTTCTTGGACAGCAGGATTGTGGTGACTGATGACTTAGGGAAGTATTTTGGCATCCCAATCCTCGACAAAAGACCCTCGGAGGGTCTGTTCACTCCCGTTCTTGATGCTTTCGCCTCCAAACTGGCCGGTTGGAAAGCCTCCCTTCTCAGTTTTTACGGTCAGATTACTCTCACCCGGGTTGTTCTAGATGCGCTCCCCATCTATACTATGTCTACTATGCTGCTCCCGGAAGGTACGTGTAAGAAGATGGAGAAGACTTGTAGAAGTTTCATTTGGGGATCCACCCCGGATAAACGTCATATGAGCAAGGTGGTGTGGGGAAAGGTTACTTTACCCAAGGAGTTGGGGGGGGGGGGGGGGGGGGCTTGAGAATCATGAAGATGAGGGAGCTCAACACTACCCTTGTTGCTAAGCTTGGTTGAAGACTCATGACTAAGGAGGAAGGGCTATGGAGTGAGATATTGTCCAACAAATATGTTAATAAATCTCTTGGCCAATCTTCGGGCGCCTCCCATCTCTAGAAAGGAATTGTCAAGGCGGTGAATGATCTCGGACCTTTGGGAACCTGGGATTGGTTGGAAATGGGACGAGATCTCGAACTCCCTCCCCAGCTCAGCGGTGCTAGATCTTGCTGCTATGACTGTGTCGGACAGAGACGGTTCCCTTAGCTGGTGTCACCAAAGGGATGAGGAGTTTTCAATGAAGACCGAGTACGAAGCCATGGAGGACCTGAGCAACCTTCGCCATTAAGACATGCTTTTTTTTAAGGTATGTAGGAGGAAATCAAGTTCAATAAATATAAATATAAATCAAATCGAATTCTAACTTGTCCAAATAAATACAAGACTTCCTCCCGTTGTAGTGGAAGGGTCAGGATCGATCCACGAGAAAGCGTGTTAGCGGATCCCAGATAGTTGGCGTTCATGTCGGATTTCGACTCCAGGGAAGTCACTCGATATCGACCACAAGGCAGTCGATATCGACCTACTTCAGTCGATTTCTGGTTTTTGTGCAGCAGAGTCGATTTCGACAAGGGTACTCGATATCGACCAAGGTATAGTCGATTTTGAGTTGGCTTCTGTCGCTTCCTACCTGTACCTGAAGCGAACAAAAACAAGCAGAAGTCGATTTCGAGTAGGGGAACTCGATTTCGACCAAGTCAGTGACCAATATCGATCGGCTCAGAATACCGTTAGTCGACCAGTAGACTCGATTTCGACTCAAAGAAGTCGATTTCGAGTACCTTGCAGAACCTGTGTGCCGGGGAAAAAGGGCTGAAGAATGTAAGGATGGAAACGGAGGATGAACAAAAATAAACCAGGGTTGACAGATTCGAAGTAAACAAATGTGAAAGAAACTTCCAAGACCGGGGCTTGCCATAACAATAACCAAACACGCATAAAGTAAGATAATATAAATATTTATGCAATCACATCAAATGAACAAGCTTTTGCCATTTCCAACAATTAGATAACCTTTTCAAGTGATCATAATTGTATCTACTAATTTTATGTTTTTATTGGGTAAAATGTAAAATTTCTTAATATAGTAGGTACAAATACTCGTTATTAAATTTGGTACAGTGTTAGATGGGCTGATCAGCCTAAAGGAAAATAGCCCCTGCTCACCTTTTTTCAGATAATGATCGCATTTTCGGCCTCCCTTTAACTCTCTAAGAGCATGAACATTGGTGAGACCGGAGACCCTTAACAACCAGATCCTTAACTTATTTTTACTCTGTCATGTCAGCTTAAGGGCCCCATTTCAGCTTTTAATTATTTGCACCTCCATTCGTGAGCCCGGACCCGAGCCCTTAACTTACTTTTTACTATTTATCTTTTTCAATTACTTAATCATTATTATTATTATTATTATTTATTTATTTATTTATTTATTATTATTATTATATATTATTATTATTATTATTATTACTACTACTACTATGTGAAATGGAGAAAAAATAAAGAAAGCACAACATTGATCTTGAAACAAGGGTTACACGATACAACGATAATAAAAATAAAACCGAAAATGCAATAAAACACGTGGGAAAAATAAACCGAAGTGAATGTGTGAAGAGTGGTAGAGAGTGTGGGTTTATTTATAGGCGAAATAAGTGAAAATTTTGGTTTTTTTCTATGGTAAAATAATAGTATATGAGTATTATTGATATAATTTTAAAAAAAAACATATGCAAAATCGGTGTCTATAGGTAGAGAAAATTATTTCACACTTGAAATTTTTTTTTTTAATTTAATTACATAACATGCCGAAAAATTGATTTAAAACTATGGAGTATGTATTATTAATTGCTTGGACATATGTCACGATTTGGTTGGTCCATTTGCAAAATGGGTGGAGCAAATTCAATTTGGAATGAATTTCTTCTTTTTCAACCTCTTTTGACGTGCCAAGGGACTTGCTTTTTTAGACCCTTATTTATGAGACTTGTACCAAGGCCCTTACTACTTTATCAATTTCCTTTTTTTTTTTGCTTACTTGGCAGCTTTAAAAGCTTAAAAGCCCACCAATGCTCATGGCCTAATGATATTTTCAAAAGTTGTCTTATTTCATTCTTTTGTTAATTTTTTTAGTACATTTATCTTCTTCATGAATTGAAACATCTAAGAGCCAACAAAATTTGCTCTCCGGGCTTATTTTTACTAAAATGTGATAATTTTTTCTCAAAAGTCACATATTTACAAATTTAAACGGTATTGTCTTTGTAAGTGCATCACCAATGGTCGGGAGCTCCCCTCCCCATTTCACTTTTTCATGCGATTTGGGGAACCCGACCAATGTGAACAACCTCCCCAACTTTGGGGTGCCCCAATATATTGGGAACCTTCCCAAATCCGAAACCAATGAAACGATGACACGTGTCACCTTAATAAATCATTTTATTTTTTTATTTTCATTCATAGATTTTAATTAAAGACTAAAAAATATTAACAACTTAATTAAAATATTAAAATTAATTATTAAATATAATTATATAATTACATTAATAATTTTTTCAATGGTTTAATTAATTTAATAAAAAATTACTTTAAATTACTAAAATTAATTATCGAATATGATTAAAAAATTTAATTAATATATTTTTTAGTTTTCGGATATATTAACAATTTAGTTTAAACGTTTTAAATTATTAAAAGTAATTCAAAAATATAATTAATAATTACATTAATAATTTTTTAAATTATTAAAAGTAATTTAAAATATAATTAACTTATAATATTAAATATATTAACTTATACTGTAATATTAAATTTACTTTAAATATTTTAAATTATTAAAATTAATTAAAATATTATTATATATTAACTTATAATATTAAATTTATATGTTTTTGAAATTTAAAATTTATTTAAAAATACTTTAAATTATTAAAATTAATTATCAAATTTAATTAAAAAATTTAATTAAAATTTTATATAAATCAATTTAATATTTTAATATTTGAAATTATAGAAAAAATAAAATGGGTATGAAAAATGTGATGGAGATAGATTATTGGAGAAGGTGACCATTGTGGGGAGGAAGAATTGACTTGGGGAGGGTTGAAAATAAAATTAGTGGAAAGTGAGATGAACGAATGAGGAAAGGGGAGAGAAACTTTGAGGCACCCCACCATTGGGGATGATCTAAGTTGTAACATCATCATCCACCAATTCAATTAGAAGAGTCTAGGGATTTGAGAAAGTTTGTTCTTTATTCATCGTTGTATTCTGCTGAGAAAGATGACTGTTTATATACAATAGACAGATACTCCCAATTAGGGATTCCACGCTACATACACAGATGAGCTAAGAAGGCACACTGGGCCTTTGAGGCTTAATTGTAATGGGCTCATTGGCTTGATCATATGGGCTTGTGCTACTACTATCAATTGAAATCGGATCATCATCCACCAATTATATTGAAATCGGACAATAATCAGATGATGTTATGAAGGCGTGATTTTTTTGTTATGATTTACGGATACCATTGTAATATTTGCTCTTGGACCAATGTCCAATGCTCTATCTAATCTTCATTTTTATTTTTTTTCTTCATGTGAATTCATTACCTGTTATCGGGGTAATCTACCATTTTGCATTGCTTTTTAAAATTGATCAACTTGTTGAATCTGTTCAGATTAGGGGTAGGTCCTCCGTTTTTTTTTCCCAGTTAGATCACCAATACACGGTTTTTACAAGTTGTTGATATGGTTACCAAATTTTCCCAGAATTCATTCATTTTTATCAAGTCCGTTTGGTGTGGGCGTAGATAAAGCAAATAACCATTGCTAAATTCAATTATGATTTTTCACTTGTATTGTTTGTTCAATTTGAAGTACCTCCACTTTTTTTTTTTTGATCTTAATCCAGTTCGATCGACTCAGTCGCTCTACATCTGGATCGGAAAGTACCTCCACTTTACACGCACTGGGTTAACACAAAACTTTTCCAACCACCTATTTTCATTTTGATTAAGGTTTTATTGGAATTATATACTTTGGTGCACTCTCTACCTTATTTACTCTTTTGATCTTGGGTACAGTACGTTCTCCATCTTTTCACTCTTTCTATATACTTGTTTATTTTGTTCTTTGGTTGACTCTTCCAACTGCTGTTCAAAGCATCTACCAAATTCCATTCTTCCAAGCTATTGAATTTGCCATTTGCCAAAGCCATTCATTACCACAGTCCCCCCAGTCCCCACTTTTTTTTTTTTTTGGTCTTTTGTTCCTTGTGCATTTCTCTTGAAACCGATTCCTAGTATTTAGATTAGTTGATCTCTTTGCCTTTACACACAAATGGAAATCTCGCTCTGTCTCACAAAACCTGTTGTTTGGCTTCAATTTTTAAAATAATTTTTATTAGTATGAAACTAAATTTTTCTTTTTGTAAATTAATAAAATCAGATATTTTATATACTTCATCCATTCTAAAATATAAGTCTTTTACTATTCACACAAGTTTTCTTAAGATGAAAAAAACTATATAAAATATCAATTTATTTATTATTTTTTTTTTAAATAATCTCATACTTCTTACTATTAAATAATAAGTATACAATTATTAAAAAAAATTAATATTTAATATTTAATATAATTTTTATCATCCTAATAAAACATAAATGAATAATAAGCGACTTATATTTTAGAACGAATGGACTCTCTTTACTTGTTTGTTTCTTGAGTCGGTTGTCAAAAGTTTTTCTCATCCACCACCAACACACAATTAAGCAAAAGGTAAGCCCAACGGTTAGTATTCTTTTTTAGGGCAAGGAAGCTTCCACCTAACATCCAAATTTAGGCTCTGAAAATAAGTTTCAGTTAAAAGCAAATCTGGATCTACTGATGTACTGTACTAATTTTTTTTTTGGATCTACTGATAGTATTAATAATTGTTGGCCGAGCATTCCTTTGTTTTTGTTGGTGAAAGTTTTTATAGACATTGACTGCTCACATTATTAATTTCAACTAGATTCCAATTTACAACCAGACATTTAATTACAAGCAGTCACAGATTCAGAAATTTTCCTAAGGATGGCTAAATTTTTTTTTTCCAGAATTTTTGTTTTTACATATATATATATGAAACATTTTTTTAAATAAATATATTAGAATATTAAATTTGTGATTTAAATAGTCATTTTTTGTACGAAAGAACAAAAATTTTAATTTTTTTTATTTAAGTTGGCATTTTTAATAGAAGAAAAACTAAGAGAAAACAAAAATTATAAAGCAAAGTGATGGTTAAAAGAGTTTGAACCCATGAACTTAAGATAATAAATACCTCTCCTTATCAACTAACCTAAGCTATTTTTATAATTTCTTTACCCCTTTAAACTATTTTATCCCTAAAAGTAGTGAAAATTATCAACAAAAAATCCAAAATAAAAAAAACTCTACGCTTTTCTTCCGAGCTAAGGGGACTTCAGCCATCCCAAGTGATACGGGGTTAGCCGTGTGATGGTCCGATCTTCGACAACAAGCAAGAAACTCAAAGAAAGACTCAAGAAACCAAGAACGCAGCAAGACTCATGAAACTCGATCAAGATGATCAAGATTCAAACAAGAACTCAAGAAACGCAGCAAGAACAATGCAAGACTCGACAAGATCTTCAAGAACAAGGTTGTTCTCGAGATCGCCCAAACAAGAAAAGAAAGACTCGACAATAACAGTAATAAAGACTCAAAATTTATGTAAAGACGCGACCGATAAGTAATGAGTCGATCTATATACCTAAGGCTTCCTAAGAGGGTAGGAACCAATACCAATGACTATATAATCCGCCTCTGCAACCCTACACAACCAAGCGGACAACTTGGAGGTATAAGGAGGGACTTGTGGATACTAGGATCACCAAATCTTGCAAAGTTGATGAACACAAAGCAAACCAAGCGGACATTTATAGGGCTCTAAGGGTTGCTGGGCCGATTCTAATGTTCTAAGAAGATAAAATAACAATTTAAAGGAATTAATAAAACTACCCTTAAAGTTTTCTAAAATAGCTTAACTAAAGAAAGTTACTAAAAATAACAAAAGGATATTCTTTAATCTCGTCAAAACAATGACAATTTGCAAAGAATGCAAATTTCGACCAAGCTCCATGTCGAATCTGGAAAAACCTTCAACAACAAAGTTGTAGATCTCTTCGTCCTCATTCCGACAAGGTAAGGCACGCATCAATCCGATAAATATTGAATCCGTACGACCCATTTTACAGAGACGTCGAAAAGTTGTCAAATATTCTGAACGAGAGTCTAAAACGTCATTTGCACTTTTCGATCTTCTCCCAAGGTGGAGCCTTCTTCTTCCTCTTGAGAAGGACATAATCGGAAGGTGTCTTGAATGGTTCCGGTCCCGCATTACCAAGTCCCCTCACAGATCCGTCACTGTATGCAAAATCCATTATTCATTCAAACTAATATAGAGATAAATAGAACACACCACATCCATTTTAAGTACTGAAAAATTACAAGGATAATAGTCCTAGAAACGAGTAAACAAGCATGACAGGGGATGAACTCCCTGATCATCATACTCACAAGTCACAAGGCAGCCACCAAAATTTCTACTTAATCCAGGGGTCTTATCAGTAACCACAAAAACCAGCACCAAAAACAAGCATTGAGAGTTACGAGTCTTACTAATACAGAATTTTTTTATAAACAAATTGATGTTAAAAAACAAAAACAAAAAACTTGTACTCATCCCAACTAATTGATATTTTGATCAAAGAAATGGTCCTCTACTCCTCTCTCTATGCAAATTATGCAATTACTCAATCTATCTACCCTTTTTCACCTAATTCCTTTCTAACCTAATTACTCACACACACACACACACGTGCTTCTACATGCCTTTCATACCCTCCATTCTTCCTCACCTTAGCAATCATACACTCACTACTAGCAAACACCAATCTTACATAAAATCTACTTCACTGTACGGCGGGCTCTCTACTAAAACTTTAAGCCCCAAACACCCACACCCTTCAAAATGATAATCAAGCTATTTACATTGGCAGCCTCCATGACCCGTCCTTCTTCGTCGGCCCTCGGGTCTAGCTGGCTTGACGATCTCGAGGACTTTTGGAAGTCATGGAACCTCCGAATCTTCGTGCTCCTCAGCTTCTGCATCCAAGGCTTCCTCATCATAGGAGCCGCCTTCCGCAAGCAACGAACCAGCCGCGCCCTCATTGGCTTCCTATGGCTTGCCTACGTGCTAGCCGATTGGGCCGCCTACTACGCTCTCGGTCTCATCTCCAACAGCACCAGCTCTTGCTCCACTACCTCCCACGGCAACCTCCATGGCTTTTGGGCTCCGTTTCTCCTCCTCCACCTTGGCGGCCCCTCCACCATCACCGCCTTCTCCCTCGACGACACCTCCATGTGGGTCCGTAGCGGCCTCAACCTCATCGTCCAAACGCTGGCCGCGCTCTTCGCCTTCATTGACCTCCTCCCGGACAACAACCTATGGATCGCGAGTTTGTTTATATTCTTTGCTGCCATGATTAGGTACTCCGATCGCGTCCTCTCTCTTTTCATCGCGTCCTCGACCAGGTCCAACGTCAAGGACACCGTCAAGAAGAGGGCACGCTTGGGTGCCGCGCAGCCCTTGGAGACGGTGGAGGAGGCTGCGGAGCCGCTCACCTTGTGGGGAGATCGCGCTGAAGACATCCAGCTGGCGAAGGACGCTTATGGCTTCTTTGAGATGTACAAAGGCCTCTACGGCGACCTTTTCTATCCCTACACCGACGACGAGTGGACGGAGAGTAAGGTGTATTTTAGTCGGCTCGATGCTCCCAAGGCTTTCGAGCTCATGGAGATCGAGCTTAGCCTTGCGTACGAGGTCTTCTACACGAAAGTAGGCCTAATCCAAAAGTGCATCGAGCAGATCCTCTATCCGTTCTCGACTTCTTGTGTCATCGTGGCTTTCGTTCTTTGGATTGTCACGAGCAAGGACGATTACAACACGGTTGATGTCGTGATAACGTACGCCTTGCTCATCGGAGCTCTACTCGTTGACTTGTTTTCGGCTTTTGTTATTTTGTTCTCGGATTGGATGATCACCTATCTCATAACTAGCAACCGCGCTAGGTATTTTAGGCACTTGACGAAGGCCTTGGTCACAGTCAGGATCCGCAGGTGGACAACGAATCAAGCTAGCAAGAGAGGGATTCAGACACAGTCTTATTTCTGGTCAACGATCATCTCACGGGTCTTCTTTCCACACTGGTCCGAGTCCATCTTACAGTTAAACATGGTGGATTACTGCTTCAATGATCGTAGTAAGGGCAACCAAACACTACTCATTAAGTACTACCAAATCATCGGGTATCCGACCAGCCCAAACCTATCTCAAGTCAAATTCACAGCTGAATTGAGAGATTTTATCTTCTCGGAGATCCGAGCTAGGGGTGAATCCGAGCTCACATTGGGGAAAGCCGACAAGCTTTGCTCGGGCAAAGCGAGATGGATCCTTAGGCAATACTACAGATCCTCCTCGAGTCGCAATAGCACTGTAGAGCGGAATCCTTTCGCTGAGGCCTTCCATACCCTTGAGTACAGCGAGTGCCTCCTAGTCCTCCACATCGCAACTGAGCTGCTGGTTGGCACCAATGCTTCCAATGCCGCTGGCACTAGCGACAACACTGGACACGAAAGAGACAACGAGTGGCTCGGGATCAGCAAAGTCCTTTCGGACTACATGCTGTACCTTCTCGTGCTGCGGCAACAGATGATATTCGTCCCAGGATGTATGTGGGAGACCTTATTTCCCGACACCTGCGAGGAATTCAAGCGCATTGCTAAGGAGGCAGCAAAGAATCAAGGCGCAGCTAAGAAGGTGCGGGTTGACGAGGAGTCGAGCGAGAGGTTCATGGAGCAGGGTTGCAAGAGTGAGAACAAGGTGATAAGCCGAGCCTGCACGCTGGCGATCAACTTGAGGCACTACGAGGAGCGGAGGTGGGAGATTCTGAGCAAGGTGTGGATGGAGATGACTTGCCACGCCGCGATGCACAGCAGAGGGAGCGCCCATGGTGCGCAGCTTAGCACGGGTGGCGAGCTGTTGACGTTCGTGTGGCTGATGCTGGCGCATTTTAAGATCGGGAAGCAGCTGCTGTACCTGGACGATGAGGAGGACGATGACCATGACTTGACTAAGGTTCCGGAATCGCCGTCCACTGGTGGCGAGGATAACTGGCAGTTTGAGGCGGCTTAAGATCGATCATGATAGAAGAAGCTCTTTCAGTTTTTTCTTTCCTACAGCAAGCAAGTGAAATTTATTTGGAAATTGTGAATTTAAAATTGAGTTGGGCTAACTTAATTGGAAGTTGAATTTGTTTGGGGGTTCTTGTGTAAAACAACAGAATTCATAAATCACAAGGTGGATTTGTTTGTGTTTAAATCCATACTGTTCTTCCTGTGCTCACCTTTCTTATATCATCATTGCATCAAAATGTCGAATTTAAACATAAATGAATTTTTGAAGGTAGGAGGAATGGAGTGCGAACTTGATCGGAGTCATCCCGGGAAATTGGCTGAGGGATGCAACTATGGGTGCTGCTGCGACGTTGCAGGCTGTTGTGTTGTGGCCCTGCTGAAATTGTAAAGGAAATGGGTGCAAAAAGGCCAGGGCCGTCCAATCAATTTTGGAGGTCCGGGTCATAATTTTATAAATTATAAATTTTATATGTAATTTTTTAATTTTTTTTTATATCATAAGGATGAGTATGTTAAAAAAATTTAGACTGTTTTTTGTTGATATGTAAGGAAAATTATAGAAAAGTCTTTAAAATAAGAATTTTTAAGGAAATCACCGGTAAAATTTATATTAAAAATTCTATACAAAATGTTTTAATCCATAGTACAAATTACAAACACAAGCTATATTTATCAATCTTTTGCTCTATATAATTTATAGTTATACAATATTGAAAATAATTTATATACTACACGGTTAAATTTGTGTCATTTGTTTTTAAACACAAAACCCTAGTGTATTTCTATATATATATATATATATATATATATATATATATATATATATATATATAGAGTATGGATCAAATGTTAACCAGCCTTACGGTGTTTTGTGTTAACAAATCTGAGCCCTTAATTGAGGTAAAATAGATGGCCCAGATTATTCCAATTATTGATTTAATGTAAATTAAATAGAAAATAAAAAGAAACCCACCCCCACCCAGCGCGTGCCATTATCTCTCTTTTTCTTCATTAGATCATCACAACCCTAACCGTCTCTCAACTCCTCCGCCTTGCATCGCCTTGCCTCCATCCGGCCCCGTTCTCAAACGTTGTCCCGTCGATCCACCTAGCCGAGATGATCTTCCTCTAGCGGTGGCGCTGATGATCCTTCTCCTCGTTAATCGGGGACTTTCGCTGACGAATCTGAGCGCAGCGTCGAATCGAGACCTGCGGTGGCGTCGTGGCGGCAATGGATGGGAATGAGCGTCTGAAATTAGCTACGACGGCGCTAAATCCTCCAAACCCTTACTTCTGAAATCACCGTTCCTGCTTCAGCTTCCGCCTGATTCCGCCGCCATCTCCGCCGTAACACCGCTCCATGCCTGCCCCTAAAGGCATTAGCTATGGCATCGTCGCTGAAGAAGCGAAAGCCAGAGGAGCATCCAAGTTGCCCTCCTCCCTCGCAGAAGCAAATTAGGAATTATTCAATCTCCTTATGCAAGCGTTCAATCGAGACCTGCGGTGGCGGCGGTGGCACAAGCGTTCAAACCTTGATCCAGCATCCTTACGTACTGTAGGTGCAAATCAATTGCTTCGGATGGGTTTGGTAATTCAAAACACTTCTATATGATTTGAATTAGGATTTAAGGTTTATTAATTGATTCATTGATATTTAGATTTAAGGTTTGTATTCGGCAAAATTCAAAAAACTTCGGATGAGTTTGATTCATTGATATTAATATTCATTGATATATTTAGATTTATGATTTATTAATTGATTCATGAATTTATCAAATATTCGGCAAATTCAGAGGAATTATTCATTGATAAGCAGGAATTGTTCATATATATATATGGGGCAATTAGATATAGATTTGTTGAAATTTAAACTCGTGAATTTATCGATTATTCAGCAAGTTCAGAGTCAATATTCGTTGATAATTAGAAATTATTAATATGTATAGGGGCAATTACACGTAGTCATGTTGAAATTCAAACTCTGTCTAAAATTGTTTATGAATTGATCGATTATTCGACAAATTCAGAGTCACTATTCGTTGATAATAAAAAATTATTCATTTGTATGTGGGTAAATAGATGCGGTAAATCAAGAATTAATTTATATATTCTTTCAACCTAGCGAATAATTACTATCAACTTAATGAATAATTACTATTAACCTAGCGAATAGTTGCAAAATTGACAACCCTTTTTCTATTATTTAAACGATAACTTCTCTTTACCGACGAATAATAACGATCAATTTAGCGAATAATTACTATTAACCTAGCGAATAATTGCAAAATTGACCAACCATTTTGCTATTATCTGAACGATAACTCCTCGCTACACACGAATAATAACGATAAGTTAGCGAATAATTAATATCATCTTATCGAATAGTTCAAACAGTGCACCAAACAAAAAAACAACGTTACCCCACCAAAAAAAAAAGTTACGCCAAAAAAAAAAGAGTAACACGCGCGTATTAATTTAGCAAGTGGGCAAGGAAATGTGTGGGTCCCATTGATTTTTAATTAAAGAAAAAACCAAAATTACCAAATAATCACAGCCACCCATTTCATTTAATCAATGACCCAGATTTGTTAACACATAACACCATAAGGCTGGTTAACACATGACCCAACCTCTATATATATATATATATTATAATATTCTAAATCTCCTTTAAACATGTTATTTTATTCAATTCAATTAATATAAATATAGCTATGACCATGTGAATCTTTTTTTCTTGAATGTCCATGTTAATAAAACTAAAATTGTTCACGAATGACATAGTTATAAAATGAAACTAAAAGATTAGCTGGATTTACATTTAGATTAATAATTGAATACTCTATGACTTGATGAAATTTATTGAGGCCTCGGAATCAGTTACATAAATGAAGAGAAATTTAAATTTTGATACAATTTATTGAGGCCTCTCCAATAGAAAAAAAAAACAGTTAGAATGTTGAGAGTTGTACAAAATTTGGGATTCGAACCCATGACCGTAAACATGCATGCCCCGTAGCAATTCAACAACCACCACGTCAACCAACATTTGTGTTAATTTTAAAAATGTTTTATTATATATACTAAAATTAGTAAAAAAATAAGGCCCCATAAAATCGGAGGCCCAAGGCAGTCGCCCGCTTTGCCCTCCCCCAAGGCCGGCCCTGCTGATAGCGGAGCTGCTTCCATTAAATTGCCGACAGCAGGGGAGTTTTATTGGGAAAAATCGGATTTTCTCGCTTGTGTGATTAACATGAGCAAGACTCACTTTTGTATAAAAGTGGAACTTGTATTATATAGTGGAAATACTCTACAAGATTACAACTCTCACTCTATAATTTTTGTGGCTCACTCACGCAAGCTCTTACTAGGATCCACTTGCTTTCACTTACACTTGGTTGCTTAATTTGCCTTTGCTTGGATGATCCAAACCAATACTCCCATAGGCTATTTATAGCCTCCACGTACCACTGACATTCACTTGTTACAAGAAATGCCTAGAATTTTCTAGTTATCTTACCCTTCTAAATATTGTATGAAAATTCTAAACAAGTGCATCATCAATTTGTCTTGAATTTTCTAGACGGTGGGCTGATTTTATAACCCAAATTAAGGATCCTTCTTAGCCCATTAAGGAGGGAGCCCAACAATCTCCCCCTTCCCGACTTAATCATGGACGTGTCACAATGTCAGATCCTTGACATCAGTCTTTAAACTTCTTTGTCGGGATTACCTTGGTCATCATGCCAGACCAGTTCTTTTCTGTGCTGTAAAAAGCTTCTCTTTAAGGATGTCTTAGATCCAATGATATCGGATATCGATGTGCTTCGAGCGAGAGTGATAGGTCGGGTTCTTCGCTAGGTGAATATCACTTTGATTGTCACACTACAAGACATATTTGTCTTGCTCTACTCCCAACTCGAGTAAGAAAGTCTTCATCCATAACATCTCCTTACAGGCCTCCGTGGCTGCGATGTACTCTGCTTCAGTGGTGGACAGGGCAACGGTCTTTTGTAACTTTGATTGCTAGGCAACGGTCTTCTATAACTTTGATTGCTTCAAGCTAAGCTTGAAGTGTCCAGCAAGTGGCGTGCTGACCGACTTGACTTTGTGCATGTTGAATCTTTCCAAAACCTTCTCGATGTATCTCTCTTGGGGATATCCACAATAGCTTCCTCGTTCTATCACGAGTGATTGTCATCCCAAGGATTTGCCTTGCCGGTCCCAAGTCTTTCATGGCAAAGCATTTGCTTAAGTCTTTTTTTAGAGCAGCTATCTTATTGCGGCCATGTCCTACTATCAACATATCATCAACATAAAGCAAAAGTATGAGAAAGTCACCGCTTGCGTACCTCTTCATGAAGACACAGTGGTCACTCATGGTTTTCTTGAAGTTGTGATCTGCCATGAAAGAGTCGAACTTCTTGTACCACTGTCTTGGTGCTTGCTTTAGGCCGTAGAGGCTCTTCATGAGTCTACACACCAGATTCTCCTTGCCTGGAACTTTGAATCCTTCAAGCTGCTTCATATATATATCTCCTCTTCAAGGTCACCATGGAGAAATGTTGTCTTGACATCGAGTTGTTCGATCTCCAAGTCTAGGCTTGCTGCTAAGCCCGGAACAACTCAAATAGAGGACATCTTCACGACCGGAGAGAATAATTCTTCAAATTCGATGCCCTTCTTTTAGCTGAATCCTTTCACGACTAATCGAGCCTTGTATAAGGGCTTCGAGTTATTGTCCTCGATTTTCAGCCGATACACCCATTTGTTCTTCAAGGCTCGTTTCCCTTTTGGTAGCTTCACCGGCTCAAAGGTGTGGTTCTCATGCAAGGATTGCATCTCCTCTTCCATGGCTTTTAGCCACCCAGTCTTGTGGATATCATCCATAGCCTCCTTATAGCTTTGAGCCCCCCCCCCCCTCATCCGTGAGGGTCACATATTCATCTGAGCTGTATCGGTTGGAAGATCGCTTGTCTATGGAGGACCGTCTCAGCTCAGGCTCTGGTGGAGTGCTGGATTCTGTTTCTGGATCAACTAGGGCATCTTCTTGATCATTCTGCTCTTGAGAATGATCTTCATCATCGGCTTCGTCATCACTCTCGATCAGAGCTTCTTCTGAATCATCCCGTTGTGCATTCGAGGGACTTGGCTCTTCCCTCCTTTGTCTTTGTGTCGGCTTTGTTGATCTTCGGATGTCTTCAATTGTCTGATCTTCGAAGAACACAACATCTTGACTTCTAATAACCTTGTTGGTGGCAGGATCCCAAAGTCGACAGCCGAACTCATCTCTTGGTGAACCAAGATAGACGCACTCTTTTGTCTTAGCATCACGCTTGACCCGCTCGTCCCTAGGAATATGAACGAACGCTCTGCACCCGAACACCTTCAAGTGATTGTAAGAGACCTTCTTCTCTGACCATACCTCTTCTGGGATATCTCCGTTTAGAGGGACAGAAGGTGTGAGGTTGATGATGTCGACACCGGTCATCAAGGCTTCTCCCTAGAATGACTTGAGTAGTTTGGCATGAGAGAGCATCCATCAGACTCTCTCTATGAGGGTCCGATTCATCCTTTCAGCAACCCCATCTAGTTGTGGCGTCTTGGACGGTGTCTTCTCAAGCCTGATCCCATAGGAGCTACAATATGTCTCAAAGGGTCCTCAGTACTCGTCACAGTTGTCTGATCGGACATACTTGAGCTTCCGACCAGTTTCCCATTCCACCTTGGGATGGAACTCCTTGAATGCTTCGAGGACTTAATCCTTTGATTTCAGCAAGCGCACCTAGACCTTCCTTGAATGATCATCAATGAAGGTCACAAAATACAGTGCACCTCCATTGGATTTTTCGGTCATTGAACACACGTCTGTGTGTACAAGGTCTAGGACATGCTTTCTCCTTGTGGGTGGAGATGATCTCTGGAAAGAAACTCTATGTTGTTTACCAACTAAACAATTAGAGCATGGGCCGAGGGAAGTACCTTTCAGGTTGGGGAGGAGCTGCCTTCGAGCGAGGATTTGAATTCCCTTCTCGCTCATGTGTCCAAGTCTCCGATGCCAGATCTCCATGTCAGTGCTGGAAACGTTCACCTCTCCCTTGCAGACCTTTGCTTCTGTCTAGTACAATGTACCTTCTTTTCTTCCTTGAGCCACGGTTGGGTTTCCTTTGGCCAGCTTCCATTTGCCCCCTCTATTCTGACTATGGTAACCATCATCGTCTAGCCTTCCAGTTGATATGAGGTTACGTCTCATATGAGGAACATGCCTCACATCTTTTAGGAGCTTGCATCTTGTGTTGGATGTGAGTATAATATCTCATCTCTCCACGATCTTGCTCCATCCATGATTTCCTATCAGAATGGTACCGAAGTCTCCACTTCGATAGGATGAGAAGAAACTTTTGTGTGGAGTAACATGAAAGGAAGCACCAAAATCAACAATCCAGGAGATATCATTACATTCAATGTTTAGAATGTTACCTCCTTCAACGAGATATGAATCCTCGTCTTCATCAGCCATGGTGGTAATACTCCTTTCTTCTCGCTTCCTAATAGGATTGATTTGGTCTGGCTTTACATTTCCGGCCTTCTGATCTCTTTTGAGGATGCGGCATTCTTGCCTCTTGTGGCCTGGTTTGCCACAGTAGTAGCACGTGACCCCGGTGCGTGACTTGGACCGCCCTCAAGACCGATCTTCGTCTTGGCTTTGTTTTCGTCCATGGACATCATTACTATTCTGATTGTCAAGGACATTTTCCTCAGAATGATTAGTAATTCCTCTCTTTCCTCCTAGCTTCTTCATTGAGAAGAATATCACAGACGGTATCCATGGTGAGCTTCCCATCTGGTGCTGAGTTACTTAGAGTAACTACCAGAGTATCCCAACTCTCTAGCAGAGAGGTGAGGAGTAGGATGGCTTGTATCTCATCATCGAGCTTCATATCGACTTTACTCAGCTGATTGATAAGCCCCTTGAAATTATTCAAGTGCTCAATCATGCTTTGGCCATCCCTATACTCCATCTTCACCAACCGTCTAGCTAGCTAGGAGGGCCTTCTTACGAGGCGATTTCTTTTGAATCATGGACTCTAGCTTTTTCCATAATTCAAAAGTATTTGTGTAATTAGAAACATGTTCAAAGAGAGTTTTATCGATATACTTACAAATCATGGCGACCGCCTTTCGATTAAGGAGATCCCATTCTTTATCGCTCTTTCCTTGAGGCTTGTCCTTGCTGAAGACGGGTTCGTACATGTTCTTGCAATAGAGATGATCCTCCATCATCAGCTTCCAATGAGAGTAGTTGTCGGCCGTGAGCTTAAACATGTCACCATCGTAAGTGAAGCTAGCCTCCATCTTGATCTGCACAAGCTAATACCTTTCGAAAATGAACCGGGCTCTGATACCACTGTTGGGAAAAACCGGGTTTTCCCGCTTCGTATGATTCAGATGGACAAGACTCACTTTTGTATAAAAGTGGAACTTGTATTATATAGTGGAAACACTCTACAAGATCACAACTCGCACTATATAATTTTTGTGGCTGACTCACACTAGCTTTTACTAGGATCACTCCACTCACTTGCTCTCACTTACACTTGGTTGCTTTGCCTTTGCTTGGATGATCCAAACCAAGACTCCCATAGGCTATTTATATCCTCCACCACCGACCTTCACTTGTTACAAAAAATGCCTAGAATTTTCTAGTTATTTTACCCTTCTAAATATTGCATGAAAATTCTAGACAAGTGCATCATCAATTTGTCTTGAATTTTCTAGATGGTGGCCTGATTTTATAACCCAAATTAAGGATCCTTCTTAGCCCATTAAGAAAGGAGTACAAACTACAAGTTTGTGCTGAAGGATAAAGATAAAAAGGAGTCGTGTGGTGTGTGTGTGTGTGCAGAAGGTTGAGTTTGTCCTTGATTTTGGTAAATAGAGAGCGGTCATCCAGGTTTGAAGCAGGGACCTTTGGGTACTACCCGTCACTACGGTCAGGTCTTGGCTGAACCATTCCGGAACGGTTAAATTGAGTTTGTCCCCCGAACAATTAGCTTGCAACAAGAAGGCGCAACGCGTCAACTCAGCGAAGAATAATAAGCTTAGCAGAAGGGCTGCTAGGGAGGTTCGCTCATAATGCTATTTGAGCGCTGCAAAATTATGACGAAGATAACGACTTGTGTGGGCTATCGGGTGAAGGAATGGGAACAAGTTTAGAGCGGCAGGAACCTGCGATCTCCCCCTAGCGGCAGGAACCTGCGATCTCCCCCCCCCCCCTGCGATCTCCCCCCCCCCCCCCCCCCCCCCCCCCCCGCCGAACCTCTGATCATTGCAATTGCAGCTCAAAGAAAATATGAAAGCATTAGAAGAAAATGAGCTGTCCATTAACAATTTGCTGTCTGTGTTGCATTTTCGGAAGAATGATGGCCAGCAAAGTTTTATTTGTTACAGAGAGAGGTTAGTGCCGGTGTACACAACGCTTATCATGTACAAAGACATTATCGTGTACGCAAAAATTATTTGTCTATTTGTTAATGATTATTTGTCTATTTTCACATGAATATTCGTTTATAATTATGTAATTATTCGTCTAAGAAAATCTAAATTTTATTCTAACGAATAATCGCCCAATACCAACGAATAATCAGAAGTTACTTTTAATCTTATCCGTTGATGTTCTTAATTCAATGGCCCAGATTTGTTAACATGATACACAATAAGAGCGGTGTACATTTGATCTATTATCTCTACTAGTACGAAATTCTTGTCCAACTTTGAAATTGCTCACCCCTCGGCCCAACGGGGACAACATCAAAGGTTGGAATCAGTGCTAACTGCGCCCATGGAGCTACCTCTCAAATAGACTCGATCCATGATCTCTTGTCCAAATGCCACCCTGTGACCAGTTGGGCTAACAATGAACAAAAGTTCATTAGTCACCATTTTGTCAAAGAAAATGTAGCTTTAGATGAAGAGAAGGAATGGCTTGAGTCTGTAATAAGATGTAATGGAGATTTTGAACTTTCACTGTTTCATTAATTGATTCCAGATTTACAATATGAGGGAGTATATATAGGCACGATTTATTTTTCCTCAAGACATCCTCTAACTACATTCTAATGACACAATTAACAAACTAATCTTGAATAAGGTTTGACTAACACATTGACTATATAGTCAATATGCCCCCTCAAGCTTGGGGATGGTACAACCCGATCTTGGAGAGAATGTAGTTTTGCTGATCAAACGGAAGAACCTTAGTGAGGATGTCGGCAAGCTGTTAAGAGAAGGTAACAAAGGATAAACTGAGTAGGCCTTCCAAAACTTTGTCACGAGTGAAGTGACAATCAACCTCGATGTGCTTGGTCCGCTCATGAAATACGGGATTCGTGACAATCTGAATGGCCGATCGGTTGTCACAATACAAGGTAACTGGATTGATTTGGGTGATGGAAAAATCCTGAAGTAAGCGGACAAGTCAAGTGATTTCTGTATTCAGACTCAGAGCTGCTGCGTGAGACAACTGATTGTTTCTTGGACTTCCAACTAATTGGAGAAGTTCGAAGAAATACTATGAATCCCGTAACAGACTGGCGAGTAATTGGGCAAGAAGCCCAGTCAGAATCTGAAAAAGCCTTGAGAATTGGTGAGGAGCAACCATTGAGGAGGATCCCCTGACCGGCAATGCCTTTGACATAGCGAAGAGTGTGAAGAAGGGCTGTCCAGTGAGAAGTACGAGGAGATTGCATAAACTGACTAAGGGTCTAAACAACATAGCTCAAATCAGGCCTGGTGTTGGTAAGAAAATTTAATTTCCCAACCAAAGTTCTGTAAGGAGTAGGATCAGGAAGCAAGTCACCATCAACGGTGTTCAATTTCAGTTGGAGTGGGAGAGGAGTAACAGCGGGTTTAGCAGAAGCAAGGTCTACCTCGAGTAGGAGATCTGAAGTAAATTTGGCCTGAGAAACAGCAATGCCTAAAGCAAGGTGAGTGATCTTCATGCCCAGAAAGTAGTTGAGTCGGCCAAGGTCTTTAATACTGAATGAAGAGTGAAGGAACTCTTTAACTCGAAGGATTTCACCCATATCTGATCCAGTGACCAAGATATCATCAACATAAACGGCAAGAATGGTAATGCAGCTGCCATTGTGTTTAATAAACACTGAGTAGTCATTCTTGGACTGGACATATTGAAGAGATTGCAAGGTTGATGTGAGTTTCTGAAACCACTGTCTAGAAGCCTGCTTGAGACCGTAGAGAGACTTTTTAAGACGAAAAACTTGATGCAAAGGATTGGGAACACCTTCAGGCATAAGCACGTAAACTTCCTCATGAAGATTGCCATGGAGAAAAGCATTGTTTACATCCAATTGATGGATGAACCAATGCTTTGAAGCAGCAACAACAATAAGTACCCTGATGGTAGTCATCTTGACCACGGGAGAGAAAGTCTCATGAAAATCAATCCCCTCACGCTGTGTAAAACCTTTAGCAACAAGCCTTGCCTTGTACCTCTCCAAAGAGCCGTCAGATTTGAGCTTGACCTTAAACACCCACCTGCATCCAATAGGTGTTTTTCCAGGAGGTAATGGGACAACATCCCAATTATCATTAGCAGATAGAGCCTCTATTACTTTATTCATTGCATTTACCCAGTTTGGATCATGAGAAGCAAGTTTGTAAGAAGATGGTTCAGTGTGAGAAGAAATATGAGATAAAAAAGCAAAATGAGAAACTGGGAAAGAAGATGAAGACACCACATTAATCAAAGTATGAGAAGAAGGACCAAAATTGCAAACAAAGTCATTCAAGTACGCAGGAGCCTGAATTGCTCTGGATGATCTTCTGAGAGGAAGAGGCTGGTGAGGCAAAGGCTCTGCAGGAGGTTGTGGTGCATCTGTAGGAGGTGCAACTGTAGGAAGTGCACCATTAGGGGGTGGAGCTGCATCTGTAGGAGCAGGTTGAGGTAAAGGAGTAACAATAGGAGTGAATATGAAATCAAGATCTGAAGCAGGAGATGGAAGGGTAAAAGTAACAGGGGGAGGTTTATGATGAAATGGAAAATGTGATTCATGGAAAATGATGTCCCGAGTGTGAATGATCTGATGAGTGGCAATGTCCAGTGCTTTATACCCTTTCTTACCATAAGAATATCCAATAAACTCGCAAGTTCAGGTGTGACACCTGCTCTTTGACTTAAACTCGCAAGTTAAAATTTGAGAGAAGTGCTTCTCTAGCTGTACGCTGCTCCTTTTTGTTTGGTTCATATGGACCTATGGGGCCCCTATAAGACCCCATCCATGTGTGGTGCCCGTTATTTCTTGACTATTTTGGATGACTACTCTAGGACTACATGGGTGTATCTCCTCCAAGATAAGTTGCAGGTCTTGAGTTGTATTACCAAGTTCCTGCTATTAGTAGAAAACCAGTTTCAGGTGTCTGTCAAGTGTATAAGGACAGACAATGGCACTGACTTCACCCAAAGGGGGTGTGTTGATTTGTTTGCCAGTCATGGTATTATTCACCAAAGATCTGCTCCTGGTGTCCATGAGCAAAATGGGCGGGTTGAAAGGAAGCATAGACATCTCCTTGAAACTGCTAGGGCTATTAGAGCTTATGCTGGCCTTCCCATCAAGTTTTGGGGTGATTGTGTCTTAAGTGCCACTTACCTTATCAACAAAATGCCCTCTTTTGTTTTGGATGGTAAGTCTCCTTTTGAGGCTCTTTTTCATGTGCCACCAGATTATGATAAACTTAGAGTTGTAGGTTGCCTTTGTTATGCCTTGCAACCAAATGATTAGAGAGATAAGCTTGGTTGTCTTGCTAGAAGGTGTGTATTCTTAGGATACCCTCCAGGTCAGAAGGTTTTTAAGCTTTATGATCTAGATAAGAAGGTGATCATCATCAGTAGACATGTTCAGTTTGAGGAAACTGTATTTCCTTTCAGGGGTGATGTCATATCACATAACACCCCATTCTTTCCCAAGGATACCTTAATGTCTGATGGAGATGAATCTTGGCTGCCAGTCCACATCCCTGCTCAACCTATTAATGATCTCTATGCTTCATCTCCTCACACCAGCAACTCTCCAGAGAGTGATGTTGTTGTCCATAGCTCTCCCAATGCCAGTCTCTCACCACCCTCCAATGATCCCCAGCTGGGCTCTCCCATCATTGACAGTACCTCCTCTTCAGATAGTGTTCATGGTCCCCCACTTCTTGCAAAAAGAGTCACTCGTCCTCTAGCAAGATTTCAAGATTACATATGTTCAATGCCTCCTTCTAGACATACTTCAGTGACATAAGATTCAGTATCCCAGTCATTTGCTGTCTATTCTCTCACAAACCTTGCACATCTGTCTTCTGAATATGTTACCTCTTTAGTCAATGTCTGTGCAACCTTTGAACCTCACAGTTATTCTCAAGCTAAAGGCATCTCTGAGTGGGAATCTGCTATGGAAACTGAGATAGCTGCTCTTGAGAAGAACCATACCTGGTCTGTTATTGCTTTGCCTACAGGTAAAAAGGCAATTGGATCAAAGTGGATTTTTAAGATTAAGTACAAGCCTGATGGATTGGTGGAGAGATACAAAGCAAGATTAGTTGCTAAAGGTTACAATCAAGTGAAAGACAAAGATTACAAGAAAACTTTCTCTCCTGTGGCTAAGTTATCCATTGTGAGAGTAATTCTTGCAATAGCAGCTGTAAAAGGTTGGTTGTTGCATCAGCTTGATGTCAACAATGCATTCCTTCATGGGTTTCTAGAGGAGGAGGTGTACATGATCCCACCACAAGGTTATCAGGTTCCTGCATGTCATGTTTGCAAGTTGAATAGATCCTTATATGGCCTTAAACAAGCCAGTAGACAGTGGAACCATGAGTTGACTAAATTCATGGTTGGATTGGGGTATGTACAATCCAAAAATGACTATTCCCTCTTTGTCAAAAGTGCAGATTCAACAATCACAATTGCACTGGTCTATGTAGATGATATGCTGTTACTTGGGAACTCTGCTTCTGAGATTCAGCACACTAAGCAAGCTCTTCACTCCACCTTCACCATTAAGGATCTAGGCATTTCTAGGTATTTCCTTGGCATGGAAATAGCTAGATCATCTGCTGGTATTCTGCTTAATCAGAAGAAATACATCCTGGATATCCTAAAGGATGCTAACACGGAGAGTTGCAAAGCTACTGCATTCCCTATGCAACATGGCACAAAGCTGTCTTCTCATGATGGAGAACCTATAGCACATCCTGAAGCTTATAGAAGGATCATTGGCAGACTCTTATACCTCACTCTCACTAGACCTGATATCTCTTACCCTGTCCAACAACTTAGTCAATTCCTCCAAAATCCTCTCCAACCCCACTGGAATGCTGCTATGTATCTTCTCAGATACTTAAAGGGCAGCTTTAATATTGCTCTCTCATTTCCTGCAACATCTTCCTTCACCCTTAAAGCCTACAGTGATGCTGATTGGGGGAATTGCAGAGATTCAGGGAGGTCCCTCACTGGTTACTGCATTTTTCTTGGTTCATCCCTCATCTCCTGGAAGACCAAGAAGCAAAAGGTGGTGTCGAAATCCTCTACAGAAAGTGAGTATAGAGCCATGTCCACAGCTGCTAGTGAGCTGGTGTGGCTCCATGATCTCCTATCTGACTTACACATCCATGTGCCTCTACCTATATCCTTACATTGTGATAATAAGTCTGCACATGAGCTGGCAGCTAATTCTCTCTTCCATGAGAGAACCAAACATGTTCGTCTAGATGCTCACTTTATCAGAGAAATGGTTCAAGAGGGATTCATTGCTACTTCTCATATGTCCTCTGCTCTCCAGTTAGCTGATGTGCTCACTAAAGCACTTGGTTCTCATTAACATCAGTTCTTGACTGCCAAGCTTGGGCTTGTTTTGCCTTGTGCTAACCAAGCTTGAGGGGGGGATATGGAACATATAACATAAGTTTGATCATGACATTGCATCATAGGGTAAGGTTGTGATGTAAATATAGAATTCTGTAAGGGTAGTTTGGTAATTTCCTAAGCTGGACCACTTGTCTAGCTGAGAGTACAAAAGGGATTCTTGGCGCCAATTTCAGTTGAGAGCTTCGGTTGTAACAAACAAAGATCTAAGAAACTCTAGATCTGGATTCTCTCCATTGTTGAAATTTTGTTCCAATTTCTGAGTTTTCAATTGTTCAAAATGGCTCTGTGTTTTAGAGTGCTTATAACACCTACCTACAAGTGCGCACATCACCGGCCCCTTAATTTCCCCTCTTTTTCTATCTACAAAAAATCCACACTTTTGTAGAATGTTAAGTACCAATTAGGCAGGTTAGTACTTAATATAGTTTTGTTTAGTACTTAATATAGTTTTGCTGTGACCATCGTCTTTAGTGAACCCTCAATTGCCATTTACCATAGACAAATACATGATGCAGACAAGGCCACTTCCTGAAGTTGGCACTCAATTTTGAACAAAACTAGAACTTGGAAGCTTCTCAAATTGGACCACTTCATTGCTAATCACAATCTGACCTTTTCTAACAGTAAAAAGTTTGAATCTTCACCGAGCTATCTGTTGTGATGTCCACTTCGCTCTATATATGTCCTTATACTATCATAACATAGCTGAACTGTTGTCCAATAGACGATCGATTCGAGTGAGCGGAAGCGCAGGTAAGGTAAACAAGCAAGCGAAGAAACAAAGCAATCAAAACGAACAAGTCATTTGTTTACGCGGTTCGGTCAAAGACCTACATCTGCGGGGCCTCAGGAGTCAGGCCCTAAATCCACTAAAACGGAGGAAAGTTTACAGAGGACAATATGTAAGATCTACTCAAACCCTAAGCTTATAATGCTTTAACAATCAAAGTAATGAACAGAGAAAAGGAAGAAGAAGAGCTTCCCCTTTCAGCTCGTCACTCTGAAGACCCGGATCTGAAGATCATCACCATGGAAGCCCCTGAGAATGGCGTCTAAGGGTTCTAGTGAGAGACCCCTGAAATCGCCATGGAAGCTCTAGCTGCCAACCCTCGGTAGTTGTGCAAACAAATGAGAGCCTCACTTTAGGGTTTACAAAGTTGACAATATATATTGAGCACTGTAGCCGAGTGTAAAGATCTCAGAGTGTCCAAACTCTTGCCAATGTGATATGGGGGCCCATTAGGAGATCAAGCCAAGGGCTCAATTCAATCCATATAGACCAACCCATAAACTAGGCAAAAGTCTTGGCCTATTAACCTGTTCAACATTACAATGAAAGTTCCAGCAAATATATAAACTTAGGAAAGTAAAATCTCAACAAATGCCCTCTTAATTTCCTAAGTCTACCAATGGCAGACACACGTTTCAGTTGGGTATGGATTTAGGGTGGCTGGGTCCGTCCTCGACCCTAAGGGATAGCCTGCTCAGACAGTGGTGTTCTTGATCTGTAGGAAATTCCTACAGAACAAGAATTTATCCAAAGTCACAATCTTGGTGCCATAGTCAGCAGGATTGTCATCTCCACTAATCTTCTTCACCTTTATCACATTTTTGTCAACCTTTTCACAGATGAAATGGAATCTGACATTAATGTGTTTGGTGCGTTCGTGATACATAGGATCCCTGCATAAATATAGAGCACTCTGGCTATCGATATGAAGAGTAGAGATATAGGTTTTACGCTGTATCTCCTTTAGAAGACCTTGCAAACATATAGCCTCCTTGCAAGCTTCGGTAGCTGCTATATACTCAGCTTCGGTAGACGAGAGGGCAACAATGGGCTGCTGCTGCGATTTCCATGAGATGCAATTTCCAGCCCATGTATAGACATAAGAAGTAGTAGACTTTCGGTTGTCTTTGTTCCCTGCGAAATCAGCATCAACATATCCGAGCAAATCTAGAGAAGGAGTATGATTACCATAAACCAGGCCAATATCAGAGGTACCCCCAATGTACTTCAAGAGATACTTCATAGCTGTCCAGTGTTTCTCAGCGGGGTCTGTCATAAACCTGCTCAAAGCACTTATAGCAAAGGAAAGATCGGGTCTAGTGCAAATCATTGAGTACATTACAGAGCCAACAGCAGCATCATAAGGCACACTTTTCATATAAGAAATCTCATATGAAGACATAGTAGTCCTAACTTTAGTTAGGTCAAGATGCCCTCCTAAGGGCATATTAGTAGGCTTGATATTTAACATTTTAAACCTTTCAAGAACCTTTATGATGTAATCAGATTGAGAAAGAGTAAGCAGCCTTTTAGATCTGTCTCTAGCAATTTTAATACCAAGAATTTTCTGCGCAACCCCTAGATCTTTCATATCAAAATGAGCTTTCAAGTCCCTTTTCACTTCATAAATACCAGCCATAGATTTGCAAGCAATAAGGATGTCGTCCACATAAAGAAAAACATAAATAGGCAGATTGGTCTTAACATTCTTCATATATAAACATGTGTCAAACTTGCTTCTGTAAAAACCCAATTTTCTCATGCAAGAATTAAACTTGATGTTCCACTGCCTAGGAGATTGTTTAAGGCCATATATAGATTTTTTCAGAAGGCAAGCATAATCAGGATGAACCTTATCAACAAAGCCCTTACGTTGCTTCATATAAATAGTTTCTCTAAGATCACCATGCAAAAACGTTGTTTTAACATCCATTTGTTCTAATTCAAGATCATAAACAACAGTCATAGCAAGAAGGAGTCTTAGAGTTTTATATTTAACCACCGGAGCAAAAATCTCATTATAATCTTCACCTTCTCTTTGAGTATAGCCTTTTGCCACAAGTCTAGCCTTAAACCTAGGAGGATCACTAGGATTAGCCCCATCTTTTAGCTTATATATCCATTTGCAATCAATAAGCCTAGCTTTTTCAGGTTTCTTGACTAATATCCAGGTTTTGTTAAGGATCATAGAGTATATTTCTTCCTGCATAGCTTTTAACCAAGACACAGACTGATTGCACTTAATGGCATGCTCATAAAGTTCAGGCGTATAGGCATAGACAACATCAGACATAACACAAGCAAACTCAACCAGATTATTGTTATACTTCTGATTAGGTTTTTTTACCCTAGGTTCTCTATCTCTTGTAAGCTGATAGTTGTTCAGATTTTGAGTAACAAAAGAATCAGGCACAGCAGGCAACAAATCAGTATCAACAGCAGAGGTAGAGGCAGAATTTAGGGGAGAAGATGTAGACGTAGAGTGAGAGGGGGTAGGGGATGAATCATGATCAGAAGTGTCACTTACCCCCTCACCTAATTGGTGAGTTTGCAAATCAATATTGCCCTCTGCATTCCCTGAAATATCAGGCTGTGTTTGAGGGATAGGAGAATAGCTGCTATCAAACTCATCCTCTTCATCAATGCCTAAAGAGGAAGGCATATAAAATTGAGTGGAGTTCATATCACCTCCAAGGTGCTGGTCATCAAGAACCTGTCTGTCAACACACTCTGAATGATGGGTTAGCAAACCTTTAAAATGAAACTCATTTTCCCTGAATATCACATTTCTGCTAAGAATGACTTTATAGGCTCCTGGTTGAATAACCAACAGTTTATACCCCTTTATTGCATCAGGATAACCAAGCATAGCACACTTTTGAGATCTAGGATTAAGTTTTCCATCAGATTTATGAGCAAAAGCATTGCAGCCAAAGGGTCTAAGATGATCTAAATCAGGTTTCCTATTGGACCACATTTCATAAGGAGTCTTAAAGTTTATCACAGAAGAAGGGGTTCTATTTATAAGATAAGCAGCAGTAGCAATAGCTTCACCCCACAGAGAATGCTTAAAACCAGCCGTGAATAATATGCATCTAGCCTTTTCAAGCCCAGTTTGAAGCCCAACTTGGATCCACACTGGAGCACACTACTGCAGCTTCATATCACGTGATGGATGGAGCACAAACGCAGTGTTTTGGGCACACCGACCTCATCTCAACATTAGCAGCTACAAAAGGAGTGTCGAGCAACAGAGCGCGAGACCAGAACTTCAGAAGCTACAGTACAGAGAGAGAAACAGAAAGGAGAAAAGAAAGAGCGCGAGAAAAGGAAGAAAAGGCGAATCGGAGATCCAAGGGCGCTTGGATCTGGAAGGCGAGCAACAACAGAAGAGGTATCCCTGGTTTGCGATTGGGGCTGCGGGATTCAGCAGCGGGATCGGTGATGTCGACTTCACCGAAGGCTTAGCGAAAGGGGAAGTTTTCTTGTTGTTTGTTTAGGTTTCTTTGTATTTGCTTCTTTGTACTCTTTCTAGAAATAAATCGGTGCACACCGGGTCTCTCTTGAGGCCAATCTCGTGTTGATTGTGCATAACTCGGATCCTTCTAGATCCGAGCTCGACCTGGTTGAAATCGGACCAAATCGACACTTCTACCTAATCGAAAACGCTTCATCGGAACTACAAAGTGGTTCTACCTAAACGAATAAGTCATTTGTTTACGCGGTTCGGTCAAAGACCTACATCCGCGGGGCCTCAGGAGTCAGGCCCTAAATCCACTAAAACGGAGGAAAGTTTACAGAGGACAATATGTAAGATCTACTCAAACCCTAAGCTTATAATGCTTTAACAATCAAAGTAATGAACAGAGAAACAGAAGAAGAAGAGCTTCCCCTTTCAGCTTGTCACTCTGAAGACCCGGATCTGAAGATCATCACCATGGAAGCCCCTGAGAATGGCGTCTAAGGGTTCTAGTGAGAGACCCCTGAAATCGCCATGGAAGCTCTAGCTGCCAACCCTCGGTAGTCGTGCAAATAAATGAGAGCCTCACTTTAGGGTTTACAAAGTTGACAATATATATTGAGCACTGTAGCCGAGTGTAAAGATCTCAGAGTGTCCAAACTCTTGCCAATGTGATATGGGGGCCCATTAGGAGATCAAGCCAAGGGATCAATTCAATCCATATAGACCAGCCCATAAACTAGGCAAAAGTCTTGGCCTATTAACCTGTTCAACATTACAATGAAAGTTCCAGCAAATATATAAACTTAGGAAAGCAAAATCTCAACATGAACCCATCTAATATGAAAAATCTTACTAACCTGTAATTGCAAAGTACATGAATAAGTCATATTCAAAATCCCCCAATTTAGAATAACAAAGTTATATATTCTAGGAAGTGAACATTGATTGTTAGTTTGTGTTAGGCAAACAACATTGCCCAAACATTGTTGTTTATACGGCTTCCCATCGGTAGTCAAGTCAAGCATTGTTCTCTAATGGAACAATACTTCCATTTAGCACAAAACTTTTAATTGATTTCGAATAGACAAGTAATAGAGATACTAAATTATGAATCTTGTACAGCGACGTCTAGATGCAGAAGGCGCATCGTGTGAAAGGATTTTTTGGAGAAGATTAAGCATAAGCAGCCTTGCCTTTTGTTGACTTGTGTGGTTATCACTTGATCTTAATATAATGACATGTCAGTATGCAAAATTCCAATGTATGACAGAAAATGAATGCTCTCCTTGAGAGAGGATAAGAGATTGCAGCATAATTAGTTCCTGTGCACACAAGAAAAAGAAGGAACAACTTTCTCCATTAGAACTCTCAGCCATCCTGCAGAAGAAAAAATTGAAAAAAAAAAAAGACGCAACCAATGCAAAAGGAAGGCAGCAGAGAATGTGAACCAAAGAATAATTTTAGCTCATTGCAATGTGGAGAATAAGCACATTTTAATATGCTACACTCATTATCAATCGATAAGCATAAAGTAATCTGAATATTTAGTCTGACACCTTT
The DNA here is from genome assembly GCA_037127255.1 of Persicaria tinctoria. Taxonomy (NCBI): domain Eukaryota; kingdom Viridiplantae; phylum Streptophyta; class Magnoliopsida; order Caryophyllales; family Polygonaceae; genus Persicaria; species Persicaria tinctoria. Next base: position 20,304,323 of record JBANSL010000006.1, read on the forward strand.
TTCTTCTTCTTCTTCTTCTTCTCAAATTTATCAATTGTTCAGTGCAAAAGATTGATTCTTTACACAACTTTTTCAAAAAAAGAAAATTTCTAAGAGAAAGGTAAATGATTAATATTAAAAAAAAAACAATTAATTTGGTAATATGAGGAGAAACCCAGTGAGGTTACATCATATTTTCGAAGTGGGACAATTTTCAGTAAATTAATAGGTAGGGGGTGTACAAGTCCGATTTCACTCACCTTCATGTATGAATCGACACATAGCCTGTATTGTGTTATATTTTCAAAGTAGGGAGTATCATATCCTTGAGAGATTTTCTCAGTTCCTTTTCTACAGAATAGCCTTTCATTTAAAAGATGATGGTCACAGCAAATGTCTTCTTTACGTCGAGTGTCTTATCATCTTGTTGATCAATGGAAGTGGCTTAAATCAGAATTTCCAGTGATGCTTAGCCTAACTGAACAATCTGGTTTCAAAGCTTAAGGAGAATAAAATACCTGCCAACTATAACTGTATGAAAAGCCGAAAAAGGCATTCCAGCTGAAAACCAATGTGGCACGACTTTTAGCCAAAGAAACAGTAAATCAATAGTCTTATTAGTTAATAGAGTTGTGTTGATGAGTGTTATAACTTTCAATATATGCCACTTTCTGTGAAGGTGGTTAGTTTTGTTTGCTAGGACTGATGAATATTTGGCTATAGCAAAAGGTTATAATCTATCAACAGTTGGCTAAAAGAAGGAGAAGAAGAATATATCTCTTTTCGAATTATATATGTTTTCCTCACCACAATTTTTCTTAGCAATAGCTCCCAGCATAGTTTTTTCGGAGCTGTTCACTTTTATCCTATGGGCGAAAGAACATGATACTTTGCAAGATGACCAAACGAATCACGTGAGTCTATAAGAATAGCGCAGTCTCATGCTTTGTGCTAGATCAGCAACACAAGATAGAGGGGAAAGAGTTGGAGAAAACACTTAAGCAAGGAGGAGGGAAAAACTACTGATCAATGGTTCTTGAGGTTGTGGGACTGGTGGAGACCTGTAAGAGGTTGAAGCCGCACCTTCTGATGATCGTGGTTCAAGTTGCTTCCGCGTTCCTTTACTTCATAACTGAAGCTGCTTTCAACCATGGATTGAACCCTCATGTTTATGTTACATATCGCCATGTTGTAGGCGCCATAGTGGTGCTCCCAGTTGCCTATTTTCTTGAAAGGTATCATTCCCTTTTATTCAGCTTCTTGGTCATTGTCAACAGATTATTTGTTTTGCTTTAGGAAAGCTTTATATTTTTTCTCATATATTTAACTATATCAAGTGCCAATTAAAAAGAATAATTACAACAATATTTGTAGAATTTCTCAATAGCAATAAGGGAGAAACAATAGCTTTAATATGACATTGTTTTGATGGTTATTTTTCATGTGTGCAGGAAAACAAGGCCAAATCTGACCTTAGTGATGTTTGCTGAGTTATTTTTGTTTGCTCTACTTGGGTATGGAACACTCCTTTTATTTATGTGTCCACATTACCTACAATGAAACGATAAGCGAAGTAAATCATACCCTTCTTTAATTACCTCCTCTTATATCTGATTCAGGGTTGGGTTAACAACTAACATGTACTTTGCAAGCTTGAAGTACACTTCACCAACATTTGTGTCAGCAACAGTAAACACCATCCCGTCGCTGACTTTTGTACTGTCAGTTGCATTCAGGTGGCTTCTTCTAATCCAGCTATGCACATCTTAATTGAATTCTACACAAGAAAGTAGCCTTTGGAACTCTGTTCGTTTTGTGACCCAAATGCAGGATAGAAGCTCTCAATTTTAGAGATCCTCACGGTCTAGGAAAAGTTATCGGATCTGTAATCTCACTAGCAGGAGTCATGACACTGTCGTTATACCGAGGAGAGCAAGTTAAAAGCCTGTGGAGCTCCCCTATCCACCTTTCAAAAAGCACTTTTCATCAGGACTGGATTAAAGGTTCCATTCTTTGTGTCGGTAGCTGCATCTCATGGTCAATATGGTTCACAATGCAGGTATATGATTGTTAACTTTAGCTCAAAGATCTTTACTAACTAACCAGTGACATGGATATTTGGATCCATTAGTCGAAATCGAGTGATGCCATCATGAGTACTAATTTCTCAAGTCGGAAATAAGAAGTTCATACTGAACAAAACTAACCTAGCTAGAAATTGATGTGGTTGTAAAACATGATAGGGATTTGTTCTGAAGAGATATCCTGCACAATTGTCGTTAGCAACATGGGCAAACTTCCTAGGGGCTGCACAGTCTGCTGTATTCGCTGCATTCATCACTCGAAATGAACCAGCCGCTTGGTCTATCACATCCTACATTGACATCACATCCATCCTGTTTGGTGTAAGTTGTGACTTAGCTTGTGAGTGTATATGAATTTCAATTCTAATCACAAGCAATTTCTAAAGACAAAGACATTGATTGAGCAATGGCAGGGATTGGTATCATCGGCTTTAAACTCGGTAATGTTGATCTGGTGTACCAAAGTGAAAGGGCCAGTTTTTGTGACCATGTTTTGTCCCCTTCAGACACTGCTAGTTGTGGTGTTTTCATATTTCATCCTCAGTGAAAGCCTGTACATGGGGAGGTACTTACTGTCATTCACTCGTTGCTTCCGAAAAATTACACTGTGAAGTTATGATCCTAACAAGTCTTGTGTTGGTGGTTGTACAGCATCGTCGGAGGATTCACAATTATAGCAGGTCTATACCTATTTCTATGGTGCAAAGCAAGGGATACAAAGGTATGCATTAAGACACTAGAAGAACACCTTCCAACATTCACCGACGACAACAGATACAGACTGCAGACCATAGCTGTAACAGAGAAGAAACAAGTTGTAGAGACTGAAGAAACTAACTAAATTTGATGATTGATGAAGTACTGATTCACAAAATGTCTCCATCTCTTGCTTTTACTTGCTTGTTATCAAAGGACGGAAAAGGCGGTCCGGAAGTACAAACCTTACCTAAAGAATATCAACAATTTGGGCAATTCTCCTTTGTGATTTCATCCAGTCCCAGTTTAGTTTTGTTTCCCAGTAAGTCAAAACAAGAATATTTGACATCTTTCACAGAGAAAGTCGACACGGTCACTATCAATTGATTCGCATCTACGCGAATCTCTCTTTAGACAGAGAGAATATCATTTAACTGAATGGTAATACTGTTATCAATATCTGCAAAATCAATTGACTTTTTTAGGAATTCCCTATTTGGTAAGGCACAAAATAGATTCATGCTAAACACCATTCAGCAACCAAATCATTCCAACCTATTCAAATCACGCCAATGTGGATCTTTTTCCAGGCAAAAATATCAGGTCCATTTGTTCTAAACACAATTTAATTGTTGAATTTTAGACTTGGTCAGAAATTCAATTGCACATTCAAGTCACATAAGTTGTGATCCCATCAGGCCATTATCTGTAATTCTGTAGGCAGCTGTAACCTGTAAGATACTAGCACATAGCACATAATGGATTATCATTTTAAAAAAAATATGAAGGTCATCAAGCGCCCTATTTCTGGATACAAGTTGAACTCATCTAAAATCTAAATATATCTTGAGGATTTGGCCGGTTGAGTTTCGGTTTCATGAAATTATTAACAAGTAAATAAATAAATAAAGGGTAAATTACAGAAAACCACCTACTAAATGTCAATTTTTTTACTTAATCAGCCGCTAAATTTAAAATTACACAAAACCTCCCATTAAATATGATTTTTTAACAAATTACCACCCAAGCAAAAACATCCATCCAAACATCAACAAAAATGACTAATTTACCTCCACTTTTTAATCAAATTTTCTTTTCAAATTCATTGAAACACTTCAGAATTGTAATCAACCAAAAATAAAAAGTATTTTTTTTTATCCCAACATCATAATTTATGCACCAATAAGACATTGAATTTGAATTTTTTAAGTAAATATGCATCTAGCATGTACAAATGTGAATGTTCGATCAATCTCTCAAAAAAGGTATGTATATTGGTCATTTACAATATTTTTTCAAACAAATCTTGACATAATTTTATTATGGGTGGTGATTTGTTAACAAATTGTATTTAATGGGTGATTTTGAACAATTTCTAATTTAACGGGTAGTTAAGTAGAAAACTTGATATTTAATGGGTGGTTTTATGTAATTTACCCATAAAGAAATTACATGTTTCTAGGTCACTGAAGAAACGGAAGAGGTAGCATTTAAGTAGAGAACATGCTCATTTAGCTTGTCTCCAGATTTGACTCCCTTTTTATATTCTGGTTTTCTGAAGATCTGCAAAGTTGTTGCTTTGTTTTGCTGTCTTCTTCCACATGATCAACCCCAGTGACGACTCAATTGATCTCACCATTGTCCTTAGCTTCCACCCCCTCCAAGCAACACCAATTCCTTCTCAAATGTCTAACATAAGAGACATTTGTCCTATCTGATCAACTGAAGATATTTGCTCTTTTTCGAGTCCAAGTATGGAGAAAGGAGCTTCATCAGCATGAGCTAGTTCCTTAAAGCCGAGATCTTGCACTTTTCTACTTAACTAGGCTAAGTAGGAATATGCATCCACATTATACTTATAATAACAAACATTTATCTTTATTTTTTAGATCCAAGTGAGGTCAACGGACTTTTTATTTAGATCCACATTGTAGATTAGATGAAGCTAGAATAATTGCTTCTAGAGACAAAAAAGAGGTTTGGCGATCATTCAATTAGCCTTGCAATTAAAAGGGATGGGAAAGGAGGAGTGGGGTGTGGGGTTATTTTCCCATCAACCCAAAAACTGCAATCATTTTCCATTTGTGAAAGAGAAGAAGCAAATTGAAGCTCTCAAACTGAATGATTTTCTTATGTGCCCACGCCTGCATTCTCTCATTAGTATGTTGTAGCTAGTTAAGCCATCAAATTCCGAGATGGCGACAAATCAGCAATGATGATCACTTCGCATCGGATAGGTCTAATAAAGAGTTAATTTTTTTTAAAGTGTTCCATTTGTATACTTTTCTATAAAGCTAAAAAAAACCTTCCAAAACATACAAGCAAATTTAAAGAATGAAATTAAAACCCAAAAAAGAATTTAAAAGAAATTCAACTTGATAGATCAGATTGAATAGGAAGGACAGCACTCTTAGAGCCAAGACCTTGACCAAATGAGAAAAATGACCTCCTAACTGATGATCTATTATTGTTACTAGAACTTGCAGCCTCATTGCTGCTGATGAGCCTCTTCTGCCTTATGATCTGCTGCACCTGCAGGAGGAGCTGCTGATCCATGGCGGAATCCATCGAGAACGACCTCCTAATGGGCAATTGCTCCTCTTTCACCCTCACATTGATACCCTCATCACCCATGATTGAAGCATGGTGAAAGCCCCTCCTCCTCCCTCCTTGAGATTGGTCATCAATTTCAATAACAACAAACTCATGGTCATGATGATCAGTAGGTATGATCTCCTGTGGTGAGGAGCTTGGGGCAACAATGTGGTCAGCTGGGACCCTCTTACTCCTCCCTGAAACAATGTTTGATCTGCAAAGAGGGCAGTTTGCATTGCTCACAAGCCATATATCAATGCAATCCAAGTGAAAGACATGGCCACAGTGTGGGAGGACCCTTAGCATCTCTTGATCTTCAAACTCACTCAAGCAAACTGAGCACCCTCTAAAGCTCCTTTCACCAACACTTTTCTTAGACCCCTTGGTTTTGTACTTGAAAGTTGGGATGTCTCTTAGGACAAGCTCATCAACGCCTCTATGGATCTCGGTTGCAGGCGAGGAGAAGGCCAGCTGCCAGGACTCGGTGGGGTGGGCCCCGCGTTCCCGGGCGAAGGAGAAGCGCCTCAGGGGCTGGAGGTGGCTCCAGTTGAGGCAGCATTTGATGGCAATGATGTAGTAGCTGACTAGCAAGAAGGCTGTCACCATGATGGCTAGTAAGGCTATGGCTAAGATGGGGAAGTTGCTCAGCCCTCCTGAAGATTGTGGTGGTGGTGATGTTAGCTCCATGGGAGGTGAATTGAATTGATGTTGATGAGATTTGTGAGAGTTTTTTTCTTCTTCTTTTTGGGGGAGTGTGGGTGGGGGGTGGGGTTTTTGAGATCTTGAAATAGAAGGAAGAATCCAAGCTTTAAGGCTTACAATATGATTATAATAAGAGGAGTGGAAGGTGATTAAGGTAAGCAATTAATAAATGAACAACATAAATAAAGAAGGGAGGTTAATTAGCAATGTGAAAGGTTTAATAATATGTTTATGGGAAGTCAAACAATTAGAGGGGGAGGACTTTGGATTGATTGGTTGTTTATTTATGGGATCATATATATTAAAACACGGAGATGGGAGCTCAGATACAGATCGATGGTGTTTGGATCAAATAATTACAAATTAATTATGAGAAAAGTACATTAGATATCATTTTTTAATCTTTTTTTTTAAAAAAAAAATTCAATGCATATCCGATATGTAAAAGAGAAAAGATATAATTTTTTTTATAAAGTAAGAATTCAAACAAATCTGAAACTCGATAGACCGACAAGTCGACAAACGAAAATTGTCGAAGCATACAATTAAAAACAAGAAAAGGGCAGTGCGCATGCAAGACCAAAACGAATCGAAGTAACCTAAAACTAGCACGAAGAGGACGTAAACTAAGAGCAAAGCCAATTATAATTTCAACTCATTGATCGATATCTTAGAGGCTAATAGAGTAAAACTATTTAAATTATTTAATTTTTTTTTTGATATAAGGAAATAAATTCGATTTTTTAGACCAGCCTAGAGAAATCGAGAGTCCGGAAAAGACGGAAGATGGAGTAACCATCATGTACAACCGAATAAAAAACAGAAGCAAATGACTGAAAGGAAATTAATTACAAGAAGCATATGACAGAAAGAAAATTACAGAAATAAAGTACATGTCATCCTACACTAGCTAAAACCTAAGCTTGCAGAATCAACGAACTGACCAGACAAAAGGAAGACGCTCACAGAGAACTTTGGGGGATCACTAGCGGACACCTCAACTTGGACTCTAACCAGATTCAACAGGTATCGATCGCATTTCCACGACGTCTCTTAGCTTGACAGATCAGTCACCGTTCACATGAAACCTGGACCACAGCAAAAAAAGTAAAGTACACCAACCCGCGGACCAAAACACTTAACCATACCATTGCCAAAAGAAATCCCAAAAACCCATCTTACACCCTCAAGGACGATAATAAGAGCATAATAGGCTACCACAAGGTAAACCAGAATAGAGAAAATGAATAAGACATGACATGAATAAATAAACAACAACAATAAACAGGATAAAGGCCAGAAAGCGGTTAGAAAACGAACCTTAAGGCTCCCACGCGACAAAGTTCGTAATTAATTTTTGTTTTTGCCTTTAATTCTATCCGACACCCACACTAGCGTTGTTAATTAGAGTATGCCTAACATATTCTTCATCTTGATCTTTTGGAGAATACTGGGATGGTTTTAGGTCCAACAACTTCCCCATTACATTCTCCAAAATAGGGAATGGAAAGAAAATATGGAGATCATTCCCTAAATTTGGAGAAAACTCTATATATTTTGGGGTAAACTCCATAATGGAGAAGCAGTTGGAATTGGGTCACAAATTATTCAGAATATTTAACTTCTAATTCTCTATTTTGGAGATTATTTTAAGGAAGTTGTTGGGCATGCTCTAACAACGCAGAGAAAGAAGGCAGTGGAGCCTCGGAGAGGGTGGTAGGCGCTTGAACCTTGAAGAGGCGGTGTAGATGAAGGCGGTGGAAAGGTTGTCGAAAAACCTGAGGCTAGCCGGTAGAAGCCGGTGCATGTGGGAGGCGGAGAAGGCGGCGGGCACCCGAGTCGCCATCAGAGGCGAATTGGAGGTCAGCAACGACGACCGCGAAAGTGTCGGTGAACACTCGGACAAACAGGGCAGGCTGGGGTGGAGTCGGACGAGACGAAGGAGGTCGGTAAGGGCTGTTGGGCTCGACGCTGGTGGTGGAAGGGTCCTGGTGCCCAGGTCGTAGTGGCGGCGGCGAAAATGCTTTGGGAGTGTTTTGCCATTAGGTTATAATAGATGTTCTTTAAATTATTTAATGGGTGTTCATGGATGCACTTAAAAAATTACTCCCTCTGTTAATTAAAACTTGTCGTTTACTATTCATGCACGCTTTTTTAGAATGATAAAAACTATATAAAATATTAACATTTTTTCACATTTGTTTTTATAAATTCATACTTAATTGTATTAAGTATGAAATTGTTAAAAAAATTTATTAAAAAAGTTAATATTTTATATAATTTTTAACACCTAAAAAAACGTGCGTCAATAGTAAAACGTCAAGTTTTAATTAACGGAGGGAGTATTTTTTTATTGGAAAAATCATAATCTTTCATAGGGTCAAATTTGAAGCGAGCCAACCGAACCTAAGAGATTAAGTTCGATTTTGGATTCGTAATTTCTAAAAATTTAATTTTATGTTTGGTTTGATTTCACCCACACTACGCCAGATTTACATTTGAGCGACGAGCAACAATTTTTTCGTCGCTTGGATAACGTTCTCGCGACGAACAAAACATGAGCCGTCGCGCGTGGGGGATCCGGTTGTAACTCAATGAGGCACAACTCTTGGGCGACGGAATAAGAGCTACTTCGTCGCTAGAGTACATTGGGGTGACAGAATCAGAGCTACTTAGTCACTAGTATATTGGGGCGACGGATATATATATATATGAGCCGTCGTTGGAATGTGGAAGTGGACTGTGTGGTTTTCAGACACTCATTGGGGCGACGGAGTTATATATAGGCCGTCACCTGAATTTATTGGAGCGACGGATATACATTTAGTCGTCTCTTGAATATCCAATAGTTTTTTTTTAACACTGATTGGGGCGACGAAATATGTACAAGTGAATTCGTCTCCCGAACATTTTCAATTCCGAACAATAAATGAAGCTTACTTACCCCCCATTAATGTTTTTACTTTTTAAGGTTACTTTTGTAACCTTAACCTATCGAAGCCTTCTTCCTCCTCATCTATCCTCTTTCCCTTCTCCATTTTTCAAAGCTTGTTTTTTTTTTTTTAATTTGCACAAGGGTTGTGGAGATTCAACAAAATCAATTTATTTAGAGTTGTGGAAAGGTATGTAGTTGTATACATATAATGTTATATTTTGATGGATTTGTAAAATCTTGAATAGTTTGATGATTTTGGATGTTCTTTGTAGAATGTAGGGGTTATTGTGGTTTGGAGAAGATAAAAACGAGGAAGCATTCATAACAAGGTTAGTAATGGTTTTTATTTTTGTTTTATACACATAATGTGAAATAGAGGGGTGAGAAGTGTGGAATATTGGTTAGATTTGTAGTGAGGAATTTGTTAAAAAATTTGGTACTTTGTGATTTAGACTTGAGAAATGTTGATTGAATTGTTTTGCAATTATATTTTGTAATGAGTAATTAAATTTTAGATTTGTAGTGAGGAAATATTGTTTGTTTGAATTCGATAGAGATTTGTTGTGATTTAATGGAATATGTAATGTATTTAAATTAGAATATGTGAGTAATAGTTAATTTGAAGTTTATTCCTCTCTATTCTATTGAGATTTATTGTGTTGTAGATTGAGATTTAGATTGAGATTTTAGTAGAATTTGATTGAGAGTTTGTTTCATAAGAATTTGAAAGTGGGATTGATAGTGGGATTATGACTGAAATTGTAGAACAATGGATAAGAGTTGGATGCAACTTCCTCGCGCTCATAAGGGATATCTTTGTGGGATTTATTTCTTTGTGAATTGGGTCCTTGAGAATAGCAATGGTAAGACCCATTTCCCATGTCCGTGTAGAAAATGTCGAAACAGGGATTTGGTAAACATTGCTGAGATGTATGGACATTTGTCCAATAGGGGAATGTGGCCTAGTTACACAGTTTGGGATAAACACGGCGAAGCACCACCTAATTTGAGAATCTCTCAACTAAGACAACATTTCGTGGATGAAGGGGCATCTTCTTCTAGTGTTGGTCCCGTTATGGATATCCTACATGATACTTTCCCTTATCATGCTGGGTATGAGGCGTGCAATGATGAAGACAATAATGTTGGCGACGAGCCTACATTCAGTGATGTCGTTGATGATGATTACCAGAAATATGAAAGGCTTTTATCGGAAGCTCAAACTCCGTTGTTTCCTGGTAGTGCGGAAACTGTTTTAGGTGCTTCTATAAAGGCAATGCAGATTCAGTTAGATAACAAGTGGTCAGATAAAAGCATGAATGACATGTGTCGCTATATTGGGGAAATGCTTCCACCTGGACATAAATACCCAGTCGATGTACTGAAGATGAAAAAACTTATTAGGGACCCTGGCTTGGGTTATGAGAACATTGATGCTTGTGAATAAAATTGTGTGCTTTTTTATAAACAGTACAAAAATTATGAAGTGTGTCCCATATGCAACACTTCGAGATGGGAAGCTCGTGAAACTGGCAAGGTTCCGAGAAAGGTCCTTCGATACTTCCCCTTGACACCTAGACTTAAGCAATTGTACATGGAGCCACGCATTGCGAAGTAGATGCGTTGGCATGGCGAGAGGGTGATAGATGATGAGTGGATGAAGCACCCTGCAGATGGTCAAGCATGGAAAGAGTTTGACAGAACATTTTCGCATTTTTCCGATGACGTGAGAAATGTGCGGCTCGGACTAGCGACTGATGGGTTCAATCCATTTGGGACTCTAGGATTGAACTACAGCACATGGTCTGTCATTGTAATGCCCTACAACTTGCCACCGTCAATGTGCATGAGGAAAGAATTCAACATGTTGGCCTTGTTGATCCCTGGTCCTAAGTCTCCTGGGAAATGTCTTAGTGTGTTCATGGAGCCGTTGATAGATGAGCTCATGCAGTTATGGGAGACAGGAGTTTGTACTTTCGATCGTCGTTCAAGATCCACATTCATGATGAAGGCTGCCGTAATGTGGACCATTAGTGACTTCCCTGGATTGGGGATGTTGGCAGGTGCAGCCACGAAGGGGTATAAAGCATGTCCTGTTTGTTTGGATGACATTTCTGCAACGCATGAACAGGGAAGAATGGTATACGAAGGGCATCGTAAATGGCTTGCAGAAGACCACCCTTGGTGGTTCGCTAGTCAGGCATTCAATGGAATGTGTGAATACAAACAGAGACCTCGTCGTTTGTCTGGGGAGGATATGCTTGAACAAATCAACATGTATGAACTTTATACATAAGCTTTTCTTTTTTATACATTTATAATTTGACTAAATTATCTTCTCACTCAATCAACGGGATCAATTTCCCTGTCCTTAGCTTGCATGAGAAGTTCAAGATCCCTTATAATTCGACAAATAGAGTGTGACCAACAAGTGTCAGTTCTAGAGATTGCCATATTGGCCATATAATAAAGTTAGATATACCTTTGATGTTATGCACATTGAGAAAAACGTATTTGATAACATCATTGGAACCACTCTCAGTATTGACGGGAAGTCCAAAGATGGCCCCAAAGCTCGAGCTGCTCTACAGAAAAGAGGGGTGCGGAAAAACCAGGCACAGAGAAGCAATGGACGAATTCCTCATGCACCTTTTTTAGTGAAGCGTGAGGATCTACCAGAGGTATTCGAGTGGTTCAGTGAGGTGAGGTACCTTCACCGTTACGCTGGGTCACTGTAGAATAAAGTCAATGTTCGTGAGAAGAAGTTTTTTTTTTTAACGGTGAGGTACCCTCACCGTTAACCTTCCTTCATTCCCATTCTTAACCGTTTTTATTAACCTTGCTTATGACTTATTTTCCATTTGTTGTCTTTACCTTCATAGGCGAGCTTGAAGAGATCTCGTGATGAAGCTATCCAAAGTCAGGAAGTCTTAGACCCGGAGACCGGCAAAGTAGCTCCACTCACCATTGAGCAACAAACCCAACTCATTATCAACAGCTTTGGAGAACGCCGGGGAACCGAAGTGAGAGGTAACACATTAAAACCCAACTCATAATATTGTGGTCACTAGTCAACTCATGGGCATGTAGAGTTAGTTGAGCACTATGATTAAGTTAGTGTAATGAAATCAATTTAGATGATTTACAATGATATTTTATATCTTGAAGTTATAAATATATTCAAATTAAATACTTTTTGTCCCACTAGAAATAGGTTATATATATCAAGTATAAATATTCATATTTGTAGAGAAAAATAATTTGATATTAAGATATCATCCGATATATCGATATCGATGTAAATGTCTTGGTAACCATTTTGTAATTAAGATTGTTTATAAATTCATACTGTACAAGTAAAGTTCACCTGGTTTGTATGTTTAGAATTCATACTTTTTTTCTTTTTTTCTGTTTTTTTCTTTCTTTTTTTCTATTTCAGTTGCTTTATCATTAATTTTTGTTCTTTTTGTTTTTTTTATGTTATATAAATTCATACTCTCTGTTTGTATCTTTAGAATTCATACTTTCTTTCTTTAGAATTCATACTTTCTTCTTTCTGTTTTTTTTGTTATATAAATTCATACTTTCTGTTTGTATGTTTAGAATTCATACGTTCTTTCTTTCTTTAGAATTCATACTTTCTTCTTTCTTTCTACTTTATCACTAGAATTCATACTTTCTTTCTTTCTGTTTTTTTTGTTTATAAATTCATACTGTTCAAGTAAGTTCACCTGGTTTGTATGTTTAGAATTCATACTTTATTTCTTTTTTCTGTTTTTTTCTTCTTTCTTCTTTCTATTTCAGTTGCTTTATCAATAATTTTAATCTTTCTGTTTTTTTTGTTATATTTTGATATGGTTCACCACAAATGTCATTTAAATGGTTTATACTTGGCTTTCTATGCAGGACTTGGTAGGGTTGTGAGGAGGCCAGCAAAAAAAAGGGGGAGGGCCGGGAACTAGTGAGGCTGCTGAGAGGCGTAGAGAGTTGGAGGAGCGAGCCAAAAAAGCTGAGGAGGAGGTGCAAAAGGCTATGGAGGAGGCTGAACAGGCCAAAGAGGATGCACAACGGGCCAAAGAGGAGGCGCAACAGGCCAAACAGGAAGCACAAGTAGCAACCCAAAAATGTTAGGAAGCCATTGACAAGTTCGAGAAGGCTATGGCATTTTTTATGGCCTCCAACTCTATTTCGCAGCCTTTGTCTCAGGTAGAAGATGCTTAAATCTCAGCCCTAGAACATTCTAAATTGTGAAGGTTTTTGGTCAAGTTCGTGTAGGTTTCTCGCAAGTTAGATTGCTTGTGAATTGGTATGGATTGTGCAGGTTTTTGGTAAAGTTTGTGTAGGTTTCTCGCAAGTTAGATTGCTTGTGAATTGGTATGGATTGTGCAGGTTTTTGGTAAAGTTTGTGTAGGTTTCTCGCAAATTAGATTGCAAAATGGTAAGCATAGCTAAACTGATTTGCAGGTTGTTTTTGAGACTAAATAGGTTACCTGCATGTTGTTTTTTGGGTTGTTTGTCAACTGTGTGAAGTTGGCAACCATTACGAACTAGTATAGTTGGTTATGTAATGATCAAAACATGTCTTTTTAATGAATTGGTTTATGTGTGTGATGAATGAATTGGCTGTTGTGTGAAATGAAACCGGTTCTGAATTGAAATGTGTGAAATGAAACAGGTTCTGAATGCTTTGATTGGTGAATTGTTTTTGAAAAGTGGCAAAAACAGGGAGCTAGGACAATTGCATATATAATATTTTTAAATAAATAATATTTTTAAATAAAAACCTATTCAGGAGACCAACAAAATGAAAAACCTTGTCCCTACAAGTCAAAAAAAAAAGGAAAAAAATATGCGGGTCGACTAACATCACTAGATACCGTCGCCTGAGCTTCGATCACACACATATACAAATACCTTCAGGTGACGAAAATAAGTAAATTGTACTGTCGCGTCAGATCTCAAGCGACGAGCATTGTCGTCACCCTAATACATATGCCCTATTGCTTCTGACAATATCATCTAGCGACCAAGACCAAAATCCGTCGCCTGAAGAGGTTTGGCGCGACGAGATTATGCATTTCGTCGCCCGAATGTGCATGGGACCAGAATTCGTTTGGAGCGACGGAATATGTTCATCTCCCGAACGTAAATCTGACATAGTGCACAATTCAGTCCGGTTTTGAACCGATCATAGTCATAGTACTTCGTACTAAATTAACTTTAATTTGTGTCTTAAAAATAGGGTGGTTTAATGCGATTTTTAATATAGGAAGGAGATATATGGTTTTGTGAGCAAAAATTAATAGAGGTAATTTTGTGTCATTTACCCTTTATGTCCGTCTATGCTTAATTGAATAAATATGTATTTTCGGAAGAAAAAAAATCCGATCCAGTGTTAAACATTTTTTTTTGAACTTTATCCTATCAAAACTTGTAAGCTTAGGTGAATAAATATATGTAATTTTGAATTTACAAGAGGTGATCTGAAGTTGAACTACCCAATCAAAAGCAAAATGTGAGTTGACTTAATGGGGATCATGGGCTGTTGACAGAGAGATATGGAAGTGCTACTAGTTGGAATTATTTTAAAATTGATCACCCATGTTTGTTTGCCCTTTTGAGTTTTTATAAATTAAGCTGTAATTATTTAAACAATATATATATATATGGTAACTAGCTTCTATTAGGGTTTTGGTTTGCCTTCCTCAACTTCTGTTCTGTGTTTGTGTTTGTGGAACACTATACTTGGAATACTCAAAACACATACGCCCTCATACACATGCAAACACATAAATTAAGGGAGATGACAATATCATATTGTCAAGTTGTTGATCGAATGCCTTCAAGCGTGTATAATTATTTATTATAAAATCAAATCCAATAATAATGTTTGAGAAAAATATACTAAATTATCACCTTTGCTGCCGACTTGACCGAAATAATCAATGTTCAAACTAAAATTGATAAAAGGGGAAGGAGGGTGGGTCAGGGGTAGAGAAGGAAAGTTAAAAGTGTAAAAAATTGATATTTACTTAATTTATTTTAAAAGTTGATATTTACTTAATTATGAAAAGTTTTTTTGTACATCTACTAAATTAAGCCTAAACAAAAGTTAAAACATTGTAAATGTCACTAGTCTATTTCACGGGGTTTTCACATATTTAATGTGGAAATATTACGGTGCTGACTCTTCCCCTTTCCCTTCTATCTTTGCAGCAGAGAGTCTTGGTCTGTGGAATGGCATTAACGTTGCATGACAGCTAAATATAATAAAACTTGTAATAGAAGGTGACAACCTCACCATCATTAACCGTCTTAAGGATTGTGGGTTGCATCCTGAAGATTCTGAGATGATTGTCTCTGACACCTAGTCTTCTTAGGCAACTTTCTCTTCACTGAGATTCGTCATGTATATCGAGAAGCAAATAGTTGTGGACTGCTTATCGCATCTTGACTTTGTGTTCTTGGGCTCATCTGCACCTGACTACTCGGCGCTTCGCAATTGCATCCGTATGGATGCTCTTGGCTTATAAGGTTTACCCTTATAGCCAAATTATTTCCGTTTAAAAAAATGTGGAAATATTATAATATAGAAGCTATAGATATATTTTTATGTTTGACATATAATTTGCAATCAAGTGAACATTTTTAATTTGCAATCAGTTACTCCAAAACCATCTTCCGGGAAGAAGCACTAGTACAAAAGAAGGATCTTTCAGCCATATTTTATCGGGAGTTAATAATAACTCCCGTAATAACATAGTCGCTCAGGAGTTTTTAAAATAAACACCCGAGTAATGCTTTCCATTTTTTCCTAATAAAAAATTAAATAGATTGTCGGGATTTTTTTCTAAAACTCCAGAGATATCTAAATTACTTTCGGGGGTTGTTCAAAAGAACACCTGTTAGAATATAACTTCAGTTATTTATGGTTCAGTCACCATCTCTCCAATCCAACCCTCGCAGAAACCATTCGCCACCACGTTCACCCTCAACCTCAACCCCAACCCCAACCCCTCCTCATCTGCTTCTTAATTTATTTGTTTGTTCTAAGGGAAGAAGATGAAGAACTCCCAGATCCGACAATGGCCGCCTCCATATCTCCTTGTGCACTTGTTCTGTTACGGTGACAATAGTCATAAACCCTAATTTATCATCCTCGTTTGATTTTTTTTCGATTCTAGTGTCTGCAAATAGATTTAGGGATTTATTATTTCATGCTTGCATATTCGACTCTCTTCAATTGATTTTCGATCTGAATTCAGCAGTAATGACGAGGTTAGGGATTTATTTTTTGGTGGTTGCATATCCGAATTGATTTGAGGATTTGTTACTTATTCTTTTTTCCCCTCCATGTTCAGTGGTCAAACTCTAAATCTCTGCCATGCAATTTGGGATTACGATCTGCTATTCAATCAGAGCAAGAATATGCTTTTAACATTTCTAGAGGAGGTTAGGCGACTTGAGAGGTTCGCTGTCAAAGAGCTTCAAACCGAGCTCATCCACCAGATGAGAATTCATGCATGGATAACGTATGAACAATTGAAGGGAAATTAAGGGTTCTCCTCACACAAGGTATTGGAAAGGAGTTTTCATATTCTCTATGCTTGTTTGTGATTTGTAATTTACCCCTTTAATTAGAATGAATTGATGGCAATTTCATGGATGGCTCTCTGTGTAAGAGGTTGATTTCATGCCAGTTTCAGCTATTGCTTTTGTCAATGATTTCTGCTAACCACTCTAATCCAATTTCACGGACATCGTAAATAACCACGACTATAGTTTTAGTTTTTTGTTTGTTTGTTTTGAAACACCCAACTATCTATTGATTTCTCCTGATTTATTTGGGGAAGACTATTTTACACTAAGCTAGCTTTTAGCATTTTAGTCAGACGTATAAAGTAGCATATGTCTCAAGGTTCCTATCCATGATTGACTGTTCTGAAGCACATCAACAATATGCTCGTATGCGTGAAGAATTCAATGAAGCCAAGACAATAAAATAAAAGTTGTGCATTATTTGTTAAAAATTATATTCAAGCTCGGCTCCTTCAATTGTAAATTGAAAAAAAATACCATTGAATCTTGCAGGCACAACTAGGCGTCATGCATGATAGATGATGAGGCATGGACTTTGCAAGATGATGTTTTGGCCATGGACTCTCTTGACTCCAGAGCGAGTTACTAGGTACAATTGACTCTCTTGACTTTAGAGCTAGCGAGTTATTAAGTACAATTTGTTGTCTGACTTTAGGTTGATACACAATAGGCAATACAAAGTTATCCTCGGTGAATATATACTGAAACTGGTTCTAGGGTGTCCTGCAAATAAAAACTCGTTTGCTCTAAAGCACCCAAAAAAAAGGGTTCTGCTTTCATGTTTATGAATATTATTTTTGTCACTTTGAGTTGGGTTTGGGATGATGATGAAATATTTAAATCAGTACATGTAAGGATTATTAGCTAAGCAGCCCCATACAGATTTGGTTTAGGAATTGGTAAGTTGAGCCACTCGGCCCACTTTCTCTCGGTAGAGGACTTTCACCAATAAGGGCAATACCCAGGTTGCAGTTAGCATTCCTTGTGTTTGACTTGTTTCTAGGCATTTATTTTTTAAGTAGGGCGATAATGGAAATGAACCAATGATCATGCGGTTCATTTATCAAGCTTGAAAATCATTCTTACATATATTTATTCTCTTTTAGTCTTTAAGAGAAGCACTAATCAACTTCTTACCCCAAGTTGAAAGTATATAAAAATATAGAAACTAAAAGACGATGCTCCCATTGTTGCGATATTTTTCTATATCCCTTTGTCGAGATATTTGGTAGATCTTTTATGTTCAATGCAATGATTCAATCATTGCCTTCTTTGTTCGTTCTACGAATTATGTAGGTCTGGTTTTTAGCTAATATTTTTTTTACATCCAATTTATAGAAGTTTTTTATTTTAATCTTTGTAGTAGGGTCTCATCTTATGTTTCTAACATATTAACATGGAAAACGTGCAGAAACCCAACACCCAACGATGTAGTCAAGCTCTCTCAATCTTCTGCTAATCATAGGAACGATGTCATATATGTGGAATATCAGCTCACCTTTGATGGGTTATTTTACTGTGTATGTCATCTCTCAATCTTCCTAGTTTGTTTACTTTTGATTGAGAGCATTTATGATTTAGCACAGTAGTATATTGCAATGTATTCTTAATGTAGTTCTTATTTTTTTTCAACTGTACAGTCAAACACAAATTACAATTTGATGCTGGCTTGTTCTATTAACTCTCTTTTCTTCTATGTACTTATTTATTAAGGTTAATGGAGTTTTTGGAGGTTGGAAATCTAAGAGTGGAGAGTGGATTTCTAATTATTTTTTAATGGTGGTCCACCCCGGTCTAGACTGGGGTAGGAACCCCCTTTTTTTTTTAATAAAATAAAGTGCATTCTCAGGTGTTTTTTTTAAAAACTCCCGAGAAAATATACACGCAAAACGGCTTTAAAAAGTCAGAGCTCTCTCGACACTCTCTCGGGAGTTTTTTTAAAAACTCCTGACCGAGAATAATGTTTCGGGAGTTTTTATAAAACCCCCGAGAGATGTTTATCAGGAAAGCGAATAAAAGGAGGTTAAAAACTCCCGTATGCTTTGTTAAAAAACCCCCGATAAACGTCCAATTTGTACTAGTGAAGGGAGCACGCTAAGCACCCGCCATCATAGTCCACCCAGGAAAAAGAAAAACATAAGATGGAAAAAGCCTTCAGTGGGGCACTTCAAAATTAATTTCGACGGATCCAAGCTTATAATAGGTCAAGTGACACCTGGGTTTGTCATTTGACCAATGGATCGATCATCTCATTTGGGAGCTTCCGTTGCGACCATGTCTCATCCTTGATGGTCGAATATGTGGCTTTCCATTCCAACCCGATGGCGACTCGAGATCTAGGTCTTTGGCGCATTGACATTGAGGGAGATAGTCTCTCAATCATCAACTCCATCAACGACAAGTGAAAATGTCCTTGGGAGATAGAGATTGTCATCACGGACATCATGCATCTCCTTCGACATTTCAAGTAGTCGTCTTGGGTTCACATTTTTTGCGAAGTCAACCAGATAGCTGACAAGGTGGTTAAGCTGCGTCATCAGATGAACCAAGACACCCGGCCTCTTGGGGCATCCGAACTTCCTTTCACCTATGACATATGTAGAAAGATATTATTGGGTGGTGGATTAGCAGTGACACCTCCAAAAACATTACCTTGTGTCCAAAAAAAAAAAGAAAAAAAAAAGACTAGTAAACATGGTCGAGAACACCACCTCTTCGATCTCCGGAAACACCCCCAAAAAAGATATGCGGGTGGCCTAATCTCACCCTTTCCAGTCAACTGAAAAGCACAACCACCAGTCGGCAGTCCACCGCCGTCTCTCTCTCTCTCCCTCTCCCTCTCCCGCCCACCTCAACCACCGCCGATCACCACTGTCACCGTCCCACCACATCCATTTCCGCCTGTCCCCCGCCTTCTCCCCACTGATCGAACCTTGATTTCATTAACTGCCCCCTCCGACAGGTCAACAGCACCATCCCCATCTGATAGTGCTTCCAGTTCCATGTCTAGCAAAATCATCGATTGATTCTTCTTCTACTGCTAAACTAATACGTTGTAACGACTAGAAGAAGATTCAATTGCCGTTGATTTCCTTCTCCTGATCTATGCTTGCGAGTTTCCTTCGATCCGCCGACGCGTACAGGTAATTTTCCGTCATAAAATTCATTTCTTCAGAATCGATCTATTTTTGCTTCTGCTAGTTGCTTATCTTCATTTGTTATGGTTTGAATTGACTATATTTGCAATCGGGCTGGGAATTTGACATTGACAGTTGCACTGCTAAAAAGTTGCTGTTGTGTTAGATTAGTTGATTTTTAGTTTCTGATCTGTTATAAATAATGTGCATAGGAAAAGGGGAACTTGCGTAAATTCCAGATTCACAGCCATCTCTGTTTGTTCCTGTTTGCTTTTATCTTTGTAAAATTTTCATCCTGGATTCCAGATGCACTATAATCCGATGCTGCCTCCATGTGAAGAGAAGAAAACTTCTAGTTCCTTTTTTTCTATTTCGAATAGTAGAGGGGAAATTTTTGTGTTTGGTAATGGTGGTCTCTTTATTGATGGCATATCTGACAATATCGCATTACTCCATAGAATCACCGATTTACATTCTAGGAAGGTGTTCCTTCTTTATTCTTCGTTGATTGTTCTTTGGTTAGTGACTAACCAAAGAACAATCTTCTGATGCCGCCTGTGAAGATAATACTACATCTAGTTCCTCTTTTCCTGTTGTAATAGGAGAGAGACAAGGTTTATGTTTTGTGTTATTGGTTTCTCTATTGATAGCACATGTGACAGTAACACTTTGATTGATAACAGTTATTCCTAATTTTACAATTGGCAAAAGGAAAAAAATACCCATGCATTTGCCGGATATGCATTACTGATTGGTTGCTTTCAACTAGTATACCTTGATAATTAGGTGTAACTAGTGATAATTTCAAGTTTAAGGCTCATAGATTCTTATTTGATGTCTACTAAGGGTCCGCTTGGTTAATACTCCCTCCGTCTTAAAATACATGTCTTTTAAGCCCCTAAAATTTTGTCAAAAATACATGTCTTTTTATATTTAATCATTACCTCTAACCTACTTTTACATCTAATCATTATCCTAATTTTTACATCACCACTACTCTTCCTCTCACAATTTTTTTTTAAAAAAAAACAAATACTCTATTACCAAAATTTAATCATTACACTTACCCTACTTTTTACATCTAATCATTACACTTAACCCACTCCTTAATTCCCGTGTTCCGTCCTAAAAGGACATGTATTTTAAGACGGAGGGAGTAACAAAGAATTGAATGAAAGGAAATAATCAGATTTTCTTATTTTTGCCTAGAGAAATTTGGAATTTGTTTCCATTGATGGACGGAGTTAAAAATCTCAAGTTGATTCCTTCATTAGTGGACCGTGTGGGTTTCTTACCCATCCCTCCCTTAAGCTGCTCCTAGGACGATGACAGCTCTCCCTTCTCACATCTTGTTTGAACAAAGGCTGATAGCACGCTCTTGTGCAATTGAAATCTATTTTTTTGGTATCAGATCTGGATTTGTGATCTGCCCACTACTTCTCTCTTCTCCTCTTGCTGATTCTAGATATTGATCTGTCATTATTGTTGCAGTTTTAGTATGCTTGATTTTGCAGTTTTGATAGCCTCCTAGAAATAGCTTGTGCGCTTGCTTTGGATTTTCTATTGATTGTTGCTAGATTGTCGTGTTTTGATGTTTTTATTCCTGAGCACCTTTCCATTTCATTTATCTTTGTCCCGTTTGATTCTGCTGTATTATAGCATCAGAATCATGTCTACTTGATCCTTTTGATTTTGCTTTGCTTTGTTGTTTCACATGTAGAAGTGTTTTAAAATTTGGCCTAGATGGTGCCAAGGCGCTGAGCTGTTTTGTGAAATGTATGGGATCAGAGTCTTATAATTTGATTGATTAGGTTTTGATGATTTCCTGGTATTTCTCTTTTGGTTAGCTGTTTACCTCTCATTATGACATGTTTTATGGATATCATCTTCTGCATATGCCAAATTGACAAGTATTTGAAGCCTTATACTTGATAAAAAAAAAAAAAAAAATCTTGATTGGTTTTTTGTGGTGTTTGATATAACTAATGTATATTTGACCGACATCTGATTTTTATTCTGAACTGATTATTCTAAACTGCCTTTCTTGAATAATACCCCAATGAGAATTGAACATCATTTTTACTGTTTGATTATTTCGTTTAAGTAACTCAATTCTCAAATTAGCTTAGGTTGATGGTTATTTTAATAGTTGAGTTAAGCTGTCTAATCCACAAGCCCACTGACATTTATTTTGGTTCATTTCTGGGTTCTGAAAATGAAGATTTGTAATGTAAAATGTGGGAAGTTGGGATATTTTTCCTCAATGTTGATTTGTGATATGTGGATCTTGTGAGAGACAGAGAGAGAGTGTTGGCAAATGATAATTATTAACAATAAGTTTGTATGGGGTAAAAGATATAAATCAATTTATTATACGAAAGGTCTTTTATAGATATAAGATAAACTTTTAGCTGTGATATATGAATAATAAGGCAGTGAAGGGAAACGAAAATTTAAATCTCATTGAATCCATTCATGAAATCAAGCACATAAATTCGGGTCATGTCTGTCCTTCCTTCTCCTCCCAATAACATTAATGATTTTGTTTCCTTTTCACAACCTTCAACCAAATGAACCCTAAATCTCATAGAAAGCAAACAGGAAGCCCTAAAGTAGATCAAAATATCACAATGTTTGAATTCTTGACAGTTTCTTGATTTGGTAAAGGTTGTTATTATTTCATGGAAACTTTGAAGCAGTTTACAGGTGATCGGTTGTGTGGAAAGATGTCATCTTGACATACAGACCTTTTGATTTTTTTTGCTTATGTACTAATAATAAAAGGAACAAGAGAAAACATATAAAAGGAGGCCCTAAAGTAGATCAAAATATCAGTGTTTGAATTCTTGATAGTTTCTTGATTTGGTAAAGGTTATTTTTTCATGGAAACTTTGAAGCAGTTTACAGGTGATCGGTTGTGTGGAAAGATGTCATCTCAACATACAGACCTTTTTTTTTTTGCTATTGTACTAATAATAAAAAGGAACAAGAGAAAACATATGATCTCACTTCTTTTTCTTGTGTTTTACATATTTTTATAGGCATCCACTCCCTGAGAATTTAGCCATGCAAGAGATGGTGGAGGATAACAGTGATAGTGGAAACTGCATAGGGAGCAAGTTGGGAGATGCCCTGCGCAAGTGCTTATTCTCCATCCTTTCTGTGGGCCCCATCCCCGATCATGTTGCATTCATCATGGATGGAAATCGAAGATATGCCAAGAAACACAATATCAAAGAAGGGATGGGGCATAGGATGGGGTTTAGAGCTCTCATGTCCATGCTTAAGTACTGTTATGAGCTGGGTGTCAAGTATGTCACCATATACGCCTTCAGCATTGACAATTTCAAAAGAGGCCCAGAAGAAGTACAATCTCTGATGGATCTCTTGCAAGAGAAGATGGAAGCTCTTCTGAAAGAAGATAGCATCGTTAACCAGTACGGTATCAGGGTGCACTTCGCCGGGGACTTGTCTTTCCTAAATGAATCTGTAAACTCAGCTGCTCAGAGGGTTATGGCATCCACTAAAAAGAACGCCAATGCTATGTTATCAGTCTGCATTGCTTACACTTCCACGAATGAGATTGTTCGTGCTGTCCATGATGCTTGTGAAGATAAAGATGAGGCCAGAGCAATGAATTCATGTGAAATTCGCCAGGAAACCCGCTGTTTAAGCTTGGTAGATATCGAGAAACATTTAGACCTTTCAGTTGCTCCAGACCCGGACATCATTGTTCGGACTTCAGGTGAGACCCGGCTGAGCAATTTTCTAATGTGGCAAAGCGCACATTGCCTACTGTACAGCCCATCGGCCCTGTGGCCTGAGATTGGTCTCTGGCACTTGGTATGGGCAGTGCTTAAATTTCAGAGGATGTATTCCTATCTGGAGAAGAAAAAGAAACAGCTATAGAACAACATACAGCATGCTCATCAGATACAGATAAATGGTAGTTGACTGAAAGGGATTACGCGAGACCTGCTACAACTTCATTCTACTTTGAATAGCAGCAGGTTGATCCTGGCTAGAAGATGACACTGTAAGAACTCATACTCATTACACAGTTTTGCCTATTTAAGGACAGCAAACCTAGCAATCCATAGGGTTATAGGAACCGTCTTTCCTTGCAGGCGCTTGTAGAATATGCCAAAAATTTGCATTATTGTTTTGGTGAGGGTGATGTAGAATATGCCGAAAACCTTGAATCATTGCCTCGGATTGAAATCTCAAACCCCTGTTTAGTTAACGGGAGTGTTGTTTTGGTAAAGATGCCGCTCTGCGTTTTTCTGATGAGATCCGTTTCTCCATTGTAGGCAAAGCAAATAATTTTTGTGCATCATATACACACACACATAATGCAAAGCAAAGGCAAGTGTTGGTCAGTTGAGTCACCATGATTTATCTCTTCTCACAATCCCCTTCGGGCTGGTGGTGAGGGGCACCCGGGGTGAGCGATTTCACCTTTGGAACAAGCAAATGCAAGTGTTTTCCTTTAGTTATTGAAGGAAATGTGCATATTTTTGTGAAGCTTAGTAAAGATGGCAACAATCCAAAACTCATGATCCGAAACTGACTCGACCTGATCCGTAACTAGTAGCACTAGATGACAATGTATAGCTAGCATATTCCAGAAGGATTCTGTAGGATAAGATGGGGAGCACTCTTATCCTAAGATGGTGACAGTGTCCCTAAGATCCATCCATCCGATCTCATATATATGCAATGCCTATGGTTTCGTCAATGGAACGACGGCATATTCAGCGGAACATAGAAATTGGACAGCCAAGGATTGGAAAGATGGTTGCAATCCTCAATGCCTCCCTCACCGAGCTTGGACTAATTCAAGTCCTTGACTACAACACGACTGTTGAAGTTCGGAAACACCTTCACGAGTTGTGTGCTGCTCAATCAAGTGCTACCATTCTGCAAAATCGTCTTCAACTAGTGGCCACTATTCCAAGTTCATTTCAGGTTCAGTTTCATCTCATGAATCATGAATGTCGAGGTGAATGTCACCAGTTCCAGTTCCAGAGGTGGCGGAGGACGTGTGATCAGGGGTCATTACGCAGCCGTGGTTCGTATGGGGGCCGCTCCAATGAAAAAGTTTCCTCAACAACCATCTTTCGGATGCAGCTGACATAAGACCAGTTTGCAAACTATGTGGTAAGCGAGGCCACACGGGCTTCAAATGTTTTTTTTTTTTTTACAGTAGGCAAAGAGTTGGATGTACTACCGACATCCATGATCATCTAACAAGATGATGTTCTGGAACTCACAACAAGAACTCAAAATAAAATTACAACTCAACTGAGATTTCGCAAGAAAATCAGCATCACAATTCGCCTCTCTATAGCAATGCTGGAATGTGATTATCTCAAAAGCTTCGCTTAATGAACGGATTTCTTGAACTAATTGCACCACCTCCCATGGTATATTGTTCACCTGATTAATGGCATTGATAACGATTGAGGAATCACTTTCAACTATAGCTTTCCGTATCCCAAGCTCCGCTGCCAGTTTTATACCTACATATACTGCAAACGCTTCTGCTAGGATGACATAACTCATCCTAACATTATATTTATGTATCCGAATAACTTGACCATAATTATTCCTCATAATGCACCAAATCTGAGGTTGACAACCAATTTTAACCGAAGCATCTACATTAATCTTAACAACATTAATTGGGGGACATTTTCAAATCATTTTATCAGGAGGCCTACTACGTTTTGGTAATTTGGTTTTCACCTGTTCTTTACTCCAACATGAAATCTTATCAATAGTTTGAGTTAAAACATTGATAATACTCTTATCAGAACCGTTGCGGAAAATAATTATATTTCGCAACTCCCAAATAGAATGTCATAAATGGCACAGGTCTGTAAAATCTATATTAATAGCCCTAGTATTTAGAATATTTTCTGAGACATCACTTGTTAAATTTGGTATAGTAAAACATTTTTTCAATTTAATACCCATATTTTGAATAAGGGATCTAGTAATCTGACAATTAAACAATAAATGATTAGTATCTTCTATATCAGAATTACAAAGAAAACAAGTACTCGGAACTCTATTTAAATATCTATTAACACGGGCTTCAAATGTTGGCATTGCATTGATCATACATACAAAGCTCCTCCAAGCAAATGCCACCAGCTTTACCAACCGGTGGCTAAAGCATAAACACCACTTCACGCCGGAGGAAAAATATCGGGGTGGGCATGATTAGAGGCGGAATTAGGAATTTGGACCAATCCTATGGGATAGATACTTTTTTGGGTTATTTTGACAAATAACACATTATGAATATCTCATTAGCTAACTAGCACCAAAACAAAATTAATTAGCTAACCTAACACCCTTCCCAAATTGACTACTAAGGGTCAACGTTGACCGGTCAACGTTGACCGTTGACCGGTCAACGTTGACCGTTAACCAACTTTTTCGGATTTTTTTTATTTTTTTATTATTTTTTTTTTTTTAAAAAAAAAAAAAAACCAATGATGCCATTTTTTTTTATGCCATCTTTTACATGATGCCTTTTTTGCCGCTTTGATGCCATTTTTAATGCCACTTTTTTCAAATCTTGATGACATTTTTTTGTTTACTGTGATGCCATATTGACCATTGATGCTTTTTTTTTTACCGTTGACTACTGATGACACTTTTTTATATCAATTTTTTGATGATATTTTTTTTATCGTGATGCCATATTTTTCCAAGGTACTGTTTTTGTGATGCCATATTTTTTCAAGGTAATGTTTTGATGACATTTTTTTCTTTAATATGATGCAACTTTTTCAAAGCAGTGTTTTGATGCCATTTTCCTAGTGTAATTATTTGATTCCATTTTTTTTAATCAAATCGTTTGATGCCACTTTTTTTTTTAATTTAATAAATTGTATATCGATATATTTTCATCGATTCTACTTTTATTCACTGATGACACGTTTGTGAATACACTTCATTGATGCAATCACTTGTGATGACATGTTTATTACATTTTTATTCATTCATGACATTTGTGAGTACACTTCATTAATTTATCATTTGTGATGACATTGTTTGTTGATGACATTTTTATTTATACAATTGATAACATATGAGGATAAAATTTGATTACACTTTATTGATGACATTTTTATTAGTGACATATTTGTGATGACATTTAAGAATCTAATAACATAAAATACCACATAACATATCTCCCCTCCTCCTTTTTTCCGGGCTTGGGACCGGTTGTGTATCAATACACAAGCGGAGTTGAAAACATGTTATTGTCTAGTTAGCTAGCAATAAACAAAGAGTAAGAGTAAGGAACCATTTATTATTAATGAAAATAGAAAATATTAAAATTCTCTAAAATTTCATCAGTTAACAAAATTGGAGTTGCCACTTGCCACAATGGTGGTGAAACATTCCAGTTAACAATCACTAATTCACTGTCTGTAGCCATCTGAGGAACATTCCAAAGTCCATGCCATGTGGTTTGCAAACCTAGTTTCAAAAGAAAATCTTACCTTCTGATAATCCGGTGTGAACAGTTAGTAAACTAATACAATTACAAGTAATATAGATTACTATCTCACAGTAGTACCACAAATGTACATCCGAATCACTAATAAGTATTCACCGTAGCCATAGGGGACTGAATATCAGTTCTTCAAATTTTGTAAAAAATCTATACTGACATGAATAAACAAACTCTTCAACACACATACAGATAGCACACCTATGAGCAAAGGGGATATCTTCCAATGATGTTTTTACACTGTGCAGAACAGTCAAATTTTGTCCATCAAAGTTTATACTACTATATTTGGCAAATCTCCAGATTCCATCAACAGTGCCACAAAAAGAAATGGGATATAGAAAATATAGGTAGCTAAACCTAAACAAGCTCACAGAAACTCAACCAAAAACAACAAAATTGAAATTCCAACAAGAGTGCAATTCATCAAGCTTACCTATTTGAAAGAACTTAAAGACTGTTATGAAATACAGAGTACATAATGAACTTTTATACTCCTTCAAATAATCGGATAATGATTGAAATTTTCCTGATGAGTCCATCTAGCTCTGAATCACTAGCTATAAGCCTATAATCGGACCAGTTAATAATCAATCCATCAATCTAGTACTGCTTTATATAGATTAATTGATTACATGAAACCAACATTTAATAGGTTAACTATGTGAATAACAAACAAGTTTTCCCTAATTAGTCAATGTAAACACAAAAATGCCTACGAGGGGATCGAGATGTACACCGTACACGCCATTTCTTTTAATAAAGTTCTTTTGAAAAACTTAAAACCATAATGTTTAGAGATGTTTCAATCCAAATTTACTCAGAAATTTGCAAAGCCATTAACAATGAATGATTTATTTCAACTAAAAGTTACCAAGAAACAACAAAAACATAGTCAATTCATCTAGGCATTTCATCGAACACCTTGGAGGCAGTTTTTCAAAATAGTGAGTTGATATCTATGGGATTTTCAAAATAGCGAGTTGATTAGTAGTGGAATTGGAGAACAAACTAATCACAACAGATCAGATACAAGCAGAACCTAGATGCCAAAGCCCCAATTTTCAGAAACTGAAGTGATCAATTGGAATTGGAAAGAAGTAAGAAGAGTACCTAATTCACAAACCCTCGCCTTCAACCGGAGGTTCGTCTAATTCACAAACACCTTCTGATGCACTTTCCAATTCGATGACGCTCTGGCATCGCCTACTTCGATGACGCTCTCCTCTTCGTACTTCGAAGAGTACCTAATCACAACAGATCCGGCACCGCCTACTTCGATGACGCTCTCCATCACCGGAGGTTCGGAAGCCGGGGAGGTATCCACGGGGAAGCCGCCGCACCTCTGGCATCGCCCGACGGCCAAGATCTAGCGGCAGGAGGGGCAGGAGGAGTTAGATCCGAGCAGGTGTCGACGCAGACGACGTGGAAGGTGTGGCCGCACTGAGGGAGGACGCGGATTTCGTCTCCGGCGACGAATTCGGAGAGGCGGATAGGGCAATCGGCGAGCTTGATGGCGAGGTCCTCGGAGAAGGTGAGCTATGGGAGCGAGCGATCCGAAGCAGAAGGATGGGGACGATCGACGATCCGAGGCAGAAGTGGATTTGAGGAATCTCTCTCGCCATGGATGGGACGATCCGCCGTTTCCAAACGCGAGAAACTAAAGGATGTTATTAACCTATAAAATATTAAAGAGGTGTTAGTCCGGCCCATTTAATAAGTTAGCATGCTAATAACCTAATTAAAATAGTAAAATGTGATATTTCACCAAATTTTCTCTACTTTTTTTAGCGGAGATATTTTATGAAAAATAAATAATTTTAATTTTGTGACAAGAAACTTATTTGAAACTTTCAATTGTCTAATTAGACAAGAAACTTATTTAATTAGATTAGCTAGTCCATTCCCCAAATAGGGTACTAAAGTCAATGGTCAACTGTTTGATCGTTGACTGGTCAAGCAGTTGACCGTTGACCGGTCAATGTTGACCAACTCATGTGGATTTTTTTTTATTTTTTTATTTTTTTTATTTTTGATGACATTTTTGTGATGCCATTTTTTACCGTTTTGATTCCACTTTTTATTACATTTTATTTTCGCTTTGATGCCACTTTTTAATGACATTTTTTTCCAAACTTTGATGACATTTTTTATGTACTGTGAGGCCACGTCGACCATAGATGCCAAATTTTTTTTAGATGACACTTTTTTAAAGTCAATTTTTTGATGATTTTTTCTTACCGTGATGTCATATTTTTCATAGTACTGTTTTGATGACATTTTTTTTTCTTTAATGTGATGCAACTTTTTCAAATTAGTGTTTTGATGCCATTTTTCTAATGTAATTATTTGATGCCACTTTTTTTATTCGAATCGTTTGATGTCACATTTTTTTTTAATTTAATCAATTGTATATCGATAAATTTTCATCGATTCTATTTTTATTCACTGATGACACGTTTGTGATTACATTTCATTGATGCAATCACTTGTGGTGACATGTTTATTACATTTTTATTCATCGATGACACAATCGGATAAAATGTGATTAAACTTGATTGATGACATTTGTTGAAGACATTTTTATTAATAACATTTTTATACAATTGATAACATACGAGCTTAAAATTTGATTACACTTCATTGGTGACGTTTTTATTGGTGACACATTTGTGATGACATTTAAGAATCTAATAACATGAAATACCATGTACATGTCTCCACTCTTCTTTTTCTTTTCTTTTTTCCGGGTTTGGGCCGGTTGTGTACCAAAACACAAGCAGAGTTAAAAACATATTATCACCTAACTAGCAAGTGATAAAATGCAATTCTTACCCCTTATAAAAGATTTGTCCTCAAAACTTATAAAAACGCAAAACCTAATATCTAAATGAAAAGAACATGTAATATTTAAATGAGAGGACATTAAATCACTAGTATGTGATACAAGCTACTCCGTATTACACAATAACCTTATGTCCGATAAGAAATGGGAAAAACTAAAATTGTTATGAGAACTAAATCTTTACTGCATTAATGTTAAACTAAAACTACAAGTGTAAAAATAAGTACAGCTTGCCGCAAAAAATCTAAGATTACATCAAGTGAGCCTGAATCCTCCTCCATCTCCAACACCAACAAAAGCAAGTGCCAGATCTGGATTCAATGCTTAACTGTGAAACCTGGAAAGGAAAAAACAAACATCACTTCCAAGTCTTCATCTATCAATTATGCAGTAGCATTATATATCCATCCATCCATCAAACAGAAATTTGCTCGCCCCACATTTCCAACAATTAACCATTTAAATCCAAAATCCAGAAAAAGTTTCAAAGCATGCGACCTAGAATCAACAGTCGGAATAACCAGTGACCAACACATACTAGTGATCCATGAATTCATGGATCAAGTATTTTAGAAGTGCTACATCAGTGTTTCCTCCTCCTCTAAAATACTTGATCCATGAATTCTCAAGAAATTTTCCACTTCTATCGACTATTATAGGCTATGTAGCAGTTCTACAAAAAATTTTTGGCCTATGACAGTGCTCCCAAGCTTCCAACTAATCAAGTGAAACCAGAATCAGTACATACGACTGATGAAGGAATCCCAAAGCATCCACGCCGGATTATGACAAAACCGAATGCCATGCCATCAACACTACAAGTAGTCCCACTAAATGCCCACAAAAATCAATGGTTGTAAAAGAAAGAAGCATCAGTGGCTGAGTTTTTTTAAATTGCACAAGTCTATCAGCAATAATCCCACAAAAAGAAACATATATAAAGAGGTCGCTTTACTTGACAGCAACGAGAGATGATACGGGAAGAATCTCCTTGTATCATGCAAGGGCTTTCTCACATCTCCCTCAAATCCAACAACCTAAGATTAAGAAAGGAATGAAAATATTGGCATTAGGAACAATTGCTCATAAATATCCAAATGCAGACTTCCGAGTTTGCAATGCATCTAAAGTAGATTAATGTAAATTCAATTCCACCACCACACCTCTACACCTTTAACCAATTACAACATCTAAGCTTTCAAGGTTCAGTAGCACATCAACTGCAGGACTTCCTAAGTGTATAAGATTATAAGATGAAAGAGAGTTTTCACCTTGTCAGTCATGTAGAAACAATGTCCTTCATTGCCTCTAAAACCTCCATGGAAACAACAAGTGATACATCAAAACTGACTACAAACAAATGGGCAAATAAACACCGGTTGATCAACCCTGTGATGCGCAAAAATGGTAGCGATATATGTGATAAATGTCATCACCTATCGAACAGTATATGCTGCTACCATCTCAAACATTCTGAAAATTTCCAATCACAAGAACTTACAGCCCGAATACACAGCGAGTGACCTAATCAGGAGATGCGAAATTTATCTGAGCTTGCATACCAGCGTGCCTTCTGACGCCAATGGAGTCGTACATGACAATCAGGCTAAACCCTAAGCAGACAGGGAACAAGGAATCAGCCACGCCATGGCAAATCGCAACGGAGGTAGTCAAAACAAGTTGCAAATAATACACGATGAAAACGGATAAAAGAGACGATTGAGATGCTGACATGCTCGATTCACGGCGGAAAGTTGGTGGTAGGGGCTGAATTAGGGCTCAAAACCGGCCTGTGCTCCAGAGAACACCCGACACTCGAAATTAGGGCTCGAAACGGGGTTGCGCGACGCTAACTCAGGGATATGGCTAATCGCGTGGCTAATTGCGGGGCGGAAGTCCAGAATTCCAGATTACAGACCATCGAAGATCCTCGTGATGAGAAATCGGGGGAGAAAGCCCGTCGGGAGAGTGACCGTGAATCGCAAGCGAGGAAGGAGAGCGAGAGGAGGGCGGAGAGAACAACACCGCGATCTCTTGCATTCGCCGCGCCTCCACCGCACTCAATGGCATCTTCATCTTCCTTCTTCCTCTCTTCCGACTTCAGAATCGGCGAGGAGGAGGAGGCAGAACGGGTGGTAGAGGAGGGCGAGAAGGGGGAGGGCGATAAATCGCTGTCAGAGGAGAAGGGTGAGGGGAGAAGGAAGGAAGGGGTCTAATTAACCTAAAAACATTTAATGATGGTTATAATACCTAAAAATATATTTAAAGTAGCTAATCATCTAATTAAAAGCTTGTAAGTGTACAAAATACCAAATTTTCTCAAAAAAATTAAGAAAAAAGGAGCTTTAATGTCCAAGAGGAGAATCGAACTCAGGTGGAAGGATTAGATGTTAAAAAATTCTTTCTTACATGGCTACTTTTTTAATTGGTCTACATAGGGGTGGGTGCGGGACGGGACGGGACGGGATGTGGGTCGTCGCGCGTCCCGTCCCGCGTAATTTTTGCGGGACGGGACCGGAACGGGATTCACTACTTTTTTTTCAATCCCGCGCGGGTCTTGTCCCTCACGGGACGGGACGGGACCGGAACGGGACGGGCCCTCCCCCTCAAATAAAAAACATTATAAAAAAAATCTAAAATTTCTATATATTTTGCGATTTTCCTTACATATATACACACTAGACATATTATATACATATAATTACACATAATATAAAATATATATACAATGTGCATAAGTATTATATATCGGCCTATGTGTATATGCCCAGTACAGTACGTGTGCATATATATATAGTTATATACAGCATGTTTATATATAAAAGTACAAACTACAAATTAAAGTAAAGTATGTATACAGTATATAAGTGTAGTAGTGTATAATACACTGTGGAGACAAGGGTTATCACTTTCTGCCGTTTTCCTTTTCTACTATTGGTGACTTAGGAGATGAGACCATGGGACTTCTCAAGCGGATATGTGGGGTTGCTAGAGGACTACCTGAGTATAGTAGGGATACGTGTCATGTTTTGACTAGAATTGCCTTTAGCATTCAGAAGGGTTGCGAAGCTCAGCTTGTTAGCCGGCTCCCATCCAATTTTATGTAATTACTAGTTGATATAATAATAATAATAATAATAATAATAATAATAATAATAATAATAATAATAATATGCGGGACGGGACAGGATTTGCGGGATACAAAATCCTCGTCCCGCGTCCCGTCCCGCATAATTTTTACGTGATGGGACCGGGACGGGATTCATTTTATTTTTTTCAAATCCCACCGGGATCGGGACGGGACCGGGACGGGCCCGGGATCGATTTACGGGATTTGTGCCCACCCTAGGTCTACATACGAAAGAACCACCCGGCTTTAATGATTTAATCCCCCTCAATTTCTTAATCATGTTTGCAAATTTCAAATTGTTATTTATGGTCTTTAAACAAACACCTCATGTGTGGTATCATCAGTTCATTAGCTTTCTATGTTCTCATTGTTTCATGGTACTATGGCAGGATGAGCAAACAAATCCATATTATTTGTCGCCATGACCCCTATTAAAATCATTTTTCTTTATGTTGATGTTGATGATATACTCGATCATTACATGTTCACCAAAAAAAATGATATACTCATTACTGGTAATTCTTCTCACTTGATTTCCCATGTAATATCAAGCTGTTCACTCAAACAAAGCAAGAGCAAACTCGGCCGGTGAAGCAGGCATCACAACCAATTGTGCTTCAGATGAGTGGAACAGTTTCCTAGCCAGAACCATCAAGTCATTTCTCACGCAATGTCTAACCGACGAGCCACATAGGTTATCTGCATTTGGCAAACATGATGTTCAACTTTTGAATTTTTAGCGTTACACCAACCATTCTAATAAAGTACAGTAATCTAGTTAGAACAAAACCATAGAACCAAAATTAAAAAACGTTTGTCAAACAAAGATAGGTTAGTAGTCCAATTAAGTGTGTGTCTATTTTAGCTCACCCCCTCTATCCGCCTCCCAACACCAAGAAAACGGTGTACGTCCATGTGTCCATTTTAGTGTTGGATGGTGGCTTGGCATAACAAAATTCCATTCAAACTGTTGATTTGGGGCTTTGAAATGTGGCCCAAAATGTCTTTTTTTTTTTTGGCAGCACACTGAATCGAAATAAGGTGGGTTGCAAACTTGCAAGTTGCAACTTGGGATTGGTATAGTATTAACTTTATCACCAGCTAATTCGGAGCATTAGCCTAATTATCTAGGGATTTTCATTTTTCCATTCAAAATAGGAATAAAAATACACATTCAAAGAAATGGACTCTAAAAAAATTCAAAAATAAATAGCGGTGCGTTTTTCACCTTTTTTTTGGAAGCAATAAATGCATGTAATTTGAAAGAGACCCGACGTGGTTTCCAACACCTTTCTAGAGCACCTCAAGTTCTGTATCGATCTTCAGACATTCGTCGGCAGGAATATTGTAAGCAAGACGTGCGATCTATCTACAACAACATTAAGCTCTCTGAAAATATAACGAGCAACAACATTAGAAAACTCACAATGATCCAATTTCGTATCTGATAGTCAAAGCTCTATGTTCCAAGGTCACTTCTATTTTCCTAGGATTGCTTTTACTACCAAAACTTTGTCAACCTCAATGAGCAGGTTGTTTATCCCCAAAAGCTTGGCTTGAAGGACACCCATTCGAAGGCCTCGTGCCTTTGCATAGGTGATTGAAACCCCAAGACAAGTAAACCTTCCAAGAGAGATAATTTTTCCTACATTATCATGAATGACGAACCCATAAAGTGCCTCACCAGACAAACGTTTCGAGCCATCGAAATTTAGTTTATTGAAACCTATCGGGGATTTGTCCCATTTACTGTTTCGTCTTTGTGAATTTGCTCTTTTTTTATTGGAACTATTTTTTGCGGAAGTAAATTTGTGCAATGAAGAAAAATTTGATTTGTTAGTTGTGGCCACGAGAAGCAGTAGCATAGGTCTGCCGAAGATTGTCCCAAATCTCTTTGGAACTTTGGGAATGAGTCACCAGATTGGCAACCGAAGTTGTTAGGGTGCCCAAGAGAGCACCATAAAGTATCTGATCCCGCCGTTCCCAAGTTAAGAACGCAGGATTGGGGATATGAGTAGTCTTGAAGCCGATGATGGTCTTCTCCGGCCGGGGGAGGATGCAAGCCACAAAGAGTTGCCTCAATATGTGATTTCCAGGAAAGGTAGTTTGTGGAGGTGAGTTTGAGTATGTTTTCGAAATGAACAATGATGAACAGTTGATTGGTTTGAGGGTTTGGTAAGAGGAAAGAGTGATCGGCCATGGTGTTGTATAGAGGTGTGAATATGGAGGCCCTTGGAACGATTAGGCTGATACCATATAAGAATATAATGAATTGCTTAATCTTATTGATGGAAGGGATGTGAATATATACAAGTGTAAATCCTAGAGAGCCAACTCTATCTAATCTTAGATAACAATATCTTTTTCTAACTAGCTAGATTGATTGATATAATCTTATAATCTTATCAATAAATAATATGTAACAATCGAAGCCCTAGCTATGAGAAATGGGCTTATTAAGACTCTTGATCTAAAATTATGAATCTTACTGTGGAAAAAGATTCAGAAATCATTATCAATGATCTAAAATAAAACACTAGATGATCTTGGGAGATTGGACTTACTATGGGTGCCATTAAAACTCATTGTTAGATTTGCGGGAGACCTCATCTCCCACATCCCCGTCTCGACAATCGAGTAGCAGATAAGGTTACACATCTTAGCTACTCGGTCAGGGGTCCTGTTGTAAGGCTATGTGTTTATTTCCCTATGTCTTGCTTTCATATATGTTGCATGTAATATTATTATGTGCTTGTATCATGTATGCGTGTATGATGAGTATACATATAACATATATAATATATACTTAGGTATACATGGATGCACGGTTGTAGTTAAGCTCGACTGAATCGTATTGAGTCGAGAAATCGACTTGATCCTCTAACGAGCTTAATGGACAATAGTGGAGTATAGTGTATAAACTATAGTATGTTATATATGTATGAGAGGAAACCTGTGTGGGCTTTGGCCCATACCGAGCCCAATCTTCTGAAGCTGGAGCGAGCCTGGTAGCCCAATCCCCGGGTTGAGTCGAAGCGCTGTGTTTTGTGCATTGTTTCTCTTGAGACCTGGTGACCTAGCTATTTAAGCTCGCTACAGTTCCTGGTTGTTGAGATTAGCTCTCTCTCCTCCGTCTCCTCACAAACGCTCTCAAAGGGGTTTCTAGGGTTTGGTCTCAATCTCTGATTTCTTCCCGACGATTGTGAAGACAAAGGTGGTGGTTAGTCTCGGCGATCTCTTGGTGGTGGCGCAGCATGGCTCCTGGCTTGGGTGGCTGCTTCCTCCGCGTCTGGAGATCTAGGGTTTAGGAGAATCGAAGAGTTCTTCGATCTCCGATTATCCCACACAAGGAGATCTTCTTCTCTCTTCATCTCTAATACTCATACACAGTGGTGGAGCCAGGGGGTGCTCGAGCACCCCCTGGCTCGGGAAAAAAAATACAAAAAAACAATACTATTTTTTTGCATATATTTAGTATTTTTAAGATAATGTAATATCTTTAAATGATATGTGTGACAAAAGTGTTATTTTGCTTAAGCGGTAAGGGAAGGAAGAGGAAAGTAAGGAGAAGTAAAAGTCTTGGTTCAAATCCCACCTCTTCAACTTTTTATTTGTTTTAATCTACATTAATTTTTCTTAATTTCTCTTTATATTTTTTGTTTCTATCAACTATTTCATTAATTGTTTCTATCAATTAAGTATAAATTTATAAAAATAACTATAGAAAAAAGTTAATATTTTATATAGTTTTTATCGTTTTAAAAAAAGCGTGCATGAATAGTAAACGATAAGTTTTAATTAACAGAGGGAGTATCATATTTATGTTTAAATTATATATTAAAATTTTTCTTTCAATATTGGTTTAAAAATAATTCTTCGTCATTTTTTTCTATATTTTTTGTTTCTCTTCTATTTTTTTTGTTACTCTCAACTATTTAAATACAAAAAAATCATTAAAAATAACAATTTTAGTATTTTTCCAATATTTTTTTTACAAAATCTTTTTATCAAGCATATGCCAAAAAAAATATTTCACGAAATTTTTTGAGCACCCCCTGCCCGAAATCCTGGCTCCGTCACTGCTCATACATGCTAGATCTAGGGTTTATCTTTGAATACATGCTTGATTGTACCCTGTATTGAACGATTACTTAGTGGATTTGACCGATTCTTGAGGCCCTGAGGATGTAGGCAATTTTTGCCGAACCTCGTAAAGTCTTGGTGTTCGTTCTTGCATGTTTGATTGAGTATATCGCTTCATTATCACTTGCTTCTGCTCAAATCGTTTTCGTTACTTTCGAATCTTGGTTTTCAACCGATCCCAACATATTGAATGATTTAGGTTTTATTGACATTATTTAAACAGATGTTATCAAGTAGAGCTTGCTCTTTCGAATTTTTACCTAATAAAAAAAACACAAATTTTTACCTAATAAAAAAAACACAAATTATTGAAAAAGGGAATAAATTTACGAAAGGGATGATTTCAATATTAGGAAAGTGATCAAAACATCGGACTTTTTCAGGAGAAAGGTAGACGAAGTCAATCATTTGAACATTTGACCGTTTGACCAGCAACCTTGAAAGAGTTGTGTTTAGTCAAAACTGTACTGTTCTTGCTTCCCATTTCTAATTTGCTGTCGCCAAATTTGCCCGCCCTCCATTTTTGTTTCATCCTGTAAGTATTACAAGAAATTGAAGGAAACAACCCTTTAAATAGGGTTATTTGCAGTAAAACACTTTTTAAATACAAAACCGTAGAAAATCACCCATCCTAATATTTTCCATCCATTTTTTTGTTAAAGAGTTTGTTAAAATATACAATATTACAGTTATACCCCCTAAAGACTTGAAGATGAGGTAGCACTCCGTTCACCCCTTCACCCTTGATCTTAACTACATTAGCAGCGATGACGAGCCTAGCCTTTGATATTAGCGGGGGAGTGTGGATCCTCTACGACACCCGATGCACCCTACGGTGCACCACGAAATTATTTCGGGTATAATTTTACATTAAAAAAAATTTTAAAAATATATTTACATTCTACGTACTTATATTTATATATATGTTTATAAACTTGTTTTGGGAAAAATCATGTGAAAGTAGATTTGATACGGTGTTGGCACAGGTTGTCTACGTAGCAATGGTTGTGAAGGTATGTTTTTTATTTTCCCCTTTAGTGTATTGATTCAATTACAATGGCATTTTGCTAAAATTTGATGACTATTCAGGGGTAGTTTAGTCTTTTTAGTTAGATCTATAAAAAAAATGACCAAAAATAATATCAACTATCCACGTTGAACCAAAAATAATACGAACTTTTGAAATAACAATTACATATACAAACTAAGCTTATATTAACAAAAAAAATATATGGTTTCCACTTTTTACTGAAATTTTTATTAAATGAACATTTTCCGTGATTAAACAAAATATATAGAGGGTCAATGTAATGAATATAATTAAAATGAAGGGGCAATGTGTGATTTATGTAAGCTTTTATATTCTTCATCTGTTCATCTGCAGACTGCAGTAGCTTCTTCCCATATCTTCCCCAACTAGTTTTCATGGTGGTTTGAGAATCATCCATTCTCTTTGAATTTTTTACCTTTTTAACTTTCAATTCATTGACATCATTCAATTCGAAGATTTGTCCTAATCTCCTTACCCAAGTTGTGAATTATATCTAGACCTGTCAAACGGGTCATTCGGGTCGGGTCACTTCGGGTTTCGGATAAAACGGGTCTCGGGTAAAACGGGTTTCGGGTTTTTCGGGTTGACTCGAACCCGAGTTTGACCGGGTTTGACCGGGTTTCGGGTCGATTTCGGGTTTGTCAAATTATTTTTTTAAAATTAAAAAAATCATGATTTGATAATTTTGTGATAAATTTTAATTATATAAAAAAAATTTAATTATACATAATAATAAATCAACCGGGACACCGGGTTGAAACCCAGATTACCCGGAAAATTTCGGGTTTTTCGGGTTCGGGTCGAAAAAAAAAATCGAGTCAAAATTTCCGGGTTCGGGTCGGAAATTTTTCGGGTATGCAGAGTCAGGTGATCATCGGGTCGGGTTGTGTTTTGACAGGTCTAATATTTTTTTTTTTTTACAGTAGGCAAACATTCGGAGCTATTACAAATAATGTAAACGCGCTTCGGGATCATCCTGACGGATGATGGTACAAAGTTCCCTATTAAAAGGGATAGTAGATCTATCACTAATGATACCCCTAGTGGCTATATAATCTGCAACTTTGTTCGCTTATCTATAGATGTGATTGAATTCAACCTTTTCAAAATCTGCTTCCACGATCTTGATTTCTTCTGTCTGACGCATAATCTCCCATCTGTTGTCTCTTCCTTTTGATAGAATTCTCATCAGCTCTTGGTTGTCTCCTTCTACAACGATCTTGTTCAAGCCTAATCTTCGAGCTACCTTCATCCCTATTAGAACTGTTGCTGCTTCAGTTTGAATAACTGTACCTTGATCTACTTCCTGGTAAAAGATCTCATTTATATGGCCCCTAAAATCACGAATGATTCCTCCCACCTGGCTAATGCCGGTGGGTTTGACAGAACCATCTACGTTAATTTTGTAGATGGATCCTACTGGTCTAGTCCATTTAGATCTAGACCTTTTTTTCCTCTTATTGATATCTCTGTTAATACTCTTGGGATTTGTTTCTCTCCAATCTTGGATATTTCTATCAATTCGTTTAATCATGTTACCAAAGGTGTCCGGACTTGTATGTTTAAAGATTAACTTGTTTCTAGTTTCCCAGATCATTTCCCAAATAACCACTAGATCTTCAAAAAACTGATTTGCCTGCATGATTTGACTAATGTTGTCGCACAGGGAACCTTGCAAGGAGAGGTTGTGAAAGAACTTACCTATTGTTTGTTGAAACTGGGCTATTAGTTCCTTTGCAAAGGAGCACTCCGTAAAGAGGTGAGTGGAATCCTCATTTCCAAGGTTACATAGGGAACATGTGTCTGGTACTCTGTTGATGTACCTATTAAGCCTGCTGGTCGTGGGTAGAGCATCTATTTTAATTTTCCATATTAGGTTTTTAAGGCGAGGAGGGAGGTTTAGGTTCCAGATCCAGTTATGGTTTTCTATGTTGTGGTTATGGGTGTTGGTAATTTTCTTAGCGGATTTGGTGGTGAACTTTCCTGTGGGATTAGCCGCCCAGATTAGCTTATCTAGGGCTTGCCATGATGGGATGTTGAGGGATAAAATACAATTAGCTACAGTTTGAGGGAAAAGACTCTGGATGAGAGGCCTATTCCAAAGCTTTTGAGGGGTAAAGAGGTGGTTGACTTTCATGTTCGGGTCATTGTTACCCATAAAGGTTTGGAGATTTGTATTGGGTACCCAAGGGTCATTCCAAATATTTATGAGGTTACCATCGCCTATAACCCAAAGGAGACCTTTCTCAATTTTTTCTCTGAGGGATAAAAGTCTACCAAATTGCCAAGAGGTGGCTTGATTTGGTTTGTCCCTGATATTGCTATTAGGAAAATATTTTTCTTTGATGACTCTAACCCATATATTATCTTCATTCGTATAAAGTTTCCAAAGTAATTTAAACTGGAGGTTGATATTTAGGTCTTCGGCTTTTCTAATACCCAATCCTCCTTGGGCTTTACTCTTACAAATGTTATCCCAACTTATTAGAGGCGTATATCTCTTCGAATGTAGTTTATTCCAGAAGAAATTTTTGTTTATTTGGTCTATTTGATTAAGAATTCCTTTAGGGAGCAAATTTTTTTGCATCAAGTAGTTAGTTTTGGAACTCAGATTGGCTTGAACTAAAATAGCTCTGCCTGCTTGAGACAGATTTGAGGCTTTCCATTTGGATAGTTGCTTTTTCATATTTTGGATAGCTTCCTCAAAAACCGAGTTTTTAATTCGGTCGTTGGTCATCGGAATACCTAGATATTTTTCAAGAGTACTCGAGATTGGAATTCCCATACTCTGAGCAAGGTCTCTCGCTAGGTTTTGGTTTACATTCTTAGAGCATTGGAGAGAACTTTTACTATAATTAATAGTGAGACCCGAGAGGTTGGAGAAGTTGTTTATCATGTTCTGAATGGTATTTAGACTAGTATGTGCAGTTTTAACAAAAATAATCGTGTCATCTGCAAAAGTAAGGAAAGGTATAGGGTTACCGTTTTTGGTGAGTTTGATTCCGATTAACGCATCCTCTTGCAACGCTTCCTTGTGCATTTCTCTCGCTAGACCTTCCATTACTAACACAAAGATGTATGGTGCAAGTGGATCTCCTTGGCGAATTCCTCTGTTAGGTTTAAACTGTTTACCTGGACAATTGTTAACCAGAATTGAGAAGGAGGATGTTGTAAGACATGTCATAACCCAGTTGATCCATACAGGATGGAAATCAAACTTATGAAGAACCGCCTTGATGTAGCTCCAGTTGATTTTATCGTAGGCTTTTTCCATGTCGAATTTTAATGCCATCCAACCAGTTCTCCCTTTTCTCTTGTGAAAGCTATGGAATATTTCATGAGCTATTAAGGTATTATCCTGAATGGATCTACCTTCGACAAAGGATCCTTGAAAAGGGTTGATGAGCTTGGGAAGAATAGGTTTAAGCCTGTTTGCCAAAAATTTTGTGATTACTTTTTAAATTTTGTTACATAAACTGATCGGCCTGTAGTGGTTGATTGTGGTAGGGTTCTCAGTTTTGGGGATTAGGGTAATAAATGTTTTGTTTATCTCCGACAATAATTGTCCTGAGTGGAAGAATGCTTTGACTGCTTTACAACAAGAGGGTCCTACTATATGCCAGTATTTTTTATAAAATTCTGGGGGGAAACCATCCGGACCGGGGGATTTATCTTCTGCCATTTCAAATATAGTAGTTTTAATTTCAACTATTGTCGGTTGAGAGATTAGGTTTCGGTTTTCCTCTGACATAATTTGAGGTTGAATGTTCCTAACATCCCCTGGGTTAACTTGATATTGATGAGAACCTATAAATCTTTCCGATAGCTCATTTGTGATTTGATCAGAGATGGTGTCATTGTCATAAAGAATATTGCCCTGTTTTGTTGTAAAGGATTTAATTGGTCTTTTTTAGTTTTTAATTCTAGCTGATATTTGAAAGTATTTTGTGTTCCTGTCTGAAAATTGGAGATGGTTTGTTTTGGCCCTTTGTTTCCAAAACTTATGGTTGCATTATAAGAGTATGTATCTCTTGAGTTCTAATCTCGCTAGCTTTGCTTCATCTTGTTTACTGATGTTACCCCAGGGTAAACGATTTTGCAAATTCATAATTTGGCTTTCGACTTGAGTAAGTTGCCTAGTGGTATTACTGGTTTGAGATTTACACCAGTTTTTGGTATTTCGTTTGAGTAGTTTCTGTTTCTGTATTAGTTTAAAGCCTTGGGATCCATTAAAATTATTACTCCAAACTTGTCGAACCATAGATTCATATATAGGATTTGTCGTCCAGGCCATTTCAAATCTAAATGGAGTGCCTTTGAGATCCTATTTCTAGAGAGATTAGGCAGTGATCAGAATTAGAGAAGGAATGATGTTTCGTATGAATCTTTGGAAACCAATTGAAGATTTGTTGATTTGCCAGAATTCTATCCAAGCGTTCATATGTATTGTTAAAATTTGATTTGTTTTTTCTCCAAGTAAAGGGAGAACCGGTGTAGGGAATAGTATGGAGATCAAGTTCATACTTGATAAATTGTAATCGTCTAAATCTAGATATGGATGGAGAAGCTCCTCCTATTTTTTCTGTGTCATTTTCTATATCGTTCAAATCACCAATGATGAGAACTGGAAGAGAGTGTTTGTGAGTTATAGAAAAAATTTCTTCCCAGAAGGGAGTTTTTTTTTCCAGATTCAACGGATGGAGCATAGACAAACAATAAAGCCATATCATGCTTGTCCACCGTTGTTTTGATCATGAGAAATCTATCAGAATTAGGGTTGGGCATCCGGTCTGGACCGGATCGGATCGGACTGGAAATTCCGGTCCGGCCCAAGACCGGTGGACCGCAATTTTTGAAAATATGGACCGCGGATCGGACCGGGACCGAGAATTATGGTCCCGGGTTTTCCGGTCCCCGGACCGGAAAGACCGTTTGGACCGGATTCTTCCCTGCTACACATTTTTCTGCTGTTTGGGGGGAGGGGTTACACTGTGACAGCAATACAACAACCTTATTGATTTCTCTAACCCTAGATTTCTAGACTGAAATTGCTCTAACCTATAATTCAAAATCAAAATTAATTTCAAGGTTGAATGTATGAAATCGAAATTAATTTCTAAGTCTGAAATATGAAAACTGAA
This sequence comes from Persicaria tinctoria, assembly GCA_037127255.1. Taxonomy (NCBI): domain Eukaryota; kingdom Viridiplantae; phylum Streptophyta; class Magnoliopsida; order Caryophyllales; family Polygonaceae; genus Persicaria; species Persicaria tinctoria. Next base: position 20,347,894 of record JBANSL010000006.1, read on the forward strand.
ATTGCTCTAACCCCAAAATAGAAATCTATGATTGAAAGTCTGAAATCGAAATTAATATCTGAAAATATACATAAATCAAACCTAGATCTAGTGAAAAGAGAGAGGAGAAGAAGAAAAACGGTTGCTACTGTGAAGCGGAGCCGCAAACAGCAAGGAGTGCGGACTGAGGAGCGGAGCGGAGCACGAGGGACGGAGGAGGAGGGCGGACTGAGGAGCGGAGCGGAGCGTCGGAGCACGAGGGACGGAGGAGGAGGGCGGACTGAGGGGTGGAGCATCGGAGCACGAGGGACGGCCAACTGAGGAGCGGAGCGCCGGAGTCGTGAGAACAGAGAGGCCTAAATAGAGAGGCTGAGAGAGCGGCTGGGAGCCTGGGACTGGGAAGCTAGGTCACGCGCATAGCTTCTTTCTTTCTTTCCTCTTTTTTTTTTTTTTAAATCAACCAAATCCGGTCCAATTCCGGTCCGACCCGGAAATTCCGGTCTGGTCCCGGGTTTGGACCGGAACCCAGAATTCATATTTTCATGGACCGTGGACCAGACCGTAATACTCCGGTCCGATCCAAAGACCGTAATTTCCGGTCTGGTCTGGTCCCGGTCCGATCCAACTTTTGCCCAGCCCTAATCAGAATGTTCCAGGACTAGACTTAAGTCTTCAAATTTAGTTTTATAGAGAAAATAAATGCCACCTTTGTGACCCTTAGCACTGATGCTGAAAGCTTTGTGAAACCCCGAGGCTTTGATCATCTGATCCGACGGAGCTTCAGAAGCTTTAGTTTCAGTAAGCATAAGGGCATCAAGGTGATTTGTAGCTCTAAGATGGTTTATTTCTTGCCAAAAGAGAGGCAAATTGATGATCTAATTATATCCCATCAGATTTCCCATCAGATTTCCTTACCCTACTCGTTTGGGTTCAATGATGAAGCAAATTGATGATCTTAGGTCATGTACATCCGTGTACACTTCTCTCTGTACTCTATTCACTTTTTTCCCGCCACATCAGCATAAAAACACTCATTTAACTATTTTATAAATTTCACACACATCCATGTACTCCACTCTAGAATCGTACACTAATTATTTAATCATTTATTTTAGTCTTATACTCTTATTATATGAAACTATAAATTTATTTATTTATTAAATTAATATTTAAAGTTCTTTTGGATTATGATATTATTTGTATTTAAATATTATTTAGTTATACTCATTTTTTGTTTTTACTTATATATATAGTCAAAATGGTGTTCTATGAACAGGTAAAATTATTGTTTATTCAAATATAAATTTATTTATTTATTTTAATATTTTTAAACATTTGAAAAGTGGGTTTGAAATAATAAAAAAGTGAGTTTGTTGTACTCTAGTATGTTATTAAATAAGAACACATTTGAGGTGTACATGAGTATTTGTCTTTTTGTTTAATTGTTTTTGGCCTTAGTACACCCCAAAAGTGCAGGGGTGTACATACCCTTAATATCCCAAATTGGATTAGGGGAAGCGTTACACAATCACTACAAGTATAAGCACATAATCAATGGTGATTTCGATTTCGAATCATCCCCAAATTATAAAATTCTCAATTCCAACCTTCTTCCTCTTCATTCGCATCTATTACACAAATTTGAGTTCTCAAACTCACAAACACAATCAATTGGTGGTCTCCGTTATTGAATACGTATTTTTTGCCTCGTCTCCATCAACATCGATGTCGCGCACCACCACTACAGAGTCACCACAATGCCACCCCTTTTCGTCACTCTCTAGTGATCGTTGTCATGTTGCGCCAGCAGCCAGCATGACACTGCCTTGTCTATGATAATTTTCTTATTGGTAAGGACTATGAAAGATGAAGGAAATCAGGCGGGGGAGGAAGATATAAATGCCAAGTAAGGGAGGAAGAAGATGAAGGGCTCTCCAATTTCCACACAATTAAAAAGTTGCCTCTTATTTTTAATCATGCTCACAATATTGACCCTCCACTTTATTGTTTAATTACAAAAAATAATCATTTGATTGGAAATTTGGTTAGAAATAGCAACCATATTATATTTTTTTATTAATATGAGTATAGTTTGTATATGTAATTGTCATTTTAAAAATTCATATTATTTTTGGTTCAATGTTGATAGTTGGTATTATTTTTGGCCATTTTTCCTAAAAAAAACTCTAACGGAAGAAAGAATTAGGTGGTTCCTTGCTAACATTTGAGTTTAATGGGTGATTTTCTTGTATTTAGAAGGTGGGTTAATGCAAATGATATTCCTAATTAATATTTTATTTTTCCAAAAATATTCAGAAAAAATATTTATTTATAAAAATAATCTCAATTTTTAAATATTTATGCAAATATTCTTTTGCAAGTTACAAGTTGCATTTTCTTTCTTGTGTAAAGTAATTTTTTTTAGTGCCGAGGTAGGAAATTGAATTTTCTAAAAGAAACACGATTTGAAACCGCATTATTACGCAAGTTTAGTTTTTCAGGTGTTTAATCTATTATAAAGTTTATGATTATGGGTTTTCAATATGTGATTTTTTTTACAATTCGATGCATCGGATAGGTCCGAGGGATGATAAGCCAAAAAATCGACGACAAACAAATCGGCATACAAGCTAAAAACAAAGAAGTAACAATACAACATAAAAACTAAATTACAAGGGAGCAGTTACAAACACACATGCTAGCACAAAAACGATGAAGGAAAAATAGCAGTGTGCGGTAACTCTTATGTGAGTTGGTAGAAGCATAGGCTCCGTTGAAGGTTCCAGTGCCGGCCCAGGCACAAGGGCAGTCTGGGCTACCGCCCAAGGCCCACCTCGTAAGAGGGCCTATCCCGAATTATATGTAGTATATAGTATTATATTTGTTTATAATGTTATCTTATTGTTTAAATGTTTACAAAGGTCCAATTAAATCATTTCCTTGTTTAAAAGGCTCGCCAAATATAATGTTTAATCTTAACCGGTCCAATAAAGTGAATAAAAATATAATTTGCAAATGAGCCTTATTTTTTTAAAAAAAAATTGCACATATAATACAATTTCTACCTAATTTATCCCCTAAGTTTTGAAAACCCCTATACATTTGTGTTAGTTGCTAATAATTTTTTTAATTATTAGATGAGATAAGCTATTATTTTTAGGATATCAAAATGGATTTTAGTAAGTACTACAATATTGTATGTGCTACTTTGAATTGATGTAAGATATCGTAGCGAAAAAAACATAGATAAAATATTAAATAGTTTATTTTCAATATAAAATTAGGGCCCTCGATTTTATTTTCCACCCAGGGCCTCTAAAATGATAGGACCGGCGCTGGAAGGTTCTCCCGGTTTACCTAGCAAATTTTTCATGGAAGGGGTCGTGTCAATAGATTAGTACCAGGGGAGGAGCCAGGAAAAAATTGAGGGAGGGGGGGGGGGGCTCGCCTATTTTATCGTGATTTTTTCTGACTATATATGATATACAAATTTTTTTTGTAAAGAATATAGTAGAAAACACATTAAATATATGATTTAAAAAACTAAAAGAGAAAAAAATCCATAAAATGATGTCATGAGATTTGAACTCAAGACCTCTTCATTCAAATTCACACCTCATACCAATTAAGTTAGACAAACTTATTGTTTTATTACTCTTTTAAACTTTTTTTAACCCTTGAATTGTCAAAATTTACAAAAAAAATACATATTTTTTTTTGTGTTTTTTCCCGACCCGGGAGGCTCGAGCCACCTCATGCCCGTTATTAGTACTAAGCAAAAATGTATACAAATTTGAAAAAACGGTATCATGGCTACATATTTTGACGGGACCAACGCATGTACTTTAATTTAATCAAAAAAGAATCTTAATTCTACACTACTCTAGTAGTCTAGTGTCCCGGTCATGACAGGGAGTATAATTATTTATCATTTAATTTTCAAAGGTTACTGAATAAGCCTTTCTATAATCATATCGTACATTAATTAAGTCATTTTGCACAACAATCAACTATCTTAAAAGTTAAAACATAAATCAATAATCTAGTCTTATGCCTCACTATTTGCGACGAAGAGTGCAGCAATTTTTGTATTATGATGAGACTTACACCTTCATATTATGAGTTTAGCCTTACCGGTCACTTGACTGTTTCCATTTTAAATATTTTTAAAAATAGTACTCGAATCCGTGGAGAATTGATCAAATCCTATATTAATATAAAACCACACTTCATCCTTTATAAAATTCACAACACACATATTTATTATGATTAAATATAATTTTTTAATGAATTATATAATACTAGTATATTATACTTCATAAAATATTTTATAAAGTAGTGTAGAAATGCATATTTGACCTACCAATCTACCATGCATGTTAATTTTATATTATGTGTACTCTTCTTTTTAAAAAAATTGGGTTATTTTTTATACTATATATTGAAGATTGAGATATTTATTTTTTATCATCAATTGAAAGGTAAAATTATTTTAATTTCTTTCACAAGATTTTAAATATTGACAATCCAAGGGCGCTTTTAACGAAAATAGGAGGTAATTTTTTACTTTTTTTTTTGCAAAATTTAGGTTCAATAAAGAGTGCTTAATTTTAGACAAATTACTTGGCTACTCACTCCGTCCTAAAATACATGGGCTTTTATAATTTTGCACAAGTTTTAATAAAACACTTTACTCTTAAAAAAATATCATCATTGCACTAGCTTTTTCATCAATTTCATTATTTTTTAACACCCACTACACATTTTAACCAATCAAATTATTTTAAAAAGTCAACAACACACAAACCAATACAAATCATTACAACTTGTTAGTTGAGATTGTGTATTCTGTTATAGGATAGAATCTTTTGTATTTATCTCTTGTCAAGATTTTATTCCGAGTCTAGAACTCTCCTCTATTGTAATATATATACGTATAATCAATACAGAGAAAAGCATCTCCTTCTTCAAAGCTTTACATGGTATCAGCCTAATATCTCGATCCTCACGATCAAGATGTCCCAACAACCTACCTCGCCCACCCAACTCCTGTTCTCGGCATCTTCTGATGGAAGTACTCCTCACTTTCATCTGCTGAATTTTGCAATCCGTCTGGACCGCAACAACTACTCGTTGTGGCGCACCACAGTCCGTTCTGCCCTAGAGGCGTTTGATCTCGCCTCTTTCCTTACCCAATCAGCCCCTCCCCCAGCCACGATTCCGGCGTCTGCAGAGGATGTTCTCTCCGCCCCTGGCATCTCAGCAGCTTCTGTACTGGCTGCTTTCAATGCTGAATCCCAGTCATCCCCATCGGCTTCCCCACAAATCTCGAATCCAGAGTACCTAGCCTGGGTGCGGAAGGATAGTCTGGTGCTTTTGTGGATCCGTTCGACCCTCACCACGCCCATCCTTGGGTATGTCGCTCGTGCCACAACCACCGCCGAAGCCTGGGACATCCTTGCTCGGATGTTTGCTGCTCAAACCCGTGCTCGCCAGATGCATCTGAGGCATCAATTGCAAACCCTTACTAAAGGTAACCTGTCTGTTCTTGACTATGTGCAACAGAAGCGTGCGATTGCTGACGAACTCGCTGAGAGCCTTTGTGTCATATCCGATTCGGATCTGGTCACCTTCATCCTCTTCAGCCTTGGTTCCCAATATGCCTCCTCCCGCTCTGCTGTTGCACTCTCCAAAGACCCGCTGTCCTCCGATGAACTTCTGGGACATCTCTTGCAAGAAGAGCAGCGCCTGGAGGAGGATTCTAAGCCCACTGTTGACATCGACCAGCCATCGGCCAACACTGCATCCCGGGGGCGCGGTCGTGGACGCGGCAGGGGTCGTGGTCGTCTCCCCACAGACCGCTCCAAGTTCGATCAGTCCGGCTCCTCCACCTTCGGCGCACCCTCCTCTGATGGTTCTGATAGGCCTCGTCCGGTTTGTCAGATCTGCTCCAAACAGGGTCATGAGGCGTTTAATTGCTTCCAACGCCTCAATCTGTCCGACTTTCCGGTAACACATCGCCTCGCTCAGGAAGCCCTGGCTCGCACAGACTCCTCCACCAAGGCTGCGTATTCCGCTGCGTCTCAGTCTGAGATTACTGATCCCTGGATTCTTGATTCAGGGGCGAGCAATCATGTTACCGCCGATTTCAGCAACCTTCAGTCGCACTCTCCCTGCAATGGCTCTGACAACCTAGTTGTCGGGAATGGTATGTCTCTTCCCATTGATCGTTTAGGGCGTTCTATTCTTTCTGTTCCGCATGCTTCCAAATCCCTCAAATTAAATAATATCCTCTTTGTTCCCAAAATTGCTCGAAACTTACTGAGTGTCTCTCAATTATGTCGGGATAACAATACCTATGTTGAATTTCATGCTAATTCATGTGCTATCAAGAATTTGCAGGGCCAGACACTTCTAAGCGAAACCGTTGAAAATGGTCTCTACCATCTTCCCCGTCAACCTGAGCACTCGAGTCATCCATCTGTCTTCCTTGGTGAGCGTGCTTCGGCTGAATGCTGGCATCACCGACTCGCTCATCCTCATGAGTCTATTTTGCGTCGTTTTCTATCAAGTCATAGTCTACCGGTCACCTCACACAAATTGGCTTCTGTCTGCTCGTCTTGTCAGTTAGGCAAGAGTCACCGCTTGCCCCTTCCAAGTCGCTCCTACACCGCTGACAATCCGTTTGACATAGTGCACTCGGATGTGTGGGGTCCCTCCTCAGTGTCTTCCTTGTCCGGAAAGAAATATTATGTTACTTTTATTGATGATTGTACCAAGTTCACTTGGATTTATTTTTTATCAAATAAAGCTCAGGTCTTTTCTACCTTCCAGTTGTTCATCAAAATGATTCAAACACAATTCTCCACAACAATCAAAGCATTTCAAACAGATTGGGGGGGCGAATATCGAAACGTGTCCACCTATCTAGACACTCTTGGTATTCGACATCGTGTGTCATGCCCTTACACACCCGAACAGAATGGCTCTTCCGAGCGCCGAAACCGATCCATTGTTGAGAAGGGCCTTGCTCTCCTCGCTCATGCTCGCCTACCTAAACAGTTCTGGGAATATGCATTTCACACTTCGGTGTACCTATCAAACAGAACTATCACCCCCATCCTTCGGTACCAATCACCCTTTGAACGGTTGTATAAGAAGGTTCCTGATTATGGCTTCTTGAAATCGTTTGGTTGCCTCTGTTATCCTTTCTTGCGTCCCTACTCTCATTCCAAACTTGAGTTCAGATCCTTGCCTTGCTTATTCTTGGGGTATAGCACCAAACACAAGGGATATCTCTGTCTTCACTCCCCAACCAACCGTGTCTATATCTCTCGCTACGTTGTGTTTGATGAGTCTACCTTTCCCTACTCTCCTCCTGTGTCCCCTCCTGACTCCTCCGTAGTCACCACATCTCCCGTCTCCCTTCTCCAGCAGGCTGCCGACCCACCCTCCCCTGCTATCACCCCCTACATTGTTCCTCCCACAGTGTCCCGTCAATCGGAACCTTCTCCCAGTCCAGCAGCTGTTTCGGTTGATCCCTCAGTTGCATCCCCCGTCACCCCCACTGTGTCTCCATCAGTCTCCTCATCCTCGTCTCAGCCCTCGGTTTCCGCTAGCTCTGGCTCTGCATCGTCTACTGGCACTTCCGACACCACTTCTCCATCCCTGTCACCAACCCCCCCTCCCTTACCACCCCCTGCACCGGCCCATCCTACTTGGTATCGTCCGTCGGACACCTCTAACCATCCCATGGCCACTCGAGCTCGCACCAATTATTTAAAACCCAAAGCCCTCACAGCCACCAAATATCCGTTACCCCTTGCCCTCCTCGCTCACCCAGAACCTCGCCTTTTTCATCAAGCCTCAAAGAGCCCTCATTGGCAGCATGCTATGCAGTCTGAATATGACGCTTTAATGACTAATGAGACTTGGGACTTAGTTCCCAAGCCTCCAGGTGCTAACATTGTTGGTTGCAAGTGGGTTTACAGGGTCAAGACTAAGGCAGATGGCTCCGTCGATCGTTACAAGGCTCGCCTAGTGGCAAAGGGGTTCAATCAAGAAGCCGGTGTCGATTATTTTGACACATTCAGTCCGGTCATTAAGCCCACTACTATTCGTATTATCTTGAGCTTAGCGGTTACTAATAATTGGCCTCTGAGACAGGTTGACATCAATAACGCCTTCCTTAATGGCGACTTAGCCGAAACTGTCTACATGGAGCAGCCCCAGGGATTTCACGCTCCAGACAAACCCACTCATGTCTGTCGTCTCCGTAAGGCCTTGTATGGTCTCAAACAGGCTCCCCGGGCATGGTTTCATAAGCTTCGTACAACACTCACTCGGCATGGCTTTGTTGGCTGCATCTCTGACTCATCCTTGTTCATCAAAAAGGCCAGTCAGCATGTAGTGTATGTTCTTGTGTACGTTGATGACCTCATTATCACAGGATCCCATGTTTCATTTATTGATGCCTTTGTCTCCACCCTTCATCGCACCTTTTCTCTAAAGGATCTGGGCCCTCTGCACTACTTTCTTGGGGTTCAGGTTGAGCGGTCAGCCACGTATCTCCACCTCATTCAGCAAAAGTACATTGCTGACATTTTGGACCGCTCTGCTATGACTGGTGTTCGTCCGATTGCCTCTCCAGCCGAGCCTGGCTCTCGTCTGAGACAGGATGGTGATCCGTTCTCTGACCCACATCTTTATCGGAGCATTGTGGGTGCACTGCAATACGTCACCATTACTCGGCCAGAAATCTCATACGTTGTCAACAGAGTCTGCCAATTCATGCACCGCCCAACGGAAGCACACTGGTCGGCTGTCAAGCGCATACTCCGTTACCTGAGAGGCACCATATCGGCTGGTCTCCGCCTGCAGCGCCTCCAGGATCACCGGTTAGTGGCTTTCTCTGACGCTGGCTGGGCCTCCGACCCTGATGATTGTCGCTCCCAGCATGGCTTCGCCATTTATTTTGGTGGCAATCTTGTTAGCTGGTTGTCTCGGAAACAAAAGGTCGTGGCTCGGTCTAGCACTGAGGCCGAATATAGAGCGATCGCCTTCACCGCTGCAGAACTCATCTGGCTTCAGCAGCTCCTTCAGGAGATGTCCGTCCCCATCCCTCCCACGCCGATCCTCCTGTGTGACAACCTCAGTGCCACCTTTCTCTCGGTCAATCCAGTCTTTCATCAGAGGTCTAAGCACATCAAAATCGACTACCACTTCGTACGAGAGCAAGTGGCGGCTCGTGAACTTGTTGTTCGCCATGTTCGCTCTCTTGATCAGGTGGCTGATATCTTCACTAAGGCGGTTGGGACCTCACGTTTTCAGACTCTCCGCTCCAAGCTGCATGTTCTTCCTCGACCATGAGCTTGCGGGGGCGTGTTAGTTGAGATTGTGTATTCTGTTATAGGATAGAATCTTTTGTATTTATCTCTTGTCAAGATTTTATTCTGAGTCTAGAACTCTCCTCTATTGTAATATATATACGTATAATCAATACAGAGAAAAGCATCTCCTTCTTCAAAGCTTTACACAACTTCATACCTAGAAAACATAAAAGCTCATCTATTGTTGGACAAAAATTTACCTCTAAAACCTCATGTATTATTGGACGGATGGAGTATTAAATAAAAATGAACAGAGATTTAGAAAATACGCATTCCACACTAAGAGCATCCCTATCGACTTTTTCCATTTTAGAGCGCGTTTGGTTACCATTTAAAAAACCCAGAAAGTAGAATAAATATCTGTGTTTGTGTTGATGCTCCTGTTGTTCTTAGTCCCCTGTTGGGATCTATTTCTACTGCAAACTTTACTTAATTTGCTAATAAAATTGCAGGTGACAACCCGCCTTTCGGATAAAAAAAAAGGAATAAATACATGTGTTTGGTTGTTTTTTTTTAACACGAAAAAATCTAGGAATTTGACTTCTCAGGATTTCTAATTCCTACAACATGGAGGAATTCCACTTACCTAGAAGGGACTAGGTAAGTTGCAATTCACTATATTTTTATGGAAAATTTTAACTTCTCTCATTTAAATTCCCTACATCGTATAACTTAACCAAACAATTTTTAAAATTTTATGGGAATTATAATTCATGGGAATTGAATTCACGAGAGGTAACTTCTTAGGAAGCATACTTCCTATGTTCAACCAAACAAGCTCTTAGAATTTATCTTTGAAATAGAAAAATTGTTAGAGTTAGAGTAAAAATAAGTTAAAGAATATATCTTTTTTATTTCCTATTTTGGAGAAATTTTGAAAAAATTGTTAGAAATGTTCTAATCCTTATCTGCTCTTAGTAATTTGAGATGGATAAGAGAGTAAATCTAGTGTATATTTATGTTACCATTACCCTCTTCTCTCACTTTTCATATAAGCTGGCTTCCTTTAATTTTTTTTTTTATCACTGCATTGTAAATGACATGGCAAAGACGAGTAGGGGCGGATGAAGATAAAGGATGATAATTCACGAACATACCGAAGGAATAGCCAGCCAAAGGGAAAGCGCAAAGCTGTTCTCAAGTCAAAAGAGACAAGGGCTCCCCTATCAGCGATTCAAGCATTTAGTGTCATATTTTTGTTGTAAAAGAACTTGGGATCGTCGATCTCTTTCTTAAAGATTGGGAGGAGTCGATGTCGGTCGATGGTGTGAAACACTTCCTGATGTCGAATTCCAAAAACCATCAAGAGGTTCCCCACTCTTCTTTGATCCGTCTTGGGCCGAGTGGCAGCCTAGACCCAAGCGAAAGTGCGATGTGTTTGGGTCTTCCTATTCCATCTTTTCTCGAATCGCCTTTAACATAATAAATAGAAGCTCGAGAAGGAATATTAAAACCTAGTTCACTCGATGAGTCTCTTTGCATCCATGGTTGAATGTTTAAAGTGCCCAACTCATAATTGGCAAATTCGTAGGTTCAATTCTTACTTGATGCACACCAATAGGATCATCCAATAAGTAGATAGAATCCTTTTTACTTCCAAAAGATGTACCATTGTAAAATGGACACTTGTTTTTACCGCATATATGGCTTGACTACCCAAATTTCCAAAAGACCCCATTTTTATTCGTTCATTCCTGCGAATCCATCGCCTTACTTTGGCACGACTAAAAAGAAAGCAACTAGCCCTGTTTGCTACTGACTGACTTGCGGCTCGAGAAAAGAGCCCGCTCTCCAAGCTTTCTTCACTTTTCTATGGGGTAAAGACCTTAACAGACCCAAGAAGAATGTATATCGAAACAAGATTCTCCCACGGAACGAGGGTAGTGGATTTCAAAGAGAGGAGAAAGGGCCTAGAATGGATTTTGAGTGGAAAGGTTGGAGAAAGAAGATAGGGCTTAGCGTCGTGAATACAACAATATTTTATTTAACACCTTGCCACAAAAAGGTTTTATCCCTAGCGATCAAAACTAGCCAAGAAAAAAAAATGAGTGAAATTAACCATGGATAAAAAAAAATCCGATCAAATCACTTGGAGTTGGACGGATCTTGCATCCCATACTGACTGACCGATCTGACCCCTTTCATCCACGCTTTTCTCATCTCAAGATGGTCGTCGAAGATCCGCTACGAAAGAGGTGGTTGGGACTAGATCATTCTCATTATTGAGTGGATTAGATAATTGGTTACATTTTCCTTATTATACCCCCCTAATTTTAGCATTGATTAATGATATTTTGTCTTATGCTCTAATCATTTTCCCTTAATTTTCTCATATATATAGACAAAAAAAAAATTTGACCACATATTTTACTTGTAAAATTTGATTCATTTAAAAAAAATAATCTTACTCTTCTAACAAACAAGGCTTAATTAAACCCTAGTCAGTTGCAGGGAAATGGTTCGATGACTATTGCCTTTGATGAGCTAGCTATTGTTGAGATACGAGTGTATAAGGCTTAAAATCTCATATTGTAAAAAAATGGAAGAAAGTAGTTGATTATTTTAGAACATAGGTAATTAAACGTACTCCTAGATATTAACTTAAACTGGTGTGTTAAAGAGGTAAATCTCCATCTCTTATAACCACGAAAACTAAAAACAATTAACTTGACACTTACTTTTCACGTATGTGAGAGTGAGACGTCGGAATAATTTAACATATTATCAGAGCGGATGCAGCTTAGTTGAAAGTATATTAGAACTGTAGTTAATTTATAAGGGCATGTGAAACCTTCCAAAAAAAAAAGGTCATGACCCGACATTTAATTTGCTTTCTATGCGACGTCGATCGACGATGTTTAAATTGATAAGCAATATTCCAATTCGACCCCATGATGTTCAAAACGGGATTGAATGTTACACAACAAGTATGCAACCATATTACATTCAACACCTAAACTAATTGTCTTACTCTTACATAACCCTTTGTAATTAATTAATCCATCTAATTAACTAAAACGTATATTTAGTGATTGGATTTGTCTCTCTGGTTCTCAAGCATCTCCTCCAGCAAGTTATCATCCAAGCACTCAATCTCAATCACCTCTTCTTCACCTCGTCCTCCGCCACCACCACTCGACGCCGATGACGAGCCTGCCCCGGCTGCAAAACTGTGCCTGCCGAGGCTGAACCCGCCTCCGTCGGCGGCACTGCCGTGGTAGTGCTGATCATTGGGGAAGTTGAGGATGGCCTGGTGCCCGCGCAGCGAGAAGGCCGCCCTGTCGTAGGCCCGGGCGGCCTCCTCTGCGGTGTCGTAGGTGCCGAGCCACAGCCTCGCCCCGTTCTTCTTCGGGTCCCGAATCTCGGCGGCGTACTTCCCCCATGGACGCCTCCTCACCCCTCTGTACTTGGCCGGCTGGTCCGCCGCTCCCCTCCCCCTCCCCGCGGACCCACCTCCTAATTCCATAGCTGAAATTAAGACTAAACGACGTCGTGTTGAGGAATGCGTTGGAGAAATGAAGAGTGAAATGATGGTGTGGTATGTAGTTTGTATATAATGGATGCATGGGTGTCTGAAACTAGAAAAGGTTAGAACTTGGTCCAAACTGGCGGGTTTTTATTTCTGGAATACTTCAAATTTATAAGATTTGACTATCAATTAATTTAATTTGTTGATAAACAAGTTGGTGGTTGGCGTTGCTTCTTCTTTGCTTATTCGTTTATTTATTTGATTTTTGATATTTTTATTCTATGCCTCAAAGGTATAGGATAACAATCTTAATCGGGAAAGATTTTCTACCAAATAAATAAGTGATTGTAGGAAATAAATATTAAGAAAAGCTAAAAATAATTTAAATTTAAAGAATATGAGGTTGTTATCCTATTATTTTTAATACAATTAATAGATGGATGGTATTTTATGAGGGCGACCTTTGAAAACTTTCCTCGAGCTCTTGCCTGTTCTTACTTGCATGGCTAGTAAGTAGTAAGTAATACTACTAGCTATTATGAATTAATCAACCATTTATTAAAATGAAATTTAAACCAAAAAAAAAAGAACTGTATTTTATATGATGTAGTTCTTTCACTCTTATAAAATATTTTAAAAAATAAATAGGATTGAAAAGTATTGCAAAGTATAAATATAACATTTCTAATTAAAAAAAAGCATATGAATAAAAATTAATGGAATTTTTAATATATGTGTGTGTATGTATATATGTATAATGAATACTCCCTCCGTTAATTAAAACTTGTCGTTTTAGACATTTGCACATTTTTTAAGAAAGCAAATAAAAGCAAACAAAAATACACTCATACCCCTAATTATTACTTTACTTTTCCACTTTATTGAAAACTACAACTAACAAACATCTAATCATGACAAGGGTAATTTTGGAAAGTGAACGCCAAAATATCTAAAACGACATGTTTTTCTTAACAAGATTTTACTCCTAAAACGACATGTTTTTCTTAACGGAGGGAGTACTTTTGTAAAAAAAATATTAAAAGAAAACTACTCCGAATCAAATATGATCTAGCTAGGCTCCGTTTGGCAACCATATGTAGCTTTTTAGTGCTTATGGTTTTGATATTATATAGTTTTAAATAAAATAAGTATAACTGTATAAGATTTTAGTTTTTAAAATCTAAGCTTTTCAACCGCTACTTACCCACATTTAGTTTTTTTTTTCCATAAGTTTTTATCAACTACCCTAACAGTTAGGTTTATCAAACATCATGCTCGCTTATAAATCAATATTTAACACAAATAATTCATCTATTTAAACTACCTCGTTAACTATTTTTGTCAAACATAGCCAATATGTTAATTTAAATTGAAAAAAAATTGTTAAAAATAAAAAGTGTTGCAAAAAAAAAGGAAATAGCTGTGAGATTTGAACATTTAACCTCTTCCATTAACATGTTTAAGTAGAATTATCTGAAACGAAAATATTTATCCAAACTGATTTGTGCCATTTGAAGGGGAAAAAACTTTTAAGGAGGAAAAAAAGTGAGGCTAAAAAATTTGGTCTTCGTTCTTGATTGACAGCTACCTTTGTGAGTTGTGAGTTGTGACGGGTGTTTTAAAATCTAACGGATGAAATACTCCGTATTAATTACAACAAGATGTAAATTCTGACGTCGTCTTTGACTTATTGACTATGTGGGGCCAAAGGAATTCATTCAAGCAGCCAATCAGGTGGGGCCCACCGGGATCCTATTTGTTCTTCTCCGGTTTATCCCATCCGGTCTAATATTACTCCGGTTCTTGACCGGTTTGGAGTCGGAACTCAATATCGGAGGGGACATACCATGTCATTAATTTTGAACTAAAACATTGATCTTTATGTCAAAATGATGATATTTTTGGTCAAAACTGTGATATCGGTTTTAGTTTAAAATTAAAAAGACTTGATTAAATTCCGTAAGGGCTAGATTAAATTTCGATTGACTAAAATCTTTTGGCGTGTTTCATATGACTCTACTTTTGGTGTTTCTAGAAGGTCTTCTATGCTTGGATGGATGTGTGAAAACTAAAGTCGGGACTGGTTGGGGTCAAGGTGGCGCGTTCTTTTAGGGCGACTCCGTATCCGGAAGGTGCTTCCATGGAGCTTCATCTGCACTTCCCACAAGAGATAGATTCCTGTTGTACCACTAGCCCGTGGTGCTACTGTTCAGTGGTGCTTGGCTTCATTCTTAGCCGTCGCCTGCAACTGTTGGGGGGAGTTCCTCTTAGATCGTTCTTTTTGTAGAGTTATTTTTGCTTGTTTCATTGCGTCATTTTATGTTCTTATTGTATGTTCAGGATGTTTCTGTTTGTCAATTCGCCGGCCTCTCAAAAGTCAAGTTTGCTTGACCTCGAGTTATTACTTTATAAAAAAAAATGGTGTCTTTTATTGTTGTGTATTGTTCTTTTTTGGAAAAATGGACAAAAATAATACTAAGTATCAACTTTTGGCCAAAAATAATACGAAATTTGAAATTGACCGTTTCATATATGAACTATCGCCCTATTAACCGAAAATAATACATATGTATATTCCGGTGAACTTTCTGACCAAATACACCACATGGACGCCGGAAAATTGACATGACATAAATTTTTGCCACGTCACCAAACTTGTAAGTTATGCCATGTCATAAATTTATTTGTCATTTTTTTAAAAAAAAATTAAACAAATAGGCAAATAGCAACAGTACCTTTCGAAACAATAGAACAGAGAGCGAGCAGATAACATTGAAAAGAAAGTGAAGACGCCCACCTTCGATTCCATTGTTTTGAACAGTATTGTAGCTATTTGTCTATTTGTTTCATTTTTCTCTTTTTTTTAGAAAAACCGGAAAATAAATTTATGACATGGCATAACTTACAAGTTTGGTGACGTGACAAAAATTTATGTCATGTCAATTTTCCGGCGTCCATATGGCGTATTTGGTCGGAAAGTTCACCGGAATACACATATGTACTATTTTCAGTTAATAGGGCGATAGTTCGTATATGAAACGGTCAATTTCAAAGTTCGTATTATTTTTTGCCAAAAGTTGATACTTAGTATTATTTTTGTCCATTTTTCCTTCTTTTTTAGATGTATAAAGCAATACTCCCTCCGTTCGGCAAAACTTGTCATTTTAGCTCATTTCACAAGTTTTAAGGCAATTCATAAATCTACTAATTTACCCTTAATTATTACCTTCCTTTTTTACTTTATCGAAAACTACAACTAACAAGTCATCAATCATATCAAGGGCATTTTTGTAAAGTTAAGGGCAAAATACCTACAATGACAAGTTTTTTTGAACAAAACTAACACCCTAAAATGACAAGTTTTGCCGAACGGAGGGAGTATAATTTTAATATAGAAAACTTTTTTTAACTAAAAAGACATCTTCTGATACCTAATAAGTCAATATTTAGCTAAAGTAGAATAAACTTTTTTGTGGTTGGCAAAAATGTTCATAGGTGTGGAAAATTGCGAAAATTGCAAAAAGGGACTGGGTTCACTTATGCACAACTTTTTGGATAAACCGTTTTTTTTAGTGTGTGTGTATGGTGTGTGGTGGTGGTGTTGGGGGGGGGGGGGGTGGGGGGGGGGGGTTAATGATGTATTTAATGCAGGAAGGGTTGTAGAGGGAATGTGTTAGGGAATGAAGAGTTTTATTTCCGAAATACGGAGTATGAAGTTGTGTTACATTACTTTATTTAATAAATAACTCCCCTTTTTATGGCCTCAAATAGTCAAATGTTTCCTAGTGGAATTAGGGGTTAATCATTACTCCATCCGATCCAAAAAGATTGTCGTTTGACTTTTTAACACGTACTTTAAGGAGCTAAAAACTATATAAAATATCAACTTTTTTTAAATTATTTTTTTACAACTTAATATTTGTTAGTAATAAGTATTAGATTATATAAAAAAAAAGTTAATATATTATATAGTTTTTAGCTCCTTAAGATACGTATTAAAAAGTCAAACGACAATCTTTTTAGATCGGAGGTAGTAACATTTTGTGGGACATTCGGTGTCCTACCGGTTTGAAACCCACATTTTCCATCAGTTTTCAAATTTAATTAATCCTACCACATATGGGAGAGTGTAATCGTTTTGTTGGTGGTCATTCTCTACTATGGGTAAATGCACATGTACCTTTGATGTAGAGTTGTTGTCGTACCCTTACTATCTAAACTCTTATCTCACATTGACAAGTTCATTTCACCTCTAATGAAACAGCCAATAGGGTATGCATCAAGATGGTGTTCAGAGGATGGTGGGCGTGCGATAACAGCAGGTTGATCTTTAGGGGTACTAAGAAGAGTGTAGCGATGGTCATGCTCGAGAATATTGGATATGATTCACTAAAGTAGAAGATTGTAGAGAACTTCGACGAAGACTGCATATCATATGACATTGAGCTCACCTATCTTCCGCCTTCGACGACATGGTCCATTCCTCTTCGGGTTGTGGAAGAAGCTAGATGACATGGAAACCTATAAATTCTACAACAACTAGTCTGGTGTACGTGTTTGTCATATAACTTCACGTGGCCTTGCGATACAAAGCTAGTAGCCCACCGTCCCTCTCACATGGATCACAATCAGGAGACTCCGACGGGGCAGACGTCTTGATAACCCACACATGGAGAAGTACACCTAACCGGACCGCCCATCACTCATGATGACTTGGTATAGAAAGGTGGGAGGAAGGGGGCAGGAGGGAAATGGAACATGGAACCGGTGATGTGGAGCAAATTACATACTGATACATAATGACAAGCTCATGAAATTAACCAAAACATCTTAAACAATTTCAACACACAAACAGAACAAGTCATAACAATGTCACTTTCCTAATTATTTGCTAAAACCATTAAACCAAATCAGTTTAGTCTAATGAAGCCAACCATACGAGTTCATCAAATTCACATAACAACCTATTCAGAACCTATCCTCCCATGACACACTACCACTGCAATTAAGGAACTGCCTCTAACTGTAAGCACCAATTAAATATGAACATTTTGCATAATGTCCCATTTATTTTTATTAAAAACAAGCAAACGTGCCTAAATTAATTTAAAAATGCATATTTGGAAAATGGTTAATATCTTCTAAATATCTATATATAACTAAATTGTGTAAAATCTCCTCTTAACCATATATTAATGCTAGATTGGTTTAAAAAAATATTTAGCTATTTATGCAATTTTGGATTTAAATTGGATAGAAATTAGAATAATATTAATCACAAAGAATGAGATAAAAATGGGAGGATTTTATATTTGGAAATTGGATAGAAATTGGAAATTTTTTTATTGATTAAAAACCGACAATTAAAGTAGATTTGGCCACATTAACCTACTAAGAGCAAGTCCAACCGCTTTTCTAAAAATTCTCTATTTTAGAAAGAAAAATATCAAAATCTCTATAATTTTTATATTCTAACCCCAACAGCTTCTCTATTTTACCTATTTATACATTTATTATACACTATAATAAATGCATAAATTCATAATTTAATAAATAAAATTTCAATAAATTAATTAAATTAATATGTAACAACCAATGAATAAATGAGTAGACATGAGAAGGAGTGAATGCATTTAATTTTACAGATTTTAAACATTCCTCTAAATTTAGAGATTTTTTCTCTTTCCTCCCATTTCTCTATTATAAAGATGGTTTTATAAAATCTATTGGGGTTAAAAAATCTATATTTCCTCTAAAATTGCCTATTTTCTCTATTTTACATAAGTTGTTGGGGGTGCTCTAGCCTCTAAGCAATTAGTAAACCATGAGTTTTAACTAATCCATGGACATTCTACTTATAATTTCGCTTATTCATTTTTGATGTGATACATCTGATGTATTGGATCTAATGCAGCCAAGACATGTTGTGGGTTCTTCTAGATTTCACTTTCTATTTTGCCTTCGATTTCGGTTCTGATTTGATTCTTCAGTCAATAATTGCTTGAGTGTGTACAGATTATGAATTTGCTTCTTCAATTGCTTGCTTTCGATTCTTCGAGTTCGCATCTGATGTGATACGAACAAGTTTATTTGTGATCTTTTCTTTGATGCTTTTTTATTTTACAAGTTGCGTATCATATATAAAGGGATTTATCTAGTGATGCTATGACATGAGCTCAATCCCTTTTCACTGAAAATTTTGGTATTTTATGTCATTTGTTTTGTTATCTTATGTTTCCATTTTTATTTTTTTTGCTGCACCTCAACCGAATAATATTTGTTATTTTGTTTCAATCCAAATTTATCTCTAATCTAAATAATTGCAATTTAACTCAATAAATATGTTATGTGGATTATAGTTTTTTTTCCTATAGTTATAGTCATTTCTTAATTCCTACAATTATAATGCATTTAATATAACGGACTTTTGATTAATTTTTTTTTTTTTTTTTTTATGTAAACATGTATACTCTTAAAAAAGGAGAAAGAGATCAAAGTTTCACAAAAATGTGGACCAAATTTTATTTTATATTTGGGCCTTCCAGAAAAAATAGTAGCCCATAGTGGTTAGTGGCCCATATAAAACGATCCGATAAAGAGTTTTTTTTTCGGATTTTTCGCCAGATAACCCTGAGGTCTTGCGTATTTCGCGTGGTACCCAACTTTTTTACATATTTCGCCAAATAACCCTGAGGTTTTATTTTTTTCGCCAAATAACCCTAAGGTTTTATCTTTTTCGCCAAATAACCTTGTATCCCAAATTCACGTTTTTTTTTATAATAATTCCTTAAATAACATTTAAAAAAAAAAGAAGAAAATAAAACTACCTTGGTGAATTTGGAAGATTGACCATAGCAAAGAACGAGTACAAATCGAAAAAAAAAAACCAAAAAAAAAATCCGGATTTGTATTGTATTCTTGGGTGGTGGTGTTTGTTTTAGTTGTAGCTATTGTTGCACTTGTTAAACTTCAAAACCTACCATTTGTATGTATTTTCATTCAAGCAAGCAATTAGAAAACTTGCATCATTAGAAGTAAACAGAAGCAATGGTTTCTCAACATCTTAAAGCAATAAGAAATCAACCATCCGCTGCAAAATGGGCTAATGCCGGACAATATTTAGTAGGAAATCCACACAACCAAGTCAAAAGAAGACAATCCAAATCATTAGAAGTAAACAGAAGCAATGGTTTCTCAACATCTTAAAGCAATAAGAAATCAACCATCCGCTGCAAAATGGGCTAATGCCGGACAATATTTAGTAGGAAATCCACACAACCAAGTCAAAAGAAGACAATCCAAATCAGCCTCAAAATAAGAAAGGAATCACCACCCAAGAATACAATACAAATTCGGATTTGTTTTTATTTTTGGGTTTTGTTTTTCCGATTTGTACTAGCTCGTTCTTTACCATGGTCAATCTCCCAAATTCACCAACTAGGTAGTTTTATTTTCTTTTCTTTTTTAAATGTTATTTGACAAAGGAATAATTAGAAAAAACAAAAAAAAACGTGAATTTGGGATACATGGTTATTTGGCGAAAAAAAATAAAACCTCAGATTATTTGACGAAATATGTAAAAAAAGTTGGGTACCACGCGAAATATGTAAGACCTCAGGGTTACCAGGCGAAAAATCCATTTTTTTTTCAAATACTAGTAGTTAGTTTGTATTAGGGAAAATATGCGGGCTTGGACAGAGTAGTTGGCCCAAGCGGGCCGACGAGCCCGGCCCGGTTGGGCCAGAGGGCTGGGCTAGGGCAGAGGGTAAAGCCCAAGCGGGCCGACAGGCCCGGTCCGATTATATATATATATATATATATATATATATATAACATAATAAAAATATATACCTAATCATATTTCTAGGGGTGGACATTTACGATATATATTATATATATTGTAAACGTGTTGTATATGTAAAGTGTTCTAGGGGTGGACATTTACAATATATATAATATATATTTAGTTATTTACAGTGTTGTATATGTAAAGTGTACATATATAACTTTCTATATAGTGTGTGTATATATATAAATACACGTTTACAATATTTTGTATATTTGTATGTATAACTTTCTATACAGTGTATATATAACTTTGTATTACATTATATATTCTTCGTGTGTATTGCATTTGTTAGTAAGCTAATATTGTGTCCATGTTTGCCTCAAATTTGAAAGTATTGGTATAATTTGTGATTTGCCTCTTTTTAAAAAAAAATTAATTCGATTTCGGATAAAAAATGAATTTGAGATGTTAGGCCCGTTTGGCCCGCTGGGTGGCCCGACCCGGCAATGGGGACGGGCTTGGGCAAGGCACTAGGCCCAAAAACCGGGCCTGGCCCAAGCCCGGCCCGGTGTAATGGGCTGAAAATTTGGTTCATGCCCGGCTCAAGCCCGCCCGGCCCATGCTCAGGTCTAGGGATGGACATAAATCTTGTAAACTTCGGGCCTATCTCGATCCTGATGGGATTTGGGGTAAAAAAAAACAAAGTCAATCTCATTCCATTTTTACATGATGGGATGCGAGACAATGATTTTTTATCCCGCAAATCCCATCCCCTAGACACGTAGGCACGGATCTCGAGATAGAGCTGGTAAAACCTGACCCGAATCCGAAAATCCAACCTGGTCGACTCGAAACCGAATATTCTGAACACCGACACAAGCCGTCCATTTTGGATCCGAAATCTGAATGAACCGAACCCGATTAACCCGAAACCCATTTAGACCCGAACCCGTTATAACCGAAACCCGAAATAACCCGAACTTTAAGCTACAATCTAGTAAAAAATTTTAAATGAATATTGAAATAATGAAAACCCGAGACAACCGAAAACCCGAATAACCGAAACCCGAACCCGACCCAACCGATTGACCAAATTATTAGACATTACCCAAAACCCGAATGACCCGAAACCCGGCTAACCGAACCCAAACCCGACCCGCCCCACTCGATTGCCACCTCTACCTAGAGATGTGTTGAGCTTTACACATAATTAGTTTAGCCCAATTGATTATGTCTTTGTATTTTTTACACTAGGCAAACAGTCGGAGCTATTACAAAAAATGTAAACGCGCTCCGGAATCATCTATGAGAATGATGGTACGATTGTGTCTTTGTATTTAATAGCAAGATTTTGTACCCACCAGTGTTCAAAATTCGAATAATTTTGTCCTCCTCATTTCTCTATTTTTTTCCTCTTGTATTAACTCGCATCTTCAAAGACACCAACAAACATGCCTCTTACTTTTTTTTTCCCTTTGTATTAACTTACAGCTTAAAAGACATCAACAACACACACGCTGCCACGCACGCACACACACACACTATTTTTTTTTTTTTTACAGTAGGCAATAATTAGTAGCGATTACACAAGCTGTAATCTGGCTCCTTGATCATCCTTAAGGATGATGATACAAAGTTCCCTATTAAAAGGGATAGTAGAGCTAATACTAATGATACCCTTCCGAGCTATAAAGTCGGCTACTTGATTCGCTTATCGGTAGCAGTGTCTGTATTGAACAAGGTCGAAAGAAGATTCCAATTGCTTGATCTTCTCAATGTGATGTATAATCTTCCATCTGACATTACTACTGTTAGTGATGGCTTTGATAAGTTGTAGAGCGTCCCCTTCTATTATTACTCTTCGAAGTCCTTTCCTAATTGCTTGTTCCATACCTGTCTGAATAGCAATAGCTTCAGTTTGAATGACGGAGCCTTTGGCAGTTTCCTTGTAAAACATATCAATGACATGGCCCCGGGAGTCCCGAGCAACCCCTCCCACATGGCAAGCGCATGTGAGATTAACAGAGTCATCCACATTGATTTTGTAGACAGACCCCGGTGGTCTGTTCCATTTAGCTTTAGATCTCTTATTTGTAGTTTTATTCCTATGATTATCTTTTTCAATTTGGGTCCAATCATAAATGTTTGCAATGATTCTTCGAATGATATTTTCTAAGATAAGTTCATTTCTGATTTCCCAAATAGTTTGCCAAATGAAGACTAGTTCCTCAAAAAATTTGTTTCCAAGTCGAATATCATCTATATTAAAAGGGTGGGAATCATTTATATGCATATGTTGGAAGTATTTTCCTGTTTGTAACTCAAAGTGGTTAATTATTTTCCTAGTGAATAGACAACTTCTCATTAAGTGTTCCGCATCTTCTTCCGCTTTACTTGTGGTCTTTTCTATGATGCTTTTTTATTTGACATTTTGTGTATCATAAAGGGATTTATCTAGTGATGCTATGACATGAGCTCAATCCCTTTTCACTGAAAGCTTTGGTATTTTATGTCATTTGTTTTGTTATCTTATTTTTCCTTTTTTTTTTTGCTGCACCTCAAGTCCTCAACCGAATAATATTTGTTATTTTATTTCAATCCAAATTTATCTCTAATCTAAATAATTGCAATTTAACTCAATAAATATGTTATGGATTATAGTTTTTTTTCTCCCTATAGTACGTTATAGTCATTTCTTAATTCCTACAATTATAATGCATTTAATATAATGGACTTTTGATTATTTTTTTCTATTTTTTTTTATGTAAACATGTATACTCTTAAAAAAGGAGAAAGAGATCAAAGTTTCACAAATATGTGGACCATATTTTATTTTATATTTGGGCCTGCCAGAAAAAATAGTAGCCCATAGTGATTAGTGGCCCATATGTGATGGGTGGTGAAACAAAAACGATTCGATAAACAGTTTTTTTTTTTTCAAATACTAGTAGTTAGTTTGTATTGGGGGTGGACATAAATCCTATAAACCTCGGGCCTATCTCGATCCTGATTGGATTTGGGGGTAAAAAAAAAAAAGTCAATTTCATCCCATTTTTACATGATGGGATGCGAGACAATGATTTTTTATCCCACAAATCCCATCCCCTAGACACGTAGGCACGGACCTAGAGATGTGTTGGGCTTTACACATAGTAATTAGTTTAGCCCAATTGATTGTGTCTTTGTATTTTTTTTTTTCACACTGGGCAAACAGTCGGAGCTATTACAAAAAATGTAAACGCGCTCCGGGATCATCCTTGCGGGTGATGGTACGATTGTGTCTTTGTATTTTTTTTTTTGTACAGTAGGCAAAAATTAGGAAGTCTTTACGAAGAAAGATCATCCCTGATCATCCTTTCGGATGATGATAGACAGATCCCTATTCAAAGGGAAGGTATGTAAGTTACATATAGAATCACATCTAGCTATAAAATCAGCTGCTGAATTTGCCTCTCTAAAGCAATGGCTGAAAGTTGTTGATGTGAATGACGTGCGAAGTCTTTCGATCTTCTCAATAGTTCTAAGGATCTCCCATGGAATCTTGGCTTGATCATTAATTGCATTGGCCACCGTAAGACTGTCTTCTTCAATTATCACTTGCGTCCATCATCTTCTGTGGGCTAGTTCTAACCCCAAACAAAAAGCAAGGGATTCAGTTAAGAGTATTGATCCCTTTGGTACCTGTTGTTGGAAGATCTCAATTACATTTCCATTCCAATCCCTAACTATACCTCCTACTTTGCAATCTCCATTATTATTAACCGATCCATCAACATTTATTTTGTAAACGTTCCTAGGTGGTTTCTTCCATTTGATGTTTCTTCCTTGCCTCCTTTTTTGATTGAGTGGTTTTACATTTTCCCAATCTTTCCAATTTTTTATATTATCAATAGTTTGTTGTATTACGTGATGGGCAAAGCTACTTTTGTCCAATTTATTTTTATTACAGTTTCTGAAAATAATGCTATTCCTAGTTTCCCATATAGTCTGCCATATAAAACATAACTCATTAAAGTTTGGATTGTTATTCTTTATTTGTTTAACATCTAGTGTACTGAGGTTGGAGTTCCTATATCCAAGAAGAGTTTTGTTTGTCTTAGCTTCATAAGCATTAATCACTGCTTTCGTAAATTGGCAGTTTAGGAGGAGGTGTTTAGTGTCCTCGTCTTCTTGGTTGCACAAGCAACATTGAGAAGGGACCCTATTAAAGTACTTATTCAACCTTAACTTTGTAGGTAGCGCATCAACGACTATTTTCCAAATGAAGTTACGGATCCGGGGAGGGATATCAAGTTTCCAGATCCACTCATGATTGTTATTAATAGTTGTATTCACGTGACTTGGGTTTCGAGCCGAGTTTGTCTTAAAGTTTCCATCCTTATTATATTTCCAGATTAGTTTGTCCTCGACATCCCAGGCCGGAATGTCAATTGTTAATATTTGATTAACTAGTTGTGTAGGAAAGATTTGGTTTAGGAGTTGTTTGTTCCATTTTCTATTTGCTAGTAATAGACTAGCAACACACATCTTAGGATCAAGATTGTTTTGAAAAGGTTTTAGCGAGATATTTTCTATCCAGTTATCATCCCAAACGTTAATCTTTTGTCCATTCCCAATGACCCAATGCAGACCTTGTTGGAATTGATCGTTCAACTGAATTAATCTTCCAAATTGCCAGGAAGTGTTATGGATGTTCAAATTTAAATTGTTCATATTTAAGTTATATTTCTCGGTCACAATCTTAACCCAAATGTTGTCTGGTTGGTTGTGGATTTTCCAAAGAAGCTTTTGTTGTAGGCTAATATTCCTTTCTTCTGCTGATTTTATACCTAGACCTCCTTGGCATTTTGGTGCACAAATTTTCTCCCAACTAATAAGGGGGTTATATCTTTCAGATCTCAGTTTGTTCCAAAAGAAATCCTTATGAATTTGATCTATTTGTTGTAATATTCCTTTTGGTAACAAGAAGTTTTGCATCAAGTAGTTTGTTTTGGAACTTAAATTTGCTTGAATGAGATTAGTTCTGCCTCCTTGGGATAGAGTAGAGGCTTTCCATTTGGATAGTTGTTTTTTTAGGTTTTGGGTTGCCTCTTCAAACACACAATTTTTAACTCTTCCATTGATTATTGGTATTCCTAGATATTTTTCCATACCTTGGGCTATGGGGATATTCATACGTTGTGCTAGGGATGTAGCAAGATTTTGATTTACATTTTTTGATAATTGAATGGAGCTTTTGTGGTAGTTAATTGTTAGTCCTGAGAGATTTGAGAAATTGTTAAGTGTGTTTTTAATTGTATCAAGGCTTATATGTGAGGCTTTAGCAAAAATCAGGGTATCATCTGCAAAGGTCAACAAAGGTATCGGGGTACCTTGTTGTTTTAGTTTTATACCTACTAAGGATTCATCATGATGTGCTTCTGTTATGAGTTCTCTTGCTAATCCTTCCATCACTATAACAAAGATGTAAGGAGCAAGGGGATCCCCCTGTCGGATACCTCTTTCTGGTTTGAAATTGGTACCAGGCGAGTTATTTACAAGAACAGAGAATGTGGTTGTTGTGATACATTTCATAACCCAGGAAATCCATTGAGGGTGAAAGCCAAATTTTGTTAAAACTGCTTGAATATAGCTCCAGTTGATCTTATCATAGGCTTTTTCCATATCTAACTTTAGAGCCATCCAACCTTTCTTACCTTTCTGTCTATGAAAGGTGTGGAAAATTTCATGAGCTATTAAGGTATTGTCTTGAATGGATCTTCCTTCTACAAAGGCAGCTTGAAAAGGGTTAATGATCTTAGGTAAAATATGTTTAAGTCTATTAGCTAGGATCTTTGCAATGACTTTGTAAATTGTATTACAAAGGCTAATAGGCCTATAATGGTTGATAGTTTCAGGACTTTCAATTTTTGGAATCAAGGCTATGAAGGTTTGATTAATTTCAGAGAGAATAGAACCTGAGTGGAAGAAAGCTTTAACAGTTTTGCATATCGAGTTACCAACAATGCTCCAATATTTTGAATAAAATTCTGGTGGGAATCCATCCGGACCTGGTGTTTTGTCTTCTGCCATATTGAATATTACTTCTTTAATTTCTTCATTATTAGGTTGTCTTATGAGAACATAGTTCTGTTGAGGGGTGATTTCTTGATCAATAAAACGTATATCATTTGGTGTAATGCTTAATCTATTTGGGTTCTTAAATCTTTCAGCTATCTCCAAGGTAATTTTTCCTTTTATTTCATCCTTGTTTGTAATTATTCGATCATCTTTTGTCTTAAAAGATTTTGTTGTTGATCTAAAGTTTCTGATTTTAACAAAAGATTGGTAATATTTAGAGTTCTTGTCTGCCAGTTGGACATGTCTGACTTTAGCTCTCTGTTTCCAAAATTTGTGACTAAAATCAAGAATGTGGGTTCTTTTATTTTCTAGTCTTGTTAGTTTTTGGGCATCCCTAGCCGAGAGAGATCCCCAAGGTAGAGATTTTTGTAGTTCCTTAATCTGATCCTCAAACTTAGTTAATTGTCTAAGAAGATTGTTATTGTGTGATTTGCACCAATTCTTAGTGTTATTTTTTAAGAGCTTCTGTTTTTGCATAAGTGTAAAGCCAAAGGATCCAGAGAACTTGTTCTTCCATACTTGCTTTACCATTTGTTCATACTCTTTGTATGTAGTCCAAGCCATCTCAAAGCGAAAAGGAGAGCCTTTTTTCTTTGAGGCTGAACCTATCTTAGTTGTAATGAGGCAGTGGTCAGATGACATAAAAGGATGATGGTGCATAGATAATTCTTTGAATTTTGAAAGGATATCTTGATGAACAAGACCCCTATCCAATCTTTCATAGGTATTATCTAAAGCTCCTGCATGCTTTCTCCAAGTAAAGGGTGAGCCTTTGAAAGGGATAGTTTGAAGATTAAGTTCTTGTTTAACCTCTTGAAGCCTTCTAAATCTATTGATTGAGGGATGGATGCCTCCAACCTTTTCTGTATCATTTTCTATGTCATTAAGATCTCCAATGATTAGGACTGGCAACATATGTCTATTTACTTTGGTATAAACATCTTCCCAAAATCTTGTTTTCTCTGATTCAATACTAGGAGCATAGACAAACATTATGACTAGGCTTAAATCTTGTATAGTGAGTTCAATCATGAATATTCTGTCAGATTGCTCTATAATGTTATCTTCACTTATTATACTATTTTCTCTAGTGAGTATCCAAATGACACCCTTAGTTCCAGAAGCTGGAATGGAGTAACAAGATTGGAAGCCTGCACTCTTGATTTGGTTATCCAGGGGTGGGAGGACAGATTTAGTTTCTGTTAATGCTAAGATATCAAGTTTATTTCTCATTCTTACTTGCTTGATTTCTTGCCATAGTAATGGCCTTCTAGAGCCTCTTATATTCCAATATCCGATACTAATCATGAGTATGTTTGAGGTTTTGCCTGCCGGCTGTTATGGTTGAGTAATATTTGCTAGCAGGTTTATGATAGTTTGATATCCAGCAACCACACAAGGTGTAATTCTGTAGGCATTTATTTTGATTCCTGTTTGAGTGCTTTATATGGAGTTGAGCTTTGGCAATGTACTTAAGTGTTTTGTGAATGTTATTGGATTTTCTACAAAAACGATCATGGTGTCCCAAAATCATATTCACCTTTGTTTTGGACCCCTTACCGAGAAGGGATGGAATGTTTGTGCAAGTTTTGTTTGAAGATTTGGGATAAAGTTTTGTGTCCTTGCCAATCACCACGTGCATATAAAGAATATGCATGGGACATGGTTTGGATAGTTGAGAAAGAATAACAAACCTTGTGACATAAGTGGCATTAGGTACCAAAGAGAGGCATCAAAACCAAAGGACTAAAGGAAACTTAACCTGCAAAAAATCACCAACAACAAAACCAGGCCAAGAGAAAGACAGAGAAATCAACAAAAAACTGAAGGATTGCATAAGATTAAGATTAAGATTTAGCCTATAGTAGAAGTACATGATAAATTGCAAAATCCAAATAATAATAGTACTTAGTTGGGAGATCCTTCTAGAGCTAAAATGAACCTGGGAAACAACATAGTGATAGGAGTAGAAAATGAAACCAGCAGCAAAAGTTGTGAAGTTATTCCATCTAGAGTAGACATGGTTGTGGTTATTTAGGGTGAAAACTGATGTAGCCCTGTGTCGACAGACTTTCCAAATCTGTTCAAAAGCAATGGCTATTAGCATATCATGGATGACAAACTGAGGGAAAAAAAGCATTTGTTTACTATTAGTTTTGATGGAAGTTTGGTGTCTGAAGGGTTGAGTAAAGGTTTGGAGCCATCCACCACACAGAGCACACGAGAGCTGGTGGGGAAAAGGCTGCTGAGATAAAATCAGAGGATTAAATAAAAACTTACCGTAAACTGAAAGGATATCCTTGTTAATAAACAAATTGTTACAGTTCATCTTGCATTCCAGGCACAACCAGTCAAAATAAGAGAAGATCTTTCGAGTGAAAGGTGGCAAAAGCATGTCCTTCTTAGATTTATGATATAAGATGCAGTTCAAGACTAGAAATTCGGAAAGAGTGAAAACCAGCCCAAAGGAGAAAGTCAATCTAACAAATAAGATCAGAAGATCATAAATAGCTTTGGTCAGCCTTGAACATCCCAAGGAGAGAGAATTCACATATAAGCTCAGAGAGAGATTATAGATATTAAGAAATAGAGCGTCGATAGGTTTATAGGTAAACTTACTTGTCCAGTGAAATTGCATGCTTATATACTTAGAGGGGGGTTTAGCATTTGTATCCACACCGAAGGGGATAGAAATGAGCACCTCTAGTAGGACAAATTCGGAAAGGTTTGGACTGCTGAGCTGAGAAAACTTGTTGCATGCTAGGCTTTGAGCCCGAAACGGGGAGAGTCCGAGCCCCGACATTTCGAGACAACAACGTTTCCATATATAGTGTTTGTAGAAAAGTTTGGGGTTGAAATTGTTGGGTTTGTAAATACAATACTTGAAGATCTGATTAAGATTAGGGCAAACCTGGTGTGAGTATGAGAGTTGCGGGTTATTTGATGGCCACGGCGACAGCACCGAGCCAAACGCAGGAGACGGACAGAAAACGCACCCAAAAGAGGAGAGCGATGAAACGGAGTCGCAGAAGCAAGCTCCGAAGAAAATGGGGGCCGGAAAGCACCCCTTCCGAGAACTACCACCGCCACCAGCCCTCTTCAGCCGCAGCACCTCCGGAAAACGCCTCCATCTACCCCAGATTTGTGCACCCTTTTTTCTTTTCTTGAAATTTCGACACTCTTTGTTCGAATTAACACCTTCGGTTACCAGCTCATGGAGAAATTGGGGCTTTCTACTCTTTCTTTTTTCACGCTCAAGAGGATTTTGGGAGCAAATTTTTGACTTAATGTTTTGGCTCTTTCTATTTGGGAGAAGGAGCTTTTCAATAGGGTTGTATTTGGGTTTTTGGGTACCATATCGGTTGCTGATGGTGGCTTGGCTTGGTTTCTGGCAGGTTTGAGGCGGTGATCGATGAGGCGGTGGAATGGGACTAGTGGTGGCGGCGGGTTTAGAAATACTGTAGGTTTTTTTCCACAGAGCATTTTTCGGGCTAGGGCATTCAGTTTGTGTCTTTGTATTTAATAGCTAGATTTTGTACCCACCAATGTTCAAAATTCGAATAATTTTGTCCTCCTCATTTCTCTATTTTTTTCCTCTTGTATTAACTCGCATCTTAAAAGACACCAACAAACATTTTTTCCCTTTGTATTAACTTACATCTTAAAAGACATCAACAACACGCACGTTGCCACGCACGCACACACACTATATTAATTAGGTGTTATTATATGTGATATTAATCTCTTTAAAACAAATTAGGTATTATATATGTAATATTAACAGCTCTTAAGTTAAAAAAAATTATATAAACACACACAGACTATATTAATTAGGTGTTATTATATGTGATATTAATCTCTTAAAAAATTAGGTATTATATATGTAATCTTAACAACTCGTAATTAAAAAAAATTACTCTGTATTATATAAAGCGATTTCAGCTTATCCCAATTTTCACCTTCTTGTTTTTGTGCCTGGGAAAACACACATATATACACTTTGTATATATTGTATATATACACATATATACACTTTTACAGTGTGTGTGTATATGTATAATTCTGTATACAATGTATACTGATCATTTGTGTCGTGTGTATCTACTATATAAATAAGAAAAATCCTAAAATTATATTTAAAAAAATGATAAATCTATATAGTCAGAGGAATTACTAGTAAATACCTCACTTTTATAATTAGTTTGCAAAAAAAAAACATACTTTTGAAAACAATTGCACCCACATTTGAAACTTTGTAAAAATACCTTATTCGATCAATTATCAAAACTACCCCACCACCACCGGCCAAAATATCAGAAAATAAAAAAAAGGTAAAATATTTTTGTTATTTATCTTTCTTTTTTTTCCTATATATATATATATATATATATATATATATATATATATATATATTATACTCCGTATTAAATAATTTAATTAAAAAAATCTACGATTTCCAAAAAAAAAAACTAAAACAAGACTAGCCCGACCCCACTCTCTATCCATGACAACAATCCCTAATCAGAACGCACAACCCTATACCCTCCGACCTTAGCCTGCCTAGTACAGACCCACCATAGATTTCATGCACCCTGGGAGAACGATTGGTCTAAGGGACAGATGTCCTATGTGCAAGGCACATGTTCCCTACATTGCATACTATTTAAGACAATTTTTTGCTCCACCAAAGGTAGGGTTTTGAGAATTAGAGTTGCCTATCATGAAGGCATAAATGCCATTTTTGGTTATCTTACATAGTTACATTTGCTGCTACTTTCTGCATATTCTTTCCGATTTCTGTCAATTTCTTCTATATTCGATCATGTTCTGTTGATTGATCTGTAGTATTTTCATACTTTTATAAAAAGAGAATTAAAATCCAATAATTACTCAATATTAATGCCCATTAATGCTTATTGCATCTTTACCCCTTTTTGAATGGGATGAGTCATTGAGTCTTTCCCATTTCTTGAATAGGTAAATAAAGAGCGGTTATTCCGGAGTTCGAACTGATGACCTATGAATACTAGTCATAAGTCATTTCCGGTGAGCCATTCCGGAATGATTAGTCTTTTCCATTTCGGCGCCACCAAAATCCCCCCACAACAACCAACTCTCAGGCAGGGTGTTTGTTTTATTTTTCATAAACTACATCACTTTTTTGGCATTTGCAAATAATCCCCATAAAGATATTTATAGAAATGAGAATTTGTATTAGTATATCTATGCAAATCCCCCTTTATAATTAAAATGCAATCCAAGAGAAGACAACAAACAAATCCACTTTCACCTGGCTTCAACTCATGCAAGATTGTTGATTTAGAAATTAGAGTCCATCACAAGCTACGGGGCATAGGCTTATAAACACATACAGCAATATAGCATACGGAGTACATTAATTAGATTTGAAGTACAAATTTTGCATCTAAAAAAAAAAGAAAAAAAAAAGAGAAAGAAGTAGGGATAAAAATTGACAGAAGAAGGGAAAGGGGATTTGCACCTATGCTATTGGTAAGCCCCAATGGTGGGACACCACATGTCACGTCTCACGTCTCTACCATTCACAACAATACCTTCTTCTCATTTTGTTTCGGATCAGAAGTAGCGATGGAGCTTTCACACTTAGGCCCCGTTTGGTATGAGTGCTGGAATCGGAATGGGAATCGGAATCGGAATGGAATCAAAAAATGGTAATCACTCATTACTGGAGCAAGTTGTTTGGTATGCTGTCGGAATGAACCATTCCTGAAATAATAATAATAATAAATTAATTAAAATACTCATAAAAGTAATAATATTAATAAAAATATATTGTTATTATTATTAAATATATAATATAATATAATATATTAAATAATAAAATATTGATAATAATAATATAATTATAATATAATATAATTAATAATAATAATATCAAACTAAAAATATATATATATAATAAAATATTGATAAAAATAATATTATTAATAGAAATATATTATTATTATTAGTAAAAATATAAATATAATATAATATAATACACATTAAATAATAAAGTATTGATAGTGAAATATATAAGTATAACTATAATAAAATAATGATAAAAATAGAAATATATTATTATTATTATTAAAAATAAAAAATATAGTATAATATATATTAAACAATAAAATATTAATAATAATAATAATATAATAGAATATAAACATAATATAATATAATATAAACATAATATAATATAATATATTTATTAATAATAACCAGCCGTCGTGCACAAATTCCGATATTTAACACACTTACGCTGAACAACATTAATAACGACACAATCAGGCACAAAGTCAGACATCCCTGACTGAGTCAAGGGGGAGGATCCCGTCAGATCGACACACACATCCCGCCCTCTGTCCCATGAATAAAGGAGCAAATTCGCCGGACGAAGGGGCTTATCATGCTCATCAGTCAAACCGATATCGACCTCCTTACCGGCAGAAATCCCAGCTCTATAACAGATATCCAGTAAGGTGTCACGAACCTATGTCGATGTTTAATGTCCACGTGTGTATATATATATTTCCCCATTAACCACCTTTAATATATACTAATATAATACTAGTATATACGAAGCATCCAACGATGCTTCTTTAATTGGAACATACTTTTCAAATCTAATTATTTTGGGTGTGGTTGAAAATTCTGATTCACTATCACCGATAAATTAGTCAAGATAATGTAAAGTAAATATAGTCAAGATATTTCGTGTCTGTGGTCCTATTATAATTAAAGGAAAAATCTCACTGGTTTGATTATTACGCAGAAGATATTAACATAGAAATGTATGCAACGCATTACGCATTACGCATTACGCATTACTTATGGGAGATGGAGTTAACGTACTCTACTTATAAATCACACAATATATTCACTATCACCAGTTCACCACACCGTTAATATATAGTCGTGTTTGAATTTGGTAGCTCATTGCATTCATTAATTGTTCATAACTTGAACAAATTCTCCAAACTCAACTCCGTTGTGTATTGACACATTTTCGATTGATTGCTTTTTTTAGCAGGTGGAGTGATACTCACAAAACCTCCTTCATCTCTCACTCTCATCCTATTAATCCTCGGTGCTTACACCTACGTCGCCGATGTGCCTCTTCCAACCATTGTCACTTGGACCATTTGCGAAAACTGATATGCACGTCCTAATATAGCTAGCTTTGAACAAATTAAGACTCGATCTTCGAACAAAATCAAACCTTCGTTGCTCTTAATTAGTGGATTGTCTATTGTACGTGTACTAATGGTATAGGATAAAGATATTTTTTTGGGAAATAAAATCTTATAAGAAAATAAGTAAATTCTATAAGCTAATTTAAAAATGGTTAAACCGAGTATATCCAAGGAGAGTATTTATCAAGTACAACCAGCAAAGAACAAATAGATGAAAAATCTTGACATCACCTGAGACCATCCGCAATGGAGCTCCCCCCGAATCAAAACATGTGCCAGTTCAGCCATTTTTAGCTTTTGGAGGAGAGAGAGAAACAGTTGATTCGAGGGAGGAGGATCAATTAATGGCCTCGGCTCATCCTCTTTGTTTTTCTTTTTTCTTTTCTTTTTCTAACCAATATGAGCACACCACGTGGCAGTGTGGAGATGAGCAATTTTGTCTTGGCCTGGCCGCCTGGTACTCCATTCATTTGACCACGTGCTTATTTCCATCCATCAATCCCCTTCACTAATGATCTATTCATCCAATTTTTCTTCAACAAAACGGAAACCTATTTGTTTACTACCCTCCGTTTTTATATTTGAAAATAAAAATTTCCCCACTTTTATTTCTTTTCCCGTAATCATTTTCTATTTGTATTATACATCGTCTCATTTAGTCCATTAATTTGTATTTCCTCCGTTTGACTGTTTCATAATCTATGGGTTTTTAGAAGATAGTTTTTTATTTTCTATGTACAAAATTGTAATAATTTATACTGGGGGTGTGTTGTTAATTTTTTTAAGAGATTTTGATTGATTAACATTACATTAAAAATAATAAAATGTATAAAAAAGTTAGTAAAATGATGATATATATATATATATATATATATATTTTAAAGTGAAGTGTTTTATTAAAAGTTGTTTCTATAGCTAAAAGCCCATTTATTATGGAAAGGATGGAGTATTTTACATCATCTTATTTCATTTCATATTTGTTTTTTTATAACCCATTTCCTATTTCTATTATACAAACGGAAACTCGAACCCCGGAATGATCGCTCTTTATTTACCTATTCAAGGAAACGAAACCTATTTGTTTACCCCATTCATTTTTTGTAACGTGACGCTCTAATTCATTGGTGTTTTCCCCTTAATTTGGTCGAATTTGATTTATGAAAGTTATTCTATATTGAAAAAAGCTACTATATGACTCATTATAAAAATATAACTTTTCACTAGGGTTGATATGATACGGTAACCACTAAAAAATGGTGATTATCACTTACCAACCACCAACTGGTGGTACTCAAATTTTCATACCACATACCAATCACTAGTCGTGGTTACCACATATATGGTAACCACGATTTGTAGTTATCATCGGTTCATTACCATGGTTACCATGCATGTTATAATTTTGTTTGTATTTTTTTGAAACCCCTTAACTACCGTCCAATAGCCATCAAAAATTCAAAATTATCGAACGAAAAAATGTGGTTACCAAAAATAATATGATTATCACTTGTTAAAAGTTCAAATAAATCAAGTTCACAACCAAAAGTACAAACCAATTCAAACAAACCAAGTTCAAAGTCTTCAAACAAACTAAGTTCAATTGTTCAAACATTTAAAATGCTCCTGCCAGTTCAAACAAAACAAGTTCAAAGTCTTCAAACATTCAAAATGTTTCCACTGTTTCTAGTAGAAATAGTAGAAATGACCAATTTAGGTCAAAATCAAAACACAAAATATAAAATAAAACCTTAAAATTTAAAACGTAAAACTTAAAGGTAAAAAAATAATTAAATGATTTTTAAAATTTTAATACATATATATATATATATATATATATATAGAGAGAGAGAGAGAGAGAGAGAGAGATTAGGTAAATTGTGCACACCCCTTAGGGTGTACTTTGTGCACAATTTGTAGCCTTTGATTGAGATGAGATAGAGGGTTGAGATTAATTCTTTTTTTTCTAATTTTTAATTAATAAATTGTGGGTCCCAATAGATTTCAACCTATCAGCAAGGAGGGGAGCGCGTGTGATTTGGAAAATATAAACCTAATCCCAATCTTTCTTCTTCATCGGTCGATATGTGGAGCCGAAAAATCATCTGAAGGTTCCTGTGCGGCGGTTCCTGCGCGGTGGAGGCGATGGAGGCAAGGCGGGTGTGGCGGTTCCTGTGCGATTGTTCCTGTGCGGTGCGGCGGGTGGTTCCTGTGCGGAGGCGATGGAGGCAAGGCGAGTGTGGCGGTTCCTGTGCGGTGCGGTGTGGCGGTTCCTGTGAGGCGGTTCCTGTGCGGTGCGGCGGGTGTGGGTGACGGTTTCTCTAGCACCTTCAAATCCACTCTCCTCTCGCTCAGGTCGGATTCAGGAGACGGTGGGGTGCGAAGGCGGTGGCGGATTCAGGAGACGAGGCTGCGGGTGTGGGGTGTGGTCGTGGGTGACGGTGGGGTGCGAAGGCGGCAACAGATTGCAATCGGCGGCGACAAGAGGCGAAGGCCGGCGATGATGTGAGGAATTGAAGGCTGGTGGTGAGGCGGCAGATTGCAATCGGCGCTCTCCTTCCCCGGTGGCGAACTGCGCAGTTTTTATTTATTTATTTATGAATTTGGGATTATTCGGTCGGATATAGGATATTATTCGGTGGGATATAGAATATTATTCGGTGATATTGTATAATTATTCATAGAAATCAGGGTTTTTTTTTTGATGAATTTGGGGTTTATGAAATATGAAACATTGTTTGGTGAATTTTGAAGCATTATTCGGTGAAATATGTAACATTATTCGGTAATATGTGTTTAATTATTCAGTGGAATTGGTGAATTTTTACATAAGATGGATTGAAAAAGAAAAAAAAATATTATTCGGTATAATGTAAAATATTATTCAGTTGAATTAACGGATTTTTAAGACAAACAAAATCATGCTATTTTTATATATAAATTAAAAAAATATACAAATAGTGGGGAATGATTTGTTAAAAAAAACAGCCTTTAAAAAAAAGAATGGGATGGGTGAACATCACGTAGGAGGGAAGGAGAGAGTGGGAGAGGGTGATTGTTTGTTGGCAAGGGGGCCCACAAATTAAAAAGAGAAAAAAAGAGAAAATCAATTTGAATCCTGACCCTCTATTCCCTCTCCATCAATGGTTCATATATGTGCACAAGATACACCCTAAGGGGTGTGCACAAGGGAACCACTCCATATATATATATATATATATATATATATATATATATATATATATATATATATATATATATATATATATATATATAGAGAGAGAGAGAGAGAGAGAGAGAGAGAGAGAGAGAGAGTATGGATCATATGTACTCAGCCCTTAACGTGTATCATGTACACAAATCTGGGTCATTGAATTAAGAAGATCAACGGATGAGATTAAAAGTAACTTCTGATTATTCGATGGTATTGAGAGATTATTCAGTAGAATGAAATTATTCAGTGGTATTGGGCGATTATTCGGTAGTATAAAATTTACATTTTTTACGGATGAATAATTACGTGAAAACAGATGAATAATCATGAACAAATAGATGAATAATATATATATATACACACTCGGTAACAATGGTAACCGTGCGTGGTATTCAGATTTCATTACCATTATCGTACCACATTCACGTGGTTACCATCACGATGGTTACCGCCATATTGGTTACCACGTACAGTTGTGGTTACCAACATAGTCGATCGGTTTGTAGTTGGTATGATAATTTTCGTACCATTTGCCAGGCCTACTTTTCACTCATAAACGAACTTTAAAAAAAAAATATATATATATATATATATACTTGTACACTATTTACTTAATTGGTACATTATTTAAAGAGAAAATTTGTGCCACATGCACTATTTTCGACCTAATTGGTGGATTGTCCTACTTTTGGGACAAATTAGCAAACTGTCAACTCAATTAAATAACCTAATCCTCGTTCCCATTTGTGGTCGATTCCTCTCTCTCTTGTTCATCATCAATCGTCTTCCTCCCCCGCTCATATCGCTCCTCAGATAGCTCTTCCTCCCGACCACCAGATCCACCGAGATACGATGCCACCTTCGATTCTAGATCCGAGATCTCAAAATTGATCAATCTCTCCATGGTTGTGATTGTGTTTGAGGATGAGCGGCGCCGACCTCCTTATCAATTGCAAAATCGATCCATATCTCCGGCTTGCCTCGCTTATCCTCGCCGGATCTCTCTCTCGTCGGATTTGTGTATCGCTTGAATTCTCTCTCTTGCCTCGCCGGATATCTCTCTTGCCTCGCTAGATCTCTCTCTCTCTCGTCAAGCACATCGCTCCATAGCTGGATCTGTGCTTCAGCGAGATTGATCAAGCGAGCAAGGTCGAGGTCGAGGTCGAGCAAGCGAGCGAGGTCGAGCGACCGGAGTGAGCGGTCGAGGGAGCGGCCGGAACGAGTGCATCCTCGGTGGATCCAAGATCTCCTCGGGGCCGTGTTCAAGGCTTTTACAGAGAAAGGTAGAAGAAGTAATTTTTGTTAAATTAAAAAATTACCCCATGAATATGAGAATTAAAAAAAAACTATCTATATGTTATTATGTGATCCACATCTACTATATTTTTATTTTTACATTTGCACAACATAAAGTTATATTTGCACAACAAATTGTTATATGTACGGGCACAACTAAAGTTATATTGGCACATGAAAAAGTGTTAAAATGGAAAAGAAAAAAAAGTGGAAAAAAAAATATATTACATTTGCACAACAAAATGTTATATTTGAACAACATACGGTTATATTTGCACGCAAAAATGTATTGACAAAAAAAAAACTAGACTTGGGTCATATTTGCACAATATGCGGTTATATTTGCACACGCACAACATAATTTTATATATATTTGCACGACAAAATGTATTGACACGACAAAAAACATTAGACTTTGGTCATATTTGCACAATATGCGATTGGTTATATTTGCACACGCACAACATAGTTTCCCTATTTTCATTTAAAGTTTATTTTCTAGTAAATAAAATACTCATAGGTTAGACAAACGGATGATAATAATTAGGGGTGGGCACAAATCCCGCAAATCCCGATCCCGTCTCGGTCCCGTCCCGGTCCCGTCCCGCAAAAATTATGCGGGACGAAACGCGGGACGATCCCGGTGGGATCCCGCAAATCCCGTCCTGTCCCGCATATAATAATAATAATAATATATTATAGAATAATAATAATAATATATTATAGAATAATAATAATATATTATTAGTATTATTATTTTGAGCAAATAATATAATTATAATTATAATCATAATCTTCCATTTATAATAATAATAATATTTGTTTATAATAATAATATTATTATTATTTGAGCAAGTATTATTTATAATTATAATAATAATTTTCAATTTATAATAATAAATGATTATAATAATCATATTATTATTATATAATATTATAATATAATTTAATAATAATATTACTTTATAATAAAATTATTATTATTATTATATCATATTATATTTTTTTCTTGTAAAGTATAATTATTTTATAATAATAACAATAAAAATAAGTATTATTATTATTATTATTATTATACCCACTTAGAGCTACAAGAGGCAAATAGTTAAATACGGTATTCTTCCCAACTATTAATCGATAATGAAACAGTATCTGGTGAATCTCGTCTCAATTCCTTTCTGTCCCGGTCTAGTAAGATAATGTAGCAAAATATGTTTAACATTATAATTAATTATACAATCATTGTAAGAATTAATAATAGTATTATAATATTAATATTAATATTAATAATATTATTATTATTGAATAATATAGTTGAGAAGAATACCGTATTCAACATATTATACAAATTAATGAATTATGAAAGCATTTTTCACTTTGCAAATTCATATAATATTTTATTATTTTTATTTGCGGGACAAGGCCCGTCCCGTCCCGATCCCGTCCCGTCCAGACACCATCCCGTCCCGAAAAAAAAGTGTCAATCCCGTCTCGTAAAAATTTCGCGGGACGAGTTCCGTCCCGGCTCAATCCCGTCCCGTCCCGTGCGCACCCCTAATAATAATATTCCTCTAATAATTGTTGAAAGCCACTCTATATAAGTGAGCTCTACGTTCAACTACTACACATTGATCATTTCCACCCTAACCAAATTCCATATCACAAAAATAAACTAATTAATTAATATGGATCATTATCCATTGTTCCACAACGAACAACACCCCTCGCCGGAATATTCCTTCGCCACCACTTCCACCACCACATCCTACAACTCCCTGCCCTTCAACCTTAACGCCTCCGAAGAAATGCTCTTACTAGACCTATTGATGGTAGCCGGGGCGGGTCCCACCTCGCCCTCCACGTCGTCCGCCACCTCATCATCCACCGCAGCTGTGAGGGTGAAGGAGGAGGAGGAGGAGGTGACGGTGGCGGAGGGGAGGGGGTACAGGGGGGTGAGGCGGCGGCCGTGGGGGAAGTTCGCCGCGGAGATACGGGACTCGACGAGGAACGGGGTGAGGGTGTGGCTGGGGACGTTCGAGACGGCGGAGGAGGCGGCGATGGCCTACGATCAGGCGGCGTTCGCGATGCGGGGGGCGGCGGCGGTGCTCAACTTCCCGGTGGAGCGCGTGAGGGAGTCGCTGCAAGAGATGGGGAGCCTGAAGGGCGCGTGGGGTGCGGACGAGCCGGAAGGGGAGTGTTCCCCTGTGGTCGCATTGAAGAGGCAACACCTTAAGAGGAGGCAATCCAACGGCGCGTGTTCCAAGAGGAGGAAGAGGAGCGCCGTTGGATGCGATCGGACGGCGGAGGAGGAGAGTGTGGTGGTGTTTGAGGATTTGGGTCCGGATTACCTGGAGCACCTGTTGAGCTGTTGGTAATCACTCAAATTATTATATACTGTATCATTAAAAAAACATTTCTTGCAAATTTGGTAATTTAGGGGAAAAAGGAAGTACGTTTAGACTGTAATGATTTTGTGTAAAATGTACACATTATTTTTTGGTAATTTGCTTCATTGGTGAAATATGTATTTTTTATCCACCATTGAAATACAATTTATTTAAAACAAAAAAGAAAATAAAATCATAAAAAAAAATAAACCAATGAAATTGTCTTGGTTTTTTTGTAAAAGTTTTTGCACATGAGAGAGATGATGTGGTTGAATTTGCACATCACATGCTCAAATGTGTATATTTACCCACATCCAAAACCACCAATGGAGCTAGAAAATGTCTAAAAAATAGACATTTACACATTTGCACGTAACCATTGCGGATGGTTTTAGTGAATGAAATTTTGGGATTAGATTGGCGATTTTTGTAAAATTTTGTTTAGGAATTTTCAGGAATGTGATTTGTCCTTTTCCCATATGGTATGTATTATGATTCCATATGTAGGAAGGTTGCATATAATTGGATGGTAAAAATTGGGTAATTTATGCTGTATATTATTTTCTATCCATAATTTATGAATGTTTCTATTAGAACTTTTTGTTACTTGCTTATAGAAAATTTATTTATACGGATAACAAAAATATAATTATAATGTATTACTATAAGTTGTTCTCGACAAACTTTAACGGCTTCGTTAAATAAATGACTTCAAAGTTCAAACTAATCCGGTAGTTTTTGAACAAAATGGTGGCAAAGTGAGAAACCGGATAAATTAATTTTTGTGCATTAAAATGGATAGTTGGTTGCGGGATATACTGTTGTTGTATTTAGAGATTATAAAATATGGATTGGGTGGAAAAACTTGACTCAAACTCAAAATGACCTGCAATAGAAATGACTCAAATACGATCTAAAAAAAAGATGGATTTGTTTACACTAAGCTCGAGAGTCATTGACACTAAGCTCGAGTCGACAATGAGACTATCCACAATGATTTTGTCTATAATGTATACATTTGCATAAGGTGTGTAAAAATACACCTTACTTTTTAGTATTTTGCTCCAATGGTCAAATGTGTATTTTTTACGCACCATTCAAATATAATTAATTTAAAATAAAAAGAAAACAAAAATCATAAAAAACACACCAATAAAATTAGAGTAAATTACACATAAATACCCATAAATTATGATACTTTTCACATAACCACCCATAAAAACTTAAATTACATTAAACCACCCATAAATTAGTAAAATCTTGTCATAAGACCACCCACCCATTAAACCTCTATTTGTTTTGTTTCAAAGGATTAAAATACCCTTAATTCAAGCTTATTTGTATTTAATGCAATGATTTATTTTCATAAGACTTCTCATTTGTTAAATAATCCGGTTTAACTTTTACCCTTTTAAAAAAGAATAAATTATAATAAATTTAAGATATGTATAAGCTTAGCTTATTTTTTAAATGATATGGTTTGTAATTAAAGATATGAGCTAATTTACCCTTCTTTTAAAGCAACAATCTTGTTTTATTTTAGAGCTTATCCATATCTTATTCAACATTTGAAGGAGGGGAGACTGTTAAGAGCTATTGCAAGTCTCGACTCTTCACATTGCAAATCCAATTTAGATATATATTGGTTGGAGTATTTAGGGTGGGTTTGAATTTCATTCCATTTTAATTATAATTCAATTATTTACTTCGGTTTATGTGAGCAGTTGGTTATATAACTAAAAATCTCATACATCGATTTAGTAATTTAACCAAATAATCACATACTTAAAA
This sequence comes from Persicaria tinctoria, assembly GCA_037127255.1. Taxonomy (NCBI): domain Eukaryota; kingdom Viridiplantae; phylum Streptophyta; class Magnoliopsida; order Caryophyllales; family Polygonaceae; genus Persicaria; species Persicaria tinctoria. Next base: position 20,390,539 of record JBANSL010000006.1, read on the forward strand.
CTATTACATTATATATAATTAATAAATTATGGAATCCAAACACACTCTTAATTTATCTTAAATTTTTTGTTTACCAAAGACGATCTTGTTTGTTTTACATTATAAACATAATAAAATTGGAATCCAAACACGCGCGTACTTATATACATGCAACATCTTTCCTTTACAGAGCACAAACAAATAAACTTGAATTAGGGGTATTTTAGTTGTTTAAAAAAAACAAATAAAGGTTTAATGTGTGGGTGGTCATATGAAAACAAATCACATTTATGGGTGGTTTACTGTAATTTAAGTTTTTATGGGTGGTTATGTGAAAAGTAACATAATTTACGGGTGGTTATGTGTAATTTACCCATAAAATTATCTTGCTTTTTGAAAAAGTTTTTGCACATGAGGATGTGAGGTGCTCAAATTTGCACATTACATGTTCAAATGTGCACATTTGCACACCCCAAAAGTCATCAATGGAGCTAAAAAATGTCAAAAAAATGCACATTTAGACATTTGTACATAACCATTGGAGTTAGTCTGACTCGCTCTAAAATAACCCAATTCAATAATGACTCAAAATGAGCCGAATTTAACTAGACTTGAATATGAAAAGAATAGATAATGATTCGCTCGATCATGTACTAATTGCTGGTTCGTGCATAGAATGGGCTTAGGTAAGATAATCTAGGCCTTTTTATTTTGGGCCAAGAATAATGGGCCACCACTAGTTGTTGGAATTATTTAAGGCAATTTTTTTTTTTTTTTTTTTGATATTTTATAGTGCTTTTTGCTTTTGAAAAACATGTCAAAAAGTTAAATATCAACTGAATTGAGTAAACTAATAATAAAAATAGGGGGTATAATTGAATTTCCACACACTTTAACATTCAATTAACGAAAACTGGGTGATGGGTGTGACTTTGTAAAGAAAACAGTTTTAACGGGTAGTTTTCTACAATTTTTGTTTTAAGGGATGAGTTTCCGCAAAACACCTTATTTAAAGGGTGGTTTTATGCAATTTTGCCATAATTTAAAGGCTGAATTCTAGAAAATATCTTTAAATACATCCTCGGGGACCAAACCGATCAACCGGGGACATTCGAATACTACCATGAGATTCTTTCCAACTCGACCACCCTGGCATAGTTACTCTTTAAATACATCATTTGTACAAAGCTAAATGCTTGTCAAAGAACACTCATTTCACTTTTTCCGTTAAGATTGATGTTAAATATGTTAAACTACGTACCATTTAAGGAGAGAATGAAGAGGTGAAAGTTGACAAACTTAGAGCCAATTAAATCAATGATGAAACACTTGGAAATTGTCAAGAGTTGGACCATGGTATATTGTGATGAAAGAGAAAAATAGTAATTTTGCACTTTTAACATCGAAGTTAATGTAAAAGGTGGGATGGGTAGTCTTTTGCAAACATCTAGCTTTTAAAGAGCGGTTTCCTATAATTTTCAATTTAAGGGGTGGTTTTGTACAAAATGATATATTTAAGGGATACTTTTTTGAAATTTGGTCTAATTTAAATAAGTTTTCTAATATTCCGTACATGAGCATTTAAAAAGTTATTCTAATGCTTTTATTTTTTTGAATGTAATATTTCGGTATACACAAATTTAGAGTTTTTTCTTTCGTTTCTAAATGCATTAATCCCTATGATTTATGCACACAATTTAATTTAGAGTTTTCTAGTCTCCAATGTTTATACAACAATCTAATTAATCTATTATGCACAAAAATGATTTGAGTGTCGAGATGTACTTATCATTTTCTCAACTTTGTAAAAAGAGTGTTTTTTAACCAATTAAAAAAAAAAGTGTTTTTTAATAACTTAAAAGTGATAAAATCTTGCGACCGTTATTGGTCACAAGGTCAGCCAGCTGCAAGACCTAGGGGTAAGGAGGTCGAAGGTAGTGTTGATGCGGTGGGATATGCGAGCCACAAATAAATGGTTTTGGGCGACAAATTTTATTTTTGTCAATTTTTTTGTAGTGTTCGGATGGAGTCATTAAGGTGAACTGCAACGCCTCTTCTTCGGCTGGCTAAGGAAAAAGGAGTCTGAAGGATCGTGGCCGATTCGGGTTGTCTCCAAATGATCCGCCTTTTGCAGGTTGGAGGGAACACTAGGGAGTTTGAATTAGGAGTTTCTAGAGTGCACGTACAGGTGCTCACCCTGCTTAAATATATGTGGCCCTCCGCATTGTTCTTCTTTATATAAGTATTCCAAGATCTTATGATTTCATAATAGATTTTCCATTATTCATTAAAAAAATAATTGTGATGATCAAGGGGAAAAAAACACATGGACATGAATAAAAAAGGAAAGAGATGGATGCTGTAAATTAGGGGAATATCCCTCCTTCAAGATTCCTTTTTCTTTATTTCTAAAATCACACTTTCCATTTCGATCTCTTATATATATAAATTGAACTGATCGATTTGTCATCTCTTCCACTCCACTTGCAATATCGAATCCTCCTAAATCCTCACTTTCAGGGCTTCCTTCCCATATATCATATCTCTATTACTGCAACAACAGGTTTTTCTCCATCTCCTTTTCATTCACAATTTTTAACCATGCCCATATTCATCAATTCATCGATCTATCATCTAGTTAATAAGATGATGAAGATGTTTAAAAAAAAATGATTATTTTTTTGATAGATTTCAGAATTTTGCATTATACATTGAATGAATGAATACTAGAGGGAAAAAACAAATCGATTGTAATTTTATGTAGACAGTGAGGTTTTTAATTGTTGCATTTATAGTGGTTTTGTAGGGGAAACCTAATTCATGTTTGCAGTTAATTCTACAGGTACGGTGTCAAATTCAGTGTAATTTTTGGCTCTCGTTGTTGTGTGTATCACAACAAACGAGAAATCACACAAACAAAAACAGAAAAACAGATCCAGGTGCGTTTGTGGATGTCCGCTCCATCCATAATCCATTTATTTTGCTTTCCCCTTGAATTTAGATATGTGACACTTTGAAGGCTTATGTGACACTCATGGTGTTGATTAAACATTTTAATTTAGAAATTGCTATTCATTTTAATTCAAGTAAGATTCAAGATACACAAATTTAACATTGTATAGAATTTAATTTAGAAATTGCTATATCATTTTCTATATTATTAGTATATCGCTTAAACACGTTTGATAGCTAGTACGTGATAACATTCTCGAAAATCAACATATTATTTCATGATTAACAGATAAACAAGCTTCAACCCAAAAAGAAGAGGCATTAATTAAGCAACGAAGTTAACGGCCATGGCGGGAGAGCAACTGCAAGTCCTAAACGCCCTGGACGTTGCGAAGACGCAATGGTATCACTTCACCGCCATAGTGGTCGCCGGAATGGGCTTCTTCACCGACGCCTACGACCTCTTCTGCATCTCCCTCGTCACCAAGCTCCTCGGCCGGATCTACTACCACGTCCCCGGGTCCGACCACCCCGGCACCCTCCCTCCCGGCATCGCCTCCGCCCTCAATGGCGTCGCTCTTGTCGGCACCCTCGCCGGCCAGCTCTTCTTCGGCTGGCTAGGCGACAAGCTCGGCCGCAAGAAGGTCTACGGTGTCACCCTCATGCTCATGTCCCTCTGCTCCGTCGCCTCTGGCCTCTCCTTCGGAAAGTCCCCTAAGGCAGTCATGTCCACTCTTTGCTTCTTTCGGTTTTGGCTCGGCTTTGGGATCGGCGGCGATTACCCTCTCTCCGCCACCATTATGTCCGAGTACGCCAATAAGAAGACTCGCGGCGCCTTCATTGCCGCGGTTTTTGCTATGCAGGGCTTCGGAATCCTCGCCGGTGGCCTCTTTGCCATCGTCATCGCCGCTTTCTTCAACACCCGCTATCATGCTCCATCTTATCAGGTACTCTTACTACTATATTATAGTTTTTGTTTAATGTGAATGAGACAAAACGAGTGTCACATCCAAAGTTGAGCATAACAAGTCTAATTAGTATATAAGTTGGTGTTCTATTGTCAATTGATTTTAGAATGACACTATCATATGACAATGTTAAAATGACAGGTGAATCCGGATGCCTCTACAGTCCCAGAAGCAGACTATGTGTGGCGATTAATCCTACTCCTGGGTGCCCTACCAGCAGCCTTAACCTACTATTGGCGCCTGAAGATGCCCGAGACAGCTCGATACACCGCCCTCGTTGCCAAGGACGTCAACCAAGCCAACAAGGACATGTCCAAGGTCATAGGGGTCGAGATCGACAACCCTGAGGATGAAATCAAGCCAGCTGAGGCGCCACCAAGCACCGTCGACAATGGGAACTCGAACTCCTTTGGGTTGTTCTCCAAGGAATTCGCTCGCCGCCACGGATTGCACCTCCTCGGAACCACCTCCACTTGGTTCCTCCTTGACATCGCCTTCTACAGCCAGAACCTCTTCCAGAAGGACATCTTTAGCGCTGTCGGATGGATCCCGCCTCCCAAGACCATGAACGCCATCGAAGAGGTCTATAGGATTGCTCGCGCCCAAACCCTCATCGCCCTCTGCAGCACCGTCCCCGGTTACTGGTTCACCGTCGCCTTCATCGATCGGATCGGGAGGTTAATTAATCCTTACCATATCAAATAACATCGATCTTATTCTCACATTTTGACATAAAATAACATAATGTACTCTCTCGATCTCGATCTCTCAGGTTCTACATCCAGCTCGTGGGTTTCGCCGTCATGACCGTCTGTATGGCCTTCCTCGGCGCCTTCTACGACTACTGGACGAAACCTGATCACCGAATTGGGTTCGTGTCAATGTACGCCCTCACATTCTTCTTCGCCAACTTTGGTCCGAACGCGACCACATTCGTGGTCCCGGCTGAGATCTTCCCGGCCAGGCTGAGGTCGACGTGCCATGGGATTTCCGCTGCTTCTGGCAAGGCCGGGGCGATTATAGGCGCTTTCGGGTTCTTGTACTTGGCTCAGAACAAGGACCCGGCGAAGACCGACAAGGGCTACCCAGCCGGAATCGGAGTGAAGAACTCCTTGATGGTTCTCGCAGCCGTCAACTTCTTGGGATTCTTCTTCACCTTGCTCGTGCCGGAGGCGAAGGGGAAGTCATTGGAGGAGCTGTGCAGGGAAGACGAGCAGGAACCAGCTGCTGCAGGACAAGGATCTGCTGCATCGGTTTGAGATTAGGGATTGAGCTCGTTGCTTACACTTGAATTGGTTGCATTCTTTGTTGGGATCGAATCGATGCAAGATTTCGTTTCTTGATTGTCATTTCGGGGCACTTTTTTTTGGGAGAGAGGTTTTAGCATAAGAGCTAGAGTGTTAGCTAGTGTTGATCTAGTGGCTTGCTGTTATCGATTCGGTTTTCGATTTTGGTTTCTAGATATGATCAGATGTTATTGATCTTCCTACTTGAGAAAGATTAATGGACAATGGAGAAGGTTTTATTTGAGCTTTGCAACAATTCCCATCTTTGAACAAAACTAATATTTTGAACTATGAAGTGTAGAAAGATGATAAAAGAGAGAAAAGTTGAGTGATTATTATTGATTAGTGAGAGGAAAAGAGCGGGAAAAAAATCAACAACCAAAATGTACAAAATGCGTCGTTTAGTACGTAAAATCTTGACTCGTCTCTTTGTAAAATCTCCATTGATGCTTAAGAGCTAAAGCCTAATATCACTAGTAGTTGTAGTTGATACCACGACTCCCATGGTTGTTCTTGTTGTACCAGTTGCACATATATTAAATTGTTGATCTAGCATCTTCAAGTTCCATGGTTGGTGGAATCCAGCAGCTTGCAATCACGCTTGGAAGGAGAGAGTGGTGCTCTCAGCAGATTTGTTGAGATGTGAATGAGACCAAAAGTGTCCCACATCGAAGAGTTGAACATATCAAGCCTAGTATATGAGTTGGTAGGCTACTCCTTCTATTGTCAATTGATTTTATAATGGAATCTCACTCGGCTTGTGTGCTAGACTACTAGCGCATGTGCGCCCTGAGTTGGTGGACTTTGATGGAGTAGCCCTTCAACCTTAAGAAGCAATCGTTGGCTCAATTGAACATTCATTCCAATAGTCGTCAACCGCGGTGTAGCAATTGGTGCACCCATGGTAGCACAACCTGCCCCGACGGTTGTTGATTTTGTTTTATCCTCTCGCAACATTTGTGGTTGTTGTTGTTCATTCGCTATTGTTTTATCCATGGTTGTTATTGTTTCATCCTCTACGTCCAAGCACATCATGCCCTAATCAAGCCGAGCACACAAAACCGGTGGGGTTTCTTCCTAAAATCAATTGGCTTTAAAAGAAGTAGTCCACTGACTTATATGCAAGACTTGTATTTCTTATATTATCAACATGAGATGTTTTTACATTTTCCACAATATCTCATGTCGTTTGCTTAGGGTCAACGTACCCAAATGCGAGTACAAGCTCACTGTGTCATCGTTGTTGGAATTCATAGCTTAGATTACATAGGGGCACGTTCAGGTGAAAATCAAAGTTACGGTAGCAATTAGAAGGAATAATTTAATTGGTCAAAATAAAATTAGTTGGGGCGCGCTATACTTTCTCAACTCTTTTTTAATTTTTTTTTAAAAGGGAGGGTAGTTAAGTAATTTCTCCTGATGCTTCCCTAAAAGCTAATCCATTGATGTTAAGCATCTGAAGAGGAAGTCGAGTCTTAGCTCACAAAAAGTTGGGTTTAGGCCCATTCTATTGTAAAAAGCCCAACTCTTCTCATTCAGTTCTGTATAAATACAATTTACCTTGTAAACAAAATTCATTCAGAAATAACAAAATACAGAACTCCAATCTTGTTTTCCCTCCATCTTCAACCTCACGGTTTTCAGTTACAGAGATTCAATTGCTCAAGCTTTGTTCGTTTCTCTCATGGTATCAGAGCAATAAATCTCGTTTCCGGTTTTTGTATACAAATTCGATCTTAGATCTATCGTTTTCCTCACTTCCTGAAACCGACTCGAAGCTCTGGTATAATGGCGACAGACAAAGGGAACACGCTGTTTATAGAGAAAACCAATCCTTTGTTTCTTCACTCCAACAATCATCCTGGACTCGTAATTGTTACAGGGTCATTCGATGGAAAGAACGATATGGTCATATCGTGGTTGTGGCATCTGAACAGCTTAGATCCAGAGATCCGTAGCAGTGTGATTTACGCCAACACTGGAAAGGAGATTTGGGAAGAGCTCGTTTGACCGTTGAAAGAGGGGAATGGGGGTTATGAGTTTGTGTGTGAAGAGAGAAGGCATGAATAAACCCTAAACCCCCAAATTAGAAACACAAATAACTTAATAGGATCAAAATAGGGAAATTGAATTGGAAGCGGAAATTCACCTGAATTGGGGAGTATGGAGGAGATGAGCATTGATTGAACCGACAAAGATGTGATTGAATAATGACGAATTGACGAGTGGTGAGTGTGAGAGGAAGGGCGGCGGGGAGGTCCAGGAGGAGGTACCGAGGTGGTTGTCGATGCAAGACAAGGGCGGGGAGAAGGGTAGGTGGTTGTTGGCGTCGGCGACGGGCAAGGAGGAGGACAAGGAGAAGCCATTGAAGGGGCCAAGAAAGCTATGGAAGGAAGGAAGAATGCCATAGGGTTCGTATGGGACGGGGTTAATAAACTGACTAAAATTATAAACAGGGTAAAAATTTATAAACTGTTGGTAAAAGTAGTTAAAAATTTATGAAAAAATATAAACTCCGTATGGGACGAAAAACAGTTTATTTGTAAAAAGTGGAGTTTATTTGGTTGTTTTTAGGGGTATTGTGGTACTTTCAAACCAAATAAACAAAATAAACCCCAAATAAGCTCCCTAAAGTAGCTTATTTTTTAACTCATAATTTTAACTGTTTTAGGCTTATTTTGGGTTCCCATACCCACTTTTTTAACTGTTTAATTTTTTAACAGTTAAAATTTATAAAAATTAAAAAAAAAATTAGTTTTGAAATAATATTACTTTAAAGAAATGTTATTTCAACCAGCGTTTCTTTCCTAAAATATATTGCCCTTTTTCCTTCAGTTTTAAATTTCACATTTTACGAATAAAACGCGGTCTTAAACCGCATTTTTCTGTTGGAACTGACAAAAATAAATATTTTGGTAAATAATTTGAAATTGTGAATATTTTATTAAATATTTATTTTAGAGTGAATATTATGGGAAAAAAATTCCACATGTTAACCCTCCCCCTGAATTTATATTGTTTTTTTTAAACGGCAAAAAATTGGCTAAAAGAACAAAACCTAGGAGCCAAGAGCATCCGAAAGGATGAAATCACGAAGCTTAGAGTCGTCAGGTGCCAGAGGGCTATGGAAGAAAACGTTTAGGTGCGATAAAAGGTCCGCAACACGGTTAGCGTTCCTGTAAACATGACGAATCTCTATGAAATTAAAGAAGCCAAGCGTGACTAGACTGTCAAAGACAATCATTTCAGAGTCACCCGTTGGTTGTCCAATACCTTTGAGGCTGTTAATGATCGTAAGATTATCTCCTTCGATCTCTAGTCACACATAATTTATATTTTGTTGAAACGACAGATGGAGAGCCTTCACATTAGGAGGAGGAAAAAAATAAATAATTGGAGAGACATCTGGGTTAATATGCAAAAAAAAAAAAAATAGGCTCTCCCCTCTCTACATTTCTAGAGAGAGAGACCTCCTCTATCCCGGTCTCGGACGCCGTACCCCGGCTTCAGCCGCTCTACCTGGCTCCGACCACCTCCACAGCTCCGCTATGCAGCGGATTCGCCTCTAGTTGTGTGTTGACAAGTCCTACAATTTCTCGAAAACCTATTCTGAATTTATTCTTCAGATTTGAACAAAATCCTAAATCAACTTAGGGGTTTTGATGATTAGGGGTTCTTATGCCTTTTTTCATCTTTCCACCGCTCAAATTCTAAACATGGAATTCCAATTTTCGATCTGGGTTTCTATCTTCGTTGCCCCCGTCGTGTACTCCTTCAAGGTCTAACTTGGTGCCTCTGGCGTCGTTGTCCAAGTAAAGATGACACTAGACGCGACTTTGCTTGTAAAGCATGTAGTGGCAGGTTACAACATTTTACATGTAACTTGCCAAGAACTCTATCCCACTTGTAGAACAGAGTGATTAACTCTATTCTACTCATCCACCCTCCTGAGTTGAAACTCAAAAAATAAGTTTTGATTGCTTTGAACAATGAAATATTTCAACACACGGTAAAGACCATCAAATTCATATTGTAAACCATTTTCCCCGATTAAAATCAACCTCGCCGCACTTTCCACCCAAATTGAGCGAAAGAGTGCAAGGTTTATTCGGGTCTAATCATATGTCTCAAACACCTAGAGGTCAAGAAGGTGGGCTTCCCCCAAGGGACCATCTTCTACGTCGTAGAAGGCTTCTTCATTCATCATGTGGAAGTTGTGCATTGGGAAAATGAAAACGGGTGTCGATGCGATCTCGATCCTTTTATGTATCAATCCGAGAGAGATTTCACGAAGCTATGACATCTCTCTTCTATACAGGCGTCGCCCACCTCCATGGCCAACACCGATTTCAAATGTTTCCTACATGGTTGTTGTAATTTTGGGGCCAATGACTCCAACCAAATTTTTTTAATCCTCTCCAAAAATTATGTTATTTTAATAAGGTTTTCCATTTTTTTTAATATAAAAAACCTAAATGTAGCGGCACAAAGAAAAATGGTTGACGTGTACGTTCAATGTAAAATGTAACAAACAATACTATTCATAATAGGTATATTACATAGAGTTTGTCATTGTACCCCGACCAATGTTCTAATTTATACCCTCCCAAGTTGAAACTCTATAACAAAGTGTTGATTGCCTTTTATTTTTCTATTAACAATAAAATAATCCATGACATGGTAAAGACCATCAAATTTATATTGAATATCATTTACAATCCCCAAAACCAATCTCACTAGTCGCTACACTTTCATTTCCTCCAACATTGAAATTGAATTGAAGAGGGTCAATATCTGGCAAGGGATGGAAGAGGAAAGCAAAAAGGATGGAACTAGCTGCTACAATTATTACATGTGGATAGTAAGGAATGCCAAGATTTTTGAAAACAAGTTGTGGAGCATTGAAAAAACGATCTACTTGGTGAAAACACACGTGTACAAGCTATTCTACGGGTTGTACCATTTTTTTTCACGCAATCAATGACACTTATTAATGATGTTCAGCAATAAACCCATGTTATCTAGCCTTCTAAGATCCATTGTCATCACTTGGAGCCTATAAAGAAAGAGATCTAGTGACATGGGTAGGGTTTGAATCAATTATAAACCACTCCGTACATTCTTATTATATTAAATGTGGGACGAGGTGTTACAATGTCATAAAAATCAAGTGAAAAAACGCTCAGTGGAATAATGGCCAACACCAATTTCAAATGTTTTCTACATGGTGTTTGTAATTTCGGGGCCAATTAATCCAGTCAAATGACAAAAAATACTTTTTATAACAAGTATATTACATAGAGTTTACCATCGTACTCTAACCAATTTCCAAGTTATACCCTCCTAAGTTGAAATTCTAAAACAAAGTGTTGATTGTTTTGAACAATAAAATAATACAGGACACGGTAATGCCGTCAAATTCATATTGAATATCATTTTCAATCCCCAAAACCAATCTCACTACACTTTCATCCAGTGTTAAGTTGAAGAGGGCCAAGTTTCTTCGGGTCCACTACTGTGTCTTAAGCACCCGGAGGTCGAGGATGTGGGCTTCCCTCAAGTGACCACCTTCTCCGCCGTAGAGGGCATCGTTGTCCATCCTACGGAAGTTGTGCAACGGGAAAATTGCAACAAGTGCCGATGCAATCTCTCTCCCCTCACCTATCAATCCGAGGGAGATTCCACGAATAGGATTATCGTGAAATCCAATCAACTGCATCTCTCTCCTGTTGGAGAAGGCATCGTCCACCTCCACACCGTTGATGTGGCCTAATCTCGTGGCTCAGACCATAATATGATAAAGGTAGTCCTGCACGTCGGGGTCATCAAGGACATCTCGATAGGCTTGCTCACTGGAGCGGTTACGCATATAGCGATGATATGTGTACCGATCGAGCAAATATCTAGTATGGTACTATTAAAACAAACCACGCAACACTCTATTATTCTATTATTTACAAGTACTACACATACCTCTTCCTTTAGTTTGCATTTGTCCAACGGAGTAAATCGGAGTGATTCACTATTAAAGAAATTCTATCCCAATTCTTCACCCTCCTAAGTTGAAACTCCAAAAACTAAGTTTTGATTGCTCTAAACAATGAAATATCCTAGCACGCGGAAAAGACCGTCAAATTTATATTGAAAATCATTTTCCTTTAGAATTCTCAAAATCAATCTCACTACACTTTTCTCCTCAATTGAGCAGAAGAGGGCAAGGTTTTTTCGGGTCCAATTATGTGTCTCAAGCATCCGGAGGTCGAAGAAGTGAAATGAGAAAAAGGCAACGAGTTCCGATGTAACCTTGATCCCCTCATGTGTTAATCTGAGAGGATTCCACAAAGTTGATGATCGTGGAATCCAATTATGTGCATCTTTCCTATGGGAGAAGGCATCATTCACCTCAACACCATTGATGTGGCTTATTCTCGTGACTCGGCTCATAGTATGAGAGAGGTGTCCTGCATGTCGGGGTCAACAAACACATCTTGATAGGCTTGCTTATGGGATCGGTTGCACACGTATAGGTGATATGTATATCGATCGAGCAAATATCTAGTCTAATTGGCTTCCAGTTACACGACTTCAGGGTCATTCGAGTCCATAGTAAGAAGCGAGAGATGAAGATGATGAATAATGCCAATTAAATGTGGATTCAGAGTCCAAATAGTACCCTTTCAGCATATAGTATATAAATCACTTGTCCAAGGGAGTGAACCGAAGTGATTCACTTTTACAAGAACTCTATCTCAAACGGAGAGAATGAAATTACCGCATGGAGACTCGTGGTAGCAAAGGCCACACAGAGCAAGATGGTGACCACCGCTAAGCCAATCTGGGCAAATACTCCAACCTTTGTGTTTATCCACTGGCGGCCAACGATAACGACGGGGTTCCCATCGTTGGCCACGATTTTTTGACCATGTCGTACAAGACTGCTAAATCCCCAAGTGCAAGAGCTTTTCCGATGAGATCTATCGGCGGCCAAAAAGTTGGTTTTTGATCATTTGAAGTTACATTAGGGTTTGGTCTACTTGAGGGGCTTCTGGAATCTTTGAAGCTGGGGGTGCTCTCGCCTTACGGTGGAGGGCGATTGCTTGACAATTATCAACGCCCTCAAAGGGTCTTGGTCATGCCCCTGGGAGGTTGAATTGATGATCTCTTATGCGCTTGGCCTTTGCAAGGTATTCGAGGTGGTCACTTTCGTCCACTCATTCCGTGAGGGTAACCAAGTGGCGGACAGGTTGGCGCATCTTGGGCTGAACTCGTCATTTTCCACGACGCGTTGTCCTGCGGAGATCGAAGACCTCATCCGTAAGTATGCCCTTGGGTTGTGGTTCAACCGTGGTTAACCACACCCAAATTTTCGCCTTGTATAAAAAAAAACAAGAACTTTACCTCACTTCACCACCATCCTGAGTTGAAATTCCAAAACTAAGTTTTGATTGCTTTGAACAATGAAATATTCCAGCACACGATAAAGACCATAAAATTCATATTGAAAACCATTTTCCCCGGGAATCCCAAAATCAATCTCACGGCACTTTCCGTCCAAATTGAGCAGAAGAGGGCAATGTTTCTTCGGGTGTAATCTTGTGTCTCAAACACCCAAAGGTCGAGGAGGTGGGCTTCCCCCAAGTGGTCACCTTCTCTGCGCACCGTAGATGACATTGTCATTTATCATATAGAAGTTATACAACGGGAAAATGGCAACAAGTGCCGATGCGACCTCAATCCCCTCATGTATCAATCTGAGAGAGATTACACGAAGTTGATGGTTGTGGAGTTCAATGAGTTTCATCTCTCTCCTATGGAAGAAGGTGTCACCCACCTCCACGCCGTTGATGTGGCCAATTCTCGTGACTCGGGGTCTCGACCCATTATATGAGGGAGGTGGTCCTGCACGTTGCGGTCAACAAGGACGTCTTGATAAGCTTGCTCATGGATTGGTTACACATGTATATAGATGATATGTATACCGATCGAGAAAATCTTTAGTCTGATTGGTTTCAAGTTGTATGACTTCAGGGTCATTTGGGTCCATTGGAAAGTAGCGGGAGCTGAAGAGGAGAAAGAATGTCAATTAAATGTGAATTCAAAGTTAAAATAATATCTCTGTTTTACCAAAGCTCTTTTTTTTGATGCTAAAAGTGGGCAAAGCCCTTTTATTAATGAAACAACAATAACTTATAAAACAGCAAGTGTGCTCAGAGAGCTACAGAAAGATGGCGGAATGGAAGAATGCATAGCCAAATTTTCGTTAAGAGAGAGAGCCCAGTTTGCGATCGCGTCAGCTAAGGCGTTCGCTTGCCTCTTGATGTGCCTAATCCGGACTTCCCAGGTGGTGTTCCAAATTACCTCCCTAGTCCTCTTCAACAGGTTGAAATCGGCCCGTGGTTCCTCATCGCTGCATAGAAGGCCGCTAGCCAAATTCCCACAATCCGTCTCTATGATCAGCTTACGAATGCCCAGGTCCTTAGCAATGGATGTTCCATGGTAAGCAGCCCATGTCTCAGCAGTGTTGGCTTTGCAGATTCCACACTTGAAGGTGTAGGCTTTCACCACCTCTCCGGATGAGGACCTGAGCACACCACCGCCTCCCGCCAGCCCGGGATTTCCTTTGGACACCCCATCAATATTCAGCTTGACCCATCCTGGTTCCGGGGGTTCCCAATTAGTAGCAAGCCCCTGTCCTGAGGCTTTCAGTTTCGGTTCTTGCGTCTTGGATTTCACGTGGAGATATGTCGAAACCTGTTTCCAAATTCTGTATGCCAAACCGTCCAAGCTGTCCTCCCCATCAAAGACAAGACCATTTCTCGCTTTCCAGATTAGCCAAATCGAGGTCGCAAAGATCGAACTCCACCGATCGCCCGATTTGATGTTCATAAAGATCCATGGCATGATGTCTGTGAATCCAAAGAATTCTGGACTGAGGTTGCCCCCACTCACCTGTTGCTAGAGTCGGCTTATAGCCGGGCAATCCCTCAATGGATCTCCGATTCATCGTCATTGCACCTTGGGCATGTTGCGGAATTGGCGAGATGCCTCTTTACTCGGTTAGCATTGCAAAGGACTGCATCATGAGCTGCGAGATATGTGAATGAACGAATCCTCTGCTGGACATCCAACCTCCAGATTTTTCTCCAGTTCGGGGAAGCATCTAGCTGGGTCTCCTGGCGGATCATCCTCAGGGCCGACGCTGTGGTGAACGTCCCTGAAGAGTTACCGGCCCAGACGATCCTGTCGACAGCATCCGGGGATGGGTTAACTTGTATCGACTGGAGCCGAAGTAGAACGTCGACCGGAAGGAAAGGTGAGATCGAACTCCAATCCCACCCGTTTTCCGACCAGACTTCCGCCACCGTGGCTCCGAGTAGCGCTTCTGGCACCTGATGTATAACAATATTCTCCAACGGGTAATCCAAAAGCCATGGATGCGACCAGAAGAGGGTCGAGCATCCGTTGCCTATGTCCAATTTCAGCAGTGGAGAGAGTGCCTTGGCCCCATGAACCACGCCTCTCCATTGTCTCGATTCTCCAGATCTTCTATTGAACATGTCCACGTCGCATCTCCCGTTACAGTATTTGCCTCTAATGAGGCGGCTCCACAGAGAGGATGGTTGTTGAAGGGCTCTCCAACCGAGCTTCGCAAGTAAGGCCTGATTCGTCTCGCGCATAGGCCGAATTCCCAGCCCTCCTTCTTCCGTCGTTGCGTACAACAACTCTTTCTTCAACAACTCTTTCTTCAACAGCTCTTTCTTCAATGTGGTGAAAATATAAGAGATTTCTCATGTGCTCTACTATCAAGACTCTCTTATTGTAGGCTTTGGGTTTTTCATAATTTAAAATTTCAAACATTGTTGTCTTTTACATTATCTTTTGAAATTAAACTTCAATCTAACAAATTACATAAATTAGTCAACATGAAATCTCCACTTCCCAAAACTCCCAGACAAATAATAAAGCTATGTTATTTCCAGCTTATACACAAATAACTATAAACTCAATTCTGCTTTTGTTCCTTGAATAAGAACATAGTATCTCTGTTTTACCAAAGCTCTAATGTTCGGATAATCAATTCTGTTTTTGACCAAAATCCCGAAATGGCATGACCAAATTCCTGAAAGGGTTGTAAACACTATTTCTTTGTGTAAATTTTGTGTTGAGCGCGCGTTCCGTTAGTCGCTCCATGTTCGGATTGTGGCTTGTGCATGCTTGTGGGTGGTCCTAGTTTCGTTTTGGTTTGGTTGATGGCGTGACGCTCGGAGTCGGGTCTGGTTAGGGTCGTGGTGGTGTACTCAAAGAGGAATCCGTTTGAAGGAGACTGCTTCCTTGGACTTTCCGTCTTCACTTCCCACGGGAGATGACGTCCTGATGTACCGCTGACCAGTGGTACGCTGCTGTGGTGGTGCTTGACTTCTGTTCGCGTCTGCGTTCTCAGCCGAAGGTCTTCATTTAGCCTAGGTCTCCCCTTTTGTACATGTAGTTTCAATCTTTGTTGCGCCTGTTTTGGTTCGCTTTTGGTTGTAGTATTTTCGACGGCTAGTCCGTCTGCCAATTCGTCGGCCTCTCGGGGAGCTAGGTCTGTCTAGGCCCCGAATCTTTACCTTATGGGTGGGCACAAATCCCGTCCCGTCCCGATCCCGGTGGGATTTAGAAAAAAAAAAAATTAAATCCCGTCCCGCAAAAATTATGAGGGACGAGATGCGGGACGGAGAGTTCGAATCCCGCAAATCCCGTCTCGTCCCGCATATATATATTTATAAAATTATATATATTTAATTAAAATTAATAAAAACATATAAGAATATATTTATATTATACCTTAACCTTTATTTAAACCCAAAATTAAAAATTTAAAATGATAATAAAGACATTAAAAAATAAAAATACATAAGAAACAAATAGTTTGGGCTGTTTGGCCTACTGTTTTTTTGACCATTTTATGTCTTTGCCTTCAATTAGTAATGGACTGTCTTTGCTTTGCAATGGAATTTCATATTTGCAATGTACTGTTTTATCTTTGCATACTGTTTTTTATTTTTGCCTGTCGTATTTTAGATTTGTAATGCTTTATTACTTGTTATTTTTTAATTATATTTTAATCTTTTTTTACGAGGGACAAAACCTGTCACATCCCGTCCCGTCACGAGAGGGATAAGATCCGGCGGAATTTGAAAAAAAATAAAATTCGATCCCATCCCGTCCCATGTCCACCCCTACTTTACCTTCTCAAAAAAAGGAAGTGGAAACGACGTCGTCTAACCCTTCTGATTGTTCAAAACGCCTACCGTTTTCACCAGTGGTTATCCCCTTGTTCTTCCTTTTTCCCCCTTCCTTCCATTTCTGCATTCTCTTTCATCTCCATGAACTTGCTGGTATTTCTCAAGCTCACCCACTCCCCACTCCTCTCCTTCATCTTTGAATTGCCCTCTTTATGATTAATGTTGTCTTCGTTTTCTTCGCATTCTCTTGGATTTGATAATCACTGCTATTCAGGGAAAGATTCAAATGCAAAAGGAGCCCGAAAAGGAGGCGCCACCGCCGCCCCAATACCCCGTCTGCTGGGTCGAGAAATCCGAATCCGTTTCCTGCCGGTTTCAGTTCGACCTTGATGGTCAACTCTCCGTCAGTTCCTCCTCATCCCTTCCACTCTTCAATTCGCTATATATTACTTGTTGTCGGCTGAAATTTTGAGTTTGGAGCTTCATGTGTTTTGAGAGTAGAATAAAGATTGCTGTTTTCTCTTTATAGCTTGGGCGCAATTGAAATTTTGGTTAGGGAAAGTGTATAATTTGATCCACAAAACCAAATTTGACTGTTTTATTAAGAACTTTGTGACTTCCATTGAAAAGCAGAAAATCTGTACTGTTGATTTTGGGATTTGATTTGCTGTTAAATGGGGAATGCCCTTTATTTTTGCTGGTCTGAATTACATTAATCTGGTTCTTGTGTGCAACTGACTTGAAGAGAGTATGCAATGAGTATTACAGAGTGGAAGATGGAGTAAAAATTTAGGGTTTTAGGGGTCCTTTGGTATAACATTTGATATCAAAATCAGGAATTGGGTATTCGGGTTGGGCAGGTATTGGGTCGGAATGTCATTGCTAATTTCCTATGGTTAATGTTGGGTAAGCTTCTAATTTAATCACCTAACTTGGAACTTGAAGGTGGGTGTAAGCTCATTTGTTCTGGACATCGGATTAGGATGTGCCCATTCCTTTACACCAAACATGCCCTTAGTTGCTATTTATCATGCCTTTGTTGATCTGTTTCACTTTATTATACATTCTCCAACAGGTGTGATATGTTTGTTGAATTGAATATGATATATCTATTATTGTTGTAGGTCAAGGTGCTCAAGGATGTTAGGCCATTATCCAGTAGGATGGTTGAGTCATTCCTTGGTAAATTTTTCCCCGCCGGGTATCCTTATAGGTGAGTTGGGATGAGTCAGCCATTGCTATCGGCTTGTGTGACATCACCTTTTTCTTTCATCTCACTCAGAGAAAGATTGTATTCTGCTTGTGCAGTGTGAATGAGGGTTATCTGAGATATACGCAGTTCCGGGCACTTCAACATTTTACCAGTGCTGCATTGTCCGTGCTTTCCACTCAGGTCATTGTTTGATAATCTTGAAAGGCTTAGTTACATAAAGACATAGTATTTCCCTTTATCTTCACAATCTTCATGATCATTAGGATGTCTGGTTCATATCTCAACATTCTTACTCTTCTGCAGTCACTGCTATTTGCTGCAGGCTTAAGACCTACTCCTGCACAAGCAACGGTTGTTAGTTGGGTAAGCTCTCTTGAATTTATTAGACTATAAGACGAAACGCAGATCCATGTTTTGGTGTGATTGCGGTTTCTCATTTGCTCTTGCAGATACTAAAGGATGGAATGCAGCATGCTGGAAAGCTTATTTGCAGCAATCTCGGTTCAGTGATGGATTCAGAGCCCAAGTGCTGGAGAATTCTGGGTAGGAGCAGAAAACCCTTACTTATCGGATATTTTACGTTAAGCATCATAACCCGTTATCTTGTTCATCAACTTTTACTCTTGGTTCTTTCGTGTGAATCCTGATTCCTGATTCCCTGCATGTATTTTTCCAGCTGATGTGTTGTACGACATGGGTACGGGCTTGGAAGTTCTCTCCCCCCTTTGCCCTCAGTTGTTTCTTGAGATGGCGGGCCTTGGAAATTTTGCAAAGGCGTGTCTCTTGAATACTGAAAATGCCTGTCTTTCTTACTGAACCGTGAGTTGGGGTATATTCTCGGGCTTGTTTTTGAATGCCATGTTTGCCTTAACGTTTTTCCATTGCTTGGCTATAGGGAATGGCTACGGTTGCGGCTAGGGCAACTAGATTGCCTATATATTCTTCTTTTGCAAAAGAAGGAAATCTCAGCGATCTATTCGCTAAAGGGGAAGCCATCTCCACACTTTTCAATGTTGCTGGTTTGGGCGTGGGAATTCAGTTGGCATCAACGGTCTGTTCGTCAATTCAAGGAAAGGTAAAAATTATTGCTCATTCTTTTTATTTATTTATTTTATTTTATGAAAGTCTTCCTTAAACCTCTTCGCTATTTCTCTATAATAAACAATCAGTCAGTTTTTCACTTGTTCATTATATTCTTAGGTGCTCTTGGTTGCTTAAGATCTAGATTCAGTAAAAAATTGTTTAAATTTCATCTTATAGGCTCTTTCATGTATTATTCCTGCAGATGATTGTTGGACCACTTCTTTCAGCTTTACATGTATACAGTGTTGTTGAAGAAATGCGAGCCGTACCTGTCAACACTCTAAATGCTCGGAGAATGGGAATGGTTGTTGCCAACTTCATAAAGGTTTGGTTTTCCGTACTTCAGACCTAGACACCAACTCTTTTGATCATTTGGAACTCAATGAGTATTTCTTCAAGTTCCTTATGGCTTTTTATGAGTTTTGAACAAATTCACAAATGCAGATGGGCAAAATATCAAGCCCGGCTGACCTGAGATACCAAGAAGACCTTCTTCCTGGGAAGCTCATAGAAGATGCTGGGAACGTTCGAGTAGGCCGAGCTCTTCACAATGTGGTCACTCCGTCTAAAGTCCATGAATGGAAAGAGATGTTTCCTGATGAGAAGTTTCTGTTGAGTCCAGGGAAAAAACAAATAGACATGGTGCTGGAACACGACGCCACTGCAGAAGATGCTCTTAGAGGCTGGCTTGTGGCAGCATACGCTACAAAAACGTCAGGATCCGTCAACAACTCTCTTGGACCCAACGACCTTTTCCTTGCGTACGAGCAGATGGAAGGCGTCTTTCCTGACTTGGTATCGAAGCTTCAGAAGAAAGGCTGGCATACTGATCGTTTTCTTGACGGAATGGGGAAGCGGTTCGGGTGGCAAAATTCCGAGTTCAGGTGATTTCCTTTTGTAAATTGATTTCATATATGCCTCAATGTTGTAGGCTATGTTCACATTCTCTAGGGAATAGATTAAGTGGGATTTTTTCAGACCTGGCTTGTATGTATGAAGATCAACATTTCGCCCGTGTTAACGCTTCATTATATGTGCCTTCATAGCCTAGATTTGGGTTCATTTGGCATGCCCTGCTTATACATTATGAAGGCATTGTATACTGTTGTGCCGGGAAGCAAGGGACGTCAGACAAACCCTTTTAACACACACGAATCGGGATGGACAAGAACTGTAAACCAGAGAGCCAAACTCAAGCAACCCAAACCAACAATCAGACACAAACAGAAGATAAATAACCAAGCACAAAGAACACCAGATTTACGTGGAAACCTCAAAACGGGGAAAAAACCACGGGAGACAGAAACTTCCACTATCAACAATAACAAGTGGGTACAATCTTCCCTAGACAAAGCTAGAGGCATACAATATCATCAAGCATCAACAAGCTTGGCCAAATCTCCACATTTCATCACCCAATTTGGTGGAAATCAACAAAACCCAAGAGATGACACTAACAAAGGGGATATGAGATTGGAGGCTCAAAACGACGATCCAACCGTACAAAATGAAGCCTATGATGAGGTGAACAACATACCAGAAAATCGTCCCAATCGGAGGTCGTTTGGTCGTCGATCGGGGCACTTCAAAGTTGGCTGAATGGTTGCATACGAAAATCCCTCCAAAGCTCTCTCTTTTCTCCCTTTCTCACTCTTTGTTTTTCTCTCTCTTACTTTCCCAAATGGAAAGACATCCCCTTTTATAAAGGAGGAGGGTAAAACTTCACATGGTAAAAACCACATGGTAAATAGTCCATTGGACTCTTCCCCATATAGGAGGGAAACACAACATAGCTCCCCCTCAATCCTATATGGGGGGCTCGAGCAAGCCCGCCTTTGAGCGGCACTTGATGAGCTTCTCCTTTGACAAGGTCTTCGTCAACATATCTGATCCGTTGTCATTTGTATGGATCTTCATGAGCTCAAAATCTTCATCTTCTACTCTTTCTCGAAGGCAATGATACCTTCTTCGGATGTGCTTGGTTCGAGAATGGTAGGCGGCATTCTTGGCAAGGTGGATGACACTCTGATTGTCACAATAGAGTGGGTAGCTTGCTTGCTCCACTCCCAACTCCTCTAGGAAGTCTCTCATCCATATCAGCTCCTTACCAGCTTCAACTGCAGCCATATACTCTGCTTCTGTCGTTGACAAAGCAACACACTTCTGCAGTCTCGATTGCCATGAGACTGCTCCCCCTCCGAATGTAATCAGATATCCAGATGTGGATCGACTCGTGTCAATATCACCTGACATGTCTGCATCTGTAAAACCATCAAGCATAGGTTTTCCAGAACCAAAGCACAAACACACTCTCGAAGTGCCTCTGAGATACTTGAGAATCCATTTCACTGCAGCCCAATGCTCATTTCCAGGATTACTCATGAACCTGCTGATAACCCCAACTCCATAGGCGATGTCTGGCCTAGTGCAAACCATGGCATACATCAGACTACCAACGGCTGAAGCATAAGGCACCTTCTTCATCTCCTGTTTCTCTTTCTCACTTGTAGGACACTGATCAGAACTCAGCTTCATGTTCACTGCAAGTGGAGAACTCACGGGTTTAGCCTTGTCCATGTTGAATCTTTGCAGCACCTTCTCAATGTATCTTTCTTGTGATATCCACAACTTCTGATTCTTTCTGTCACGGGTAATCTGCATACCCAAAATATTTCTTGCAGGGCCAAGGTCCTTCATAGCAAAGGACTTCTTCAATGCAGTTTTCAAACTAGCAATCTTATTGGTATCCCGACCAACAATAAGCATATCATCCGCATAAAGCAAGAGAATCAGAAAGTCACCTTCGGCGTAATTCTTTACAAACACGCAGTGGTCGGCATGTGTCTTGTGGAATTTGTGGTCGATCATAAAAGACTCGAACTTCTTGTACCATTGCCGAGGTGCTTGTTTCAAACCATACAAGCTCTTTCTGAGACGACAAACCATCTTCTCTTTTCCCTTGACTTCAAAACCTTCAGGTTGCTCCATGTAGATTTCTTCTTCCAAATCACCATGAAGGAAGGCGGTTTTCACATCAAGCTGCTCGACCTCTAGGTCCATGCTAGCAGCCATGCCTAGAACAACCCGGATGGATGACATCTTCACAACTGGAGAGAAAATCTCATCGAAATCTACACCCTTTTTCTGCTCAAAACCCTTCACCACAACTCTGGCTTTGAACCTGGGAGGTGTACCATCTTCTCCAGACTTCAAACGAAAAACCCATTTGTTCTTGAGAGCTTTCTTGCCCTTAGGCAATTTCACCAAGTCATAGGTGTGGTTCTCATGCAAGGAACTCATCTCATCCTGCATGACATTGTACCACTCTTTCTGATGCACATCTGACATAGCTTCCTCATAGCATTCAGGCTCTCCTGAATCAGTCAACAACACATAATCGTTGGTTGAGTATCGGGAGGAAGTCTGTCTCTCTCTGGTGGATCTTCTCAACTCAACTTCAGGTTGGATAGGGGGCTCCTCTTGTTGAGGTTGTGGAACTTCTGGTGGATCAACATCACCATCATCATGCTCATCTTCCTGCTGATTCTGAACTGAACTTCTCTGCACAACTTGAGGAAAAACGGGATCAAAGGTGACTGGAGCAGGAGAGGAAGATGACGGTCGCTGGAGCTTCCAGTCATCAATAGTCTTGTCTTCCATGAACACAACATCTCTGCTTCTGACCACTTTCTTGTCTGTAAGATCCCACAATCTGTACCCAAATTCATCCTCTGAGTACCCTAGGAAGATGCATGGCTTTGTCTTGCTATCAAGCTTGGATCTCTGATCTCTAGCAACATGAACATATGCTAGGCATCCAAAGACTCTCAAATGCTGGAAGGAAACATCTCTCCCAGTCCAAACCCTCTGTGGAACATCACCATCAAGAGGAACTGAAGGCGAGCGGTTGATGAGATACACAGCAGTCAACATTGCCTCCGCCCAATAGGACTTTGGCAGCTTTGCAGTCGACAACATACTTCTGACTCTTTCTGCTATGGTTCTGTTCATCCTCTCTGCAAGCCCATTCAGCTGCGGCGTCTTCGGAACTGTTTTCTCAAGCCTGATGCCCTGACTCTTGCAATACTGCTCAAACGGACCCCTATACTCTCCACCATTATCTGATCTGACACACTTCAACTTCAAACCAGTCTCTCGTTCAACTCTGGCTTGGAACTCCTTGAAAACTGTCAGAACCTGATCTTTGCTTTTCAACACAAAAGCCCACAATTTTCTAGAATAGTCATCAATAAAAGTGACAAAATATTGTGCACCACCATGTGACTTGCAATCCATGGAGCACACATCAGTATGAACAAGATCTAATGCATGCTTTCTTCTAGATGGAGGTCGAGTATGAAATGCTACTCGATGTTGCTTTCCAGCTAGGCAATCAACACAAGGTTTGAGAGAAATACCTTGCATATCCGGGAGAATGTCCTTCTTGGCAAGCATTTGCAAACCCCGCTCGCTCATGTGTCCAAGCCGCTTGTGCCATAGCTCTCCGGCACCATCATCAATCACATTTGCTTCTTCTCTGCAAATCTTGGCTTGCATCACATACATGGTATTCTGCTTCTTTGCCCGGGCTACAATCAAGTTTCCCTTGGAGCACTTCCAAACACCGCTTTGTGCATTTTGAGCATACCCATCATCATCAAGTATCCCAGAAGATATCAAATTCAATCTGATATCAGGAACATGGCGAACATTTCTCAAAATCAAACTGCAACCAGTGGATGTCAACAAACAAACTGTGCCCATACCAACAACATTGGACACGCCATCATTTCCCATCCTCACACGGCCAAAATCTCCACAAGTGTAAGACGAGAAGTACTCCTTGTGTGGAGTAATGTGATATGAAGCAGCTGAATCAACAATCCAAGTGCACTCATCACTTGCAAGATTCAAGGAACCTTCATCAACCGCCACAAACAACTCCACAATTTCATCACTGATTGTAAAAGCAGCAGTGTCTTTATCTTCTTGATTTCTCGACGTCTCTGACTTCTCAGGTTCTTTGCCTTTGTCCCTCTTGAACTTTCGGCAATACTTTTGAATGTGACCCGGCTTCTCACAATAATAGCAAATGTACTGGCTTCTAGACTTCGATCTCCCTTTGGACTTGTCTCTGTTCTGCTGCTGTCGTTGCTTACTCCTTCCTCTGTTGTTACCAGAACCCTGCGTCACATTAGCCTCTGACTGTGAGGAGACACCCATCTCCTTCCTTCTAGTCTCTTCGTTCAAAAGACTAGCTTTCACACATTCCATAGTCAGCTTGCCTTCCGGAGCGGAATTACTAAGTGACACGACAAGTGTGCCCCAACTATCCGGCAATGAGGAGAGAAGTAGTAGAGCCTGCAACTCATCATCTAACGACATTTTCGCAGAAGCTAACTGATTCACAAATCCCTGAAATGTGCTCAAATGCACAACAATGCTCTCACCATCTTTGTACTCCAACTTCACAAGCTTTCTCATCAATGACGCCTTGTTGAGAGCGTTCTTCCTCTCATACATCCCCTCAAGCTTATACCATAACTCATAAGCATTCGTATCATTGGCAATATGCTAGAGCACACTCACATCAACAAATTGTCTGATCGTAGCTACCGCTTTTCGATTCAGAATCTTCCATTCAACATCAACGACACCCGTTGGAATCTCTTTGTGCACAATCGGCTCATACAAATCTTTCACATACAAAAGATCTTCCATCTTTATCTTCCAATCTGAGTAGTTGCCTGAATTCAACACAATCATTCCCTGAAAACTGTTCTTTTCCTCCATCCTAAACCAAATGCTCTGATACCAGTCTGTTGTGCCGGGAAGCAAGGGACGTCAGACAAACCCTTTTAACACACACGAATTGGGATGGACAAGAACTGTAAACCAGAGAGCCAAACTCAAGCAACCCAAACCAACAATCAGACACAAACAGAAGATAAATAACCAAGCACAAAGAACACCAGATTTACGTGGAAACCCCAAAACGGGGAAAAAACCACGGGAGACAGAAACTTCCACTATCAACAATAACAAGTGGGTACAA
This sequence comes from Persicaria tinctoria, assembly GCA_037127255.1. Taxonomy (NCBI): domain Eukaryota; kingdom Viridiplantae; phylum Streptophyta; class Magnoliopsida; order Caryophyllales; family Polygonaceae; genus Persicaria; species Persicaria tinctoria. The sequence goes on from JBANSL010000006.1 coordinate 20,415,300, forward strand.
TCTTCCCTAGACAAAGCTAGATGCATACAATATCATCAAGCATCAACAAGCTTGGCCAAATCTCCACATTTCATCACCCAATTTGGTGGAAATCAACAAAACCCAAGAGATGACACTAACAAAGGGGATATGAGATTGGAGGCTCAAAACGACGATCCAACCGTACAAAATGAAGCCTATGATGAGGTGAACAACATACCAGAAAATCGTCCCAATCGGAGGTCGTTTGGTCGTCAATCGGGGCACTTCAAAGTTGGCTGAATGGTTGCATACGAAAATCCCTCCAAAGCTCTCTCTTTTCTCCCTTTCTCACTCTTTGTTTTTCTCTCTCTTACTTTCCCAAATGGAAAGACATCCCCTTTTATAAAGGAGGAGGGTAAAACTTCACATGGTAAAAACCACATGGTAAATAGTCCATTGGACTCTTCCCCATATAGGAGGGAAACACAACATATACTTCATCATCACAGTGAAACGCCAACCGTAGACACGAAACTCGCTTGCATTAACAAGCTCCTTTGTAAGGATCGTCGAGCTCAATGACACCTCATAAGTCGCACTGGATTTCTTCTGCAAATGACGGATAAGAGAGATGATCCAACCCTACACCTTCCCTGGTGGAAGAACTCTGTTTTAGCAATGGTGGAAGCAGAAGCTAAGCTCAACTGAATAGGATAATTAGCTGTATACTTGTACTGATTAGTGTTAGCAGGAAATATGCTATGACTTGTGGGTAGTGCCCATAGGTCTCCGGTTCGAACTCCAACCGCTCTTTATTTACCAATTCAAGTAAATATGTTGATGACTTCTGAAGGGACAACTTATCGCCATTTCAAGTATTGCTCCCATTGGACTTCTTATGTCAGGCTATGGATCAAATAATAAATATTTCTTTTTAGGTGGTCTACGGGCTGCTGCCCAATCTGTTAGTTATGAAATACCATTAACTCTATGTGTGTTAGCAATATCTCTACGTGTGATTCGTTGAGGTATAAAATTTTACTTTCGAGAGTTTTCTAAGAATGAACTAAACCAAATAGTTAGATGAGTGAAAGAAAACAACTTTGAAATTCGCAGTAAAAACTTACCAACTTGAAATTTTTGTTCCAAGACAGTTGAAACTTTGAAGGTAGGAGGGTCATTCTATTTCACGCCCAGAAGAGTCTTCATTTCACTGACTACCCACCTATAGACAAGTTTAGCAAAACAAGCAACAACCACAAACTTAGTCTATCCCGCTCAAAGAAGGGTCGTTCACTGACTATGTCGAGAGGGTGTTTCTGAATATAAAAGAGTTTCGCAGGTGAGAATCTAACATCTTAACCAAGCATAGAATTGGCCATCGATCACTTGGTTGGGTTAATTTGGAATTGTGTCAAAATCAGGTCAGGGCATTATTAGGTTGAGTCAAGTTATTTCGGATCGGGTCATTTGGGGTTGATTTGAATTAAGATCATTTTTCTTTTGCTAGTGATTAAGATCATTTCATGTGTTGGATCAAATTTGATTTTGCTCGATCAATTTTTAGATCATGGATTTTGATTAAAAAAAATAAAAGTTAAATGTGTCATTATGTGTGGGTAGTGGATATAGTGGCGGCCGCAGGAATCGCTAGAGGTGGGGCGGAATTGTTTGTTGGGAAAAAAAATTTCCTCGGTATATATAATAAAGATTTTTTTTAATATATTGAAAGAAAACTATAAATTGTGGTATAAATATGATATTTTATAACAAAAATTCATGCTATAATTTAATAGTTTATATGTGTGTAGCATGATTAAGATTTTTTTTTAAATATTGAAAGAAAATTATAAATTTTATAAAGAATTTGTCATTGGTAAATGAAAAAAAATTGATAAGATTGAAAACTATGACAAAAAACCTCATAAATTGTGGTTTAACTAACAAAATTTCATAGGCATAAAAATTAGAAGAATTTTTTTAAAATATATGTGTAACATAATGAATAATCTTATGAAAATATTAAAAGAAAAATATAAAATATGACATTTATAATAGGGAAAATTTGATTGGAATAAAGGTAAGAGTGAAGTTTGAACCCATGACCTCTTGGATCCCTTTTCTTCCTTCCCTCCTTTTCACCACAATTTTAGTATTCTCTTTCACATTTTTATATTTTTTACCTTAATTTTTTTAACATATATAAATACATGAAATTACGTCGCCGGAGGGAGGGGCGGCCGCCCCTGAGTGGATACCCATGTAGTCTCGCCACCCCATTAAAAAAAAAAATTGTAAATAAAGTCACTTTGGCCCCTTAAAAAATATGCACTATTTGGCTGGCTCATTGCATGCCAAATTTGGCACTTTTCTAGCAGAAAACTCTTGGCAAATGTAACCCCAAAACACAACACTTAACCTTACAATTCAACACCACACCCTCTTCCTTCTTCAATCATCCCCACGTATCTCACCTCTCTCCAACACATAGCGCTCCCATCTCCCCACCCATATGTGGCAACTAGTTACTGCAACAAAACCCCATATATAAATGAAGGCCCAAGCAGCCCAATTGAACACACCAAACCCACAAACATACACACACAACACAACCATGAAGGCTTCAAAGGTCCTGCTTGGCGCGCTGCTCTGCATCATGGTCTCCCTGGCTGCCTGCGACAGCCGCTCCAGGGGACCCGGGATGAGGGCCATGAGGAGGGCCCGCCAGTGCCGGATCGACCAGCTGAGCACCAGCCAGCCCAACGACCGCATCGAGTGCGAGGGAGGCGTCGTCGAGATGTGGGATGCGGAGGAGGACCAGTTCCAGTGTGCTGGTGTGGCTGCCATGAAGGTCACTGTCCAGCCCAAGTCCCTCTCCCTCCCCATGTACCACTCCTCCCCTCGCCTCGTCTACATCGAGGAAGGTATCATATCATATATCATGTAGGATTATTGATGATCGAACTCGTGACCTATTGATCACTGACATCAGAAGAATTTGCTTTGCTACAGGGGAAGGTGTGATGGGGATATCGCTCCCGGGATGCCCGGAGACGTTCAGCGCGCGTGGGATGGAGATGAGAGGAGAGGAGGATGAGGGAGACGAAAGCGGAAGGCGGATGACAGACATGCACCAGCCTACTCGACGTATCCGCAAGGGCGACATCGTCGCCATCCCCCACGGGACCGTCCACTGGTGCTTCAACGACGGAAACGAGGATCTCGTCGTCGTGGCTGTCCACAACCTCAACGCCGACTCCAACCAGCTCGATCAGAGTCTCAGAGTAAGGCTATATGGCTATGTGTTGATTCAATTCGATCGCTTGAAGCTTTATTCGGGAGCGAGCTTAACTGCATGTCCATTTGCAGACTTTCTTATTGGCAGGTGGGATGCCCGGAGGATCAAGAGGCCGACAGATGAACGTCCAGAACATAATGAGGGCGTTCGACCCTGAGCTGCTGGCTGAGGCGCTCGGAACTCGGGAGCAGACAGTGAGGCAGGTGCAGGAGAGGGACGAGCGCGGCTTCATCGTCAGGGCCAAGGAGATGAAGCAGATGGTGAAGCCACCGAGAGTTGACAGAGAGGAATATGAGAGGTACGACGACAACGGGGTGGAAGAAGCCTTCTGCAACATGAAGATCCGCCACAACATCGACACCAGGGCAGAGTCCGACATCTACTCGAGAGAGGCTGGGAGGATCAACGTCGTCAATGAGAATAAGCTGCCGATCCTCAGCTACCTTGACATGAGTGCGGAGAAAGGCCACCTCTTCCCGAACGCAATCTACGCGCCACACTGGTCCATTGACGGGCACAGCGTGGTGTACGTGACGAGGGGCGAGGCCCATATGCAGATTGTGGACGACAACGGCCAGACGGTCCTGGATGACAGGGTCAAGGAAGGAGACATGGTTGTGGTCCCACAGTTCTTCGTATCAACCTGCAGGGCCGGAAGAGACGGACTCGAGTATGTGTCGTTCAAGACATCCTCAAACCCGATGAGGAGCCCCCTGAACGGTCACGCTTCAGTGTTCACGGCAATGCCTGCTCCTGTTATCAGCAACTCGTATCAGATATCACCCTCTGACGCACACGAGCTGAAGCAGACGAGGAGGCAGCAACACACCCTCTTCTCGCCTTTTGGGAGGAGGTCTTAAGCTGATCGCGCTAGCACTAACTATAGGTGTTCGGCGTCTGAAGCAGGGTTTCATAAGCTAGTAGCAACTAGAAGTTGAGAGTTGCTTCTTTTATGGAGTTGTGTAAAAGAGGCAGGGGATGTAAAGAGTTGCCATGAAATAAGACTGGGTTTTGCTCTTGTAAAATGCCAGGTTTTGGTTTTGGTTTCTACAATGCAATAAAGAGCTAAAATTGAACAATAACCTTAAGGTAAGAATGTAAGATAGAAAGATCAGTTTCAGTAGTAATCCAGCATCAACTAGAACTGTCTGAAAGATATGAGATCCGAACCTGGAAAAAAAACACCACCAGATGAAGGTTGCAAATGAAACCCAAAAAAACTACTTATGATCACAGCTGGATTCGATTTCAAGAAGAGGAGGAGGATCTGAAGTAGCACGACTCTTGGTTGTGGGGGATCCGGGTTGTTCATTGTCAATTTCAGTTTGTGTTTGAGAGTGTGAAGCTGGGTTAGTGGGTTGGGGTTCTTGAGAGGGTTGTGCTATAGATGGTTCAGAAACTTGCAAGCTTGAGAACTTCGAAATGACTTGTTGAAGCTCGTCATGGAGGTTCAGCGCCTCAAAGAGCAAACTCTCATCTTCTGTTGTGGTTTCTATGATTCTCTGGAGAACAGGCTGTGATTCCTTGCACTTATCCAACATGTTCATTGTCAGTTCGTCCTGCATCTGCAAACAAACACCCGTTCAGAACCCCACAGATTCATAACCAGTACATGTTTTACATTAAACCTTGGGTGATCTCAGTAATGAACTAATCATGAGGTGAAAGTTTCTCTTCGGCACAAACTGGAATGAAACTGCTCATCAGCTTATGACATAAACATAGAAGCTAGAAACTCATCTTTAAGAAATTGGGGAAAAAATAGCATCAACTAGAGGGTGAGCTATCTAAACATTGCCACAGCTGGGTTTTTTTACCATTAAAACTCATGTAGCATTGTAATTAACATTGACCCTACCAATAATTGTTCTTGTATAGGGCATCAGTGACATCATAAGTGAGTTTTAATAATTAAAAAACTCGCTGCCAACACTGCTATCCGCGATTCCCCACATAATTGTCTTGAGAAACTATGCCTCTAAATGCAAGTTTTGGTCATCAAACTGATATACTTACTAATGCTGTAGGATTTGATGGTTAAGAGAGAAGCATATGGTACTGCCCCACAGCAAAAATGAGAGAACAATATATAAGCCCTTTTCCATGTTTATTTTCGGATGCAAAACAGTATCTTAACTGGAAGATACAATGGCCAACATACCAATGAGGTAAAATGGGTGTACTTGCAGTTGCTTTTCAGCACAAATGAAGGGTTCGTTTGGTGCACCCACCTAACAGCCTTGTTCATTACAAGTTCCTTTCAGCACAACTCTCATCAGTGCTATGAGTACCTTTTATAAGCAATCAACTCTTTGCACCAAATGAACCTAAACAAATGCTTTCTTGTTTTGAGCACTCCTGTATCTAAAAGCGCATAGTGTAACAGCCAGTACCTTAAATTTGATAGCTAAGATTCGGCCTCATCATTCGCCCTTGTTGTAAAGTAGAGCAATAAAACAATCATTCAACCTCTACAAATAAATGTTTTGGTTTCCAAACAGTTTAAATGGAAGAGATTATGATCATACAGTTGCATTTCTTGCAATGTAGAAGCACAAATCTTTCTTAGCAGGTAGTTATATAAAGCTCGAAAACACAGCAATTCAGCATTACCTTAGGTAGATCAGTCCCTGAATTTAGCAAGCTTGAAAGCACATCAAGGCTATTGCGGGTAATTTCAAGGAACTCCTTCTTGCCTTCCACAGAAAGGCTGCCATAGTTGTACGGAAACACAGTTCCTGAAGCCCCATTCAACTGATGATCAGGCAAGGGATAGCTTGCAGGTGGAGATAGAGGCTCTTCATCATCATCCGTGTAAGACTCCAAGGAATGATGCGTGTAGGGCAAGCTCCCATCTTGTACTTGTTTCAAGTTCTGTTTCAACATCACATCATCACAATCACAAAAGTTCTCAAATTATCCAATGGAAGATTCAAGTTCATGATCATGAAACAGAAGTTTTCACCAGGTAAGTTTGTCGAAAAACAGGCAAGTAATTCAAATCTTCAGATTCGCCCCAAGCTCTGATCATCTCCATGGCTCGAACGCTGCACTCTCTCTCCGACTGAGGGTCCTCGATCACATTCACCATCTCTTCCAACAACTTCTCCGAAGCAATCTCGGAGAACACCTTCTCACAGTTCATCGCACACGCCTCCAGAAGCTCCAGCGCGAGCCTCTGACTATGTACATCCCCGGCGCCTGCACTGATCTTCCTCTTCACCGCCCTCACCACCTCGGTGCCGCTCATCTCCTCCGCATTGATCATCGCGCAAATCCGGAGGTTGAGCCCCCAGTCCGGCGCCTCCATCGTAGGCGACGTCGCCTGGTCGACGATCTTCGACTCCGGCGTCGGTGCCTGGAGCATTTCCTTCACCTCCCGCATCTTCAAGCTAACCATTCGCCCCATCTGTGCGCCGCCTGACTTTAGGCGCTCCCCGATCGAGGCCAGCTTCGATTTATCCATCGCCTTGCTACGAAATTCGCCGCCGATCTGGATCTTCGGTACAATTTTCAATTCATTGCTGAATTAGGGATTTGATTCGCGGATCTTTGGAACTGAGAACGATCCAAATTTAAATTGCCGCCTTTCCATAAATCAAAGATCACAGATATTTTCTGATGAACAATATCAGCCCCACGAAGCTTTTTTTCTGTTCACAATTAATTTTTCATTTTATTTATTTTTTATATTTAGTTTTCCTTTAAAAAAATGATAAGGGCAACTCCGAACCTAAAACTGAAACCTCCGCTTACTCTTGCAACAAAATTGACTGTTATCTTGTTCACCGGTCACAAATTCTCCCTCCTATCTCAGCCTGCCTCCGCCGAGCAAGCACCGAGCTCTCGCCGGCGCCGCCTTACGCGAACTATTTATAGCCGGTTGGAGAAAGCTTTTTTTTTTCCACCTTTTTGTTTCGCTGTTTGTTTCTTGCACGTCATCTTCCGAATTGTTAATTTGTTATTTTGGATGCATCGTTTCCTCTCAATTCGATGTATCGAAGAAATTAGGGTTATTTAAAGTTATTGATTTCGATTTCGTTGCTATTGGACAGCGAAGAGGATTGATTTCCAGCGGAAAGCGGCAGGAGAAACGGTTGCTCTCTGAGGTGGTGCAATGGCGTCGGCAGCGGCGTTTACGGTGGCGGGGATTTCTCAGATACCTCCGAAGCTCAACGTTGATGATTGTTTGGGGAGCCGGAGAAATCTGGTGGAGGCTCGTTTCACGCGGAGCAGTTTAGCTTCCTCCAGAATTCATGTTAGGCGGCCTCCTTTGGCCTTCTCTGCTTGCAGGTACCCCTCCTTGTGTAAATTTGCCACTATCGCTTAATGCAGATTCTGAATATGGGCGAGAGGATTTGGGGAGTTATTGGAGAACGCAATATAATCAATTTGTAGTGGTTTGAGCTTCTTGATATATGCTATTCAGCTTAGCTTATTGTACCAGATGGCTGATGATTACATGGTTAAATAGATTAGGGAAGTTCTGAATATTATATTTACTTTCCTTGTGGAAGTATATAAAAAAGCATCACTTCTGATACTTTGGTCCTTGATTCCTTCAAATGTTCAAATACTTGACTTTGAGAAAGTGGAAAATTAGGTTTTATCCTTTAGATGCAAGTATTGCTTTGGTTTTGACTTGGTTCGGTAGATGTTGCTTTACTGGATGTTGAGATTTGAGAAAGCGGGAACTGGTCTACAAATCTACATGTTAGTATGACTATTGATATATTCTCTGCACATAACTCCTAATCTATTATGTTTTCCTTTCAAAAAGCTCATTCCTAAACAATGTAATTTGGTCTAGAGAGTTCATGGAACTATGGCATGCAATCTTATAGGTTCGAAATTCATCTTGTTGCATATTTCTATTTGGCAATCACATCTGTTGGGTCTATATGATATTTTATCAACTATTGTATGAAGTTAAAAGTAGTATTAGAATCACTTAGCTTGTCAAGAAGAAAATTGTTGTATTATGCTTGTTTTTTAGATGCAATTTTACAAATTATTATTTGATTCTAAATGGAGGAAAAAATCTTTTGATTATATTGGGCTTCTGTGGTGGCCACAATGAACTGATTGTTTTTTTTTCCCCTTCCCAAGTTGTGTTTTCACATGCTGATCTTTTGAGATGCTTGGTTGTTTAGGTGGTCATATGATGGGAGAAGTGTGGTTGCTAGACCTCATAAGATGAAAAATTATTTGTGTAAACAAAGACCATTTCTGCTACCGAGGGGTCTTCCTCAACTGAGTCCAGCTGATGATAACAAGCTGATGTGCTGCAACCACACTAGCAGAAGAAGAGGCATTTATACAAACAGACTTACAGCCAGATTTTCACCTCAGAAATCGACTTTGCAATCATCGAAGTGTTCTTTTGGGAGTATGTTTGTAAGTTACTGCCTTTCCAGGACATGTTCATTTCAAGCAGAAGATTTTACCCATATCTCTAAGAAATGTCAACATGACATGATATCCAATATGTTGTACAATTTTTTATTTTATTTTTTAACGTTCAAAGTAATTATCTCCATTGTTATGTAGCCAGCCAAATGACAGGATGGCCTCCTTGTCATTGTCATCTAGCCTCTGCGTTACCTTTAGTGATCTTATGAATTATCTTGTGTAAGACTAACATTTAGGCCATAGCTATGCATCTGTCTTCAGACTTCTAGTTTTCAGGATTTTTGGCATGACAGTTGTATACTTTCTGAACCGAGACCATTTCTGATTGGTTGCATATCACTCTTAGGTAAAACGACATCTTGTCCGATGTGCAGCTGCTGGCCCTGATGAACCCCATGCCATAAGCATGACATATCCAGATGGTACTTTAGAGAAACAAACTGCAGATTATTTGGAACCTGAGGGAAGCACTCTAGATTTTGGGGAGTTTTTACGTTCTGAACTTCCATCTCACCCCAAGTTACACCGAGGACAGTTGAAAAATGGTCTCCGCTATATTATTTTGCCCAACAAAGTTCCACCTAACAGGTATTTCTTTGTTGATCTAGTGTAAGGTGTTTGCATTGGGCACCTTTAGTACTTCAGAAAGTGGGTTTTTGCTGTTATTGGTGTGTCAGTAGTTTTAACTAGCTGGAAGTTTTTCTATCCATAATCAAGTTGTATGCCAGTTTAAATTTTGCACCTTGTCTTTGCTACTCAACTTTGTGGTTCTTAGGTTTGAAGCCCATATGGAGGTTCATGTTGGGTCTATTGATGAGGAGGAGGATGAGCAAGGGATTGCACATATGATAGAACATGTTGCATTTCTTGGAAGTAAGAAGCGTGAGAAACTACTTGGGACTGGAGCTCGATCTAATGCCTATACAGATTTCCACCATACCGTTTTTCATATCCATTCACCAACTCAATCGAAGGTTTGTTTTATACTTGTTTATTTCTTTGGTTTAATTGGCCCTTTTTTTCATTGAGAACTATATATGTAGATGCTATCTATGGATCCTATCTTCTCACAGAATGACAGTATATAGTCTTCCTTGATCATATCTTGGACATTCATGATCTGACATGCTTTGTCTCCTTACCAATTGAATTCTGTACACTTGTTGGTGTTTTTTATGAGTAAGTTGGGTAGCACTATCACTGAGTCACTTGGCTAGCCCTATAATAATTCTATCACTGACAGTGAAATACTTTTTTTATAAAAAGAAAAAATGGATAAGTTGTCTCAGTTTATAGATAGTTGAAATTAAAAAAAAAAAAAAAAAAAAAAATCTGTGTGCCAGACTTGCCTCCACTCTCCAGTGTGCAGTTACCATGATTCCTTTTGACACGTAAAGATATACTACTACTAACTTCAGTAACTTGTATTCTTGATTAGTTGATTACTTATTGAGTTGTGTAATACTGCTTATTTTATGATGTCCGCATCAACAACATGACTATGTTCTTATTCCTTGAATGGCGATTGTCTTGCCGCTGTTGCACTGTTCCTGATTCTGAATGATGTTATTTCTCAGGAATCTGATGGTGATCTACTCCCATTTGTCCTTGATGCGCTAAATGAGGTATTCTGCTGATATACGACTTCTAGAAGACTGAGAGTGTATTTGGCTCTAGCTGTCTTTCAAACTAACCATATTAAAACTATACTTGCAGATAGCATTCTGTCCAAAATTCTTGTCTTCTCGTGTTGAAAAGGAAAGGAGGGCTATATTATCAGAACTTCAAATGATGAACACTATCGAATATCGTGTTGATTGCCAAGTGTGTTAATAATGACCCTTAACTTGCATTAGTTAAATCACTTTCATATGCTGTTGGGTCTTTGAAACTATTAATGATTTACCTCTCTTTCATCAATTCAGCTGCTACAATATTTGCATTCTGAGAACAAGCTAAGCAGAAGGTTTCCGATTGGATTAGAAGAGCAAATTAAGAAATGGGATGTTGATAAAATCAGGAAATTTCATGAACGGTGGTACTTCCCTGCTAATGCCACTCTATACATTGTTGGGGATATTGATAATATTTCAAAGACAGTTTTCCAAATTGAGGTATGCCATTTGGTTGCTTATTTTAGCGAATACACCTGCTTTAGCAGTTGAAACTTCACTTCTATGCTCATTGCGTTGGTTCGTTTTTGTGGCTTTGCAATTTGGTGTCAGGCTGTGTTTGGGCAAACTGGCTTGGAAAACGAGGCTGTTACCCCAGCCCCTAGTACAATGAATGCATTTGGTGCAATGGCCAGTTTTCTTGTTCCTAAGCTCTCTGTTGGCCTGGGTGGAAGTCCATCCCATGAAAAGACGTCAGTTTCTGATCATTCAAAAGTTACTAGAAAAGAGAGACATGCTGTTCGTCCTCCTGTCAAGCATGATTGGTCTCTTTCTGGTAGGGGTGGAGTTGCAGAGCCTCCACAAATATTTCAGCATGAGCTCCTTCAAAACTTCTCTTTTAACATGTTCTGTAAGGTATGAGCACAACCTTATGTTCAATCTTCCTTATACAGAAACTTCTGTTTATCTGACTCCATATGTTTTTCTTTGTGCTTTCATCTCATATGTGGTTTGATGGCAAGGTATATACAGGGTTATTTGAAAACATATTAGTACTGCAAATTTAGTCTTTCATAGACGCCAAAGTGGGGTTTGTGCATAACTGAACAGTTGATGCAGTATTTCGTAACTAGCTTTTTACAGGTGCTTCTAGAAATCCATTTTTTTTTCCTGTGTTTGTGGAAATCAAAGTGGAACTAGTAAGAACTGTTTATGTGTGATGCTTTTCTGTCTACATTCAAAACTTTGTATGCTCTGTGTGCCTTGCATTGCATTTTTTCTATCTGTACAACTGCTATACATTTTTATTTTCTTTTGGATATATTTCAGGTTTATTGTTTTATTGTGCATCTTTTGTCTAATTTATTATATTTCACCCTCCTTCATGCTGATATATATCCTCCAATTTAACTGCAGATCCCTGTAAACAAGGTTACAACCTATGGTGATTTGCGAAATATGCTTATGAAGAGGATAATTCTGTCCGCTTTACATTTCAGGATTAACACAAGATACAAGGTGCAAGATTAATCTTTTTTCTTGAATCTAATGTTACGATGTATGGTGATTTTCATGTGTGCATGCAACTCATGTTTATCTACTCCTAATATCTCTTTGATTCAAAGCTTGGGGAAAATATATTAAGGGAAAGGCAAAGAGCCTGGTCCTTTGGCTGCTCTTAAACTTCTCTCAAAGATTAACAACTATATTTAGTGACTCAGTGGGAATGGTTCCTATCGTCAATATAATGTCCATGTATTTGTCATATCTAGTTATGGATTTCTCTGCGCCTTTTGCACTATGATATATATACTTTTTCCACTTCCACTGTTGGACGGTTTCCACTAACCTGAGGGAACTATGCAGAGCTCAGATCCGCCATTCACCTCAATCGAGTTAGATCACAGTGATTCTGGAAGAGAAGGATGCACAGTGACCACCCTTACGGTTACAGCAGAACCGAAAAACTGGCAAAGTGCTATCAAAGTTGCTGTTCATGAGGTGATAAGTCACTTTCTTCTTTTGGTTGCACTTTTTTTTTTTCTGGCTTGACTAGGTTTATATTATCTCAGATTTACTCCATGTGTTTTCTAATCATGATAAAGCTAGTACTTGAATTCTTTCAGAATTGTAATTTGCATTTTCCCCTCATTTCGGTGATGCATAACTTTTTTCTTTTGATTTCATATTACACGATAATTAACTGTGCTGAGTATCTGAATGTGTGCGTATATTTGTTTGTTGAGTGGTTTCTTCTAATTGGTAAATATTGCTCACGGGCAGGTCAGGAGGCTTAAGGAATTCGGGGTAACAAATGGAGAACTAGCTCGCTACCGAGATGCACTCTTGAAAGATAGTGAGCACTTGGCTGCTATGATCGATAATGTTCCATCAGTAGATAATTTGGACTTCATCATGGAAAGTGATGCGCTGGGCCATAAAGTTATGGATCAACAGCAGGGACATGAGAGTTTGGTTGCTATTGCTGGAACAGTTACAGTGGAAGAGGTAATGTTCATTTTCGTTATACCTTTGGATAAATTTAAACCTATAAAAAATCTGGAAAATCTTCTTGGGAGAGAAGAAGATAATGGCTGCATCCTTGACAAATAAGTACTACCATGTTTTCTCATACTTTAGACATGGACAAGCTGCAACGTTTTCTACTAGATGAACTAATGACTAACGAGAAAAGGAAATCTGGTGACATTTATTTTCAATTAATTTATAGATTTATAGAATTTTGAATGGAAAATGCAGTTAATTAAATTAGGTGAATTGGGTTATCTGATATGATACTTAAAGATATGATGATCGAGCAGTTTCTATACACACATAACTAAGTCTTCTTAATTGTTGTTGGGGTGAAGGTCAATGATATTGCTGCAGAGGTGCTGGAGTTCATCTCTGATTTTGGTGAACCAACTGCTCCTCCTCCTGCTGCTATTGTTGCATGCGTCCCCAAAAGAGTTCATCTGGATGGTGCAGGTGAAACTGAATTACAGATATCTCCAATTGAGATTTCATCAGCTATAAGAGCTGGCTTAGATGAACCAATAGAGCCTGAACCAGAGGTATTATTGTTAGAAACTCTGCCTGTCAACTAATTTGAAACCATTCGCTTTGTTGTGATGGAGTATAGGGCCTTATTACTGGTTTGTGTTGGTTGGCTCCTTCTGCAGCTTGAGGTGCCAAAAGACCTCATCACTGCCCCACAGCTCCAAGAATTAGTATCCCAGTGTAGGCCGTCATTTGTTACTGTTGACCCAGAGGTCAATATCACTAAGCTTTATGATGAAGAAACAGGGATCACTCAGTGCCGGCTCTCAAATGGAATTCCTGTCAATTACAAGGTAGAGTTAAATAGTCACTGCTGCAGTTTTATTGTTAGCCGAAGCAACTAGCTAGTTGGCTGCTCATCTTTTATTAGTAACTCGTAATATATTTACAAGCCACTGCTATTTTGCTACTATTGGATCTTTAGTTTTGTATCCATGACCGTATAATTGTTGGCATGTTTCTTCTTACCATGCTTTCACCTCTTGGGTTGCCCTTGCCAGGGAAATTTGCCTATTATGATCTTTAATTATTGTTAAGGTGTTGCTCTTAAAAAAATCTTGCTGTCCAAATCTTATATTTAGATTTCCCTCAGGGAAATAATTTCTTGTAGCCTAAAGTTTTATCACATAGAGTGTTTGATCAGGGAACGTGTTTGTTGGTTTATCTCATAGCTGTTACATTGAAATATTTGCTCATCTCAATTTTAGATCTCAAGGCATGAGAACCAAAGTGGTGTCATGAGGCTTATAGTAGGTGGTGGCCGTGCAGTAGAGAGTTCGGATGCAAAAGGAGCTGTTGTAGTGGGAGTTAGAACCCTCAGTGAAGGAGGTCGTGTTGGAACTTTTTCACGAGAGCAGGTAATCATATCTTTCGTGCTCAAGATTCTCCATGTATTTTCTACAAAAAGTGCACTATATACTTTTATGATGGCCTCACATTAGGTAGATAAGTGAGCGTCTTCGTATGTGCATGATTGTTTAAGTTAAAAATGGGTGTCCATGCGTATTTTGGATTTTTTCTAGCATTTGATGGTAGCCTCATGCAGATGCATTGCAATTCTAGAGATTTACAAACTTATTTTGTATAAGCACTATCAAGATTTCCCTATGAAATGTTACATGGAGGCTTGCATTTGGATAAATGAGCAAATCGATTGGGAAAACGGGGTTGCTGAAACCCAGAGGCCCCACACCAATAAAAAAGATCCATTTGCCACTGGCTAGGGTAGGCTATGATGCCATGTCAAGCTCTGGGCATCTGTTGTAATGGGTCATTGTGATGTAAGATCAAAATTTGCAAGATCGTTACTATGCTACAGATTCAAGATACAACACTGTAGGTTTTGTCTATAGCTACCCTTCTATGGTTGACCATAGTCATGATTTGCATGCAGCCTCTTACCAGAGCAGCAGAAGGTGTATGTTGCAGATGAGCTAATATTTTTAGGCTTACGTTTTGCATTCTGTCATCTTTGGAACCTGTACCTACCTTCTGCTACATTGGTGTTTCACGTTTAGTAGACCTAAAACTCTACCTGGATAATCCTTCTGCAGGTTGAACTCTTCTGTGTAAATCATCTGGTAAATTGTTCTTTAGAATCCACTGAAGAATTTATATGCATGGACTTCCGTTTTACATTAAGAGACAATGGGATGCGTGCAGCTTTCCAATTGCTACATATGGTTCTGGAGGTGAACTTTCTGTTAGCTGGTCTTCTTCTGTCCATTATCTTATATTTAGGTTGGCATTGTTTGTTTCGTGTTTCCTTACTACCTCATTTGGCAACACATTCCATTTACTATTCATGCATGCATTTTTAGGATGATAAAAACTATATAAAATATCAACTTTTTTTTAATAAATACTAGTATTAAGTATGAAATTATTTTAAAAAATAATGAAAAAAATAATATTTTATATAGTTTTTATCATCCTAAAAAAACGTATGTGAATAATAAATGACATGTTTTGATGAACAAAGGGAGTAGTATTTTATTTATTGTGAATGCCATGATGGCAAACTATTTGTGGATGAATTGGTATGTTCGGAAGTGAAATACAGTGACTGAGAATGTGAGACTGACTCCAATTTACTCTTCAACAACCTTTTAATACTTTGAACTCACCATCTTTTTATCCTTGCCAAATATAATGAGAGAAAAAGAGTCTTCAAGAATTTATATAATGACTTAGCCTATCTAATAGCTGCGAAACTTGGTCTGCCTGGTCTTCTGTGGCAATCAGATGGTTTAAATATTTTAGGAGGTACGGGGTTGTTTTTCTCCTATAAATGAGGATTGAGGACTTTTAGTAGCTTTTTTTTTCCATAGAACTTTAGTAACTTTGTTAATTTGATCTGGGTGTGATTATTGAGGGATTTAGCTTGAATGAGATCAACATATAACTTGTGTAAGGATTTGTTGGGTTTAGTGGGCGATACAAAACTTTGATAACTTTGTTAGCCCTGAAGTGTAAGTGAGACTCCTTTCTAAAATCAATCGCTGTTTGGTTGGGTAACCTGTTCAGCTTATAACCCAACCTCTACTATAATTTACAGGACTAATAGGTAAGTTCTAATGTTCTCATTGACAGGATGACATGAGCTGCCAAATAGCACATGGACCAACTACCTCTGAGGACATTCTGTTTGTAATTATTTGCTAACTGAATGAGTGATTCCTATTTGTATTCTACTTGTTTTGCCAAATACAGTGCATTCAGAAGATTTATGTGAATATCACATCGTATATATCCTTGCTTCTTTTATCATGAATGATTTTGTTCTTCCGAGGCTAATTATTATATAGTTGTGATATGCAGAATAGCGTCTGGCTGGATGATGCATTTGATAGGGCAAGGCAATTGTATTTGTCATATTACCGGTCAATTCCCAAAAGCTTGGAGCGTTCAACTGCTCATAAGCTAATGCTGGCAATGTTGAATGGGGATGAACGATTTGTTGAGCCAACACCCGAATCATTAGATAAATTAACTCTTCAATCTGTAAAGGATGCAGTGATGAATCAATTTGTAGGGTCAAATATGGAGGTATGTAACCTTACTAATGCTGTATAAACGTGAAGTTAAAGCAAAAATGCTTATTTGCCTTTTTACCTTAGGTTAGCATCGTTGGAGACTTCTCAGAGGAGGAGATAGAATCATGTATTCTTGATTACCTTGGAACAGTGAAGGCAACTGGTCATTCTAAGAATAATCATTTCATTGACCCAATCATATTTCGCCCTTCACCCTCAAATTTGTTGGCTCAGCAGGTAATAAGGGTGCAGTATTCCTGTCATCAAACATCCAGTAGTGCTTGCTTATTTGATTAGAAAAGAAACAGATCTTGTTTGTATAACTATTCACTTGCAACTTCACAGGTTTTCCTGAAGGATACTGATGAGAGAGCATGTGCTTATATTGCCGGTCCTGCTCCCAATCGATGGGGTCTAACTGTGGATGGAAATGACCTTTTTGAGTCTGCTAAAACCATTTTGACGGAGAATAGTGAGACAGATGTGCAAAGTAATGGAAGTGAAAAGGAGATGCAGAGCAAAATTCGCAACCATCCACTTTTCTTCGGCATTACGATGGGCATTTTGGCTGAGATCATAAATTCGAGGTGAAGTAACTGAAGCGTGTATCAATCCAAATATAGTTAGGGATTTGTTGGGATATCTCATGAATGATTACCTCTTCTTCGCTGAATGTGTGCACCTTCACTCCTTTGCAGGCTCTTCACAACAGTGAGGGATTCCCTGGGATTGACATATGATGTATCTTTTGAATTAAACTTGTTTGATCGGATAAATCTTGGTTGGTATGTGATATCTGTAACATCAACGCCAGGAAAGGTATGGAATCATTAGGGTTATATAACATAACATTTCATTCATATATATCCTTTATTAGCCCTAATGTGGGAAAACATCCAGGTACATAAAGCAGTTGATGCATGCAAGAATGTTCTCAGAGGCTTGCATAGCAATAAAATTGCACCAAGGGAGCTGGACAGGGTCAGTATTTCTAATCACTCTTTGCTCCCTAACTTCTCGTGAAATTAGAAGATGGGCGACCTAAATATATTCTAGCTGGAAAACTACTGTCTTTTGTCATGCTCAGATCATGGAGGAGCCAGGAGGGTCGAGGAGATTTAGTTGTATCTTCAGCTCTCTCTGTCTCCGTTGTCTATGATGAGAGGAAATAGTTAGTACTTCCATACATGATGTCCACCAAGATAACTTAGCTTTCAATCTTTTATTGGATTTCATGAAGATGTTTAAAATTTTAGAACAAAGAGGGATATAATAATTAATTATAATCAGATACTGGTACTGATACTGCCAATCTAAGACCTGCAGGAAGATAAAGGGTCTAGAAGAAAATTCTATAATGATCATCATCATTCTATGGGGGCATATGTGATCAATTTTTGCATTTAGCATTTTCTTCTTTTTTTTTAATCATCTTTCTGATAGAAAAAGATAGTAGAGATCATTGTTTACAGTGCCTGAATGTATTAATCTGTGGAAAAATAAATAAATAAATCATGTAATTATAGGCAAAGAGGACTTTGTTGATGAGGCATGAAGCTGAGATCAAGGCAAATGCATATTGGCTTGGGTTAATGGCTCATTTGCAAGCATCTTCTGTCCCGAGAAAGGCAAGTATTTCAACTGCTCATTATATCTCGGTTATCTTTTGGATACACAGAAATCTGTTCCACAAGTCTTTAGCTATTCCCTTGCCATTATGAACGGTTACATGCTTTTTGTGAATAATTTATCTAACATTAGAATTGAAAGTTTATTCTTTTTCTTTTACCCTCCTGTCTTGTTTATCAGGACATATCATGCATAAAAGAATTGACCCACTTATATGAAGCTGCCACCATTGAAGACGTGTATGTTGCATACGAACAGTTGAAGATAGATGATGGATCCTTGTATTCTTGCATCGGAGTAGCTGGTGCTCAAGCTGGAGAAGAAATCTCAGGTAAAGACTAAATATGAGCTTCATGATGCCGCCTATATCCCGATACGGTATGTTTTGGTTTGAATATTAAAGGGACATTGGATGCTCAACTTGGAAGTGTTTTTGTTGTCACAGCAGCTGTGGACGAGGAAGAATCCTACGAAGATCATCATGGACTCACTCCTATTGGACGTGGCTTGTCGACTATGACTCGGCCAACTACATGAACCACCTCAAATCTTGTTGGCACATGAATCGCGCAAGCATTCTATCATTGAGCATCGTAAGGTCCGTTGTTAGAAGCTAAATATCCTTCCCTTTATTTACCAATCTTTCATTTCTATTGCCGCTATCCAGTCGTTAACTTGATCTGGAGCACGCATCTCATGAAACCGTCACAAAAAGTGTGGTGATCAATTTCCTGCGTCCTAAGTTGATCGATCTGTTTTCTGCTGCAGGTGTGCAGAACAAATGTCATTGTGGAGGTGTGTCATTACACGGTGCAGTGCGAGCTATGCTTCGACTTGATTGTGTATGAAAACCGATACCTTGAAGGGGGTATCGGTTGGTTCGATGTGCAGAGGCTCTGTATGTTTAGCCGTAATGAGAATGAGAAGGAACCCAGTGTTCTTGCAAAAATGATAAAGAGAAAGCAACAGCAACTGCCTATTCAACTCCCAAAGCCCATATCTTGTAGAAAATTTCTTGTATTCATTTTTCGTGTATTCATAAATTTCCATTGCCCATTAATAATTTACGTGGGGATAAAACTATATAGATAATACTAATATATTTCATGTATTCTTCTAGTAGGATAATCTAGTTATAAATCATTTTATAGTTCATGTGTTTTAACTTTTAAGAGTTAAATATTTATTCAGACAAAAAAGAATTTTTTCCCAATATAGATTTTCTACCAAATAAAAATCGACTGTAATTAAGTAATATTAAAAAAAAAGTTAAAATAATTTAATTTGGAAAAATCTTTCTCTTAATTAAATTTTGTAAACTATGTTTTGATCATTGTTGTTTGACAAATACTCTCAGAATATTTGGAAAATAATATATAGAGCTCAAATATTATCTTAATGCAAAAAATATATTAGTGTTTCTGACCTAATGCCTTCTGCAGGGGTAGGGGAATAAAATGTTGTAACAAAAGATAGAAACAAAACAAATCAGATCAAACAACATAAAACCGTTGCTGAAACATGAAGACTTGCCACAATGAGATAAATAAGCCAGAAACCGGCAGAGTTGAGAATGTTATGAAATTAGATTTCTATGATGCGTAGGACGATGGAATCCATTAAACAGTGTAGCTACCAAGGGAAATACTACTAATTTGGTTTGTCGCAAGCCCCCAAGGATGTTGAGAAGGTGCCGCTGGAAGGTGAGGGTGGCCTGTAGGGGTAGGGCTGTGATTAGCCAGGTGAGGCGGAGAAGTCTCAGGGAAGATAGAGGCGATCTGTTGAAGAATGGGAAGAGCAGTACGTACGAGGAGCTCCTAGGCACCGTAGGAGACAACGAGTGAGATGGATACGGGAAAATGGTCTCATCAAAGAAGACATGGAGATTGGAGGGCTATATAGAGACGACATGTTGGGACGTGAAAGCGCATGTATCCCTTGTGTTTGGAACCACAACCGATAAAGCCACACAGAAAGGATTGATACTCAAGTTTGCTGGCATTGTAAGGTCGAATAAACGGATAACACGGTCACCCAAAAAGACTTTTCCTATAAAGACATTCGTAAGGACATATATATATACACATATATATATGTACTCCCTCCGTTCCAAAATAAAAATCGTTTTAAGCCAAATATTAAGGGTAATTAATGGTGACAAATTTTCAGTACCATCAAGGCTCATTTGGTACAGCCAAGGCAAATTGGAAAGAGAAAGAGAATGATTTCTTTTTTTTTTTAATTGGAGTGGGGAAGGCAAATTGGAAAGAGAGGTCTGAGTGTCTGACTCATCTGATGAGAGAGAATGGAAATACATGTGGGGTATTGTACGAGCGACATTCATTATGGAACAAGAAAAAAAATTCTAAAACGTCTTTAATTGTGGAACAAATGGAGTAGTTGAGAATAGGCATTAGAATTCGATTATGAAGAAAGATTGATGTATGAAATGCATGTTCCCGATGACAACTGAGCATCTTAGCATGAGCAAGAAGGGCTAAACCTTTTTCGACGTACAATTGTGCGATAATGTCGTTCAACCGCATCACTATGAGATTGAGGGTATGAGGGAAAGAAACTCGATCGATGGAGAATGTCATGTGTTTGGAGATAATGAAAAACATTTTGATACTCACCACCCCAATCAGATTACAGTTGTTTGATTTTAGTTGAGAAGTGTGTTTCAACCAACTTCTAAGACATTTGAAAGGTGGGTAACTCTTGAGATTTTTGAGACAAGATATATATCCAAACAAATTTATTGCAATCATAAAAAAATATAACGCTTACGACTTCCGAGACAATAAATTTATCCAAACAAATTTAGTGCAATCATCAAAAAATATAACATAATATTGATTTGCATTAATAGATGACATTGGTGTTGGACCCCAAATATCCGAAAATACTAAATCGAAAGGTTAAACTAGATTGATGAATGTGTGGCAGAGTAAGACGACGACTCTTACCCAATTAACATGACTCACGAATAGAAGACAGATTATTTGAAGAAACGGGTACCTTAAACTTTGAAACAACACGCTTAAGGGAGGACTCATGGGGATGCCCGAGACGATGATGTTGGGTGGAAAGGCTTATGCACTCGCCTAGGATGACACGAGGAGGTGTGCGAAGATGATACAAGTCATTCTCAACTATTCTTTTTAGGAGTGTTCGACCATGCAAATCCTTCACAATAGAACCAGTGCGATAAAAGTGTATGTAAACATCATTGTCACGGGTTAGCTAGGAAATACTGAGCAAATTCTTTGTAATTTGAGGGACAAATAAAATATTATGTAGTTGAATAAGACAATTATGAGTAGGTAAAACATATTTTCCTAATTTTGCAATGGGTAGGGACAATACCGTTGCCAACCTGAAAACCGCCATTGCCAAAATAGTCAGAGCTTCCTGACATATCACCAAATTCATTGGTGATGTGATTGGTAGCACCTGAATCGACATACCAGGTGAGGTCGACAATAGCCGATGGAAGAATCGTGACATTGTAGACGTTACGCTGCGACAAGCCTCGTCTATTGACACTCGCATTATCACGAGGGCTGCTAGAGGTGAAGCCCTAGTTCTGCGAGGGATGAGGTTGATATGTGGGAGGGAATTTTTCAACATTGAACCTCTAAAAGTAGTTAAGAGCCTCATGATTGGTTCACTTGCATATCTAACACGAACCACGAGTACGATTTGCAAGTTGAGAGCCAAAAGCAACACTCGAATCATGATTGCGACCAGATGAATGCTGATTGTGATAAGAACCCTTGTTGGCAGTGTTGGCGGAGGGTTGCTGATCCTGAATAGATTGTAGAGTTTGATTCTAGTGATCCTCTTCTTGAAGAAGCAGACCAAGAAGTTTTTAAGAAGAGATCGGTCATGACTGCATGTGAAAAGAGGTCTGGAAGGCATTATAGGAGGCATATAATCTATGGATGATGTAAGCCACAAAGTCGTCGTCGAAAACCTTCAAGGTTGTTGGCTACCTTTAGTATGGAGATTATTTTTAGGGGTGGGTGGGATGTGGATTATTTGTTTAAAATAATCATGTTTTGTTTGGCGGATGTAGAATAATTTTATGATAGAATAAAGTGAAAAGATGAAAATGCCCTTTCCTTTTGCCTTCTTTCTCATAGTAACCCTCAACTCCCTCTACAACTCCATCGAGTTTTTGGTAAGAAGCCCAGTACAGGATCTCTCTCATTCCCAACCTTTTCCCAATTCACTGCCCCACTTTTTGGAATTTTGGTACTGTATTTGGGTTGTAAGGGTGTGGTGGGTTCAGGGGCGGAACCTGGATCCACATATTGAAGGGGCCAAAAATAACTATGTTTTTTTTAGAGGATAAACTATAAGAATTTTGTTTTATCCTTTGAGGGGGTTTAAAACCTAGTCATGATAGGAGATTTATCTTTACCTATTTCATTAGTTGGGGACAATTATGAGGACAACACCCTTTTACAAAATCAAAATAAAATAACAAAATTCATCACCGAACCCATTTTTAGAAAAGTTAATCAAACAGAACCAAAAAAAACAGCAAGAAAAGTTAATCAAGAAAAACTTATAAATGAATGCTACTGTGCTATAGAAATTAGAAATCTAGAAGTGAATGCTAGACAAAGAAATCACTTAATTATGAGCTTACGTTCAAAGAAATGAATGCTATTGCAATTACAATCAGTAAAAGCTAAGGAATCAGAGACTACATTGGCAGAACTTCCAAGGCATTCCAGCAGTAATTTTTTGGGTTGTGGGGGCCACAGCCACTTCTGGCCCCATAATAGTTCCGCCACTGGGTGGGTTTTCAATTTTTACATTTTATTCAAATTTAATGAAATTGGGGATTTAGGGGTTGCCATGGTGAGCACATGCGATTTCAGCATCTGATCAGTCGACATGAAGAGGCGGTTGTTGGCAAATCGAACTCGATGACGATTGTTGACGGATTGAACTCGATGGAGAAGAGGTTGTCCATGGTCCTTCTACGTGTCGAACTCGACGACAAAGAGGTGGTTACTGGTGGATCCGTTGGTGAGGCCGAGGTATTGGTTGTCGCTTCCTAGAAGCGATCTTGGTTGCAATGATGTTGCTGACCGAACACTAGAGGAAGGTAAGCGGGTGAAGAAAGGCAAAAAATTTCCATTTCCTTCTTCCACCCCGTCCACACCCGACCCCTAAGGTGGAAGAATCACCCAATATTTTTCAACCCTTCTACCCCCGGAGGTCGAAATCCCCATCCCGCCCTCGGCCCACCTCATCCACCCTCCCCTCAAACAGCCGCGCATGCCTCCCGAAAATTAACTCTCCCCCCACCCCCACCCCTTTCACTCTGCTAGCAAACATGCCCTAAGAGGGTGGAACATCCACTAGTCCTCAAAACCCAATAAGTAAAATCCTCATAGAATCTTATAGGACTCCATGGAAAGTATTTCTTCATTGTCAAGATGAAGTTCTAATTGGCTTGTAAGACATTGATATTATATTAACACTCGTAAAATTTCTTACAACGGAGAAAGGGTTGGTCTGCGTGATTGTTAGACGATAGATTGTGGGACTTTTGGATGATTATTCCCTCAAATGTTATTTTTTTCATTTAGACCATCCACAATAGTTTTGGTTAAAATATGCACATTTGTACAAGATGTGTAAAAATATACATCGCTTTTTAGTATTTTATTTCATTGGTAAAATGTGTATTTTTTACGGGTGATGATATCTTCACCGCTAATTTTTACTATTTCCACCGCTAATCACCGCATAGGTATGCGGTGGTCTTAATCCACTTTTTTCCAGACCCACCGCATATACATGCGGTGGATCCGTTGACCGTATACAAACCCACCGCATAGGTATGCGGTGGGTTATGGCGACGGTATACATGCGTTCAGTTTTTGGGCAATTGAAAACGGTTTGTAGAAGTGGTCCAAAACCGTCGTCATAACCCATCGCATAGGTATGCGGTGGATTACAGCGACGGTTTTGGACCGTTATGGCGACGGTTTTGACTGTTATGGCGACGGTTCAAACCTACCGTATACCTATACGGTGGGTTATAGCGACGGTTTTGAAGTGTTATGGCGACGGTTTTAAACCTGTATACTTCTCGACTCACCGCAATACTATGCGGTTGCCCACCGCATAGGTATGCGGTGAGATCGTTGACCGTCATTAAACCCACCGCATACCTATGCGGTGATTAGCGGTGGAAATAGTAAAAATTAGCGGTGGAGATATCGTTTCCGATTTTTTACACATCATTTAAATACAATTTATTTAAAACAAAAAGAAAAATAAAATCATAAAAAAAATAAACCAATGAAATTGCCTTAATTTTTGTAAAAGTTTATCCACATGAAGAAGATGGTATGCTCAAATTTTTATATCACATGCTCAAATGTATACAGTTAAATACACCCTAAAAATACACATTTGCACATTTACACACAATCATTATGAATGGTCTTAAAAGGTATTTATTCATTATCAATGTGAAGTTCCAATTGGCTTGTAAGGCGCCAATATTATCTTAATACCTATAAACTTTCTTGTGTCACTGTTTTTTTCTGGAAAACAAATCTTCTTCGTCATAAGCGACGACCATATATAGGTAAGTTTAGTAAATGTTTTCTGTTTATTTTCGACCATGAAATGCCTTATCACAAAGTGAGAAGATCATCCCGTTTTTACTCATGTAGATTCTAATAGGCCATCATGGAAGACCTTTCGTGTCAAAGTGAAGTTCTAGTTAACTTGTAAGGCATTGATATTTTCTAGATACCCCTAAAATTTCGCATGTAACTTCGGTTTTTGAAAACAAATCTTCTTCATTAGGAAATATATTGACAACAACCAAGCCTCTTTGATTCTTGTCGCTAACACCACCTTGCACAATCCACAACCACCGAATGTTACTTTTCATGCCACATGTTAGTTTGTGCAAAAAAATAACAAAATTAGGGGAGTGTAATTATGCAAATTGCAAAAGAAAAGGTCTGCTTTTATTATTTTGTTTTGACAATTTTGCTTCCTTGTTAAGAAAAAAAATTTGTGTCTTTGTAAAATACTACGTAGCATGTTACTCCCTCCGTCCAAAAATACATTGTCTTTTAGCATTTTGCACAAGTTTTAATAAAACACATTACTTTTAAAAAAACATCATCATTGCACTAACTTTTTCATAAATTTTACTATTATTTTTTAACAACCACTACACATTTTAACCAATCAAATTATTTTAAAAAGTCAACAACACACAAAACAATACAAATCATTACAACTTTTTACCTAGAAAACCTAAAAGACCATTTATTGTTGGACAAAAATTTACATCTAAAAGTCCATGTATTGTTGGACGGAGGGAGTATTAATTAAAGGTAAAAAAATAATTAGAGATATAAGTGCATTTTTATACACTTCCTTAAAAAATGTGCAAATTTATAAAATGATATTCTTTAATTAATGGAGAGAGTAATGATCATTGGAATATGATTATAACTCATATTGCATAGTTGGTGTCATATTTCACAACATCAAAAATTCGTGCTATTTTCCACAATTTTCCCCAAAGATGGAACACAGTGCAATTTGCCCATTTTTCACAACATTGATCATACGCGAGGGGGGAGGGAGAGGGGTTTAAGGTTGCAGGTAGAAAACCCGATCATCATGGCCGCATCGATTTCACTGTATGGGAGATTTATTGCAAGAGGAAGATCGTAGCGTCGAAAAAGAACCAAAACTTTCGTAAAATGGTGTCAGCATGGACGTGGTTACGCTACATTTCCCATAAGTTCGACTACTCCTGCTGCTTGGCTCTCAGCTACTCCATGGTTGCTTCCTCATCACTTCTAATCCGAGTTTAACTTCCAATTTCTACTTTGTGTGTTTCAGTTTTTCCGTATTGATGCTGTTTGATTCGTTATTGCGATGTCTCTGCTTTGATTTGGGTTGCCAAAAAGTTAGGGTTTTTACCCCTCTTTCAATTTTGAGCTTTACTGTCTTATCTGATTTGCATCAGCCAATGAAAACAAGAGAAATTGAGTGGATTATGCATGCTTAAGGGGACGAACGGCATTATGAATTTGTGATGATTCGATGTTGCAATCATATATGATTTGATTTTGTCCTTGTGGTGCTTACCCTGATACCTGACTGTTAGCATTTGATGTGATGTAGAAACGTTTAGGAGGAGAGGTTTTAAGCAAAGAAGTTGGTGATGCATTATGGAGAAACTTTCTTCATGAGAAGTTAACTTACTTGCACCGGCATAAGGGCAGGGAAATGGCTCCTACAATAGGCGATGGGGGAATGCTTTTGGTTCGCAGAATACCAATTGCACAGCCAATGTAATTCCAGACCATCCTTTTTTCGGAGTATTCACATATAGGGATCATTTGGTTGTCAATTTCGTACTATTCGATGCATATTTGTTGGTTACCATACTGATTTGGAGTCTCCTGTCTATACTCTAGTATCTCTATGGATCTTGTTCTTACCTTTTGATGACAGCATAAAAATCGCATTAAGCCATTGCATTTACTAATACAGTAAAAGATGTTAGCTGGATCATTTTTTTCATATAGGCATAGCATTACTTATGCTTTGATAAAGAACCTCAAATAAGTTTCAATATTTGATAAGATAGCTTGTACTTGTAGTTATGATTTGTATTTCTTTTTACTTTTCTGTCTACGCTCTCTGATAAGAACACTGCAACAGCTATCTTTGTTTCTCATACTCTCCGGACAAGAAGGACCCCTTTGACAGCTTAAAGAGGCGTCTAGTCAAAAGACTAGGTTCTGTTGAGGTGCCTGAAATGGTGTCTATTGGAGATGTTGTGGTCATGAAGGACCCTGACAATCCAGAGAGTCATCTAGTCAGAAGACTAGCAGCCATCGGGGAGTATAAAATGGTGTCTACTGATGAGACAGAGGATCCTTTTTTACTTCAACGTGATCAGTGTTGGGTGTTATCTGACAATGAAGCTTTGAAGCCTAAGGTATCTCTAAGCATCTTTTTTCTTAACATGGAATTATTTAGTGCTCCTTTGATTGAAATTTATGGAAATTGAGAAATGAGTATAATTTGAAATAGGATTTAATTGTTTCTTGCTTAGAGGAGACTCTGTGATTGGTTCCCAAATTTTGAAACCTCATGTCTATTGTCTAATACAGGGAATGAAACCAAAATTTTGAAGCAAAAGAAGAGAGCATGAGATGAGATTAAAATTATGATCTATTATTCAAAAGTGGACAAGATTTCTTTAGGTTCCCTTTCCATTTCTATAAGCTTCAACTGATTGAGCTGTAAATGTTGAAGTGAATTAATGTTGGCAAAATAAACCAACAGTTTGATTTATCAAACTGGCAACGAAGCTAACATAAGTACTCCTAAATGTGTTGTTTTGGAGGGAGTGCAATTAGTAGTAGATGTTGATGCCAACTCCGGTATTAATCTTTGAAGAGACTACAAATTTGTTATGTAGATATGTCCCTACAGACGATTCCAACTCTAATTCTTTTCTTCGATTTTTTAATGCAACAGGAAGCTAAGGACAGCCGAACCTTTGGTCCAGTTCATTTGTCAAACATCATGGGCAGAGTCATATATTGTATGCAGAATGCTGTAGATCATGGTCCCATCCGGAACAGGTGAGCCATCTAGACAAAGTTAGACAACCTCCATCAAACTGCAAATCTGAGCTACTTGAGAAAACTTTTGTCCTGTCTGGTATTTTTCCTTCGGTATCTGATATTGTGTTTTTTTTTTTCCCGGGTTTCTCAGCTCCTTTAGCATGAGAGAGGATGTGCCAGTGCTAAAGGTTGAGCTAGACGTCGACGAGATGGTAAAGAATCACAAGGATTCACCTTGAACGGACCCTTCCTCTCCCATTCAACCGAGTCACTGAGACAGTAAAGGAACGAATTAGTACTAGTTTCCTCCATGGGTTTTGGGCTCTTCTCGTGGCAGTTGTGATGTTCCCTGAATGTGTTTATCACTACTTTGCTCTATCGGAGTATATGGTATATTTGAGGGTAGTTAGATACTGATATGGAGACTAACCACCTAGCTGTTTAGTCACGTTTTCAAAATTAACTCGTAACAGGAAATTTGCAAGCCATTGGTAGTACTGTTGGGCTAACTTTTGGGGGTTCAGGTCATCGCTGGGTCAGGTTATTTTAGGGGTCATTGCTGAAAAGAGTGCTATCTTTCGTCTCTCCTTTCTACTTTTTTCGTTTGTCGTTGTGGAGTCTTGGCCATCTTTGATTGCCTAGGAAACACCCTCTTAACCTAGTCGGGGAAAGAGTGCCTACAACTCGACCCCTCAGACCCTGCTATGAGGTGGATTGACGGTGAAAATGGTTATACTACCACTCGTCCCGTAGGGGTAATTACTTAATTGCTTTATTCACATTATTCATCACTTGTGAGAACTTTTATCCTCGTCCATCCCAACAAAAATTCAAAAGGAAAAAAAAATCTTAATAACACTACATAACAAATTCAACAAATCAACCACGAAATCTTCTTACTATTTGATGTTAACCTAATGCAAATGCATAGCAAATTATATGCATTCACAAACTTATTTTATAGTCACCATCAATATTTCACTATAAAATGTTGAGACTGGTATAATAAGAGCAACTCTAACCACTCCTGTAAATTTAGAAGATGGTGACAAAAACTCTAAAATTTAATTCTCCTCACTATCAATGCAGATTCATTAAAATTTATCAACAATTGGACAGGTTTATTCTATTTATAGGAAAATTTAAGAGTTTTTGTTATAATTAAATTAAATTGGATGTTTTGTTAAAATTAACTCGATGTTTAATTTGAACACGTTAATTTTAAGTTATGTTAAAAACTCATTTTATACATAAATGTTAAATTTATACTAGTTCATGTTTTAAGTTATGTTAAGCTTAAATGTTAAACTTCATGTTCAACTTAAACTTGTTAACTTTTTTTTTTTTTTTTCATTCAAAATTCATGTTCATCTAGTCATATGAAATTATTTCACAATTTGCATAAAGTTGTAAGGATAGCTAAAATTAAAATTGTTTTAAATAATGAGTATATATATATATATATATTATGTAATGAATGCAAAATTTTGTAAAATAGAGATGTTGTCTATTAGAATTGATTTTTTTTTTTGGAGATTTTGATATTTGTTTCTCTATTTTAAAGAATTCTTAGAAAAGTTGTTGAAGATGCTCTAATAAGCAAAAAAATAATACTAGTTACAAAATAACCTGATTAAACACAGTGTCAAATGATATTTACAAAAGGATTAAAGGATACTTCAAAGATGGAAGTTTTTCAACATCCCAAAAATCATCAAACATCACAAAAATAATGTATAAGACAATTTTTTTGAAAAAATAGTATTTTACCCTTTTTTTAGATACTACTCCCTCCGTAACGCAATATTTGTCCATTTGGCCACTTTTATTTGTAACAAAATATTTGTCCATTTGAACCTAATTAATGACAAAATTTTCTATTTTTATCCATTCATCTCATTAATTGTATTTGATTTCCAAGAAATTCTATTAATACTCCAACTTCCCATACTATTCTTTTTTTTTCATTGGTCCATTTTTTTTCCACATTATTTATTTGCTAAATTTTTAATTATTCTACTTTCTAATTGTAGCTTTCTTAAGAAGTGTGAAAACCACCAAATGGACAAATATTGCGTTACGGAGGGAGTACTCTGTATTAAAAAAAAAAAAAAAGGTTTTTGAGTTGCTACTTGAAAGAAAAATAAATTTATGAGTGATTTTCTTTAATTTCTTATTTTAGGGGGTGGTTTTGTGAGAACTCCCTTAATTTTCATATTTAAAGGTTGCTGTTGCAAGGTACTCCGTAGAAAAGAGCGATCATGGTGCGGCAGCATCAATTTCATGGTATAGGTGTGGGAGATAAACTGGAAGTAGAAGGTCGTTTGGGAGGGAGAAAAATCCATCTTTTTATTTTGGTCTGAAAAAATCCATTCTTTTGTAAAATGGTGTCGCTATCGACGCGCTTCCGCTACTTTTGCCATAAGATGGACTACTCCATGGCTATCGCCTTGAAGGAGTTGAAGGTACATTGCTTCCTCAGCACTTCTGATACGGGTTTGATCACCGATTTATGCTCCAATTTTTCCTTCTTGATGATGTTTAAATCGATGTTGCAATGTCTCTGCGTTGATTTTGGTTGCGGAAAAAGTTAGGGTTTTTTCCCCTTCTTCAATTAGGAAAACCCCCCTTTGGTTCGAT
Source organism: Persicaria tinctoria (assembly GCA_037127255.1). NCBI lineage: Eukaryota > Viridiplantae > Streptophyta > Magnoliopsida > Caryophyllales > Polygonaceae > Persicaria > Persicaria tinctoria. Next base: position 20,445,595 of record JBANSL010000006.1, read on the forward strand.
GTTCTTCTTTCCAAGGCGAGAACTTTGATTTGGGTTTTACGAAAACAAGAGAAACTGATCAGGTTTATGAATTTGTGATAGTTCTGTGATCCAACAATATATGATATTGACCCTAATGATTATTTATGTGGATCTACCTGACTTTCAGCATTTGATGTGTTGTAGAATTGTTCGAGAGGACAGATTTCAAAGGAAGAAGTACGTAGCAGATTATGGAGGAACCTTTGTTATGGGAAGTTAACATACTTGTACCGGCATAAGGGCGGAGAAATGGCCCCTACAGTAGGGAATGGTGGTGGAACTCTCTTAGTTCGCAGAATACCGATTCCAGAGCCATTGTAATGCTGGACCATCCTTTTTCGGAATGTTCACATTCATCATGAGAAAATTTAATTCTCGTTAGCACATCATTTGCGTGTCGATTTCATATTATTGGATGCACAGAACTACAATAATTCTAACAGTGTGTTTTGTCTTACTCGGATCTTATTCTTACCTTTTAATGAGAGGCTAAAAATCACATTAAGCCACTGCATTTACTAGTACAGTAACAGAAGTTAGCTAAATCCATTGTTAAATATATATTGTCTCATGCTTTGATATAGAACCAAAAGGGTGGTAGCAGCTTAGGGCTGATTAGTCTTGTGAATGTTGTTCCCACTTGGAAATTTGGATTATTCATGAATCTATAGAGGTTGAAAATGAAGTCTTGCAATTTAGCATTGTATGAGGATTCTCATTTTGAGTAAACATTTTATAAGGTAGCTTGTAGTTCTGGTTATGTTTTGTTTCCCTTTTCGATTTCTGTTTACGTTTTCTGATAAGAAAACTGCAACAGCCATGTTTCTATTGGACACGGTGTGATCACAAGGGATTCCCTTAACGACTCAGAGGGTCATAGAATGATGTATTTGGGGGATGAAATGGTGTCTGTTGGAGACATTGTGCTCGTGAAGGATCCCGACAACTCAAAGAGTCATCTAGTTAGAAGACTAGCTGCCGTTGGGGGGTATGAAATGGTCTCTGCTGATGAAAGGGAGGATCCTTTTGTTCTTCAACAAGATGAGTGTTGGGTTTTATCTGACAATGACACATTGACGCCTAAGGTATCTCTAAGCATCTTCTTCTTTACATGGAATTCTTTATTGCTCATTTGGTTGAAACTTATGAAAACGGAGAATTAAGTTAGTATAACTTGAAATAGGATTTAATAGGTTCTTGTACAAGTGCTTAATTGTTTGCAAGTATAAAGGTGAGTGGGAGTGAATGATTCCCTCATTTTGAAACTTTATGCCTAATGTCTAATATGGGGAATGAATTGGAAGGAAAATGAAAGAACATGAGCCGAGATTCAAATTTTGTGAACAATAATTCAAAAGTGAACTAGATTGGCTTTCTTTCCCTTTCCATTTTCATAATATTTAACCACATGAACCCTTAATGTTGAATTGAATTAAATTTGCATGTCTGTTTATCATTATATATAAATCAGTTATGTGATACTTGGCAAAATAAAAGCATCAATACTAATGATCAAATTGGCAATGGAGTTAAACTAAAAACACTTGCATATTTTGTGTAGGAGAGAATGCAAAATTTTCAAAGATGTATTAAATCTTTGAAGAGACTAAGAATTTGTTGTGTTTTTTTAATGCAACAGGAAGCTAAGGACAGCCGAACCTTTGGTCCAGTACCGAAGATCATGGTCCCGTGCAGAACAGGTGAGCCATCATGACAACCTCCACCTAAGCGCATATTTGAGCACTTAGACCATTGTTTCCTTAGACTGAAAACTAAATTTGTGCAAAGTAAATCTGCCAACCATCCACTAAAACGCGTGGTGAGTATATTTTTTTTCATCGATAACTGAAATTCTTCATTCTCGGGTTCCTCAGTGACTTGAGCATGGAAGAGGATGCACCAGTGCTAGAGGTTGAGCTAGACGTCAAAGAGATGGCAAAGAATCTCAAGAAATCACCTTGAACCCTTCCTTAACCGTACAACTGAGACGACGAAGGTAGAGATTACTAGATTAGCACTAGATCTTTGGATGTGTTTATCACAACTTTGCTCTATTTCTAAATTCTATACGGAGTAGTATATTTTTGTGTAGTTAGGCTGACTGATAGTCCATTTCTAAATTCTATAACTAGCTAGGTCTGATTTAGGTCAAAATCCATAAAATCAAGAAGTTCCTTCCATCTTAGGCTTGGTAAGTGATAGACTATATACATTGATTTTCTTCTACGAAACATTTATATGATGAAGCTCAGCTGATGCTTCTAGAATCTAAGATTGATCCATGCTTCAGTTCGAGTATTTATCTTCTAAAAATGGGGCATAACTTCCCTCAATTGGTGGTAATGAAAGCCGACGGGAATGGCCTATAGAACGAGAGATGGAGTTTTTAGTTTCAAATGGCAAGGATAGGGGAAGGGAGACTGTTAATTCTCTTCTGAAGCTGTTGAAAACACCAGGTTGAGCAAGGGAGCAAGACACTTAGCGCTGTTAGCGGTGGAAATGGGAGTTTCGTTGAGGTCAATTCGGAAGACGAATGCAGAATCAACTTCTCTAATTTTTTATTACAAGTAAAAATTCGAGAAATCAGGCAACAAACTTGATCATCGAGTGGTCTATGGATCAACAAACGGACTAACCGTCATGAAACATTACAGTAGAAAAACAAAATTGAAATGAAAGGTGCAACAATCAGTTGCACATAATATAGTAAAAGACAGAAATTAAGCAAAACAAAGACCATTAAGTCGAGAAGACAAACGAAGAACAAAGCCAAGCAGTTGTACAATCATTAGGCTATATAATTATTATATCTGAGATTTTTGATGTTGTAATAACTGCAATTGTAATTTTAAAGGAAGGGAGAAGACAGAAGTGCATGTTGAATTCAAAGTTGAATACTGTAGCAAGAGGGAAAGAAGAAAAGAGAAAGAATCAAAGGGTGTTACCTAGGGGTGGAATTGGTACATTACGAATTCATTTTTCCGTTTACCATGTACCAACCAATTTAAATTGGTAATCGTAAAACCCCTACCATTACCGACCACCGAAGGGGTTGTACCAACTTAATTGGTTACCAATTAAGTTGGTTGGTACGTGTTGGTAATGATAATTTACCAACTTTCGAGTGTTGAGAAAAAACATGCAAATATAATACAACTTAATTAAAACGTATAAATTATTCCAATGCTTAGGTTTTCGTCCGAACCGACTATATTTGAGGACGAAAGCAACATAAAATTTTGAAGTTATTACAAAGTGTTTAAACACTAAAGCAAAAGCAACATAGTAGTATGAAGGTATTATTCCGACTAACTGTATAAGTTTTCGTCTTAATCGAGGCCGAGTTAGTATTCCTCCCTTGATTAAAAACATTTTCTGAAGAAAAAAAGTTATAAAAATAAATAAAAAAGTTAAAAACTTAAAACAATTACAAAATAAATTAAAAAAATAAAAATAAAACTAGATATAATTGGTTTGGTAGGAATTGGTTGGTATTACCGTACCAACCTATTTGAAATTGGTTGGTAATGGTAATACCAACTTTTCCATTCTCATTACCGTTACCGTACCAAGTTTTGGAACTTGGTTCGGTATACCGAACCAATTATATTGGTAACCAATATAATTGGTTACCAATTATGTTGGTTCGGTTGGTACATGTTGGTTCGGTTTTCATGGTAATTTTTACCCAGCCCTAGTGTTACCTGTGTGGTTGTCCTCCCAAATAGTTGCATCTATCCAATCTTGTCCTTTAATTTAAGGAAAAAGCTCATGTGGTGTGTAGTAGTGTTTGGACCATTTCAACTTGACCGACTTTTACCCTTTATTTATTTATTTATTACAATAGACAAGAATTATGAACGATTACACAAATTGTAATCTGACTCCTTGATCATCCTTAAGAATAATGATAATATTTTACCCTTTCTTAATGCCGACTTTTTATGCTTTCAAGTTTTCATTTTTTAATATGGACAAGGTTATATGTATTGAAAACATGTGTTATATATATTTATATAAACGGATTTTAGATTTGTTTGAATCTCAACCTGATACAGATCCAATATTAAATGTGTATGGCATTAAAAAAGTAACGAATGGATTCTTAATTAATTCATTCAATACAAGAAACGGATTATAAATCCATTTCGTCTGAGTGCATATACCACCCAATATATAGGTACTATATATAACAAAAATAACCAGTCTATAATACTATTCGTAGGTGTACATCTAACCAGTCTAATTTTTACTCTTAACAAAAATAAAAATTGGTAGGCCTACCGTGTTCTTTAACTTTTTTGGGGATACAAACTACAATAGACAACACTTTTTTCCTCCCAAATTCCTAATGAATAAAGTTGGGTTTGTATAAGAAAAAGAAATTTGCTCCCCAAAAATCAGTCATTACCCACTTTAAACCCAATTAAGATCTCCTATATCACTATATATTACACTTCCTACAACACAAAAATGTTGTAACATTTATTTAACTTTAAAAATGTACAATTTCAAAATATAATAGGCTCTCATCAACTTTATATACATTCTCTCAAGTTGCTATTCGTCATATTTTTAGTGATTTTAATATTGTGGCTGACATGATTGCACGTCTAGCCTACATGGTTTCTGTCGATGATAGCTTCACTGATGATCCAGATTTTTGTGTTCTCATCCGCTCGGACGTGTTAGAAAAAAAGTCGGATCGTCGACGTGTTTCCTAATCCTTATCTGCTTCCCAAAAAAAAAAAAATTCACTTATTCAATGGAAATTCAGGTACTTGGAATTTTAGACTTTTTTGTGGTCTTTATATTGCTTGCGAGACATGCTATAGGAAAGTTATTCTTCATATATGAATTTGCATTGCAACTTGTTCTTTAACAATGAAGGGGTTGACAGACTTAATTCTTTGACCAAGAGGATTTTCTAAATCAACGTTCCTATTAAGAATAACTTATTTATAAAAAAAAAATTGAAAAAAATAATCAAACTCCTAATATAGTGAGTAAGACTGTTAAAGTCGGCCGATTCCCATGGGTCAAGACAAGTTGGAATGAAGTTATGTGCATGCCCATATACCGGAAATACGAACAACACATAGACCCAACTAGTATTGTCCAATCGGCCTGGATCGGATTAAACCAGACCGAAATTTTCGATCCGGTCCAAAACCGGTGGATCGAAATTTTAGAAATCTTGTACCGTGAATTGGACCGGGACCACAATATATGGTCTTGGTTTTCCGGTCCACGGATAAGTTGGACCAGTTTAAAAATTGAATGGATTAAAAATAATTAAATGGATTAAAAAATATTTTTAATATTTTTAAAGTGATTTATTAAATGTGAAAATAGATTTAAGTAAATTATTCTTACTAATACATGAATAAAAAATAATTTATAATATTTTTCATTTGGTCACTTTATTTTTATTTAAAAAAATACACACATTCCGGTCCTAATGTCTAAGACCGGAAATTCCGATCTGGTCCCGCGATCTTGAACCGAAAACCGGAATTTCAATTTTTAGAGACCGGGCTTTTATATTTTCAGTCTGACCCAAGACCGAAAATTCTGGTATGATCTCGGCCCGGTCCCAATTTTGAACATCCCTTAACCCAACGAGGTTCCATCTCAACACCATTTAAAAATGAGAGAAGTAACCCACTAATCTGACATATTTTTCAAGACATCTCAATATTTTAAATGTGGGACAACCCATATTAACAAGTACTTATATGAATTGATAAAAGCAACAATCATGAAAAAATCACATATATGTTCTTAAATACCCTATTTGAATGTGACAATATAATGTACTTAATTTCGACAATGTCGGGATATCTTAGGAGTCTAAGCAACTTAACTTCATGAAGGATTCAAATTGCATAAACACCTTCAACCTTTCCTTGCCCAAATCTGTGTCGATTTCGGTTTCTTTTGATCTTCCCAGCATGCCCCTTGTCGAGTCTGGATCCTCTCCTAATAGAAATTGCCTAATAATTTACTAATAAGTCCATCTCAACCGTTTAATCAAATTAGCGGTGAAGATTATAAATGCTCTCTCGCATAGCCCGAGTGCTGCTTGAAAGTATTGGTACACTATAACGTTGATTTACATTTGTTAGTAAGCTAATATTGTTCAGATTTGCCTCGCATTTGAAAATATTTATATAATGTTGTAATTTGCCATATTTTTTAGTTCGATTTCGGAGAGAAAACGAATTTGAGATGATAGGCCCGCTTGGCCCGGTGGGCGGCCGGGCCGGCAAAGAGGGCGGGTTTGGACAAGGCACTAGGCCCAAATACCGGACCTGTCCCAAGCCCGGCCCGATGTAATTTGCTGAAATTTTGGTTGAGGCGCAACCTAAGCCCACCCGGCCCATGCTCAGGTCTATTTTTATTTTAATGGATTAAAATAATATTGTTTAATTTCAATTTCAATTTAAAATGAATATAACATCTTGGTTTGATACTCTCGAAGTAAATTGTAGTATCAAATTAAGATGAGTAAAATATAAATGTACCATGGTTTATTAAAATACATTTTTTTAAATGAATATGTGTTTAATTTTTAAACTTTCATACAAACTTTTATCCAAATATTAAATTTAGGCTTATAATATATTCTCTGACAGTGCCTCGATCACGTATAACGTAATGTTGCAATGAAGATTTTTAGTTCATAATCATATTTCATTTTGTAATTCATTTCCTTATTACCCCTTATTTTAAAATTATTATTTTTCCTGATAAATGAGGATGTATTTTAATAGCTTTCATAATGAGGAAAAAAATGCATTACAAAATAAACTATGATGATGACTAACTCATCCTCATTGCCAACCGGTGATGATGATTGATGAGTTGTGTTTGGGGGTGGGGGGTGGGGGGGGGGGGGGGGGGGGGGGGATGGATGTAAAATGTAAATCATGTAAGCAAAAAGTATATCACCAACTCTCTAAAAGAGAAATAGGGTTCTCTTTTATGTGGCACTCATATCTCCTCCATAGTTTGAAAGGGAAAGAAAACCAAACAAAGGTTGAACCGTTGAAGTAAAGGCTTATATCAATCCCCCCTCCCCCCAACAATAATCTTCATTTCAACATCTATGGATATATCATATATAATTAAAAAAAAAGGTTTACCGCAAAATCCAACAAAATCACTCTTTTGTTTGGTTCCTTAACCAAAGTAATCAATTTTTCTTTTTTGGGGGGTTTTTGGGGGTCAGGAAGGGGACCCCAAAATGCACCATTATTTCCTCCCTGGGCTTTGGGCAAATTCATTTTACTCCTCCCGGCACCTGAAATTTTCAGTGGAGCGTTGTAAACAAGGTAGGGCGTGGAGGATTTAGCTGAAATTTTGAACATTTTGGGTGCAGTCGGAGAGTTTTATATGACCTTTTCAACCCAATTTTATCCTCCGGGGAGTTGCAACCTTTTGCGGCCGTTCATCTGTTGATTGAAATTTGAACTTCACCTTGTTCAAGATTGAACCTTTCCAGGTATAGTCTCCTGATTTTGCTGTTTGTAAGTTAGTGATCAAGGTGCTTTGTTGTTTTTATTTGACTTTTTTGTTCTCTGTTTGTGAATTTGGGGAGCTTGGTGGGTTATTTCCTACTCCGTATCATCCTCAGATTTTTTCAATTTGGGAAGCTTAAAGGTGCTTTCTTTTTTCTAGGTTTGATGTGGGTATTTCTCAATTCTAATTAGTACTTGGGAGGTTTTCTCTATGTGATTCTTGTTTTGACTTTTGGGAGTTTTTTTTTTTTTTTTTTTGTCTGTTGTGTTTGAGGTGATTTTGGAGATACTGAAAGAATATTGTAATTAACTATTTCTGGGATTCTACGAAGGAAGGAAGGAATTTTGGGGGTTTAAACATTTACTGCCTTTGTCAGTGGAGGCACTCAATCTGACAATTTTGCTTCATTTAAGTCTGCCTAGAGACCTTCTAGGGATTCCACAGATGAAATTAACCACATGGGTTAGGGTTTTGATATTCATTCCTTGGCCATTTGAATTGAACAACACCAAGCTTCCCAAGATTTTTGTTTGCTGCATTAGAGAGGAAGCCTAGAAAAAAAAAGAGTGTTTTGCATATGAAGTACTAGAAAGAAACAAGCTTTGCATATCTGGTTCCCTGATAGAAGGGATGCTATTAGTAATTGAGCTTCTCACCGAGAAATTCGGTTGCAAAAACCTTGGGTCTTACTCTTACAGTTGTAGGTAGCGATCGTAGGCATCATTTAACACAATTGGTTTTGTAATGTTAATGTAGTTCATTCTGGATGTTTCTCTGGGAGATATCCTATCCCTCCTGGATTTTTAGAATCTAACGTATCTCTGTTGCAACCTCCAGTTCCTGATTTCTGTTAAAGTCTTGTATTCATGTATTTGATGTCATCTATTGATTGTAGGCTTGCAGCATCAATAAATTGTGCTTTTGTAATTGGTTAATGAAGCAGGGTTTATGGAGACTGAGCCTGCAAGATGTTTAATCAACAGCATTTCTCGGTTTATACATCTAGTTTCATGCCAAACATTAAAATTAATCCCTACTCATAGGGGTTTTGAGACTACAGCTGTGTTGATGAAACAGTTGAAGCCCTTTCTTGATGAAATCATTGATGAAAAGATAAGCCCTGATGAAACGTTGCTGAAAGAATGCGAGCAGCTAGATATTGACATTAATGAGGCTAGAGAATGCTTGGAGAGGGGATCCCTGGAAGCAAGCAAGATCTTATCTGTGAGTATACGCAATGCTAATAATAATGTCTTGAAAGATACAGTGTCATTGAAATTCTACCTCTCTTTCGCTCATCCGTGAGTATACAAAGCTCAATTTGTATGTTATCAAAGCACTTCACTTCTTGATGATCTCAAATATATTTCAGGTTTGGCAGAGTGAGCTAGCAGAGAGCAAAATAAGAGGTTCTTCGCTTGAGATCTGCCGTATATTATGTAGATTGCTGCGAGCATCACCGTCTTCTTCTACTTTAGCTGGTGTGCAAGTATGCAGAGACCTAATGGTAGTTTTGAGATAAACTCCTTTGGATCCATTTTTCTATTGAATTATCATGCTGCTCTTTGATTTCTTTTCGCGTTTGGTTAGTATCACTAACTATAGGTAAACGTTTTCAGAAATTCATCCAGGAGCTTCAAAATTGGCAACCAAACAGAATCTCGAGACATTTCGAACAGGCTTTGAGGGATCAAAGTGACAACTCAGTCTCCCAGGCTGAAGACTTTGCAGAAATCATAGAGTTTCTTGGTCTGACGTCGAACCAAGAGTTGCTTAAAGAGAGGATTTCCATTGAAAAAGAGAGGATGGAAGCTCAATCCAATGGGAATAAAGAAGAGGCTAATCAGATCTATCAAGCAACGGATCTCATTTCCCATATTCGCGATTACATGCTGCAAAGTGGATGCTTTGATTCTGGCTATGGTTTCTCTGTCCCATCGTACTTCCGCTGCCCCTTATCTTTGGAGCTCATGTTGGATCCCGTGATCGTGGCTTCTGGCCAAACATTTGAGAGGGCTTGCATCCAGAAATGGATTGATCATGGCTTGAATATTTGCCCTTCGACAGGCGAACCTCTGTCACACACCAATTTTATACCGAATTACACCATCAAAGCCATGATGGTAACCTGGTTCAAAGAAAACAACCATGAGCTTCCGACTAAACCCGAGGATGCCCTCTCCCCTGCTGCTCCTATAGCAAATCATGGGTCTGGTGAAGAAAGTCCACTTGGTTCGCATCACAGCAGTAATTCCAGTGCACGTCTGTCTACTGAGCTCAGGGATGCATGTGGATGTCAAGAAACTGATGATCCTTTTGGATTCGACAAGGAAGAATCCAGTGTCTCGCAGAGTAGGGAGATTAAGAGCGCCTGTTCTCCTGAGCATTCATATGCCCACAGCAGGACCCCATCAGCTTCGAGTGTCATCTCAAGCTATGACTGTCCCCAGGCAGCAACTGAGATTTCGCAGGCATCAGACAGGATTGACAGTGTTCCAATCTACAACATGGGATCAAGCACAGAGATGTCGGAGAGTCAGAACAGTAACTACCCTCTGACATACTCCTTTCAATCATCCGACATTGGATCTGATGAGACTACTACATGTTCTTATGTTGAAAAACTTGTTGAAGATTTGAAGAGCCAATCGGTTGAAGCGCAAACTGCAGCTGCCTTTGAGCTTCGCTTACTTGCAAAGAACAACATGGAAAATCGCGCCATCATCAGAAAATCTGGTGCCATTGCCCCATTGAATGCACTTCTGTACTCCAAAGTAAAGGTGATCCAGGAGCATGCAGTTACAGCCCTGTTGAACTTATCAATCAATGAAGAGAACAAATCCGTGATTGCAACAGCTGGAGTTGTAGAGTCACTAATACACGTGCTTAAGTCCGGGAACGATGCAGCCAAGGAAAATGCCGCGGCTGCTCTCTTCAGCCTGGCCGTTGTTGAAGAAAACAAGATCAAGATCGGACGCTCAGGAGCTGTTAAAGCATTGGTCATCCTCTTAGGAACAGGGAGCATCAGAGGTAAAAAGGACGCGGTAGCAGCCCTGTTCAACCTGTCAATCTGCCATGAAAATAAAGCACGCATCGTCCAGGCTGGCGCCGTGAAGCATCTGGTAGAGCTGCTGGACCAGGTTTCGGGGTTGGTTGACAAGGCTATTGCCCTTCTTTCGAATCTGGCAACGGTTTCAGAGGGTCAATCGGCTATTGTCCGGGAAGGTGGGATCCCCATGATCATTGAGATTCTTGATTGGGGATCGAAAAGGGGAAAGGAGAATGCCGCCTTCACGTTGCTGCAGCTGAGTCTACATAGCGAAAAGTTTTGCGCCATGGTCATTGAAGAAGGAGTTGTCCCACCTCTCGTTGCGCTTTCTCAAACCGGCACTCCAAGAGCAAGGGAGAAAGTATGCTATATGACCCTTTTCATCATCTTGTTCTTATTTCATCACTCACTATAATTATTGGGGCTTGTTTGGTTAGTATAATTCCAGGTTCGGGTCGGAATAAGAAATCAGGTTGAAATGGTAATACCTCTACTATATAGATAGTTGGTGTTTGGGGCCTCATTCCCAACCTGATTTCTAAATCTGATACCCTCCCTACCAACCAAGCCCTTCGAATCGTAATGATCAATGCTTCACTGGGCTAATGCTTTGCGCATTACTTTGCAGGCGCAGCAGCTGCTAAGTCACTTCCGTAGTCAGCGTGAAACTGCTACCAGCGGCAAGAGGAAAATCACCAAGTACTAAAGAGTCGGTAGCTTCGGTTGTGGAACAAGATAGATGTCTCATTACTCGCGGTTTATACTCTTATATTGACTCCCGTTGCTACAATTTGGACTTAGGTTTTGAAGTGAATTTTGGTGCAGTTGGAGTGGAAATAGACAGAACTGTATAGTCAGGCTTTTCCTGCACAGTTTTTAGCCTCTGGGCAAGCATTTTATCTGTGATTATTTCATGAGCTGTGCTTCAGCATCAGGTCTGTGTGTATATAGTAAGTTACAAAGTGTTTTTATTTCGAGTCAATTCAGTGTATTTAGTAACTTTTAAACGTTAAAACTTTGCGTTAGGAGTGTTCGATTGGTGGGTTTTGTTGTTGTTAGTAGTCACCTCCTAAGAGCATCTTTAACCATGATATCAGTATTATAACTTATTTTTTTTCTCATTCACCTCATTTTAACGTTTGGTACTCCACAATCATGGTAACATAAGTATTTTATTCCAATTTTTGCATCAAAATTATTTTTTCCAATTTTTTTTGGTAAGTAAAAATCAAATATGACCCAGACCCACTAGGACTCACTTTTTCTTTTGAGTTCTTTCAAAAATTATGATTTTTTTCTTATATTTTTTTTAATTGATATGGTATTTGGAGTACCACCATTAAAGATGCTCTAACGGCTATGCCTTTGTTTCTTACATGTCCTCTTGGATTTATTCAGTGAAGATCTCCTTATACTCAGTACAGTATTATCCAACACACTAGTTGTATTAATTATTCTGTTTATAATTTAATTCTGATTTTTTAAATTTATGTTTCTTACATTTACATGTTTATAAACTTTTATCATAAAAATTCATATTTTGAAAAGATATAAAAATGAATTTTTTATATAAGCGGTGTTTCTCACAAAAATAATTGATCTTTTAATTGTATATAATTTTTTAGTAATATTTTTTATGATAAAAGTTTATTAATATGTAAGTATAGGTGTATTAAATATAACTATAATTTTTCAAAAAGTTAAATTATGCATGAAATAATTAAGTGATATATCGAGTGTTACACATATGATCTTCGTTGGGATTTATTGTGTGATCATAACATGTTCAACACCTCCTCAATTTTAGGAATTTTTGAAGTTATATTTAACATATTTCTTGTCTCATTCTTCAAAATAGGTAGCATTAAAAAAAATTAGAAAAGATTATCCAAATTTATATTATTCTCCAATACACAAATGATTCTTCATCTTCGGAATAGAAAAGTTGTTAGAGTTGGAGCAAAAAATTTTGGTGAATAGGTGGATATCGTGGTCGTAGTAGTTCACTAGACTTCAGCTTTTTCAGTGATATTGATGGGCACCATGAACTCAATGTGATCGAGGTTTGAGAATCGAGGAGGATTTGACTTGATATCCTTTGCGATCAATCAATATTTTTTTAAAAAAAGGTATTTGTTCCTTAAAACCAAATGGTTGTCGCAAAATCTCTTTTGATAAAAGAAAAAGGCACACTTGAGTTCCTTTTCTAGAGAGCTTCAAGCAAACGAGTGACAAAAGTTCGTGTTTTGTTCTTTCAAGTGACCTAGATTGGAACCAAAGCTTATATAGTTGTGGTTTTCCATCAAGGCGGATTTTCTACACCTAGGGTTGGAGGATAGTTGTTATAGATAATGATAAGGCAAATCGCCCGTTAGCGCTCTCAACTGCCATAGGCCCATAACTATCTCTCATCGCTTCCAACTTGATGAGGACAAGACAAATAGGGTGTGTTTGGATTTTAAATGCATTATGTTTAGGGAAATTTATAGAAAATCACCCGTTAAATATAGTCTTTTACACTTAATTACCCATTAAATACAAAATTACAGAAAACCACCCATTAAATGGGTTTTGTTTTCAAATCACCACCCGTTATATATTTCTATTAGAGTTTGTCAAATATATATGATATTACAATATTTTAAGTTTTATATTTAAATTAAAATCTCAAATAGATTTAAAAATCTATTTGACTAAATTTTTTTAAAATATTTTTTAAAAAACTTGATGTATATATGAACAAATTTGTTCTGTTTTATTCCAATTTTTTTTAGATTTTATAGATTTCTTTTTAATCAAAATTAAAATAAGTTTATAAGTTATTAGCATTGTTTAAATTTAATAATATTTTTCATAATAATAATAATAATTAATTTCTCATTTTAATTTCATATTTGTAAACCCCTACACTATACTAAAAATGAGAAAAAATCTATATATTTGTTTAAAAAATATTTTCCAGTCTTAAATATATTTTTCTTAAAAATATTTTTTAATATAATGTATCTTTATGAAAGTTTGTTTGAATTTTTAAATAAAATTAAATAATATTTTCCACATTTAGAAACTCCGCCCTCCAAATAATTTTAAATTTTTTACACGCTTTTTGCCCCTAATATATTAATATAATTTTTTTTATCTCTACCATAAATATAATTTAAATATTCAAGCTTAAACTTTAAATTTTAAGTATAAAATATGAAAATATGTTATATTTAATCGAATTCTAATGGAAACATGTGGTGGGTGGTAATTTGAAAACAAAATCTATTTAATGGGTGGTTTTCTGTAATTTTGTATTTAACGGGCATTTAAGTGTAAAAGGGTATATTTAACGGGTGGTTTTCTGTAAATTTCCCTTATGTTTATAATGTAAAATGATAAGACGGTGTTTAATTAATCCAATTTTTAAGGTGTTTAAACTACAATATTTTTGGATTCTACGATTTATTAATTATAATGCAATTATTTTATCTCGATTTATGTGATTATTTGGTTTAATAACGTTTTTACCTCGATTTTTATTTTGATTAATGCTCACACATAAAAGGATGTAAAATTATATTTCAATGTAATTATTTTACCTCCTCTTACATAATTGTTTCTTTCTGTTTCCCTTTTGTTTATAGGCCAACCCACAAGGCCACAAGAGGCTTTTATGAGCTGATTTTTTTTTTTTGGCCTCTATTTTACCTCCTTAACGGGACCAAAAATGGACCGATCTCAACGGGCCTTGACAAGGGGCTTCTAACTTGGGCTTTCCACAATGAGCTTTGAATTTTGGGCCTTGGCACATATTCTTCATACTTGAGCCTTTGGTTCACACATGGGCTTGCGTATGTGTGCGTTGGGTCCACCTCTCATGACATTTAGGTCTCCATGTTGGCATCCATGTATGATCCTGACACACATGTGGCTCGTGTAAGGTTCATGCCACCATCTCCGACAACCGTGGCCGTGGGTAATACATATTGGGTTTGGGCTGAAGAATGGGCTTTACAGATCAATAAGCCCAATGAAACAGGGCGAAGGCTAAGGGTGGGCCTTTGGCTAGGACTCCATTAACCCAGCTCTTAAATTACTTCAATCTTTCTTTGATGCATATTCTCGATCTGAAATTGGATGCCTTCAAACGACTGAAATCAAAGGCAGTGAAAGTGTGAAACTTTAAAGAAGACTCTACAATTCCTCATAACACAAGACACAAGTAGGGTGATCGAGCGCGAGAGAACTTAGGGCGTGTTTGGTATCTTATATAGACGCATTTGAGGTTTAATATGGCCATGTTGAGCGACGTTTGCAATGAACGTCGCTTTACAAGGCAAACAAAATGTCATGTCAGACAAGGCCTAGGGTTGTTTGTTTGCAAATTAAAATCAGAGACTTTTTGGATTACTTGAATTGGCAACAATGATAGTACATACATCCCTATAACTATATAGGATGGAGCCTATATATTGGATGATATTTCACTTTAGGACTTTTGGTCCCTTTGATCAAATGCCATTTTATTTTTATGTATGATTCCTATCTAGATGAAAAAAACAAAGCTTGATTAGTTGTTTACAAAAAGGAAAATAAAAAGAGATTTGGCATTTTATTTTTATGTATGAATCCTACCCATTTTCTGTTTTCATTGTATGTTTAGACTATTTATTCATCGGTCTCTCAAGAGTCAGACCTACTTAATATCGAATTCTTACTTAATCAAAAAATAAATAAAATTGTACTCGATCTCTAATTAGTATATAATGTCAAATAAAAGTAGAAAGTTATTGTTCCAAAGCAAATCTATTCCGGTTGTCCCCTTCAAGTGGAATCTCTAGATTCCCAAATAGTATTATGGTTCTTCTAAACTTGGGCATACGGCATATGTTAAGCACAACTTTTTAGCAACTATATTAATGAATTTTAAATTATTTTTGTTTAAAGAGAAATACATCGATCAATCAAGTTAATATATATCTGAGTAGATTTGATTTATCACTATTTTTATATGCTTGACCTATGCCAAAAATATAGATTAGAAAATCCAATAGTACTATATGATAAATATATACTACTAATGATCAATTCCTTAAACTTGTAAAATTAAAGTTGAAAAATATATGACTACCAACTCATAATATATCTAAGGTCATTTTGAGAACTACTCACTCCGTTTCAAAATAAGAGTCGTTTGTCTTTTTCTGCATGTTTTTTGAGGAGATAAAAACACTATAAAATTATTTTTTTAAATAATTTGTATTTATTAATATAAACTTATCGAAAAAATTCATTAAAAAAATATTATTTTATATAGATTTTACCTCTTTAAAATATGTTTAAAAAAGTCAAACTATTTTGAGACGGAAGGAGTATATACATGCCTAGGGCAACGTTGATATGTCACACTCATCCTACTCTGTGTAAGAAGTTTTAGTTTTCATTAGATTAGATGTGTCAATCATTGAATTGACTACTATTAGTAACATATATAATGTTCCTTTTAATGCATGCATTCCTTTTAATTAATTTGAATAATTTCAACATATAAAAAAAATCAATAAATGGTGTATACTGAAAATTTTAGTATCAAATTAAATTAATCTAGAATGACAAATATTATTGAATATTTTTAACCTAAAATGAAAAATATTTTGTATTTTAGGTTTAAAATATTTGGAACTTGTAGCTGGTAAATATTTTAAATCAATAAATGGTGTATACTGCAATTATATATATTATATATGTATAGCATTATTATCTACAAGTTTAGAGGACATGTGACTAATAAAAAGTCTTTTAATTAATTAATTAATTGTCAATTATGAGGTAATTAGGCAACATATTAGTTGATCCCTTAAGAAGTTGGCAGATCGGCACACATACTAACCGTCATATGACACAATACCAATAGAAAAACACAACGAAAAATAAAAACGCAGCAACCCTCATACAAAAGGTGGACCTCAGGCAAAACGAAGATCATCTAGTCGAAAAAGCAGAAAAAGAATAAAACCAAGCACTATCACAATAATACTGCTAGTCAACAATACATTTAGAACTCAAACTCCTGTGGGCAGTGACGATGAACTTCAAGCACCTTCTGAAAACAGAGTCATCTCAAATACACCACGACGACTTCGATCATTTTCGACTTATATCGCCGTGTCTACAACAAACCCGAAGGCTTGTTAAAAAAAAAATATATTGTAAGTTTTATACATTTTCAATTTTAAATATTTTAAATTCGAACAAATCACTTTTTAACAAAAAAAAAGAAGTAAAAGTACATGTTTGATTCCTACTCTTCTAGCTTTAGTGGTGTAAGTTTTATTTATTTATTAGGTAATAATTCGGGTGGAATATTCCTACCCGATAGCATCCTTGTGGATGAGATTTTGAAGACCTGTATCAGTGTAAATATCGAAGCCCCTAACAGAGCGACAAAGGTGTTCAACCTTATCACGCATTCTGTTACCATTTCGGGGCACGAGAGAGAAGAAGACTTATCTCACATTAGACAACTTTAGTAGTGTAAGTGTAACAGAAGCAAATCTATCCAAATTTTCAATATTGAAAAAAAAACCTCCAATAAATTACAGAATCCAAGAAAAGGGGATTTTGTCGGCCAAAATGGATGTAAAACAAATGATTAGTGGACAATAACTTCTGTGTGATCAATTATTGTGCCACTCAATTTGTAGTTTATCACTAATCTCTACTTGATTTTGCATCCTTCAACTAGCTATCAAAAACTACAGTACTTAATTGCATTGCAGATATCACGTTTGAATCAAACTTCACGGTTGTTTAGCAGTGTAGCATTACATAATTATTGCAATATTTAAAGGTACTATATATTGGGTTTAAACTTCCAAAGAACTAGCTAGCTAGCTGTCCACAAAAGTTAATTCACATGTGGTACTATTGCCAATTTACTAAAACTTGTTAAATGGACTAAAATTTTAAGAGGTTTTGAAAGCTGGGCACAATTCGAGAAAGAGTGAGACTACTAATAAGATATCAAAAATAAATATTAATAAAGTAATTTTGACAAAATTGTATAACAACTCATTATCTATTTTTGAAAATATTTACAAATCGGAATAAAAGTAAAAGGGAAATTTTTATCGACGTTCATCTAAATTAATACTCAAATAATTCAACATTAATCCCGAATACAAGTCAAACTCGTTGAAATATATCAAAGAACGAACCGATATGATTACTCAATTATTTTGGTAGCTTTTGATGATTTTCAAACGATTTTCTATAACTCTATTGTGGTTTTTGATTGCAAGATCTATTGAAACTAACGTTGAATTATTGCATTGAGCTAAATCAGTAAGCTCGAATTAATAGAAGGAGCTAAATGAATATTGCATTGAGCTAAATCAGTAAGCTCGAATTAATAGAAGGAGCTAAAAGAATATGCTCGACTAATAATGTCGAGGTTGAATAGTAGGCTGCTAAGCTTGACTGATATAGCCGAGGATAAGTAATTCGCTCGTACCAGGGTTCGGAAATTACAAATGTACTAGGATTCCATCGTCACCTCGACCAGATTCGGTGAGGCTATATTTTACTCAACTAGATTCGATGAGGTTACATCGCCTTCTCGACCATGTTTGGTGAGGCTACTTCGTCACCTTGCTACTCAACACCGAGACCCTTTCTCGACAACTAGTTTCAAAGAACAATCCTGCAAATATCTAGCCATTTTCTCCATTTCAAATTCATATTTTTAGTCATTATTCGACATCATTTGTATATACATAAAACAAAACTTCAAAAATCAATTGAAATTTCTTCCAATCTCTATGCCAAATGGTTATTTTTTTAGGTGAACATTAGTACTTTATGTGAAAGAGCAATTTAATTGCTTATTGAGCATATTCAGTGTGACTTATTTCAATCAAAAAATTACTTCCTGAAAAAAAAAAAAAAGATTCCAAACAAGAGAGTAGAGAAAGGCCCTTTGGCCATGTTCTGCAGAAAGCCCAGAAGATTTCAGGTTCTAACTAAACTGGTTATTAGTCTAATTTCCTGAATGACCCAACTAAACAAAACCAAAACCAGAAAAAATGTAACAGTAAGAAAGAAGATTAAGAGGTGATCAGCAAACTGAAAGGGTAGGGGCATTCAACAGATTCAATCATGTACTATTAAACCAGAAAAAGACCAGATCTTTTATATGTGTATGTATATATGTGTAGCATGTTTATAGGTACCATTTACATTGATAGACCCTGTCGCCTATAAGTTTGGCCCATGTCAAGTTATGTCAATCTGACACTGATAAATCAAGGAGCCAAAACACAGACATTTTTTGACCAAAAAGAAGAGCACACACTGAGGCCTGAGCTGAACACAAAGTACTCCAATTAAACACACACGAGTATTCAACTACAGTTCACACTCAGTTGTCAACAGCAAAAAGCCACAATTTTTTTTTAAAAAAAAAACCCCCTTCAAATCATGTCTTATATGGTGAATTCCACAAATACCCACATCATCATTTCCCATTTTCACCCTCCACCACCTGATTTAACTAAGGATGGTCAAGGTTGATACTAGTATTTGCTTGATAAATTTCATATCTCTTATCTACTGTAAAGAAAAAAACTGATAATTTTGATAATTGCCCCATAACATAAACCCTAATCCACGACTGCAACCGGTTAAATAGCCGGTGGTTATGTTCGAGTAATTACAACACCAGCAACATCAACTCAGTATATCTCGCAAGATCTAGGGTCTGGGTGATTGAGGTGTCTCGAACAAGTCGAGAGGGGAGAGAGTGTTTGCCAGTGACCAAGAGCAGCGGAGAGAATTCATGACAGATAATTAACAATTAATGGAATTCACACACAGAAAGGCGAAAGCATACAGTATAAAGCACACTAGGCAGTTCTAAAGCAGATTAACAGTACTCCTTAAAGGCAAGACTCCACAGAATGTAATTTAAAAAAAAAAATACATGAAATTAAAATTACCCATTGATAAAACCATTACAAATCATGGCTTATGGTGAAATTTTCAAATTTTCAGCACCCACCATAAGATAAAACCCTAATTAATACGTGAGTATATAAACTAGCTCAGCTGGTTTGAATCTGAGACAGATCGAAACAATCAACACATGGAATTAACAAATTACCCATCAAAAGGCCCGGCAGGGGGCGGAGGAGGCGGCGGTGGGGTGGCGGCGACGGTGGACTTGCCGGGATGCTTGCGCTTCTTCTTCTCATAACTGATCCCACGCGCCTTGGACTGCGTGTCCCTGACCTCGCGGAGGTAGAGCCTGACGGCGCGTGCGCCGAACGGGTTGTTCTCGGGCTTGCCGCCGTTCTCCTCGAAGGCGGCCCGGAGGCGGCCGATGAGCGCGTCGAGGCTGCCCCAGGCCTGGCGGAGCGGGCAGGGGCATGGGGCCGGGGGGTTCGGGTGGCCGTAGAACGGGCAGACCGGAGCGTGGACCTTGGTCTTGCCGAACTGGTCAAGGTAGCGGAGGAACTCGAGGACGTGGGCCCCGCTGCAGCGGGAGAGGGCGAGTGGGGGCTTGTGGTTCTTCAGGTACTGCCCGAAGGTGTTCCAATCCCTCCTCTTCTGGTTCTCGTAGCGGCTACTCGACGACGGGGATGGAGACGGAGACGGAGACGGGGATGAAGGTGCGACTTCGGCGATTTGAGGGTTCATTGTTTGTAGGGTTTCTTTTTTCTAAATTTATCTTATTTTTTTTCTTTTTGATTATATTGGGATCTGTGGATTGATGGAACGCCCTAGCTTAGATGGAGAGCTGCAGATGGAGGTTTTCCATTTATGGAGAGGATGGAATTTTGATGTTTATGGAGGTTTGTTGGTAAGTTGACAACCCACAAAGGTGGGAGGTGGAAATGAAAGGGGGCAAATTGAGATGAGATGGGTCATATGAGTGGAACAGTGATAATTATCAATATTGACTAGATACTCATCATACAGGAGCTAATAGTTAAAACCATAGTACTTGCTAGCTTGTGTCTAAACTTTCTTACATTGAGTAGTTTGTGAGTGAAGGGCCGTTCCGTTATAATTTTGATACAAGTAACAAAGTTAGTATTTGAGGTTACTTATCGAAATCCTTGAGGTTGAAGGGATGATTGCAATAGTTGAATAAGTTGAATTAATTTTCCTGTATTAGTTTTTCTTTTCTTTTCTAAAGGTAGACGGATGGTAGTGTTTGTGAGTTTGTGATGGAAAAAAATTTATTAGGATTTTCTAGACAACAATCTCAGTCGTTCGTCTCCCTCTACATGGCTTCCGTCCATCAAGCGCTTTATGAAGACAAACAATGGCATGTAATGAGATATATGTAATAAGGGTATTTTATATAATTTAGATATAATGGGAGATATTATGTAATTAGGTAAGATTAGAAGGTTGTGAGCCTATATATACTCACTCCTCCTAACCGATACTTAACAACTTCTTTCTTCCTCTTTTCCCTCTCTGTATTCTCTTCCTTCCTATTGTAATCGGGTTAATTTTGGTTGAATACACAAAGCTTCATATGGTATCAGAGCATCAGAGCATTGCTTGATCTCAGATATGAGATTTTGGTTGTTTCAGGTGTAGATTCGCTTGGTGCGAAGGTTCACTTTGTTCGAGTTCATATCGGTCTTGGATCTTGGTGATCATGAGATGGTCGATGGAGAAGTTCTCGCAGGAGGAGGATTGCTGGGAAACAACAATGATCCTCTTGCCTTGACGAACTCGGATAACCCGGGAGCCCAGTTGGTTTCCTTCCAGTTTTCAGGGGCGAATTTCTTGGGGTGGAGCTGAGGAATTCGATTGGCACTGGGAGTGAAGAAAAAGTTAGGGTTTATTGATGGAACGTGTGATAGGCCTCCGATCGGTTCGGTGGATTTGCATTGGTGGATTCGTGCCGATTATATGGTGCGATGTTGGGTGCTGAATTCGATGATCAGTGCGATTTCAGAAAGTTTTATGTACGTCGAGTCTGCGAAAGATCTTTGGTCCGAGATTTCGGAGAGGTATGGACAAGCTAATGCCCCTCTTATCTTTCAATTGAAGAAAGAATTGATTTATATAACAAAAGGGGATAAAAATGTGGCTGAATACTTCAATAAGTTGAAGCGAATTTAGAATGAATTGTAAAGTTTGGAAGGTTTCCCAGGTTGTGTTTGTGGAGCCATGGCGGTGTGCTCTTGCCAATTGGCAAAGAAAGTATCTGAGGTTGAAGGTAGAAATCGTTTAATGCAATTCTTGGTTGGTTTGGGTGATGGATATGAATTTGTGGCGAATAACATCTTGGCTACAGATCCTTGCCCACGATAAATAGGGCTTACTATTTGGTGCAGCAGGTTGAAGAGGGTAAGGGTGTCTCTGGTAGTACATTTGTTTCTCAGTCAGAAAATATGACTCAGGTTGCTGCTAGGAAGGGGGATAAGCTTCAAGGAAACAAGAAAGATCCCCGGAAAGATAACAAAGACAAACATAAGATTTGCTATCACTGTCGATCTAAAGGGCATATCATGGAAAACTGCTTCAAATTACATGGTTACCCTGAGTGGTATAAGGGTCCCCGTGATGGAAAAGCTGCAGCTAACAATGTGTTTGAGAACACTGAAAGACAACTAGAGTCTCCTTTGGAAGAAACCGAGAATAGAGGTCACTGCTTCAACACATCTACTCTGCTGCAGGCCCGAGTAATGGTAGTAAGATGGATCCATCTCTGGTGAATGCTTTGTGCCAAGAGCTTTTGAAAGCTATGTAGGAGAAAAGTAAGTTCAATTGTGCTGTGACCAACATGACATGTAACTCTAAGGCCTATAATCTTGCTTTATTAGCTCGTTTTACTAAAGACACTGATTGGATTATTGACACAGGTGTACTAGATCATATGACAACATATGATTATTTGCTTAGTGATAGGAGATTGCTTAGTAAACCTATCAAGGTTGGTATGCCTAATGGGAATGTTTCATCTGTTTTTGAGATGGGAACATTACATCTTAATGATAAGATTGTGCTCCAGAATGTCTTGTTGTGCCTAGTTTTAAACACAATCTTTTATCTGTTGGTAAACTGGTAGATGATTCTTGTTTGACAACTACTCCCTCCGTCTCATATTAAATGCCGTTTGTCTTTTTCTGCACGCTTTTTAAGGAGCGAAAAACTATATGAAATATTATTTTTTTAATTTATTTTTTTTATATAAATAGATACTTATTAGTAATAAGTATCAAATTATATAAAAAAATTAATTAAAAAAAATAATATTTCATAGAGTTTTTCGCTCCTTAAAAAGCGTGCCGAAAAGTAAAACGACATTTAATTTGAGACAGAGGGAGTATATTTACAGCCCATGGTTGGTTTTTCCAGGACCTTGGCACTAATCAAGTCATTGGTTGGAGCCAAGCATCATGGACTATACAAGCTGCAAACTGATCATAACTTGCTGAGCAACTTCCTTTCAAGATCAACTATGAGTGTTTACCTTTGAATAAGTATGTTGCACATGTTTCTAATGTTTGTAAGTATGATGAGTTGTTACAACTCCATGTTAGGTTAGGCCATGCTTCTTTGAGTAAGATGATGCATTTGCAAGGTCTTTCATGTAAACATTTTCCTGATTGCGAGACTTGTGTTTTGGCTAAAATGCATAGGCTTCCTTTTCCTGTAAGCAATACTGTTTCCGAGTCTTGTTTTGATTTGGTACATTTGGATATTTGGGGTCCTTACAAGACCAAAAATGTTGATGGTTTCTCTTATTTTCTTACTGTCATGGATGATAAAAGTAGAGTCACTTGGACATTTTTAATGCCCAGTAAGACTCATGTATTCCAAGTTCTATCTTCTTTTATATCTTATGTTCACACTCACTTTAATATGAATGTCAAGTGTTTTATAAGTGATAATGGTGTTGAGTTTTTGCAAAAGGATTGTCTCAATCTCTTTGTATCAAAAGGTATTGTTCACCAAAGGAGTGCTCCTTACACATCACAACAAAATGGTAAGGTTGAGAGGAGACGCACATATGTATTTGATTGAGACTACTAGAGCTCTTAGAATTCATGCTAATCTTCCTGCTACTCACATCATTAACAAGTTACCTTCTGCTGTGTTACAATGAAAAACTCCATCTTAAATTCTTTTTGGTCATCCTCCTAGTCTGGATGAGTTGAAAACTACTGGTTGTTTATGTTTTGCCTTAAATTCTCTTTCAAAGAAGAATAAGTTTGGGAGTAAGGCTTTCAAATGTGTCATTGTTGGGTATCCTTTTGCTCAAAAAGCTTATAAACTGTTTTAAGTATTATACAGATTTGCCCTCACAATAGGTGATCCATAAGTTCAGCAAACCATGGTATATGGGTTAATTTAATACATATTCCCTCTAATCTCTTGATCAAAAAAAAAATTCCGTCTAATCAACAATACTTTTTAACAAGTAATAAGTATTTTAAGAAAAATTATTCCTCATTAGTTGACTTTTACGTTATACTACTTTTTCATATGAATTTTACATTTTTTAAATTTTCACTACACTATACAACTAATCAAAATTATTTAAAAAATTAAAAATAATACATATATCAATACAAATCATCACTAATCCATCACCTTATAAGTCGCTAACATAGCGACTAAGTGGCGGATAAGGTCGCACATCTTATTCACTTTGTTAGCGGGCATGCACTGGCATCACATACAAATCTTTTAGATCTCATCAATCAGGATGCTATCGGTTAAATTTAATTTCCAACCGAATTCTTACCTGATAAAAAAATCATTAATTCATCACCTAGAAAATCTAAAACATCTTACATTGTTGATCAAAATACTACTCCGTATTTCTAAAACATACTATATTTATGATCAGAGGGAGTATGAAATTACTAAAAAAATCATAAAAAATTAATATTTGATAAAAAAAATTATTATCATAAAACTGTGTGTAAATATTAAAATACATATTTTGTTAATATAAGGTATGTTTTATGCCTCCAAATGGAAAATCTTAGGTCCGTTTGATTCCAGTGTAAGTTGACATGTATCTAGTAATCATTTCATTTTTTTTAAACAACATAGACTGATTTTAGATCTGCAGGATTTCACTGGGTCATCTATGACCCGTTTACTTACATTAAAAAAACCTTGTTTGGATTATAGATCCATCCGTGTAGGACCTCGGTACGTATAGGTATCACTAGTACAAATATAGGGGGTGAAGCACGGTAAGTTGGGTACGGTTTTTGACAAGCGTTCTTATTTTCTTATTGGGCCATTTAGCTAAGTGTTCATTTTCTACAAGGCATTTTGCAAAATGTCCACTTTTATTTTCCCTTTTGCAAAATGTCCTAATATTACATTTTTGCCCCTCATTCCCATTCCCTTCCGTCCTCCCCATTTTTATTTTGACCATTGACCGGTCAAAGTCAATGAATTAGTGACACAACATTGATGACACACGAAAAAATTTGGTGACGGTTTTTTTTTTACGAAAATAGTGTCACCACCTTTATAAGTGGTGACACTGGTCAATGACTTTGGTGACACAACTTTGGTGACACATGTATGATGATAAACAAATTTTTGGGTGACAATTTTTTTTACGAGATTAATGTCACCACCCTATCGTTGTCACCAAAACCTATATCACTCTCACCACCACCCATACCGCTGTCACCACCCTTATTGCGGCCACCGCCTCTATCGCTGTCACCGCCCTATCGCTGTCACCACTCCTATCGCTGTCACCACCACCTCTATCACTATCACCACCACCTCTATCACTTTCACCGCCACCCATATTGTTGTCACCACCCTTATTGTTGTCAACACCTCTATCGCTGTCACCGCCCTATTGCTGTCACCACTCCTATCGATGTCACCACTACTCCCCACGCTGTCATCACCATCCCTATCACTGTCACCAGCACCCATATTGATGTCACCACCCTTATTGCTGTCACCACCTCTATCGCTGTCACCGCCCTATCACTATCACCACTCCTATCGATGTCACCACCACTCCTATATATCGTTGTCACCACTACCCCTATCACTGTCAGCACCCTTATTGCTGTCACCACCTCTATCACTGTCACCGCCCTATCGCTGTCATCACTCCTATCGTTGTCACCACCACACCAATCGCTATCACCATCACCCCTATCGCTGTCACCACCACCCTTATCACTTACACCAACACCCATATTGTTGTCACCACCCTTATTGTTGTCACCATCTCTATCGCTGCCACCGCCCTATCGTTGTCACCACTTCTATCACTGTCACCACCACTCCTATCGTTGTCACCACCACCCCTATCATTGTCACCACCACCCATATTGTTGTCAGCAACTCTATCTCTGTCACTACCACTCCTATCGCTGTCACCACCACCCCTATCTCTGTCACCACCCTTATTATAGATGACTGTAGTGACACTGTCAGTGGTGACACATACATTATCAACTTTTTTTGGTGATATATCTGATTTTTGTCGACGTCGACTAAACTACTCGATCTCGAGGAGTTTTGGTCGACTACGACCCCATACTTAGCTCCTGTCAAGGCATCCGAAAAATAGTTAGTCCAAATCGACATACCTTGGTTTGTGTCGAGTGGATTTTTCGCTTCTTCCTTTAGGATGTCCATGATTTTCTCCACCTGTGCCTCTATGTCCCTCTTTTCTATCTCCCCAGGGGTCATATTTCTGACCTTGGGTTCCCCGCAGGTGATATAGCTAGCTGAGATAGATTTGACCTCTTCCATTGGACCTGTATGCCTTTCAGTTTTATTAAAAGAATACTCTATTACCTCATCGCTGATGTTGAAGGTGAGCACTCCTTTCCGTACGCTTATGTTGGCATCCACAGTCGCCAAGAATGGTCTCCCTAGAATAATTGGACAAGCAGGATCTTCTTGCATATCAACAATTAAGAAATCAACAGGGACGAAGAATTTACCTACTTGTACTGGGACATTTTCTACCATGCCTGTTGGAATGACCACTGTGTTGTTGGCCATGTATAGTCTAGCATCCACAGGCTCCAGGGCACCTATCTTAATCTTGGACCAAATTGTTAAAGGCATAATACTAACACTGGCTCCAAGATCACATAGGGCATTAATTTTGTATGGACCAAATCCAATAGTTATAGCAAACTTACCTGGATCCGGCCTCTTCTCCAATATGTCCAGATGGCTGCACTCCTCTGTGATTTCTGCCATCGATCGCTTTTTACTCAGAATCTCCTTTAGGAACTTGACATAGGACGGCATTTCATTGAGAGATTCTGTGAAGGGTATGGTGACATTGAGTTTCTGAAGCATCTTGATGAAGCGCTGAAACTTTTTCTCCGCTGGGTCCTTTAGAGATTTCGTGGGAAAAGGTAGCTTCTTTTTCTGATTTGGAGCCAGAACAGACGTTGGAGGTGTTGCAGTCTTATCGACATCGTCATGGGACTTCTCGACATTGACAAGCTCCTCGACATCGACAACTTTCCTCGATGTCGAGGTGTTGTTCAGTGCAGAGGTTGGTCGATCAGAGGAGTTGTCGACATCGACAAGAGGGTTCTCGACATCGACAAGACGTTCGTCGACATCGAGTTGCTGTTCGGCGCTGTCCTGCTGCTCTCCGACCTCTGGCTCTTGCAGTTGATGCCCGCTCCTGAGTTTTACAGCAGCTATGTGTCCAGTCTTTCCCTTAGGATTTGGTTCTGTTTGCACAGGGAGCTTGCCGGACTGTCGTGGGATCTGTGCAGAAATCTGTCCCATCTGCGTCTCAATTCCCCTTTTCCAGATGTCCAGTTCTCCAAATTTGGTGGTGATGTTCTGGAACTGGTTGTTGATGGTACCCTGATTTCGTCGCATCTCCTCAAGGATCAGATGCAGATCATCCTTCCTTTGATCCCTTTCTGGATGTCCTGGAGCTCTGTAGGGTGGAGGATTCCTAGGGGGACCTTGGTTCCATTGCTGTTGATAAGGCCTTTGATCCCCCATATAGCGATTAGGCCCTCCTGCGTAAGCTGCATCCTCATGATGTTCTGCCATCCTGACTTGCTCTGTGTGTGGGCACTCAGTAGTGGTGTGCCTTTGCGATCCGCATTCTATGCAAGGCTGATTGACAGAGAGATACTTCACTTGTTTGAGGAGCTTCTTATTCTGGTCTCTGTAGTATTGCTCCCTGACATCTGGGTCGATCTCCTTTGCTGGCTCATAAAGTGGCATAGATGGTGCTGGCCTGGCGCAGGAGTTCTCATCATAGTTTGAAGTAGCCCCATACTTGTTGTCATAGTTGGTGAGCTTGTCCAGCACACCCCAGGCGTCAATTGGTGGCATCGTTAGAAACTCATAGCGAGTGTAATGGTTGATTCTGTCCTTGGTGCCTTGATCAAGAGAGTTGAAGAAGATCTCTTGAATGACGTAGGGTGGCTGTCCATGAGTAGGGCAAGATCGCAGAAGTTCCTTGTAGCGCTCCCATGCCTTTGCCAGCGGTTCCCCTTGCTTCTGTTTGAAGGCGGTGATTTTCTGGCGGAGATATGCTGTTTTAGCGGGTGGGAAGAATTTATTCAGAAATTCTTGCTCTACTTGGGCCCAGGTTGTCAGTGATCTTGCTTTCAGCCCTTTCAGCCATTTCAATGCAGGACCAGCTAGAGACCAGCGAAAAGCTTTCATCTTGACATATTCCAGTGTGGTACCTTCAGCAAGAGTACGACACATGTCAGAAAAGTTGGTAATATGCTCAAGAGGACACTCATTAAATCTACCATAAAAGGCATTATTTTTAAGCTCTATAAGAAATTGAGTGCGAATTTCAAAAGAGTTATCAGGGATTAGAATCGCCGATTCAGGCACGACGAGCGTGGGATGCATATAATCCTCAGCAGTGGTTGGATATTGGGCAAGCTCAGCTTGTGCTTGTTCCTTTTCTGCTCTCTCAGCGGCGAGAGCAGCATCCCTGGCGGCTAGATCCCTGGTAAGCCTAGCGATCAGCTGCTCCTGTGTTTCAGCGTCCGCCATGGCTCTTTGAAGTCTATTTCTGATGTGTAGAAGGCGCTCTGGTTCGTCTAAACCGTAGTACTCAGGTGGGATACCAGAACGGCGCATACACCTGAAAAGTAACTCAAAGAAACAGTGAGAACTGACTACCTAAGGCGCGATTGATAGCTTCCCCGGCAACGTCGTCAATTTGTTGTTGCAGAAGTTGGTCAAGTATTGAAATAGATATAGAATATAGATCAGACTGACTTCCCTGTCTCAGCAAATAAATACAAGACTTCCTCCCGTTGTAGTAAGAGAAAAGTCAGGATCGAATCCACGAGGAAGCACGTCAGCAGTTCTCAGGTAGCTATCAGATTCTCACAGACAGCAGCAGAAAAGACAGAAACACCAGCAGAAGCAGAAATAAAACAGAAACAAATAATCCCGGCAAGGGCAACTAAGATAAAAGCAAATAAAAAATAAAGAAGACAGAAATAAAAGCAAAGCAAATAAAGAACAAAGCAAGTCGACAACAGTAAGTAACTCGACCAAATTACTTGACCAAGTTTTGTCGACACAGAAGTCCTCGATATCGAGAAGTACTCGACACAGGAGGCTTATCGACAAGATGTTCTCGACAAGACACAGATCGACAAAGCAGAAAACTCGACTTCAGAACTTCTCGACGTCGACAAGTGAACTCGATGTCGAGTAGATTCTTCGAAATCGATAAGAACAGAAACGTAAATTGCAAATGCTTTTCGGACAGAAACGAATGAAAACACGGAATTAATCAATAAACTAAAGACTTCCAAGGCTAGGGTTTCAACACCACAACGATAATCATGCAAAGTAACACATAAAGGCATAAAAGATCATGCTTTCTATCTAAATAACTTTCGTTATTAACAAATAGGAATATAGAGGCTTTCGCATAAACCCTAATTGTTACTAACCCTTTTCACATAATTAATCCAAGTTGCATTAAGATCACTTTCGCTTCAATAACACAACCAAGGATCACCTTCAACTCTCGCAAAAGAATCATGCTCATAGGGATAGAAGATGAATCGCACAAAAGATCTGACCTTTACTGCATCGCCTCACATGGCCACCGTCGGGCTCACCCCAGCCCCAGAAGTGGGTGGACTACTCGCTCTTCATTGCAATCGCAGACATTGATGTAAAAGAAGAAATTTGCATTAAACTAAATTCAACGATTTTACAATCCCGGCAATCAACTTTCGCAAATTGCCAAAACCCTAAAACCTTTGAACTCCCTAAACTCCTCCTTGTAACTACTTGTCTTGCTCTGAAATTGAATGAATAAAACTGAGCCCCCTAGGGCCTTATTTATAGCCTTCATTCCCTAGCTATTCTAGGAAAGAAGATATCTATCTATATCTAAATTTATATATAAAACTTAATGATAAATAAATAACATAGTGTAATTAAATAAAATAGATAGACTAGGATTATATCTAATGTGTGGACATCTTCTTTGGTCTTGATAGATCTTGATAGAATTGGACGAATCTTAGCTTGCAAGCAATCTCCCTCTCGGACTTCTCCTCGATCTCGGCTTCTGGAGTGCTCGACATGTCTTCTCGACACGGACTTCTTCTCGATCTCGGCTTCTGACAAATCTTCTCGATGTCGACAACATCTCCTCGACATCGACAACATTTTGGTCTCGTCGATTGGAACACATGTCGAGTTGGTGACTTGTCGATGTCGACAACTTTCCTCGACATCGAGTAAATTTCTCAGCTTCCAGCTCTGCTCGTAAAACGCACTTTCCCGCTGCCTCGGTTGTCGGATTGACGCATATGACCATGCGTTTGGAAAGCTCTTTCCGAGGGCTACAACTCTCATGAAGACATCACAGCCTGATTCAGAACGATGTAAACCGGAAATTGGCCTTCTCTCCAGCTGCACCATTCTTGGCTTCTCCATAAGTTTCCTTTAAGCTCCAAAATGCGTCCGATTTCTGCGAAATATAACAAAAACTTGTGTAGACCTCCATATATTGCAACTAAGCATAAACTACACAGATTCTGTATTATTCTAACCCAAATGTATGCAATGTATGCAGAAATCGATATAAAAGTAAGTGTAAAACATGGCAAATTAGGCTCACAACACTAAATATATATTTTTTAATTTTTTTAATATTAATTTAGAAGTAAAATAATTTTGTGGGGTAGAGAGTTGGGATAGGGGTTTGGGGTAGAGGATTTGCACCGGTCAGTAGGACCTCATTTCATTCATTAAAACCCTACCAAAACACCAGAATGGATGTAGCATCCATTATATAGTCCAGACACATGTGTTCACCACGTGACACAGCACAATGCCAGCTTTCTTATTTGCGAAAGGACAAGAAAACTAAATGCAGAAGTTTGTTAGAAAGGAAATGAAATGTAAATGCAGATGCTTAGCTCAGCAAATGTAAATGCAAATGCATAGGAAATGCATAGGTATATGTCTCTATAATCCCCCTTCAAGTTGGTCTTGGGTGAAAGCCAACAAGTCCCAACTTGGAAGAGAGGAAAGAGTGTTGTCTCTCTTCCGAAGGCTTGGTGAAGATGTCTCCTAATTGAACTCCAATGCTCACATGTTGAGGATGCACAAAGCCTTCTTGCAGCTGCTCTCTAACAAAGTGACAATCAATACGTAGGTGTTTGGTTCTTTCATGGAAAACAGGGTTCTCTGCTATGTAAATGGCAGCTTTGTTGTCACAAAATAAGGGAATTGGCAGAGGAGCTATAACTTTGAGGGCATGCAGTACTTCATGGACCCAGATCAACTCACTAGTAGTCATTGACATACTCCTATATTCTGCCTCTGCTGATGATCTAGAAACAGTCGTCTGTTTCTTAGTTTTCCATGAAACTAGTGAATTCCCAAGGAACACACAATATCCAGTGAGGGAACGGGCACTAAATTGGCAAGAGCCCCAGTCAGCATCACAATATGCTTGAACCATGAGTGAGGAATCCTTTGGATAGAATAATCCAATTGAGATAGTTCCATTCAGATATCTAACTATGTGCAAGGCTGCTTCATAATGTGGCTTTCTTGGAGCAAACATGAACTGACTTAAGTGTTGAATAGCATAAGTAACATCAGGCCTGGTAAGATTCAGAAATAGCAATCTCCCTATCAATCTCTTGTACCTTTCTGGATCTGTCAGGAGCACCAACATTTGTAGATAACTTCAGACCCCTTGGGAGGGAAAAAGGAGCTGCCTTGCACTCAGACAGTTGACAATCTTGCAAGATGTCTAGCACATACTTCCTTTGATGTAGATAGATACCAGCATTAGTCCTGGCTATTTCTAATCCCAAGAAATATCTAGCCATGCCTAAGTCCTTAATGGTAAAGGCCTTATGCAGAGCTGCCTTGGTTGCTATAATCTCTACTTCATCATCACCAGTGATGAGCAAATCATCAACATACACCAGTGCAGTCACAATTCCCTTAGGAATCACCTTGATAAATAAAGAATAATCCTTCATTGACTGTTTATAACCAAGGCTAATAAGGAATTTGCACAGCTCCATGTTCCACTGTCTTGAGGCTTGCTTAAGCCCATAAATGGATTTCTTTAATTTGCACACCATGCCTGGTTTAGGAAGCTCAGTCAATTCCCATGTCTCATTTTCTTCAAGGGCTTTTACTTTTGATTCCATTGCCTTAGTCCATTCAGGACTCTGAGCAGCTTGAGAGTACAAGTAAGGTTCTTGGATACTTTCCATGTTGGCAAATGATTCAATAAAGGGTGTACTGAGAGGATATTTTGATTTTAGGCAAATGGCCAGAAATGAAGTAGATAAGGATTGGTTTTTGTTGGCATTAGGTCCAACACAGTCATGTAATCTTTTGGGCAAGGCTGTTTGTCTTGTGGACCTTCTGAGAGGAGGGAATTCAGTTAGATCTTGTAAGGTTTGTGGGGACATATGTGTTTGAGAGCTGAATGATGATGGTCTGAGAGAGTCATGTATATTTATTTGAGAGGTAGTTTGGGAATTTTGTGAGGGAGCAGACTCTTGTGGATTTTGGAAGTTCAGGGAAGGTGAGGAATCTTGGGTCTGGTGGTGGAAATTGCTCACAAATTCAGGAAAATCTCTAGCAGGATTAACAAGTGGTAAGGATGGGGCTTGTACCTCAGTTTCTGCTACTCTCCCATTCGCAGATTCCTTGAAAGGAAATACATCCTCTCTAAAAATCACATCTCTCCTTATCACTAAGCAGTTATCAATAACATCCCAGACCTTGTAGGCCTTTTGACCATGAGGGTATCCCAGGAATACACATCTCCTCCCTCTAGTACTCAGCTTATCTCTTTTATTGTGAGCCACTGGGATGTAACAAAGACATCTTATCACTCTAAGCTCATAAAGATTAGGGGGCCTTTTGAAGAGCCTCTCATAGGGTGACTTCCACTCTAAGATCTCAACAAGCAGTTTGTTGATGATGTGTATAGCAGCAAGCACACATTCTCCCCAAAATTTTACAGGAAGATTACCATGAATTCTCATGGACCTGGCAGTTTATATAAGATGTATGTGCTTCCTCTCCACTCTTCCATTCTGTTGTGGAGTATAGGGCACTGATTTCCGATGCAAAATCCCTTCAGAAGCTAGGAACTTACTCATCTTGAGATGTATGAATTCAGATGCATTATCCGTTCTTATGCATTTTACTGAGTAGCCAAACTGATTCTTTACATAAGAAACAAAATTACATACTGTCTGAAACACCATTAGCTTGCTCTTAAGCAAGAAAGTCCAAATGACTCTTGTGTGATCATCCAACACAGTGAGAAAGTATTGACCTCCATTATAAGTGGGTGCCTTGTAGGGACCCACAGATCCATATGAACAAGATCAAAAGCATTAGAAGCAATATTAAAACTTCTCTCAAAAGGAAGTCTATGCAGCTTAGATAGAGAGCAGGTTTCACAATGAAATTCATTCAAGGAAGAGCTATTAAACATATGCATATGTCTCAACTTAGAAACTGAAGTATGCCCAAGTCTTGCATGAGCTAGATCAATGCCAATAATGACCTTATTACAACTTCTAGGAAATAAACTGCTACTGTCTTTGGCTTTGCCACTCCTGTGTTGAGCACCATCTCCTGGAGAAATGATCTTGTATAAGCCATGTCTTCTCTGCCCACTCAGCACAACCTTCTTAGTTCTAGGGTCATGTACGAAGAAATGAGTTCTAGTGAAGAGAGCATTCAAATCATTGTCATCTAAAAGCTTTCCCACAGATAATAAACTATGTTTGAACTCTGGAACAATCAAAACATCATCAAGAGCTACCGATTCTGTTAACTGCATTCTTCCCATTTCTGTAACTGCTTTTATAGAGCCATCAAGAAGCCCAATAAGAACTGGCTTGCTTAACCTCACCTTATCCATAAGGTGACTAGAATCAGCAATCATATGGTCACTAGCCCTAGTGTCTATTATCCATTCAGTCATGAGATCATTAGAAATAGCCGCATTGACATTAGAGTCAAGAATTTTACCTGCAAAGTTTGCAAAAGCACTCTTAGAGTTGTTTCTTGCCTTCATCTTTCTCATGACCTCTTGGAAAACTGCATTCACCATGGCACTATCCATCTGTCCCTCTCCTCCATCTCTGATCTGTCTATTATCATCTAATGGATTATTCTGCATCCCTCCATTCATAGAGCCAGCAGCATTAGCAGATCCTCTCATGGGCAATGAACCTGTTCTTTCCTTCTCTTTCAACTCCTTGAACCACTCTGGTATGCCATGGAGCTTGAAGCATTCTTCAGCTGTGTGACCATTCCTACCACAATAGTTACACTTTCTCTCTGCCTTAATCTTCTTCCAATCCTTCTTTACAAAGGAATTCCGATAATTCCCACTTCCAGAACTGCTTCCTGTAGACCTATTTCCCACTGGAGCCATTGGCTTAAAGCTTTGTCCTCCTTTGTTAACAAAAAAGGCACTAGCATCCACACTGTTAGACTGAGAACTTGAGGAAGCATCATTCCCTTTCTCAACTTGCTGGAGTATGTAATATGCCCGGTTTATGTTTGGTAAGAGATCCATTGCAAGGATCTGGTTCCTAGCTGCCTCATACCCATCATTCAGGCTCATTAGTACCTGCATCACCCTGTTGGTGCTTTGAATCTCAATCAGCTTCTTCTTCAAGTCATAAGTGCATCCTGTCATCATTCCACAAGTGCATTCAGGGATTCCTTCCAGCACTTGTAATTCATCCCAATGTCTTTTCAGTGTATTATACAAATTAGGCAAGGACATTCCTCCTTGAGTCACATTGCTCAGTTTCCTTTTGATTTGAAAAATCAAAGGAGCATTACTCTA
The DNA here is from genome assembly GCA_037127255.1 of Persicaria tinctoria. Lineage (NCBI taxonomy): Eukaryota > Viridiplantae > Streptophyta > Magnoliopsida > Caryophyllales > Polygonaceae > Persicaria > Persicaria tinctoria. The sequence continues at coordinate 20,480,535 of JBANSL010000006.1, forward strand.
ACCAAATCTTTCCACATTATCATCCCACAGCTGCTTGCTAGAATCCATAAACATAAACCCCTCGACTATGTTCTTCTTCATAGAGTTCAGTAACCAGCACCTTACCATGAAATATGCTCTTATCCACCGTTGTAGATCTGCAGATTGGGCATCAGGTTTCCCACTGGTTCCATCTATGAACCCCAACTTACATTTAGCACCCAAGGCCATCATAATCCCACGACTCCATGTCATGAAATTAGATCTATCAAACAGGATCCCAACAAGTTGAGCTCCCGGATGATCAGAATTAGATAAGTATAAGGGATCTCCAAGGTTACCTTGGTTGTTCCCATCTTCATTGTTACCATCTCCATCCTGCACTCCAGCATTCAGATTCTGGTTCACTGCAGCCATCTTGAACAATGATCAGGTAGACTCTTCCTTCAAAATTGTAGCTGTAAAGAAACTCACAAATCAGTGTACCAACCTGCAAGCTCTGATACCATGAAAAGTTTAGTTGTTGTAAGCTAAAACAACACACACACAGGTGTGCAATCAATGACAGAAGAAGGAAAACAAGTAGAAGAAGGAAGAATCAAATATGGAGCATGATGTGGGAACTTCATAGAACAAAATCCATTTTGGGATTCGAGAAATAGAGGTCGTCAGTAGGACCTCATTTCATTCATTAAAACCCTACCAAAACACCAGAATGGATGCAACATCTATTATATAGTCCAGACACCTGTGTTCACCACGTGACACAGCACAATGCCAACTTTCTTATTTGCAAAAGGAGAAGAAAACTAAATGAAGAAGTTTGTTAGAATGAAATGTAAATGCAGATGCTTAACTCAACAAATGTAAATGCAAATGCATAGGAAATGCATAGGTATATGTCTCTATAGTAGTTTTTTATTATATATGATTTGTTTTAATTTTTCCTAAATTTAAGGATAAAAAAAAGTTTTAAAACGGTAAATAATAAAGAAATCTTACCATATACAGTAGTAAAGTTAGTTTTTTTGGTTATTAATTCATAATTAAATAGTATCATATATGCTATTTATTAAAATATAATAATTAGAGTAAGTATTATTTAGGTCTATGACAAATGGATAAATGTATATTAATTTAATTTATTTTAGAAAATTAATATGATGTCAATTGATAAAAATTTTACTCCTATAACAAGTATGTATTGCTATATCATATTTATATATGCAGGGAGAAAAAGTAAAATTGTAAAATAAAATATGTTTTTCAAACGTGCTTCCTATAACAAGTAATCCATGCATGTTATATAAAGCTACTGATGAAATAAATCGTTAAAAGTTGAATGATTGAAACTATTTAAACTATGAGTAATACGAATTATTGTTTATATGGAACATGTAATATCAAAATTTATTAAATTTATTTAAAAGTAAACCCGTGCTACCGTCCCCGAGTATGGAGTATATATACTTAGCTTAGTTTATTAAGAGGGAGTATTTATTATCCAGAGATCATGGATTCAAATCACTTTTTCATAATTTTTGTTTTCTTATTTTTCTTCTAATAAAAATGTTAAATAAAATAAAAAATTTAAGATTTTCTCCAATATAGTTTTTTTAAAAATAATATTTTCCATATATACATACACAACTTATTTTATTATTTTATAATTTTTTTTCTCAATTTTTATTACTAAAAATAACTATTTTAATAACAAATTTAAAACTTTTTTCTAATATATTTCGATTAAAAAAATTATTCATTATATATACATACAAAAACTTTTTTTTACCCCCTAAAAAAATTTCTAGATTCCCCACTACTCTAATGATACTACGTAGCTTTAATGCGAGAATGCCTTTCGCTACGCTCCAATCTATAAAGCGAACACAGGGAAGTGCCACCCTCTAGTGCTGTTCAAAATTCGGTTCAAACTGAATTTTTGAATCGAACCGGACCAATCAAATTAGGCCTAAATTAACAGAAACTAAGAGATTAAGTACGGTTTTCGGTTTGCAACTTCTAAAAATTCGGTTCGGTTCAAATCTAGCTTTTACTAAATTAAATAAAAACATTATACGACACTTGTTTAGGTTGAATCAATTATCATACAAAAAGTTATAACTTATTGTAAGATATTTTGTGTATTTTAAAGACATTTTTTGTAATTTTTTTTAATTAAACATTTTAATTTCTTTATAATTAATTGTCAATTAGATTTATTTGAACTCAAAACCTGACTGAACTTAAACCGAACATATGATGTTATGTTCGATTTTTGATTCTCAATTTTTGAAAAGTTGATTTTAGGTTCACGTTGGTTTGGCCAGATTCGACTCGGTTTTCCACCGATGAGCAGCCCACTCTCCACTTGATTTTGAAGATCAAGTGGGAATACTCCCAATAAAAAACGTTAAACATTTTAAATTATTTATATAATAAGAACCTATATCTAATTACCCCTCTATATTACGTTAAAAAATAATTTTAATAAATAAATATTCCGTAATTGATTAAGGTTTATAATATGAAAATATGTATAATTAGTTAATTACCCCTTCAAATTATGTTACAAAATACGAAATGCTTTTTTATAAACGTGCATAATTGACCCCGGTTCTAAAAAAAAAGAAAAAAAAGAGAGAGAGAGAGAGAGTAAATGGGAAAGGAAAAACTGTGGGGGATTGAAACTGTAGCCGACATGGGTGGCAGGCATGCACGTGAGGGGGAGGCCGGTGGGTCCCACTGGAGTGAGTGAGAGGAGAGAAAGAGCGCGTTAAACGTCAATCAAACGTCCCATCCGATTGACTGTAGATCGCGGGATTCTCGTACAATTCCCCAACCCCGCCTTTTCTTCTTTCACCGTATCTCTCTGTATTCCACTATTCCCTATTCATACTCCGTAGTTTTAGTTTATTGCAACGAGAGAGCAACTGAAATCTAATCCGACCTAAAAATCCGATTCATCTTTTAATCTGAAAATCTACTACTCCGTATCATGCATAATTTGAATTCAAACCCAACTCATTTTGACCCTTGAATCGAGCGGGTTTCGATAGGGCAAAAAAAAAAAAAAAAAAAAAAAGCTTTTGGGACATGGACTTCATTCAAAAAAATGATCCGGCCCAATCCAAAGAGGCCACAAAATAAAGGTGAGGAGTCTTCAAACACTATAAGAGCTCGTTTGGTTACTATTTAAAAAACTCAAAAAGTTCAAAACCCGAGCAAGTAAAATAAATACATTTGTTTAGTTGCTTTTTTGAACACGAATAAAATCCAATAATTTGACTTCTTAGGAATTCTAATTTCTACAACATGGAGGACACTTACCTAGGGGGACTAAATAAGTTGCAATTCCACCATATTTTAATGGAAAAATCTAACTTTTTTTCATTTAAATTCCCTACATCTTATAACTTAACCAAATAACTTTTTAACTTTTATGGGAATTGAATACTTCCTATGTTCAACCAAACAAGCCCTAAATAGGGCTGAGTAGAACCCAGGCAGGGGCGGCCACAAGGGGTGGCGCCTGTATGCGTCCGCCCCACCTTCCGTCGCTTCGACCGCCCCTATACATGAAAAAAGCTATTTTTTTTTAAAAAAAAAAAGTATAAATGTTGTTGAAAAGAAATAGTGACCACCCATTGTTTATATCTCATCAGTTGGTAAGAGGTCGGTCAGTGGGTGAATGAATTAAGAGGTTGGGGTTTCGATTCTTAAAATGTGCAATTCTATTATTTCTATTTTTTTTTTGGCGAAACTAATTAAAATAACCCAACCTTTGAGAGGGTGTTAAAAATATATCTCCACCTTTCAAATGTAAGATAAATATCCCGATCTTTATAAGTGATGATAATATAATATCCTAATGATTTCTCTCCAATAAAATTCTTATTTTTTGTATTGTATTACTCATGTATTTTCAATTCAAATAAAATTAAAATAAATGAGTTCAAAAGTTTATTAAATAAACTTTTGTAGTTTTAGATTTAATTTGTACCTAACTTTTTATGTCTTTTTTTAAATCAATAATATCTATAACAAGCCAAATAAATAAAAAAATGTAAAGCAAAATAACATATTTTCAATTAGTAAATGATTAGCTAGTGATTTAACTTATCAAAACATGAAGAATATTTTGTCAATTATAAACTTTATGTTACTACAAAATTGGAATGAAAATTTAATTCTTTAGATTATTCAATGGTGTTCATATATATATGAGAAGTAAATTATTATTATTAAAAGAAATATAAAAGAATGTAAATTGTTTATTTTTTCTTAAATCCAAAATAAATAAAAATTAAGATAAACTTAAAAACCAATCTAATTTAATCTAATAAACTTGAATGATATTTTACGCAATGAAGATATTGAAAATTATATTTTAAATATTTACTTGTTTTATTTTTGTTTTGATTAAATTTAATTATAATCAATAAATACGTATTAAATTGAATAATTTAAATTAAATACGTATTATATTGAATGTTTAGGGGCAAAACTAATCATTTTTGTGGGGGAGAAAATTATGGGATATTATATTACCATCACTTATAAAGGTCGGGATATTTATCTTACTTTTTAAAGGTGGGGATATATTTTTAACACCTTCTTAAAGGTTGGGTTATTTTAATTAGTTTCGCCTTTTTTTTTAAGGAATTCTATTCTTTCTATTTTTTTCCCTTCAGTTAAAAATGATATATTCAAATCAATTTTTATAATATTATTTTTTTATTATTTTTTAATAAAAATATTTAATCTAATTTTTTACACATATCAACTTCTTAGTTATATTTAATATTTTAATTAAAATCCATAATTTACAAGTTCAATTCTCAATAATTTCTTTTTTTTTCAAGTAATTTTCAATTCTATTATTTCTATTTATTTTTTAAGTTAAACTTTATATGTCTAAAAGAAATTTTGTAAATTATTTTTGACAATTTTCTAATAAAATCATATATAATCCAATTTTTTTATTCATATCAAATTTTTAGCAAGTTATATTTGGAACACAATTTGTGATTAAAAAAAACATAATTTATGTTTTTTTCAATAATGTAACTTTCTATGAATCAAAAGGTAGAGGGGGGGGGGGGGGGGGGTCAATTCTAAATATGTGCTTTTAAAAAAAAAATCAATTCTATACATTTTTTTTAGGTGCATTAACGATATGACTATTTTCAGATTCAGGACCGTAAATTTACAAGTATAAAATTTCGTTCCACCTTTCATCAACTCATGCGGCTGCCCCTGGATCCAGAAACTTCCCACTTATGCCTTGAGAAAAAACCAGGAGAGAGAGAACATAGATTTTAGTGACAAAAGAAGAAATACCATTTGAACCACCAAGGAAAGGAGGAGCAAAACGAACGATCGCCGTCACCCGAGCCTTAATTCCGGCCATTTTGCATGTATTGAGTCTAGCTACTCTTTCCCCTTTCCCTTTGGTTTCCTTTCTCGTGTTTGTGCCGGGGGGGGGGGGGGGGGGGGGGGAGAGATGTGGTTGGAGGCGATGGTTCTTTCGGGGTTTAATTTTCAAAGGTACCAGCGGAATGGAGTTTTTTCCTTCTTCGTTTTGGGATGGTGATTGTGTCGGTTTTTTTGGAAGCAACGTCTTTTGAGTTGCTTTTCGAGGTGGGGCGGTGGTTCTCCAAATCGCAAATAAATAGTGTCGATTCTTGTAATGGCCAGGACATAAATGCCCGAGTTACTTTTCGAAGGTTGGATACCTTCGTTCGGATCTTGCAATCTAGGTACAGGTCGAGATTTCAAACCTATATAAGCATTAGTAATTAAAGCGGAGATTACGAACCCCAAAGCAATCGTAGGGCCGTTGGATACCTGATAATGCATATTTCATATAGACATTATAGGTATTTCTTATTGCATTCAGATAGGAGTTTTGCATATGTTTGAGTCTAGTTTCATATATTGCTTGTGAAGTATTCGATATCAGAATCTACGCCTTTTTAGTGTTTATTCTGCAGAGTTACATTCCGCCCTTGGAGGGATCGTAGAAGAGTTTAAGAGACATGTTTTGAAGCATATGGAGGCTGAGGAAGAGGCTAGAGAGGATCAAGGAAGCACAACATTGAAGACAATCGAGGAAAAAGAGGGAATCCCGTCACTGAGATGGCGGCGCCCGCCGTGGGCCGATTTCCAGCGATTGCGATTTCGGATCCAAAGATTATGTTTCCTATTATTTTACTATTATATTTCTAGGGTTTTGCCGACTTCTTATGAGTCATTATTAGGTTGTTTTTCCATTTATTTTCAGAAGAGAGTGGCTATTGTATGTTAGACTATGAACACAATTAGAGAGAGAGAGAGAGATTTGGCCTATGAGTTGCTAAACTCATAGTTTTGCCTGTGATTCAAAGACATGGTTGTTTAGATTGTGATGATTGATTCTATTTAGTTATTCATATTCCTATTTATCATCTTGTACTTACTGATTATATTTGCGTTCCTTTCTATGATTGATTACCATGTTAGGAATTGCATCTTAGATATGAATTCGTTATTGTGTTCTTGATAGTAAACGAAGGTATTGAAGTAGTGATATTTCTTTGTCTTTGTAGTAGATGATTTCAATTTATCTATGTTAGGGATATGTCGACTAAGGCTGATTTAGGGTTAAGTTGTTCCGATTTGTCTTAATTGCATTAAATCAATATTCCAATTGGTCTAATTACTTGAGTCCTTAATGCTATTCTTTAGTGATCTTGAATAAGGTGATTGTATCCTTGCAGATCTCTCAACTTTAGTCAAGTAGACATATGTTTATGAGTAATTGATAGATCGATCCTAGGACCATGAATCTCAACCACTGTCAGAGAATTACATGTGAATATTTTCTCTACCTTATTATCAGTTTACTTTGCAATTATAAATTTGGTTTCTTTACATCTTGGTTATTTGTCATAAATCATTGTTTGGTCATAAGAGTTCTTGTTAAGAATTATTGAATAGTGAACCGTTTCTCCCTTTGGGTTCGACGCCAGACTTAATTGTTATACTAGTAGTTATTTGGTTGATTAAGTGATTGATTTGCTAATCTATTGGTTTTGTGTTTGGGTTTGGATTTTATTACTATTTGATAAAGGGAGAAAGTGCCAACGACGTTCGTCCCGCATGGGTGGTTGCAAAACATACAAGGAAGGGGCACCGAAACACCCTTATGCACTAGTCGTTTCTTGGACGAGGTTCCATTCATTACTAGCCTCCATAAAAGGTTTTTCCCTTTGGAGAAGCTATCAATTTCCTAAATCTATGAGATATTGTTGTTATGTATTCCAACACAAATCATGACTCTTTCCAAAGTATACGCGGTAGAGAACCTTCTATATCTCGTCTTACTTTCCAATATAGTAGGTCGTCTTCAATATCGTTCATTGGTAGTTTGACATTGGGAATTTTATGTACAATACTATGTGGAAGTATCTTTAATTTCTCATTTCATCCATTTTCCACCTTTTGTCCAACCCTATATATTAATCTACCTTATGAATTTATGTCGGTAGTACGAACCTTTGCATGATTCAATAAGGCTTTGTCACAATGCAAGATTTAATTTAATCAACATTGTTCTTCCTTGTTTAGATAAGGAGTTTACTTTCTATTTTGTCAATTCTGATGTGGCTCAACCCACCGTACGTTTCCTGAAAAGTGGTCATATTTTTTTTTTCTCGTTGATGATGGGACATCCTACGTACTTCTCAAGCGTATTTTTGTTGGTGATATGCAATATATTCTAGATGGCTTATTTTTTTGTTGATTAGAGACCCCTAAAGGGACTTAAAAGACTGATTTATGGAAGTTTACCTTTTGTTTAGATATGAAACAGTATTCAGCGATGACACTTTTTACTTGGGACCACGTTTCATTCATGTGTTGCTTTTGCAAATATCATAATATTGTCTATGAAAGAAAGGAATTGCCATCCCCACTCTAGTCAAATCAATGTTGATTTTCTGGATTAATTGCATGTCATTTGTAGTTTTCTCATAAATACTTCAGCTTCAATAACAAAAATAAGCAGAGAGATCAAGTCAATCTGTCTAAGACCTCTTTGTGTCCGGGTGAATTCCGTTGGTCCATCGTTAATGAAGACAGAGAAAGAAATTTTTTTGACACATTCTTCAATCAAAGACACAAATCTTGGATTGAAACAAAATTTGTTCAAGACTTGGAGCATGAAATCTAACTCAACTCTATTGTAAGCCTTCTCTATCAAAGAAAAAAGATTAAAAAATGCATGAATTAAAAAATAAAAAGCCATTACCCAAAAAAAAAAAAAGCCAAAATTTATCATTGAAGGCGAACGAGATCTAACCTACTGCAGGGCATTCAATTTGTTCAAAGGATTCAACACTCCCTTCACCAAAGATCAATTTTATCGTATTTTGATGTTGTATTTTCCTAGACACCCCCTACTACTCGTCAATCCAAGGCATTTGATTGATTCAATATTTGTGGATTTCACACTCGTAGTCGTACGCACCTTCATCAATGATGAATTCTGTGAATCCAGTAGCAGTGGGGGTTTGTTATTTGATCGAAATCAACTTTAAGGGCAATCATTAGATTCAGGAGGGAAAGTATCTAAATTTTGTTTTTGCATTGATGGTGATTGGGATTTCGCAGGTTTATTAACCATTCATGTGATTAGCTGTTTATGTACTACGGAGTACTGCATATACTACCGTCCAACACGATTATAAAATCTTGCAAATTTGACTAGTTTTGTAAGATTCTGTTTTAATTGTATCGACCTTGAAGTCGATAATTCATTACTTTTCTTAAGTGGAATTGGTTTCCTCCTCCCTTAATTTTCACGTGCTTTCATTCCCCCTTAATTTTTATGTGCTTTTGAGTGAGTGTTGATTGTTTATAAATTTATTTATTGGATACATGGTATATATTTGATGAAATCACGGATTAAAAAATCATGTTAATTATATTTCGCCCGTACGTCATTGAGAAATTGGAATTTTTGAAACGTGCGCTAGTAGCCTAGCACACAAACCGGGTGATCGAGGTTCCATTCTAAAACAAATTGACAATGGAATGATTATGCCACCGACTTATATACTAAGGCTTGATATATGTTCAACTCTTCGATGTGGGACACTTTTTGGTCTCATTCACATCTCTAACAGTTGGCAAGTACTGAAGGTCATCAGAAACTTGTGTATTTTGGTGCTTGTAAAACTCTAAATGCTAAAATCGATCTTTGTGTTTTAAAAAATTGATAACTTTATAATTAAGGCAGACCTGGACAACTCTAGAAAAGAACTACTGATCGAAGGTGGTCATGAGGACAGAGGACCCTAGCTTGCTAACGAACATTATTATTACTGAATGAAGAGATTGATCAAGTCCAAAGTTGCTCAATTTGATTTGTCTAGTGTTTCTACAATGGTGCTTATAATGGTTAAGATGGTCGTTGTTTACTCATCTCTTCTTTGGATAGCTCTTCAAAACGTACATCATTAATTCTCTATTTCTGGGATTTTCTCTACATTAGCACAACAACATCCTAAGCTTAGTGGTTTGCATTTTCAACTTCAGATCAAGCAGCCCTTGCTCGATCAACGGTACGGTACGTGTTGATCGAAATCGATCCTTGATGAAGTTACTATACGTGTTAATACGGGTGATGATAATTTATCAAATCCAAACAAAGGATTTTGAGTGTGACGGACCGGTAGGCACATAATTCCCTTTACGGTTATGCTGTATTTACCATTCATCTCTTTGTATTTCTATTCTCATACTGATTATTCTATTTGCAGCTGAACTCTTCACTGATGTTCAGCCATTTGTACTGTCTGCTTTGGATGGATATAGGGTTCGTATGAGACGGGGTTAATAAACGACTAAATTTATAAAAAGGGTAAAAATTTATAAACTGTTGGTAAAAGTAGTTACAAATTTATGAAAAAAATATAAACTCCGTATGGGACGAAAAACAGTTTATTTGTAAAAAGTGGAGTTTATTTGGTTGTTATTAGGGGTATTGTGGTACTTTCAAACCAAATAAACCCCAAATAAGCTCCATCAAGTAGCTTTTTTTTAACTCATAATTTTAACTGTTTTAGGCTTATTTTGGATTCCCATACCCACTTTTTAAATGTTTATTTTTTTAACAGTTAAAATTAATAACCATACACACCCATAATGTTTTCACATTTGCTTATGGAAAAAAACCATTCAGGAAAGACTTACACCAATGGATATTCTTGTAAGACAAGGTTCAAGGAACAATCATGTGGCTGCAGAAAAGAACTCGCCCCAGAACAGCAAGAACTCACCCAAGTTCTATGAGCCGAGACCAAGTTCTTGCTGATTTGGACGTGGGCCTATTTTACTTGTGGCATTTTAGGCCTTTTGTGGTTACTTTGGATTTGTTATTTCATTGACATATTATTATTAGTATTATGAGGAAAAAATTAGGTTTTAATGAGGTTTGCATCTACATTCGTCAGACATTTATCAGATGTTGAATTGAGTTTTTAGGTTTTCTCATCAAGCATGAACACCTAAACTCCTTTTCTTGGGGAGACTAATCGACGCGTCAGATTTTCTATTTCATTGTGAGATTTCTATTTCATAATACTCCTCTTTGAATATTATTGATTCTCTACGTTGAATGTTTAGGGTTTTCATGAATTTCCATTAGCTTGATCAACTGATGTTTTTTCATGATAATTTGTTGCTAGACATCGGTAATTACTGGTTGAGTTATCTATGTTATTGAGTAGCAAAGTATAAATCTCTAAACCTGGTCGATTTAGGGATTTGTATAAAGAATTGATTTACAATTGATGCAATAACTGTTGTGCTTGTCGATTGTCTTTGTTGATTTCCTTTAAGCTTCATCAATTGTTGAATTGAATCTTGACAGTTTCAGGATTGTTTGATAATTAGGGTTTTCAGGGTCTGGTTGTCCTCTTAACTAGATTTGATAAGGAATTGGGTTCAAAAGACCTAGTCTTTCCATAACAAAGTATTCAAGAGGAAGTTATCTATTTGATTTCAATGATCAATGAATGAAACCTGAGTGCTGAGATTGATTAACTTGAGCTATTTCTCTCATAATTATTCACTTATCTGTTTTACTTTATTGTTTTTTCTTACTTTTGCATTCTTAGTTAGTTTAAACCATCAAAATCCCCCTTCTTTGTGTCTTTAGTTCTTATTAGCACACTTTGACTTGCATACAAATCGACTCTCTGTGGGATCAACACGTACTTTCCAAACTACATTAGTTAGGTTAGTCGGATATATTTGATAGGATTAAGACGACTAAAAATCCTCCGTCAGTAAGCTCGAACATCCAATTTGTTGGAAGTATGATAAAAACATAGAGCATTGAACTGTGTGCTTTAGATAACGGAGTAAGAATAGTGCAACTTTCATATGAGGAGAGCGAGGAGTGGCCATGAACTAAGTAAGTAGTTGAACCGTGTAGGCAATATCAGCCTAGTCAATGTAAGATATAACAACCTACCAACCAATCAACCATATGACTCAGGATCAGTCAGCACAGCTTCATGAGCACTAAGATGCAAATTCCTATGCATAAGGAATTTGGATGGCTTGCACTTCATCGTTTTATATTTCTCTACATTGTCATCAGGTCTAAACTTGATCTTAAAGATCTGTCCAATTGCAACCAATAGCATAATGACTTTGAGGTAAGTCAATATGACAATCCATGTGTTGTTTTTTCTCTAAAGCAACTAAGTCCTTATGCATAGCCTCCTTCCACTTAGGCACCTTTTGAGCTTGTGCGAAAAGAGGTTGGCTCAACCACTGATAACACATTGAACAAAGAGTGCACATAGTCTTGAGAACACAAGACTAGATCATGTGGATTCACAACTAAAAACACAAACGAAATAAAATCACTAACATTATCGATCACTAAGACAACGTGTAGCCCGGCAACTGTTGACACACAAAGTTCTGCAACTTAGCTAGCCTATTAAACCTTCTCACTTGCCTAGCACTAGGCACCACCTCAACTCGTGGTTTTGTTGCAGAAGAAGACACCCGTTTTGAATTAGAAACAACTTGACCTTCAATGTTACAATCTTCTACAAGACTTGGGTCCAAGTGATTGGAATGGTGATGACTATTCTAAGGCACATGAATAGCACTTCTCTCCTGATGATCAACCACATTATCATCACTAAATAATACTCAGGGCAACTCAGTATCCCTACAACTCGGCCCTGCCCCTTTCTGAGATTGAACATCCTTGAAAGGAAATTCAAATTCTCTGAAAATGACATCTCTGCTCACAAACACCTTGTGAGTAGCAAAATCATACAACTTGTAAGTTTTTTTCCCATGAGGATACCCTAAGAAAACACATTGTCTTCCTGAAACCTCCATCTTAGACTTATGGACTCTGTGAAGATGAGCAAAACAACGACACCCAATCACCTTCAGGTGATCATAGTTTGGAACCTTCTTGAAGAGAACTTCATATGGTATTTTCCAACCCAACATGGAGGAAAGAAGAAGATTGATAATGTATGTAGCACCCAAGACACATTATCCCCAAAATGTCATAGGCAAGCCTGCATTGATTGTGATAGCTCGTGCCATCTCAGTCAAATGTCTATTCTTCCTTTCCACCATCCCATTTTGCTCATGAACATAAGGTACAGAACGTTGATGAACGTACTATACCTTTAGCACTGAAAACAACACTCAACGGAGTATTCAATAATTCAGACCCATTATCTGCTTTGATGATCCTAACCTTAGTGGCAAACTGTGTTTCCAAAAGAGCCAAGAACCCATTATTGACCCGCCTACCTGTCCTTTATCTCGTATAAGAAAATTCCAGGTTGAACGTGAGTGATCATCAATCACAATCAAGAAAACTCTGGCACCACACTAGGATGCCACCACATACCCCAAACATTCATGTGAACCAATTCAAACAAACTTGATGCAATAGAAGAACTCTTATAAAAAGGTAACCTATGCAGTTTAGCTAAATGACAAACATCACAATCAAAAGTTTTAAGATGTCCTAACCGGGCATGATGCAAACTTGTTTGATTGTCTTGAATAAACTAACCAATGAAACTACTCATATTGTTGATTGCTTTGAGCACAAGTAATCGATGAGCACGTACCACTACTACTTGGAGAACAATTGAAGCCAGAGAACTTGTATAAAACACCATCTTTATTCCCAACAGCTATGCCCTCACTAGTTGAAATGTCCTCCATCCAAAAATTCCATTTAGAAAAAAAAAAAAACACCTTTCATCATCTAGCAATTTCGACACAGACAAAAAAATGTACTTGACATATACAACCCATTATTCAACAAAATATTTTGATTTAACTTCACATTCCCAGAATACCTTACTGGCTGTACGTGTGTAATGCCATCTGGAAACCCAATCACGGTAGGCTTTGCAAGAGGAAACATATCCACAATCATGTCATTGTTGCAAGTTATATGGTCTAAGGCCCCTGAATCAACAATCTAGTGCACATTCACCATGTGATGCTTCTGATCAGAAGCAAAGTAAGAAACCATACTATCAAGTTCACAAAACTTGCTCCAATATGAGCTGAAGTATCCATAAGAGCCTTTCTTTTTACAGTTTACAATACCTATGCAACAACAACATTCACCAATGACATGTATGCACCACCGTCAACACTAACAAGCACACCACCATTCTCACTAGAACCAAGGCCATACGTGTGCATCCCAATTCCATCTCCACAAACCAGAGGACTATCTACCTCCATAACATCCTGAACATTAACAACCATCTTGTCACTCTGATTGCATTTAAGACCATTATACCAATCCAGAAACCCCACCGGTTTAAAGCAGGTCTCCCTGACATGTCCTCTTTCTTTGCAATAGTATATAGAATAACTTTATCTTGGCCTTTTTGTACTCTTTCTTTTGTTCAGTACTATTCTTCCACCGTCCCACACTACTAGTCCCTGAACCATAATCGGAAGGTCCTTTAGAACAACTTGGACCATTGTTCCCACGGTTCCTAGCAGCAAGCACCTTGTGTGTCTGAGATACGCCTCCAGTGATACCTTTTTGTCTCTCAATCTGCATAACCATATTTATGAAACGCTATATTAATCGAAGTAAGTGGATCCATTACTAAATGCTACTTGAATCCCCTTATATGTGTTCGACAATCCCATCAGAAATTGCATCAACTTCATGGTAGCCTCCCTCTCCAGTAATTTCTTAAGAATTGCACATGAACACATCTTCAGACCGTCACACTTGCAGATCAGAACCGACCCAATCTCTTGTAACTCATCCCAAGCCTTCTTCCTCTTGCTATAGTACTCAACTACGCTAGAGTTAACATACAGCACGCGAATCCCAAGCCCTCTTCCTCTTGCTATTCTCGACGAGATATAGTTTCATGGAGTTGATAAGCTAACTTGTCACCATAAAATCACATCTCATCCACCTATCATATTCATCATCAACCTCCAGCTGCCTCTCATACTTTCCATTGATGAATCCGAGCTTCATCTTAGCTCCTAATTCTATTCTCACAACACGGCTTCAACTGTGAAAATTGAGGCCCTTGAACTGAGCTGACACTAGTTGCGTCTTTGATGGTCAGAGTTCGACAGAAACAAAAGATTCGACTTATTCGCGCCAAAATTTTGACTTCCATGACTCGCAGTAGAACCTCCTTGATCGCCATTGTCATCGCCTACAACCATTTCCATGATTCAACCAGAAACAAAGATCTCAGCAACACACGACACTCAGTAAGGCTCAGATACCATATCAAATCTCAGCGATGTCGAGCTGGGCTAGATCTCACTTGAGATGTAGAGCTACAAGTCAAACCTCTATGATCGACATATGTGAGAAGTTTGTGGAATTTTCCCACACATTTTCATTTTCAGTTATCGGATCCCAATTTCACATCAAAATCATTTAAATGAAGTGGTGTTTAGTGACATACTGACATCGATAGTGAATTCGCTTCAATTCGTAAATTATCATCATATACTGTTGAGAGAAGAAGGATATGTTTAGAATATATAGCAATGTGAAAGAAGCGACAAAGAAGAGGTGGTATGTGACATATAATTTTATGATGTCTTTAATTTTCTTGCACTTCCAGACACTGTTGGTTTGATTATTTTACTGAAAGAAATGGAATAGGGTGATCGGCTGTTTCTCAAAAAAAAAAATCAAATTATTTTTTTCGTTTTAAGTGATCGAGTGCATCATGCAACTTCTCTAGTGGAAACCTCCGATGCCTATTACTTCTATTTATAATATCATTGGTTCAAAAAACATGGCCAAGCTAGCAATATCTTGGTGGTCGCTCTGGTTCTTTAGGAACCAGATCGCTTTCGATAATACTATCTCTATCACCATTCAGGAAATGGAAATCTTCTACACTAGAGTGTCCCATACTTGGAAGGAAACCAAGTCCATTGATGGCTTTGGTACGCCCTTGGGGCCTCCCTTCGGGGGGAGCAGGAGTGGTACGAATCGGCTGGCAGCGCCTTCTGCTACTAGCTCGTTTCATGCTACCTCGGCTGCTTCTCAACCGCGGAATGGTATTTGGGATAAGCCTCCGAATGATTGCTTTAAGTTGAACTTTGATGGTTCTGTACGCCTAGATGGGTCAGCTTCCTTTGGTTTCGTCATTCGGGACTACCAGGGCACTGTCATTTCCTCTGGTGTTGGCTTGTGCAACAACTCCTCGGTACTGTTTGCTGAAACGCTGGGTCTCAAGAGGGGAATTCTCAGTGCTAAGCATCTTCGTCTTACTAACTTACTGATTGAGGGGGATAACCTCACGGTTGTTAGAGCTCTCCTGAGGGACTGGAAATGCCCCTGGAACATCGAGCTCTTACAATCCGATATTCTGATTGATCTATCATCATTTTCTAATGTTGTGATTCGTCATATTTTCAGGGAATCTAATCCTGTTGCAGATTGACTCGCTCATCTTGCTTACAGTCTCCCTGCCGACGGACGCTTTGAAGATGATCCAGAACTCCAGGTTCTCATTCGAAAGGATGCGCTAAGAAGAACAGTTTTACGGGATCGTCCGGCCTAATCTATATCTGCTTCAAAAAAAAAAAAAAAAAAAAAAAAACTTCTCTAGCGGAAACTCCCAATCTTAATATACCCAATACGGAGTATATCACTAGCTAGTTTGTACTACCATGTTAAAAATCAGGAGATCTACTTAACGGGGCACAGTTTTTTTACCTTTTTTCCATGGTGAAATATTTACTATTTCACTATGTAGTACGTATATAATCGGAGTACAGTATAAAGTGCAGGGATCTAATTGAAATGTTTTTTTGTTAATTATCTTATACATTGATCTTCTGAACTTCTCGCTACCTATTCGACTACAAAAAACCTAGATCCAATTAATTATATAATTAATTGGATCTAACTATTAAAATAAAAGCATAATGAAGTGTCACTTCTCTTCTTAAAAGTAAGTTATTCATTTTTTTCTGCTCAAAAAAAAGTTATTCATTTTTTTTAAAATCAATTAATCAATTATCTTAGCCTAAGTTCACCCAAAAAAAAAAATCTTAGCCTAAATTATAATTTTAGTATTTTTTTTAAATAATGGATTATTTCAAAAACATCAAATTAATATTAGTAAGGCTGATTTGCAGAAATACACAAAATCGGTGTTCGGTTTGCAAAAGTATACCCGTTTTCTGATAATAGCAAAAATAAGATAGGTGGGTCATTTGTGCTAAAAAATAGGTCATTTGTGCTATAAAATAATGACTGATTTTACCTTTAAATTTAAATGTAAAAATCATGAAAAAGGAGAATTATGAATTAAAAGAAAAGTAAAAAAATATACAAAAAAAATAAAATATATATTAAAATAATCTTTTTAATATTTTTTCTCAGAAATTTAAAAATAATAAAACTAGCTAGATGAAAATAATTGCCTTAGGAAGAGAATTAATAGTGACAAGATTAAAATTTGTTTTTGACAGGATATAAGTTCTTTGTGACAAAGCTGATAATTAATAATGACAGGATGGTGTTCTATAATAGGCAAGAGAATAAAGATACGATTTTATCCATACCATAAATATAAATTAAAGGCATGTCCAAGATGACAAAGTTATTTGTTCACAACGACATGAGTAATGTTCATAGTGACAAGACTGTAGGTTTATTTTGACAGGATTGAAGCTATAATCGGAAAGAGAATCACTGAAGATACGGTTAATTATATCTTCATAATTATTAACCATATTTACAAAAGAATTGTCTATATATCTTGAAACCATAATATTATCACATTGACAGGATGAATATTGTCATTGACAATCCCAAATATGAACATTGACAAGATATGATAAAAAATTGACGATAGATTGAGTAAAGATACGAGACGAATAAATCATAACCACTAGATATTGGAATTGGGTCGGTCAGGGGCTAACTGTTAGTAGTGATTGAGATTGAGATTTTTTTTATTTAATTATTTAATATAATTTAAAAATTTAAGAAAAATAAAAAATACCAAAAATATTTAACCTTTTTTTTCCTGATTTTTTGGAGGTGATGGTTAGTTTTGAGAGTCAAATAAGGTATTTTTGCAAATTTCCATATATTGATGCAATTGTTTTCAAACCTAGGTATTTTTGCAAACCAAATATCAAAGTGGGGTATTTGCTAGGCGAAAGTCAAGATAAGGATTTGTTAAATTAAAATTTAAATAAATTACTTGGATCAAGTGAGAGTGTCATTTGATTTATCAATAGGGTTGGCATGGTACGGTAACCACCAAAAAATGGTGATTACCACGTACCAACCACAAACTGGTGGTACGTAAATTTTCATACCACGTACCAATCACAAGTCGTGGTTACCGTATATGTGGTAACTGTTGTAGGAGGAAATCGAGACTTGCAATTAAAAATATGAATAAAGCAAAGCAAACCAGATTCCGTCCCTTGCAAACGATTACAAGACTTCCTCCCGATGCAGTAGTGGGAAGTCAGGATCGATCCACGAGGAAGCGTGTCAGCGGATCCTAAGCAGCGGATGAATCTCACGAACAGAAGTCGACCACAGTGCTCAATCTCGACTAGGGTTAGTCGAGAGAAGATCAGGCAAGTCGAACAAAGCAGCAGCAGCTCCTGGGTTTTGGTCGATATCGAGGACACCTTACTCGATATCGAGTAAAGATCTTGTCAACGTCGGGAACCTGCACAGGAGAAGCTACAACGATCTGGGATCGAATATCAGTACTTGATATCGACCACCGTTAGTCGATATCGACCACAGTTAGTCGATATCGAAGAAAAGCAGAAACTGTAAAAACGAAATAAACAAAGAACAAATCTTGTGGGTTTCGAAGTAAACTATATGAAAGACAACTTCCAAGATCGGGGTTTGCAACAACAATAACCAAGCATGTATAAGGCAGGAATAAAACAGATAATCATGTAAATCGCATCGAAGGACTAAGCTTTCGCCTTTTCCAACAATTAGACAACTCTTTCAAGAAATCCTAATTATATCTACCGATTTTATGTTTACAATCCAAGTTGTTAGCATGGACCTCCATTATATGGGTAATAAACATATAACAAGTAGTAGATGCTTAAAACATGATAAAAGTCGGATCTTTACCTCAAACACGTAGGGCTATCATTGGGCTCACCCTAACCCTAGAAGTAGGTGGACTACTCGCGCTACATCGCAATCTCATACATCTTTGATAGAAAATAAACTACTTGCATTAAACCAAACAGAGCTTACAACCAAAGGAAGCCAATTCCGCCCTCGCTTCACAAACTCCTCTTGGCCACTCACTCTCTTTCTCTACCTCTATGTAACTAATTGTGTCTTGAATTGAATTGAATAGAAATCAGTCCCTAAGGCCTTATTTATAGGCTTCTAATCCTTGCTAATCAAGGATAGAAATCTCTCTATATATATCTAAAGATAAAAATTTAATAAAAGGAATATTTATCTTAAAGGGAAATATATCTAAAAGGCTAAATATCTTCATGAGTGGATAAATCTTCTCTCCATGGATAGATGTTGATAGACTTGATAGATCTTGGACTCCTTCGCCCCCAAGAAAGCCCAAACCGCGTTAGACAGCTCAACCGCGTAACGTGGCCCATGAAAGATCTCCTCGATATCGAGTAAACTCCTCGATACCGAGTAAGTGTGTGTCGTCGACTTGGCTTCACTGGCTTGCTCTAGTAACATTTCCTCGATCTGCTCGGACATGTTCTCTGGTCTTGTCGATATCGAGCAAAGTACTCGATATCGAGTAAGTGGTGTCGACTTTGGCTGGCCTGGTGTTGTCGAGCAACCTCTCCCGGACACTGGCTCGGTCTTCTGGTGATGGGTTTGTCGATATCGAGCAAAGTACTCGATATCGAGTAAAGGCTGCTCGGTATGTCTTCGTCTTCGGCTTCTTGATCAGGTGTGGCTTCCTCGACTCCGGGCTGGTCTTCAGATCTTGTCGATATCGAGTAATGTACTCGATATCGAGTAACTTTCTGTTCTCGAGTTGGCTCTGTCTCTCAGTTCCTCAATCTGCTGCTCCTCGATCATGCTGTGCCTGGACTTCTTTAGTCGATATCGACAAAGAGTAGTCGATATCGAGTAACACTCAGCTTTCGTCTTTGCTTCTTGGTTTTGTCCCGGAATGGCTCCAAATTCTGTAATATTAAACCAAAACTTATGTAGATCTCCATTTCTTGCAAATAAGAACATATCACATAAATTCAACATATTCTCATCCCGAAATATGCAAAGTGTATAAAATAAGGAGCTAAAATGTGCATTTCAACACGGCTATTTTAGTAGACATCAGTAACCACGACTTGTGGTTACCATCGGTGCATTACCATGGTTACCAAGCTGTAATTCTGTTTGTATTTTTTTAAAACCCCTTGGCTACCTTCCGTTAGTCATCAAAGTTATCGAACGAAAAAGTATGGTTACAAAAAATAATATGATTACCACCTATTAAAACTTCAAATAAATCAAGTTCATAATCTAAAGTACAAACCAACCAAGTTCAAAGTCTTGAAACAAACCAAGTTCAATTGTTGAAACATTCAAAATGTTCATGCAAGTTCAAACAAAACAAGTTCCAAGTCATCAAACATTCAAAATGTTCGTACTGTTTCTAGTAGAAAATGTAGAAAGGACAAATTTAGATCAAAATCAAAACACCAAATATAAATTAAAAACTTAAAACTTAAAGATAATAACAACAAAACATTAAATAAAAAAAATTAATATATATATACTTGGTAACCATGGTAACTATGGCATTCATATTTCATTAACATTACCGTACCATCTTCACGTGTTTTCCACCAAGATGGTTACCACCATGTTGGTTACCACAAGTGTGTTTACCAACATAGTCGATTTGTGGTTGGTACGTGGTTGGCATGGTAATTTCTGTACCATTTGCCAGCCCTATTTATCAATGTAAACGATAGGTAGTGGCGGCAGTTGAAATTGTTAGAGGGGAGTGAAATTTTTGGTTGGGAATTTTTTTTCCTCAGTATATATAATAAAGAAATTTTTTTAAATATATTGAAAGAAAACCATAAATTGTAGTTTAAATATGATATTTTATTATAAAAATTCATACAAAAATTTAATAATATATATATATGTACATGTAGAATGATTAAGATTTTTTTTAATATAATGAAAGAAAATTATAAATTTTTTAAAGAATTTGTAATTTGTAAATGAAAAAAAATGATAGGATTGAAAACTACGACAAAAAAAACTCATAAATTTTAGTTTAAATATGACATTAATAGTAAAAAAATTTGATAGGAATAAAAATTAGAAGATTTTTTTTTAAATATAGGCACTGTTCTAAAAAACCCTTCAAGACCCGCCTAGACCCCCGCCTAAACCCTTGAACTCTCTCCACCGCCAAGGCCCCCAAGGAGGTCAAATCCCGCCTAGAGTGCAAAGATCCGCCATGAAATCCGCCTAGACTCCGCCTACACCCTTAACCCTACCCTACCGCCACGCACCCGCCGAGTGTTTTTTAGAACATTGAATATAGGTGCAACATAATGAATAATCTTATGAAAATATTAAAAGAAAAATATAAAATTTGATTTAAATATGACATTTATAATAGGAAAATTTTGGTAGGAATAAAAAGTTGTGAAAAGGTAAGTTATTAAGGTTTGAACCCATGACCTCTTGAGTCACTTTTACCTCCATCCCTTCTTTTACCAACTTAGCGTTCTTTAGTGTTCTTTCTTACATTTTTTTTAAAATATTGTTGAGAGGTTTGGTATGGGAGTGTCCCTCCCACTTTGATTATAAAAGAGCAAAAATGATGGGTTATAAGGGTGAAACTCTACACAATAGGTTAAGCTTTTGTGTTAAGTTGGTGGACTCTAACCTTATAATCGCAAAAATAATAATAATAAAAGCAATGTAACCCGACACATGTTTGCCTCCCGTTAAGGGCCCGTCGGATATTTCACATGGTATGAGAGCCAGGTTCGGTTAGATCCGGCATGTGTTTGTTGTCAACTACAAGTCGCACTTGAGAGGTTCGTGTTGAGAGGTTTGGTAGTGTCCCTCCCACATTGATTATAAAAGAGTAAAAATGATGGGTTATAAGGAAGGGTGAAACTTAGGGCTGGAAATCACTCGTAGGTGACCGATTCACCCGACCCGATTATAAGGGTGAAAACCCGAAAAAAACCAGGTGATGGATGGGTGATGGGCGGGTGAAATGGGTGATGGGTGATCGGGTGATGGGTGATATGTTTTTCACCCATTACCCGACCCATCACCCGATCAATTATTCGACCCACTTAACCACCCGCTAACCCACCCGATTATTTTAAAAAAAACTTAGTTTATAAAAAAATATAGCCTAACATAACTGCATAGTTTTCTTTTTTTCTAATTATATCTTCCGTATTCTCTAATTGTTTTTGTGCAAAAAAAATCTAAAAGAATATAAACTTATTTTATTTAACCTCATATCACATCTCTTAAAAAAAAAAATTTTATTTGTTTTGCATACACTACTAGAATGTTAACAATTTCGCTCATTTCAACGACTTAGCATTTAGTATGTTAAGACATGATTTAACCAAATTGTTTTTCCTTTTTTTAACTACGAGTTTAGCAAAGGGCTAAAATTCATCTCATTTGATTTGATATTAAACTTTTAATGCTAACTTTGTAAGATGAGGATAATGATATAATGTATGAATAAACCTTATATACAATTAATAAGATTTCCACGTTAACGTGACTTCTGAAATTATCAAATATGATCGATTTTTAAGTATGACATATCACTCTCTTTCTTTTAATTTACTTCACCCGATTATCCACCAGACCCACCCGATCACCCGACGGATCGAGTGATGGGTGAATAATTAGACGGACGGGTGATGGGTCGGGTGAAATTTTTTTGTGACGGGTCGGGTGGAAAAATGGCTCCACTCATCCATCACCTGACCCATTTGCACCCCTAGTGAAACTCTACACAATAGTTTAAGGTATTGTGTTAAGTTGATGAATCCTGACCTTATAATCGCAAAAATAATAAATAATAAAATCAATGTAACCCGACATGTCTTTGCCTCCCGTTAACAGCACGTCGGATATTTCACAAATATACTACTCCGCCCACCCGCGCCCCCGTGGCCGCCCCTGACGATACGGAAGAAAAACATTCTTACGAGGCATAAAAAGTGTACAAATCAACCAACCTTGAAACACAAAAGCATTGGCCCTCTTAGAAGGTTTACTTTCTGTAAAGGAATTGCGATTAAGCCCAATTGAAATCGAATGCAATAACACCTCAATGTCATAGACTCACTCAAATTAATTAGAATTGCACTTCGGATATTAAGATAGTCACCTGAAATACCATTCTCCACCTCCAGAGACATTGTAGCTAGACGATTCTCATCAATCATGTTTGCCGTGAAAGCAATATAGTGTTGGATAAGGTTGCACTTGCACACCTTACTCGATCTCCTTTGTTATGATACTTTTGCTTGACATAAAACTTGTCCTTAATGCCACCTGACTCTTTTACTTGTCAAGAAAAAAAAAACTACCGATAGAAGCTATTAATTCCATATGTCAATTTGACAAAAGGGTGGTTATATATTTTAGATATAGATTTATAAATGATTATATAATTAACTTATTATATATTACGATTTATGACATCGCAATGTTGAATGATCTCTTGTTAATAAGGATTGATTTTGATTTGGTTTATCCAAAATCAAAATAAGGGAACTTTGCAACTACTACTACTACTAATGTGAATGAGATTTACATTTCATGTTAATTATATCCATAACAACAATAATAAACATGAACATGGAATTAACTATTTTTTATTTGCTGAAAAAACATATGTTCTCATAGAGCTTGCTGTTGTGTTCTAGCATGATTGTAAGCCTTGAGTCAAGGCTCTATAAGGGTTGGGTAATGTTGTGACCCTAATCATGATCTAGTCTATAAATAGATCAAGATGTAATAGAGGATGGGTATGAATGAATTGAACCATATTTTCCCTCTACACTTCTACACACTTACCTCACCTCTCACTCTCAATTCTACCTCTCACCTTACTCTCTTTGTTCTATCACACAGTTACTGTTACATTGAGCTGTGACCAAGCTCAAGATTCGGTTGGGAAGGCCGGGACACAACTGAATTGGTATCAGAGCATTACCTTGGCCGACGCGCGAATTTCTTCTTCCGAATCCATGGCAGAAGGTACGAGATCGAAGACATCGGATCTCCAATTCCAGAAGTTCAGAGACGAAACCAAATCGTTCATGGTTTCCACAACAAAATCCATGGCGGATTTGTAGAGAATCCAGGAGGAACAATTCAAGAAGTTCGAGGAATTCAAGAAGCTCAATGACAGGAGGATGGAGCAACTCGCAGATTTTGTGAGGAATCCACCGGATCCGAGCAGAAGAGATCGTTAACAGGAAGGGAACCGTGGAGAATCGCAACAAACCAGGGGGGAAAGAGAATCTTTGAGGGGATCTGGCCCCGTGAATCAGGAGATTCCAGGTTCGAGATGGCATCCAAGTTTCAATGGAGGACAAGCTAGCTCAAACCAAGGTGGAAGCGACAACAGATTCTACCGATTTCCCAAGCTGGACTTCCCGAGTTTCGATGGCAGAAAACCAAGAAATTGGATCCGTAAATGTGAAAAGTACTTCGGTATTTTCGCAATTCCGGAAGAGCAGCGTGTAGAGATCGCGGCAATGCACTTGACCGATAAGGCGGATACGTGGCTGCAAGGGTATCTGATGCAGAACCCACGAGTTTCTTGGGCAAGATTCTGCGAGGCGATTTGTTCAAGATTTGGGGATAGCAGGGAACCTGAGATCGTAGGGGAGTTTAACAAACTGGAGCAGCTTGATGATCTGGAAGACTACAACGAGAGGTTTGAAGATTTGCGCGCCAGTATGCTCTCATTCAATCCGCATTGATCCGAATCATATTTTGTGTCAAGTTACATAAGTGGATTGAAATCTGAAATTCAATCCTTGGTGAAGCTGGGTAGACCATCTTCAATGGCTGACGTCCTTGAGCAGGCAAGATTACACCAGAAGGATGTACAAGCCTTAATCCGAGTTTCTAAATCCCAGTGGAAGCCTCAATCAACAGGTTCTTTTTCTTCAAGCTTCAAGAATCAGTCATGGAATCGTGATATGTCTAGCACGAATGACAAAGGGGATTCCAGAAGCGGAAATACAGGTGCAAAATCCATGTCATCTTCAAGTTCTGAGACCAGCACAGGTAGATCAAATGAAGCCAGGAAAGGTCTTTGCTACAAATGTGGTGATAAATTTTTTCATGGCCATAAGTGCAAGAATCAGTCACTATTCAGCTTGATTGCTCAAGAAGTGCAGGAGAAGAAGCAGTTAGTTGATGTATCTTGCCATGATTGGGGTCCTGAGGAAGATCCAGATGACACTGAGGTGTATGTTCACGCACTAACAGGAGGTGAATCAGGGAGCACCATCAGGGTTAAAGGTTCAGTGAAAGGGAAACCCATTACTATCTTGATAGATAGTGGAGCAACACATAGTTTCTTGGACTCGAGAGTGGCCAGAGAGGCTGGGTTTGAGATCAGTAAAGCTAGTGTGATGCAAGTAAATACTATCAATGGAACAATGTTCAGTGGAAAGATTTGCAAAAGCTTTGTATGGGAAATGCAGGGTTGCAACTATAACCATGACATTCGTTTACTGAAAATGGAGGGCAGTGACATGATCTTAGGGACTGATTGGTTGGTAGGATTCAACCCTGTCCTATTTGATTTTGTGGCAGTGCAGATTTCTTTTATGAACATGGGGAAATAGGTGGTAATCAAAGGGTTCAAGGATGATCAGGGTCCGGATCAAGCATGTGTCAAGATGATCAGTTGCAAGCAATTACAGAAATTGTGCAAACTTCAACCATCTCTGAGTGTGGTTCAGGTTGTACATGTTTGTACCTTGAAAGCAACTGATACTGTGATACCAGTTGCAATTGAAAAGGTTTTACAGACCTTTGAGGATGTTTTCTTTGAACCAAAAGAGTTGCCACCCATGAGGGACCACGAGCACTCAATTCACCTAAAGGAAGGGGCACCTCCTGTATCTTCAAGACCTTACATGTATGCTCATTTTCAGAAGACAGAAATAGAGAAACAAGTATCTGAGATGCTGCTTCATGGTGTTATAAGACCAAGCCACGGCCCATTTGCTTCCCCAACCTTATTACTCCCTCCGTTCGGCAAAACTTGTCATTTTAGCTTATTTCACAAGTTTTAAGGAAATTAACAAATGTACTAATTTACCCTCAATTATTACCCTTCTTTTTTACTTTATCGAAAACTACAACTAACAAACCATCAATTACATCAAGGGCGTTTTTGTAAAGTGAAGGGCAAAATACCTAAAATGACAAGTTTTTTTGAACAAAACCAACACCCTAAAATGACAAGTTTTGCCGAACGGATGGAGTAGTAAAGAAGAAGGATGGGTCATGGAGATTTTGCATCAACTATAGAAAGTTAAATGATATCACAATCAAAGATAAGTTCCCCATTCCCCACATTGAGGATCTGCTAGATGAGCTCAATGGTGCTTGTTTGTTTTCCAAGTTGGATTTGAGAGCGGGATACCATCAAGTAAGGATGCCTGAGGGAGATATTGCCAAAACTGCCTTCAGAACTCATCATGGCCACTACGAGTTCAAGGTAATGCCCTTTGGTTTGACCAATGCCCCGACTACTTTTCAATGCTTGATGAATGTTGTGTTTGGGAATCTGTTAAGAAAAACAGTTATGGTGTTCTTTAATGACATTTTGGTATATAGCAAATCTATTGATGAGCATGCTGCACACCTAAAGGAGGTCTTATTGTTAATGAGGAAGCATAAACTCTATGCAAAGAGGTCCAAATATGAGTTTGCCTAAGGAGAAGTGGAGTATTTGGGACACATTATCTCAGGCACTGGAGTGTCCACTGACCCTAAAAAAATTTCTGCTATGTTGAATTGGCCTCCTCCTCGAAATCTCAAGGCATTGAGAGGGTTCTTGGGTCTTACTGGGTATTATAGAAGGTTTATTAAGGGTTATGGTTCCATTGCCAAACCCCTAACAGACTTGCTTAAGAAGGATTAATCCTTTATATGGAGTGCCCAGGCAGAAAAAGCTTTCACTGATCTCAAGCACATCATGGCATCTCCTCCTGTATTAGCCATGCCTGATTTCACCTTACCTTTTACTATTGAAACTGATGCTTGTGACTCAGGCATTGGGGCAGTGTTTATGCAAAATGGCAGGCCTTTGGCTTTCCTGAGTCAAGCTATTCATGGAAGACATTTGCTACTAGATGCATATGAAAAGGAGCTCTTGGCCATCCTATTAGCAGTAGATAAATGGTGACATTATCTAGAGGGCCAGAAGTTCTTTATCAAGACAGATCATCAACCTTTAAAACACTTACTTGATCAGAAGTTGACTACTCAAATCCAGAGGAAAGCAATTAGAAAGTTGTTGGGGTTGCATTATGAGATTGCCTACAAAAAGGGGGTGGAAAACAATACAGCAGATGCTCTTTCTAGAGTATTTGAATCCAGGGATGGTGTATGTAATGCACTGTCCATTGTGCAACCTATGTGGCTAACTTAAATATTCGAGAGCTACAAAGGTGATCAAGTGGTACAAGCTAGGTTTGCTGCTTACTGCCTTGTCACCAACCCCAGGTTTATTCACAGTCACCAAAGGCCTGCTGAGGTACAAAGGGAGGTTAATCATCGGTGCAAACTCTGATCTCAGGGGTAAATTGCTAAGATCCTTTCATGAGGATTCAATGGGAGGACACTCAGGTGTGCAGGCCACTTATCAAAGACTTAAGAGCCTATTTTACTGGCAAGGCCTAAAATCTGCAGTTTGTGATTTTGTGATAGCTTGTGAAGTTTGTGAAAGGAACAAATATGAGAATGTGGCTTACCCTGGTTTGCTTCAGCCCTTGCCAATTCCTGAGACACCCTACAGCCATATCGGTCTTGATTTTGTGGAAGGCCTCCCCAGCTCTCAGGGTAAGAATGCCATTTTTGTAGTGGTGGATAGGCTGACAAAATATTCACATTTCATTGCTCTTTCTCACCTATTTACTGCTGTTTCTGTTGCTTCCTTGTTCATGGAACACATATACAAGCTCCATGGGTTGCCCATGAGCATTGTGTCAGACAGAGACAAAATATTTGTAAGTCAATTTTGGCAATCTTTGTTCAAATCATTGCATACAAGCCTAGACATGAGCTCAGCATATCATCCACAATCGGATGGACAAACTGAGAGAGTGAACAGGTGCTTAGAAACATAACTGAGATGCATGACCTCTGAAAACCCAAAGAAATGGTTCAAATGGCTCTTTTTGGCAGAATGGTGGTACAACACCATCTTCCACACCACCATCAAGATGACACCTTTTGAAGCCTTATATGGTTGTCCTCCTTCCCAGCTTGGCTTACCTGCCATCTCTTCTGCATCTCCACAAGCTGAAGACTGGTTGGCAACAAGGCAGCATATGGTCACTCAGCTCAAGGATCATCTCCAGCAAGCTCAGGCCCGCATGATGCAATTAGTTGATGCTCATAGATCTGAGAGGGAATTGGCAGTGAGAGATTGTGTGTTTCTCAAGCTTCAGCCTTACAAGCAAACTACAAGATCAATCCGGAGGAACCTCAAGCTCAGTTCTAGATATTTTGGCCCTTACAAAATTCTTGCTCGAATTGGGAAGGTAGCCTACAGATTACAACTACCTGCATCCTCAAGAATCCATCCAGTTTTCCATGTGTCTCAATTAAAGTTGAGAATGAGCCATACACAGAGTCCCTCACCTGCAGTGTCAGCAACAGATGTAGATGGCCAGGTATTAGCTGAACCAGAAGCAATCATGGACACTAGAGTGCATCACCTAGCAAATGGTGACCCCGTGACAGAGTGGCTAATCCAGTGGACGAATCTACCTGCCTCTGCCGCCACCTGGGAAGCTGCTGCACATATCCTTACTCAGTTCCCTCACTTTAAATGAAACACCAATGTTGTGTTCTAGCATTATTGTAAGCCTTGAGTCAAGGCTCTATAAGAGTTGGGTAATGTTGTGTTCTAGCATGATTGTAAGCCTTGAGTCAAGGCTCTATAAGGGTTGGGTAATGTTGTGACCCTAGTCATGATCTAGTCTATAAATAGATCAAGATGTAATAGAGGATGGGTATGAATGAATTGAACCATATTTTCCCTCTACACTTCTACACTCTTACTTCACCTCTCACTCTCAATTCTACCTCTCACCTTACTCTCTTTGTTCTATCATACGGTTACTGTTACATTGAGCTGTGACCAAACTCAAGATTCGGTTGGGAAGGCCGGGACACAACACTTGCATTGAAAACATAGTAACTTTCCAAACAAATTACTACGTACATAGAGCACGGCCACAATAAAAATCAATCTAAACTTTATTACACCAAGTTGAAATAAGAGCACGGCCACAATAAAAATCAATATAGCCTTCAGTTCAGATGTCCTGACAATGAGATAAGTTAAAAATGAATATGCACGGTGCAGGTGTCCTGACAATGGGGTACGATTGCACGTCTTTGTCACCATCTCTCCGAGGTAATGCTATCTTAAAACACCACGGTTTACTCGACCTCATTCAAAACGATATAATCGAAAGGCAATAGACTTAGTCCAATTTCACTAACGTCCGAATATTTTCCTTATATATATAACATTTTACTATTTTCCTTATATATATAACATTTTACTACTTATACATGTATTTAATTTAATGATATAAACAGTATATTAATTTGGTTAGTGAAACTAGACTAATTTTAATTAAATATCATTAATATTTTATATATGTTTTTAAAAATATGTGTATCATTTAACAAGAATGGAGATAGTATAATTTAAGTTAATTATATACACGTAAGATGTAACTATCCTTATAAGCCTAGCAAGTACTCCGTAGCAAGCACTAGCAAGTTATTGAATCTCTTCAAATATGGAGTATGGTTGAAACAATTTTTACTGTGGGTAATTGTAATCCGTACAAAAAATCATGACATGTTGTCGGCCGGCTTCATTCAATAATTAAACTTACAACAATTATTAAACATACAATTACTTTGCATTATCTTTCTTTTTTTGGGTAAGATTACTTTGCATTATATCTTGTACGGAGTATATTTTTTATTCTCTTTTCTTTTAAAAGTATTTTCTTAATTCCTTATTTGGTTAAACAATACTCCGTACTGTGAAGAATGAAAAATGACAGCTAGAATTAAAGTTGAATAAGCTAGCTGTTATCCAAAAGTATTGTTCAAGTTCAACTCCATCTTAACATTCATTAAAAATAGTTCACTCGAGTCAGAAATGGCCGGTTAATTAATAATTATACCCCTCTCAGTTTGACAGTTTCCGTTTCTTCAAGTATTTATTTTCAGTTTTGCTATTCGCACGGCGGAATTTCGCAATTCGCACGATGTCGATCTCGAAAACTGGCACGGGGGGTCTGCCTACCTGGGAAGTCGGCATCGGAAGAGGAGGCGACTTGATACAACGGTGATCTTCCATTCAATGAAGGGCTGGCAACCAGTGCAATGATGCCGACTCGAAAACTCGGCATCGACACCGTGCAAATGGCGAAAAAATGATCGTGTGAATGACATGACCCATTATTTTACACCCATATTTTTCGGAAATAGTTTACCCCTTTTTACCTTATGGTATCTACATTTCGTCCAAATCCTTTATACTCATTGCCTATGATTTCAATCCTTCCAAAAAAAAGGAGCTTCTAGATGGAAGGGTCCAATTTGATATGAAAAAATCTTTCGATATTATTGGCTGGGACTTTCTGCTCTGCCTCCTTCGAAAATTCGACTTCTGTGATAAGTTTGTATCCTAGATTCGGGAATGTATTACTACGGTTTCATACTCTGTTCTTGTAAACAATGAACCCACAGAGTGCTTCACGCATTCTCGAGGTTTACACTTGGGTGCCCCCCTTTCACCCTATCCATGCAACCTCGTCTCTGAAGTCCTTGCTCGTAGGCTCTGCCATCAGTCTCGTGACAGTAAGACTCATATTGGTATATTTCTCAATCAATCTGACACTAAGATTCTCTTTCTTGCTTTTGCTGACGACATCATCATCATCTTTGCCAACGCAACCAAAACGGCTTGCGACATAATTAACAAAATCAGACAGATTACTGTTTAATCTCAGGATAAAAAGTTATCATTCAAAAATTGGTCTACCAAACTTCAGCAAGCACCAGCACTAATGCAAAACATAATCCACAACATACTTGGAATACCTACCCCTATCCATCACAAGAACTACTTTTAATGATATAATTAATGCAACCAGCACTCAACTCTCTAGATGGAATGCTAACTCCTTATCGCAAGAAAGACAGTGTACCCTAATTAAAGCAAACCTCGCAGCCAAACCCTTACATATAATGCAGTGCTTTATGCTGCCAAAATCCACTCACAAAGAACTTATAACAGAATCAACAAAAACTTCCTATGACACAAGGGAGCCCGTTGCAAACCTCAAATCAGCTGGTTCGAGGTTTGTAAATCTCGCTGCAACGCCGTGCTAGGTATAAGACACTCGGAGGAAATGAACATGGCATTACAATTAAAGCTCCTATGGAAAATTATAGTTAAACCAATGAACCCTTGGATTCAACTCATAATGTAAAAATACCTAAAAATCCAACATGTGCCGACATATACTCGTAAGGGATCAGCTTCATGGCAATGAACTAAACAATCGTCCCTCATTAACAGTTTTAAAAAAGGGTTTCATTGGTCGATTGGTAACGACAATAACATAAATTTCTGGTTAGACACCTGATTTGGATCTTCCCCACTAGCCACTTTTGTTAGAGATGCTTCTCATATTGGTTCATCCCTAACTGTGGGCAACTTCAACATACAACAAATAACTTCGGACTCGCACAAACTCCAAACTCATATTGGTATCCAACTTGACAGTGACATGATTAACAATATCTTAAAAGTACCAATCCCTAGTTGCATCACGAATGATCGGCTCTATTGATGCTGGATCAAATCTGGATGGTTCTCCACTAAATCATCCATTGACATGATCCACCACAACAAACATCACTCACCTTCTTACCTAAGGTGGATATGGAATCTCGGTACTAGACCATCAATAAAAGGATTGCCTAGCGCCTTTCAAAAGACGGTTGATAATGTATATTTTAGATAGGAATTAGGTAGGTCTTATTGCATTTAAGTGGTCATATTGCATATGTTTTAGGCTATTTCTATATTGTTCATGTGAAGTATTCGAGTTCGGAATCTACGCCTTTTTTAGTGTTTATTCTGCAGTTTTATAATCCGAGCTTGAAGGGGGGGTCTTGGGAGACCTTAGAGACTGATTTTAGAGCATAAGGAAGGCTAAGGAAGAAGCATCAAGGGAGCAAGATATCACAACGTCGAAGCAAAGGAATTAGCCTGAATAGCGGCGCCTACCGATGCCATGTGTTGATCAACAAACGCCGATTTAAGTCCGAAGATTCTATTTTATTATATTATTAATATTATTTCCCCTAGTGTTTTTCACGACTCTATTTAGGTTATTTTCATTCTATTCAGCCATGAGTGGTTGAGGTGTTCCGTTTCAGAGACATAGAGAGAGATGAACGTTACTTTGGCTATGAGTTGCTAAACTCATAGTTTCGCTTGTGATTCGAAGACATGGTTGGATGAATTGTGAGGATTTGATTTCCATTAGTTATTTGTGTTCCTTTCTATGCTTGATCACCATGGTAGGAATTGTATCTATGCTATGAATCCGTTGTTGGTTTCTCGATAGCAAACAAATTAGTCTTTGATTCAGTGATGTTTCTATTGCCCTAGTAGTGGATGATAACAATTGATCTATGTCAAGTAGATGTAGTTATGGTCGAGTGGGTTGTTCTCTTGATTCCTAATTACATTGAATTGATGTGTGAATTGGTCTTAAGTACTTGATTCGTTAATGCTATTCTTTAGTGATGTCACATTGAATAAGAGATTGCATCTTTATGGAACAATCGATAATATGCAATCAACATAATCTCGTAATTAATATTGAAATCAACTCAAGGACCATGAACCCCAACCATTGTCAAGAATTACACAGGTGAAGCACTTCTCTATCATATTATTACTACTTTGCAATCATTACTCTATTTAGTTTATCGTGCTATTTCATTATTTGCTACAACCTATTTGCTATTATCTTAAGAAATCATCAATAGAAATATATACGCGAATAGTCTTCTCTGTGGGATCAACTCCTTACTTGTATGTTGTACTAATCTTTTGGTTAAGTATTGAGTTAGGATATTTATTTTTGGTAGAACTGAGCGCCAGCGACAATTATACATCATCAGTTCGGATGCCACCAATGGTATCCCTACATCAGCCAAATTAACCTCTCGTGGTGCAGGCTTTACTAGTGACTACCATCTTTGTGGCCAAAATTTTGAGGATGCCCTTCATATCTGTATAGATTGCCCAATTACAAGGAACACACTGAACCTGCTTAAACAAAAAACAGCTAGATGCACACAATCTTACCAAAATTACAATTCCCATCTTGAGTAACTCATCTACTCACTAAAATGAGATTTAGGGAATTGTGACTTTACCCTACTTGCCACCACATGGGGGAGCATCTAGTATTTCCGCAACAAAGCACTGTTTAAAAACATTAAACCAGACCCTAGAAGCATTGCCTCTTATACCAAAGCACATACCAAAACCTGGGGAAAAAATAGAAAAAATCAAAGAAAATGAATCCATCGATGTCAAGACTATACAACCGGCCCCAACAACAACAACAACAACCAGAATAAGAAACTGACTACGAGCAAATTAAATGGAAGAAACATCCACCCGCCTGAAATAAACTAAACTTTGATGGCGCCTTATCGAACACATATATTAGCTCCTATGGTTACGTTATTCGTTGCCAAGATGGTAATATATTCACATTGAAGCTAGGTTTTCTCCCCTGCTTTCGGTGGTTGGTGGATCAGCAAAGCAAAGTTGTTGAGCTTAACATTAATAAACTTGTCATTGAAGGAGATAATGCTTATGTGATCGATCAACATTATTATGAAGGGTTGGACTGGTCCTTGGGATATCAAAATTCTGGTTTTCCTTCTGCTTATACAAAATTTTGAAATTGTTAACACAACACATATTTATAGGGAGTCCAACCGAGTAGCTCATAGATTGACACATATGGGACTTTCCGTCTCCACCTTGACATATCTCACTGATTCAGCTCTAGCCGATCTCATCCTTACGGATGCTCTTGGCTAGATTGAGGTCTCCAATCTGCCAA
This sequence comes from Persicaria tinctoria, assembly GCA_037127255.1. Taxonomy (NCBI): domain Eukaryota; kingdom Viridiplantae; phylum Streptophyta; class Magnoliopsida; order Caryophyllales; family Polygonaceae; genus Persicaria; species Persicaria tinctoria. Next base: position 20,514,528 of record JBANSL010000006.1, read on the forward strand.
ATTCTTTTCGATTAAAAAAAATTCCTCTATACTCAATCTTGTCCTCTCCTCCTATCGATCCCCTCTCAAAACAACTTTTTTTTTAATCTTTTAATTCCTTATTTTGAATGAATCAACATCGGTCTACCCTTTCCTTTAATCAATACATGTCTTTTTGAAACTGATTCGTGTTAATCAAAAGATGTAACTTAAAATATTTAGTTGTTTACTTATAACAATTTCACTCTTTTTTTTTTAAGGAAAGAGATTAGGTTCATCTATAGTCTATCAGCGGTCTAGTCTAGAGCATCATTTTGAATGAGAATAAAATAATTTATCTTTTAATTAGTACTAGATGTGTACATGTAGATTAAATGTTTGGTGTGTTTAATATGCAAACATCTCATATCATACATAGGTCGGGTTTGAATCTGGTGCGACTATATATATATTTCTTGTACAATTTGTGGACACACACTATGCTAATACGCATCTTGTGTTCTTCAAATTCGACTGCAGTGAGTATATAGTTGTTCAATTTCAGTAGGCGGTTATTCGGATGCAATATAAGTTATTCAATTCTATTAAATTATTCCGTTAATGAATGGATATATAGTTATTCAGTTGAAGTGAGTAGCTAGTTATTCGAACCCGAGAATAACCGCTCTTTATTTACCAATTCAAGAGTAGCTAGTTATTCGATTGCAATAAGTTATTCAGTTAGAGTTAGTAGTTGCCCTATTCAGACCAACTTAATACTAACGGATGCCTTAACGAAATTATTTAAGATTTAGTTTTTCCTCATTCAAACCAAATTCATGTGGGGAGCATAAAGTTTTATCAATAGTTGTTGTTATAACGAGAATGAAAATAGCGAAGAAAGACACAGAGATTTACGTCGTTCGGCAACGGTGTGTTACCTACGTCCACGGGCAGATAACCAGATTTCTTATTAGAAGAAGCAAAACCGATTAGGGTTATAAGAGGTCGGCGTTTCATGAGTATATGAAGAGACTCATGAAACCCTAAACAGACAATGGAGTACTGAAAGCCCAAAATAGACAGCGAGACCAATGGATCCACGATGCGTCGTCGGTTAACGATGATTTAAGACACATTAACAGTTGTAAAAGCAACACATCATATATATATAGAATTTATATCCTTAAGAATTATGCAAGTTAGAAATCGAAGGTGATAATCTACTTGTTATTAATTCTTAAAAAAATTGTATATATATATGAGAAAATCTACAATATGTTTAAAAGAATGAAATAAAATAGCAAATAAAGATGTATTATCTGCTAAGTTGATGCATAAATTTCGAAGATCATAATCCAAAAGGCCTCATCGACAAGGAAGGATGCATTAGGTTAATTAAGGTTCAATCTAGCTAACTGCTTATCATTAATTATGAAAAATCAAGATAAACCTTACTACTGTTTATATATACTGCAAACTTTCTGTTTATGTTTCTAGATTACCACAGGTGTAACACACAGTATGTACACAAATCTCATTATAACATTCATATATCTATATAGTATATAGTTCACCTACTAACTTATAATTACTGTTGCAAATGTACAGTCCATTTCCATCAATGAGATGAGAATTGAAGCGGCCCAGAAAATAAGGCGAAAATCCAGAACAGATCCAGCTGAAAGCCATTTCAAAGCAACAGTTGACACATTGGAAAGAGATATAGGAACCCCCCAAAAGGCCAAAATCAAGACTAGTTGAACTAATTAATTACAGTAATTACTAGCAATAAAAATGAGTTACTACTATATACTGTACTGTATGAGTAAGATTTCATTTCATTTTTCTGATCTCCCAGATTGCAGCAAAAGATACAACCATGATCTATAATGACTAGATTTAATTAATTTAGTGGCGCTGCCAAATTAATCATCAAGAAGTTTTCATAATTAAATATATACTCATACAAATATATAATTAATTATACTAACAAACAAACAACCAAAAAAAACATTCTATATCAGATAGCGTATATGAGATGTATAAAATCATCCAATCAATCAAATTAAGATATATAAATATCTTCGATCTATTTATACACACATATTTGATCGATTGACATGAAGTTAAAGCTAATGATCGAGTAATGATCCTTTTCAGATCATCTTATCAAAACAGCAACAAATTGAGAGAGATAGATAGGGGAGGAGATTGAGATCGATGGATGATCATTTTATAGATATATATAAGAATTTCAATAACATCCTCCCATTTCAATATTTAATCCTCACCAGATTATTCCTTATGATCGATGATCGCCCAATTATGATCATCCCATACACCAAACGTGCATCGACCTCTCTCTCGATCGATCGGTAGTACTATCGATTCGATTGGCCGGCGGCGGGGTCAATTGGAGGCCGGCGGAGGGCCCACAGCTACAACGAAGCTCTGCTGGTGGCCGCCGGGGGCGCCGAGCTGCTCAGGCGCCCCGAACGACGTCGTCGGCGGGGGGCGCTTCCTCTTCTTCTTCTCGTAGCTGATCCCACGCGCCTTCGACTGCAAATCCCTAACCTCCCTCAAGTAGAGCCGCACGGCGCGTGCGCCGAACGGGTTGGCCTCAGGCTTGCCGCCGTTCTCCTCGAAGGCGGCCCGGAGGCGGCCGATGAGCGCGTCGAGGCTGCCCCAGGCCTGGCGGAGCGGGCAGGGGCAGGGGGCCGGGGGGTTCGGGTGGCCGTAGAACGGGCAGATCGGAGCGTGGACCTTGGTCTTGCCGAACTGGTCAAGGTAGCGGAGGAACTCGAGGACGTGGGCCCCGCTGCAGCGGGAGAGGGCGAGTGGGGGCTTGTGGTTCTTCAGGTACTGCCCGAAGGTGTTCCAGTCCCTCCTCTTCTGGTTCTCGTAGCGGCTACTCGTGGCGGTGGCGGAGGCTGCAGTGGCGGTGGTCGGGGAGGCTGCACCCTGCGGCGGGGGCTGGTGGTGGGTGGAGGTGGCGGTTGTGGTGGTCAGATATGTTGGTGGAGAGGTGAAAGCTGCAAGGGAATCCATATCTTTGGGGGGGTGTGATTTGTTCTCAAATTGGGAGACCTTGAGCTTTGAGGGCACAACCCTAGAGATTGGTATATAAGTAGAATTTAATTATTTATTAGAGAGGAATATTGAAACTTGAAAGTGGGGTTGAGGTTGAAGAGGGAGAGACAAAGAGAGGTGTATAAGAAGTGAGATGAGCCCTAAATTTTGCCTATCAAACAATGAGGGTCAAGCTGGATGTGGGGGGAATTGAATAATAAGTTAAGGTCTACTAATAAATATTATTTTTTTAAATTTCGTAAGGGAGCGTGGTCGTGATCGGGACAGGGTGATTATAATTATATAAATATTTTTTTTTTAATATTTTACGAAAAAGTTGATGGCCAGAGAAAACTTTACCACTTGCGTGGTGAATTCGGATTCTTCTAAATGTAGGGTCGCTTTAAATAAATTATCTATATATACTGTGAATACAATTGAATTTGTATAATAAATTAATACTAATGTATACTGTTCTTTTAGACATGAGGATTGCATAGTAATAATAATTGAATATTTATATATATGCACCCACAAATAAAGCAATACATAAGCAGGAAACTCCATGAAAAGACATGGAAAGGAAACAACACACAGTATATATCATATGATCATATCACACATTAATAATCAAACAGATCCATATAGACCCCCATTCATTTCAACTAACTGTCCAATTAAGTTACAAAAGTATTACCAAATCTGTAAACAAACCAACATGTAAGAAAAGGGCAAAGAGGGCAACTGAGAGATAAGCAACAAAAAAAGAAAAAGAAAAAAAAAAGAGGAGGTCATGGTGTGGAAAATGTTGCAGTGAGTTGAGTATGAAGAGATGGGGGTGACAAGATTGATTGATTGAACAAGACATGACCATTTTAAGTTTTTTTAAATTGGGGAAGGCTTGTTGGAGCAATATACTAGAAAAGCAAAAGCAAGCATTCAAGGAAATAAGATGAAAAGGTGATGAATCCAAACATTTACTGCATTGCTTTCTTTGTTAATTCCTTATAGGCTTTTGGTTTTTTTTTTTTTAATAGCTAGATTTAAAAAAATACAATAAAAAATGTGGGGTTGGATGATTAGGGTTTTTCCTGAAATGTGTGGGAACAATTCATGTGTTTCATATGATGGATTTTGTTGGTATTACTGGTTCATTGCAAACCCCCATGGTTGAAAGCTGGGTAGCTACTTGAGAAGATTCAAAAAGCTACGTACAAGTGTGAATATTTTTTAATATTTATGTTATAGTATATGTATATAAATGTATATAGGTAGATAGCTAGGGCATAGTTTGTGTTTGTGGTGGGCAGAGAGGAAGAAGAGGGTTTCATTTTTAAATTATTTGTGTATTTTTTATAGACACTGTTCCAGCATGTGAAAGTAAAAGGGTGGGTACTTTTACCATGCTAGCTAAGCTTGCAGGTAAAATTTTTAAAAGATAATATAGATTATATATTTAGGGTGGTGTAACACCACACAGTCTTACACGTCCTTAAGCCTTGTGATTATTTAACTTTTAAAAAAAATTAATTAACCCCTTTTAACCATGCACGTCCTTAAGGACGTGCATGATTTGTGGTGTATATAACCAACACGTATATTTATTTTTATAGTATCATTTTTTGGGGGCCTCTATATATAGTTGATTTTTTGTTTTATTTGTAAGGATTGTATTAACGGTTCTTCGTCGATCAACTTGATTGGCCATCGATTTTTAGATATGTCATCTCGAATTTTTATTTGTATGAGTTTTTTAACATATATTTTAAAAGTAAAAAGTCATAATAGAAAAGATTTTTTTTTGTCTCATATGATAAAACTTGGGAAAATATTTTAAAAAATGGCTAAATAATTAAAATTTGATTAATCTTTTCAAATCAAGTCTCTTGAATAGATCGGATATAGGTTAGAATAATTAATTACTCCCTATGTTCGTCAAAACATTTTGCTTACTATCCACACCCTTCACATTGATTGTGGGTGGTATAACAATACAAAATATAAGGAGGGAAAAGCCCCTACGTAATAGTTTAAGCTTTTGTGTTAGAAAGGTAGATCCAAACATTATAACTAAAAACAAAATAAACTCAATACTACTCCCGTTTTCATACGACCCGACCGGGATTCTCGGAATCTCACAAAAATATACTAAAATATCTTTATTATTATTAAAAAAATTTAATTAATTTGTATTTATTAATAGTAACTACGAAATTGTTAAAATAAATTATAAAAAACTAGATATTTTATGTATAGTTTTACTTTTATCTGCTAAAAAAGTATCGTAAATAGTAAAATGATGTATTAATTTTTTATTTGAATGGATAAATCTGGTCAAATCAACCATAAATAAGCACAGTTACTAGTTAGTCATACAAATATACAATGGAGTATCGGAGTGGATCTGAGAGACTTGTGGAAATGGGAAAATTCCTTGAAAAGTCACTGAAAATAGGTACATGCACTACTATTTTCCCCATTTATTTAAGTGGTAATTATATACTTTATATTTTTAAAGAAAATTTAATTGTATTAATAGAAGATCGTGGACGATCTAATCTATACCGTTGAAGCATATCATAATGTGATTTTTTTTTATTAGGTAAAAATTCGATTTTAGAGAAACTTGAAGCTCGAGAGGTCGATGAATTGACAGACGGACTAACCGTAGTATGTGATTATGTGAACAATAAAGCCACATTTGTGAGATTTTTAGCAAATATAAAAACAAACAGAAAAAAAAATTGGTTAGAACATGGTGAACCAACTGGATAGATAGAAACGAAAAATAGTTGATCATATTAATACAACAATAATACAAAATATGGAATACCATAAAAAAATAATAACGAACTGAGATACCACAAAAATACCCGACGAAGAAAATGTTAACATATATTATTTATACTTGTCCATATCGTTTACAGTTACCATTGTACCCTCAGGGTTTTCACCCATTGATATATATATAGGAGTAGGCATCTGAGATCCGTCAGGGACTCAATTATCCAAACACTTACATGGTATCAAGCTTTGTTGTGAAACCATAATTTTTCGTCTCACAACTACGATTCCCTAGCCACCGCCGCCCACTTGTCGCCGCCGCTCCCCACAGCTGCTGCCGCAACCCCCCTTCCCCTCCTTTCTCTTCCGCTGCTATCTCCTACCTATATCGATGGCTACCGTCGAGGAGAACACCCCGCCCAACCCTAACCCCCTTCCACCCAACCCTAACCCTCCACCGCCGCCACAAAACCCCTTCCATTCCGCTCAATCCGTCACTAACATCAAAAACCAAATTCCCCTAACCCTAGATCTCAAAAAGGTCCAATACCACACATGGGCGGAACTTTTCAATATTGTTTGTAAGGGCCACGATGTCATTACCCACATCGACGGCTCTGGCCGTCCGGATGATGTCCCCGAGCCTCTCTAGAATCGCCTTGACTCCATCGTTCTTGGATGGATCTATGCCACCATCTCCGAGGATGTCTTAATTACCGTCCTCCAACCGGATTCCACCGCTCGAGATGTCTGGCTCTACATCAAGGGCCTCTTTCATGACAATCAATCCGCTAGGGCAACGGATCTTGAAGGAAAGTTCATCAACACTCGTCAAGAGAGATTCTCCACCGTCTCCGACTATTGTCTCGCCATCAAAGCCATCGACGATCAACTTGGCGATGTCGGGCACAAAGTCAACGAAGAACGCATTGTCCTTCAACTCATCAATCCACCAAATTTGATGTCGTCGGTGGCATGATCAGCAACACCTCGCCACTGCCGACTTTCATGGTGGCTCGCAGCATGCTCTCCAGGGAGGAGAGCCGTCAGGGACGCCCTCAGGGTCCTTTCCATGTCCTGGTGTCATCCAAGGATTTCATAACCCCGGACCCTTACCCACAAACCCAATCCAGACCAACCCAACAGTGTGGAGGCCGCGAGAGAGGCGGCACCAGCAGTGAGCACTGTGGCCGCGACTGTAGCAACATGTCGCGACCGCCGCTAGAGAACTGGTACCCGCATCATCAGCAGCAGTCTTGGTCCATCAATTCACCGCCCTGTCCGTATCCGACATGGGCAAGCTACCCTCCGTCGGGCATGGTCTTTCCGCAGTGTCAACCACCGCAGTCGGCCCCTTCCCCGACGTTGTACGCATCTCAGCAGCATCCGTCGAACCCCATGCACACCAATCTCTCCGTTGCTTTCTCCTTCATGGGTTGACGAGAGGGTTTCTCGACCAAATAAATTTATAGTCAAGACCCCGCTATAGGATAGTGGAGTCAGGTTTGTCCTGAGGAGAGAAGTCAGTGGTTCTAGATTTAGTGTGTTTTGGGGTTCAGGGATAACGGGAAGAGGTGATGAGGGTTGCTGTCGACGTCGGCTAAGAGTTGGTCGATGTCGATGGATGGAGGGAGAATGGTGGTTTGATATCGAGTAGAATATGTGCCGAATAAAAAATAATAAAATAAAACAAATAAAGATGCAAACTTCCAAGGTTAGGGATCACCGCAACAATAAACATATGTGTAGATCATAAATCACATAAAGATGCATGCTTTATATCAAATAACTTTCGTTATTAACAAATAGGAATATAGAGGCTTTCGCATAAACCCTAAGTGTTACTACCTTTTCTTAATTAGGATTAGTCGGCTCCTGCAAATAAACCCTAATTACTATCCAAATTCATAATAAGATCACTTTCGCTTCAATATCATGAATAAGGAATTTCCTCAACTCTCGCAAAGGATTAAGCACTTAGGTAGATGGTAATAAAGACATACAAATTCATAAATTCATAAATTAAACACACATATCTATTGTTGGGATCACCCCAACCCTAGAAGAAAGAAATTAGAAACAAACCATAATGAAAGAAATTAACTTTAACATAAAATAAACTAAAACTTACAACCGTTCGTCTCCTTCTCTCTCGCCTCCTCTCTCTCTCTCTCTCTCTCTCTCTCTCTCTCTCTCTCTCTCTCTCGCCTCCTCCTCCTCCTCCTCTCATCTCTCCTTCCGCCCTAAGACGACTTGACTTGAATTCATGAAAATCAGCCCCCTAGGGCTTTATTTATAGGCTTCATTTTATCTCTAATTAGGAAAGAACACTATCTCTATATCTAATAACATTAAGATATAACATGGATATAAATAATTATATCTAAAAAGGAAATATATCTAAAGTAGTAGATCCTCCATGGCATTGATAGGTCTTGATGGAATTTTATAGAATTTGATCTCGAAAATATCTCCATCGGCTTCGGGATAGAAACTTAACAAGAAGCCGGTTAAGCTCGGAATCGGCCATTGTGGTCCACTCGATATCGAGTAAGGTCACTCGATATTGACCTGTGCTTCCTCGGTTTCTCTTCATCTGCTCGATATTGACTCCAGAGATGAAAATCGAGTTGATTTGTACTCGATATCGAGTTGAGTTACTCGATATCGACCTCCGTCTCTCAACCTCAGATTTCTTGACTCGATTCCCAGATATTGACTCGATTTTGGGCCCTCGATATCGACTTGAGGTAGTGGATATCGACTCATGCTCTTCAGCCTTGTCGATTATGGCCAACTCTGAGTCGATTTTGAGAATTTCGACCTAAATCTGGTCGATATTGAGTGTGCTTGGTCGATATCGACCAGTCTTCTCAGCATCCTGCTCTGTTATTTAAACGCACTTTCTCGAGTCCTCGTTCGTCGGATCGACGCATATGAGCATGCGTTGGAAAGCTCTTTTTGAGGGATACAACTCTCATGAAGACTTTAAAGCTTGATTCGAAATGATGAATGGCGAAAAATGGCCTTTTCTCCAGCTGCACCATCCTTAGCTTCTTCATGAGTTTCCTTTAAGCTCCAAAGTGCGTCTGATTTCATCGAAATATAACAAAAACTTTTGTAGATCTCCATAATTGGAAAATAAGTGTAAACTACACAGATTCTGTATTATTCTAACCCAAATGTATGAAATGTATACAGAAATCGATATAAAAGTAGATGTAAAACATGGCGAATCAGGCTCACAACATGGGCCTTCTGCAGCCAGACGAAAACTGGTATATGGATATCGGGGCCTCCTCTCACATGACGAACGCACCAGGTAACCTACACATTGTTTTTAATTCTAGCACTTTACCGTCTGTCTATGTCGGAAACGGCGAATCTCTTGCAATTGTCGGTTTGGGTCACGCAACCCTCTCCAATGCCCCACCACATCGCCTTAACAACGTCCTACTTGCCCATGACCTTGTTAAAAACCTCATTTATGTTCGTCAATTTACCATCGACAATCACGTGGCTGTCCAATTTGACCCGTTTGGTTTTCTTGTGAAGGATCTTCATACGGGGACCCCAACCATGTGGTGCAATAGTTCTGGAGACCTTTACCCTGTCACCGCTACTCGCCAATCGTCCCCCACCGCACTCACTTCCCTCGTCACCCTTGGTTCTGACTTGTGGCACGCTCGTCTTGGGCATCCTATTGACCACGGGCTTCAATGTCTCCGCTCTAGCAATTTAATTTCATGTAATAAAGCCTCAGGCGTTTTCACTTCCTGTGAAATCGCCAAGAGCAAGCGTCTTCCTTTTAGCATTTCTCATTCCTCTACATTTGCACCTTTTGATATTGTACATTGTGGCTTGTGGACATCTTCTATTTTGAGTGTTAGTGGTTTTCGATATTATTTGGTTGTCCTTGATGATTTTGCCAATTTTGTTTAGGTCTTTCCCCTACGCCACAAATCGGAAACACAAAGTCATATTGTCAATTTTCACACATTTGTACGCACTCAATTTAATTTGCCTGTCAAGTCTATTCAGTGCGACATGGGAGGCGAGTTTGACAACACTTTCGTCCGCTCCTTTTGCCAACAATATGGGATAGCCCTCCGCTTCTCTTGTCCACAAACCTCTGAACAAAATGGCAAAGCGGAACGCATCCTCTGCACCCTCAATGACAAAACTCGAACCCTCTTACATCATGCCTCTCTCCCCCTCTCCTTTTGGGTTGAGGCGCTTCACATGACCACCTATCTCCACAATATACTTCCCTCCAAAGCGATTGGCAACTCCATCCCGACCTTGGCACTCTACAAGCGCTACCCTTCTTACAATCACATTAGAGTGTTTGGATGTCTTTGTTTTCCCAACATGAGTGCCACCGCCCCTCACAAGCTCTCCCCACAATCCACCAAATGTGTCTTCTTAGGCATCTCCCCACACCATCGGGGCTACCGTTGTCTTCGCTTGGATACCAATCGGGTTGTCACTTCGCACCATGTGATTTTAGACGAACAAACCTTCCCATTCGCCTCACCAACCTTCTCTGATGTTCTCAACCCCCCTACACCACCCGATTCTGACGAATTCCCACCCCTCCTCTGCCTTCTTTTTCAACAGGCCTCGCCCAGAGCTTCGGCTGCGACACATCCCACCTAGCCGCGGCCACAGCACCCCGCCCCCCGCCGCAATTGATGTGTCGCGGCAAACCCATCAACATCCTGCGTCTGCGGCAAACCCAACTGCACCCACCCCTCCCTGGCGGCACCTGCAGCACCCTGCTGCGCCCGCGGCACCTCACGCAGCCCCACTGAACCCCCAAGCTGCGACCCCACTGAACCCCCCACCTCCGCTTGAACCCCCCCGCCCCATCCATGAGGACCCGGTCCTAGTCCGGGATCTTCAAACCTAACCCAAAATACAACCTTCTCACCCCGTCCCCTGACATATCCCCTCTCCCCAAATCACCACACAAGGCCTTACAAAACCCGAACTAGCACGCCGCCATGATAGATGAGTTTAGTGCTTTAATTAAAAACGACACGTGGGACCTCGTTCCAAGGCCTCGGGACACTAATATCATTAATTGCATGTGGTTGTTCAAACATAAGTACAGGTCTAACAGGACTCTTGAGCATCACAAGGCTCGCCTGTTGGTCAATGGCAAGTCTCGGGAGGTTGGGTTTGACTGTGATGAGACTTTCAGCCCGGTCGTCAAACCCGCTACCATCCGCACAGTTCTGAGTATCGCCCTCACCTCCTTGGCCCATTCACCAGTTGGACGTCAAGAATGCCTTCCTTCACGGCAACCTTCAGGAGACTATGTATATGCATCAGCCGCCAGGCTTCTATAATCGCTTCTGCCCATCCCACGTCTGCCTTCTCCGGAAGTCTCTCTATGGGTCAGACCACCATCTCTCGCACATCAATTGCTGACTGGGCGGGTTGTCCTGAAACTCGCCGCTCCATGTCTGGTTTCGCAGTGTACCTTGGCGACAAACTGGTCACGTGGTCCTCCAAGCGTCAGGCCACCATCTCCCGCTCGAGTGCAGAGGCCGAGTATCGTGGTGTTGCCAACGCCGTGGCAGAAACCTGCTAGCTCCGCAACCTCCTCTGCGAGCTCCGAGTTCCGCTTCGATCGGCTACAATGGTCTAATGCGACAATGTCTCCGCTGTTGATCTTTTGTCGAACCCGGTTCAGCATCAGCGGATGAAGCATATCGAGATTGACATCCATTTCGTCAGAGAGAAGGTCGCCCTAGGCCAGGTCCGAGTTCTTCATGTCCCTTCTGCACATCAGTATGCGGACATTTTCACAAAAGGATTACCTACTCCTCTTTTTACTTCTTTTCGTTCCAGTCTTGTTATTCGCTCACCTCTAGCTGCGACTGAGGGAGGATGTTAGCATATATTATTTATACTTGTCTATATCGTGTACAGTTACCATTGTACCCTCAGGGTTTTCACCCATTGATATATATATCGGAGTAGGCGTCCGAGATCCGTCAGGGACTCAGTTATCCAAACACTTACAGAAAATAGAAAACAACAAATCAAAATACTGAATCAAAGAAAATGAAGGAATTTAAGTTGGAGAAAATTATATGCCCACCGGTCAGATATAATATGGTAATTGTTCACTGGGGAATTAGTCATTTCGTTGTTCATCGTTTTCCCGGTATTTCTTCTGTTATTCGTTTATCAGTAATTATTGAATTAAGGCAATCATTTGTGATGGTTAGCGTACTTCTATTTGTTTTATCTCTCGATTATCTAGTGTCACTGTTTGTAACTTATCGTATAAAATGTAATATTATATAGCAGACATTTAGATAATTGAATACTCGACACATCGGATTATGTAGCTGACAACTCTTTGTTTACCTGCAAGTGTTCATAACTTATCATACAATGGCTGACATGTGGTAAAAAGAAGCTGGCAACTTGTTTTGTATTAAAAAAACGTGTTTTGTATAGCTGCTATTTAGTTTAATGAATATTTGACAAATTGTTTGACGTACCTGACAAATTTCTTTTGCGAACTGGTCAGTAATGTGTAAATATTTAATATGCTGACAAACTAATAATAAAAATTGGTATTTATAAAGTAATTATATAAGAGTTGTGTAGTAAAAATAAAGTATATGAAATAGTATGCTCGAGTAAATGTTTTCTTATCTGCTATCTGTCATTCTCTTGTCAGCTATTTATTATCCTTTTATCAGCTCGCTCTTTGTCAGGCTTTGTCAGCTACTTGTGATGCTTTGTCATCCTTTGTCAGCTCAATTCCCTCTTCTTTCTACTCTCTTTTCAGCCACTGTGTACTCTGTGTGGTTCTTCTTTTGAATTCTCTTATGAATATTTTTCTTTTTATAGCTGGTCTTCCACTTCTTTTTCTTATCAGAAGTGGTAAACATCTAATCAGCTTAATTTGTATAGGGATATTAATTTATTTCGTCCACTTGCAGCACTGGGTATATTGTCTCATGATATGCTAGCTTTCAAGCTTCGATAGTGCAGAAGCTTCCAATGGAGTGTGTTACAGCATCTTTGTTGTGTGTTATAACAGCTAGCAAAAGCATGTACGCATGGGATCTTTTGCAAGTCAAACACTCTACAAGTGCATGTCATTGCTGATAAAACAACCACTGTTGTTGTCCCTTCTCCCAAAACTTCAAATTAGA